>JAZHRO010000014.1:33760833-35179166 GCA_037157565.1 Thalassia testudinum
GGTTGATGGAGATGTCGATGGATACGTTGAGATACTTTGAAGACTTGATGATGAAGATCTCTTTAAGTCTTTCTTAGAATTCTAGTCTTAGAATTTGTATGTCTCCTAACAAAACAAATGAATATAGGGTAAAAAGTAATTAGAGACAAATCAACTCCAAATCTCCCCAACTAAAGTTTGGATCCTGAATGTGAAATAATGAGGTGAATAAGATGTGGCAAACAATTGATTTAATTCTCGTCAATGATAACTTCGCATCACCAAATAACCAAGAATCAAAATTCTTGTATTTTTGTGCACAAAAAAGTGGAAAATCAAGAGTGGGGGTGGTGACAAGAAGAATCAAACAGTGGATTTTTAATCCACTCACCCAAGAAGTCCCAAGGAGAAGTTTTTTAGGATTTTTTATTTTTAAAAATTTTTTATATTTTTCAAGGTGACAGATGACCTAAATTACTAAGAGGAAGACACATACCCCCTCAGCAACGTGGGCGAAGCTCCTATGCAGCGTCGGCAACTTCACGCTCTCGCAAACCCACCTCGAGTCTGCCTACGTCTCCAACCTCCTCTTCGTGTCTCCTCCTTGTACCTGGTACACTCCAAATAGTGCCTCCCAGGGAACGGCGCCAGAAAAACGTGATGCGGACTCAAATAGGCTTATTTAATATGATGATATTATCGTCAAAATTAGTATAGTGAGTTAACCTAAATCGAGTCTACATCAGTTTCACAAAAATTTTAACCTAGCCTACTTGATTTTATCTTGGTCACTTTTAGGCCCAGGGTCGATCTCAGGGAGGCGAGAATTAAGAGATTAAGAAGTTTCTACACCTTTTCGAGAAACATTTCTC
Organism: Thalassia testudinum; assembly: GCA_037157565.1. Classification (NCBI taxonomy): domain Eukaryota; kingdom Viridiplantae; phylum Streptophyta; class Magnoliopsida; order Alismatales; family Hydrocharitaceae; genus Thalassia; species Thalassia testudinum. The sequence continues at coordinate 33,761,685 of JAZHRO010000014.1, forward strand.
TTCCTTACGTTTATTATGTTTTTTATTTTTTCTACTTTTAAGATTTTTGCAATACTGTTATCCTTGAGGCATACCCTCAAAAATGAAGTCCTTGACCTTGAGCCAAATGTCCTTAGCTTGAAGCCAATTTAGGGTTCAAAATTGATCTTGTCACTCACAAGATCGGGTACCTGCAAGACAAGAATTATCTTTTCTCTTTCATACTTTTTTTTTGGTCTTTTTAATAGAAAGGATAAAAGACAAATGAAAGCAAAATAAAATGCAAGGAAAGAAATGAAAAGGGATACTTAGCTTAGTATATGTATATATATATAGTACATATGTAAGTAAATATAGAATAGATATAAATATATATATACTATATAAATAGGGGTGGAGATGGAAATGGGGATGGGATGTAGCACGGTGTCAAATTGGTCCACGTCTAGCAAGACGCAACCAACAAGACTAAGCGTCGCGTGGAGTGTGGAGCGGATGTGTGTGAGTGTGGGGTGGAAGGCTTGCTTTGCGTGAATATCGGGAAATATTTGCAACTGGTGTGAATATTCCTGCAATACGATGTGCGGTGAAGGGTAGGTGCGTGGTATTGTGAGTAGGAAATGTGGGGTGAGTGTGTATATGAGGGAATGTGGATATATATGTGTATATATGTGTATATATAAGTATATACAACTATATATATATATGTATTTGTATATATATATAAATATATATAAGTATATAGATGGGGAGTGTGAATATATAAATATATGTGTATATATGTATATAGGTGTGTAAGTGTGTGTCCACGTGAGAGGGAAAAGGGTGTGTGCATCTATTTGTGTGTGTGAAAGAGTAAGCATTTAAGTCATCTGGGGCACGGAAGCGTCGTCTGGAGCACTGAAGTGTGTGTGAGGCGCGGGTGCAGGAGTGAGGTGGTGCAACGCGTAGGTGCGTGAGGGAGGACTGCACCAAGCACAGGTGCACGGGGGAGGTATATGCGCAGCACACAGGTGTGTGGAGTCGCGAGCTGGAGAGATGAGATGCAGGCGGGTGATCGGCTGGAGGCAGTCGTGCGGGAGGAGAGAGAGCGTTGTGCCACCGGATAAGTAAGAAACTTGCCATTGGCTACAGTGCCGCACAGACCTGGCATGAATAGTGCACAACAGTGCACGCGGGATGTTGGTGACCAGCTGAGGCGGTTCAGAGCAATGGGGGTGCGGAGAAGCTGGAAAGCGCACCCATGCATGCGGAAGGGAAGCCTGAGGGGTGTTGAGATGCTCGGGGGTAGTGGCTGGAGCACACGGCAGTGGTGCGTGAGCTCCAGAGCTTGAAGCTCTGCGACTCTAATGGCGATGAACAACAACAGAAAATAGAAAACAAAGAAAATAAAAATACCAAAACAAAGAAAAAAAAGCCAGATGAGAATCCACCATGCCCACCTGATCGTGAAGGAACTGGGCGGTGGTGGTGCTCACTGTGGTGTTTGAGACCACGGGGAGCTTCTCCTGCACATTGAGTGCCTCTTCTCAACTAGTGAGAAGAGGAGCTCTGTATGGAGGGGGAGAGAGGGAGAGCACTGGTCGGCTAGAGTGAGGAGAGTGGGTGTTGTACTGTGGTGGGTCTATGGGTGGAGGTGGTGGCCGATGCCCTGCAAGGGAGGGGTGCATGCTCTTTTATAGAGAGAGTATGCCCCTCCCCATGCAAATGGAACGAGGGAGAGTGCGCCTCTCCCTGCAAAAGCAGCCGGTAGGTGGGAGAGTGAAATAGGATAAGGTGGTGAAATTGCAACGCACACACATAATGAAGATGTTAATTATTAAGTGTGTTTGAGATGGGATGGATTGTTATGAAATTGAAGTGGATTGAATGGTCATTTGCTCTCACTATCTTCCCCTCTTTAAAAATGCATGCAAATGAATATTTACAAATGCAAGTATGCTACCTAAAATGCATGGGTAATTCTAGGAAATAGCATAAGATGACATATTTATAGACGTAGCTTGCTGTGCAATCATACTCCCATGCCTATCCTTTACTAGTCCCTAGCAAAATATTTATTTGTATCGTGTTTAGAAATAATCTTAAGCTGAAGATTTTTCTAAAGCCATTAATGTGTTTATCTGTTGGACATTGTGAGAACCAATTGTAGAGAAGACTACCAGTACTCAAGTCTTACATGATATAGACCATCTCTTGACTACCCTGGACTCTTGATTTTTAAACCTTAAGTGCGATTTCCAGGACTCAGAGGGTTTCACCGTACTCGAGAGCTAAGAGGTTATGATTTGTGCATAGTGATGAATCAAGACCGACCAAATGAACATTAAGGCTCAAGCCCAGGGTTTCACAAATTTTTAAGTCCAGGTTGGTCTCAACTTCAGCTCATGTCTTCGAATTAACCCTCAAAAATTGATGGAAAAACTCATCCCCACTTTTATTGTTTTTGTTTGTGGCTCAAAGAATACAGGGTATTTGTAACGCACCCTGAAAACTTTTGGGGAGAATAATTTATAGACTTTTGGAAGATATACTGATTTATTTGCAAGATTTTTTTTTCTTTTTGAAACAAGTGTCAGTATATCTCTTACAACTTTATTTGGAAGAACACACTTATTTGGTAGGTAAGTACTTTTTGGTGGAAAGAGTTTCTCCTAAACACAAGACTAAAGACTTGGATAAAAAGTCTACCTTTGTGTACAGGTAAGGACTCCACCTTCCCTAATGAACACTAGGGTTGGATCTTACATTCACCTGGTCTTTCTTGATATGTGTAGTATGAATCAAGATTACTTAGGCTCTCAAGTAGAAGCAAACCAATGAATCCTGTACTGGTGACTCAGGTACAAGAATACATCGTAAGTTAGGAGAGATTCTAATCTATCTTATCAATGATTAAGTGAATTAAGCCAAAGCCTGAGCGAATCAAGCTTCTATGGCCTGGAAAGTCTTCAAAGCAGAGGTTGAATATCCATAAACACTTATTGTATTTTTGTTTTAGCTTTCAGATCATAGCTAAACACTTTACCCTTTTTTATGGCTTTTTGGTTTTTGTAAATTAAAAAAAAAAAAAAACTAAGTATGTACATATTTATAGATGGATATGTATAATGGATGCAGAAGCTGCATGATACCTATATAACACCCAGATCCCATGGATGCCTATCCACCCCCCCATGCCAAATGATGCTATGTCCTCATATGCATGCAGGGTTAAGTAAGATCCAAGGGTCTTGGTACAAGAGCTGAGGTACGAGGTATACAGTAGGGTAGGTGGATGGTGGGTGGTGAAAAAATGAAGCAGTGCGAAGTGAAGTGAAGGGAAATGGAATGTGAAGGCAAAAGTGGAAGAGGAGTGTTGCTGGGGTGCCTCCCAATGAGAGCTTAATTTTAACGTCCCCAACTAGACTCAAAGTGAGGCACGAAGTCAGTTACCCTCCAGTAGGGCACCAGTTTCACCAACGGGGGCAGGTTCATGAGTAAGATAGGGTTTTAACCACTGCCCATTGACCGTAAATTTATGCCCAGATCTGGGATCTTCAATTTCGACGGCCCCGTTAGGAAATCGTCTCGAGATCAAGTAGGGACCAGTCCATTTGGACTTCATTTTCCCTGCAAAGAATTTGAGTCGGGCATTGTAAAGCCAAACTTGCTATGATGGCTCAAATTCCTTCCACTGAATGCGGTTGTCGTGAAAGGCCTTAGTGCGTTGTTTGAAAGTTAAGGCAAAATCATAGGCCTCATGACGGAGCTCTTCCAGCTCCTAGAGTTGGAGATTCCTTTCTCAACCACACAGGTCTAGGTCGAGGTTACATTGGCAAACAACCCAATAGGCGTGGTGCTCTAGCTCCACAGGCAAATGACAAGGCTTCCTGTAAACAATTCTATAAGGAGACATACCAAGGGGAGCCTTGAAGGTAGTCCGATATGCCCAAAGTACGTAAATCAACTTGTCGAACCAATCCTTACGGTCAGGCCGAACCATTTTCTGGAGAATTTGCTTAATTTACCGGTTCGACACTTCAGCCTGGCCATTAGTTTGAGGATAATACGGAGATGCGATACGATGGTGGACTCCGTATTTCCTCAGAAGTGCTCGAAAAGATGCATGGGTAAAATGACTTCCTCCATCAGAGATAATGGCTCGAGGGATCCCCAAGCATGCAAAAATGTGGTCTTTGACAAATCGAGTAGATATGACATGGTCAGAATGGTGCGTATGAATAGCCTCGATCTATTTTGAAACATAATCAACAACAATGAGGATGTACTCGAAGCCATTGGAAGGAGGAAAGGGACCCATGAATTCGATTCCCCAAATATCAAAGATTTCAATAGCTAGGATGGGCTGTAAGGGCATCATGTCACAACGTGACATTGATCCTAGCGACTGGCACCTAGTGCATCATTTAGCATAATTATGTGCATCCTGGTGAAGGGAGGTCCAAAAGAAACCGCACTGCAACACCTCGGCTGCAGTTTTCCTCCCAGAGAAATGGCCTCCACAAAGCCTGGTCATGACAAAAGGATAGCATACTGGGGAACTCGTTGTCAGGAATACAGCGACGAATGATTTGATCAGCACCAACTCGAAAAAGTAGTGGATTATCCCAGAAATAATACTTTGCCTCTGCGATGAGACGCTTGCGCTGGTTTTTAGGCCAGCCACATGGAAGGGAGCCAAAGGCAAGGTAATTGGCAATGTCGGCGTACCAAGGTCCACTTGCCACATTAATCGCCAATAGGTGCTCATCAGGAAAAACCTCATTAATTGACAAGGTAAGTCCAATGTGGTCAGGGTCTAGTCTCGAGAGATGATCAGCAACAACATTCTGAGCTCTGGCCTTATCACGTATCTCAAGGTCAAATTCTTGGAGCAGAAGGATCCAATGAATCAATCTAGGCTTGGCATCCTTCTTGTGCATGAGATGACGAATGGCTGTGTGGTCAATGAATATAGTAACATGTGAGCCCAGAAGGTAAGAACGGAATTTCTTCAGTCTGAAGACGATCGCCAACAGTTCTTTCTCAGTAGTCGTATAATTACACTGGGCCTCATTCAGCGTCTTACTGGTGTAGTACACCACGAAGGGGTGTCTATCGCGTCTTTGTCCCAAAACGGCTCCAACTGCAAGGTCGGAAGCATCGCACATGAGTTCAAAGTCGAGGGACCAATCAAGTGGCTGGAGAACAGGGGCCTTGGTGACAACCTCACGCAGTTGCGTGAATGCTCATATATAGTCGGGGCCCATATCAAAGGGTATGTCGGTTGATAGGAGATGAGTTAAAGGTCTAGAAATCTTGGAAAAGTCTTTGATGAATCTCCTATAGAAACCGACGTGTCCTAAAAAGGAGCAAATTTTTCGGATAGAGTTAGGCACAGGTAATTCTGCAATCACCTCAAGCTTAACTCTATCCACCTCAATACCCCGTTCGGAGATGATGTGACTGAGAACAATCCCCTCATGTACCATAAAATGACTTTTCTCCCAAGAAAGGATGAGGTTCACGTCAATACATCTTCTGAGGATACGAGTCAGGTTGGCTAGACAATCATCAAATGAGGGTTCGAAGATCAAAAAGTCATCTATGAAGACCTTAAGAAAATCACCCACCATATCGTGAAATATCGCCAGCATACATCTCTAGAAAGTTGCTAGCACATTACAGAGTCCAAATGGCATCCTTCTAAATGCAAAGGTGCCAAAGGGGCAGGTGAAGGTGGTTTTCTCTTAGTCTCAGGGGTCCATAGCCACCTGGTTATATCCAGAGAATCCATCCAGGAAATAGAAAATTTTATTTCCTGTTAATCGCTCCAGGATTTGGTCAATAAAAGGTAGCAGAAAATGGTCTTTCTTTGTTGCAGCATTCAGTTTCCTATAATCTACACACACTCTCCAAGATGTAGGAGTGCGTGTAGGGATGGATTCGCCCCTGTCATTGACACGGATGGTGAGTCTCGCCTTTTTGGGCATGACATGAATCGGGCTTACCCAGGGGCTGTCGCTTATTGGGTAGATTATACCTGCATCCAGCCACTTAATAATTTCCTTTTTAATGACCTCCCACATGTTAGGGTTGAGACGTCGTTGCATCTCATGGGAAGGTCGAGCCTCCTCCTCCGTGTATATACGGTGAGTGCAGTAGGAGGGGCTAATGCTAGTTAAATCAGATAAGGACCATCCAATGGCTACCTTGTGTTCTATGAGGACCTTCATTAGCTTGCACTCTTGCTCCCTGGTCAATTTTGAACTAATAATTATGAGGAGCATTTCATTTGGTCCTAGAAAAACATATTTAAGCGTGTCAAGTAGCGCTTTCAGCTCAGGAGTGGACGGTGAAAGATCTGGCATTTCTTGGGACAAGAGTGTCCCAAAAGGATCAGAAGAAAGAATGGTAGGAGAAAGAAGTTGGCTCTCAAATTGGCCAAGAAGAGGGGCATCTTAGATTAATGATCCAAGAGAAGGGCTCCCCAGTGATCAGCATTTAGGCTCAAGGTCCCAGTGTGGAGTAGCCTTTCCTCTTGATTTGGAGGGAAAGAAAGGGCAATCCAATCTTCAAGAGGGTGGACCGGGGTGAGTAGCCTGGATAAGATTTAGAGCACGAGGTGTGGGGAGCGGAGAAAACCTCATCAGAAGTCTGGTCAGGAGAAGATACAGGTAAGGGGAGGGGTGAGGAAATGTCACAGTATAAGTCTGTAAGGTGATGGTCTGTATCCAGGGGCAATCCACAGTAGTCAGAATAGGTCCCTATTAGTATGATACATTCACTGACGGCCATGTCCTCATCAGACGTGTCATCCTTGATGCAATTGCAATCAAAGTTCTTGGTAGCCTTGAAAATGTTTAGCTTGAGCTTCTCGGAGCCTACAGCGATCTCAATGTAACCTGACTCACAGTCGATATGGGCACAGGCTGTAGCCAAGGAAGGTTGACCAAGGATGATCGGACAATCAGAAAGTGAGTTAGGAACTTCCATATCCAAAACAAGAAGTCAACAGGAAAATAGAGACTGTTGGCTCTAACCACCACACCCTTCGGGATTTTGACAGAACGATCTACCAATTGCAATGTAATAGGGTGGGTTTCAAATTTCCTAAGGCAAATTTCTCGAGCATGCTGGTTGGTATAAGATTGATGGAAGATCCTAGATCAAGAAGGGCACGATTAAAATTGTAGCCTTGGATGCTACATGAAATAAGCGGTGTGCCCGGATCTTTCTACTTCGGTGGTAAATTTGAAAGTATAGCACAACTCGCATGAGGTGAGAGGACCATCGGTTTCTTTGTTTTCTTTGACTATCGCCTAGGTGTAGTGTAGTCTTTGAAGAATTAGACAACAATGGGTATATGGCCGATAGCCTCCAACAGTGGTACTTTGATCTCAACATCCTTGAATAAATTACACAAGTTATCAAAGGCCTATGTGTTCTTTTTCTTTCCTTTTGGCTCCCTTAATAGAGCATCAGGGAATAGGACTAATTCTGGCACCAGTTTGAGCGTATCGTCCTCACATGGTTGCGGTGCGCAACCTGAATGAGAGGGCAATGAAGAAGATGAGCCAAGATCAAGTCTAGGCAGATCAGCGATTTGTTTACCACTCCTCGTAGTAATCACATTGGACGTCGTAGGTCCAGTGGGATCGTAAGGGGGAGGAGGGTTCATAATAGGGACATACGGGTGATGTGCTACCACGAGATTAGCCTAAAATCTCGGTGGAGTACTCGAAGTGTGCAAAACTTGATTAGCCTGTCCCTGAACAGGTCGTACCTATGGCTGAGGGCCATGAGACACAAAATTTTGCAGGTTTGGGACAGGTTGGGTAGAAAGAGTGCCCTAAGATCGAATCATCATTCGAAGTTGACTGATATCGGTGTTCTATTGCACCAATTGATGCTAAAGAGAAGTCATGTTCTCTTCATGGCGCTTCGACTTTTCCGTCATTATACGCATCAATTTATCAATAGGGCTTGATGCGTAATCATTCTGGGGTGTGCAAAGGCCTGGCGACGGATTTTCCAAAGGGTTATACTGGGTCCTTGGGATGACATTGCGGACGGCTGCATTGGTCCACTCGCAGGGTTTTGGCGTTGCGAGTTACTGAACCATGCAAAGTTAGGATGATTTTGCCACCCTGGGTTATAGGTGGCAGAGAATGGGTTGTTTCCCAGGGCACAAGCGTCTCCTAAGCCAGAAGACGAGTTTACATGAGTATATGCATCGAGCACACGGAGGCTTGGTCCTCCATGTCAAAATACTAGCTAGCAGAAGCCAGATCCACATTACTTACTGAGTCTCTTGGCGTGATACTCGGTAAGGATGGTCTCACAGGATTCTTGGGAATAAGCCTAGCATTGGAAGGATTAGGATTGTAACGGAGTGATGGTGTGGTGTTTGGCATAGAGCGGGTGGGGTTGGCCAGAAGCTCGTCTAGCTTCTTGTGCACGACAAAGACTTCATCCAATTTTTGTACAATTAAGTTAAGATCTGTGGATGAATGGGAGGGTCCTGTGTCAACTTCGTGAACATTGTGGGGCATGCCGATACGATTAAAGGTAACAATGGAGGCATTGTTCATTGAGTTTTCACTCATGTTCTCAAACAATTCAAATGCTCCATTCTCATCTTTATTCATAAAATTCCCTCCGCAAGAAGCGTCGATGATCTGTCGCAAAGTCTCATTTAGCCCATAATAGAAGATTTGGGCTATATGCCACTTTAGAAGACCATGGTGTGGGCACTTCCTTAGGAGGTCATTGTACCTCTCCCAAGCCTTATGAAATTGCTTGCCGTTTTGTTGCACGAATGAAGTTATGGCTCGACGAAGTGCATTGGTGCACCCGATTGGGAAAATTTTCTTGAGAAATACTGTATGCATCTCTTCCCAAGAATGGATGGGTCTCCCAAGGGTGTGCAACCATTGCACTGCTTTGTCCCACAACGAAAACGGAAACATTTTCATGAGAACTATCGATAACTCGATGTTTCTTGGTTTAACAGTTTCTGTCAATCAAGTTAAGTCTTCCAAATGAAGAAAGGGATCTTCACTTGCAAGACCATGGAAGTGGAAATTAATTAAGCCAATGACATTAGGTTTCAAATCAAAATCGTCCCCGCCCATGGGGACCCGAATTTGCCCAATGTTCTTTGTAGCAGCATGATTTTGATAAGAACTAAGAGACCTGGGCTCCTCCCTTTCAAGGGAGGGCAATTCATTTCCTCCAATGTTTTCCTCATGGCCTTGATTTATTCATTATACAGTGTCATTTGGGCTTGGAGGCGGGTTATGGGGTCTACGGCTCCACCAGCACCTGGTGGGTTTGGAGGGGAGCGGTTTCCTCCCTCAAGATTTGGGGATGGGCTGTAGCCATGTTTATGGAGGAGGATGACGATTTACCAGTTTCCACCCTTCTAGAATTATCAAACAATTCAAACAATTCAGGGTTTTGTGACCTCCTCCCAAACATGCACTACCGCAGGAAGAATTGGGGAGATGAAAAGGGAAAGGGGATGAGAGAAACAATGCCGCAAGGATACACTTGATGACAAATTGAAGCAATCAATTTCCTAACCTCTAAAATGTGCCCCTAGACCTAAAGATCTAAGTTACTTACTATCACAACCTATGGAACTGAATGAGAGCACCGCGGAACCACCGAGCCAGATAGAAAGGCTGTTTGCCCTAGTCTGAGACACCCGATAGCATGCGGGAGCCCACACCAGCACATAAGCACTACATGCAAGTAGTTAGACCTCCAAGCCTTAATAAGGGTCAAGTTACTACCATTTTTAATTAAGAGGCTTAGGATTCAAGTGCTTTGGAATGTGAAGCGCGTTGTATACGAGTAATGCCCAAGTGTGTCAATTCTTTGAGTGCGTAAAGCAAGCATGCAATGGGGAAATCACCTCGAATTGAAGTTTTAGATGGTCAATGTCTTTTAGAATTCAACTCTTAGGTAGTATGAATTTTATGATTTCACTAAATTACCAATTCAACCAATCTCCTGGTTTTCAGAAAATACAAGTTCTTTTTGTGCCCAAACAACCCTTCTTCAATTTGGTTTAGTTAATGCATGCTATAATGAAAATGGATCCCTAATTGGAAATTTCTAGGTGTGGATGCACGAGTCAATTTTAACTCAATGTGAGAAGGAGCCAAAACACTTCAATTCAAGTGCTCCCAATCACCAAGATGATAATCCACACAAGGCTCAACCACCAAAGTATGTAAAAAAAATGAAAATGAATATGTTGGGGTTGATATTCAGGATCAAATCAAGGCAAGTTTAGGGTCGTGGTGGGGTTGGAGTCAAATCAACTCCAAGGCTCCCCAACTAAAGTTTGGATCCCAAATTTGAAATAATGAGGCGAATAAGATGTGGCAAACAATTAATTTAATTCTCCTCAATGATAACTTCGCGTCACGAAATATCCAAGAATCGAAATTCTCGGATTTCGTGCGTGAAAAAGTGGAAAATCAAGAGCAATGGTGGTGACAAGAAGAATCAAACAACGGATTTTTAATCCACTCGCCCAAGAAGTCCCAAGGAGAATTTTTTTGGGATTTTTGATTTTTAAAAATTTTTTATATTTTTCAAGGTGACAGATGACCTAAATTACTAAGAGGAAGACACCTACCCCCTCAACAACATGGGCGAAGCTCCTATGCAGTGTTGGCAACTTCATGCTCTCGCAAACCCACCTTGGGTTTGCCCACGTCTCCGACCTCCTCTTTGTGTCTCCTTGTACCTGGTACACTCCGAATAGTGCCTCCCCGAGAACGGCGCTAGAAAAACGTAATGCAGACTCGAATAGGCTTATTTAATATGATGATATTATCATCAAAATTAGCATAGTGTGTTAACATAAATCGAGTCTACACCAGTTTCACAAAAATTTTAACCTAGCTTACTTGATTTTATTTTAATCACTTTTAGGCCCAGAGTCGATCTCAGGGAGGTGGGAATTAGGAGATTAAGAAGTTTCTATGCCTTTCCGAGAATGTTTCTCTTCCTTGCATTTATTATGTTTTTGATTTTTTCTACTTTTAAGATTTTTGTAATACTGTTGTCCTTAAGGCACACCCTAAAAAATGAAGTCCTTGACCTTGAGCCAAATGTCCTTGGCTTGAAGTTAATTTAGGGTTCAAAATTGATCTTGTCACTTACAAGATCGGGTACCTGCAAGACAAGAATTATCTTTTATCTTTTATACTTTTTTTTTTGGTCTTTTTAATAGCAAGGATAAAAGACAAGTGAAAGCAAAATAAAATGCAAGAAAAGAAATGAAAAGGGATACTTACCTTAGTATATTTATATATATAGTAGATATGTAATTAGATATAGAACAGATATAAATATATATATACTATATAAATAGGGGTGGAGATGGAAATTGAGATGGGATGTAGCACGGTGTCAAATTAGTCCATGTCTAGCAAGATGCAACCAACAAGACTAAGTGCCGCGTGAAGTGTGGAGCGGATGTGTGTGAGTGTGGGGTGGAAGGCTTGCTTTGCACGAATATCAGGAAATATTCGCAACTGGTGCGAATATTCCCGCGATACAATATGCGGTGAAGGGTAGGTGCGCAGTATTGTGAGTAGGAAATGTGGGGTGAGTGTGTATATGAGGGAATGTGGATATATATGTGTATATATAACTATATATAACTATATAAGTATATACAACTATATATATATATGTGTGTGTTTGTATATATATATATATAAGTATATAGATGGGGAGTGTGAATATATAAATATATGTGTATATATGTATACAGGTGGTAAGTGTGTGTTTGCGTGAGAGGGAAAAGGGTGTGTGCATCTATTTGGGTGTGAGAGAGAGTGAGCGTTTAAGTCGTCTGGGGCGTGGAAGCGTTGTTTGGAGTGCTGAAGTGTGTGTGAGGCGCGGTTATAGGAGTGAGGTGGTGTAGCGAGCAGGTGCGTGAGGGAGGACCGCACCAAGCATAGGTGCATGGGGGAGGTGTATGCGCAGTGCACAGGTGCTGGGGGATAGAGGCACGCGGAGACGCGAGTTGGAGAGATGAGATGCAGGTGGGTGACCGACTGGAGGCAATCGTGCAGGAGGAGAGAGAACTCTGTGCCACCGGATAAGTGAGAAACTTGTCGTTAGCTACAGTGCCGCACAAACCTGGAGTGAACAGTGCGCAACAGTGCACGCGGGATGTTGGTGACTGTCTAAGGCGGTTCAGAGTAGTGGGGGCACAAAGAAGCTAGAAAGCGTGTGCATGCACACGGAAGGGGAGCCTGAGGTGTGCAGAGACGTGCAGAAGCGGTTGCTGGAGCGCACGACAGTGGTGCGTGAGCTCCAGAGCTTGAAGCTTTGTGACTCTAATGGCGATGAATAGCAGCGAAAAACAAAAAACAAAGAAAAGAAAAATAACAAAACAAAGAAAAAAAATGGCAGATGAGAATCCACCATGCCCACCTGCTCGCGAAGGAGCTGGGCGATGGTGGTGCTCACCATGGTGTTTGAGACCACGGGGAGCTTCTCCTGCACACAAAGTGCCTCTTTTCAATTGGTGAGAAGAGGAGCTGTGTATGGAGAGGGAGAGAGGGAAAGCACAGGCCGACTGGAGTGAAGAGAGTGGGTGCTGTGCTGTGGTGGATCTGTGGGTGGAGGTGGAGGTGGTGGTCGACCCCTTGCAAGGGAGGGGTGCATGCTCTTTTATAGAGAGAGAGTGCCCCTCCCCATGCAAATGGTACGAGGGAGCTGGGCCTCTCCCTGCAAAAGTAGCCGATAGGTGGGAGAGTGAAATAAGATAAGGGTGGTGAAATTGCAATGCACACACATAATGAAGATGTTAATTATTAAGTGTGTTTGAGATGGGATGGATTGTTATGAAATTGAAGTGGATTGAATGATCATTTGCTCTCACTATCTTCCCCTCTTTAAAAATGCATGCAAATGAATATTTTCAAATGCAAGTATGGCTACCTAAATGCATCGGTAATGCTAGGAAATAACATAAGATGACATATTTATAGGCGTAGCTTGCTGTGCAATTAGTACCTAAGTAAGGGGAACCACTATATATTTGGTGTTAATTTCTTATTTCAATTATTTTTATTTAAATTTTTTATCACACTATTCAACCCCCTTTTAGTGTGTTTGTGTTCTCATATCCTACAAGTGGTATTAGAGTAGGTAGCAAGAAGACGTAACAAATCAACTCATGATGGCATCATCATCAAACAAGCGCACCAAAGGCTAGTCGTCCTCACATCCTCCCTACTTTGGTGGGACAGACTATGGATACTAGAAAAGCGCATGAAAGTATTTATCAAATCTATGGATGAGGATGCTTGGTCTTTATTCAAACAAAGTTCACCGATCCAAGGGAGAAAGGAGTAGTACTAACAAGTGAACAAAAGAAAAAGATTATAAGTAATGCGAAGGCCATGAATGCTCTTTATTGAATGTTATCCAAGGAGGAGTTCAACCGTATCTCAGCATGCGAGTCTGCATACGAGATATGGAGTACTCTTCAAGTTACATATGAAGGAACGAACAAGGTAAAGGAAACTCGCATCTCTATTCTAACAAAAAACTATGAGTGTTTCAGGATGATGAAAGAAGAAACAATAAAAGTAAACGAGATTTGGAGAAATCGTCAATCCGATGAAAAATCTTGGAGTCAAGTTGAAGGAGGAGCAACTTCTAAGGAAGATACTTAGATCCATTACAAGTGATTGGGTTCTAAAATCAATGGCAATTTAGGAGGCAAAGGACCTATCAACCCTTCCTCTTGATGACCTGATTGGAAGTCTCATGGCTTATGAGGTACAATTGGAGCACATGAAAAAGAATGAGGATAAGCCCAAAAGCAAGAAAAAGGATCTTACTTTCAAAGCAATAAAGGAAGAATTAGACATCGACGATTCCGACTCTGATGAAGAAGAACAACTTGCTCTTCTAATAAGGAACTTTCGACGATTCATCCAAAAACAAGGTAAAAAAATGAATAAGTTTTCAAATGACATAATTTGTTTTGAATGCAAGAAAAAAGGGCATGTGCGAAAGGATTGTCCTTTTATCAAGAAGAAAAAAAAGAAAGAGACAAGAGAAATAGATTGGAAGAAGAAGAAAACATCAAGAAGGTCTTATAAGGCCACTTGGGATGATAGCAATTCCAACACAGAATCTTCATCTAAACAATCCGAGGAAAACGAAGTCACCCATCTCTGTTTGATGGAAAATGATGATGCCATAGAAAATGAGGTAGATCCTAAAATCTCTTTTCATGAGCTGTTGCAAGCATATGAAGAGTTATATCATAAGGCTAAGTTGTTTAAAAAAAGGAAAATAAAGTTTTGCATAGTAACTATCGAACCTTGAAAATAGAAAATTCATGTTTAGAAATAGAATTAGATATGGCTAAAGATACTAACTCTCTACTGCATGCAAAAGTAATAGAGTTAGAAGATATTTATGATCATTTTGAGGAGACTCTAAATAATCTAAAAACAACTAATAGGCGAATTTCAACAAAAAGAGTACCTAGGCATGCAAAAAAAAACACACACACAAAATAAATCACATGCACCTAGGCATGCATGGATTTATCAAAAGGTCAAAAATCCTAAGAATTATAAATCTAACACATAAGAGGTCTATAAATCTTAGGATTAGAAAGGTACTAACATTCAAGAACCCAAAAGAAAATGGGTACCCATATCAGATTTATTAAACTATTTTGCAGGCCAAGAAAGATAAGTGATTCCTAGGTAATGGTTGTTCCAAGCACATGACGGGACACTCCGACCTATTTATAGAATAGATGAAGATTCAAGAGGGACACATCAAGTTGGGTGACAACAAACGTTGTCGCATTATTGGTAAAGGTATGGTAGGTAATTCAACTAAGCAGGTATGCAAAGTACTTTTAGTAGAAACTTTAAAACATAACCTGCTTAATGTTAGTTAAATTTGTGACAATGGTTGTGGAGTATTATTTACAAAAACTAGATTTAAAATATTAAAAGAATGATCTGATACTATTTTAATTAAAGGTTTTAGATATGAAAATATCTATGCTCTTCATTTTTCACAAGGGAAATTTGTGAAATGTTTGCTTGCCACTCATGTTGAAGTGGACATATGGCATCGTAGGCTAGGTCAATCAATCACAAACATCTAAATAAATTTGCCAAAAATGAGCTAGTAAGGGGCCTACCCAAACTAACTTATAAAAAGGATGCAATATGCAAATCTTGTGAACTCGAAAAAATGCACAAAGTCTCTTTTAAATCAAAAGACTTAGTTTCAACCACACGTCCTTTAGAATTGCTACACCTTAATCTATTTGGGCTAACACAATTTGAGAGCCTAAACAGATCAAAATTTTGCCTAGTTATCATTGATGACTTCTCAAGGTTCACTTAGGTCATCTTCTTGAAACATAAGGATGACTCATTTGACTCCTTCCTAAGTCTTGCACAAAGACTTCAAAAGGAAAAATCATATTCCATTCTTAAACTTAGGACCGATCATGGGGGTGAATTTGAAACTGAAAGTTTTGAAGTTTTTGTGTTGATTCTGGCATACCCATGAATTCTCATTCCCTTGGGCACCATCTCAAAATGGTGTTGTAGAGCGCAAGAATTGCACTCTATAAGAATGCGCCCAAACATTGCTCTTAGAGTCTAGGTTTCAAAAGTGCTTCTGGCCTAAAGCCGTTAACACAACCTGCTATGTTCTTAATTGAACTCTTCTAAGGCCTATTACCAAGAAAACTCCATATGAGCTATATTATGAGAAGTTTCCTAGGATTTCATATTTTAGGGTGTTTGGAAGTCAGTGTTATTTGTTAAACACCCAAGATCAACTTGATAAGTTTGATGCTAAAGGAAATGAAGGCATCTTTATTGGCTACTCAAACAAAAGTAAAGCTTATCAAGCCTTTACTTTAGAAATTGAAGAATCCCTGCATATTTCATTCGATGAAACAAACTTTGGAGAACTTGAACCCAATCAAGTAGAATTTGATGAATGAGGATAATGTTGGTGCAAGGGCACCACGATCGTTAATTTTGATGATAACAAAATACTTGATATTTGACATTTGCTTTTGAGTCCAAAGATTTCAGGTCAATTGCAAATGGATACAAGTGTGAAGAGCTCACGTCCATGGTGGATTAAAGGAGCTCTTTGGAGAAGAAGGAGCTTCGCTTGGAGCGAGAGCTTGAAGACAAGAAGAATAGGACATATTTCTATTTTGTCTTGTAGTCAGTACTTTGTATCTTTTGTTCCTTGCTCTTTATTTTCCTAGATTACTTGTTAAAGAGCCCCAAAGTAATAAAACAGTAGTCCAAGGAACACTTACTCAACCCTAGGATACTTAGACTCTTCGTAGTTAACTTAGAAAACTAAAGTAGGCATCAGACAGCCTGATCAGACGTCCAATCTGGACTTCAGACATCTGATCTGGACTTTTAAGATGTTTGACTACTTCATCAGACGTTCAAAACACTTAGGCTAGAGAACCACTCGCTGTCTGCCATGTTTAGATGTCCAGCCATTAGTCCAGACGACTCAGCAGACATCTGATGACATTACCAAACGTTCAATTAGTGGAACGTTGGCTTAGAAATATAATCATTGAGGTTTGACTCTTAATCTTCTATCAAACATCCGTAGAGGACCTTAGACGTCTAATATATAAACATTTAGCCCTTGATCAAGCCAAAATCACTTCTCATTAGAGATATAGCTGTTTATGCCTCGGGAAATCCATTCTTGCAATAATCTAGGTTTCTAGATGTCCAGACCTAGTGCCAGATGTCTAATAAGTCATCTGAACAACTTACACAAAAATCCTGTTTAGGTCTGAACCAAGTCAGTAAGGAAACCCATCTAGGATTAGACATATGATTTAGTTTCCAGACGTCTTAAGAGTAGTTTCCAGACATCTGATACTTTTCCTAGACATTTGATAACCCTATCAGAATCATTAATGACCCTGATTCCGACCTGTTTTGCCTTAGGTTCACTCCCAACGACTACCTAAGGGTTCATAAGCCTTCGTAAGGGTTCCTAAGCCTTCTATAAATAGGAGAGGCCCCTTCCTTTGTTAGATACACTTAGAAACACCAAGACACACCTTGAGAATCCATTTCCACATCTTTTGTGTCTAAGAAAACCAAGGAATCACCTAGAAGTGTTGTTTCTCTCCAAACCCTTGTCTACACTCTTGAGAGCTTCATCTTTGCTGCACACCCACTCTCCCACCGTCGAATATGAGAGCGTCGTCGTGCTTCATGTGGTTCACGCACACGTGTTGCTAGCCAACACACTTCCATCAAAGGAAAGTTATCTTTGCCTATAGTAGCTAGCTTCATTTACATTGTTTGTGGCTCTGTGGGATATTTTGTATTTGTCTTTGATTGGGTATTCGCTTTATGAATTTCTGTCTCCTTCGTGAGGCTAAATACTCCTCGTGAAGAGGAGGGATTTGAGGCACGCTACCCTCATTCAAAGTAGCATGGTTGTAAGAGGTTGAGTTACCCTCGTTTAAGTAACTCGTTAGTGGATTTGATCGACTCAATCGATTGGGAAATCCTAAACCGAGAGGTTTAAGTGGTGGTTTTTGTTGAAGCGATCTATCGAAGAGTTTAAATATGCGTTCATTGTAGTAAAATCTCTCAAATAGCTCTCTCAACAAATAAATTTATTACTCGAAATCTAGAAATGAAGTCCGAAGTCGAGCACAGGGAGCAAGTATTGCAATTCGCGCACTAATCACGATGAATATATAAATGAGCATAGGAATTTAAGTATAATAATGATATTCAGTGCATAACATGAGTATATCAAGAGTTTAAGAGAACAAAACGAAAGCTAAGGCAAAATAATGGTGATTTAGATCACCAATTATTAGCCTTAATTAAGCATATATCAACTACTCAAATGTTTGAACAGTAATCCTGAATCAGAAATGCCTTGCAAGATAAGTTTCAATAATGCCATAGTACTCTCAACCCAAATCAAACGTCGGGCTCTCAAGTCAGACGACTTAACCATCGCCTGCTATAGTGCTCCTTAGAGAGCATTTTCTTTTCCTCTTTTTCTCTTCAGCTCCTTCTTCTTTTACGAGCCTTCTCCTTCTCTTCTTCAATAGAGCCTCTTCTTCTTCACTTCTCACGCACAAGGGTCTCCAAATCTCTGCAGCGACTAAGTGTCACACTGCGCCTATACTTCAGAGAGCAAAACCCTCCCCTCCCCTGCTCTCTCTTTCTTTCCTACTCCTCTTTCTCTCAAATCCAGGCTAATAGGGTATTCGAACATGCACAATAACCGGGTCCAGGGCTGCATGCATGGTGTCGCAGCCGAGGAGTGAATAGGTTAGGTGGATCAGGTGAGTGCGTGTAGTGGGGACCTCACCCCCAGTGTCTGAGGTGATAAATCATTTTATGTGCTATCAGGTGCTCTTCTCCCACCGATGTGGGACTAAACCCACAAGACTCCTTGTGTGCAACTACAGCTGTGAGGATTACCCAATCGAGGTAGCAGGAGTGGATGGGGTCTTCAATTGACCACCTGGGAGGATGCCTGGAACGAAGCCGCATCATCTGGGCATGCTGTCAGGAAGCTACGTGGCTGGAGGATTGAAGATGAGGACGGAGCTGATGGCGGCGGCAACGGCAGACGGCGAGACCTGAAATCAATCATACAAGCTCAAAAGCCCTAATTAGAAGGTCTAGAAGCTTCACCGGAGGATGGCAAACGTGGTCGTGTGCTTCACATTGCGTAGGAGTGCGTGAGGTGGTCGGACGGAGGTGACAAGGTGGTGCGGATGATGGGTTGTTTGGTGGGTGATTTAGGTGGATGGAATGGAGAAATAGGAGATGAATTTTGATCATGGTGGAACGACGAAGCTTTTGGGGGTGTTGGTGAGGTGTGTGGTGCGGTGGAGTGACGGGAAGACCTCGCCGGAGGAAGATGGAGGTGAACGGTGGCGTCGGGGGTTTGTTTTTGGGTTTTGAATAGAGGGAACTAACATAAGGATCTAGAGGAACCTAATTAACCCTAAACTAACGGTTGAAAGGGAAGGGAAGGTGTCAGCTTTGATTGGCTGGCGTCATGGAAGAGAATGCTCCAGTGGAGGTGCGACGAGGAAGAAGGTGACTTGAGAGCCCATGATTTGGTCATCGAGGGGCGGAAGAAGTTGGGGAAGAACGTGGCACTCCTAATTTGGTTGTTGGGAGGCTGTAGGACAACAGAGGGAGAAGCTCGCTGGAGCGAAGGTGGAGCAAGCTGGAGAGAGGAAAAGAAGACTTGTTGTGGCTCAAAACCTTACTAAGGAGGTAAGGAAATGCATGAGGGATCTTTTTATAGTCCTTAGGGGATCTTCCAAGCTTGGAAAGAAGCTTTCAGCTTGAGAGCTTTGTGCACAAAATGGTACTTGAATCTTTCAAGCATTCGCATAAGAGATTGCGAAAGACTTGGGGTCCACGGTCGAATTCATTTGGAAGAGAATTCCTCAAGGAATCTCTAGTTCAAATTCGAGATTGATTGAGAATCGAGCGAAACATTCTCGCTCAAATCTCGTCGGTGAGCTGTAGCTATTCCTAATGGTGGACGTACTTAGATGTGAAGGTGATGACAAAGTTAGGAGGTCTCTGCAATATATTTTGAAAGCTAAGGGGCCATTTGAGAGAAGAAGAATCAAATTGGACCAAAATGCAAACTAGGTCAATATAATCTCTGATTAGGCCTAAATTTTGGTAAACCTAATTTGAACTCAAGAAATCTAATGGTGAAGTTAGATTTTGGTTTTAACTAAGTTTGACTGGGTAATTTACGTAGAAACCCAAATTAAGGTAACTTTCTGTCTGAAACTCTATTTCAAGTCAAAATGGGTTCAGATGGTCAATTCAAGGATACCAAACCTTATAGAATATTTTTCTATGATTTTTAGAAAGTTTAGGTGAATTTATCCTGACCAGAACCTTAGTTAATTAAGTAGATCTATTTTTAGGGTTTTAGATGTCCATTAATTCTTGAAATGCTTGAAAACCCATTTCTGTCTGCATGAACCCACTTATTAGACATTTATGAACATCTAACCTTTAATTAACCCTTAGGAAAACCCATGATTACTCTACATTTAAGATATTCTGTTAAAACTACAGTTTTACCCTTATTTTAATGCATTTCTCTCAATATGAATATGTAGTGACTTATGGCTCTTTGGCGGTTATGTAGGAGCATTTATCTTTTGATTCTGATTAATTAAAGATAGATACGGCTAATGATGATGTGATCATCAGTTTTTACCCAAGTTTGGGTTTCCACTTAAAAATCCTTGCGTACTTGTGTGATTACAATTTTGTGATTGATATTATAATTTCCACTTTATTTTTCATATCATGCAAATCTCACCCCCTTCATAAGGAATCACATTTGATATTAGAGCAAGTCTCGCATCATCGGCGTTACACACCGACGAGGATTAGATGGAGGGAAAGACATTCATATACACCAAATGACACGACACCTCGCGACCACCATATTTTAAAGGTACTAATTTTACATATAGGAAAACCCGTATGTCATGTGGTTGCAGGCCTATGACTTCTAGGTTTGAGAAAAATGCGAGTCCGCATTTTTTATTCCTAGAAACCCATAGAAGGTTACTCAGAGGAACAAACGCGACTTTTGTCGCAAAATGCCAAAGCAATGAACGCCTTGTATTATGCCTTAAGTCCGGAAGAGTTCGACTGGATTTCACAATACACAATGGCATTTGAGATTTGGCATGCCCTTGAAGTAGCTCATGAAGAGACGAGCTCAAAGGAAAAAGAAGAATTCGATAAGGAGACCAGATGCCTTGGTTTCATGGCAATCGCAGATAGCGATAATGAAAGCAACAATGAAGAGGTAAACTCTCTTACCAACTTAGAGTTGCAAGAAGCATTAGAAGAGCTTTACAAAATTAGTAAGGCATTAAAAGTAGAAAATAAAAGCATGAAAAAGAAACTTAGTTTTCTAAAATCTAAAAATGAAATGTTAGAGATTAAAATTAAGGATCTAGAAATTAGTTCTAGTCCTAGTATTCCTGAAAAGGAAGACTTGTTGTTAGAAAATAATAACCTAATAAATGAAAATAGTAAATTGATTAAGGAGAATACTTGTTTAAAAACTGAAATGTCTAGTTTAAAAATCAAGATAGCTGTTATGGAAAAAGAACTTACATGTCTTAGGGAAAACTCTAATAACTTGATGAATAAATTAGATAATCTCTAATAATTGAGTTAGCACTAGTCATAAGGTTGAGAAAGGATCTCCATCAAGGAGACCAACTAACAAAATCGGATCCAAATTGACTTGGATACCGAAGAAAGAACTTGAAACTTGTTTTGTAGGTTTCAAAGGAGATTACAATATGAGAGATTGGACCTACAAGGTGAAGAATGGTCAACTCGAATTGGGAGGACTAAGGAGCAGACCAAAGAGGAAGACAAGAAGATAGATGAGAAGACCGGCAGGTGATCAAACCGTCATACGTCGATCGCTTGATTGGAGGCCGGCACCGATGCTTGGACCTCCAAGCTTCGGATGGGACCCCATCCAATTTGGCATCAACCTCCATTTAGGCCATTCTATTAGCCATGGTAAGTGAGGTACACTATAAACCCTATTTTCTTTTAATAGTATCTAAATAGGGGGAGTTGTTAAAATTGATAAGCTATCTGTCCATCATTAAGGGGGAGGACTTAAAAGTTAGCTATATTTCCTTTAGATAGGGGGAGTTAATTATATAGCTATCTTGTTATTACAAAAAGGGGGAGATTGTTACTCTTATTAAAAAGAGGAAATTAACCCAAAATTAGAAGAGCATGTTTTAATGGGGAGTATAGGAGAATTAAAATTGATGAAACCTTTTTGATAATGCCAAAAAAAGGGAGAAATTTTTGGAGTATTACTTATAGTTTTATCATCATCAAAAAGGGTGAGATTGTTGATGCAAGGGCACCACGATCGTTAATTTTGATGATAACAAAACACTTGATATTTGACATTTGCTTTTGAGTCCAAAAATTTCATGGACATTTGCAAATGGATACAAGTGTGAAGAGCTTACGTCCATGGTGGATTAGAGGAGCTTGTTGGAGGAGAAGGAGCTTTGCTTGGAGCGAGAGCTTGTAGTCTATATTTTTTATCTTGTGTTCTTTGCTCTTTATTTTCCTAGATTACTTGTTAAAGAGCCCCAAAGTAACAAAACAATAGTCCTAGGAACACTTACTCAACCCTAGGATACTTAGACTCTTCGTAGTTAACTTAGAAAACCAAAGTAGGCATCAGATAGCCTAATTAGATGTCCAATCTAGACTTCAGATGTCTAATTTGGACTTTTAAGACGTCTAACTATTTGATCAGACGTCCAAAACACTTAAGCTGGAGAACCACTCACTGTCTGCCATGTTTAGACATCCAGCCTTTAGTCCAGACATCTTAGCAGACATCTGATGACATTGTTAGATGTCCAATTAGTGGAACGTTGGCTTAGGAATATAACTGTTGAGGTTTGACCTTTAATCTTCTATCAGACGTCCGTAGAGGACCCTAGACGTCTGATATATAGATGCTAGCCCTTGATCAAGACAAAATCATTTCTCACCAGAGATATAGCCATTTGTGCCTCAGGGAATCCATTCCCGGAGTAATGTAGGTTTCCAAATGTCCAGACCTAGTGCCAGACGTCCAATAAGTCATCTGACCGACTTACATAAGAACCCTGTTTAGGTCTGAACCAAGTCAGTAAGGAAACCTGTCTAAGATTAGATGTTTGATTTAGTTTCCAGACATCATAAGAGTAGTTTTCAAACATCTGATACTTTTCCTAGATGTCTGATAACCATGTCAGAATCATTAATGACCCTGATTCCAGCCTGTTTTGCCTTAGGTTCACTCCCAACGGCTACCTAAGGGTTCCTAAGCCTTCCTAAGGGTTCCTAAGCCTTCTATAAATAGGAGAGGCCCCTTCCTTTGTTAGATACACTTAGAAACACCAAGACACACCTTGAGAATCCATTTCCACATCTTTTGTGTCCAAGAAAACCAAGGAATCACCTAGAAGTGTTGTTGCTCTCCAAACCCTTGTCTACACTCTTGAGAGCTTCTTCTTCACTGCACACCTGCTCTCCCACCGTCAAATATGAGAGCGTCATCATGCTTCGCATGGTTCATGCACACGTGTTGCTAGCCAAACACTTCCATCAAAGGGAAGTTATCTTTGCCTATAGTAGCTAGTTTCATTTACATTCTTTGTGGCTCTATAGGATATTTTGTATTTGTCTTTGGTTGGGTATTCGCTTTACGAATTCCTGTCTCCTTCGTGAAACTAAATACTCCTTGTTAAGAGGAGGGGTTTGAGGTATGCTACCCTTGTTCAAAGTAGTGTGGTTGTAAGAGGTTGAGTCACCCTCGTTTAAGTGACTCGTTAGTGGATTTGATCAACTCGATCGATTGGGAAATCCTAAACCGAGAGGTTTAGGTGGTAGTTTTTACTTGGGTTTGGGTTTCCACCTAAAAATCCTTACGTACTTGTGTGATTGCAATTTTGTGTGATTGATATTATAATTTTCGCTTTATTTTTCGTATCACGCAAATCTCAACCCCTTCGTATGGAATCACAGATACCACCTTCATAGATGTGTCAAAAATGGAAGATACATGAAATGTACATGATCTTCCAAAAGAATGGGTACACCACAAGGATCACCCTTAAGATCAAATCATTGGTGATATTGAATAAGGTGTAAAAACCCAATCTCAATTGAGGGCTGGCCTTGTCCTTAATGCATTTGTATCTCAACTTGAACCTAAGAAAGTTGATGAGGCATTAAAGGATGAGTCTTGGGTTGTAGCCATGCAGGAGGAGCAACTCTAATTTACAAGGAAAAATGTATGGGACTTGGTACCTATTTTTAAGGGTAATTCCATTATTGGAACCAAGTGGGTGTTCCGAAATAAATTGAATGAATCTGGTGCAGTGATCAGGACCAAGGCCAAACTCGTAGTTCAAGGCTACAATCAATAGGAGGGAATTGATATTCATGAGACGTTTTCTCCTATTGCCCTCTTAGAGTCCATTCAGATGCTACTTGCCTTTGCAAGTGCAAAGGTCAAGTTATATCAAATGGATGTCAAGAGCGCATTTCTTAGTGGTTATATTAATGAAGAAGTTTATATCCATCAACCTCCTGGGTTCGAGGACCTAGCACACCCAGAGCATGTATTCAATCTCAACAAGGTGTCATGTGGACTTAAACAAGCTCCTAGGGCCTGGTATGATCGACTCAGGTCCTTCCTTCTCTAGCATGGATATCAGATTGGAGTTGTTGACTCAACTCTTTTTGTAAAGGAAGAAGGAAATGACATCATGTTTGTCTAGATATATGTCGACGATATCATATTTGGATCAATAAAGAAGTCCCTGTGTCAGAGTTTTTATGAGACTATGAAGATTGAGTTCGAAATGAGTATGATGGGTGAACTCAAGTACTTCTTAAGCCTCCAGATCATCCAATAATTGGACACAGGAATCTACATTAGTCAAACTAAGTATATTCTTGAAATACTTAAGAAATTTGACTCTGTGAATGTAAAAAGAAAAGAGACTCCAATTGCTCCATCTACTTCTCTTAGTGAAGACTTATCCGGTAAGAAAGTAGATGAAAAGAAATACCAGGGTATAATAGGCTCACTACTATACCTTACAACCTCTAGACTTGATATTCTTTTCGATACATGTTTATGTGCGAGATTCCAGTCTTAACCCAAGGAATCTCATTTAAACACAATAAAAAGAATATTTAGATACCTAAATAGCACAAGATATCTTGGTCTCTTCTACCCTAAAGCACAGACTTTAGACTTATTGTCCTATAGTGATGCAGATTATGCAGGGAGTTGGACAAACCGAGAGAGCACTAGCGGCACTTATCATTTCATTGGAGAATCCTTGGTATCTTGGTTCTCTAAGAAATAGACATATGTTTCACTTTCCACAACCGAAGCAAAATATGTTCCTGCTTTACTTGCTTGCTCTCAAGTCATTTGGATGAAATAGACCTTGTCCGATTTTGGATTAATTTTTGCGTAATCTAAAATTCTATGTGATAGTACTAGCGCAATTAATTTATCCAAGAATCCGGTACACCATTCACGTACTAAGCACATAGATGTTTTGGCATCATTTTCTTAGAGACAATGTGCTTCAAGGTGTCATTCACTTAGAATTTATCGACACCCAAAACCAATTGGCAGACTCTTTTACAAAACCTCTTGTAGTAGAGAGGTTATGCTTCATCAGAAGAAAATTGGAACTTTGTACAATAAGAGACATTCAAAATTAATTGATTGATTGTTTTATAACTTATTTGTAATTATAAAAAGCCCTGAGGTCTTAACTGCAATTTACCCACTTTTACACATGATGTTGCTTATATTTATTGTTTGTGTTTGAATATGATCAGATGGCACCGCAATAAAAATCAAAGGGGAAGGCACCTCAAGATGCCTTTCATAAGTTTTGCATCAATGAGGATTCCAAATCAAAATTTAATTGGTATAAGGGCCTCAATCTTCACCATTGTAGGCCTGTTGAGAGGAAAGATTTTAGTCTACATCTGCATGGTTTCACCACATGTCTTTCTAAACAACACTTAATGCATTGCCTTGATGAAGCCTTCTTTGCTGACGTTCCTAGAGTTTATCTCGATGTCAATTGCTTATTTTTTGCAAATCTCCAAGAACAAGAAAGTAGGGGACATCTAGTTTTAACTTCCACTATTTTTGGAAAAAGGGTAACTGTCACTCCCAAGTTCCTTTCCACTATTACCAAATGTCCCAATCAAGGTCATGCTTTAGTTCTCTTAAGGAGGAGTTTACCACTGCCCAAATTCATGAAACCCTTCTCTAGCCTAGTTGTCAGGGTAAATCACTTGTTGCCCCAAACATGACCTTGTTTTCTCGAGTTCTATTTAGGATCTTAGCATGGAACCTTAGGGAAAAATATTTAGGATTTCACAAAATTTTCGTTGATATTTTACCACTCATCTATGCTATAATCACAAGTTTTCCTGTAAATTGGAAAACAATGTTTATTCATTTTCATTGTCCTCACTACCATGCTTTTGCCCTACCTCTTGATATTTTAGTTTCACACATTCTTATCAAGAGTGGGGCTGATCTCTTCCATTTCACCCCTCTTAGAAAGGTGGTATACTTCAAGTGGTCCACTCTCAAGAAAATGGGGGTAAAACCTATTAGAGAAGAATCATCTAGTGATGAAGAAGAGGATGAGGAGGTTAATCCAAATGCTCAATCCTCTTCTCATAAAGTTTCTGGGTTGACTTCCGACTTTGTTCCCATGACTTATCCCTATCCGGAAGCCGAACATCCTTAGGTGAACTTAGCTCACTTACCCGAAACCGATCCTATAATGGTTAACACCTTTAATTATATCGATCAAAACCTCACCAACCTAAATTTTGGCATGCATTAAATGGAACGCAAGCTCCATGATTTATCTCTCTCCATTAAGTCCTCCCATCTTGGTCATTCCACTCAACAACCTAAACAATGAAAGAGAACTCAACCAAAGGCTCCTATGGAATTTGGAAAGTGCCAACAAAAACATTTTCAAGACCCTCATCAAGCTTCTGCACAATAAGAGGAAGAAGAGCCCATTCTTCCTAGTGAAGGCGACGAAGAAGAAATGCAAGATGAAGGCATTCCATATGATGAAGATGAAGAAGATGAAGATGAGGAAGAAGATGATGATGATGGCGGTGATGATACAACCATTATCTTCAATCTTCAACAAAATAATGTTCGTAAGAAGCATCGCACTTAGCATGTTTAGAATTGCTCTTTATGTACTTTGTTGCGTGGTTTAGACATATTATGTGTAGTTGACTATCTTTCACTTTTGTTTAATTATCTTGAACTTGTTGGATGTTTGTAATGTATGAGATTCTATGGTTTTAATTTTATGCTTTATTTCAATTTAATTCAATTTTTTGTTGTTTGATAAAAGGGAGGAGAACAGAGCTAATATACATATTTAAAAGAGGGAGCTTAGTTTGAGGGGGAGGTTGCACTCCTAGTGGAGTTTTTTGTTCCCTTCTCTTATTTAGCTTCTATCTTTATAGTATGTGTATGGCTATTGTTTTGTCAACACCAAAAAGGGGTAGATTGTTGGAACCTAGTTCCACTTTCTTCTAAGTTTTAGTTTTAACAAAACCATTTTTAATCTAATAAGTTTTTGTGAGTGACATTTGCAGGCTCTTGGAATGGTATGGCCTAGAAGTTGATGGAGATATTGATAAATACTTTGAGATACTTTGAGGACTTGATGATGAAGATCTCTTTAAGTCTGTCTTAGAATTTTAGTCTTAGAATTTGTATGTCTCCTAACAAAACAAATGAATATAGGGTTAACAGTAATTAGAGATAATTAGGCTTCAAATTTGCAACATTCACAACAAATGTTCATTTTCAAAAAGCCTAAAGTCATTTCAGAATGGAGTTAGA
The DNA here is from genome assembly GCA_037157565.1 of Thalassia testudinum. Lineage (NCBI taxonomy): Eukaryota > Viridiplantae > Streptophyta > Magnoliopsida > Alismatales > Hydrocharitaceae > Thalassia > Thalassia testudinum. Next base: position 33,789,231 of record JAZHRO010000014.1, read on the forward strand.
ATCGATTAGTTGTGATAATCCCTAGATCTTGGATTAACAAATTAAAAAGGAGGTACTTGTTGCAAGTACTGAAACCATTCATAAGTACTGGTACATGCAGGGCACAAGTTTGAGTTCTAAACTCAAACTATGAACAAGTAACAATACCCATCATGAATACCGATACATGTAGGTTACAGTGACAACTCTACCCAAAACCTATGAGTAACAAGTATCGGTACTTGTTGTGGTGGAAAATCTATGTAGAAGGATTTGAGTTTGGAAAACCCGTTGTTGTAGTGCGCTTTGCGAGGAAAAATCATCAACAGATAAATTTTATCGAGACTCAAAAGGAATTCCAGGTCAAATACAGGGAGGCAGATGTTTGATTAAAAACTGTGTTTGTTTTATTGTCATGAAGTAGATTAACTGGTCAACTTGAATCAAAACTAGATATCTACTTAAAGAATAATGAATAGAAGAGAAAGAGAGAATATTACAAATAAAGACAAAATAGAGATAGAATAAACAGATATTTCATAACCACAGAATGATGTCTATTACAACTAATCACTACAACTACTCGTTATACTAGAAAGGAGGAAATCTATGCTAGAAAGCAATAAAAGAGAAGGTGGAGAGAAGTTATCCTCCTCAACGGTTGCTTGGAGGATGAGCCGCATTGACAAAGCGCCAGGAAGAACGTGGTGAGATGCAAGACGAAGGAGAATGAAGACGGACAATGGAGGATGGGGCAACGCGATGTCGCAACGGGATCCACTTCCCAAATGGTGGTGAGAAGACAACCGCAGAATGCTCCACGAATGGGATGAGGTGTAAAAAATTATATTTTTAACTCTAGAGGAGCATCCCAGGTTTGGGACAAGCCTTTAGAGCTTTGGAGGGGGTGAGAGAAGAGAGGAAGGGATGCTTAATATGTGGGGGGCATAGGCCTTTATATAGGTGTAGAGGTTGGGTGCAAATAGGACATTTTAACATGAAAACATTAATATAGGGTTCTTTAGTGATGGATTTAAGTGTCACTAAAGACCCTGAACATGGCTGTAGCTCGTGCGCACTCGCTGTCCGCTCCTCTTCCTTTGTTTCAATGCACAATCACGTCCATGCATTGTCAGCTATCTGATCGCAAGATCAAACGGCTTAAAAACCATCATGCCCTTCACACGCCCGCATCTGATCGCGCGTAAAGGGTGTGTCTGATCGCACGTAAAGGATCTGTGCGCTCTAGTTGCACCACGTCATTGCTCTATCCACCGTCCATGTTGCATCCAACGGCTGAAATCGGCCACGCCTTGTGCTGCGCTGAATTGAGGCAAGCGGTGAGCTTCGAACCCCCGCCCTCATCTCGCGCATGCAGCGCTCAACCAATGCACCAAGGCCGAAACTCTATCACAATTCCAACCAAGGTGCGCATGCTCATGGTCGTTGGATCAAGATCCAATGGCCCAGATCTGATCTGTGTGCGAGGAGAGAAGGTGCAACGAGTCCTCGCCATTTTAGCTGGGCCAATTTGGGCGGCCGAGATGGAGCCACATGGCATCCATCTTTACATGCTTATAGTGGTGCCACGGATGTCGGATTGGATCGATTTTCATGTTGTTGGGCTGAGATCATCGATTTAAACCCATCCGTGCGATCGAATTTGTTGTCTGAAGAATGGATTTACACCACCTTGCCCCTTAACCTTTGATCTTTCTCGAACTGCATCAAATGTTATGGAAGTCTGATCAAGGCGATCTTGGAGTTGTTGAACTCCAATTGTTGCGCTGATCAGATCTGTACAGTTGGATCTTCAATCCGAAGCCTTGATAAAATATTGCCCTATTCCCTAACCATAAAAAGAGGAAATTAACCTAAACTTTATACAATCTAACCTAAATGCAAGATGATGCTTGTTATGCAATATTTATAATGTATGATGCAACTATATGCCTAAGAACATGCAAAAATAGATGATTTTTGCGATATAAACATGTTTACATCACACCCCCATGCTTATCTTTTGCTAGTCCCTAACAAAACTACATGTTATTTATAAGAGAATTAGGTCTGATTTCTTAGGGAAAAGTTATTTTTCAACTCTTAGGGAAATTTTTACTAAGAACTTGAACTATAAAGACACAACAGCGCCTGGGTGTCTGTCAAAATGCAGACCTCCTCAAGCCCTCACCTTATTCAAAGAAGGATCTTTTTTTTTTCTTTTTCTTCTTTTCTAATAATTTTTTTTTGGATTTTTGAGTTTAGGGTTTCGAGGCAACTTTCTTCGGCCACTCAACCCACCTAAGACTTCAGAGAACTCTAAGTTCTAAGCATCTTTCTGTGTGAAGTTCTAGACTCATTAATCAGCAATCAGAACGGACTTCGGGTTTCTACGCCCCTAGGTGGCCTTTAAAAAGGAATTCTACCTAAAGGTGTATCTATTCGACCGGTAGCTTTCTCCCAACTTTTATTTTTTATGGGGTCAACACAAGGGCGAACCCAGTGTATATCCCCCCAGTTTATTCTACTTCTCCGCTTCTTCCCAAGAGTTTGGAATTAAACATGCATTTCTGTGAGTTGGGTTTAGGACAACCTACCAATGGGCTGTTACCCACGATAACTTGCCAGCCATACTCGTGCGGTGAAGTGTGGCTTATTTCTTTTTTTTCTTTTCTTTTTTTTTCTCCTTTTCTATTTCTTTTTCTTTTCTTTTTGGATATTTTTCTTTTTCTTTTCTTTCTTTAAGTAGGTGGCTTCCCTGATCTAAGATTTACCTAAAGGTAGCTGTTCGCAAGGCAAGATCGATATTTAAAATTGTCGCGTTGCAGTATAGTCGAAATCACTTTGAAAACAATACAAATTTTATTACTCGAAAAAGTTCCAAGGTCGAACACAGGGAGCTACATGGGATTTAGAAATCGAGATCACAATTCAAATTGAAAGAAATTGCAATAATAGCAGTAGCAATGTGCAAAAATATGGGAGTAAAATGGTGATTTAGATCACCAAATACTCCTACAATATCACCAAGGAACTCAATGTATTTGCAATGAAATGAAAGTAAACCCCTGCGTCTGATTTACAAATCAGACATCTTAAAGTCTGATCTTTCTTTCTCTGACTCTTCCTTTCTTCTTCTTCTTTCTTTTTCTCTGCTTTTGCTTTCTCTGTCTTCTCCTTTCCTCTTCAGCTCTTTCTTCATCCCTGCTTCTTCTTCTTCTTTTCTTTCTCAGCTACAACCTATCCAAGCCTTCTTCTTCTTCTTCCTTCTGCCTTCAATCCTGCAAGCCTTCTTTCTTCCTTCTCTTCTTCCTCAGAATTTGGCTAAGTGTCAACCGAAGGTTCTTGTAGCAAAACCCTCCCCCTACCTGGGCAACTCTCCTTTCTTTTTCTCTCTAAGGATCTGCTCTCCCAGAACCATAGGTATCTGGGTTATCGGGTTGGGCATGTACTCGGGTCAAGGCTCACCGGTGTGCAGTGGTGAGCGAGGAGTGCAGGTCGGGTCAGGTCAGGCCAAGTCTGCGGGGGCAGTGTCACGGACAAGATCGGGCGAAGGTAAGAGGGACCTCACCCAGTGGTAGCTGAGGTGAACAGCTTATGGCACTTTTGCAATTTATGCAGGTGCGGGCTCCTCTTCGTATCCGAGGTGGGACTAAATGTCCCACCTTTTTTCCACGCAACGCAGCAGGGAGCGACCTTCACAATTTCCTTAATGACTGAGGCTCGCAACTGCAATTGAAGACTTGGGTGCGTGCACAAGCCACTTCCGTGCATCCTGGGACTTTAACCTGGGTGTGGCAGCACCTGGGGTAGCCTCAAACAAGCTTCAAGCTTGCTCGCCAATGGTGAACAAGGCCTAAACCTAAAAACAACAGAACGGCCTTTCAGCCACGTCAATGCGCTCAGTGAGTATCGCTGGAGCACGGCGAATGTGCTAGGGGTGGTGGAGTGGCATGATAGTGGTCGTGAGTGCGTGCCTAGGGCTGTCTGTGTGCATGTGAGTTGGTGTGTTCAGGGGTGCGTGTGAGTGAGTGGCGAGGTGAGTGAATAGAGGGGAAATGCTCAGTGAGGTGTGGCGGAGGTTTTGTGAGGGTCAACGAGGGTTTTGGTGGCCTGTGGAGGTGGGATGGCCTCGTCGGAGGGGGTGGTTGGAGATGGAAGGGATGGAGGTGCGAAGGGACGACAATAGTTGGATTTGGAAGATAAAGAGTGGAGAGGAAAGTAGAAGGGACAGGGGACTTAGCTAGGAAGTTAATGGACGAAGGGGGGCAGCGATGGCGTCGGGTCTGGTGTGGCTGATGCCGGAGACGAAGGTGGCTCCGGTGAGGTGGGAATGGCGAGGATGAAGAAGGAAGTGGCATCTGCTAGTACGACGTGACACGGATGACGACAAGGAGGATGAATCCACCGCAGGTATGGCGGTCGACGATGAGAAAGAGAAGGGGGATCACCGGTCATCGAGGAGCCTTCGGCCGTGAGGGGGAGAGATGAATTGAAGGGAATCACGGCAGAATTCAAGCTTGGAGAATGCGGGAGGATCTGGGCTTCTTTAAATAAGGATCTGAGGGGTGGTTAGGGCTTGGGAAGCAAGCTTCCCAAGCTTGGAAGGTCACCGGACTTGGGATCTGTTAAGATACCCAAATCTCTCATGCGTTCGCATGAGAGATTGGGAGGGAATTAGAGCTCATCAATGGGTTCAAACTGGAGAGAATTTCTCAGAGGATCTCCCTTCCAATTTTGGAGGAGATTCTCCAAGCAATCAAGGAAATATTCTCTGTTAAAGGTCATCAGAGTAGGTTTCCTCCGCGATAATGGTGAAGGGACCTAATTGCGAAGACGACGAAGAAGCTAGGGGGCTGAATGCAAGGGTTTTTGAAAGTTAGGGGTAGAAATAAATCAGACAGGACCTTTTTGCAAATTAGGTCAAATCAAACTCTTGGGTCCAAATTTTGGTACAAACCTAATTTGAACCTAAGGAATCCGATAGTAGGCCTAGAGGTACTCAAGTACCAACCAAGATCCGGACCTGACTAGCTCTAGCCTCAATCTACCACAAAGGTTTCTAAGGCTCACAAGAACTATCCTAAGGTTTGTTGAACTCTGCGGTTAAAGCACCCGTGCTTGTAACATGTTTTAGCCTTGGTTCAGTTTGTAGTGTGTTTTTGTCAGAGAGAGAAAGAGGAATTTTTACTTTTTTGGAGAGTTTTCTCTCTCTTTTCTTTTTATTTCTAACTTCGAATTAGCTTTACAATATGGTCTATATCGGATTCCTAGTCCCCATCATCAATCCTCGAAGGGTCCCTGGTAATCAATGCTTTGAGATAGCACCGCCCATGGCAACACCCTGAACCCTAGCTTTCGAGATTTTGAGATAATGCCAACCATGGTGTTCTGTAGCTAAATCCAAACCTTGGCAATTGACATTTCGGGATAATGCTGCCCATGGCATCTGAACCAACACAGGGTGCTTACATGCCCTTGATAGGATACGTAGATATCCTAAGAGACAAGCACCGAGGAGACAATATGTTATTGCACATCTTCGAGGGGAATTTCCCGCCTCTCCGCGCCGAGAACTCGTTCAAATCAACTTGTGTTGATCAGCCGCTCCTAATCTAGGTGACCTTTATAGAACAATTTAAACGCATTTGCGTGATTTTGATACTTAGGCGCACTGAACCAGACTGTGTGTGGATTGGGGTGCTTAGGTTACCGAGTCCCGCAAACCAGAGGTTAGTTAGCAAGGCCAAATACTCCCTAATCCTTAGACCTAATACTTAAGCTTTCGCATTTTCCTCAACTTCTTGAGGATTGTCTAGATCTTAGCAAATACTTGAATTTTTAAGTTTATGATCACAGCCCAAAAGGCCTAAGATCAGCGTTCTTACTAATCTCTTCTTTGTTTCATTAGCGCTATTTGCCTTTCATTTTCTTTCTTTTGATATGGTCTAGAACTAAGTCAATTCCTTAATTTCTTACTAATGACTACCTTTTTTTCTTTTCTTTTCAACTTGTGCTCATTTTTGACATTTTTAACTCCTCTCTTTCTCCTCAAAATTTTATATGCCATCAAAATTTCCTCTCCTTCCATTTTTTTGTTCTTTTTCAAGAATTTTTTATTTTTTTGGTATTTTTGGACTATGTGATTTTTTTGATGAAACCCTTTCTTACGAGATGATTTTCATGGCATTTTGCACTTTCATACCCCCCCATGTCTACGATTTGCAATGTCCTCATTGTAAATTAGGTGGGTTCTAGTTCAGCTTAGATCATTCATTAGAATAGATTTTGGGTGGGTGAATGAGTTGTGATGACTGTTGCGAATGATTTCAAGCTTGGGTACAGGTACTAGAGGTGGAGTCGGCTGTTCTAATGGATGAACCCTAAAGTGAAATATGAGTTCAGCATAGGATGTGTCAAGAAAGGTTTCGGGTTTTTCAAAAATGATGGGTTGCCTCCCATTAAGCGATGAGTTTAACACCATCGGCTGGGCGCAATGAGCTCAGGGAGAATGGAGGGTAAAAGATGCCTCAGTCAAATTTGTATCAGTAAGTTCAACAAACAGTTTGAGACTCTGATCGTTTACGACAAAAGGTTCTAAATCCTGGCTGAGTTGACTGATTTCGACAGCTCCATTTCCAAAGATTCGTCGGACAAGGTAAGGTACAATCCATTTTGATCTGAGTTTTCCTAGGAATAGTTTGAGTTTGGCATCAAAGAGTAGGACTTTCTAACCAGGGAAAAAGATCTTTCTGGATATGTGCTTGTCATGAAAGGCCTTAACTCACTCTTTATAAATTCGTGAGTTCTCATATGCGTTGTGGCGTAATTCTTCGATCTCGCTCATTTGAAGCTTTTTGTGGGTTCCTGCCTTAGAAAGATCGAGATTGCAATTTCGTACTGCCCAATAGGCTTTGTGCTCCAATTCGACGGAGAGCTGACATGCCTTCCCATACACTAATATGAAGGGAGACATACCTAATTGGGTTTTGTGTGTGGTCCTATAAGCCCACAAAGCTTCTGGAAGTCGAGATGACCAGTCTTTCCTGTCAAGTCAAACAGTGACCTGGAGGATTTTTTTGATCTCCCGATTTGATAGCTCAGCTAGATCGTTTGTTTGGGGGTGATAAGGAGTAGAGATTGGATGTGACACCCCGTATTTGGTCATCAGTGACTTGAACTGAGCATTAGTGAAATGGGTCCCTTCATCAGAGATTATAGCACGTGGAATCCCGAACTGAGAAAAGATGTTCTGATGAATAAATTTGACAACCACCTTATGATCTTTGGTTCGGGTCGGAATGGCTTTGATCCATTTGAACATGTAGTCAACAGCGAGCAGAATGTACTCGAAGCCATCCGAAACAGAAAAGGGTCTCATAAAATCAATCCCCCAGACATCGAAGATTTCGCATACAAGAATCGACTGTAAGGGCATCATATCACAGTGGCTCATGTTGCCTAAGGTCTAGCAACGAGTGCATGCCTTACAGTGATTGTATGCGTCTTTGAAAATCGTGGGCCAGTAGAAGCCTCACTAGAGGACTTTTGCTGCGGTTTTATGACCAGAGAAGTGTTCACCGCATTCCTGGTCATGGAAGAAGGACAAGATGCCCTGAATTTCCACTTCCGGGACACATCGTCGGATGATTTGATCAGCACCGATGCAGAAAAGATACGGGTCTTCCCAAAAGTAATACTTGGAATTGGAAAGCAATTTGTCCTTGGCTTTTGGCCAATCAGATGGAATCTGATGTGATGCCAGGTAATTTACTAGATCAGCAAACCATGGAAGCCCCGTCCTGATAGTTAGGAGGTACTCAGGAAAATGTTTCGCAATGGGTTCGGAAGGGTCAATAATGTCAGAAGGAAGGCGGGATAAGTGATCAGCTACCACATTCTATTTTCCCGCTTTGTCATGACTCTCGAGGTCAAACTCTTGCAACTGCAAGATCTAGCGGATTAATCAAGGTTTCACTTCCTTCTTCGCAAGGAGATGCCTCACAGCTGTGTGATCGGAGTAAATGATAACACGGGAACCCAGAAGATACGATCTAAACTTTTCCAGGGCAAATACTACGGCTAGTAGCTCTTTCTCAGTAACTGTGTGGTTACGCTAAGCCTCGTCAAGTGTCTTACTAGCGTAGTAGATGACCACGGGTTTCCCATCAATTTTCAGCCCAAGTACCGCTCGTACAGTGAAATCAGATGCACTGCACATGATCTCAAAGGGTTGAGACCAATTAGGGGACTATAGGATCGGAGCTTGGGTAACTCGATCACGTAGGATTTCAAATGCTTGAGTGCATTCCATGGAGATTTCAAAAGGAACATCCTTGATAGTAGATTAGTCAGGGGGCAAGCGATTTTCGAGAAATCAGGAATGAATCGATGGTAAAAATCGATGTGCCCCAGGAAAGATCGGATGTCCTTGATTGAGCTAGGCATAGGGAGTCTGGAAATCACATTCACCTTGGCTCGATCAACCTAGATGCCTTTTTTGGAGATGAGATGTCCCAGGACAATCTTTTAGGAACCATAAAGTGGCTCTTTTCCCATGAAAGAACCAGATTCACGTCAATGCACCACCTGAGGATCTGGACCAAGTGCAAGAGGAAATCATCAAATGATTCGCCAAACACTGAGAAGTCATCCATGAAGACTTTCAGATAATCACTTACCATATCTAAGAATATGGCAAGCATGCACCGCTGAAAAGTAGCGGGTGCACTGCAGAGACCGAAAGGCATCCTTCAGAACTCGTACATCTCGAAGGGGCAGGTGAAAGTGGTCTTCTCTTGGTCCTCAAGATGGATTGCCACCTGGTTGTAACCGGAGTACCCATCCAAAAAGCAGAAGAATCTATTTCCTGCTAGTTTTTCAAGGATCTGATCAATAAACGGTAGTAGGAAATGATCCTTCTTTGTGGAGGTATTGAGCCTTCTGTAGTCAATGTAGACTCTTCACGAATTTGCTACACGGGTCGGTATGATTTCTCCGATCTCATTCGTGATCACGGTGAATCCTGCCTTCTTAGGCACAACCTGGATTGTACTCACCCACCAACTGTCAAAGATCGGGTAGATGATCCCAACATCTAACCACTTGATGATCTCCTTTTTCACTACTTCCTGCAGATTAGGATTTAGATGTCTTTGCATTTCATGGGAAGGTCGTGTGCCCTCTTCAGTATAGATGCGATGTGTGCAGTACGATGGGCTAATACTAGTCAAATCATCGAGAGTCCATCCAATGGCTCATCGATGTTGCTGGAGAACAGCAATCAGACGAGATTCCTGATCAGGTGTGAGTCTAGAGTTGATAATCACAGGAAACGTCTGATCTGAACCCAAAAGGACGTACTTTAGATGATCGGGAAGAGGCTTTAGTTCCAAGATAGGGTTATCAGTAGCAACAGGTGGTTCAGGATGGGTGTCAAGAGCAAGGGAAGGAGTTATGGGCGTGTCTAGGTTGAGTTTGGACTCCTCTGATTGCGGGTTTTGATCCTTTTGTGGTTGATTAGAAGTAGTCAAGTTTTCTTCGATATACTGATCGTCATCCACAGCCTCAATGTCACATATTTGTTCTATAACTCCGCAATTAATCCCTTGTTGGACCTTAAAGATGTCGATCTTTAATATCTGGTTCCCAAATTTCAGTTCAATTTGGCCCTCCTCACAATTAATGTTGGCCTTAGCAATGGCCAGAAAGGGTCTCCCTAGTATGATTGGTGTGTTTCTTGGATTCTCTGGAGCATCCATATCCAAGACTACGAAATCCACCAGGAAATAGAAATCCCAAACCCTAACAATGACATCCTCAAGAATTCCTTTAGGTGACTTAATAGATCGGTCAGCCAACTGTAATGTCACCTCTATTGGTTTGAGCTCAGATTCCTCAAGATGGTCAAGTAGGGTTAGTACCTGGGTCTTTTGCCTTAGGTGGGAGCCTACTCAAAATGACAGAGTTGGCTTGCTCTGACAATACGATTGGACTCCCACTTTTGGTTCGCGGCTTATGCTTAGGTGTACACATGTCTTTCAGAAATCGTGTGTAAGCCGGTACGTGGCGAATTGTATCCATCAAGGGGATGTTTATATGGACCTATTTAAAGAGCTTGACCAGGTCTTCTTCAGGTGCCACGGGTTTGGTTGTCCTCTTTCCCTTGGTCAAGGCCTCGGGAAATGGAACCTTGGATGGTTCCTCTAGAATAGGTCTAGGTTCTTGATCTGGGATAGGGGTATCTTGGATGACTATCCTAGGGTTTGGGTCAGTACAACCAGGCTGAAAGTGGCTTGGGTAAGGTGGGTCCTGTGTTGCTTTGCCACTACGAGTTGTAACTGAATTCAGTCCTGCCTAGTTCGGGTTTAGTGTAGGTAAAATAGGTGGCTACTATTGAAATCCCGAGTATGATTTTGAAGCTTCCATCCCGTCGGGTGATGGAGCAGAAGGGGCCTGATAAATCATGTGTGCTTGGCTCGGATTGAGTTCATAACGTGCCTCTGGTTCAACACGTTATTCGGATTCGGAAGAGGTTGCAAAGGGAGTGTACCAGCTTGGCTGGAATTTGCCATCTGGGCGAGTTGATTGTGAACATCTGTGATCTCGTCTTTGTGTTGTTTCTGCATAGCCGCATTTGTCTTTTGAATGTTAACCAGAGTCTAAAGGATGAGAGTCATTTGATCTGTCTGAGTTGGCCCAGATTGATAGGTGGGGTCGGGCCGAGGCTGAGGCGGCTGATATGGATGAGGAGCTTGTGGACAGGGCTAATATGGTGGTCTCTGATTCTGATTGTTTCCCGCCCACATGAAATTAGGATGATTTCACCATATAGGGTTATAGGTATTAGAAAATGGGTCATTCTAGATGGTGTTGAGGTCCTCACAGGTTTGAGGAACCTCAGAAAAGTCAGAATATGAGGGTTCAGAGTTCTCCCAACTAGAGTAGGCAGGGTCGGAGTTTCCTCCAGCCCTAGAGTCAGATGGGGGTGGATATGAGTCCATCCATTAAGGAGATCGGTGATAGATGTTGTGCACAGCTTCCCTCCTAAAGGGCGGCTGTGCGAACAGGTTTTGTGCAGAGGTGGCTCGCTGCAGATGTTGAGTTAGCTCGTCCACCTTCTTCTCAATAATAGAGACCTTATCCAAATGACTGGCCATCAATTCCAAGTCGACAGAAGAGAACAGGCCCTGCATCTCATGTGCTCCCCTTGGATTTGTCGATGTGCAGACATTTGTCTGGTCGAATATGCCCATGGAGTCATTATTGATGGAGTTCTCGCACATATTTTCGAGAATCTCCCACATAGTGTCCTCGTGTTGACCCATGATATTTCCTTCGCAAGTTGCATTGACGAATAAATGGATATCTTCACGGAGTCCTTGGTAAAAAGACTGGACTTGTTCCCATTTAGGAACTCCGTGATGGGGGCACTTTCACATGAGATCCAGGAAATGATCCCATGCTTCATGAAGTGGTTCTCCAGGCTGCTATGTGAAGTGCGTGATCTGGTGTCGTAATGCATTTGTCCGACCAACTAGGAAGAACTTTTTCAGAAACTCGGATTGTAGTTCAACCCATGTGTTGATTGGACGCATTTGAGTCTGCTACCGATGAGTTGCTTTGTCCATGAGAGAGAAGGAGAACATTTTCATTAGAATGATATCCTGATTTTGGACATCTGACCCGAAGGTCTGGGCCAGATGCTTGAGTTGTTTGATGTGCTGGAAAGGATCCTCGGAATTGAGCCCATGAAATTTTAGAATAGCATGAATCATGTTAGGCATGAGTTCAGTATCAGGACCTCCAGTCGGGATTTGGACTCGAGGTTCGATCGCCACTGCAATGGGATTGTAATGATCACGCATCATAGGACGTTGCGGTGGATTCACAAAGGCTTGGAATAAATCATTAAGGTGCTAAAGTTGATTCTCTAGGTTATTCTCTTCTTCTGCTGGTTGTGCCATGATGATGGATGAAGGAGAATTAGGTTCAGATGAATCAGAAGAGATGTCGATGTGAAGGGGTTGCTTTACAAACACGAAAGTCGAGGCCTGGCCTCGACGGGAGTGAATGACTAAAGGAGGCCTCAAGGATGGTCTTAAGGACCTCCTACCAAACATGCACTGATGGTCTAGATGAGAATAGAATGTGATGGTCCCAATCAAGACACCCAAAAATTTTGGATGACTATAGAGGTTCGGGACGAATGATACCCCTTAGTCAGAAAGCCGTCCACCTGAAAATTACCTGGGCAGCCAGAGAGGGAGAGTCCGCGAAGACCCCTACACGGTAGAGCACCCCCACGGGTTACAGGGTTTCCCCCACCCGACATCTCTTGTCACTGATGTTCCAGGTAGACCAAAATGGGGACTTGACCTCTTAAGTCTACAAATTTTAATTAAGAGCAAGGGTGCTTAAGATTTCACTTGAACTTTAAGATGTATTTAGTGCAAAAAGTGACCTAATTTCAAGATTGGTTGACCCAACAAGGTGGGTCAACTTCACCTATTTGTCCTTGAGAAGTTTTAGGTCCCTCCTTTAGGATTCAATTGAGATTAAGAGCCTGATTTTTAGGGTTTGCTTGAATAGATCAATTCAACCAAGGCTTAGGCACACATCATTTAGGAAAGTTGATTCTTGCTTATGTAAGTGTGTCTCTAAACCCTAACTTGGAATCCTCAATTGGCTCTAATTTTGGTATAATTTAGTTTGCCAAATGTGGTATCTAGGGCTCAAATAAGAATGTGATAGCTCTAGTTACCTTAAGTGTATGCACAAATCAGGTTTTGTTGTTGAAATCAAATCAAGCAACTTGATGAATTATCTAAGAATGGAAAGCAAATAGCCCTAATTGATTTTACTCTTTTTAACCTTTTCAAAATGAGGGGCTTAAGAGAGAGAGTAATCAGAATTTACCTGCCCCTAGTGTGTTTGTTGTGCAGCTGACTTTCTTCAATGTATCTTCTCCCTGAACTAACCACAGCAAAGAGATATAACAAGTTAGTACCAAATCAAGAATTGCAATCGAGAATTCTAAATTGCCCGTTGCTCCCTGGCAACGGCGCCAAAATGTTATCGCGGTGAAATCGATGTTTAAAATAATCGCATTATAGTATAGTTGAAATCGCTTTGAAAACAAATACAATCTTTTATTACTCGAATAAGTTTCCGAGGTCGAACACAGGGAGCTATATGGGATTTAGAAATCAAGATCACAATTCAAATTAAAAGAGATTGCAATAAGATCAGTAGCAATGTGCAAAAATATGGGAGTAAAATGGTGATTTAGATCACCAAATACTCCTACTATATCATTAAGGAACTCAATGTATGAATATGCAATGAGAGCTTAAGATCTGTCGTCTAATTTGTAAATCAGACGACTTAAAGTTGTCTGCTTCTTCTTTCTTTTCTTCTCTGTCTTTGCTTTCTCTATCTTTAGCTGTGTCCTCTTCTTCTCTTCTTCTTCTCTTCAGGCCTTCACCTCTTCTTCTCTTCTGCTTCTTGTGCCCTTAGCTTTCTCTGATTCTTCTTTCCTTCTTCTTCCTTCTGCTCTGGCCACCTCTTCTTCTTCTTCTTCTTCCTTCTGCCTTCAACCCTTCTTTTCTTCAGCTTCAGGCCTCCTCCTCAAAATTTGGCTAAGTGTCAGCCGGAGGTTCCTGTAGCAAAACCCTCCCCCTACCCGCGCGACACTCCTCTCTTCTTCTCTTTTAGGATTCGCTCTCCCAAAACCACAGGTATTCGGGTTATCAGGTTGGGCGTGTACTTGGGTCCAAGCTCATCGGCGTGCATGGTGTGCGAGGAGTGCAGGTCGGGTCAGGTCAGGCAAGGTTTGCGGGTGAGGTGTCGCGGATGAGGCCGGGTGAAGGTGAGAGGGACCTCACCCCGTGGTAACTGAGGCGATCAGCTTATGGCACTTTTGCAATTTATGCGGGTGCAGGCGCCTCCTCGTATCCGAGGTGAGACTATCTGTGCACTCCTTTGCTTGCGCGCCTGCAGCAGGGAGTGATCTTCAATTGCAGCAGCTGCTGAGGCTCGCAACTCCAATTGAGGGTCTAGGTGTGTGTGCAAGACTCTTTCGCGTGTTCTGTAACTTCAGCCTAGGACAGCAAGGCCTGGAGTAGCCTCAAGCAAGCTTCGAGCTTGCTCGCCAATGGTGGATAAGGCCTGGAACCTGAAATCAATAGAACAGCCTCTCGGCTAAGTTAGAGCGCTCAGGGAGTATTGCCGGAGCACGAAGAATGTGCTGAGGATGGTGGCATGACGTGATAGTGGCCGTGAGTGTGTACCTAGGGAAAACTATGTGCATGTGAGTAGGTGTGTTCGGGGGTGCGTGTGAGTGAGTGGCGAGGTGAGTGAATAGAGGGGAAGTGATCAGTGAAGTGTGGTGAAGGTTGTAGGCTTGTCGGCGAGGGTTTTGGTGGCCTATGGAAGTGAGATGGCCTCGTCGGACGTGGTGGCCTGAGATGGAAGAGATGAAGGTGTGAAGGTGTGTCGGTGGTCGGATTTGGGAAAAAAAGAAAGGGGAAGAAAATAGAAGGGACGAGGAACTTAGATAGGAAGTTACTGGATGAAGGGGGCCAACGAGGGCATTGGGTCTGGTGTGGCCAACACCGGGCATCTGCTGGTACGTCGAGACACGGAGAAGAACAAGGAAGAGGAATCAGCCGCAGGTATGGCGGTCGGACGACGAGAAAGGGCAAGAAAGGTCACCAGATGTCGAGGAGCCTTCGGCCATGAGTGGGAGAGATGAATTTAGGGGAATCACAGCTGAATTCGAGCGTGAAGAAGTCGAGGAGATCTGGGCTTCTTTGAATAAGGATCTGAGTGGCGGTTAGGGCTTGGGAAGCAAGCCTCCCAAGCTTGGAAGGTTGCTGGACTTAGGAGTTGTTGAGATACCCAAATCTCTCATGCGTTCTCATGAGAGATTGGGAGGGAATTAGAGCTCATCAATGGGTTTAGACTGGAGAGAATTTCTCAGAGGATCTCCCTTCCAATTTTGGAAGGGATTCTCCAAGTAATCAAGGAGATATTCTTTGTCAATGGTCATCGGAGTAGGTTTCCTCCGCAATAGTGGCGGAGGGGCCTACTTGTGAAGACGACGAAGAACCTAGGGGGTTAAATGCAAGGGTTTTTGAAAGTTAGGGGTATAAATGTAATCAGACATGACCTTTTTGTAGACTAGGTCAAGGAAAGCTCATCTTAGGTCCAAATTTTGGTAAAAACCTAATTTGGACCTAAGGAATCCAATGGTAAAGTTGGATTTTGGTTTTGACCACGTTTAACTAGGTAATTTATGCAAAAACCTAAATTAGAGTAAATATTTGTCTGAGACTCCATTTTAGGTCAAGATGGATTTTTATGGTCAAATTGAAGGTACTAAACCCTAGATAATATTTTTCTATGATTTTTAAAGGATTTAAGTGAATTTTATCCTAACCAGAACCTTGGTTAATTAAGTGGATTTATTTTTAGGGTTTCAAAAGTTATTTAATCCGTAGAACACACACAAACCTTTTTCTGTTTAATCCAACCCACTTGTTATCTTATTAAGACATTTGACCTTTATTTAGCCCCTGAGAAAACCTGTGGTTGTACTACATTCAAGATGTGCTGGTAAAATTACAGTTTTACCCCTAGTTTCTTGTGTTTCTCTCAGAAAGGGTATGCAATGAATTATGACCTTCAGTTGGTTGTGTAGGAGCATTTATTGACTTCATTGGGTCAAAATGAGCTAGTTAGGGCTCATGATGGTGCTCCCATCAGGCAGCCAGGAAGAGAGAGTCCCACGAAGACCCCTACACGGTAGAGCGCCCCCATGGGTTACAGGGTTTCCCCCACCCGACCTTCTTTGTCACTGAGGGTCCAGGTAGACCAGAATGGATAACTTGACCTCTTAAGTCTACCAGTTTTATGTCCTAATTTGTACCTTTGATTTCACTTGATTGGAAGTTAAGTTGACTTGTGACCTAATTTAGAGGTTGGTTGGCCTACAATGTAGGCTAACTTCACCTGACTTGCCCTAAAGATGGCAGAATGAAATCTAGGTCAAGACCCAGAAATCACCCTGATTGACTCTCAGGTTATTAGGTCCAAGGATTTTAGGGTTTAAGTGAATTTAGAGCCTGATTTTAGGGTTTTTCTGATTAGATATTTTCAATCAAGGGCTTAAGTAGCATACATATCTGGGAAGGTAACTTTCCTTTAATTCAGGCAAAAATGCGTACTAGCACTTCAAAACCCTAATTGGCTCTATTTCCAAGTCCAATTGATCTTGACATGTTCACCTTGGGCTTCAAGTAAAAAATGTGTTAGCCCAAAGTGATTTAGAATTTAAGCATATTCCCTAATAAGTACATGAAATCAAGGATGGGATCTCTAAACAAAATCGCTTCAACTTTAATGAGATTTGAAAAAATTTTGCAAAGAAGGAAACTTGCCTTTTAAATGATGATTACCATGAAAAATAAGGCAGGTAATTCCTAATTGATTATTTCCTTTTTTGTCTTACCAAGATTAGGAGGTTGATTAGGGAAGAATAGAGAAGTTACCTGCCCTGGAGTGGTTGATTTGCATGGAAGATCTCCTCGTGAAGTACCTCGCAAAATCACAGTAAAGCAAACAGGAAAGTTAGTGCTCAAATATGATCAAATAAAGCAGAGAATAGTGGTGAATTACACGTTGCTCCCTAGCAACGGCGCCAAAATGTTTCCGAGCGACATCGTCGTTATTTAAGTTGCGTCGTAGTATAGGTCGAAATCGCTTAAAAACAAATAAGATTTATAGCTCGAATGAAAGTCCGAGGTCATTCGTTGGGAGCAAATAGGAATTCACGCGCTAATCTCAACTCTAAGTAAAAGATATGAGAAATTGCAATCAAAATTGATTCAAAATGATATAGCAATAATGTCAAGTATCAATGCTCGACAGTAGGATGGCAACAATGGCACTGCTACAGAGGCGTCGGCTGGTACTACTTGATGCGGAGGAAGGCAAGGAAGGAGGATCTGCCACCGATATTGGAGTTAGACGACGAGAAGAGAAGGAGGAAGTTGCCGGACGTCGAGGAGCTTCGGACGGAGGAGGAGAGACGAAATTAGAGGTGAATACGGTCGAATTCCAGCATGAAGAAAATGGTTTGACCTAGGGATTCTTTTATAGGTCCCTAGAGGTCGATTTGAGCTTGGGAAGCAAGCTTCCCAAGCTAGGAAAGTCACCGGAGTTGAAAACCTATGCGATACCAAAATCTATCATACGTTCGCATGAGAGATTGAGAAGGTTGTAGGGTTCAAGGATGGGTGCATTGGAAAGAGGACTCCTCAAGGAATCTCCTTTCCAATTTTGGAAGGGATTGAGCGAGAAATCAGAAAGATCTTCCCATTTGAAGGTTGCTGGAGCTTTAGGATTAGGAGTTGAGAGTGGTAGGGACCTATTTGAAGAATAAGATGATAAAGTTAGGGACCCAAATGTAATTTATTCGAAAGTTAGGGGCATACATGTGAGAGAAAAGAGTTAGACAGAACCAAATTGTAAACTAGGTCAAGGTGATCTCGGATTGGGCCCAAATTTTGGTAAAAACCTAATTTGGACCTAACGAATCCAATGGTGAAGTTATATTTAGGTTTTGACCAAGTTTGACTAGGTAATTTATGCAAAAACCCAAATTATGGCAAATGTCTATCTGAGACTATTTTGGGTCAAGACGGGTTCTGATGACCAAATTGAAGGTACCAAGCCCTAGAGAATATTTTTCTATGAATTTTAGAGGATTTGGGTGAATTTTATCCTGATCGAAATCTCATTTAATTAAGCGGGTCTATTTTTAGGGTTTCAAATGTCATTTAATTCCTAAAATGCGCAAAAACTCATTTCTATCTGTATGGATGTTGAACGTGTTACGAACCTACGCTAACGTGTTCGGTTTTGGAAAACCTGTCGTTGTAGTTCGAAAGCGAAGGATTCGTGTTCAACAAATAAAATTTATACCGAAATTAAAATTCCGGGTCGAACACAGGGAGGCGGACGTTTGATTTAAAAACTTCGCGTTTCGTTTTTATTTTGTCACGAAGAAATTCAATTTAAACTATCTAAGTATCTACAACAAATAAAAGATAGAGAGGGAGTAAGAGAGAGAGAAAGAATACTACACATGGAAATCAAAATGAGATGTAGAATAGACAAGGAATTTATCATAAAAGAGTTCGTTCGTTACAACTAGAAAACATAAAACAATTACTCTAGAAAGCATTAAAAGAATGGAGGGAGAAATGTCCTCCTCGACGATCGCTCGGAGGACGAATAGACTACTCTAGAAAGCAGTAAATCTATACTAGAAAGCAGTAAAAAGAATAGGGAGAGAGAATCCTCCTCGACGGTCGCTTGGAGGACGAGCCGGACGGGACGACGCCTGGATGAAGGAGGACGAAGCGGGACGAAGGAGGACGAAGCAGAAGAACGGGAACGGAGCAGCACGCCGTCGTCGTCGCGGGATCCACTTCCGAAGGGGGACGAAAATTTGGACTTTATCTCGCGAGAAGCATCCCGGGTGTGGGACAAGCTTCTCTTGAGCTTTGGAGAGGTAGAGAGGAGAAGGAAGGGATGAAAATTTCGTATGGAGGGGGTCTCCTTTTATAGTTGCAAGGAGTGGGGGCAAAATGGACATTACATCTTCAAAATAATAAATAAGGGGTCTTTAGTGACGGATAAAATCGTCGCTAAAGCCCTCAACGTGGGCGTAGCCGCCGCGCCCACGCGCGCCCGCTCGGCTGCCCGCGCGTAACGCCTACGCACGTCGCTTGATTTTCAGCCGTCCGATCGCGAGATCGGATGGCTTAGATCGCTCCCGCGCCCGCTGCGTAGCGCGCCAGCCCGCGTGCGATCGCGCGTTACGCCCGGCGTGCAATCGCACGTCGTCCTGATTGAGCGCGCGCAGCCGTTGGATCTTCATCTGACGCTCGTGCGCGCCCGCTCGCCCGCGCCTTCCACCCCCTCACCGCGGCTCGAACCCGCGACCTCCGCTTCGCCCGCAGCTGCGTCGCCGCTGCGCTACGCGGGCAAAATGGTCGCGCGGACGTTTTTAAGCGCGAGCGACCGCAGCCGTTGGATCGAGATCCAACGGCGGAGAGGAGACGGTGCGCGGTCTTCACAAGACGCATGCGGCCGATTGGGCGGCTGAGATGGCGCCACGTGGCGCCATCTTGGCCGTCCATCTTCTGGAAGTTGTAGATGGTGCCACGGATGTCGGATTGACTCGATTTTTGTGTCGTTGGGCTGCGATCGTCGATCCGAATTCATCCGTGTGGTCGGATTTGCCATCTGAAGTGCGGATTTACACCATCCTGGCCCTTGATCTTCTAGGGTTCCCCGGTCTCTATCTGATGCTACGGATGCCTGATTAGGGCGATCTTGGAGTCGTTGAACTCCAATCGTCGCCCTGATCATATCCATACGGTTGGATCTTTGATCCGAGGCCCCGATAAAATATTTGCCCTGTCCAAGCACATAAAAGGAGACAATTAACCTCCATTTTATTCAAACTACTCTAAATGCAAGATGATGCATGTAATGCAATATTTATATCATGAAATGCATTCCTATGCTTAAGAACATGCATAAATAGACATTTTAAGTAGTGTAAATGTATTTACATCAATGGACCTACTTGTTTAAGACCATTTGACCTTTAATTAATGCCTGAGAAATCCCATGATTGTACTACAATTGAGATATGCTGTTAAACTGCAGTTTTACCCCAATTTTCATGTCTATCTCTTAGAATGGATTTGCAATGAATTACATCTCTCTGGTAGTTATGTAGGAGCATTTAGTGATGGAATATGAATAAAATTAAGCTAGATATGGCTAATGATGATGTTATCATCACTTGCGCTGTGCTGAATTGAGGCGCACGGTGAGCTTCGAACCCGCGCCCTCATCTCGTGCATGTAGCGCTCAACCAATGCGCCAAGGTCGAGACTTTGTCGCATTTCCAATCGAGGTGTGCACGCTCATGGCCGTTGGATCAAGATCTAATGACCCAGATCTAATCGTGTGTGTGAGGAGAGAGAGGGTGCAGCGGGTCCTCTCCATTTTAGTTGCGTCGGTTTGGTCAGTCGAGATAGCGCCACATGGTACCATCTTGGCCGTCCATCTTCACATGCTTGTAGGTGGTGCCACGAATGTCGGATTGGATCGATTTTTACGCCGTTGGGTTGCGATTGTCGATCTGAATCCATCCGTGCGGTCAGATTTATCACCTGAAGAATGGATTTACACCACCTGGCCCCTTAACCTCTGATCTTCCTCGTACTACATCAAATGCTATGGAAGTTCGATCGGGGCAATCTTGGAGTCATTGAACTCCAATTGTCGCCTTGATCAGATCTGTACGGTTGGATCTTCAATCGGAGGCCCCAATAAAATATTACTCTGTTCCCTGACCATAAAAAGAGAAAATTAAGCTAAACTTTATATAATCTAACCTAAATGCAAGATGATGCATGTTATACAATATTTATAATGCATGATGCAACTATATGCCTAAGAACATGCAAAAATAGAAGATTTATGTGATATAAACATGTTTACATCAGTACTAAAGATGAGTACCGATACCTGTTGCGTAGTTGGTACTCTATTGAGAGATTGAAGTATCGGTACCTATGATGAGTACTGGTTCCCAGGCTTATTTGTGCTGGATGTTGGTAGTCTATGAGTAGCTAATATTGATACTACAACTTTAGTACCGGTGACAACTACCCATTAAGCTAGATCTAAATGAATGATTTATATTAAAAGTGATTTAAAACACACCTAATTAGTACCCAACGGCTATGGAGCATATGGGGTGTTTTCTAGCCTATAAAGAGACCCCTTTGGATCCTTTTCTCAACACACAACATCACTCCACTCTTCCTTGCTTCAAAATTTTGATTCATACTATTTTTCTAAGTAAGGTGCTAGACTTGTGGCCTTGTATCTGCAAGAAAATATTCTAAGGTTGCAACAAGTCTTCAGGCATTTAGTTTACATTCTTACAATTTTCTTACAAGCCAATTCGTTCCTTAGTTTCCATTAATAATATTTTTAAAGTTATATATTGTTGGGTGACTTAGGATTCAAGTTGTAAGCTATTTACTTTTTCTTGCACCTATTCTTTTTGTTGTTTCTAGTATCTTGTAATTAAGTTGAGGTAACCCATTAATTACCTCTTGTTATAGTGATTTGATTTCCTCTGAGTTGAGGGAATTGAGTTATAGTAATTGGGTTGTAAGCTAGTGCAGTTATCCTTAGAAACCTACCCTGAAAACAAAAAGATCCTAGAGACCCTCTAATTTCTTTGTTATTGGAGATACTACCTTTGATAGGGCACTTTTAGATTTAGGTGCCTCCATCAATTTGATCCCCACAATGTTATATGAAAAATTTAACTTTGGAGAGTTAAAACCTACTGAGGTCACACTACAACTAACTAATTGATCTGTGACCACACCACAGGGAATTATTGAGGATATAATTGTCAAGGTTCATGATTTTTATTTTCCTGTGGATTTCTTAGTCCTTGACATGGAGGTACTAGAAAATTTGAAGAACACCCTAATAATTTTGGGAAGACCATTCTTAGCTACTACCAAAGCTAATATTGACTGTGAATCTGGCAGTATGGAAAATAAATTCTAGGACAAGAAGATAAAGATTAATATTTCTAAGGTTATCAAACAATTTGAGGATTGTGGAATGATAAAAGATTCTGAGGATGTAGACCATACTGTTGAATATTGTATGAAGTTAGGAGTTTCCCAATCTAACCCTACAGGCCTTAATCCCCAAACCAATCAAGAGGTCAGTCACCCAATCACTAACTTGATTCCAAGACCTCTTGAGGATAACTGTGATCCGCCTTTGGACCTTTCATCCCAAGGACCCAAATCTGAACTAAAACCTCTTCCTGATTATCTAAAGTATGCTTTCTTGGGATCTGATTAGACTTATCCAGTAATCATTATCTCTTATCTAACCCAAACTCAGGAAAATCAATTAATTCAAGTTCTTGGAAGAAACAATAAGGCAATTGGTTGGACATTGGATATCTGAAGGGAATCAGTTCTACTTACTGCACTCACAGAATCTATGTTAAGGACGGATCTAAACCCTCCCAGGAAATGCAGAGATGATTGAATCCTAATATGCAGGAGGTTGTGAAAAATGAGATGATTAAGAGGTTAGATGCGGGAATAATCTACCCAATCTTTGACAGCCCATGGATCAGTCTTGTACAAGTCGTTCCTAAGAAAGTTAGGCTGACTATGATTACTAATGACAATGGGGAGTTGATTCCAACCCACACAGCTTCCTCTTAGAGAGTCTGTATCGATTATAGGAAGCTGAACAATGCAACTAAGAAGGACCACTTCCCTTCATTGATCAAATTCTTGAAAGACTAGTCGACCAAAAGTTTTTGTGTTTCTTGGATGGCTACTCTGGCTACAATCAAGTAGCTATCCACCCCGACAATCAAGAGAAAACCACCTTCACATGTCCCTACAGAACATTCGCATTCTGTAGGATGTCTTTTGGATCATGCAATGCACCAACAACTTTTCAAAGGTGCAAGCTTGCAATCTTTTCAGAAATGGTGGATGATTTTATGGAAACCTTTATGGATGATTTTTCTGTGTTCGGGGACTCTTTTGAATCTTATCTGATCAATCTAGAGAAAACTTTACAAAAGTGCATAGAGGTCAATCTTGTCTTATCTTGGGAAAGAGCCACTTCATGGTTAAGGAATAGTCCTTGGACATGTTGTGTCTGAAAGAGGAATTGAAGTGGATAAAGCCAAGGTGGACACTATCATTACACTTCTGCCACCTTCGACGGTTAAACAAGTAAGATCATTTCTTGGACATGTGGGATTTTGACATCGATTCATTGAGGATTTTTCTAAGGTGGCGAGGCCCATAAGTAATCTACTGGTGAAAGATCAAACCTTTGATTTTGATTCAAGTTGCTTAAGGGCTTTCAGTCTACTGAAGGAGGCCATTACACAATCACCCATCCTACAACCTCTTAATTGCGATCACCCATTCAAAATCATGACTGACACTTCTGATTTTGCTATTAGCGCTATCTTGGGATAAAAGATTGATAAGAAACTTTCTGTGATTTACTACGCTGGTAAAACTCTTGATGAGGCTCAAAAAAAATACACCACCACAGAAAAAGAGTTGCTAACAGTAGTTTTTGCTCTAGAGAAGTTTAGACCATATCTACTTGGATCTTATGTCACATTTTCACATATCATACTGCATTAAGGCACTTGATGTCTAAGAAGGATGCAAAACCTAGATTAATTAGATGGATCCTCATACTACAAGAATTTGATTTAGAAATCAAAGACAAATATGGTGCCCAAAATGTAGTAGTAGATCATCTTTCGAGAATCCTTGTAGAATCTAAAACTCCTTACTTTTCTAATTCATTCCCTGATGAGACTCTTTTGATAGTTTGTAAACTATCTTGGTTTGCAGACATTGTTAACTATTTGGCAATCAAAAAATTACCATGGATTGGCCTAAGCATAGGCATCACAAGTTAATTTTCGATGCCAAATACTACTTTTGGGAAGACCCAGAACTATTTAAAATTTGCATGGATTAGGTTATCCGTCGTTGTGTTCCAGATGAGATCTCAAGTGTGCTAGAATTCTGCCATACTTTTGCTTGTGGAGGTCACTTCTCAAGAAAGAAGACGGTAGCCAAAGTGCTGCAAAGTGGAATGTACTGGCCATCTTTATTCCGCAACTCTTACAATTTCTGTAGGTCATGTACTAATTGACAAACTCTAGGAAACATGACCAAGAAGGATATGATGCCCCTAAATCCAATCCTTAAAGTTGAGATCTTTGATGTTTGGGGCATTAATTTTATAGGACCTTTTACCAATTCTTTTGGGTACCTGTATATCCTGGTTGCAATTGACTACGTATCCAAATGGATTGAGGCCATCCTGACCCAAACCAATGACCATAAGGTGGTCATAGACTTTATGAAGAAAAACATCTTTAGCTGGTTCGATGTACCAAAGGCTCTGATTAGCGATGGTGGGTCCCATTTCGCTAACAATCAATTCAGGACCTTACTGACTAACTATGGAGTTACTCATAGAATCTCTACTCCATACCATCCGCAGACCAACAGAAAAGTTGAAATTTCTGATTGGAAAATTAAGAAAATCCTTCAAAAGATGATCCACCTGGATCAGAAGGATTGGTCTACTAAATTAGATGACGCTCTTTGAGTCTATCGGACTGCGTATAAAACCCGATTGGAATGTCTCCATTCTGTTTGGTCTACGGAAAATCTTGTCATTTGCCAGTTGAACTTGAACATAAAGCTTATTGTGCAATCAGAACTTTCAACCTAAATCTTGATCAATCTAGACGTCAAAGAAAACTCCAATTGACTGAATTGGAGGAAATTTGGAATGACGCTTATGATAGTACAAGAATCTATAAGAATAGGACAAAAGCTTTACATGATAAGTATATCTCTCAAAAAAGCTTCGTCCCTAATCAAAAGGTTTGGTTGTTTGACGCATGCTTAAAGCTCTTTCCAGGAAAATTAAGATCAAAATGGATAGGTCCTTTTATTGTAAGAGAAATTTTCCCTCATGGAGCTGTTCTAATTTTGGATCCCAAGACAAACAAAGGTAAATGGTCAAAGGTTGAAGCCTTATATTACTCAGAATCTTGATCCTATTCCTGATAACCACATTAATCTCCTGGAATTATCTTAGAACTAAACTGAGTCTAGCAAATGACGTTAAACTTAGCGCTGGCTGGGAGGCAACCCAATATTCTGTACAGGTATTTTTCTATCCAAGCTAACCTAGATTAACAAGCTCAGTCAGGTGATATCCCCTCCTCTCACTTATTACATTTTGATTTTTTCTGCATACATTTCAATGAGAACATTGTAATGAATAGGCATGGGGGTAGACATTGCATGTCTGATGTCAAAGAAAAATAATCATGCATTAGGAATTTTTATTAAGAAGGTTTTATTAGGGATTTATTCTTGAGTTGATTCCTGAATTTAGAATCTAGTACAATTTCACACTTGCACGTATAATTTGCAATGGATCCTTTATGAAGATCGATAAACATCTTTAATTTGTCAAGAAGAAGCAATGCTTCTTCTCCTAAACCTGTGGATAGTAATTAGGGTTTTAGGTAAATCATCTTCTAGTAGATCCACCAAACAATTGCAAGGTGAGAGTAGAGAGTCTATTGGTGCTCTAAGTCTGGTATAAGGAGTCTTAGTTTCTAGATAATTGGATAATGATACTCGGAGTTAGGCATAATTTTCGCTCTCGATTCCTGCGTACAAATTCTTAGTGTGTGAATTTTTGGAGAGCAACCAAATAAGGCAATACGTAGAGAGCAGGTTCTAATAAAACTAGGACTAAAGTTGATGGTCACGACCGTCCTTTATAGAATCCTCGGTTAAAGGAGGGTATTAATATCAAAATCAGAAATACACTATCCCATCTATTCCTTTCCCAGTGTCGAGAGTAAGCACTTCCACCAAATAAGCCACCTGATCCTCTTGGACACCCCCAATCCTGAATAATGCCTCATGAATAAAAATGTGCATGGGTTTTGTATTACATTATGTTGGTAGGAATAAATATATATTTAAAGAAAAAAGGAAAAAAAAAGAGAAAGAGAAAAGCAGAAAAAAAAGAGTGTGTTAATTGTGTTGTGTTTATTTCATGTCAAACACATTGAGGCAATAACACCCATTCCCTTTACAATCCACCAAATACAGCCTTGACCTACTTCTCTATATTTCCGACTGCCTGAATACGAGCTGAGGAATTATGACTTAGTTATAGGGTTATCAGAACTTAATCAAAGTGTTAATGTCATAGGAGGCCACCAAATATATTTACAAATCTTGTGAGATTATGAGCACGAAAATCAAAAAAGAAAAGAAAATAAAAAGAGAAAGAAAGAAAAAAAAGAAAGAGCGAGAATGAATATAAAGGAACTAAGGAGAGCATAGTTTCTTTGCCTCTCTTTGAGTTGATTTATTTGATAGTCTAGAAATCTAGGTTCTGAAGTACTAGTCTATATGTAGCACCAAAGGAGTGTGAGCCACCAAATACAAACCCACTTAACTCAGACATATTCTACTTAAGCCAAAAGGCAGGGCTGAAATTACAGATTATTTTATAACCTTGAGGGAAGAAGTTTGCTTATCCCAATAGAATTCTACTAAGGGTCAAGTATGAGCTTTAGACGTTGATTGACTTTTTACATGGATCTATTGCATAGGCTACACTTTCATGACTACCTGGATTTCTAAAATTTTGGATGAAAATAAAAGAAATAAATCTCTAGTTGAACTCTTGATAGAAATTAGTCATTTAGTACCACTCTGCATTTAGTCTTGCATTTGCTAGGAACTAGCAAGATTTAGGCATGGGGGTGTGATTGCGTAGCAATCATAGGACCTAATCGACCTGAATTAAGTTAGATTTTAGCTTAACTTAGGAACAATGCATGCATAAGCATCATAATTTGCATCATAGTTGACTTGTTAGATTTATAGATAATAATGGTATTTTATGGTCTAAGTGAGAGGCGATGTTAATTGCAGATGATTTGGAGCCGCAGATGATAAATCAGACCATACAAATCTGATTAGGACGACGATGAGAGTCCAACACTTCTAGAATCGTCCTGATCAGACTTCTGTAGCATCACATACTACTCGCAGAAGATCAGAGGCCAAGGAGCAAGATAGCAAAAATCCAAACCTCAGATGTCAAATCCAATCGCACAGATGGATCTGGATCAATGATCTAGTCTAACGACGCAAAAACAGCTCAATCGGAGTCCTGTAGCACCAACTATAAAGGAGAGAAGATGAATGGTTAGGATGGTGCCACGTGGCACCATCCCAATAGCCCATCACTGTGCCCCAACCACTGAAGGATAGATCGTGGGCCATTAGATTGTCATCCAATGGCCACGATGAGGCCACGTCGCCCCTTTCTGCGAGTCATCAGAAGAAGGATCCATCTCAGCCGTTCGATCTTATCCAACAGCTGAGAGCGATAGCGCGCTAAACCCAAAGCGCAACACAAGAGGTGGTGTAGCACGTTGGTTAGCAGCCGCACTCACAAGCGCATGACACAAGGTTCAAATGGCGCTATGCATGAAATTGGAGAGGTGATGGCACTTGTGTGAGATTGGGTCGTCAGATCAAATCGAATGGTGCGGAGGCGGTCACGTGACACATGGAGGGCGTTGGACGAGGTAGTGCGGCGAACACATGGATGAATGTGCGTATGGATGCCCCGTTGTACGAGGGTTCTTAAGGCATTACCACATTGATTTTAAGTTGTCTGATCGTGAGATCAGACAGATAAAATTGAAAGCACGCGTACGCATGAAGGGTGCGAGGAGCAGATCATAGGGCCGAGCAGCTGCCACATGTCTCCATCTAGTGCAATCCACGTGTTGAAGGTGCGTAGGAGGTTATTTTGAGGTGCAATATGATCCATTGATCTCCTGATCAATAGATCTGATCAATCCAGAGGTGTTGCATGATTTTGTAGGCCTAAATGGCTACTTTGCCCCTAATTTTAGCTATAAAAAGAGCTCCAAAGCCCCCATTTGAGAGGCAACTTTCACCAGACACATCTCTAGCCTCTCTCTTTGCAGCATCTCTCTAGTCTTCTTCCCAGCATTCTGGATCTAAAGTGCTTCCACACTTCACACAAGCATCCCTCAAAGCAGTGCCATTCTTCATCTATTTCTCTCTCTCTTTACTCTTCAGCATACTTGTTTTAATTCCTAGTTTAAGAACTATTTGCAATTAGCAAGAAAATTCTGATTGTATGAATATCTGGTCCCTCTTTTTATGCTTTCATTAGGTTAGATTAGTTAATACGAAAAGCTTTGAAATTCTCGTTTTGCCTCCCTACGAATGACTCAAGACTCACCAATTCTGATTTATAAATTTATTTATTTCAACGTGATTCGCAATGACAATGATATAGAAATATTTTTACACGTTTCGTGGCAAACATGCTTGTATTCTCATATCCTACAGAGTAGATGTAGAAGCTACCGAGAGACACGTAGGAATGTGGAGATACGTACGGGAATGTGTAGATACGTGGGAATTGCCAAGAAACCTAAAAATGAAAAGAAATAGCTAAGAGAAAATGCAAAGATAACGAAGGAGAGGAGATGGTGATGGACATGTAGGGAGAAATGAGAAAGAGAAGGTGATGTTGAGAGAGAGAGAGAAATAAAGAGAAAAAAGAGAAAGAAAAGGTAAGATGAAAGGAAGATGAAAAGAGAAGGAAGAAGAAAATGGTGGTCGTGGTGTAAAGAAGAGAGAGGAGGAGAGATGATGTGCATACATCTGATTAACCTAAAATGTCTATTAATGCATGTTTTTAGTGTCACAATAGCATTATACATTGTAAATAGTGCATAACATGCATAATCATGCATTTAGATTAAGTTGTATAAAATATACAGTAATTGTCTAGTTTTTATGGTCAGGGACAAGGCGACTTTTTATTGGGGCCTCGAATCGAAGATCTAACCGTACGGATTTGATCAGGGCGACGATTGGAGTTTAATGACTCCAAGATCGCCCTAATCAGACATCCGTAGCACCAGATAGAGACCGAGGAATCCTAAAGATCAAGGGCCAAGATGGTGCCAATCCACACCTCAGATGACAAACTCGACTGCACGGATGGATTCGGATCGACAATCGCAGCATAACGACACGAAAATCGGTTCAATCCGACACCCGTGGCACCATCCACAATACTCGGAAGATGGACGGCTAAGATGGTGCTACGTGGTGCCATCTCAGCAGCCCAACCGGCCCCAAGGACCCATAGCTACCTTTCCTTCTTCACCCGCTCGCTCGATCTTGACTGTTGGATGCTCATCCAACGGTCACGAAACCGCCCACACGAATTCTCCGCGCGACTCAAAGTCACCCGCAGCGCGTTGGTCGAGCGCCTTCGCGAGAAGAGAAGACACCCGTTCGAGCCGCAGGTGCTTCAAATTGGAGAGCGAGCAAGCGGGTGCGTGGGCGAGCAAAGCCGTGCAATGGAGATCGTGCAGCGCTGAGCGGCCGATAGCACCCACACGCGATCAGACACGCGGCACTAACGTGAGATCACACGCAGGCACACGGCGCGAGCGAGGATTGTTTAAGCCATCCGATCTCTTGATCGGATGGCTGTAAGCGCGTGGACGTGCACGTGCGTTGCGCGATGCGGAGGCAAGGAGGCGCGTGATGCACGCACACGAAGGCCACATTCAGGCCTTTAGTGACGGATTTATCCTTCACTAAAGGTCCTGAATTAATGTTTTTCAAATTGTAATGACTAAAATGCCCCCACTCCTTGCAACTATAAAAGGAGACCCCTCCATACGAATTTCTCATCCCTTCCTTCTCTCTTCTCTCCCTCTCCAAAGCTCAAGAGAAGCTTGTCCCACACCCGGGATGCTCCTCAAGAGATAAAATCAATTTTTCGCCCCCATTCCTGAAGCGGATCCCGCGACGACGACGACGTGCTGCCTCATTCTCATTCCTCCTGCCTCGACCTTCTTCTTCCCACTTTGTTCCTCATCTTCCAGGCATTGTCTCGTCCGGCTCGTCCTCCAAGCGATCGTCGAGGAGGATAACTTCTCTCTCCCATTCCTTTTTCCAGCTTTCTAGAGTAGAATTTTCCTACTTTCTAGTTGTAATAGTTTTCCTGCTTTCTAGTGTAATTTCTCACTTTTTTTAGATGTACAAACATTTTGCAACTTCAAGTGGATGTTTTCTCTCTCGCTCCCTCTCTCTCTTTCTCTGATTGTTTATATTGATTCCATTGCATTGTAATTACTCCACTCCTTAAACAAAATAAAAAAAAATATAATTACGAATTTTGATCGACATAGCCTCCCTGAGTTCGACCCGAGATTTTTATTCCGGTATAAATTTTATTTATTGAATCCGAGTTCTTCGCTATTCAAACTACAACGACAGGTTTTCAAAACCAAATTCAATAACGTAGTCCTCCGACGTTTCAACAAGAGAGAACATCAAGAAAGAGAGAAGAAAGAGAATCATGGAGGAGGAAGGAAAAGAGGAGAAGAAGAAAAAGAAGAGAAGGATGGGTAGGAGAAGGAAAAGAAGAAGAAGAAGAGGACGTGGAGGAGGAGAGAAAGAAGAGGAAGATGAAGAAGAAGAAAAGGTGAAGAGGAGGGGTAAACCTTCTGCATAGAGAAGAAGGAGAAGGCTAGAGGAGAGGAGGGAGCCAGAGGAGGGACGAAGAAGAGAAGGTAAAGAAGGAGAAGAGAACATGGAAGGAAGAGATAAAGCATGAAAGAAGGAGGAGGAGGAAAGGAGAAAGAAGAAGAAGAAGAAGGCGTGGACCTGCTGGAGAGGAAGGAGATGGTTGGCAGAGTCGGTCACGCTTAGAGGAGGAATGGAGGTGGAAGGTTACATTGAAGGAGGAGGAAGACCTGCATTGTCGGAGAAGAAGCTAGAGGCGCAATCAAGGGTGAAGGAGGTGCATAGTCGCAAGTTGAGAGAGCGGAGGAGTGGAGAGTGTGGGTCGAGGTTGAAGGAGCTACGTAGAGAAAAAGGAGAGAGATAGCCGGGAGAGAGAGAATGAGGGCATGAGGGTCGTGCATTCGATTACGTGAGAGTGAGAGAAAGAGAGACAAATAGAGAGGAAAATAGAGAAAGAAGAGTAGGGGTGTATGTGAGAGGGACAGAGAGAAAGAGAGATTGAGAGGAGGAGGAAAAGTTGAGGGTGTTGTTGATCATAAGAGAGAGAGAGAGAGAACAAGGGAAAGAGGGAGGAAGAAGACAAGGGAGAGAGTATGTCTCTTGCATGCATGTGTTGCTGAGAATAAATAGAGAGTGGGAGAAAGAAGCGCAGGGGGTGTTGCTTGGTTAGAAAGGAATTTGCGATTGTATGATTAGGACTTTAGGAATGGGTTTCAGTAGAGAGAAATAGAAAGGAGAAATAAGAAGAAGAAGAAGAAGAAGAAGACGTGGACCTGCTGGAGAGGAAGGAGATGGTCGGTAGAGTCGGTCACGCCTAGAGGAGGAATGGAGGGGGAAGGTTATGTTGAAGGAGGAGGAAGACCTGCATTGTCGGAGAAGAAGCTAGAGGCACAATTGAGGGTGAAGGAGGTGCGTAGTCGCAAGTTGAGAGAGAAGAGTGGAGAGCGTGGGTCGAGGTTGAAGGAGCTGCGTAGAGAAAGAAAACAGAGACAACTGGGAGAGGGAGAGAGAGAGTGAGGGCGTGAGGGTCGTGCATTCGGTTATGTGAGAGTGAGAGAAAGAGAGACAAATAGAGAAAGAAGAGTAGGGGTGTATGTAAGAGGGACAGAGAGAAAGCGAGATTGAGAGGAGGAGAAGTTGAGGGTGTTGTTGATCATAAGAGAGAGAAAGAGAAAGAATGAGGGAAAGAGGGAGGAAAAGGACAAGGGAGAGAGTATGTCTCTTGCATGCATGTGTTGCTGAGAATAAATAGAGAGTGGGAGAAAGAAGCGTAAGCGGCAATGCTTGGTTAGAAAGGAATTTGCGATCGTGTGATTAGGACTTTAGGAATGGGTTTCAGTAGAGAGAAATAGAAAGGAGAAAGAAGAAGAAGAAGAAGAAGAAGACTTGGACCCGCTAGAGAGGAAGGAGATGGTCAGCAAAGTTGGTCACCCCTAGAGGAGGAATGGAGGGGGAAGGTTACGTTGAAGGATGAGGAAGACCTGCATTGTCAGAGAAGAAGCTAGAGGCACGATCGAGGGTGAAGGAGGTGCGTAGTCGCAAGTTGAGAGAGAGGAGTGGAGAGCATGGGTCGAGGTTGAAGGAGCTGCGTAGAGAAAGAAAAGAGACAACTGGGAGAGAGAGTGTGTGAGGGCGTGAGGGTCGTGCATTCGGTTACATGAGAGTGAGAGAAAGAGAGACAAATAGAGAGGAAAATAGAGAAAGAAGAGTAGGGGTGTATGTAAGAGGGACAGAGAGAAAGAGAGATTGAGAGGAGGAGAAGTTGAGGGTGTTGTTGATCATAAGAGAGAGAGAGAAAGAATGAGGGAAAGAAGGAGGAAAAAGACAAGGGAGAGAGTATGTCTCTTACATGCATGTGTTGCTGAGAATAAATAGAGAGTGGGAGAAAGAAGCATAGGGGGTGTTGCTTGGTTAGAAAGGAATTTGCGATCGTGTGATTAGGACTTTAAGAATGGGTTTCAGTAGAGAGAAATCGAAAGGAGAAAGAAGAAGAAGAAGAAGAAGAAGACGTGGACCTGCTAGAGAGGAAGGAGATGGTCGGCAGAGTCGGTCACCCTTAGAGGAGGAATGGAGGGGGAAGGTTACGTTGAAGGATGAGGAAGACCTGCATTGTCAAAGAAGAAGCTAGAGGCACGATCGAGGGTGAAGGAGGTGCATAGTCGCAAGTTGAGAGAGAGGAGTGGAGAGCGTGGGTTGAGGTTGAAGGAGCTGCGTAGAGAAAGAAAAGAGACAACTAGGAGAGAGAGAGAGTGAGGGCGTGAAGGTCGTGCATTCGGTTACGTGAGAGTGAGAGAAAGAGAGACAAATAGAGAGGAAAATAGAGAAAGAAGAGTAGGGGTGTATGTAAGAGGGACAAAGAGAAAGAGAGATTGAGAGGAGAAGTTGAGGGTGTTGTTGATCATGAGAGAGAAAGAGAGAAAGAATGAGGGAAAGAGGGAGGAAAAAGACAAGGGAGAGAGTATGTCTCTTACATGCATGTGTTGCTGAGAATAAATAGAGAGTGGGAGAAAGCAGCACAGGGGGCGTTGCTTGGTTAGAAAGGAATTTGCAATCATGTGATTAGAACTTTAGGAATGGGTTTCAGTGGAGAGAAATAGAAAGAGAGATATTGATGCAGGGCTTTCATGTACATGGAAATTGGAGTAGAGAAGGGCGTGTGAGATTTTTTTTTCATGTGGCTAAGAAAAGAGGAAATTAAGGAAAGAGAGAGGAGGTGGGTGCATGCATAATTTGGAAATTGGGTGCATGAATGACAGGATGTTTTTGAGGTGGGATTTATGGGATGCACACTAACACCAGGGAGAAAATTAAGGGAGGCCATAGAGTGAATGCATTTTGATGAGAACAATAGGATTAGATGAATGGAAAATTTATCCTTCCTCCCCTGCATAGAAATAATTACAAAGTCAGACTTAACAACACATTATTAATGCATAAATCATAGATGGATGCTTACATATATAATGCACTCAATCCAATGAAATCATGCAATTATGCTATGGAACTAAGCATAAATTGAGAATGTTATGTATAATTATCATGTGTTCATCATCGCCAAAATCATCTCGACGTGAACTTTAGTTTAGTGAGCTTTGAATTCCCATTAGAAAAAGTACATTTCAAATTTACCCCTAAAGCTCTTATATTTGCATTTTGATCCTATCTCTTCCTTAGTACAATTATCATGTGTTCATCATCACCAGAATCATCTCGATGTGAACTTTAGTTTAGTGAGCTTTGAATTCCCATTAGAAAAAGTAAATTTCAACTTTACCCCTAAAGCTCTTATATTTGCATTTTGATCCTATCTCTTCCTTATTGATCTAAGCTCGATACCTGAAGTGTATACAGGATTGAGGAGACACATATGGTGTTAAGAGTCTTCAAAATATTTTCGTGGAGCCACCGTAGCCCCTCGATAACATTAGGTAGAGTAGTCTCTTTTTTTTCCTTTGTGGTTTGTCTACATTATAATTTTCTTCATGTATTGCACCGTTTGGTGTGCATTCTTGCCTCTTGCTATGATCGAAACCCGTCTTTGTGTTTCTTACTATTTTAGGTACTTGAATATTGAATATTAATGTTGTAAATCAAGTTGATGGCTTGGAATGTGAATAATTAAATTGATATAATTAACTGCTAGATTAAAAGGGATTAATTATAATTTATTAGATGATTTTCATGATTTAACGAATTATAAAGTACTTAAGTATATTGGATGTGGGCCTATCATTGCATGTGTGAAACAAACTTCATTTTTCGTAAAACTATTTGTGATTGTTAAATAATAACTTACTTAGGGCCATTGCCAAAAATTGAAAACTAAGTAATTTAACTGTAAATTTTGAAGTGATATGATTTGAGCTCTTTCATAACTTTGAAACAATGGTTTTAAATGACGAGACTTATAGGTTAATTAATTGACATTATTATTAGTTATATGGGAATAAGTTATTAAATTGAAAACAACGGATTGGTCAAAAATAATTTGCATAACTGGTCTAACCCTCCTACTCGTCGGTTATAACTTTGGTCTTTTATAATTGTTTTGGGCTAGTTTATAGAGTTGTTGGCCTCCTTACGACCTTTGGTTAGGCTTAGCGGCCAACTAGGATAGTGAGATGTGTATCTCAAGGGTTGGAGTTGGCTTTCTTTAGTTGACCGGTAGGTGGGTTAGTGGTTGTCTTTGGTTCAATATGTGTAGCTAACACGTGTTCCTGCCATACAATGTAGCCGCCACCCTTTTCCGTTATGACCCCAAAGTGACGAAGCATGGTGACTTGATGGGTATAAGTTGTTTTCTTGGCCAAGTGGGTGGTTTGTATCAGTCTTGCACCTCAGGAAATTACACGAAACTTCCTTGTGCCCTGAGGTGTTGATTAATGGGATGCTGATTGTAACAAGTTGGGCTTAACTTGTAAAATGAGTAGAATAATGTTAAGGTTAATTTATGAAATAGTACCCTTTCTCTTTTTCTCTCTCTGTTACTATTTTGTACCCAGTTTTTATTTCTACTCTAGTCAATTTTTATTGATGTACTCTTTGGGTTCCGGAGTCAAGTGTAGTTCAGTAGCTAGGGGTTGAGGCTGTGGTTGATCCTTTTACTGCAGGACCTAGTACGGTACCTGGAGATGGTTTGTGAAAGTAGTAGTTTTAGCTGCATAGGTTTTCCTTTCAGTTTTCTAGTGATTGTACTCCGTTACTTTAGTATGCTTTGCCTTTTACTACTTTTTGTTCAACTCTTACTGCTTTTGTCAATACTATTTTATTTGATGCATTATGAATTTTTGTTTTCTTATTATTATTGTTGTTTCACGATTGTGTTGGGTGACTACAATCTTGTCAAATATTCAATGCTATTCTGTATTCAACGGCTCAAGTCTCATCAGGTTTACTCGGTTGGTGGGACCCAGGTTGTAACACATTACCTCAAGGAAAATTTGCATTTGAAAGTGCATTAGAGGGGGGTGAATAGTGTAGTAGATAAAAATAGATACAAATGAAAACAATCGCAACATTCAATCACCACAATACACAAGTATTTTTAGACAGAAACCTAACTAGGGTAAAAACTACCACCTAAGTCTCTCAACTTAAGATTTTTTGATCTACCAAGTAGATCAAATCCACTAACTGTACCATTTAAATCGAGGGTGCTATAACCTCAATACAACCATAGTACTTTAACCCGAGAGTAATGTACCTCAAAAATCCCTCTTCTTCACGAAGAGTATTTTGTCTCACGAAGGAGACAATAATTCACCATGTAAATACCCAACCAAAGAAAAGCAAAAATACAATTACCTATAGAGACAAAGATACAACTTAACCTAAATTTCTATAGGCAAGAATTACTTCCCTATTTGTGGAAGTGAGTAGGCATTAGTGTGCAGCAATTCGGTGCTCTCTGAAGTAGCATGTAGAGTTTGGAGAGTAGCACTTTTCTTCTAGTTGATTTCTCTCTTTAAAACACTAGGAATTGTGCAAAGTATTATCTCTATGTGTGTATACACAAAGGAAAGGCTCCCATCTATTTATAGATGTGCTTGGAACCCTTAAGAAGGCTTGGGAGAGACCTTGTAGCCGTTGGGATAAAATCCAAGAAGAATCAAGCTGAAATCTCAATCAAATCAGGCTCATCATAACTTTGACAACTGAAATAGACGTCTGATTTTTGGGTCAGACGACTGATACAAGTTTTGGTTGTCTGAGGCAAGGGGTTAGAGTTCCTAATTTAGGTGAACAGAAATAGGATTCTAGGTTAGATATCTAGGATGCCATTTTAAGATGCCTGGGTGAAAAAATGGACATCTAATTTTATGCAGATTTGTTCTTGTTTTGGAGCAGATCTAAACAAGGTTCTACTGTAATAGCGTCGGACATCTTACTGGTCGTCTGGACAGTCTATTGGACATCTGAAGATAAAGGTGTTCTCCAGGAATTGATTCCCAAGGACCCAGCGATTGGATTTGGTCAGACAAAGTCCAACATCTCTTTTTTAGACGTCTGAAGGGTTCTACAGACATTTGTAAATAATATGAAACTATTTCCAAGAGGGTTCTCGAAGATATTGTTTGATAGGATAACAATTCTATTATTAGACGTCTGTCAAGGTTATCAGATGTCTTATAGGACATCTGGATCTAAGTCAGGACGTCTAAATGGGAAGGTCCTAAACTATTGTTTTCCAATTTAGCTAATTGAACGTTTGTTAAAACGATCAGTCGACTTAAACTCCAGGATCAGACATCTGATACTAATGTTGGATGTTTGATTAGATTGTTTAATTCTTATTTTAGCTTTCTAATTCAACTCTAGATTTTGCCTAAGTGTTCTAGGATAGAGTATGTGTTCCTAGGACCTATATGATATACGTTGGGCTCTTTAACATAAATCTAGAAAAATAAAGAGCAAAATAAAAGACATTTAAAATAACCATATATCCTATTCTTCATTCTCCTTCTTCTTCATGCTTTAGCCTTGGGCAAAGCTCCATCTCCTCCAAGCTCCATGATCCTTGATGCTTTTGTTTTCCTTCATGGTCTTGAGCTTAAGATTCTTTATACTTGTTTCCACTTGCATTTTATCTGAAACTATAAACTCAATGCAACTGTTAAATAACAAGTATTTTGTTATCATCAAAATCAACGATCGTGATACATTTGCACCAACAATCTCCCCCTTTTTGATGATGACAAAATCGTAACTAATACTTTAAAAAATTCTCCCCTTTTTGACATTATTAAAAAGGTTTAATTTTAATCATTTTATCCTATACTTCCCTTTAAAATATGCTATTCTAAAAATGGGTTAACTCCTTTTTGACATAATTACACAAGAGATGTGTTTTTCAAAAGTTTATTCATGGAATTGTAGCATATAACAAATTTAATTACTGCTCCTTTTTGACATTATTTAAGAAACATGGCTCAAAAAGCTTTTAAGATCTCCCCCTAAATATATACATTTCTAAATAGATTTGAAATAGCTAAAGTTAAAGGTGATTTTCTCCCCCTTTCTATGATAGCATATTAAATACTCCCCCTATCTTGATGCTAGTTAGATTATCAAAATCAAAGGACAACTTTACCTCCATTGGTATGGGTTCCAACCTCCATACCCATTTGGTTGTCCAAGAACCTTGATTCTCCCTTGATGGATTTCATAAAGATAATTCCTTGGATCCATTCCGAAATATGCAAAATAATAATGCTTAATGTTTCTAAGTATCCACATTTTCTTGGGTTCTCCATGGTTAGTCTTTCTCGACCAAGGTTGGGGTCCACTAGGATTCCAACCGCTTGAACTTTGGGCATAAGGCCTTTTGGTGTATTTATTTTTCTTAGTCTTTTCTTTAGTGAATCTATCTAATTCATTAACAATTTTTCAAAATTTTCCTTTAGGCATGTAAGATCTCTTTCTATTACACTCATTTTGATTTTAAGAACTGAAATTTCATATTTCAATAAGCTATTTTCTTCAATCAATTTTGTGTTACCTAGGATTAAATCCTTGTTCTCCAAAACAAGGGTTTTCTTTTCAGATTTAATAGAACTAAAAGATCCATTCAAATGTTGTTTTTCAATAATAAGCTCATTTATTTCATATTTTAAGGCAATAGACTCCTTTTTCAAATTTTTGTTTTCCACTTTTAAAGACTTACTAAGCTCATATAACTCTTCTAGTGCTTCTTGCAATTCATCAAGAGTAAAAAGATTTACCTCCTCTTTGTTGTTGTCTTCAATCTCGCTATCATCCACAGTTGCCATGAAACCCATGCAAACAATCTTATCTTTGGAATTTTTCTCTTCTTCCTCTTCCTCCGAAGTTGAATCATCCCAAGTAGCTTGGAACGCCTTATTCTTGTGCTTCTTCTCCTTATTTCTTTCCTTCTTCAAGAGTAGGCATTCCAGTTTAATGTTCCCTTTCTTGTTGCAATGGTAACAACGAATAGGATTCTCCTTCCTTTCCTTCTTTGATTCCCTAAACTTGAGAAACTTGACAAATTTGTTAGCTAATAAATCGAGTTCCTCATCATTGGAGCTTACCTTGCTATCCGATGTGGCTTTGAAAACCAAAGTCTTCTTCTTTGGCTTCGGAGTCTCCTTCTTTCTTTACTTCATTTTATTCTCATACACCGTGAGATTTCTAAGGAGATCATCCATGCTAACCTCCTTGATTTGATGGGCTTCTTCAATTGCAGTAATCTTTTGTTCCCATTCGGGTCCAAGGGAATGAAAAAGCTTTGCCTGGAGTTCCCCTTGGATAAAGTCTTTCCAAGGGACTTGAGGTTGTTCACAATTAACGTGAACCTAGTGTATATCTCACTCAAAGTTTCATTATCTTTCATAATAAATGACTCAAATTCTTGAGAAAGTAAATTTATTTTAGAAGATTTTACCTTAGAAGTACCTTCGTGTGTTACCTTGAGTGTGTGCCAAATTTCATAGGTGATAGCGCACTATGAGATCCAGTTGAATTCCTCTTGACTTAGCATGTAGTACAACACATTCATCATCTTCGCATTGAGATAGAGTTCCTTGACTTATTGTTGCGAGTATCCTCCTGCGGGCTTCTCCAAGATGTCGTAAGGAGACTCGCATCTCTCCCAAATGGTATAGTCATTCGCCTGCAACTACATACACATACATAACTTCCGATATGGATAGTTCTTACCATCAAAGAATGGAGGTTGCATGGTGGACTACCCCTCAAATTGTCTTGTTGCAAAGATGCTCCCCTCCACGTTCTCGCCAGTTGTTACGTCAAAATCGCGAGTCCTCGCTCTGATACCAACTGAAGATGCACTAGAGGGGGTGAATAGTGCGATAGATAAAAATAGATACAAATGAAAACAATCACAAAATTCAATCACCACAATACACAAGTATTTTTAGGTGGATACACAACCTAAGTAAAAATCACCACTTAAGTTTCTTAACCTAGGATTTTTTGATCTACCAAGTAGATCAAATCCACTAACTATACCACTTAAACTAAGAGTGGTACAACCTCAATACAACCACACTACTTTAAGGTAGTGTACCTCAAAAATCCATTTTCTTCACGAAGAGTATTTTATCTCATAGAGGAGATGAGAATTGATTACGTGAATACCCAACCAAAGAAAAGCAAAAATACAATAGCCTATAGAGCCCAAAGATACAACTTAACCTAAGCTTCTATAGGCAAGATTTGCTTCCCTATTTGTGGAAGTGAGTAGGCATTAGTGCGTAGCAATTCGGTGCTCTCTGAAGTAGACTGTAGAGTTTGGAGATCAAGACTTTTCTTCTAGTTAATTTCTCTCTTTTAAACACTAAGAATGGTGGAAAGTATTTGTTGGTGCTAGAGCACCACAATCATTTATTTTGATGATAACAAAACACGTGTTATTTAACATTTGCATTTGAAGTCTTAAATTTCAGGATATTTGCAAATGGAGACGTGTTTAGACGAAATTCAAGCTCACATCCATGGCGGATTGGAAGAGCTTGACAGAGGAGAAGGAGCTTCGCGAGGAGAGAAAGCTTAAAGAAGGAAGGAGATGAAGAATAGGATAGATTTCTTTTCTTGTTTCTTTGTACTTTATTTTTGCTCTTTATTTCTTTCTTAGATCTTATGTTAAAGAGCCTTAAAGAACCTTTAAAGTAGTCCTAGGAACACTTGCACAACCCTAGGATACTTAGGTTCTCTGTAGACAACTTAGAAAATCAAAATAGGATTCTGATAGCCTAATCTGACGTCTAATCTAGAAATCAGACATCTGATAGTGACTTTTAAGATGTCTGACTGTTGACTCAGACGTCCAATAACTTAGGCTGGACTTTGTAAGTTCTGTTTAATGAAATCAGACGACCAGACCTTAATCTAGATGTCTTAGAAGACGTCTAATGGTTGTGGCAAACGTCCAATTAGTGGAATGTTGGCTAACAAAGTAAACATTCAGGAAAATAACTGTTAGGCTTCTATTAGATGTCCGTAAAGGACCCCAGACGTCTGATATGTGACCGTTGAGCCTTGTTATGAGCCAAAATCACCTTTGTCAGATTATTCTAGCCGTTAACCTATCTTAGGAATCCATTCCCGCAGTACAATAGGTTTCTAGATGTCCAGACCTAGTGCCGGACGTCCTGTACGTCATCTGATGGCCTTACACTAGAACCCTGTTTAGGTCTGATCAAAGTCAGGAAGGAAACTGGCCTAGAATCAGACATCTGACTTAGTTCCCAGATGTCTTAAGCAAGTTTTCTAAATGTTTGATACCTAAAACAAACGTTTGATGACCCTGCCAGAATCATAAATGATTCTGATTATAGCCTATTTTGCCTTGGGTTCAACCCCAACAGCTTTGGAAGTCTTCTAAAGCCTTCCAAAGCCTTCCTAGGCCCTCTATAAATAGAGGAGGACCCTTGCCTTGCAAATACACACCCAAGCAACACATTTCCACATCTCTTGTGTCAAAAGAAGAAGAAGATCATCTAGAAGGGCTGCTCTCCAAA
Organism: Thalassia testudinum; assembly: GCA_037157565.1. Taxonomy (NCBI): domain Eukaryota; kingdom Viridiplantae; phylum Streptophyta; class Magnoliopsida; order Alismatales; family Hydrocharitaceae; genus Thalassia; species Thalassia testudinum. The sequence goes on from JAZHRO010000014.1 coordinate 33,830,035, forward strand.
CCCTTGTCCACACTCTTGAGAGCTTCAGCTTCGCTGCACTCCCGCTCTCCCTCCGCAATTATGAGAGTGACAAGGTGCTATCGCGTGGTTCACGCACCCGCGTCGTCAAGCCAACACACTTCCACCAAAGGAAAGTTTCTAAACTCCTATAGTAGCTAGGTTTAAGTTTTGTGGCTCTATAGGACTGTTGTACTTTATTATCTTTGGTTGGGTATTCGCTTTGCGAATTCTCGTCTCCATTGAGAGACTAAACACTCCTTGTGAAGAGGAGGGATTTAAGGCACACTACCCTCATTCAAAGTAGTGTGGTTGTAAGAGGTTAAGTCACCCTCATTTTAAGTGACTTGTCTAGTGGATTTTATCGACTAGGTCGATCGGAAATCCTAACTTGAGAGGGTTAGGTGGTGATTTTCACCCAGTTTGGGTTTCCACCTAAAAATCTCTTGTGCCTTTGTGTGATTTCTTATTTTTGTGAGATTGTTTATTTTAGTTCCCCATTTTATGCTTCACGCATATCTCACCACCTCCTGTAGGGAATTACAGTATTATCTCTAGGTGTATACACAAAGGAAAAGCCCCCATCTATTTATAGATGTGATAGGAACTCTCAAGAAGGCTTGGGAGAGGCCTTGTAGCCATTGGGATAAAATCCAAGAAGAATCAAGCCAAAATCCCAATCAGATCAGGCTCATCATGACTCTGACAACTGAATCAAATGTCTGATTTTTGGGTCAGACGACTGATATAAGGTTTAGTCGTCTGATGTAAGGGGTTAGGGTTCCTGATTTAGTTGGACAGAAATAGGGTTCTAGTTTAGATGTCTCAGATGTCATTTTAAGACATCTAGGTGAAAAAATGGACATCTAATTTTATGCTGGTTTGTTCCTATTTTGGACCAGATTTAAACAAGGTTCTAGTGTAATTGTGTCGGATGTGTTACTGGACATCTAGATAGTCTACTGGATGTTTGAAGATAAAGGTGTTCTACGGAAATTGATTCCCAAGGATCCAATGATTAGATTTGGTTTGACAAGGTCCAACATCTCTTTTTAAGACACCTGAAGGGTTCTATGGACGTTTGTAAATAATTTTAAATTATTTCTAAGAGGGTTCTTGAAGATATTATTTGACAGAATAATGGTCCTATTATTGAATGTATGTCAAGGTTATCAGACATCTGGATCTAACTCAGGATGCTTAAATGAAAAGGTCATAGAGTATTGTTTTCTGGCTTAGCTAACTAGATGTCTGTTAAAAAGATCAATCAACTTAAACATCAAGATCAGACGTCTGATACTAATGTTGGATGTTTGATCAGGCTGTCTGATTCCTGTTTTAGCTTTCTAATTCAACTCTAGATTTTGCTTAAGTGTTCTAGGATAGAGTATATGTTCCTAGGACCTAGGATGATATACTTTGGACTCTTTAACATAAATCTATAAAAATAAAAAGAAAAATAAAAGATATTTAAAATAACCATCTATCATATTCTTCATTCTCCTTCGTCTTCAAGCTTTAGCCCTAGGCAAAGCTCCATCTCCTCCAAGCTCCATGCTCCTTAATGCTTTTGTTTTCCTTCATCAAGCTCCTCCATTCCTCCATGGTATTGAGCTTGAGCTCCTTCACACTTGTTTCCATTTGCATTTTATCTAAAACTATAAACTCAATGCAAATGTTAAATAACAAGTATTTTTTTATCATCAAAATCAACGATTGTGGTGCACTCACACCAATAGCATCATCTTCTTCCAATAGTTGTGGTTTGTTTCATCGAAGAGAGGATAGCAGATGAAGGACTGTCCCTTAGCATGCTTTGCAAGTGTCACCATATGAGTCGGTGTATTACACCTCCTTACGAACCCGCTTTGATATTACTTGCAGAACCTATATGACCTTAAGCACACACTAGAAGGGGGACTGAATAGTTAGAAAAAAATCCAATAAAGAGAACAAGCCACAAATTGGGACAATATTTATAGAGGAAAACTCCATTGTGTAAAAACCTCTGCCCAAGTCTTCAAACTTGGGATTTTAAACCTGATTCTCTCTACCCAAGAGAATCAATATCAATTAATAAAAAATCTGTAATTAATGGGTTACCTCAACCCTAGATACAATAGTTCAAAAGAAAATGAAGAATAGAGTGCTAGCTAACTGCATAGCACAACAAAGAAAAAAATACAAGATATAAACTTGAGTACAATAATTTTCTAGAGACTCCCTTGATATAATAATTAAGAACATTGTCATCGAGAGATGAAATTTGATCGTAAGGTGTAAGGAGAGAGTGCTTGGAGAGTATAGAGAGCTTAAAAACTTAGAAGATCTGTTATTCACTCTAAAACGAGTTTTAAAATCGTCACGTTGTAGTATAGATCGAATCAGGGAAAAAAACAAATAATATTTATACTCGAAAGAAATCCGAGGTCGAACACAGGAAGCAATTGGCAAAATACTTTTCAAGATTGCAATCAAATGCAATATAAGAATTTCAAACAAGAATGATATATAAATAAAATCTGATATCAATAATACAAAAAGAAGAGAGGGTAAAATGGTGATTTGAATCACCAAATTACCCTACAATGTTAATCTTTACAAGCTACTCAAAGTAACAGAATCATATAAGCCAAGCAAATCTCAATTTAACCAACAGAACCAAGGTATCAGCAGATATTAGATGACAGAATAGTCGCTCAGATGCCTTAATAGAGGCAAAGTCCTCTTCCTCTTTTCTCTTCAAGCCTCAGGGAGAAGCATAGACTTCTCTCTTCTCTTCTCTTTTCCTCTTCCCTCTCTTCTTCCCTCAGCTTCAGAGAAGGCACAGCCCAGGACTCAGCATGCTAGCAGAGGCAAAGGCCTTTTCTCAGACTCACAAGAGTTGAGAGGAGGGTAGCAGAGCAAAACTCCCCTCTCTCTCCTCTCCTTTTTTCTCTTCTTCCTCTCTCAGAACCAGCAAACCAGACCAGACCCAGGTATCCAGGTAAACAGACTAAGCCCAGACCCGCGAGGCGTGAGTGCGGAAGAGGGCGTGTGTATGCGCGTGCATGCGGGGACCTCGCCCCCTGTGCATGCTGAGGCAACAAGGCAGAGGCACTTTTTCCTCTTATGCGCTGTGCGGGCTTCAGGAATTGCCAATGTGGGACTAAAGATGCCCGCTTCTTCCACGTGCACTCTTCAGCAGTTGGGGCTTGCAATTGGCATCGAAGGGATGGCTAATGGCTTTAATTGGCTACCTGGAGATGAACCTGGAGCATCCCCACGCAACTTGGGCGTAGCGCCTGGGGTGGAAAGCATAAGAACACGACGAACATGGCAGCGAAGGAGGTGGCAGAGACAGAGTTCTGGCAAGAGACCTAAAACGAGGAATACGGGCTATAAGCCCTAATTAAAGCGCTCAGGAGGATTGCCGAGGACTGGCAAGTGCAATGGTGGTGTTGGTTTGGTGTGTGTGTGTGAATGTGCGTGGCGAGGTCAAAGAAGGTGTGTGGAGGTGGGTGTGCTCGGGGTGGTGTTCGAGAGGCCAATCCCCTCAATTACTTGAGGGGATTTGGTCGTGAGGACACGGCGAAGGTTTTGGATTGATTGGCGAAGAGGATGGAGTTGTGGAGTGACAGAGACGCTTCACTAGAGATGTAGCCGGAGGCGAAGAAGATGAAGTGCAAGAGGGTGGTGCAGTGGTCACGAGTGGTTTGTTAGTACGTGGGAAGTGAATAGAAGGAGAGAGGAAGAGATAGAGTCACTTAGGGGCGAGGTAGAGAAGCGAAGGGCTCCAATGTTGGTCGATCGGAGACAGAGAGGGAGGTAGAGGCGGCGAGGTGGCAACGAGGACGGAGGTAGAGACACGACCTCCCTTTGGTTAGGGAGGGTTGCGACGAAGAGGGTAGTTGAGAGGACCAACCAATTTGGTTGTTGGATGGCTAGATGAGGAGGGTCGAAGAGATCGCCAGAGCAGGGATCAATGGTGGTCGAAGGTAGGTTTCTAGGGCCTTTCGATGCGCCAAGACTTACTAGAGAAAAGCGCAAGGCCACGGGGGTCCTTTTATAGGACTCTAGACGACAGTTTGGGCTTGGGAAGAAAGCTTCCCAAGCTTGGAAAGCTCGCCAGAGAAAGAAATCCCAAGATACCTGTTCAGACGCTCTATCGGGTTTTAAAGAATGTCACGTTGTAGTATAGCCGAAAAAGCGTTCAAAACAAATAAAGAGTTTTTATTACTCGAAAACCGGAGTATCCAAGGTCGAACACAGGGAGCAATTGGAATCTACTACTAATCTCAAATGTAATTGAACACTCTAATTTACTCAAAACTTTAATTCAAATATGAATGTATGCGGTTAAAAATTTATTGTGACAAAAGAGTAAAATTGGACGTCTGATCACAAGATCAGACGTCTTAAAAGTTTTTTCCCTTTTTCTTTCTTTCTTCTGCAGTCTTCACTTTGCCTTTCTTCTTCTTTCTCTCTTCTGCGAAGACTTCTTCCTCCTTGCCTTTGTTTCTTCTCTCTTCTGTCTTCTTCTTCTTTCTCTTCTCTTTCTGCGAAGGCTTCTTCTTCCTTGGTCTCTTCTCTTCTTCCTGCCTTTGCTTCTTTTCTCTCAGTCCTTCTTTCTTTCTTCCTTCTCTTCTCTTCTCTTCTGTCTTCTTCTTTTTGTCTGCAGTCCTTTTCTTCCTTGGCTAAGTTTCTTCTCTTCGCTCAGCCTGCCTGCACAGAGAGCAAAACCTACCCTACCCCTCTACCCGCACGTCTCTCTCTCTCTGAAATTCACTCAAGGATGCTCTCCCAGAGCCACGGGTAATCGGGTCGGATTTCGCACCCGGGACCAGGCGCACCAGCAGGTGGGTGATGCGCGAGTGCTCAGGTTGGGTAGGGTCGAAGCCCACCAGATCCGCGAGGTGAAACCGCGGACGAGGAGAGCGTAGGTAAGGTGAGGGACCTCACCCCTGTGCGTTCGGAGGCGAAGAGTGTATAACACAAAAATACTTTATACCGCACCTGCGCTTCGCATTTCGACGATGTGGGACTAAAGTCCCGCCTTCTTTCGCTCGGGCCCGCAGACGATTCTTCTTCGATTGCCAAGGCTGCGGGCTTCGCAGCGCTCTTTGCTGGACCAGATCACTTCGCACCGCTCGCCCGCGTCCACTGCACCTGAAGATTGGAGAACCTGACGCCTGGAGCTGCTTTGAAGCTTCTTCAACCGTCGTCAATGGCGGCAGGGGCTTCGATACTGTCACTCACAAAACAAGCCTCTCGGCTCAATCAGACCAGCTGGGGACCTTCGCCGTGGCACGGCGAAGGTTATGCACGGTGAAGCAGGTCGTGGGACGGCCTAGGTGTGCATGCCTAGGTCATCCTGTGACCGAAGGTGTGGGTGAGTTCGGGGGGCTGTGGTGGAGGCGTAGAGGGATGGTGGATGGGTGGAGAGTGTTCCTTGTGGTGAGGCGGAGCTTATGAGACGGTTGGCGAGCCGTGTGGAGGGGTGAAATGGTGGGAGCGGCTCGCCGGAGGTCGGTCGGAGGCGAGGAAGATGGAGGTGGTCAGCGATGGTCGAGGGTCAATTAAATGAAATAAAAGGGGGAACAGAGAGAGGGGAAGATGGAGAACAATTCTAACCTACTTACAGGGACGAAGGGGGACGGAGAGGCAGACAGCTGTACCTGCTGTCGCCGGAGAAGAAGTTGCCCAGTGGAGGAAGACGACGGCGACGACAGGGCTGAGGCGGCGTGCGTGGGTATTGCGCGACGCGGAGGAGAATCAGGAAGATGTCTCTGCCACTAGTTTTGTGGCAGAGTGAAGAGGGAGGGGAGGGGGGCTCGCCGGAGCTTGCTGGGTACTTGGCCGGAGAAGAAAGAGAAGAATTTGAGGTGGAAGTTCGGCCAAGTCGAGCTAAAATTGGGCGGCCAGGTTTGGAGGTTCTTTTATAGGCACTGGGCCGTGCTTTCAGAGCGTGGAGGGCACGCCTTTCTCTCCTACGGCTCGCCGAAGAAGGAAAGTGGGTGGATACCCAAATCCCTCATGCGTTCGCACGAGAGATTGGGTTCACACCAGGGATCAAGATTGGCCCTAGACGGAAGGGAATTCCTCAGAGAATCTCCCTTCCATTTCTGGGAGGGGATCTCTGAGGAATCAGAGAGTATTCCCTCTCTAATCCTTGCCGAAGTGGGATTCTGCCCCAACAATGGCGGCAGGACCTGATTGCAAAGGTGGCGAGGAAGTTAGGGGGCTCTCTGTGATGCTTTTCAAAAGATAGGGACAAATTATGATTTGGGTGTACTAAATTGCAAAGTAGGTCAAGATGACCTCCCCTTACGTCCAAATTTTGGTATAAACCTAATTTTGACCTAAGGAATCCAATGGTGAAGTTGGATTTTAGGTTTGACCTCGTTTGACTGAACATTTTGCATAAAACCCAAATTAGGTTAATTGATGAACTAGGACCCTAATCTAGGTCAAACTGGGTTCCAAAGGCCAAATTAAGTGTTCTAAACCCTAGAGGATATTTTTCCATGATTTTTAGAGGGTTTAATTGATTTTTATCCTGACCGAAACCTTGTTGAATTAAGCGGGTCTGTTTTAGGGTTACCAAATGTCATTTAATTCCTAAATTGCACATGAACCCATTTCTGATTGACTCAACCCACTTTGTATCTCATTTAGACCATTTGACCTATGTTTTGCCTCTTAGAAATCCCATTTATGTACTGCAATGGTAAAATTACAGTTTTAACCTTTATTTCATGTTTTCTTCTCAAGGCACTTATTCCTTCATTTAGGCCTTCTTCTAGGTTATGTAGGAGCTTTTATCTTCTTTATTGGGTCAAAATGAGCTAGTTATGGCTCATGATGAGGCTATCATCATACCCCCATGCCTAGCTTTTGCTAGTCCCTTAGCAAAATTTCAAGGTTTTAACTTCTGTTCTAGACCTTGAGTGTAAGTGATTTTCTTTTTCTTTTGTGATTAGGTCGAAATGCTGACAATAGGCGTAGAGGTACTCAAGTACCAACCAAAATCCGGACCTGACCCGCTTTAGCCTCAGTCCTCCACAAAGGTTTCTACGGCCCACAAAAACTAACCTAGGGTTTGTTGGACTCCGCGGTTAAAGCACCCGTGCTTGAGACATTTTTAGCCTAAGTTCAGTTTGCCGTGCGTTTTTGTAAGAGAGATAGATAGAAGATTTATTTGTTTGGAGAGCTTTTCCCCTCTCTTTTCTTTTTATTTCTAGCTTCGGATTAGCTTCTCAACACGGTCTGTATCGGATTCCTCGTCCCCATCATCAATCCTCAAGGGTCCCTGGCTTTCGAGATTTCGAGATAATCTCGCCCATGGCAACCCCCAGAACCCTGGCTTTCGAGATTTCGAGATAATCTCGCCCATGGCGTTCCGTGGCCGAATTCAGACCCTGGCGATCGACATTTCATGATAATACCGTCCATGGTATCTGAACCAACAGAGTGCTTACATGCCCCCAGTAGGATATTTAAATATCCTAAGAGACAAGCACCGAGGAGACGATATGTTGTTACGCATCTTCGAGGGGAATTTCTTGCCTCTCCGCGCCGGGAACTCATCCAAATCAACTTGGGTTGATTGGCCGCTCCTAACCTAGGTGACTTTTTCAGAACATTAAACGCTTTTGCGTGATTTGAATATTTATGCGCACTGAACCAGACTGTGTGTGAATTTGGGGTGCTTAGGTTACTGAATCCCGCAAACTGGAGGTCAGTTAACGAGGCCGAATACTTCCTAAGCCTTAGACCTAATACTCAAGCTTCTCATTTTCCTCAACCTCTTGAGGATTATCCAGATTTTAACGGATACGTGAACTTTTAAGCTAACAAATCTAGCCCAAGAGGCCTAAGACCAGTGTTCCCGCTAATCTCTTGTTATGTCTCCTTAGCACTTTTCTTTTATTTCTTTTCTTGATATGGTCTAAAACTTCAGTTAATTCCTTAATCTTTTACTAATGACTATTTCTTTTTCTTTTTTCATTTTGTGCTCCTTTTTGTCATTTTACTCTTTTTCTCCTTATGAATATGTGGCTCACAAAATTTCCTCCCTCCCCCATTTTTTTGTTCTTTTTCATAATTTTTCAATTTTTTTGTGTTTTTGACATATGCAAAAGTTTTTGTGTGTGAGACTCCTGACTTTTTTCTTGGTTCTGTATGTATGCACTTTATCACCCCCTTATGCCTAAGTTTTGCAATGTCCTCATTGTAAACGGAGGGTGTGAAATAGTGTTGAGATCAGGGACTTAGAACAGGATGCATCGGGTGGGTGAATGGGTCGAAAATAAATGATGCGGATGATATCAAGCTCTGATACGTGTACCAGAGGTGGGATCAACTGACTAAGGCTGAACTCAAGGTGCAATAGACATGGAGTATGGATGGATAATCAGACGGGTCTCTGTTTTTGGGATGACGGGTTGCCTCCCGTTAAGCGCTAAATTTAATGCCTTCAGCCGAGCGGAAAATGGGGTGGAGAGGGAGTGGTCAAATCAGCAGAATTTTGTAAAACAAGCACCTTGATTAAGAGCCTGGTTGGTCCAACCAGGTGCTTGTTAAGGTCAGTGGGCTGATGATGCAGCCCAAACCCAATAAGTCTGGTGGGTTGATAGATGTAGATCAGTAGATGCGGTACCCACCATATGCAGTGAAGTTCTGATGGATATGGAAGTGAAAACTCGGGTTTAGGCTGAGTCGACTCAGCCTGGTCAAAGTAGGGTTTCGAAAAATAATCAATGTAAGGTGTGGAATCCCTACAGGGGTGATCAAAGAATGATGGCTCCTGATTTTTGGTCTGATCAGTGACTGATACCCGGTATAGATATGGAGTTGAATCATCTGCAATCGGCTCAGTGAGAGGTGAATCGGAATAAAAATTGAGTCCGGTTGCGGGTTGGGGTAGGGAACGGGTTTTGATTGGTTCTATATATGTGGAACAGGTGGCTTCAAAGAAAATTGGCTTATTATAATCAAGAAGCAGATTTTCTCCGATGTTATGGTCAGATTCGAAATCGTCGAAGAGTTTGCAAAAATTAATGTTTGAATGAGATTCAAGATCATGAGTTCCACCATAGAATAAATCATATGTTGTATACTCAGCAGCCTGACTGGGGTCTAGCCTAAATGTGAATTCTGAGCTTAAAAGGGTGTCCCTATTTGGTAGAGGCTCAGGTTCTAAGCTATTAGGGCAGACCCAATTGAAACCCCGCTCATCCAACTCCTCGGTTTCTATGTCATAGATTGGCACGACTTCCGAAAAATCGATTCGTTCCTCTGAGGAGGTTGGTGAGGGATATTCATCAAATCGAGGCCCAAAATCATATTCTTCATTAAAAGATTGATCTTCTTCATATGGGGCCTTGGACTCTTCAAAATATGTTTCAGATCTAGGTTCTAGGCTTAGGATGTGAGTTGAATTACTAGAATCTAGGTCTGAATAACCTTCGAGGGTCACCTTATCAGAATAAGGGACGGAATTTATACCCTCGAGAGGTTCAGTTCTACTCTCATACTTGCAGGAGTCTTGGGATTCTAGAATGGGCTCATCATGGTATTTTCCTACATTTAGAGCTTCCCAACCTTCTTCAATATCAGGCACATTATACTCCATCTGGGTTGGGAATCCACAACCATTTTATGCCTCAAACCCGAGATCAGATTTATCCTCGATGTTGTCCCAAGATAGTTCCTCCTCTGTTTGTGGTATATACGGGTATTTCTGGTCAATAACTTGTTTTACTAATCTCATTATCTCTTCTTGTTTTTCAAGACTATCTTGGTGTTGCTTCCAAAGTCGAGGATTTGTCATACATTGAAGGTATTCAATATTGTGCAGTTTTTCTATCTCAATGTATGCAGTAATGAGCAAGTCACGGGTTGATCCTTTGTTGGCTTCTGCTAATAGTACTTGGGCACACGTTATGACAAAGGTTGTGGTTGTTGGGACATCAACCTGAATGTTTCCTACTGTTGTTGAGGTTTCTTCATTTTCATAGAATTTCATGGCATCCTCAATCATTTTATCTCTCATGGATCTCTGATATTCAGGTTTCTTGAATGGTGGTTCTAGGTGGTTTGGCTGCATATTTGGATCAGGTGGTGGAGTCAAGATGTAGAATCAGAGTTTGAATCAAGATGTAGAATCAAGTTATGAAGCGATCAGATCTGAATAACGAGTCCCACTGAAAATGTGTATGTGTGCTCTAAAGAGAAAAGATGAGTGACTGGAGATGTTTTTGACCTAATCAAGACACCCAAAGACGTTGGATGACTATGGAGGTTCGGGGCGGATGGACCCCTGGATCAGAAGATCGTCCACCTGAGAATTACCTAAGCAGCCAGAGAGGAAGAGTCCCGCAAAGACCCCTACATGGTAGAGCGTCCCCACGGGTTACAGGGTTTCCCCCACCCGACCTCTCTTGTCACTGAGATTCCAGGTAGACCAGAATGGGGACCTTAACCTCTTAAGTCTACCACTTTTATTTCACAGGTGCTTTAGGGTTCTCACTTGAACTTTAGATAGTTTGATATTGTGACCTAATTTAGAGGTTGGTTGACCCAAGGGGTCAACTTCACCTGACCTGTCCTATAGATGGCAGAATGATTCTAAGTTTGGAGCCTAGAGATCACCCTGATTTGACTCCCAGGTTGTTAGGTCCAAAAATTTTAAGATTCAAGTGATTTTAGAACTCAATTTCTTTAGGGTTTGTCTTGTTTAGATCTCTTCAATCAAGGTCTTGGGTGACACACTGATGCGGGAAAGTTTATTTCCTTTTATGCAGGCATGTGTGATTACCACTCCAAGACCCTACTGTAGAAACCCTAATTTGGTTCTATTTCCAATCCTCTTTTTCTTTTTGAAAAGGTTCTCTTTGGACTTGAAGGCAAGAAATGTGTTGTCCACAGAGATTAAGCGTTATTCCTATTAGGCACATGAATTTGTGAGATAGAATTTAAAAAATCGCCCCAACTTCAAGAACATTTGAAAAAATTTTTGCAAAATTAGGAAACGTTTGCCTTAAAAATGGTGATTACTATATAAAGAAGGCAATTGATTCCTAAATTGATTTTCTTCCTTTTGTCTTTTTAGAATTAGGGGATGATTAAGGAAGAAATTACTTGCCCTAGAGTGGTTGACTTGCGGGAGGGATTTTCTCGTGAAATACCTGCAAGATCAAAACAAAGCAAAGTAGGGCAAGTTAGTGTTCAATATGATAAAAAGAATGTAGAAACTAGTGATAAATTGTGCGTTGCTCCCCGGCAACGGCGCCGAAATGTTCAGACGCTCTATCGGGTTTTAAAGAATTTCACGTTGTAGTATAGCCGAAAAAGCGTTCAAAACAAATAGAGTTTTTATTACTCGACAATCGGAGTATCCGAGGTCGAACACAGGGAGCAATTGGAATCTACTACTAATCTCAAATGTAATTGAACACTCTAATTTACTCAAAACTTTAATTTAAATATGAATGTATGCGGTTAAAAATTTATTGTGACAAAAGAGTAAAATTGGACGTCTGACACAAGATCAGACGTCTTAAAAGTGTTTTCCCTTTTTCTTTCTTTCTTCTGCAGTCTTCACTTTGCCTTTCTTCTTCTTTCTCTCTTCTGCGAAGACTTCTTCCTCCTTGCCTTTGTTTCTTCTCTCTTCTGTCTTCTTCTTCTTTCTCTTCTCTTTCTGCGAAGGCTTCTTCCTCCTTGGTCTCTTCTCTTCTTCCTGCCTTTGCTTCTTTTCTCTCAGTCCTTCTTTCTTTCTTCCTTCTCTTCTCTTCTCTTCTGTCTTCTTCTTCTTTTTGTCTGCAGTCCTTTTCTTCCTTGGCTAAGTTTCTTCTCTTCTTCGCTCAGCCTGCCTGCACAGAGAGCAAAACCTACCCTACCCCTCTACCCGCACGTCTCTCTCTCTCTGAAATTCACTCAAGGATGCTCTCCCAGAGCCACGGGTAATCGGGTCGAATTTCGCACCCGGGACCAGGCGCACCAGCAGGTGGGTGATGCGCGAGTGCTCAGGTTGGGTAGGGTCGAAGCCCACCAGATCCGCGAGGTGAAACTGCGGATGAGGCGAGCGTAGGTAAGGTAAGGGACCTCACCCCTGTGCGTTCGGAGGCGAAGAGTGTATAACACAAAAACACTTTATACCGCACCTGCGCTTCGCATTTCGACGATGTGGAACTAAAGTCCCGCCTTCTTTCACTCGGGCCCGCAGACGATTCTTCTTCGATTGCCAAGGCTGCAGGCTTCGCAGAGCTCTTTGCTGGACCAGATCACTTCGCACCGCTCGCCCGCGTCCACTGCACCTGAAGATTGGAGAACCTGATGCCTAGAGCTGCTTTGAAGCTTCTTCAACCATCATCAATGGCGGCAGGGGCTTCGATACTGTCACTCACAAAACAAGCCTCTCGGCTCAATCAGACCAGCTGGGGACCTTCGCCGTGGCACGGCGAAGGTCGTGCACGGTGAAGCAGGTCGTGGGATGGCCTAGGTGTGTGTGCCTAGGTCATCCTGTGACCGAAGGTGTGGGTGAGTTCGGGGGGCTGTGGTGGAGGCGTAGAGGGATGGTGGATGGGTGGAGAGTGTTCCTTGTGGTGAGGCGGAGCTTATGAGACGGTTGGCGAGCCGTGTGGAGGGGTGAAATGGTGGGAGCGGCTCGCCGGAGGTCGGTCGGAGGCGAGGAAGATGGAGGTGGTCAGCGATGGTCGAGGGTCAATTAAATGAAATAAAAGGGGGAACAGAGAGAGGGGAAGATGGAGAACAATTCTAACCTACTTACAGGGACGAAGGGGGACGGAGAGGCGGACAGCTGTACCTGCTGTCGCCGGAGAAGAAGTTGCCCAGTGGAGGAAGACGGCGGCGACGACAGGGCTGAGGCGGCGTGCGTGGGTATTGCGCGACGCGGAGGAGAATCAGGAAGATGTCTCTGCCACTGGTTTTGTGGCAGAGTGAAGAGGGAGGGGAGGGGGGCTCGCCGGAGCTTGCTGGGTACTTGGCCGGAGAAGAAAGAGAAGAATTTGAGGTGGAAGTCCGGCCAAGTCGAGCTGAAATTGGGCGGCCGGGTTTGGAGGTTCTTTTATAGGCACTGGGCCGTGCTTTCAGAGCGTGGAGGGCACGCCTTTCTCTCCTACGGCTCGCCGAAGAAGGAAAGTGGGTGGATACCCAAATCCCTCGTGCGTTCGCACGAGAGATTGGGTTCACACCAGGGATCAAGATTGGCCCTAGATGGAAGGGAATTCCTCAGAGAATCTCCCTTCCATTTCTGGGAGGGGATCTCTGAGGAATCAGAGAGTATTCCCTCTCTAATCCTTGCCGGAGTGGGATTCTGCCCCAACAATGGCGGCAGGACCTGATTTCAAAGGTGGCGAGGAAGTTAGGGGGCTCTCTGTGATGCTTTTCAAAAGATAGGGACCAAATTGTGATTTGGGTGTACTAAATTGCAAAGTAGGTCAAGATAACCTCCCCTTACGTCCAAATTTTGGTATAAACCTAATTTTGACCTAAGGAATCCAATGGTGAAGTTGGATTTTAGGTTTGACCTCGTTTGACTGAACATTTTGCATAAAACCCAAATTAGGTTAATTGATGAACTAGGACCCTAATCTAGGTCAAACTAGGTTCCAAAGGCCAAATTAAGTGTTCTAAACCCTAGAGGATATTTTTCCATGATTTTTAGAGGGTTTAATTGATTTTTATCCTGACCGAAACCTTGTTGAATTAAGCAGGTCTGTTTTAGGGTTGCCAAATGTCATTTAATTCCTAAATTGCACATGAACCTATTTCTGATTGACTCAACCCACTTTTTATCTCATTTAGACCATTTGACCTATGTTTTTCCTCTGAGAAATCCCGTTTATGTACTGCAATGGTAAAATTACAGTTTTAACCTTTATTTCATGTTTTCTTCTCATGGCACTTATTCCTTCATTTAGGCCTTCTTCTAGGTTATGTAGGAGCTTTTATCTTCTTTATTGGGTCAAAATGAGCTAGTTATGGCTCATGATGAGGCTCTCATAAATACCTGATTGCACAGCAATCATAGGTCTTAATTGACCTAGATTAAGCTAGGACTTAGCATAAGTTAGGGTTATTCATGCATGCATACACATTATCTGCATCTTTACTTCTCTTCTTTAGCTATGCATAAAATAATGTTATAATGTACTAATTAAGTGCATTATATCGATTGCAGGGAATAAGCTGATCAAGAGCTGGATCTGAAGCTGGATCAGGAATAACGGGAGTTGTAGCAAAGCTGGAGCAGAAAGATTAGTTTAGATATAGGAACAATAATGTAAGGGAGTTAAAGGTTTGCTATTATATTAAGTAGAAATAAAGCAGTAAAATGTGAAGGGCTTAGGTCCATCATAGCCCTAGATAGCCTAGAGATTTCCCCAAGCCTTAGCTACCTTTAGATTAGGTCACAACACCTTAGGAAGCCCTAAAACCCTAGTTTCAGCATTTATTTGGAGGTCCAGATAAGTTATAGGACGTCCAGGACCCTTAGCCATCTCCCGCATACCTTAAACCCACTTCTGCAGTGTTATTGGACGTCCAGACACTTTGTCAGACGTCCAATTTCTGTAGAGTATCCAAAACAGAACCCTGATTTCCCCTGACTCAAATTGGACGTCCAGAACTGAAGTCTGGACTTCTGATTTTTGAGTATAAGTCGTCTAATCCTATTATTGGACGTCTGATGCTGGTCTCCAGTCCCTGTTTTGAGATTCAATTCTTGATCTTGGATCTCTAGGTCCCTAAACCCAATTCCAACCCCATAGGAACCTAAATTAAGGTATCCTAACCCTAGTACATCACCCCTATACCTCCTTAAGGACCTAATTAGGTCCTCACTAAACCTAATTGACTCAGATCAAAGTCAATTACCTTCACCTAAGTCAATTGTACTCATTGAGTCCAATTAAGCTTAGATCTCAACCCACACAAGTTTAATTGGACTTGGTGAGAGTCCAATTGACCTAAACCCAACCTAATTGAGTTATTCCACTCTCAATTAGGTTCACACTCATTCAATTAAACTTAGGTTAAGTTTAATTGCATTTTCTCCTTAGCAATTAGGGTTTGTAACCCTAATTCAAGACCTACACCTACCCAAACCCCTTAAGACCTAACCTAAGCCACCTAGCCACCTAGAGACCTCTTGAGATGGCGCCACCTCTTGGTTGCCAAATTTAGCAACCAAGAGGAATTCAAATTGAGATCCACAATTCTTGGATCTCAAAGACCACATCCACCCACATGTGGCCGGCCACTCTTGGACTCTCTCTAGAGAGTTCTACACCTCTCTAGAGAGAAACCATTGGGTCTATAAAAAACCCCATGGGCGGCCAAACACATGGATTCACTACTTTGGCAATTGCACTCCATTGGTGCCATTCACGCCACCTCCACTTAGATAGTCACTCCACCTCCACGATCTCCCTACCACCACCATGGAGGACACCATGCCGGGATGCTGGATCAACCCTACCTCTCTCCAGGGGTCGTCCTAAGCTACATTGGCCACCCCTCATTCTCCTCTCGACCACTCCAAGGCCATCGGGGACCACCCCTGAATGCCCTCTATTCTTCTAGCTTTAAATTATGCTCTTCATAATCTTTATTGCTTTCATTTACTGCTTAATAGTGTAGTCTTACTTCTCCCCCAATGATGCATGCAAAATCCCCCCATCGATTCTTGTATGCGATCATTTTCTGGTAGCTAGGTTTAAATTTCAAGCATTTATGTACAAGCTTTCCTCTACGTTTCATGTTGCAAACAACTCTCCCGCTAAATGAATGAAAAATGCTTTATATATATTTTTTTCTCTATATGTTTGAAATCACCATGAGCTTAATAATTGTCATTCTTTTTGTGTGATTCAGGTTGCTTGTTTCCAATTCCTAATATTCTTGCAACTAAGCATGTCATACCTAAATACGTAATAATCACGAACTGGCATGCGATTCTAAACAAAGTAGAGTAAGATAGATTTCAAAAGCGAAAACAACGCCTCCCAGAGACGAACGACTGGGACTCAAGTCTCGTAATTTTTGCAAAACAATATCTTTGTTGGATCGTACTTCGCTACTAAACTACGACGCATTTCTTTTCTACCAAAAATGCAATCTACGACTCCCCAACAAATGGCGTCGTTGCCGGGGAGGCAACGTCATTTTCTATGATTTCGATCTTGAAACTATCACTGACAAATCTCTCTCTGCATTGTTTTTGATGTGCAGGAAAAACAGAAAAGAACGGGATCTGCGCACACAACGAGCGTGGCAAAGAAAAAAAAAATAGGTGCACATCATCTCTCTCTAGATTAGTTTTCTTTTTCTGAACCCTAGGAATAGATTTACTTTCTGCACCTTCCTTTGACAAATTCTCTGTGAAAAAAAAAATCAAAAAGGAAAAAAAATTTGAAAAAAAATCTAGATGAGATTTCCTTTCGAACCTAGGTTAGTTTAAAAAAACAAAAAGATATTTTCTTTGAATCTTTTGAAAAATTCTTTTTGAAAAAAAAACATGCAAAAGATTTGAAAAAAAAAAGCATTTTTGGTGGAAAGCTTAGATTTCAATTCAAACCTCTTTAAAAGCTTTTCTACCATCTTCTGATCTTCAGCCATATTTCAAATATAACTTAAAAATTCGATTGCTAAAAAATTCATTAGCCAAAAATTCTGAAATTCAGGCTAAACCTTCATTTTCAAACCATCTTTCAAATTCCACCGTTACATTGAAAGAATTATAAGTATAAAATTTTTAATAATTTGCAAAGTGCATGGGGGTCAGACTGACCCAGATTCAAAATTTTTCAAATTTCAAAAAGCGAATTTGAGCAATACGCGAATCTGTTTTGACCAAAAATGGTGGGGTTTGAAAGCTGATCTCATTAGCTTTATTTTACATATTTTTCCTAAATTTTTGAAGCTCATTTGGTACTGTTTCAAAGCAAAAAACCAACCAGGGGTAAAAATTCTAGATCTGACCTTCTGAAATTCAAAATTCCCTAAAAATTAGGTTGAAATAGTAAAAATTCCAAAAAAAAATATCCTCTAAAAAACTAATTGAAAAAGGAATCTACTCGCAAAATTTCAAATTAATTGGATTCCAATTATTATTAGAGAATCAACATTATTTTTGTAGTCTGCTGAAATAGAGAAAAACCCTAGAAGGGCATGCAACTTAGGTTAAACCCTTAGGGTTACAACTAGAGACCACACGTTGGGCTAACTTAGACTTAATCAAGTCTAGTTAGTCGGTGAGCTTGGTCACCTTGTGGGCCACTCACCACAAACCCCACTGAAGAAAATGGGTTAAAAATTAATTTTAAAACACGAAATCAACCCGAGTTCGTTGTTGTACTACTGGGTGAGTTTAATCTCTCTTGCCAAACCTGGTGACTAAGTCTGCAGGGTGTGTCAAACGACCGCGGCTCGGGGGTCAACGAAACCGAGGCGTAAGCCAAAGGAAGAACCTTCCCCTTAGTCCCCTTGTAACAGACTGGCTGGGTTAGCTTGAGAGACGGGAACCACTTTCAGTCGGTTGTACGATGAACTTATCTTTAGGAATTCAAATCTCTAACAAAAAATCTGGTCACCTGATCTTTAAGGACCATTTGATTGATATGGCCTTAGCCTTGTCTTGCATGGCTACACCAACCCGAGGGTTAGGCAGTGTATGCACGGAAGGAGGTCACTTCGACCTCACTTGGTTGGACCTTGGGAGCCACTCCCAAGGAGGCGAGTCACCTCGCCCGAACCATCTTCTCCCCCCATTTCTTCTACTCCAAGAGCCACCATGGAAAATCCTGGACCTGGACCTAGACCGGGTCAGGACATCGAGAATTTGGACTCGATGGCTCGCCTGGAAGCCCGGGTCGTTGAATCTGAGGAGAGGCATCAGCAGAGCATGGATCGTATTCTGACGGCGCTTGACAGGATGCAGCACCCGCCACGAGGAGAACAACTGCGGGATTTCTACGACCCAACCGAGCAAATCGTCGCACCTCTTGTCAAAATTCCCGCAGGCAAAGATGCGTTTGAGCTCAAGCCCAATGTAATTGGGTTGATCATCACTCATTTCTACGGGAACTCAAGCGAAGATCCGTTCCAGCACCTTGAGGACCTGAGTTGACTCACTGAAACGATTCGACCCAGGAATGTTGATCTCGGGATTGTTCTAATGAAGCTTTTCCCGTTCTCGCTGAGGGACAAAGCTTCATACTGGTTCAAGACTATTGGGAAGCCAATTGGAACCTGGTCGGAATTATGACGTGAATTCCTGCAAAAGTTCTTCCCAATCGGTCAAACAAACACAATGCGACGAGCAATCATGACTTTCTCCTAGGGAGCTGGGGAGAAATTACATGAATCATGGGACAGATTTCATGACCTTCTCCGGAAATGCCCGCATCATGGTATACCCAGATGGCACTTAGCTCAGATTTTTTACCATGGGCTGGATGACACACATCGGTATCTGACCGATGCATCTAGCGGCGGGAATTTTCTCGCAAAAGATGAGAATAGCTCATTTGAACTGTTCGAATCATTAGAGGAGAACTCGATGAATGCCGCATCTATGAACCAGTTCCAGCGGCCTGGTTAGCAGTGGGTTGGTGTCCACGAGGCTCACACAGAGTCTATTCGAGCTGACATGGATATCATCGTCAAGCAGCTAGATAGAATGAACTTAATCGAGAAGAAGATTGACTAGATTAGCCAGGGTCAATCTGACTTGAGCTCTGCTACCTTACGACCCTCCTATGCACCCTGAGCCCCACCTGCTCGAGTTAATCTACTCACTCGGGATGCACCTTCTCCGTATTTACGAGATCCCACATATCAGGATCCCATGAATAATCCAGATCTGGCACCCTACGATCAGGGTTACGCACCACCCGTAGATTATAATGTGTATCCCCTTGATAGGTATACGTCTCAGACATCTTCGGCCTACAAGGACGTCAGCGCTATCCAAGGATACGGGCGTAATAACCCATATTTAGAGACGTATAACCCTGGTTGGAGCCAGCATCCGAACTTCTCTTGGTCTGGTAATTCACAGGGACCACATCAAGATCCACACTACCAGACCAGGCAATACGGGAATGCACAAAACACGTACCCTAGGCAATAGCCATTCCCACCTCAACAGCAACAACCTCGCTCGTTATACCAACCGCTGCACTAAGCTGCCAACCACCCTCCAAGGCGGGTTGACCCTTTGGAGGTGCTGAAAGAGGAGCTGCAAGAATCGATGAGGAAGTCTACACAAGATAGCTTGTAGATTATGAAGGCGATGGCTGATTAGATTCAGACCATACAGAACACGCAGAACCAGCTGTTGCAGGAGCATAGGACTCAGGGAGCCTTGCCCTCCCAATCCATCCCGAACCCTCGATATGTGCAAAACCAATGTGCCCCGCCTAGGTTTCAGGCACCGCAGGGACAGGCACACGCCATACTACAGGTGCCTCCTGCACCACCCGATTACGCGCAAGGCTAGCCGCCTTTGCAGAATCCTGCATATTCTACCCCTTCCGCTCCCCCACCACCTCATGGATAGCAAGCCGATGCTCACGTTGTTTCTTTGCGAAGCGGAAGGAAGACATTCGACCCACCACCTAGGCAGGCGGGTTCTGATTTTTCCTACCCTTCGCCGCAGGCGGATTCAACTTATTCATCATCTCAGGAGCCACCTGCGATAGATAAGGATAAGAGGCCTCTCAACCCTGAGATTCCTATCCCTTTTCTTGAGGCTCTGACACGAAATGCAATACGGAAAAAGGACACGCAGAATTTTAGGGACCTGAAATCGATGTTTAAGTACATATTCAGGTCCCCCTCCTCGAGGCTATCGATCACATTCCTGTCGTCGCTAGGTTCTTCAAGGACTATTATTCCCCGAAGCGACAGTCGAGAATTGGACGATAGGCGGAACTGTAGAAAGAAGCTAGCGCCGTTATTCTAGCTGACCTACCACCAAATAAGAAAGACCTTGGTACCCCACTCATAACCTGCTTCTTGCAGGATTCTCCATTTGATCGGGCCCTTCTAGATTTGGGTTCGTCCATCAACTTAACTCCTACCGCCATATTTGATCGATTTCGATTTGGGGAGTTAAAACCCACCTCGGTTACGATTTAGCTGGCTGACATATCAGTCAAAACACTGAGGGGGGTGGTTGAGAACGTGATCATGAAAGTCCGCGGGTTCTGCTTTCCCGTAGATTTTTTCGTTCTCGATATGGAAGTTCCTCCTAATCTCCGAGATGCACCAATTATTTTTGGTTGCCCATTTCTGGCGACAGCCTGAGCGAACATTGATTGTGCATCCGGGTGTATAGAGATTGCCTTAGACAATGAATGACTTCAATTAGACATATTCAGGGCAGCAAAGAACTTCGACTGTGATCGAATAGAGGAGGATGGTGAAGACGAAGATTCGGCTTACTATGGTAACATTGGGCTCCTTTGTGACGACCCAATGTCTCATTCGTCTACACTATCAGGGTTCTCGAACCTCGATCCACACGGGATTGAAACCACTGCATTACACATATCTCCCCGAGGATCTGACTGCTTAGGGTGTGCTTCTGACCACAGCACCCCTGAATCTAGCTATCCTAATCCATATATTACCGAATCGCCCCTGTTATTGTAGAAAGACGTGACTACAGCTAACAGGTTTTCTGTTAACGCAGTCACAACCAATTTCACAGGGAGCGACTCAGTGGGAATTCACGTGTACATGGATCAGCAGAGTCCCACCCTCGATTCTGCTCCTCCTACATCTGATTCTGACCCACCCGTGATTGAATTAAAGCCCTTACCTGACTCACTTAGGTACGAGTTATTGGGCGAAAGTGAGACATATCCAGTCATTATCAATGCCCACTTGACCCAAGAATAGGAGCATCAATTGATTTCTACACTTCAAGACCATAGGGCTACTATCGAGTGGAGTATTGCTGATCTCCACGGTATTCGCCCCTCGTATTGCACTCATCACATTTACACGGATGAGGGGGTGAAACCTTCGAGACAACCTCAAAGACGGCTAAACCCGAATATGCTAGAGGTTGTTAAAAAGGAGATCATCAAATGGCTGGATGTAGGCATTGTATATCCAATCTCAAACAGCCAGTGGGTGAGTCCGATTCAGATAGTGCCTAAGAAAGCAGGACTCACCATCATGAAAAATGATAAGGGCGAATCCATCCCGACCCGCACTGCGACATCCTGGAGGGTCTGCATTGACTACAGGAAACTGAACACGACTACCCAGAAGGATCACTTTCCTTTGCCGTTCATTGATCAGATCTTGGAACGGTTAGCCGGATGCAGTTTCTTCTGCTTTCTGGATGGATACTCTGGGTATAATCAGGTAGCAATTAGCCTGGAAGATCAGGACAAGACCACATTCACATGTCCCTTTGGAACATTCGCCTTCAAGCGGATGCCCTTTGGCCTCTGCAACGCACCAGTGACATTTCAGCGTTGTATGATGGCTATCTTCTCTGACATGATTGGGGATTATGTGGAGGTATTCATGGATGATTTCTCTGTTTTCGGAGATGATTTCGCGTCTTGTCTTGATAACCTCACCAAGATCCTGAAACGATGTATTGAGGTAAACCTAGTACTATCCTGGGAGAAAAGCCATTTCATGGTGAGGGATGGCATAGTACTAGGGCACAGGATCTCCAAAAGTGGAATCGAGGTCGACCGGGCTAAATCTGAGATTATCGCCCACTTATCGCCACCTAGCTTGGTCAAGCAGATCAGATCATTCTTGGGCCACGTCGGCTTCTATCGAAGATTTATACGCGATTTCTCAAAAATTGTGTGGCCTTTGACGAATCTCCTGGTTACCGATGTCCCATTTGAATTTGATACCTCGTGTCTCAGCGCCTTCGAGACTTTACGAAGCGCTGTTTCCGACTCCCGATTCTCCAACCACCCGACTGGTCGCTTGATTTTGAAATGATGTGCGACACTTCTGATTTTGCCATTGGTGCTGTTTTAGGCCAGCATCGGGAGAAACAACCCTTTGTCATATACTATGCTAGCAAGACACTTAATGAGGCTCAGTGCAATTACACTGTCACCGAAAAAGAACTGCTAGCAGTAGTATTCGGGTTGGATAAATTCAGATCATATTTATTAGGGTCCAAGGTCATCATCTTCACTGACCACTCCGCCCTCCGACATTTGTTGGCAAAGAAGGATGCCAAACCATGGCTCATTAGATGGATCCTTCTATTGCAGGAATTTGATATCGAAATCCGTGACAGAGCCAGAAAACAGAATGTTGTGGCGGATCACCTATCCAGATTGGACCCAGACCACATTCCTTATTCCCTGCCTATCCATGAACAATTTCCGGATGAATCTCTTTTGGCTATTCATTTTGTTGAGTTCCCCTAGTATGCTGATCTCACAAACTACCTTGTCGCAGGCAAAATTCCCGCGAACCTATCCAAGGACCAGAAACTCAAATTCATTGCAGAAGCCACATACTTCCTCTGGGATGACCCACTGCTCTTCCGCATTGGAGCGGACCAGATTATCCGCAGATGCATCCCAGACTCTGAGATCCCTAGTGTGTTATCCTTTTGCCATAATGATGCATGTGGTGGCCATTTCTCAGGACGGAAAACCACTGCAAAATTTTTTAATCGAGATTTTTTTGGCCAACCATCTTCAGAGATACACACGATTATGCCCAACATTGCAAATGATGTCAGTTGGTCGGTTCTATGACCAGAAGAGACATGATGCCACTCCAACCCATCATGGTCGTAGAAGTGTTCGACGTCTGGGGCATCGATTTTATGGGTCCTTTTCCGAACTTGCATGGCTTCAAGTACATATTGCTAGCCGTTGATTATGTTTCGAAGTGGGTCGAGGCCATCCCGACGAGACGTCTGACCACAAGGCCGTCATTTCTTTCGTACGACAAAATATTTTCGCGAGTTTCGGAATACCCCGTGCTCTGATTAGCGATGGGGGAAGCCACTTCATCCACACCCATTTCAGGTCGTTATTAAAGAAATACGGGGTACATCACCGCATAGCCACCCCGTATCACCCGCAGACCAATGGGCAGGCTGAAGTGTCTAACCGTCAAATCAAGTTGATTCTCCAGAAGACGGTTAGACCAGATAGGAAGGACTAGTCCGACAAGTTAATCAATGCACTCTGGGCATATCAGACCGCATACAAGGCCCCACTCAGAATGTCACCATATCGCATGGTATATGGCAAGGCCTATCACCTTCCTGTAGAGCTGGAACACCACGCCTTTTGGGCGATGCGAAAATGCAACCTCGACCTCGATGCAGGAGGTCGAGAACGGAAACTCCAGCTCAGCGAATTAGAAGAAATCCGGTGGGAGGCCTATGAGAATGCACTAATATACAAGGACAAGACCAAGGCCTTTCATGACCGCCACATCCGGAGGAAAGTATTCGCGCCCAACCAGCGAGTCTGGTTGTTCGATTCATGGCTGAAACTGTTTGCGGGGAAGCTTAAGTCCAAATGGATTGGCCCGTATGTTGTGATGCAACCATATCCTAATGGGGCAATCCAGATCAAGGACCTAAAATCTGGGCATATATTCACGGTAAATGGCCAGTGCCTCAAGCCATTTTTGGCCCAGGAACCTCCTCCACCTGACAAGACTGTTCATCTTAGTGAGGACGTGTGATTGAGTGCTCGCCCAGCTGGAGGCATTAAACTCAGCACGTATAAATCTCGATTCCACCATTCCACCATCATTTATACATAACCATTTTTATACATAGCATATTTTGTTTTAGCATATGTCCCTTTTTGTATATTGCATGCTAACAGGTTGGCCGGAGCTGAATATAATTTTAGGAGCAATTACAGGTGATTTCTACCCATTCTCTCCATGCAGTATTTATTTTCTTTTACATTCATGCATGAGGACATGCAAGAACTTAGGCATGGGGGGGTAGATACAGCAAAAACTGAAAAAATTTTCATGCCAACACTTAGAAAAACCTCAGAGCTACAAGTAAAACGTACTTTAGGACCCTAAATAAAAGAACAACCAACTCCACCTCCAATGCTCACATTGGAGCTAGAAATCGTTCGCAACAGCCACTTCTGACTCACCCGCTCACCTTTTGTTCTAAATTTAGGGTCAAGCTTATTGTAACTCGATACGGGAAATTCACGAAGTACAAATTATGCGAGGTTACATGTCTATAGCATATATACATATTGCATTCATGAATAAGATTATTTTATTAAGAGAATGCATTAGGGATTTTATCCTCTAGTTGATTCCTGTAATTTGGAATCCAGTACAACTTTTCACACACACGTAGAATTTGCAATGAATTCACGGTGAAGGCTGATAAACGTCTTCAGTCTGTCGAGAAGAAGCAATGCTTCTTTTCCTGAACCCCTGGACAGTGTTTTGGGAGTCAGGCTGATTTTCTTCCAAAAATCCACCAAATAGTGTGAGATGAGAGTAGAGTGTACTGGTGCTCTAAGATTAGTGTGAGGAATATGGAATCCTAGATAATTAGGTGATGATACTCTAAGATTAGACATAGTTTTCGCTCTCGGTTCTCGCGTATACATTTTTGTGCGAAATTTTGAGAGCCACCAAATAAGGCAAATATGCAGAGAGCGAGTTTTCATAAAACTAGGGCTAAGGTGGATGGTTATAACCATTCTCTACGGAATCCTCAGCTGAAGGAAGGTATTGATGTCAAGGTCAGAAATACACCGTCCTATCCATCTCTCCTGGTGCCGTGAGTAGGAACTTCCACTAAATAAGCCACCCAATGCCTTTTGAGTAACACCAATCCATAATAATGCCTCCTCAATAAAGTTCATGGATGCATGCCAATTGTGTTATGTTGAAAAAAAAAAAAAGAGAAAAAGAAAAAGAAAAAGAATGATGAAAAGAAAGAAAAACTGAAAAAAAATTAGAAAAAGAAGAAAAAGCAAAGAAAAGAATGAATATTTAGTGTTTATTTCATCGAGGCAATACCACCAAATAAAATTGAGATCCACCAAATATGGCCTTAACCTATCTTTCTTGTGTTTTTGACTGCCCAAATACTGGCTGAGGAATCCCGACTTAGTGTTAGGGTTATGAGAACTCAATTAAAGTGTTAATGCCTAGTGAGACCACCAAATACAGATCGTACATGTGAATCTGGTGAGGTTGTGAGCTCTAAGAAAAAGAAGAGAAAGAGAGAATGAATACAAAGGAATCAAAGAGAGCATAGTTTTTCTTGTCTTTCTCTGAGTTGAGTTACTTAGTGATCCGAGAATCTAGATTCTGTAGTACTAGTCTCTATGTAGCACCAAGTGAGAGTGGGCCACCAAATATATAATCTTTTCCCTCAGAGATTCTCTACCTAAGCCTAAAGCCGGGGTGGAATTCATAAAATATCTTGAATACCCCAAGGGAAGAAGTCCGCCTATCCCACTAGAATTTTTACTAGGGGTCAAGTACAGGCTTTAGAGGTGAATCAGTTTTTTCACTCGAATCCGTTGCAAAAGCTACACAGATACACTTTCACGATTGTCTGGATTTCTAGAGCATAGGATGAAAACAAAAAGGAGAAAAATCTCTACGCATACACTTGATAAAATAATCAGTCCCTTAGGGACCCTTTCTGTAAATAAATTAGTCTTGCATTTTCTAGGAACTAGCAAGATTTAGACATGGGGTATGATTGCACAGCAATCATAGGTCTTAATTGACCTAGATTAAGCTAGGACTTAGCATAAGTTAGGGTTATTCATGCATGCATACGCATTATCTGCATCTTTATTGTTCTTCTTTAGCTATGCATAAAATAATGTTATAATGTACTGATTAAGTGCATTATATCGATTGCAGGGAATAAGCTGATCAGGAGCTAGATCTGAAGCTGGATCAGGAATAATGGGAGTTGTAGCAGAGCTGGAGCAGAAGGATTAGTTTAGATATAGGAACAATAATGTAAGGGAGTTAAAGGTTTGCTATTCTATTAAGTAGAAATAAAGTAGTAAAATGTGAAGAGCTTAGGTCCATCCTAGCCCTAGATAGCCTAGAGACTTCCCCAAGCCTTAGCCACCCTTAGATTAGGTCACAACACCCTAGGAAGCCCTAAAACCCTAGTTTCAGCCCTTATCTGGAGGTCCAAATAAGTTATAGGACGTCCAGGACCCTTAGCCATCTCCCGCACACCTCAAACCCACTTCTGCAGTGTTATTGGACGTCCAGACACTTTGTCAGACGTCCAATTTCTGCAGAGTACTCAAAACAGAACCCTAATTTCCCCCTGACTCAAATTGGACGTCCAGAACTGAAGTCTGGACTTCTGATTTTTGAGTATAAGTCGTCTGATCCTATTATTGGACGTCTAATGCTGGTCTCCAGTCCTTGTTTTGAGATTCAAGTCTTGATCTTAGATCTCTAGGTCCCTGAACCCAATTCCAACCCTATAGGAACCTAAATTAAGGTGCCATAACCCTAGTACATCACCCCTATACCTCCCTAAGGACCTAATTAGGTCCTCACTAAACCTAATTGACTTAGATCAAAGTCAATTACCTTCACCTAAGTCAATTGGACTCATTGAGTCCAATTAAGCTTAGATCTCAACCCACACAAGTTTAATTGGACTTGGTGAGAGTCCAATTGACCTAAACCCAACCTAATTGAGTTATTCCACTCTCAATTAGGTTCACACTCATTCAATTAAACTTAGGCTAAGTTTAATTGCATTTTCCCCTTAGCAATTAGGGTTTGTAACCCTAATTCAAGACCTACACCTACCCAAACCCCTTAGGACCTAACCTAAGCCACCTAGCCACATAGAGAATGACTACACACACACACACACACACACACACTTCTCTAGAATTCTCTAGAGACCTCTTGAGATGGCGCCACCTCTTGGTTGCCAAATTTAGCAACCAAGAGGAATTCAAATTGAGATCCACAATTCTTGGATCTCAAAGACCACATCCACCCACATGTGGCCGGCCACTCTTGGACTCTCTCTAGAGAGTTCTACACCTCTCTAGAGAGAATCCATTGGGTCTATAAAAAGACCCCATGGGCGGCCAAACACATGGATTCACTACTTTGGCAATTGCACTCCATTGGTGCCATTCACGCCACCTCCACTTAGATAGTCACTCCACCTCCACGATCTCCCTACCACCACCATGGAGGACACCATGCCGGGATGCTGGATCAACCCTACCTCTCTCCAGGGGTCGTCCTAAGCTACATTGGCCGCCCCTCATTCTCCTCTCGACCACTCCAAGGCCATCGGGAACTACCCCTGAATTCTCTCTATTCTTCTAGCTTTAAATTATGCTCTTCATAATCTTTATTGTTTTCATTTACTGCTTAGTAGTGTAGTCTTCTCCCTCAATGATGCATGCGAAATCCTCCCATCGATTCTTGTATGCGATCATTTTCTGGTAGCTAGGTTTAATTTTCAAGCATTTATGTACAAGCTTTCCTCTACGTTTCATGTTGCAAACAACTCTCCCACTGAATGAATGAAAACTGCTTTTATATATATTTGTCTCTATATATTTGAAATCACCATGAGCTTAATAATTGTCATTCTTTTTGTATGATTCAAGTTGCCTGTTTCCAATTCAAAATATTTTTGCAACTAAGCATGTTATACCTAAATGCATAATAATCACGAACTGGCATGCGATTCTAAACAAAGTAGAGTAAGATCGATTTCAAAAGCGAAAACAACGCCTCCCAGAGACGAACGACCGTGACTCAAGTCTCGTAATTTTTGTAAAATAATATCTTTGTTGAATCGTACTTTTTGACTATACTACAACACATTCCTTTTCCATCAAAAATGCAATCTACGACTTCTCAACAATACCTTAATCTCTCATGAGTTCGCATGAGAGATTGGGAAGGTTTGAGAGCTTGGGAATTGGCTCAAAAGGAAGGGAATTCCTTGACGAACTTTCCTTTCAAAACTGAGAGGGATTCGTCAAGGAATCAAGGAGAACTTGCCATATTTAGGTCACCGGAGTTTGTAGGAATAGGATTCATGGCAGTGGGGACCTTTTTGTGAAAATAATGACAAAGTTAGGGGCCTTTTTGTAAGGATTTTGAAATTTAAGGGCATATGTGTGATACAAAAGAATCAAACAAGACCAAATTGCAAACTAGGTCAAGACAGTCTCAGATTGGGCCCAAATTTTGGTACAAACCTAATTTTGACCTAAGGAATCCAATGGTGAAGTTGGATTTTGGTTTTGACCTATTTTGACTGGGTAATTTATGCAAAAACCTAAATTAAGGCAAATGTCAGACTAAGACTCTATTTTAGTTTAAAACGGGCTTTGATGGTCAAATTGAAGGTACTAAACCCTAGAGAATATTTTTATATAAATTTTAGAGGGTTTAGGTAAATTTTATCCTGACCAGAACCTCAGTTAACTAAGCAGGTCTGTTTTTAGAGTTTCAGAAGTCATTTAATTCTCAAAACACGCGAAAACCCTTTTCTATTTGTATTAACCCACTTCTGGACTTTTAAGACCATTTAACCCTTAATTAACCCCTGAAAAAACCCATGGTTGTTCTACATTCAAGATATGTTGGTAAAATTACAATTTTAACCCTGGTTTCCTATCTTTCTCTTAGAATGATTATGCAATGAACTATGGTTCTCTGGTAGTTATGTAGGAGCATTTATTCCTTGATAGTGACTACATTGAGCTAGTTATAGCTCATGACGGTGTTCCCATCAAGATCATGAATGAGATCTTCCTGACCTTATGATTTTTCTCTTACGAGTTATGTGTGTAAACAAGTGAGAATATGACACTCTTCTTAAAGGTACCACTTTTCTTAGACTTTATTATGGTAGATATGCTTCTATCTTAAAAGGATGTAGTGATGCTAGTTGGATAGGTCAAATGGAGGACTCCAAGAGTAATGATGTTATTGGGTATGTATTTACCTTTAGAGGTAGTGCAGTCTCCTGGAGGTCTATGAAGTAGACTATTTTGGCTTAGTCTACTTTTAAGGTTGAGTTGTGAGCTTTAGACACCATACTGATAGAGGATAAATGGCTAAGAGGGCTTCTATTTGAGATGCCTATGATAGATAAGCCAATTCCTACAAATATCTTTGCATTGAATAGCATGATTACAATTTCAAAGTTAAAAAGTTCAAAGTACAACCAAAAGACCAGAAGGCACATCCAAGTCAGAAAGTCTATAAGGAATCTTGTGTCTCAAGGAGTGATTGTTGCGGAGTTTGTTGGACCCATGGATAACACAGTAGGTCCGCAAACCAAAGAACTTAATAGAGCTTTAGTTCTAAAGTTTAGGCTTGGTATGGAATTGAAAACTAGAGAGAGTTCACCGGTAGCAACAACCCATCCTAAATGAGTGGATCCAACAAATATGTTCAATGTAGTAAACTAGTTGTATGGGAAACCAGTTGGCACTTATGTGTAGATGTTTAACATCTCAATCCCATTCTTGCAAAGTCAACTGCCTAAAAATTGCAAGTTTAGGATGAACTTTTAGCTCGTAATGGATTCAAGCCTTCAAGGCATGATGTGAGTAGCACATCCTTAGAGAATGCCATTAAAGTGAATGTTTTTGTGGGCCGTAGATAAGGGATTGGGGCTTATCGCAAATGCACTCATGAGATTAAAGCAAGGTACATGCACATGAATAGCTTCAAAAGCAAAAGATTTCCATCAAAGACATCACTTTATTGTTATCACCAAATACTCCACAATAAAGGTTTAAAGTTCAAGACTATATTCACATTATTTTTGTGGTGATGAAAGTGAATAACTCAAGTAAAGGTTTAAACCGAAAGGTACCTTTACTAAAGCAAAGTGTGGTAGCTAAGAGACTTCTTTTTGTGTTGAATTTCAACGATGAATTGGTGATGGATTAGGAGGCTAATTATGCCAATTTAGGATGTATGATGGATGATGATATGGGGAATTCATATTGAAGTCAAAGAGAATTGGGTGGAAACTTTAATGTTACATAGTAAGTGGGTAGTACCCAAGTTGAGTATAAAAGGACTTAGTTTCATGGCTTTTGTAGCAAAGGGCTAGAGGGAGAGGTTGAGACCACACATACATGTGCCCTGACTTGGATGAGGTTTGAGTGAGAATCAATTTGAAATCTGAAAATTTTGTTTACAAAAATCTCCTTGATTTTTTAGCTTTGTTTAATCGATTTAATCATTTATTTTTTAGTTGTTGGATCTCCTTAAATGTTACGAGTCCTTGAGTTACATCCATTCACCATATGTCCTTCATTTGTACTTGTGTTGCATGGGATATTTAATCCCGTAAGGGTTTCTGCATTAGACTCAGAACCTTATCATTCTCTATCATCATTTCTTTCTATGCGAGTGCTCTTCCTTGTAACTCTTGTGTGCTTCACTTCTCCACAAGAGTGATCTCTCCACTCGACTCATTTTCGAAGGTGGCTTTCAAGGGTGACTAGCTACAAGTGGAACACACCAAACAAGGTCATGGGATCGTCGAATCCTTACGTCCACAAAGTAGGGGCATCATCTCTTCTGCAACAAAGGTTGCTTCGATTATAACTTCTTTAACCAGTTATTTTTCCTTTGTGTGCTACATTAGGTTTATAATAGATTTTTCTAGATTTTCCCATTTTACTATCTTGCGATCTACATGCTTGATCTGCTTGTCACACAATGTGCAATGAAATATATGCAAATTAAAATTTTAATTATCTATATGTTTGTGTGTTCTATTTTACTATCAACATACACTATTGTATTCATTCATCATCCTTGAAATTCGTCGATTGTTCCATAATCCAAAACATAAAAATGACTTTATTCATTCGTTAATTTGCCATCGCTACCATTCTTCGTGTGAGTAATCTCCGGTGCTGCTTTTGAAATCTAAATCACCAACATAACCGAAACTACCAAACGTATTTATTCAAATGACAAACACCCTAATTTCGTTCACCTGGTTTTAATAGCCAATGCCCTTCAGAAAGCCACGTCCTTTCTTCCCTGTATAAAGAGTAGATTATTTGGCAAAGCCATTATA
Organism: Thalassia testudinum; assembly: GCA_037157565.1. NCBI lineage: Eukaryota > Viridiplantae > Streptophyta > Magnoliopsida > Alismatales > Hydrocharitaceae > Thalassia > Thalassia testudinum. The sequence continues at coordinate 33,861,128 of JAZHRO010000014.1, forward strand.
TAGAACATTTTATTGATCAATGAGCGTAAGTATTTTTACAGGGATAAAGTCTACACGCAATCCATGAGTTGGACGGCATAAAACCATCAAACCGCGTAGATTGACCATGAGTTCAATTTACCATTCTAGGATGTTAGGCACAATTATGACCATACCTCCACCTGGATGAGGCTCTGCGTCAAAAATATCCACACACACACACACACACACACACACCCTTCCAGTCTTTCCATGATTAAGTCCTGTTTCTACAAAATAAGCAAGAATAATTTATGTGAAGAACCTGGAAAACTATACCCAATTTTGATGTGGCCCTAAACCACAAAATATACCAATATAGCCTCCAGGAGCCACTGTCGATTCTATAATTATTTCTTCCCTCTAACTGCTACTTCATTTCACTTGGTTATTGTTCAAGGAGATGCAAATTATGTCCTTAAAAGGCTATTTTGTAACAATCCAAGCCTTCACATTATGAGCTTAATTGATAAAACCGATTCTAACAAAGTGCTGGGTGTAAACCCAATAGACCAAATTCAAACATCCAAAAAATTTTAACCCAAGCTACCGAGAAATAATTTTTACCATATGATCATGTTGAATCACCTTTCCTAAATTTCCATATGTACCACTTTTTGACAGTGTTACGATATTTAGTTAGCACGGGTGAAGAACTTTGATACTTCTAAAAGTTCTCATTGCATCCATTGTCAAAGTCTAAAATTTTTCGATAAATTACTTTAAAAAAACGTTTCTATAAAACTTAAAAATGTCAATGCCACTAAGAGGTTGAATCACCATTCAAAAGATCAAATCCCATGTCTACTATATTTATGTTTTTTTTAAAGAGAAAAAACTTAAAATGTCAACACAGAAGTTTTTTTTTTTTTTCTCAGAATGAATACATTTCATTTGCAGCCTTCTAAATTACATGGTAAATTCGGGGACTCCCATAAACCACATAATCTTCTCCTAACACAGAACCTCGCTAAACAATGTGCTTTACATACCTCAGTTTTGGGAACCTTGAACAGAGAAAAACCATGGCTAAGATTTAGTATCGATGAACATTTTTGAATGACATGCCTTGACTTCCAAGAAGGTTGCAAGAGGGCTTTGATCTGATTAATTGGAACAATAGCGTCAGACAACACTGCCACATCCAGCAATCCCAAGTGAATGGCTAGTTTGAAATCATAGTAGATTGCCTAAGCTTCTACCTGTACACTATTAGAGGCACCAACAATATAGGATGAAGCAGCAATGACTCTTCCATCTTTATCACAGCATACAACAGCAGTTAATGAGGAAGAAGTTTCTACCGCCGCATCTACCTGAATGCAGTTCTTAGATTCTTTATAATCCAGTTGTTGTAAATTTGCTTCCTGCAGAAGGTTCTCCGAAATCAGCATTGAATCATCATTCGAAGTATAAAATCTATCCATATTCTTTGCCCCTTCAATGACAGCTAACGGGTCTGCCTTTGCCCCTTCCATCACTACTTTGCATCTATGCATTCCAAAGAGAGTGAAGTATGTAAAAAATCAGAGTTTTTCTGAATCCTACCTGCTGAAACACCTCCCCCAATTTTCCCACCAAGTCCATCTTGCCTTTAGGTTCAGGCCAAGCAGTGATACCCCAGTAAAACCACACAGCCTTCATGAAGGAACAATTTTAACAAATATTAACCAAGGATTAATATTTTCAAATATTAATGTCCTCCCTATCACCAACCAACCATAAAATATTACTGAAAAGGGTGTTTTTAAGTCCAGCCAGAGACTTCATGAAAGCTGAGTCCATTTGTTTAGGGAAGTATTCCCAGAAATTCCCATCTGGAAAATACTTCCCTTTTAACTGACTTTTCCATAACCCCTCCTTAGTACATGATAACCATCCCATTTTCAATAAAAAGCTAGATTAACAAGCCTCAATGATCTAAAACCCAAACCACCCAAATGTTTTGGCAAACATATAATTTTCCATGCTTTAACATAAATGCGCTTCTTACTTTCATCTTTGCCCCACCAGAAGTCTCTTATCAGACCATCAAGCTTTGCACATAGCTTTTTTGAAAATAAGTTGGTAGCCATCAGATGAAAACGTAGAGAGGATGAGATTGGTTGGGTCAGAATCCCTCTGCCTGCCTATGAGAGTAATCTGCCTTTCCAAGATGCTAATTTTTTAGCAAACCTTCCTAATACCACCTCCTTCAGTCTATTCCGATTTGCCCCATCCAAGACAGGACTCCCCAAATATATTTCTTTACTTGTCATATTTCCGACCTTCAGTATATTTAAAATTTCTTCCTTCTGACACTTGGAACTATTTCTACTGAATAAAACTTTAGACTTCTCATAATTAACTCCTTGACATGAGCAAGATTCATAATCTACCAATTTAAGGCTTCTCTTACATCAGCTTAAGCAAACAACATAGTGTCATTTGCGAAGGGGAAGTGTTTTCATGTATCTTGTAGCCTGATATCCAATTCACATATAATGCTCTTTCCAAGCTTCTTGACAAATACTTAGAGCATAAAATAAAGATAGATGGAGATGAGGGACACCCTTCTTTTCGTAGGTTCTCCATTAACTAGCACCTGAAAGGATGCAGTTCCAATACAAGACATAATCAAATTCACCAACGGTTTTGGGATATGAATATGATTTAAATAGAATTACACAAATCTCTATTTTATCCTATTAAAAACCTTTTCCATATCCAATTTTATGACCGTTGAGGCTTTTTTACGCTTGGAGATCTCCATTGAATGAAACACTTCTTTTGCTAATAGAATATTATCTACTATCTGCCTATCTAAAAGAAACCCGGATTGCTTGACAGAAATTAATCTTTTCAAAATGGGCTTGATTCTCTTGACCGGCAACTTTGCTATCAGCATATATAAGGTATTGGTCGAATTTATTGGCATATTTAATGTTTCAAAACCCAAACCACCGCTGCCACAAGGCATTTGCCAACGAAGGAGGACCCCCTTTGGGTGGGGCCATTACGGCAAAAGCAACATATTTGGTTCCCAGACCGTCCACCGGAAGGAAATCTCGGAGGGGTTTCAGGAAGTGAAATCAAGCGCTGGCGAAGAGGAAGTGAATAATAACAACTAGGGTGGACTATTGGATTAGACCCGGTCCGACCTAAATTTGAGAAAATTTATTTTATTTTTGGATCCTCGGTCGGGTCCTACGCCTGAAATATGTATTAAATCAATGTTCGAGTCTAATTCAAGACTTATGTTTATAGGTCAAGGGTGGGTCAAGTTGACTCCGATTTTAGTGTTTAGATCGAATTTCAAAGTCGGATTTCAAAAAATTCATTAAAATCTATAAAATTTATTATGATTTATTATTTTAAATTTTTACATAAGATCTACCTAAATCCGTTAAGATTAATTTTTTATGTAAAAGTTAAAAGAGGTGACAATTGAATGAGACAAATGTTTATATAGAATATCACCTCTTTACAATCAGAGGACATGGACCATAGAATCCCAGACTCTCAACCGGATTCTCACATATGCAAAACTCTAATACAGAAAATAAACGTCACTATAAAACTTAAAAATGTCAATGCCAAGTCCACTGCATTTATGTATATATATATATATATATATATATATTTTGTTTGATTAAAAAACTTAAAATGTCAACGCAAAGGTATATTTAACGTTTCAAAACCGAGACCACTGGTGCCACGAGGCATTTGCCAACGAAGGAGGGCCACGATAGCAGCACAGAGCGCACGTGTTCCTCTCACGCGATCCCTTCCTTCCACGATTCCATCCATCCAGCTTGAGGGGAAGCGGTTCCTCCCACCACCATCGAAAAGGGATTAAAAACGGAAAAAGGACACGCGGGCGCCACCCTCCTGCCCTTCCCTGGTCACCACCCCTGTGGCGCCTTCCTCGTGGGAGGGAGCCCACACGCCCACGTCGATCCGAATATCCCCCATGAGGATCCGCCAACTCGACGAGTCCCTTCCTTCCTCCCTTTTAAGAACGGGGAAGCACTCGGGGACACCGAAGGAGGGAGGGAGCGACGGGGGAGACAGAGGGAGGTCTCCTTCGACTGCTCCACACAACAGCTCTCCAGGTTATTAAGGTTTGACTTCTGTTTTCCCAGATCGGCTCTGCGGCCACGATCGTGTGTGTTGCTGTGCTTTCCCTCCCCTTTTGAACCGGAGATCCCTCTCTCAATCGTTCTTCTTTGCCGTTGGATGTTGGTGTGTGGGAGGTTATCAAGTGTGGTAACTAGCTTTTGCTACGTGATTGATTGTGGGTTGAGTTTTCTTTTTCTCCCTGTTGTTTTTTTGGTTTGGTTCCAAGTCGGGAATATTTTGTGTGAGTACTCGCTAGGAAGAAAAAGAAGATGATTGTTTTGTTGTGGTCACCCGATGCGAAGCTAAACTTAACCGTTGATGTGATGGCTAGTGGGGTTAACTTATTGACGTGCAATAAAAAGAGAAGAATGAAATTAGCAGGATGGCTTCTTCGTCTACTTTTCATAGTTTACGTTATAGGTCATACAAAAACTATGTTTGAATTTGTGAGAAAGCAAATATTGCATATCCCATGTTAAACAAGGCGCTAAAGAAAGGGGGGGATATCTCCATTGGTAGACAAGGTGTATACCATGTTTTCGAGGAATTCCCCCTTGGGTGAACTAGTCCCGGTATCCCATTCAAAAAACTAGTCTTCATATGTCGCTTGCCTCTTTTCTTCCTTTTTTTTTTTTTTTTTTCTAACCTTTTGAAAGTACCTTAGGTGGGAAATATTACATAACAACAACCAAACCTTTTCCCACACTAAGTGGGATTAGCTATATGGATTCTTTACCTCCACACAGATCGATTTTCAACCATTTCATGACTTAAATTAAAGTAATTGAGGTCATACTTAATAGTTTGCTTCCAACACTTGTTTGATCTTCTTCGTCCCCTCCTAGCGAGTTCAGCCTCCAACTTCTCGCATCTCCTAACTAGAGCATCTAGTTGCCTTCTTTGTAAATGTCCAAATCACCTTAGACGTGCCTCTCTCATTTTATCCTCTATCGATACCACCCTAACTTTATTTCTAATAATCTCATTTGAAATACGGTCCTTTCTTATATGACTATACATCCATCTTAACATCTTTATTTTTGCCAAGACATCTTATGTACATGCCTATAGTTTATAACCCAACATTCAAAATCGTACAACATGGCTGGTCTTAGCACAACTCGATAGTATTTTCCTTTACTTTTAAAGGAAACCTCTTATCACAGAGAACACCAGATGCATCCCTCCATTTCAATCACCCTTCATTAATTCTATGTGTAACATTTCCATCAATTCCACCATCATATTGGAAAATGGATCCCAAGTACTTAAAAAATCTTTCATTGGAATGCACTCTTCTCTAATTTTTACATCAATCCCTTCATTGTTCCTTCTACTACTAAACTTACATTCCATATACTTAATCTTTGTCCTACATATGCGTAATCCTTTATCTTCCAGGATTTCTCTTCAAAGCTCAAGTTTTCTGTTCACTCCATCTTTTGTCTCCTCAACCAACACAATGTCATCAGCAAAAAGCATACACCAAGGCACCTCAACTTGGATATGCTTCGTCAACTCATCCATGACCAAGGCAAAAAGATAAGGGCTTAAAGTTGAACCTTGATGCAGACCAATGGTGATATCAAAGTAGTCCGTCAAATCATCCTTAGTCTTTACACAAGCTGCTGCTCCATAGTACATATCCTTTATGAGGTTTGATATATATAACTGTCACTTGTCTCTTCTCCAAAATTCTCCACAAGATATCTCTTTGGACAAAATCATAGACCTTCTCCAAATCAATAAAAACTATATGTAAATCCTTTTACTTGACTTTGTATGTCTCCATCATACGTCTTAAGAGATGTATTGCCTCAATGGTAGACCTGCCTGGTATAAAGCCAAACTGATTTTTAGTTACCATAGAGACTTATCTCACCTTTCTTTTAATTATTCTTTCTCAAAGTTTCATCGTATGACTCATCAACTTAATACCTCTATAGTTGGAACAATCTTGTATGTCACCCTTGCTCTTGTATAAAGTTACCACAAAACTTTTCCTCAATTCCTCTGGTATCTTCTTGCCTCTCCACACAGTATTAAATAAATTTGTAAGCTAAGTTATACCTCGTTCTCCCGTCATTCTCCAAACGTCTATAGGAATATCACAGGCTCAACAATCATCCCACTTTTTATTAACTTCAAAGCCTCTTCTACTTTTTTCTTTTGTATCCTTCGATAACATGCCCGATTCATATACTCTTCTGAGTTGACTAACTCCCCTAAGATGATATCATTCTTTTGTTTTTCATTAAATAGCTTATGAAAGTATCTTTTCCATCTTGTCTTTATATCCTCACTAACTATAAGCACCCTTCCTTCTTCATCCTTGATGCATCTTACATGTGTAAGGTCCTTTGCTTTCCGTTCTCTTGCTTTAGCTAACTTGAAAATATCTTTTTTACCTTCTTTAGAATCAAGCTTTTTATAAAAATGCCTTCAAACTTTTGCTTTTGCTTTACTAATTATTTTCTTTACTTCTTTCTTTGCTCTTTTGTAGTTTTCCATATTTTCATCGGTCTTATCTCGATATAAGGTTTTAAAGCAGATTCTTTTAATTTTAAGTTTCTCCTATACTTCCTCACTCCACCACCAAGTCTCCTTTTATCCTGAAACACCTCTTTTAGACACGCCTAACACCTCCTTTGTCACCTTCCTAATATAATTTGTCATATTTAATCACATTTTATCATTACATTCTCTATTTTTAATAGAGCATTTTCCTGTGTTTGGGAGATAAGTCCTATCGGAAGTTGATGAAAATGAGGAATAGTTGGTAAAATGGTTACACATCTCCATTGAATGGCAGCAGTTTTCGAGTTGAATGCTCTTAGAGGGTTGGAATGCCATAATTTCATGGTTCGAAAAAAAAAAAAAGAAAAAGAATCTGATTTATACAGAACTCCCTGACATCTCTGCATGCTAGATTGAAAGACCACATATGGTGTTTGGTAGGGAAGTTCCACTACTGTGGATGTTAAACATGAGGACTCTGACATCTCTGCATGCTAGATTGAAAGACCACATATGGTGTTTGGTAGGGAAGTTCCACTGCTGTGGATGTTAAACATGAGGACTGTGAATGGTTAGATCTCTCTATTCATAGATCCGTTTATTCAAGATAAACAACCGAATGAGTGATTGCAAGTGCATGCGCATGTGCTAGGTGAAAAATCCTATATTTAACAAGGTTAAGATGCAAATAGGCGAATGGCAGGTCAGGCCTCTCAACATAATGCCAGTCGATTTCCAGTAGAATGCTCTCACAAGAAATGATGTTGTTTTCATTTAGTTTTCTTGCAATTTAGTTGGTTGTTTCTCTGTCATTGTATCTTGGCCAGGGTCAATTCTTATTAATGTGATGCTTACCATTTGCCATTTGGAACTTGGCATCGTCTGGCTTAAGTTTCTGTTGTTCCAAGCCATTTGATTGCATAAGGGTTCTCTAATTGTTATACTAAAGTTTGATACTGCCTCAACTCTCTCAAATGGAAACGAAGCTTGTGGTGGTTTTCATTAGAGGTAATGTTCAGTTTGGAAAAAAAGAAAAAAGTGAGAGGCTTCAGTTCTAACACTAAAATTAATAATATTTAAATTATAAAATTGATATTGCCCAGGTCGTGGTTGTCGTATCAATGACATCGTCATCATTGGGGACCAAGGATGATATTCTGTTTGCACCCGCTCAATACTGAACACTGAAAATTTTGTTTATATTTCTTTGCTACTGCTATTGTCCAACTGTAATGTTTTACAGAAAGCACGATAGTTTGGTAATCTATTCATCTACCAACTTAACAATTCTATGATGGCAATTTGAGAACTACATGGTTATTTATATACACAATGTCAACCATTTTCAACTAGGGCACGAGTAGGGAAATATGCATTGCAACACACTTTGCAATGCATGTCTCCCGTTCAATAAAATACACCGGTTGAAAATAAGAACAAACTAGTATATTTTGATTTTCAATCACTTTTTACCTATGTAAAGTAATTTTTTACCTATGAAAAGTGATTTTTCACCTTTGGATTTAGGATCCTAAATCTTAAATCCTAAACCTTAAATACAAAGGTGAAAAATTAATTTTTAAGTGATTTTAAGGGAAAAATCACTTTTCATAAACCTTAAATCCTAAATCTTAAACTCAAAACCCACAGGTGAAAATCACTTTTTACTTTCTCGTTGAAAATCCACTTTCCACCTGTTGAAAGCTAAAATACAACGTTGTGTTTTCATTTTCAATCGGTATATTTTGATTCTCAACCAATGTGTTTTGTTGAGTGGGCGACACACATTGCAAAGCATGTTGCAACATGTATTTCTTTACTTTTTTGGCTTTCAACTAAGATAAAGAAGAAAAGAAAGAAGCAAGAAGAAAGGGAAAGAAAATGGAAAGTAGGATCACTGTGACCTGTGGATTGTCTTCCTGACTTTTTGGCCAAATTTCACATATTTTATTGTCTTTGTGAGTTTGCTTCTTTATTGTTCTTGTGTTTCTTGTAAAATATTTTAATAGTTGGAATGCTATGATAACTATATCTAGGTGTATGTTTTGACAGTTGTTAACTGGATAATCGTTCCCATTAATGATACTCATTTTCCACTCAAATATTTGTGTTGCATTAACATTTAGTTCATAGTTGTTTATTTATTGTCTCTGAGTTTACTTCCTTCTACATTGTTCTTGGGTTTCTTGTAAAGTCTTTTAGTAGTTGGAATGCAATGATAACTGTGTCTAGATGTATGCTTTGACAATTGTTGACTGGATAATTGTTCATGTTAACTCTCCTCAGTTTCCACTCAAATATTTGTGTCTCATTAACATTTCGTTGGTAGTTGTTATGAGTCTTTTTTCTTTCTATGTTATTGGTAATTCCTTTTTGTTTTCGATATTCCACAGCATTTGCACTTGGAACATCATTTTAGAAGGCATAAGGTGGGTCTGGATGTTAATTTTAGTGTTAATGCCAAATGTATAAAATCCATGTTGAAAGACCACCTTCTGACTGCTAAGACAGCTGCATTTGAAAATAAACACCCTTTTGCTTGACATTTTGGCCTAGGTATCAGATCTAGTTGGGCCAGCCTGTTAGCTGCCTACGAAAGCCCATTTGGCCCATCAATTATAAATCCCAAGTCCAACCTAGCCCATTCACAATTGCATTAGGCTTGTTCCACTTGCTATCATGTTGGATGGTAAACTAAAAGTCTAAGTTTGTTCATTTGGTCCATAGGCTTGTTGGTTCACATACCTATAAAATAGAACCAACACATTAAGCAAAGGGGCCATCTATTGAAATGCAAAGCCAATGAATCCATCTAACATGTAGGAAGTGGGATTAGCCTTCCAATTCACTTATATCAGCCATTTAACTTGAGTACATTTACCTACTTGGCTATGGACCCATGATTAACTTCATTTAAACGAAAAATATATATAAAACAAGACTTAGCACATTTATATTTAAAATAAGCAGGCTAATACTTTTATATTCATCACAAGATTAGTTAACTGAAACAGGTCAAATCATGTTTAAATATCAAAATCCTCAACCCAGTCCCAAGCCCAAGCTCATTTATTAGTGAGATGGACTGGACTTGGCCCATTTGCTATCAGTTTCAGACTGAAGTCTTAATTCCTCACCCGAACCAAGCCCAATCGCATTGAGAACCAACGAACCTGATGGATACCCAGCCCATTGCCTAAGCTTAGTGGCAGTTGAGAATATGTAAAGGTGATTTTGTATTGTGCGTCAAATTGAAACGTACCAGTGGTTTATGCTGGATATGTATTCTTTGCAAGTTAACTGGGTGTGTGGATTCTGATGCGCTTACTAAATAAATCTCTGCAAACTATGGATTTAACTGGGTTTATGGAAACTGCAGGATTCATTTCTGCAGTCCAATGAACAGAAGCCAATTTAACCACTGTCTACAATTTTGCTTTATTATGTAGATATTACACCATCACTTGAAGCCCCTGAGGGATCTTCAGAGTCAAGCAAACCAGCTGTGGCTCCTACGGTTCTCAATGAAAGGATACTTTCTTCCATCAGTAGGCGGTCGGTAGCAGCGCACCCATGGCATGATCTTGAAATAGGTAAACCTTCTTGCTATTTCCTTCCATCTATGGTTTGAGTCTTTTTAGCAGGACTTGCTTCATTTTCCAAATTATACGGGGATAAGGAAATAGTATACCAGGCTGTATGTTCAATCAAGTCATTTTTCTTTGAAAGGATCAAGTCATTGATTGTTTGTTTCCTCTTTCCAATTGCAGGACCAGAAGCACCCACTATTTTCAACTGTGTAAGGACTTGAAACTATATCTTGCATGATTAATTCAACAATTTGTTATGCCTTAGATGGTTGTGTATATTCTACACTTTGCCTTTTCTATATAAATGGATAAACAATTATTGTCTGATTCAGGAGTTTTCCTTTCTATAAATGAGGCAGACCAGCTTCACAGGGTAAAGGATGGAATGGAAGGGCTTTTCTGATCAAAGATTTATTTGACGTAGTGCAAAATAAATGCATCAAACATTTTTAACTATCTTGGGCTATCGATTATTTGCTCCATTTTAACATATCAGAAATTCTCTTCAAAAAAAAAAAATCTTAACTTACCTGAAATTTCTTGGATTGTTTCTATGCTTCTGATCTCTTGGTCAAGATCAGAAACTTCTGTGAAGTAGAATTGTTGAGGATTTGTTAAAAATATTGTAGCTCCTAAAACAATTTCATCAACAAGTTATATGTCTCCTGCTGATCCCATGTTCTTTGTGTGTTCAAATCCCATGTTCAACTTATTGCTGCAACTGCTGCAGCCAATTGTGGCACCAGGCACCTTCATCCCTTTTTGGGCAATTATATCTATTAGGGTTTCTTGTAGGGATCACCTCATATGGGCTCTTGCCTCTGACCAACAGTTAGCTCTTTGAAGCTTCCAATCATTCCGTAGGGTTTTGGGAAAATGATTCTTGTTATACCATAAAGAGAGACCCTAATGCTCTTTATATAGAGAGGTAAAGGGTATACATGGAAAGTAATTAAATACTAAAAATAGTAAATCCTAAATCAAAATAATTCTAATTTATTTATTTCTTAATACTCCCCCTCAAGACAAGACTCGGGAGACGGCGAAGTCTTAAATCCATAATGTAGTGAAGATCCACCTTCGTTGCGTAGTAATTCACTTCTTTGTGTCTTCAACTCCGGGTGTCCCTGCTTGTACACCCTTACAGAGCCAGTCAACGCTCGGTTTCTCTTAAGGTGCGTGAGAGTGCTGCCCGATATTTAACATCTTGAGGAGACTCTCATCTTCAAGTTGTGTGTCTTCTACTCAACATATAAGGACCCAATTGAGATAACTCAAAACTTTGAGGGGTTACCAACAAATACCCCATCACTTAGAGACTCATCTTTAAAGAAAACAAAGACTGGATTTAAACATAAATAACCCTAAATAACTTTTTTTTAATAACAAGGAACCTAAACCTAAAGAGGACTTCTCTTCTTTGTCATTCCCTTTTCAGCCAGTCGCCTTGGAGACCACGACATCGTCCTCCTCTCAGCCATTTCCTGACCTCGGGTCCCTTTCCTCAGGGCTTTAGCGGCGATCTTTGTGGCGACCAGTGTCTCCACCTCACCTAGAGGGAGAGATGGGGAGCAGCACGAGGATCGAGGGGGAGCACCATCGTCCATTGCCTCCCATCATGGATCTATCATCCGTGTCGCAGCTCTCTATGGTTTGCTAGCAACCTCGCCGTGGATGCCAACATCGAAGAGGAACACGTAGATTGTGGTGGTGCGGTTGCTGGACCGTGGTGTAGCAACATTGGGTTTGCTCAGTGATTTAAATGCCGACGGCATGCCGTCGGTAATGGGGTTTTTGGAGGGCATGTCGACACAAAGATAGTGTCGGTTTGCAGAGAAACCGTCAGCATGCCGAGGGTTTCGCCGGCATGCCAACCGTGGCTGAGTGACGGGAATTTTGAAAAGCCTGGGCGGCGGGATGCTGGAAATTTGAAAGGTTGAGCGGGGAGAGAATTTTGAAAAGGCTGAGTGGCGGCGCTGGGAATTTGAAAGAATTGGGCGCTGGGAAGGGGAAGCCCGCTTGGCCTTTTCAAAACACACACACGCTGATTTTTTGTCATATAGGCTCAAATAATCTGTAAATATGTTTCTAACACACACATGTTGATTTTTTGTCACATAGGCTCAAATAACCTGTAAATATGTTTTTAATATTTTGATTTAGTTGTCTTTCAAATTTTAATCATTTTTGTCATTTCTGTCTGCATACATCGGCGTGCCCTTGGCGTGCCTCGAAATGTCATTTTTTCGGGCCATCGAAATCGTCGAAATCTGTCATCGAAAAACGGACATTTCCACTGCCAAACCTTGGTTTGCGTAGACTGTCATGGCCTCCTAAACCAATACCGCCCCCTTCTTTGCCTCCAACTTCTCCGCAACAACGGGAGTTTGGGCGACGTCGGTGACAACGAAGGCCATGGAGATGAGGTCCTCTAGGTGGTTGAGGAGATGGTCGCAACGGAGAGGAGACTCTCTGGAGGCTTGCCAAAGACCGGCGGCGTCACTGGAGTCCCCCTCCCATCTCTAGGGTTTTTCCTTTGTTTTTCTTTCTTTCCCACGGGATCAAACTTGCTCTGATACCATGTAGAGTTTTAGGGAAATGATTCTATTTTTTTTTTGAAGGAAAAAGGGTGGTGATCCTTTAGATCCCACCCAGAGATTCATTAAAAGAAAATGCTAAAATTTACATCATTGAGCAACACTCCAACTCAACACAAATGCCTTCGCAGCCCCAACAAAATTATCTACATACGGGTGCTGCCCCCTAAAAACCACTGCATTCCTCCCTAGCCAAAGTGCCCAAAGAATCGCCAACAGCCTGGCTCATTCTCTCCTCGACCGGAACACCTGACCCTCCTCGTTGACCCCACCACATCTGAACGACTGCTAGAACTCTGCATGGGAACCAAGCGCCCACCACCGATCCCCCATCTGCTCCCATGTCTGCATCGCCAACGAGCAGGCGAAGAAAAGATGGTTAATATTCTCCTCCACTTGGCTACAAAGTGGGCACGACCTGTCCGCGCCTGGCATCCAGCAGGCTCTCCATGTCTTGGTCACCAGTCGTCCTATCCTGAGGAGCCAAGCGAAAATTCTGACCTTCAATGAGTAGGAGGCCTCCCAGAGTTGCCTACAATCTCTAAATTAATGTTCCCAATCGTGGCTGGGCCGTAGAGTCTTCTATACGCATCTCGCATTGAGAAATCTCCCTCCTCCCACCCGAATCTGTTTATTCCATCTTCAGGTTGCCAACCTGGAGATCCTGCAAGAGTACCTGCATCTCACCATATCTCTGATCTGACAAATTGCCCACAAAAGATAGGCACCACGCGTCACTCCACACATCTGCCACCGAGCTCCTCTATTAGTCGCCAATGCTGCAAGCCTAGGGAAATGCTCCGCCAGTGCCCCAGTATCTGTCCAGTCGTCTGCCCAGAATCTACAATCCTCGCCTAAACCTAGCATCGGGGTGAAACAAGATCGAACCTTTGGCGCTACCAGCAACAAACTCCTCAAGAAATGAGATGCTCCTCTCAGAGGCGAGGTGAGGAGCTTCCAACTCACCAGCCTGCTATAACAAGAATGCAGGATTCTTCCTACCAGAGAAACCTCCCTGCCAACAACCTATTAATCCACTTCGTCAGAAGGCTATCATTCATCCTCCCCACTTCCATAACTCCTAATCCCCCCCTGAACGATAGATAAACCTCGTTCCAAGCCACCAATCTCGCCCCCTTCCCCCTGCCCCATAGTTGGTTCAAAAAAATTCCTCAAATAGTTGGTAATCCTGTCCTCAACCTTTCGAGGCATTTTGATCACCGAGGAGAAGTAGGCTGGTATCGCTGAGAGGACTGCCTTAAGGACCAGCTGCCCTCCTCTAGATAACATCTTGGATGCCCATCCTGAAAGCCGACCCTCAATCCTATCCATCATCGGGGTCCAGTCCTGTGTCGATATCCTCCTATCTGTCAGGGGCAACCCTAAGTACCAGAGCGGAAGGATCCCTTCTCCGGTCCCCAGCGCTTCTGAGCATATCCCTGCCTCCTAAGCCTCCATGTTGAAGTGAACGAAAGAGGACTTAGAGTAGTTTATCCATATCCTGATGCTTCGCAGAACATCTCTAGAATAATGCGGCACCGTCTCGCCTCTGTCATCGACCCCTCAACAAAGAAGAGGGTATCATCTATGTATTGCATGATCGAGATACCGTCCCCTCCCTCCAAGGGGAAACCCTGTAGCATCCCCTCTGCGCGTGCTCTGTCGGTCGCCCTGGCTAGGGCATTTGCTGTCAGCACAAAGAGCAAAGGCGCCAGGGGACAACCCTGCCTCATGCCTCTCCTTGGCTGAATCCGACCTCCTGCCGGATTCCCGTTAATGAGAACCGAGAAAGATGCTGTGGTGATGCATTATTTCATCCATCTAATCCAGATCTGTGGAAAGCCCCTCTTAGCCATGGCTGCCCACAGGAAGGACCACTCCACCGAGTCAGGCTTTCGCGAAGTCCACCTTCCACAGAAAAGCCTTTCTTCCACTTCTCCAATGCGCTAGGATCTCCGTTGCCGTCACATAGCCATCCAGAATGTACCTCCCTTCCGATACTACCCTGCCAATCACCTTCCTGAGTCTATTCACCAGGATCTTCGCTATGATCAGGTATGTCGCATTTGACAACGCTATTGGTCTGTAGTCCTCAACCATCTCCACCCCCTCTCTCTTTGGCAGGAGGAGGAACATGTAGAACCTATTCAATCTGTCGAAGCCCCTGTTGCCTTCCCTAAATTCTTCCAAGACCTGCAAGAGTTCTTCCTTCAACAGTAACCAAAATTCTTTGAAGAAGAGTACCGGGAAACCATTTGGCCCCAGACACCCCTCGGCATTCAACCCCTAAACTGCATCCCAGGCTTCATCCTCCGTGAAGGGTACTATCAATCGCTCCGCTTCCTCAGCCCCTATAGTTGGAGCCCCCAGCCCCCTTCATCTCCATCTCCCTCCTCTCCTTCGCCCCGTAAAGCCCCTAAAGTAACCCGTCACTGCTCTCCCTACAGACTCCCTGCCCGAGAACTCCGTCTGGCCCACCTGCAATTTCTTAATCCAGTTTCTCCGATGCCTAGCTGAAGCTGTCAAATGGAAAAACCTGGTGTTTGAGTCTCCCTCTTTAACCCACTTCTGCCTAGATTTGGTTCTTCATTCCACTTCAGTTTTCCTGTCCTCCTCCTGAATGACTTTCGTGCAGTCTGCCCTATCTTGCCTCTCCGAACCTGTCATCCGTCTCAGGTCTTCCACTCCATCTAATCTCTAAATCTCTGCGAGTGCCTCATCCAGCAACCTGGTCCATTCCTCTTTCAGCTGTTTCCTGTACTCCTTTAGAAATCGCTTCAGTTCCAAGAGCTTTGCCTCCAGCTTCGCAGCCGCTGACCTGTCCGGATGCATGTCCTTCCATTTATTCTCCACTAGGCTCCTAAAACCCTCTTCCAACAGCCATGCCGTCTCAAATTTGAAGTATGTGCCACATCGGGTTCCTTCGCCAGACTCCCACATCAATGAGGTGTGATCTGAGAAAGGCCTCTCCATAGCACAGGTCCCGGCCACCGGAAATACCTCAGCCAGCTCCACCAAGCAAAAGAAACAGTCTAGCCTCGACATCCGGCCCCCTGAATCTCTCCACGTGAAAGCACAAGAGGTAGGGGGTATGTCCTGCCACCCATACTCTGCAACGAGGCCAGCGAGCTCTTCCGAGCCCCGATCCCTACCCCATTGGCCCCCTAGCCTGTCTTCTGCCTGCAGTGTGATGTTGAGGTCCCCACCAATGAGCCACGGACTCCCCTGAAAGCTCCTCACCGCCTGGCGAAGACTTTCCCTCAATGAGCTCCTCCCCGCCTCATCCGTAGGGCCATAAACCGAGGAGAACGTCAGCACGAGCCCGTCGCTCCTCAGCTGCACCGTGACCATACCCATCCCCACCTCCGAGTCCACTATCGAGAATAAATCCTCCTTCCAGCCAACAATCACCCCACCAAACCTCCCTACTACATCAAGAGCCAAGAAACCTCACATCGTGTTTCCCCCAATCTCTCCCCAACTTCTCCGGTCGCACTCCTGCAGCTTCGTCTCTTGAAGAAAAGCCACATCCGGGTTCCATCTGGATAGGTATGACCTCAACGTCCCCCTACAAGTGGGGTCGTAGAGGTCCCTCACGTTCCATGTGAGGACCTTCACCATGGGGTCCTAACTACATCGCCCCCTCACACGACCAAAACCAGCCCCCTCCGCTACTTGTTCCAGCTCCCCTTCTTCAAAGGCGTCATCCCACCCTTCCTTCAGAACCTCAAACTTCCCACTCCCATTCCTCGCCCCATCGCCTACGCCCTCCTTCCCCCACGCTGCTGCCCTCCCTGTCTGCACCATCCCCAGCCTCCTCCCCCAACATTAACAGACCCCCTCCCTCAGCCCTCACCACAACAGCGTCCCCGCCGCGTCCCCCTGACCCAAGTGGGTCTCCCCCTCCTCCGGGACTTGTTGAGGACCTCCCACGTCAGGAGCGTCGCCGCCACCGTCGAGTCTACGCTTTGTAGCCCCTTGCCCCCCTTCACCAGACAGAGGGTCCCCCATCGTTGGGTAAGCCCCACCTAGGCACCCAGGCGCTTCGCTGTTCTCATCGCTCCAACGAGGGTCCCCATGCCCCGACCCACCTCTACTCTCCGGCGAGGAACGCACCTGTAATGAAGAGTCGAGAACCGACCTACCCATGCCTCTGCACAGAAGCGGATCCTTCTTCATCGCAGGTCCCTCCTCCGGTCCCCATGCCTTGGGGGGTCCCCTAGCCGCCACCCACAGTCTCTCGATCCTCTGATGGAGCTGCTTGGTCAGACTACTCGCGCCCTCGCTCCCGCCAAGGATCGACTCCTTCGCCCAATCGCTCTCTAGCTTCCCTTGCTCCTTAAGGCAAGAAGCGCTGCGCCCAATCTTCAACAGGACCCTCCGCGGGCCATTTAAGAAAGAGCCACGAACCTGTATCAGGTCCAAGTGCGGATCCGGACCCATATCCGACTTCGCGTCCGCCTCAAAAGATCCCCCGCGTCGCCTCAGGCCCTCCCCTGCATCCCTTAGAGTCTTCAATGTGCCGCTCTCGTTCCTCGCTTCCCTAAGAAACCTGGGGCCTTCAATGCGCTGCCAACGACCGATGCAGCCTCCTGCTGCAGCCCCTTGGAATCTCCACCCGACGCTTCGTGCTCCCCTGCCTGCTCCTCGGGACTCGGTTCATCCCACGTCGTTGCGATCCTTGAGAAATGCACCTCGAAAGGCGTACCCTTCAGCACGGTCGACTTGGCCCACGAGGCGACTCCCTTCCTAACACCCCTCAGCCTCCACATGGCCTTACTCGTTGGAACCCTTCTCCCTGCTGCATCACCACCAGGCGAGCAAGCCAACGCCTCCGCGTATGACTTCTGTCCTCCCTCCTTCGGTTGGACGAGGATCACCCAAGACGCACTCCCCAACTGCAGCGTCACCTTCTCCTTCAGCTCCTCGTCCGGCTACATCTCCACCTCAGCCCACACCACACCAAGGTTCTCACTGTCGAGGCCGAGCCCCTTGCACCTCCGTACTCGCGCAAAAGGAGCAACGATCGCTTCGATGACCTATCGGGTTTGACGGAAAAGTGGGATCTTGATAACACTATATTTTGGGGTAATAATTCTGCCAATTGGGGTTTATCTTAAAGATAATATGCATGAATAGCACATCATGAATGGGCATGGGAGTATTGCATGCATCGCATATTAAGATTGCTTATAAATTGGTATTAATGGCCATTTGCACAAGTTCATGTCAAAACAGGTCTCAGATGAGCAATCGGACCACACAGATGGATTCAGAACGACGAACAGAGTCCAACAGACTCAAAATCGGCCAAATCCAACATCTGCAGCTCCCACAAATGGCCCAAGAAGTTCTGACCGTTGATCTGATGATCAACAGCCACAAAGCGACCACGTGGCGCCAGCGTCATGCCCCTCGCCCGCATCGCAGCACTACCTCACCGCGCTCAACAACTTTAAGCCATCCGATCGGTGGGTTGGACGGCTGAGAGTGCCCGCACCATCGCTACGCCCCTCGCTCGCAGCAGATCACGACCGTTGGATCTTCATCCAACGGTTGCCAGCACCGCGCTAGTTCGCCCTCTCCACAACAATCCACTACTACAGCGTAGCAGTCGATGAACATGCCCGCTCACACCCGATGCGGGTCGAATCTCATCGCGCAACAAATCTGAGGCGAAGGCATGTGCACGACGAAATTGAGCCGTTAATGTGCGCACGGACGGCAGAGATCACAGCTACGCGGCGCTCGAAGATGCATCCACGCTAGACACACGTGATGACGCGCGCACAGCAGCGCTTGTGAGGCGCGATCTAAAGCACACTCAGAGCGCGATCTCGACCATCCAATCTGCGATCAGACGGTCCTCAGTGGCCGCACACGGATCACCATGAAGGGGAAGAACGTGCACGCGACGGACCGGCGGAAGGGAGGCTACATCGACACTTTAGGCATGGGTTTAGCAACGTCCCGGACGTCGCTAAAGCCCATACTTAAATTAGAAACTCCTTATATAAACCCCTTCCAACTACCCATGGAAAGCATTGAATACACTTGCAAGTGTTCCACCCCCTCCTAGCCACCCTTAGCACAC
Organism: Thalassia testudinum; assembly: GCA_037157565.1. Classification (NCBI taxonomy): domain Eukaryota; kingdom Viridiplantae; phylum Streptophyta; class Magnoliopsida; order Alismatales; family Hydrocharitaceae; genus Thalassia; species Thalassia testudinum. Next base: position 33,880,045 of record JAZHRO010000014.1, read on the forward strand.
TTTTAATCACCGGAGTCGACGAGCCGTCGACAGAGCCCTCCGTCGTGGTCGCCTCGCCGTCTCCTTTCTCTTTCCCTCTCTCTAGCTTAGCTTTACTTTACTTTTGCTTAAGCATTTATCTAGTGTTGTAATTGTAAAACTCGAGTTGCATGTTAAATATAGTATTGATGTTGTTTTCCTCTTGATTTAAGTGAATGCCATGACTTAAAAGAACTCTAACCCTACTCTCTTTCTCTCTCTTACTCGCTTTTCTCCCATGTTTTCTCACGTAAGCAAAAACCTGCAATTTCCGTGACAACTAAATGACAGAAAAACCCGATTTCACGCCTCTCTGTGTAGGACACTCGGACTCAAATCCGTTTCTATCTTTAAAATTGACATAGCGAACGCAAGCTACGACACTCTTAAACAAACGCATCCGTATCGCATCAGTTTTTGGTGCCATTGCTGGGGAGGCAACGGATTTATTTTGTCACTTCCATTTTGCATCCATGCTCACATCATGGAACACATTTTCTCCCTTTACCTAATGGTTGCAGGAACTCGGCGCTTGGACGGAGAAGGAGCGTGACTCATGACTGTGGAGATGAAGTAAGCGCAACAAGGACCAGTTGTGAGTAGTTTTCTACCCGTGGTTGTTTGCTTGCCTAAAAACAAATCTAAAAAAATTTTGAAATAAAGAAAAATTGGCGTGGTGAATGATTGCCTGATCCTCATTTGTAACTCATCACCCAACAAAAAATATACACTCCAACATTCTTAAAGATCTCATCTTTTTGAGTGTTCTTTTTCTTTGAGTGGTGTTTGCGAAGCCACCGTAGTTTGACTTGGGCCGCACCACTTACCCTTAAAAATCGACTCATCTAGTAGAAATTGCATGAACACTAGAATGAGCACATTAGGGTTTTAGAGCCTCATCACATTAAAGAAAATTCACTCCCACCGATTGTGTGCAAAATTTGGCGTGCTCACTTGAAACTTGCCTGAAAAAATTAAGACACGTTAATCTTAAAAGACACGAAAGTAAGGATAAACATTAAAAGACATCACATCTTAAATCCTTGCTTGAAAATCATGTCTTGTTAGGAGCACACACACTTGAATTGGATAACTAAGAGATACCACCCCAATCAATGCCTCATCACATAACCCGGGCACAAGTACTGTCCTAACCCCATTAAAACAGAGTAGACGTGCCCTAGACAAGACTGGGTTAAGTCTCAAGAGGCGTGGTTTTGTTTGCTAAGCACTTGGCCTTCATTCTCTTAGTAGAATCTGGTGACTAGGCTGCAGGGAAGTGTCAAACGACCACGGTTGTGAGGTCTACGGAACCGGCGGCACAAGCCAAAGGAAGAACCTTTCCCACAATCTCCTCGTAATCAACTTGACTAGATTAGCTTTGGGAAGGGCAGTCCCGTGCCTACAGACTTGATCGTTCATTTGGAGATTTCTAGGTCCCCTAAGGAATACACTGTAAGGACTAGGCTTGCCTGTTTGGTTGTGCACACACACTTCTCGCATCTGTCTTTCTCCGCATCCCCTCCTATTCTTCTCTAGTGTATGCACGGGAGACGGTCACTTCATCTCGAGTTGTTTGTTTTGGGATGAGAATCTAGGAGACTTGATCTTGTTAGAGACATGGCCAAACCTAGAGTAGATGAGGTTGAGGACCAACCTCCACCAGATACACACTATCATGCAGTCCCAGATCAATGCAAACCATCGGTTTCAACAGCAACAGATCCACACTATCATGCAAGCCATATATCGGTTGCAGAACCTGTAGGGGCAACCACCACCACCTTTGCAGGACCTGCAAGGGCAACCACCACTTGATCCACCATAATTCCAGGGCCAACTTAGGCCCCTTTGTGACTTCTACAATCCTTCTGCGATTTGAATTGAACCATGCCTTAGCATCCTCGAGGGGGGAGATGATTTTGAGCTGAAACCAAACATCCTGAGCCTGATTCAGAGCTACTTCTATGGAAGCTCAAATGAGGATCCTTTCCAACACCTAGAGGACCTTGACTGGATTGCCCGGACTGTAAAGCCCAAAAACATTAGCCTATACATTGTTTTGATCAAGATGTTCCCCTTCTCGTTGAGAGACAAAGCGTCTCACTGGCTTAGGACCTTAGGAAGACCTGTCTCCACCTGGGAAGAACTGAGGCACGCATTTCTAAAGAAAGTCTTCCCCATAAGAAAGACCAATGCCCTCAGAAGAGCCATTACCACACAGTTTCATGCGGCGTGGGAGAGATTTAATGACCTATTGAGGAAATGCCCACACCACGAAGTATCGAGGTGGCAATTGGCCCAAATCTTCTACCACGGTCTGGATAGCAACCTTTGAAACTTCGTCGATGCCTCATGCGGGAGAAACTTCCTGAACAAAGACAAGGAGAGCGCGTTTGAGCTTTTCGAGTGTATGAGCGAAAATTCTCTCAATAATGCCTCCATGACCTAGTTTAGTTGATCCAATCAACCCCGTGGTGGGATCTATGAGGTACAAGTAAATTCTGGAACGGTTGACATGGATATCATTGCTAAGAAATTGGATTGAGTGGAATTGGTAGATAAAAAAATAGATGAACTATTGAACCAAACCAGGAACCCACTACAGACCCTCTCCCTAGCAAAGGGAGCTTACAACATTGACCTGGTCTAGCCACTAAGCCAGATGCACCTGGAACAACCCTTGACCATGTTCTAAGGAAGGACCTTTGCTCCCTTAACCCCTGATTATTCTCTTCCCTCCCCCTCGACACCTTCTATCTTTGAAGATGTCCAGGCTATCCAAGGTTATTCCAAACCTGACCCTTTCTCCAACACCTACAATGCTGGATGGCGTAATCATCCAAACTTTGCTTGGACGAACTAGAAATCGCCTCAATTTCAGAACCAGCCCAGGCCAAACCATCAACCAAATCCGACTTCCTATCAGCAAGGTCCACCGGTTAGATCCCCCTATAACTCAAATAGGGCGGCCCCTCCCCCACAAAACCAAATGGACACCTTGATAAAAATGATGGCTGAAATGAATCAAAAACACCAGAAGGAAATTGCTTTAGTGAAGGGACAGTTGAGCCAACTGTTGGATTGTAAACAACAGGGATCCCTTCCTTCTCAGCCACGACCGAACCTGCGAAACGTGATTAACAGAGGCCCCAATTTGCAAAGGTTCCAAGGTAATCCCAAGCAGGTTCACATGATCCAGCCAGTCCTACAAACACCCCCTGGGTTTGGCGCTTCTTCCTCTTCTTCTCAAGGATCAACCCATGGTCCCAATGCATCTGCAAATGCTGTGACCTTAAGAAGTGGCACTAAAACCCAGGATCCCAAATGACCGACTCCTCCCGAGACTTCACCCCCTGAAATGCCCGACTCTGTAGACGAGCAGGAAAGACCCAAGGACCTAGAAATAGACCCTATTCACATCCAGACTCCATATCCCGAGGCTTTGGAGAAGATAAAGAAAAAGAAAGTTGTGGAAAATGAGGAGCTTTTGAAAATTTTTAAGCAGGTTCAGATTAATATCCCGCTCCTCGAGGCAATCAAGCACATCCCGGCTTATGCTAAGTTCCTAAAGGACGCCTGTACACCGAAGTGTAAGCCACGACCCCAAACACCTAGGAAGGTTGTGCTCTTCGAGCAAACCAGTTATGTGATCTCTAGCAACCTTCTGCTCAAACAAACTGACCCAGGAGCACCCCTGATATCCTGCAATATCGGGGACATGACATTTGATAGAGCACTCTTGGACTTAGGTGCTTCAATCAATCTGATCCCGACAACCCTGTATCACCAATTTGGATTTAGAGAGTTGACGCCTACACCTGTGACCATCCAGCTGGCTGATAGATCCGTGAAGACTCCGAAGGGGGTTGTCGAGGACATGATTGTTCAGGTCAAGGATTTCTATTTCCTGGTCGACTTCTTGGTGCTCGACGTGGAAGTCCCTGAATAGCTACAGAACACACCCATCATCCTAGGCAGACCTTTCTTAGTTACGGCTAAGACGAACATCGATTGTGACACGGGATGCATGGAAATTGCCTTCGGAGATAGAAAGATGCAGTTTGGATATCTTCAGGGCGACCAAGTCTTTCGATTGCGACTGGGTTGAGGAACACGATCCCGTGGAGCCTCTGGTCAAGGAATGCCTTACCCTTAGTTCTGTCCCAAACCATCATCAGACCCAACCCTGTGACGACTGTTCTAACCCGTCACCATTTGTGTATGCTAACCTTTGTAGAGCCAATTACCATCAGCCACCACCGTTCGAGGAGATTGATGTTGATCAACTCCTGCATTTCCCCTTTCCGTCGACTGTTGTCCCACCCACACTTGAGTTGAAGCTGCTACCTGAGAATCTCAAATACGTCTTCCTTGGACCTGACTAGACCTTCCCAATGATTATCAACGCTAACCTAACCAAGGATCAGGAACTTAGGTTGACCGCGACCCTATCAGAACATAGGGCTGCCATTGGGTGGACTATTTCGAACTTGAGAGGAATTAGCCCCACCTATTGCACCCACAAGATTTACCTGGAAGATGTGGCTCAACCGTCCCATCAGATGCAGAGACAATTAAGCCCGAATATGTGGGAGGTCGTCAAGAAGGAGATCATTAAGTGGCTTGACGCTGACATCATTTACCCAATCTCCGATAGCCCCTGGGTGAGCCCCACTCAAGTGGTTCCTAAGAAAGTCAGGCTCACCGTTGTCACCAATGAGCGTGGCAAATCCATCCCCACCCGCACCACCACTGCATGGCGGGTGTGTATTGATTACAGGAAGCTCAATGAGGCTATCAAAAAAGATCATTTCCCCCTGCTATTCATTTACCATATTCTTGAGCGATTGGCGGGGCAGAAATATTTTTGCTTCTTGGATGAATATTCAGGATACAACTAAGTCGCAATTGCTCCTGAAGATTAAGAGACGACCACATTTACTTACCCGTATGGCACATTCGTATTCCGTCGTATGTCATTCGAGTTATGCAACACACCTGCTACTTTTCAGCGTTGCATGCTAGCCATCTTTTCAGAGATTGTGGGTGAATACCTGGAGGTCTTTATAGATGATTTCTCAGTATTTGGGAACTCATTCGACCATTGTTTGAGCAACTTGGAGAAAATCCTGAAGCGATGTATCGAGGTTAACTTGATGTTAAGTTGGGAAAAGGGCCATTTCATGGCTGAAGAAGGAATTGTCCTTGGTCACATCGTATCGCATAAGGGCATTGAGGTAGATCGAGCTAAAGTTGATTTGATTTTCAAACTTCCCCCACCTAACTTGGTCCGGCAAATCCGCTCGTTCCTTAGACATGTTGGCTTTTATAGAAGGTTTATCAAAGACTTCTCCAAGCTCTCCAAACCCTTGACTAACCTTCTGGCCAATGACGCCCTATTCAACATGACATCTGATTGCATCCAGGCGTACCACACTCTTAGGGAATCAGTCTCCACCGCACATGTGTTACAGCCCCCAGACTGGTCCTAGGATTTTGAGATCATTTGTGATGCAGCAGACTTTGCCGTCGGCGTAGTCTTGGGACAGAGACAAGACAAAAAGAGCAAAATGTTGGACGAGGCCCAACGGAATTATACGGTCACAGAGAAAGAATTGCTCGCCTAGTTTTTGGACTCGAAAAGTTTTGATCTTACCTTCTGGGATCCTACGTGACCATCTATACGAACCACTCGGCCATCCGGCATTTGTTGGCCAAAAAGGATGCAAAACCCAGGCTCATCAGATGGATCCTGCTCTTGCAGGAATTTGACCTGGAAATTCGCGACAAAGCCGGATCAAAGAATGTTGTGGTCGATCACCTGTCCAGACTCCACCTGGACCACATTGGGCCCTCCTTGCCTTTATCTGACATGTTTCCTGATGAGCAACTTTTGGCTGTACAAAACAGGAAATTACCTTAGTATGCCGACTTCGTCAACTATCTGGTAGTAGGATAGACCCCGCACAATTGGTCCAGACAGCAACGGGATAAGTTCTTGGTTGAAGCCAAGTACTATTTCTGGGATGATCCCATGCTGTTTCGCCTCTGTGCCAATCAAGTTATCAGGTGTATCCCGGAGGATGAAGTTCAGATTGTGTTATCTTTTTGTCATGACCAAGCGTGTGGTGGCCAGTTTTCGGGGAAGAAGACGGTTGCAAAAGTTTTGCAGTTCGAATTTTACTGGCCTTCATTATTCAAGGATCCACACAACTTTGCTAAGACTTGCTCTCGCTGCCAGACTCTAGGGACCATGACCAGGAAAGACATGATGCCCTTCCAGCCCATTCTGATCGTCGAAATCTTCGACGTTTGGGGTATTGATTTTATGGGTTCCTTTCCACCATCAAACGGTTTTGAGTACATCTTAGTCTCTGTAGACTATGTCTCCAAATGGATTGAAGCCATCGCCACCCATCGTTGCGATCATAAGGTTGTCATGGACTTTGTTAAGCAGAACATCTTTTCTCGATTTGGAATACCGAAGGCCATGATTAGTGATGGTGGAAGTCATTTTATCCACACCCAATTACGTGCTCTACTCAGAAAATATTGGGTTACTCACCGCATTGCCACTCCGTATCATCCGCAAACTAATGGGCAAACTGAGGTCCTAAACAGACAAATCATGAACATTCTACAGAAGACCGTGAGACCTGATAGGAAGAACTGGTCCACACAACTAGATGATGCCCTGAGGGCATACCGGACCGCTTTCAAGACCTCGATAAGCATGTTACCTTATCGCCTGGTCTTTGGCAAAGCTTGCCACCTTTCTCTCAAGTTGGAACACTAGGCTTACTGAGCCGTTAAGCAATGCAACATGGATTCTCAGTTAGCCGGTGCGCAAAGGACGCTCCAACTCTCCGAGCTCGAAGAAATTCGTCGGGACGCCTTTGAGAATAGTCGGCTTTACAAGGAAAAGATGAAACCCGTCCATGACCGACTCATCCACAGAAAGACCTTTGAGCCCAATCAGCAAATCTGGCTTTTTGACGCCCGACTCAAACTCTTTCCTGGGAAACTCAGATCTAAGTGGACGGGACCGTATAGGGTATTCAAACCTTATTCCAATGGGGCGGTTGAAATCGTAGATCCGAACACTGGGCACACTTTCACGGTAAACGGTCAGAGACTGAAGTACTTCCTTGCCCAGGTTCCCCCAAAGGAGGTTGTCACCCTCATTGAGGGTTGACACGAGGCATCGCCTAGCCGAATGTGTTAAACTCAGCGCTTCTTGGGAGGCAACCCAGAAGATTCAGACTGATCAGATATACTGCTTTGCTCAAGTGATTTCTTTTTGAACCCCCGTTGCATCAATTTAATTGTCAATGAGGACATTGTCCAACTTAAGTATGGGGGGTGGTAATTTGCATATTCTGAGTTCATTTTTATCAGTTTGAATAAAATAAAATTAACAAAAATAGGAAGAAAAACTTCGGCATTAGGAAATTGTCAATAGTGGGAAATAATACGAAAAGAACCTGAACACTTAGACTTTTCACGCCTTCAGGCTTAATCAACCTTGGCATCCGTTAAAATATGGATTTAGTTTCGAATCCTTGCAACCTTAATTTATTTTAATCCACCAATAACATAAGGTGATAAGTATACGACTTATCAACCCACCCTCTGACTCAGAGGGACTTTTAGTCTAAGCATCTTAATATGCGAATATCATTAATCAATTGATTTTAAATCTTTTTTAATTTTAAAAATATTTCTAAATATTTTTCCTAAGAGATGTCATGTGGGTGTGTGAAATGTAATTAACTCTTTAACAAACTTCCAGAATCATCTTGAAGTTTTAAACTTTAATCTTAAGCTTCCTTGAGTTAGCCATCAGCATAACATCACTTATCCATACATCATTATCTTGATTTGTCTTTTTCATATTAAATGTAATCACTTCCTGAATTCTAACTGAGAATAATGACTAAGATGAGCCTTGCTAGGGATTAACAAGGAGTAAGCATGAGGATATAATAACACTACACTTTGGGATAATAATTCTGCCAATTGGGGTTTATCTTAAAGATAATATGCATGAATAGCACATCATGAATGGACATGGGAGCATTGCATGCATCGCATATTAAGATTGCTTATAAACCAGTATTAATGACCATTTGCACAAGTTCATGTCAAAATAGGCTTCAGATGAGCAATCGAACCGCATGGATGGATTCAGAAAGACGAACGGAGTCCAACGGACTTAAAATCGGCTAAATCCGACATCTAGAGCTCCCACAAATGGCCCAAGAAGTCCTAACAGTTGATCTGATGATCAACGGCCACGTGGTGCCAGCGTCGCACCCCTCGCCCGCAGCGCAGCACTACCTCACCACGCTTAGCAACATTAAGCCGTTCGATCGGTGGATCGAACGGCTGAGAGCGCTCGCGCCATCGCTACGCCCTTCGCCTGTAGCAGATCACGACTGTTGGATCTTCATCCAATGGTCGCCAGCACCGTGCCAGTTCGCCCTCTCCACGACAATCCGCTACCACAGCGCAGCGGTCGACCGACACACCCGCCCACACTCGACGCGGGGTCGAATCACACCGCGCAACAAATCTGAGGTGAAGGCGCACGCGCGACAAAATTGAGCTGTCGATGTGCACACGGACGGCAGAGATCACGGCTACGCGGTGCCCACAGATGCATCCACGCCAGACGCGCTTGATGACGCCCGCGTGGCAGCACTTGTGAGGCACGATCTGAAGCGTGCTCAGTGCACGATCTTGACCGTCCAATCTGCAATTGAACGGTCCTCAGCAGCCGCACACGGATCACCATGAAGGGGAAGAATGCGCGCGCGACAGACCGGCGGAAGGGAGGCTACACCGACACTTTAGGCATGGGTTTAGAGACGTCCCGGACGTCGCTAAAGTCCATACATAAATTAGAAACCCCTTCTTCCTATATAAATCCCTTCCAACTACCTATGGAAAGTATTGAATACACTTGCAAGTGTTCCACCCCCTCCTAGCCACCCTTAGCATACTTTTAATCACCGGAGTCAATGAGCCGTCGATGGAGCCCTCCTCCACCGCCATGACTGCCTCGCTGTCTCCTTTTTCTTTCCCTCTCTCTCTCTCTCTAGCTTAGCTTTACTTTACTTTTGCTTAAGCATTTATCTAGTGTATTAATTGTAAAACTTGAGTTGCATGTTAAATATAGTATTGATGTTTTCATCTTAATCTAAGTGAATGCCATGACTTAAAAGAACTCTAACCCTACTCTCTCTCTCTCTTTCTCTCACTCGCTTTTCTCCCACGTTTTCTCGCGCAAGCAAAAAATCCGCCATTTCCGTGACAACCAAGTGACAGAAAAACCCGATTTCACGCTTCCCTGTGTACGACACTCAGACTCAAATCCGTTTCTATCTTTAAAACCGATGCAGCGAACGCGAGCTACGACACTCTTAAACAAATGCGTCTGTAGCACGTTAGATCTCCACCAGGCCCAGCGAAAGCTCTACCTTCCGCGGTAGGCATTCCCTTCTCACACCATCCGATCTCACCGCCCACCGCCACTGAACCACTCCTCCCACGCAATAGGTTTTGCTGAAGAGAAGCTTCTTCGTCGCCACCGCCGAAGCTCCCATCAGCAGGAACTTTTCCTCTCCCACCGTCTGTAGCCTCAGAGCCTCGCCTCCGAGGACCCTGGCGACCTCCGCCTCCAGCTCCCGAACCCCCACCCGACCCTCTGTCACCATGGCAACCAAAGCCAACGCGAGGGCCTTCTCGAACCTCCCATAGTCCTCCGACCACTGGGCTTCGACTTCAACCAAAGGCGCCCCCTTCGGCGGGGGTGGGAGCCTCACCTCCCGCGTGGCCACAACCGCACTCCTCAGCTCCTCCGTGCAAGACGCCCTCCGATGGCCCACTTCCCACATCGGAGACACCGCATGGGGTCTCTACAATCCCGCGCCAGATGCCCCTGCCCCATGCACTTGAAACATCACTTCCGATGCCACCCTCCGCCTCGATCGCCCTCCAACCAGCGTCCATCCCCGACTTGCTGACCGTCCTTCCTCCCCCTCACACACACCCGCTTGCCCCCCTACGCTCACACCTCCCCTCACTCCCGCACACTCGCCTCCTCTTGCACCCTCGCTCATGGTCTCAAAATTCAATTTTCGACGGAAAATGATTCTTGTTATACCATAATGAGAAATCCTAACCCTCTTTATATAGAGAGGTAAAGGGTATACATGGAAACTAATCAAATACTACAACAACAGCCAAGTCCTTTCCCACACTAAGTGGGGTCGGTTATATGGATTCTTTGCCTTCACACAGATCGATCTTGAGCCATTTCAGGACTTAGATTAAAGTAATTGAGGTCATACTTAATAGTTTCCTTCAAACACTTGTATGGTCTTTCTAGCTCCCTCTTAGCAGGTTCAACCTCCAACTTGTCGCATCTCCTGACTGAAGCATCTAGTGACCTTTGCAGATGTCCAAACCATCTTAGGCGTGTCTCTCATTTTATCCTCTATGCCACCCTAACCTTTTCTCGAATAATCTCATTTGAAATATAGTTATGATCACAAATCTATCTCAATATCTTCATTTCTACTACAGACATCTTCTACACATGTCTATAGTTGATAGCCAAATTAATCAAATATTAAAAATAGTAAATCCTAAATCAAATAATCCTAATTTATTTATTTAGTAACACATTCAATAAAAAAATTTATGCCAATTGCACATTGCATTACAAAAGTGGTATTAAAACTTACTTTGACGTCTGCAGGTTGTAGAAATAGGAAAGGGTAGCAAGGTGAAGTATGAACTTGACAAGAAGACGGGGCTGATTAAGGTACAATCTGATCACCAAGACTTATTTTTTTCTGCTGACATGTGTTCTTAACCTAACAAACCATATGCAGGTGGACCGTGTGTTGTATTCTTCTGTTGTATATCCTCACAACTATGGGTTTATTCCTCGCACTCTCTGTGAGGATAATGATCCTATGGATGTGTTGATTCTTATGCAGGTATAAACTCAGTTTTCTCCTATCATTGTCACTGCATACTTTATCTTCCATATGTTACTTTTGCAGTTATTTACTTATTTTCTTAACTTTAATCTTACTGTATACTGTCTTTTTTTCCTACCACCCCGTTGTACCCATTCCACTTGCAGGAGCCTGTTCTTCCAGGTTCTTTTCTTCATGCTAAGGCTATTGGTCTGTTGCCAATGATTGATCAGGTACTAATTACCAGCCATAATTGGGCAAATGTTTAACACAATTTGATTCGTAGAATTTGACTCTTTTGTCTTAATGGTATTTGATTTTAAATGACTTTTTGTTGACACCAGGGAGAGAAGGATGATAAGATAATTGCTGTCTGTGCAGATGACCCTGAATATCGCCATTATACTGACATCAATCAATTGCCACCTCATCGCCTAGCTGAAATCCGTCGTTTCTTTGAGGACTGTATCCTTTTGATAATTATCATTCTTGTTCATTGCATCCATATAATTTAAAGAGCTTCTACATTTGTAGGCACAAAAATGATACCCACATTTGGAAGATTGAGGCAGATTGTTTGACAGAAAAATCAAATTTTAATATGCCTACACTAAGTTTGGAACCCTCAACATCCGCCGCTTGATGGTGCCTTTTACATTTATGGTTAATGCTTGGAGAATAACCGAATTCCCATGAAATGAATATTCGGCAACATGGATGCTTGACTTACGACTACGTATGTTAGGTCTGAATGAAACTTCGTTGGAAATATCGTCTTGGATGCTTCAATTGATTGTCATTATTAGGCTTTATTACTATCGCTTGAGCCAATAGTTTAAAAAATCTCAGTTTTTCAGGGCATGGCAATCTGCACATCTTATGCATGTGAGCAATAGACCTTTTGCCAAAAATTTAGAAGCTAGTTATTCGGTGATAGCTGAAATCTTAAATGAATTATCTTAGTTTGGGATTTCATTCAGAGGCCTTGTTGCTAAAATAGGATGCACATGTAGCTTTTGTCATTGCAAGAATACCAGTGCATTTCAACTTAAGTGATTGACAAGTTAACCATTAGTCTCTCCTAGCATCATCTTGATCTGGAAATTTATTGCTGCAGGTTGTTAAATATACTTATCGAGTTTGACTGGTATGGTCAGTGTGCTCAGGTCAACTTAGTTACTAACTGCTGCGTAGTTCTTTTGTGGTTCACTGGCATGCCCGGAAAATAATAAATAATGCAAGCCTGTCAATCTGATTTGGGAGGTTTCTTCTTCCAAAGAAATAGGGAACCTTTTCCCTAGATTTCTGCGTGCTACATTCACAGTAGTCCAACCTTGGTAAAACCATACTGGATATGGCCTTTTAGTTCATTCTGATTTGAATTGTCTAGTTAGTGAAAACTACATTGGGCAGCCAATATATTAATCATCTCAAATTTTTTGACTTTAATTGTTGTTGATGTCAATAATGGTGTTTTTTTATGGAATGAATAGTGGTGTATTTCAGCATGCACTTTGATGAATATATCAAAAGGTGATCTGGCTGCATTTCAATTTTCACATATTATTTGGGCTTCTATATGACTATCAGATAAGAAAAATGAAAACAAGGAAGTTGCAGTGGATGCATTCCTTCCAGCTGCAAAGGCATATGGAGCCATTAACTATTCAATGTAAGTCGCTTGGTGCATCACAGAGGATAGTTACGTATATAAAGACTCCTATATGCAACTTGCTGTCTTTTCACCAAACAAAAAAAACATAACTCGATGAGTCGATAATCCATTTTATGAATAGCAGCCGATGAGGCTTCAAGTATAAATTTATGTTCCTGTTAGTCGGAAATTCTGAAGTCATGCCTAAATTTGTTCTATATATCTGATCAGAACCATGTTTGTGCCCGAAATTCCAACTAGGACTAGACATAGATTTGGAAACACGAATCAGTCCACACTCCATGCTACATTTTGCAAGAATGGGGGAATGTAGTGTCCAGGCTACCTGGCAGCTTTTGTTATGCAGCATAGCGGTTTGAAATGGTGAAACTGTAATTTGATTACTCAATCTATCTATAACCATGGAATCCACGGTTACAATGTTTTTGCAACTAAAAATGATGTAACTGTTGACCAATTCATAGGAACAGCAAAATGCCTTTTGCCCTGCCCGGTGATTTCTTATAGTTGGTATGACACTGTGCCCTTTTGAGAACATCTCTCTTTCTGATTTTCTCCTTGATATTTGGACTTTTAGGGATCTTTATGCAACTTATGTCATTGAGACTCTGAGGAGGTAAGCGTGCCTCTGTGGATGACGGGATTCAGGGTGGCAGATGTTGTAAGCTGTTCTCGTGGTTCCTGCTGTTGTTGTAATGCAAGAAAATGATATGGTGCTGTATCAGACTGTTGCATCAATTACTATTTCAATTTCTGGAGTATTTAGTCAGGGACTTGTGCGAGACTCTATCGTGTCCGCAGGGAGTAAAAAGGAGAAAAGTACGTATAACACCTCAGACAATACAAAGATACTACATCAGTATAATGAAAGCTATTATCTTTTTTCCCTTAAACTTGCTACTTGCATGATTTGTTATGCATGAACTCAGCATGGCTCTCTTTTAAACTTGTTCGGGGTGTGCTTTTTCAGCCTTGTCAAAGTTGTGGTCTATAACAATGTTCATGGGATATTTGCTAGATAGAGCTCGAGCTGCCTGTTAATTTGAGCTGAAGTTGGGTGCGATTTTAGCAGGACATCATTTTAGTTTGCAAGGGATATTCCCTGGAAAGAAAATTTTTTAGTCCATCTATTTTAACGAGTATAATCCCAGTGCGTTCCACAGAAAGCTACTCACAATGAATTGAAATATGTGTAATTGTCAACAAACTCTATCAAAAATGTTATATTCATGCCATAAGTATTAGGTAAGCATATCAAAACATTAAGGATTAGTTTACTTGAGAGGTTAATTTTCTTTTTGAAGGTTAATCCTTGTTTATTTAGAGGGTTAATCTTCTTTTGGTTAACACAGGTTAAGAGTTCTTAACACTAATTTATCTAACATTAGTTGCTACTGATATTAGGTAAATCTGTGTTTAAGTCACACGATTTTGTTGTATTCTTATGGTCTCGATTCAAATTCTTAACATCACTAATAAGTAAATATCATAAGGATTAACACTTCTACTTAATATTAATTTAAGTAAATATAAATTGATGTTAACATTACGTAAGTAAACATAAGTAAAGATTAATACAACTTTTACATTTTTTAACATACATAAGAATATGTCAAATGAAAGATGTTGAAATTAAAAATGATTTGAGCATTTTTATCCAAAGTACTTAATTAAAAATAAAAATTACTACTAGTTTGTAGGATGTGTTTTGCCTTGGAAGTAAAAGTAAAGTTAAGTACCTCGAAAGAAGAGGGTGTTATGTGTATATATTAAGAGTACTTATCATTTTTTATTTTGTTGATCACTAAAATCAATTGAAGGTACAAATTTAACAAAAAGTTGACGTCATAATTGTGTGGACACACCTCGACAAGCATTTATTAATAGAATTTTTGAAAGGGAATTTAAGTTTCCAGTAGAGTAAGCAAATCGTGGTCAAGTCATATCATCATGTCTCCCTTCAATCAGGAAATTTCTTTAGGACTAATTTGAATGGAGGGATGGATTTGATGGGATAATTTTTTTGATAGTTTGGTTATCCTTCATTTTTAATTGAAAGTCATAAAGATTATCCTGGTGGGTTAACTTGTAAAAATATATGGGATAATGTACAAAAAAAAATTTATCCCACATTAACCCAAGAATAATTTATCTCAAGTTAAGTCCTCTTAACCCAGGTCAAAATATCATTCTCACCAAACAAGATTAACTCTTATTTTGATAGGTTATCCCCCTTACTAAACTAGGCCTTAAACTTTCGAATCATGGATGAAATGATGTTGGTCATAGTTAGGGTTTTACACAAGTCGAATTTAATCTGAACCCAATCCAACCTAATTCAATTGGGTTGGGTTAAGTTGGGTTTAACATTTAACCAACCAACTTAACTTAAAATCCGATACAACCTAATTTATAATTTTATACAAACAATCACACACGCACACACATCATATTCCAAGTTTGGAGTAAGTGTTTTTTACCCTACCTAGTAAAGGAATTTTTGTTTAATAATTGACTAAGCTTTGATATAATTGATTTTTGTCATTCCTATTTTTTCCTTACTCTTCTTATGAGAAAAATGCTTTGCTAAAAAAAAATTAGTGTCCACTTAAGTATAAAATTGTGCTAAATTAGTTATGTTTCTAAATTAGCATATATGAGATAAACATTAGGTTTGATTACTCAACAAATCACTCAAATCGACCCTATCTAACCTGATTTTTATATATTAGATTGGGTAGTATAACAGGTTCGGTTGAATTGAAAAAATTTCAACTCGCAAATAATGGGTTGGATATGGGTTAAATCCTAACCCTACCTGTATACACCCTTAATAATAGTCATTGCAATAAAAGACATTAGAAATATATGCCAAAAAATAATTTATATAGACATTTATGTCAATGTGATTAAGTATATAGTTATTGCATAGTTTAAGATGTATTTTTTGTAAGAATAGTGCATTTGATCACGAGAAGATATTTTCAAGGAACATGTTTTTGGATTTGCATGTGGATACATAGCAAGCAAAAAATGTCGTCATTTTCTCAAAAGTGATGTTGATTCGATCAAGAGAGTTCCCGCAAAAGAACAGGGAATGGTAAACAATATGAAGAGAGTGTGGCTGTATGGTTGTCACTTGAAAAAGTTGCAATGTACAAAGTTTAAACGAAGATAAGTAGGATTCATATTACGATGACGATTGATGATTGTTTTTTTGGTGTAGGGATCCTCAGGAAAACACCATTACATTAGTCATACCATTAGATGACTATACAAAAAGTACTTGACCGAAGCATGTAGTTACAAGTTGTTTGTGAACTAGTTGTCATTCAAACAATTACACGAATATGTGCTATGAAAGATCTCCTTTCTGAATGTGTTTTGATGTCATGTTGAAGGGATATAGTTTAGAATCAATGAAGAATAACAAATTACTTCATGTGTAATCAGAGTCATTCCTAAAATGAGATAAAACTCTTGGAAACCTCAAAAATTTGTCACTTCGATAAGTGTGTTTTGGATTTTCTGTACAGTTTTCAAAAGGGTAGAAATCAAAATCTATAAAGAAAATTCTATTTTCATGTGGATCTATTTTTGACATCACCTCCTTATATACATCTGCAGTATTGTGTGTTTAATTTGATGATGCACCAATGGTATCATGGTTCGTTTGTTCATAGAATTAATATGTTAGTTTTTCTCTCCACTCACCTTGTTGCTTTATCAAATCCACCATTGTATGTGCTGTATGATTTGCCCGGTCATATGATGACATCATGCCTTTCGATATCTCACCTATTGGTCCTTGTCAGTGCAAAGCAAAAATTAATCAAATTCTGATATTAATAAAATAAGTTATATATTTGAAATAGGCTAACTTTATACTGGGTAACTACATTTAATATGAAAAAGACTAAAATCAAGAGGATGTATGGATTAGTGATGCTATGCTGATAGCTAACTCAAGGAAGCTTAAGATTAAAGTTTAAAACTTCAAGATGATTATGAAAGTTTGTTAAAGAGTTAATTACATTTCACTCACACACATGACATCTCGTAAGAAAATATTAAGAAATTAAAAAATATTTAAAATCAATTGATTAATGACATTTAAAGAACTTATAGAAGGTTAGCTATGGATTTGAAAACACCCTTTAGTGAAAAACACAAGTTTCAAATTTTACAACATTCAAAATAGATAATTAAGACATTAAGAAACATGGTTAGTCGATTAATTTTAGTTATGGTAAGAGCATTTGTAAGGGTTTGAAAATTTATAGTTAATTTTTCTATGAGCCAAACCCTTAATTATTTCTTCTTATGGTATGTTTAAGCCTAAAATCTTCTTAGACTTGGGATTGTAGGATTTAATCATGGAAATATTAAGGGATAACAATTGAGGGGTTGTCTGCATGGAGTTTTGATTTGTGGGACCTCTTCTTAAATAAGGACTTGAGGTGGAAGGGCTCCCATGCAATATTCATAACCCTTATTTGAGAGAAATAATTTTTTACAGATGACAATTTAACAAAAAATAATTGTTAATTATAGCTGGGGAAAAAGAAATGGGTGGGGGTAGGAACAAAGTCAACCTTTGAAAAGTTCATGACACTACAAGTGAAGTCGACCTTTCAAAGGTCGACTCTATTGAAAACTCAACTTTTGAAAAGTTGTGGTTGCTTAAAGTGTTTTCAACCCTTCAAAAGTTGACATCAATACGACCTCACTTTTGACATCGCCCCTGCACCCCGCCCCCTCTCCCACGCAAACTCCTCCCTTCACTGTTCCTACTTCGCGCTGCTCCCCTCTATTGTGCCTCGTCGTCGCCAAACCTACTCTTTGGGCCAGTGGAGAGGGCTACCCCTCAACCATGCCTTGTCAGGGATGCTCGCAACCCCTTCTCAGAGGTGTTCGCGTTGCTGCCGTCAATCCTCCCAGCCATGCCTTCCCTAGCGTGAGAAGGTTCCTTCTATGCCTTATCTTCTTATCTAAGCATAAATTTGAATAGGTGCCTCCTCAAGCTTTTTGAAATAATATTGAAGTTGGTTTTTTGTTTCTTAGTTATCCTTGTTCAAGCCCATTTTAGACTTTAATCCACAATAAACATCATTTGCCACCATTTTAGTTACTTTTGTTAGACAAAAAGAAATAATTTAGTTTGTTCAGACATTTTAGCTGCTATTAGGAAGCTTTTGTTTGTTCAACTGTCATGTTGGATAAGCTTCTCTAGGGCAACCCCATATTCTTCTACTTAAGGATATGACGGACTGGATATTTAGAAGGAATGCTTTTGGATTCCTTCTACTTAACAATATGTTTGGGCATTGGATCAAGAAGGAATGGTGTTGGATTTAGGAGAAGACAAACTTGGATATTCAATATCTGTAGATGATTGAAGGCTCTCTACTATGCCCATGCCCATCTCATATTGAGGGTCCATGTCGTTGTTTGCTTAATTATTTGGCATGGTTCACAAGGTTAGCTTGATAAATGGTGGAAGATAAGGTTTTCAAGAAGGAGTTACTGTGGATCTAATGAAATAGGAATGGAATGTTAGATAGAACCCTTTGTTGTCATATTCACTTAAATGATAATTGGTGATGATGCATTGTGTATAATTTTGTAATATATTACGTGCATGCATAATGTTTGGTTTTGCTTATTTCAGGTTGGGTAGAATGGAAAGGAGTATGTTATGTTTGTTGTATGCATTTGGGAATGTGATTGATGGAGAAGAAGGTGTCGGATATGATAGGAAGTTCTATAAAAATCTAAGAGTTGTAAGTGATGAGTTAGAATTTGAGAAGCTTAAGGAGAAGATAATTAAAAGGCTTAATCTTGATCCTTTGACTCATGATATTGAGATAGAGCATAGGTTTCCCATTCTAACAGGTTGTGCTCCAAATGTGAGGATGACATATACCCTTTCACCTATTATTGATGACGGTGATGTAGAGGAAATTCTTGGTCTCATCAAGAACATATCTCAAACTTATATGCTAGAGTCGTACATCAAGATTAATGAAGCCAGCCATATTGATAGGCATGACTCTACTCCCGTTATAGTCACTGAGATGCAGCGTAGTTCGACTCCTATCAATAACATGATAGGAGGTATTGAGGAGCATGCCATCATTCAGGGTGATACCTCTACTCAACATACCACTATTGAGCATGAACTGCAGCCCAACTCTCCTAAGCCATCCACTACGATGATTGATTCTTGTGTTGTTTAGGCAGAAGATTTGGAGATTGAGTGACAAGAAAATGCTCATCTGATTGATTCAGATGAAGAAATGGATGATGGGGCAGACGGATAATTTGGCGATGAGAAAAGACATGTCGATCATGTGCATGATGAGCCACACGATGATGTGACTGTTATGCCTGGAAGGAACGAAGTACAAGTGCCACATGCATATGATGTCTCGATTGGTTCTGGATTTACTGAATATGAACATAACTGTTGTGAGTGTTCGAGTCGAGTTTTAGGAAAGAGAGATGCTCGCATCGTAGTATAATCGACAAAATCGCTTTACAACATTTAAAATTTATAAAGAGTGTTCGAAAACAAGAAATGAGTCTAAAGTAGTTCGCAGGGAGAAAATATGGAATTCACACACTAATCGAAATATAAAACCAATGAACACAATGATTAATTGTCACAAAGATATGTAATGAATAATATACTAGCAAATATATTCATTAATAAGCAAGAGTATCTCAAGAAATCATGGGATAAAAAGAATGGAGGAGCTCAAAACAATGGTGATTTCAATCAAGCATATATCCCAAATATCAAGTCAATTCAAATATCTCAATAGTGGTTAGAATCACTTATCTCTCAATTCCATGTCAGATCAGATACCAAGTATCAACAAAAGTGGAAACCCTAAAGTGTGTAATAGCACTTCAAAATCCTAAAGTGAAAATCCTAATTGGCTCTATTTCAAGTCCAATTTGATCTCAAATGTAACACCTTGGACTCAAACAAGAATGTGAGTAGCCCACGATGTCGAGAACTTAAGCGTAAATCTCTAAGAGGTACAGGAAATTAAGATGGGGATCTCTAATCAAAATCGTCTCAACTTCAATCAAATATCAAATTAATTCCTCAAATCAGGAAATTTTGCCTTTAAATGATAATTACTAAAAAATTAAAACAAGTGGATCCTAATTCATTTGTTTCCTTTTTCTCTTCCCAGGATTAAGAGGTGATTAAGGAAGAAGAAAAATTTTACCTGCCCCTGGAGTGGTTAATTGCATGGAAGATCTTCTCATGATATACCTTCAAAATCACAGCAAAAAATAGGGCAAGTTAGTAATAAGCTCAATCAAATATGACTGCTGGTGAATTGCGCGCTGCTCCCTGGCAACAGTGCCAAAATGTTGGTACGCTTTCGTTGAGTTTTATGAAATGCACGTTGTAGTACGATCAACAAAAACACAACAACATTTAAATTTATAAAGTGCTAAAAAACAAAGAAATGAGCCCGAGGTCATTTACATTGAGCAAATATGGAATTCACACACTAATCAAAATATAAAATAGATGAACACAATGATTAATTGTCACGAAGATATGCAATGAATAATATACTCCCAAATATATTCATTAATAAGCAAAAGTATCTCAAGAAATCATGGGATAAAAAGAATGGAAGAGTTCAAAACAATGGTAATTTAAATCACCAATTATTTCCTTCAATCAAGCATATATCCCAAATATCAAGTCAATTCAAATATCTCAACAGTGGTTAGAACCACTTATCTTTCAATTCCACGTCAGATCAAATATTAGGTATCAACTCAAATAATGTTACAGTACCACATCAGACATTGGCCACAAAGGGCAGATGCCTTAAAGCACTCAAAGCATAGCCAAGGCACAAGGCCTCAGCAAAGCAGATGCACAAGGGCGCCAAGCATGGAGAAGAAGCCTCTTAGAGATGCTAAGTATAGAGCAAGCATGCACGCATCTCAAAGCAAAACCTACCCTTTTCCCCTTCACAATTTCTCTTCTTCCTTATCTCAGGACCAAGTATTAGTTAGGTAATCGGGTTGTACAGTACCAGGCAGGGGACCAGACTCGCATGGTAGTGGCCGTGGGTGAGGTGTGAGTAAGCCCGTGGGCGAGAACGTGTATGGAGGACCTCACCCCCTGTGTGTCGAAGCGAACAGCTAAGATCACGAAATCAAGTTATATGTTGTGAAGGCTTTGAAACTGTGAGAGGTGGGACTAATGTTTGGGCTTCCCCCTCCATGTTGTAGTAGCTGGTTGACGTGAAGAATCTAGGCAGTAGTTCGTGCTTGTTCACTCAAATGAAGACCTGGAGCCTTTCGTGGAATTCATCCGCAGAGCCTAGGGGTAGTAACGAGACCTATTGATGTTGGAGGAGCGTAGTTGGTGACAGAGAAGGTGACCGCTAGCGTCAATACCTAAAATGCAAAGTACGGGCTCTAGGCCCCAGTTAAAATGCTCCTTAGCTTTGCTGTGAGGCGAGGAATGCGATGGTGGTGGTGTCGAGGTGTTTTGAGCGCGGTAGAGGTCAGATGTGGTCAGGGTAGCAAGTGGTTAGGTGGGTTGGTCGTCGGGTCGGTTGCATGGTTGAAAGCCCAAATAATGTTAGGGCTTTTGAAGGGGATGGTGAGGCGAAACTTCTGAAAGTGAAAGCAGGTGATTTGGTGTACTGTGGAGTGTGTGCGGCTTCACTGGAGGTGTCGCCGGCTGCGAAGAAGATGAAGTGGGAGACAGGTGTACGGTGGTCGAATTGAGGTGGGAGAAGGTTGGTTCTAACCTAGAGAAGGAGAGAAGGAGATAGGAACTACTTACGGACGAAGGGGATGGGAGACTCACATCGATGTGGCTGGCTGGCGCCGAGGGAGATGAATTCTTTGATGGTGAGAAGCGACAACGACGTTGGGGTAGAGGACTCCTGCTTGGTATGGCGAGGAGCGTAATACATAGGGAAGGAAGTTCCCTCTGCCTATCGTACGTGGCAGAGAGCGACAAAGGGATATCGAGGAGGTTGCTATGGAGATGGTCGGAGGAAGAGAGAGATGAAGATTTTAGGCCTAGATTGGACTAAAAAAGGTGGTCTGGAGTTGCCGAGCTTATATAGAGCTCATAACCGAGCTTTAATTGAGGAAAGGAGCTCGATTTGCTTGGAGATTAGGATACAAGAAACCCATGGATTTCGTGGGTTTGTTGGGCACAATATAGCGAATTGCCAAGATCTTGTTCAGATGATTCTCTACAATGTGAACACCAATCCCACCAAATTTGGTGGGATTTGGAGTTGATTTGATGAGGTTTTGAAATGGTCAAAGCACGCCTGTAGGTCAGTTGACCTAGCAATGGCAGTAGGGGTATTTATGCAAAGAAGATGAAGAAGTTAGGGACCCATTTGAAAGGAATTTTGAAAGTTAGGGGTCTGAGTGTAGGAAATAGAGGTTTTAGGGATTGAAATGTAAAATAGGTTAAGATAGACTCTGATTAGGAATAAATTTTTCTAATAACCTAATTTGAACTCAATGAATCTAATGGTGAACTCGAATTTGAGTTTTGATCATATTTAACTGGATAATTTGCACAGAAGTCTAAATTAGGGTAAAATCCCATCTGAAACTCTGTCCAAGGTTAAAATGGGTTCAGATGGTAAAACAAAGGGTAACAAACCTCTTAAAATATTTTTCTATGAATTTTAGAAGGTTTATATGAATTTTATCCTAACCAGAACCTCTTCAATTCAAGTGGATCTGAAATTAGGGTTTTGGGTGCTGTTTCGGTGCGTGAAACCATGTTTTTGTCTGTGTGGACCCACTTTTAGACTTTAATGCTCAATAAACCTTCAATTAACCCTTGGGTGACCCCATGGTTACTCTGCAATTATGATGCGATGTTAAAACTGCATATTTAACCCTATTTTAATATTTTCTTCTAAGAATGGATTTGAGTGGAATTATGATTCTTAGGCAATCATTTCAGGAGCGTTAGTCACTTGATTTCCACTAATTTAAGTTAGTTACGGCTAATGATAGTGTTATCATCAATAACGTTGACAATGTACATACTTGTGGAGCATTATATCAAGGGAAGACCTTCAAAAGTAAGGATGATTTGATTTTTGTGGTGAAGAGATACCATATAGAGAACTGTTACAACTTCTCCATACGTGAGTCTGATAAGAAATGTTGGCTAATTGAATGTTGCCAGAAGGTGAAGGATTACAAATGGAGACTACGAGCACATTTGACAGAATTTGATGGAAAATCCATAGTAGGCATCATCAAGGGAATGCCTACATGCGATGATATAAAGGGCCTAGATCATCTACAGTTAGCTTGAAATTTCATGGCACAACACATGGTAGAATATGTTAATGATCTTGAAAAGTTTAAGGTCAATCACTTAAAAGTTGTTCTGGACAAGAAATGGAATTGTAAAATTAGCAAGATGAATTCTGGGATATGAGACGAAAAGCTGTGAGATTGTACATGGAAATTGGGATGACTCCTACGATGAAATGATTCATTTATTACATGCAATTAAGGAATCAACACTTAGGATTGAGATTGATTACGAGTGGGATATGAGACAGTGACAACCCAAGTCCCACCAAGCAACGAAACTTAGGTCGCCGTGTGCTAATAACCAACACAAATCGCCCACAAGATTGCACCCACCTAACACATAATCATAAAATATAAACGTAGCCAACAAACTAATCATATTGCATTAACTAAATGAACATAAATTTAGTATTAACTAGAGAATTTACCACAAAACATAAGTATATAAGCCCAAGAAGATGTACAACGAAAATCACCTTACGAACTGCCAAGCATACTTGAGTATGGAACTCAAAAATATGTTAGTAAAAACTGAGTAGAGTAGAAACAATAGCAAAACACAACAGTAATAGAGAGCAAGAGAAATTGGGTGCTATAACTTTAATTAATCCATTTATTAGACATCTCGTTATTCAGTTTTGTTATTGGAGCCCAAGTTATTATAGTTCACAATCTGTCAATCGACGTCTCAAGGCACGAGACAATTTCGTATAACTTCTTGCTGTGCAAGATTGGTATAAGCCACCCTCCTTGCCGAGGAGATGGCTTATACCCCTTAAGTTACCACTCTTCGTCACCCTGGGGTCCTTGCGAAAAGGGGTAGCAGCTACGTCGTGTAGCGTGAATACGTACAAGCGTTATATATGCTGAATTATAGACAACCAAAGACCTACCCACCGGTCAAAAAAGAAACCACTCCAAACCTTGAGCCATGCATCCCGTTATTCTAGTTGGTTGCTGAGCTCAACCAAAGAGTCGTAGGGAGGCCAACAAATCCCTAAACCAGCCCTTGAAATTGGTCTGAAAGACCAAAGCTTCAACCAAAATCTGGCGAGTAGCGAGGCTAAAACCAATTATCTAACTTTCTTTTGATTCTCAACAAATCCATCATACTGATTATTTAATCATTTCCAAATAATTGTGTCATTTATTGACATCCAATCAAACCATACCAACGATTTCACTTTTTAATTCCAAGATTACTAGATATTCACGTTATCCTCCAATTTATCCATTTTGGGCTCTCTCTCACCACAAAACTCAGATTTTTACAAAATAGATGTCGTCGAAAAGCTCGCAATGGGGGAAATTTAATGACACTAATTTTGACATATTTTGGGCACATTTTTCGAGGATGACCCTGTTTGATCAGAAACATAATTTTTCCAATTTTCGAACTACACAAACTCGATTCACGCCCAAGAAGCAATGATGTGTTTGTCTTGACATGATGAACCTAAAAATGACCTCGAAAAGTAGGTTTGTTGTACATCTCCTTAGGCTTATATATTTGTGTTTTGCAGTAAATCCTCTGGTTAGTACTAAATTTGTATTAATTTAGTTAATGCAATATGATTAGTTTGTTGGTTATGTTTATATTTTATGATTATGTGTTGGGTGACTGTGATCTTGTGAGCAATTTGTGCTAGTTATTAGCACATGGCGACTCAGGTTTCATCATTTGGTGGGACTCTGGTCATCACAGAAACCATCTAGACATGGGCATGTCATCTTAAGGAAAGTATTTTGGTCATTCAAACCGTGCATCAAAGCATTCACTTACTATATCAATTGAAAACCTAGATCTTTAGAGCTTCATCCCAACTTCTGATTCCTCCAAGCAATTGCTTGATTGGATCCATTGATCTGCTTCAAATCAATCTCCAAACATTGCTGCCCACCATGGTCAACAACTATAGCAGCATAGAGCATACCTAGAAGCATAAAAGGGGGGCCTAATCAAAGTCAACTCTTGAAGAGTCGACCTCTATTTAAAGAGACAACTCTTCAAGAGTTGACTTTTCTTAAACAAAGTCCACTCTTAAAGAGTTGACTTTGCTATGTCACCATCGCCATCACTAACACCTGCAGACCACTCCACAGGGCCATAAGATCAAATCATGGTCAAGGTAGGCACGCATGCCTGCATACCCATAGGCGTCGTTGTCACTCGAAGGAGCTATGGGTGCCAAACGTTATGTAACACTCTAAGCGGTCTTCGCTAACCGATGTGGGACTATCAGTCCCTCATTTTCAATGCTCGGCAGTAAGTCTAGCAACATCTTCAAATCTCAATTCTCTTCAACTCCTGGTGATTCTTCATCAGTTGAAAACCCAAATCTTTAGAGCTTCATCCCAACTTCTGATTCCTTGAAGCAATTGCTTGATTGGATGCATTGATCTGCTTCAAATCAATCTCTAAACATAGTTTCCCACCATGGCCAACAACTGCAGCAGCACAGAGCATACCTAGAAGGATAGAGGGGGCCCCAATCAAAGTCGACTCTTGAAGAGTTGACCTTTATTTAAAGAGTCGGCTTTGTTTAAGAAAAGTTGACTTTTTGCTACGGGCCATAATGATTTACCTTTTCCCAAATCGTAATTAATGATTAATTTTTTGTAATTGCCATCGGTACAAATTTTTTTCCTTATCTGAGATGGAAGGGAATTTTAAATGAGACCTTGTTTCTTTGGCACCACCGATAGCGCTCTCCCCTTCCCACTGAACACTCTTTCTCCTTCTCCCCTCTCCTCCACTCCACATCAAGCCCCTTTCTCCCCTTACTCACCGACTATCACCGCTGCTGCCACTGCCACCTTGTTGCTGCTCAACCGCTGTTGCTACTTCTATGTCGTGGCTACTGCAGTCATTGCTGTTGCACTTGCAGCTATGGCTGCTGCTGTTGCTGCTGATTTTAGTGGTTGGAGGAGGAGAACAAGGCCCCGTCGAGGCCTTGGTTGCAATTACCATCCCCCTTAAGAAGCCCTAGCTCAAGCTTTTCCCTAATCTTAAGGATTTTGGGTATAATAAGGACTAATCTTGTTACCACTATTATTGTTGTTGTTGTTGTTGTATTGTTGTGTTGCTAGAAGGAAGTTGGGGGCAACAACTATTGTGGGGAAGAAGGGTTTGATCCCCAACTTAGGTAGGGATTCCCTCCCCCTTTTGAGATCCATCTTTTAATTCCCAAATGAGCTAGGTTGGTGATGCTTTAATCCTGTGTTTAAGACCTCTAATGTTTTGCTTATGTTCCATGGCAATGGCGAATGTGAAGGGTTGATTGTTATGTTAGGACGAAATAAGCACACCACCTCTCGACCTTTCAAATTAGGTTGAATTTTAGGTCGGAAAGGAAGGGTTTATTTTAGTTCTAAAATGGCCATTGATCTAATATATGAAGTCTCATTGTAGCAAGTAAGATGATTGTTTAGTATGGGCCTTATTGAGGTTTATGTTCACAAATAATTATACAAATAAGTAAAAAAATGCATGAATGAGTAATGTGATGGTTGCGGGTAAAGGAGTTTTGATTCCATGTGGTATTATGATCTACATAGGGAAACAAGTGTGGTCTTGTAATATAAAGAAGTGGAGGGGTTAAGAGCCCCAAATATGTGGTTAAAAAGTGTGTTCGAAGAGAACTAAATAAAAGGGCTAAATTGGAACTAAGGAATTTTATTGACTACATCGAGAGTCTAATAAAAGGAAGGCTTGGATCTTAATGTCTGAGGTAAAACCCTATGGGATCCAGTAAGTCGTTAGGGTTTCATTCCTGATATATATGGAACGAAGAAGGCTAAAAGGCGATTGGGTCTAATAGGTGAGTTCGTAAGGTTGAACACCCTAACCTTATGAATCGTAGGTTCACTATTTGGGTTAAAGACTCGAGAATTTGTGGTGGCTAGAGGCTACCAGGGATCTACCTTAGAACTTGGATAGTTCCCAAGTGTAGTGACATGCCATGAGCCATCATGGAGATGAGGTACTATAAGGTACTTGAATTTGACTTGATGTTGAGGTACTCGTCACAAAAGCTCAGGAGGCACCTACACGTGCTGATGATGCCGAGGTGCTTAGTATTCGTAGGGAAAGCTCGGTAGGTGCCCGTGAGTGTAGATGACACTGGGCTACCATAGGGTGAGAATCACATGATAGATGGTAATAAAACTTGTTGTAATTCATTTGCATGTTATTGCACCAATTAATTTTATTGAACTAGCTTAGTTAATTGAGTGGTGTTTGGGAGTTCGAGTCAAATCCACGGAGAGGTGAATTTGAGCATACTCTTTCTCTCTTCGATTCTCTCAAGTTATCATGTTTTTGTCATTTTTACCTTTGTCAATTTTTTTGGTGTTTGTCTCTTTGTAATTTTTTTGTGTTTTGATTAAGAAGAACACACAATAAAGTGAAATCACATGATAATATGGAAATGATAAAAACACTAAGTAACTTTTATTGCATCAAATTAGAGAAAAGTACATGGTCACATGGCGGAAGAACAACATGAGATAACATGGAATGGATGAATACATAAAATCAACGTAAAAGAAATAAATATGCTAACAATATAAACAAGAACACTCAACACCAACACGTCGGGGTGCTTGGTGGGTCATTGCCTCACCACATCAATGCAACTCCCCATTTATGTAGTCCACTAAGACCACGTCATGTAGCCATCACAATGGTGGTGGAGATGAAGAGTGGAGGATGGGGGAGCGGTTAGAGTAGAGGGAGATGGGGGTGATGGTGATGATGGGCAGCTAGGTGGTGGTGGTGTGGAGTTGTGAGGATGGTGATGATAAGGGACATGTAGATGGTGATGGTGGTGATGGCAATGGTGGTGTGGTGAAGGTAGAACTAATGGAGGGACCTAAGAAAAGAGCTAAAGGAAGGCTAAAGAAGGGAGGTCTCACATCCATCGATGAGGCCACTTGTGAGCCACTGGTGGAGGAGGAGCAAGGGTGGCTAGCTAGCCAAGGAGAGGGGTTGTTGGCTAGCCAAGAAGGAGGAAGATGAGCTATACTAAAGGGGAAGAAGAAAACTCAACCATTAGGAGGGCCACAAGAGAGGCTATTGGTGGATGAGGGTGCTTGCGAGCTAGGGCCTTGATGGCCACTAGTTGGGTTGGAGGGGGCTGCTAGTGAGGGCTAAGGGTGGCCGTCGGTAGGCCCTCCAAGGAGGAGGAGAGGAGGCGTGGGGGGGGGGGGGGGGGGGGGGGGGGGGTGTTTGGAGAAAAGAATGGAGAGGAGAGGGGCGGTTGGCCAAGGTAGGGGTTGGATGGGTTTTTTTGGTAGAGTGAACACGTGGGAGGATGGATATTTTTGAGGCTTGCCTTGGGAGGCAAGTCTTTTAGAATATTCTAGAAGGGTGGTGAGGTGGAGGTGACGTGTAAGTCTAGGTGGTGCCATATAGGGAGAGGGGGATGAGGTGGTGCCACATAGGTAGTTGATGTGGCAATTATTATTTTGGAAAGTGGTTAAGGGTGCCTCATGAGGCTTAGTGGTCGGGCTTAAGGTGGAATTGGGTAGGTTAAGTTGAGTTGTTTGGGTTCAAGTTGCTTGGGTTCTCCTCCACTATGCATTGGTGAAGTCATGAGGGCCTCATGCAGATTTTTCTTCGTGGGTCCTCTTGCACTTCACACACATTCTTTTGCTTCATCCTTTATATTTATTCCTATACAAACACAGAAATAGGGAAATTACTTAAATACTTTAATTATGCACAAAATAAGCTACATGTTCATGGAGTGCAAGATGCCGGAGATGCATGAAATATATATATATATATATATATATATATATATATATATATAGGAATTGTTGTGTAATTATATCTCTATATTTAGATTTTGCTAGTTTCTAGCAAGAATCCATGCAATGCACCTTAGTTGCAGTTTGAGTTGATAGGTTCACTTAGTCACAAACGTTCATAGAAATGGGCTTAAATCCAACCGCATAGAGTCAATAGTTCCCGCATCTCGCACTAGGTACAAATCGCCTTCTCTCATCAGATTCCAATCAACCTCCGCCTTAGGTGTCAAGTACGAATTTCTATGGCTTTGGAAATCCAACCTGAAGGTTTGAGTGGGTCTGATGGACATAAACGCCCCTTGTGTGTTGGGCTAGCTTGACCAGCAGGGATTTCCTAAACAATGACCTTTTCTGCTCCTAGGTGTCTGACCTTAGAATTTATTTAAGGAGAAGCATATATATATATATATATATATATATATATATATATATATATATATATATATATATATAAACAGAAAGAAAATAGAGTCAACATCCACTTATTGGAATACCCACGGAGACCCACGTAGAGGGTCCTTCGCAGCGATGTTTCAGGAGAACAATATTGGAGGCACCCGTCCACAAGGCATTCTTCGACGTTTCAGGATAACATCATTAGAGTCACCCTAGGTATTTTTATTATGGGACTCTTATTGTGGCAAAAGAAAATTTTCTTGGGAGCTACAGGAATTATGTTGTTTAGATTCCCAGCTAATCAATCAGTGTGCTTAGGACATGGAGGCATTTTTTATCCTAAAAATCACTCATGTTTAATAGGTAAATAATTAAGCCATTTAGTTCCTACGCCGTCAACTTAATACCTATGCCTTAAGGTCCCATCAAAAACTCGAAAATTGGTCTGCATCTCAGGAAAGAAGTGGGAAAATTAAGTCAAGATGGCATGAAGAATCTATGGGTCAGATCTTACTACCAACTCCCTTAAGTTCACAATTTTCGCAGAACCTATTTCTTTCAATTTAGTCAACCTAGGTCTCATGAATCATGCTATTTACAAAAATTTTTCTCTTTTCAGTATATATATATATATTTAAATAAAAAGTGATGGAGATGATCTAGTAACTGAAATGTAACTCAAAATAATCATTCCCACCCCCATACTCAAATCATGCCATGCCCTCATGCATGTAAGGGAATGAAAAAGATATCACCTGGGATTGGAGTGTTTAAACCATAAAATTTGTCAAGTTCCAGACCTGCTAATGGGAAAAGACAATGTATATAAATGTTGGGCTACCTGTGAGAACCTGGATCCCGCCAAGTGACGAAACCTGAGTCGCTGTGTGCTAATAACCAGCACAACACCCCTACAAGATTGCAGTTACCTAACATATAATCTTTAAATATAAGCATAGCCAACAAATAATTTATATTGCATAAATTAAATAAACGTAAAATGGGTGCTGACCAGAGGATTTATCGCAGAACACAAGTATATAAGTCCAAGGAGATGCCCAACTGAAATCACCTTACGAATTGCCAAGTATACATGAGTATAGAACCAAAAAATACATCAGTAAAAATTGAGTAGAGTAAAAACAACAATAGTAGAGTGTAATAGTAATCGAGCACAAGAGAAAATGAATACTGTAGCTTTAATTAAGCAATTTATTAGACATTTCGTTATCCGGTTCCGTTTCTTATATTAGAAGCCTAAATTATTATTGTCCAAAATTTATCAATCGACGTCTCAGGCACAAGATGATCTCGTGTAACTTCCTGCAGCGCAAGACTAGTATAAGTCACCTTCTTGGCTGGGAAGACCGCTTATATTGATTAAGTCGTTGTTCTCCATCACCTTGAGGTTATTGTGAAAAGGAATGGCATCTACATCGTATAGCGTGAACACGTATACGCACTATGTATACTGAACCATAGAAAGCCAATGACCCACCCACCTATCGAGAAAGAAACAACTCCAACCCTCGAGCCCTGCAATCCACTATCCCAATTGGCCGCTAAGCCTAACCAAAGAGTTGTAAGGAGGTCAGCAACTTCCTAAATCAGCCTCTAGAACCAGTCTGAAAAGACCAAAGCTATCACAAAAATCCGACGAGTAGCCAGGCTAAAAGCCAGTTATCTGATTCCCTTAATTTTTGACAAATCTGTCATACTACATTCATTCCAAATAACTATATCTTTCATTTTCATTCATTCCAACCATCTTTAGTAATTTCACATTATCAATTTTAGAATTAACCAATATTCACATTATCCTCCAACTTATCCATTTCCAAGAAATTTTCAATTTCTAATCATGGTTCCAATCAAATTGTTATTTAACTATCCTGATGGTGTCAGTTTTGCTAAAAATAGAACTTTTGTACATGCAATGATAAAGCCATATTCGACAAACTTAATTGCTCTATAATTCATTTACTTCATGAAAATTATCAAATAAATTGTTGTTAACTCCTTTCAATCCAGCAGTTAACTATATCAATTTGATTATTCATATTCTAACTCAACAACTTGATTTTCATCATCAATATTTAATATTTAAGCACTCAGGATAGCAAGAAATACGCAAACGAGTCTGATCCCAGCAAGAGACAAAAACACACGCTAAATGGTGCAATATGTGAGACAATCACTATATAGACAAATTGTACGTAAAAAGAAATAGACTACTCTACCTAACGTCATTACGAGGTCACGACGACTCCGTGAAAACAGGTCGGAGACTCCTAACACCTCACGTGTCTCCCAATTCTACACCTCAGAAAATGGAGCAAAAATCATCAAATCCAACCATACGGATGCATCTAACACACTCGAGAATCCTAAAATCGACTCTTGGATTGCCTAAATCTAATATCAAAGATCATCGATCTAAACAAAACAATTTTAATTGTCAAAGTAACATAAAAAAATTATTATTTTATAATCACAATTTTCCTAACCCTCAACTAATTCTTTCTTCTTCCCCGTGTTATTCTTCTTCCTTCGTTCTCTTCACTGTTCACGTAACCCATGCGTGAACCCATGGCAGCCCCTTCGCCGGATCCTCGCCGGCGCTCCTCCCCTACTACGACCACGGCCGCCGCCGTCGACCATCCAGGCGACCTCACCGGACATCCACCGGTCACCGGCAACCTCCCTCTCCAGTCCTGCACCTTCGGTCCTCTCCCGTCTCCTTCCTTGCTCGCAACAAGCTTCATGCATGCAGTGCCACCCACGGCGGTGGCCACCTCCCCGGCCGCGCTTCGGTTACCACCCGCTCGCCGACGGCCACCTCGTCCCCGTTGGCAACCACCATCAGAGCTCTATGCTCCCTCCCCTCTCTCTCTTCTTCACCCCCATGATCCGCTCATGGAGGTGCACGTAGGGCCAGGGGTCACCCTCTTTGCGTTGACCCATCACTTGCACAGCCGTGTTCCGCCCACCTCGAGCTCTCCCTGACTCCCTCACGATCTCTGCTGTTCTTTTCCAACGACAACTTCCCCATTCCTACTTATAATGCCTCCAACCGAATTTGTTGCTACGAAAAAAAACAAACCAATCTTTTCTTATTTTATTATATTTACTCATAAAACTCTTTCTTAAACAACACCTTTTCCCACCGACGTTTCCAACAACTACACCCACTTAAATAACATTTTTCCCACCTTCTTTACCACCAAATTTATTAATATCATTATTATTAATAACCTATTATTTTACTTATAAACCCCTGTAACATAGTACCATATATATATTATTTTTACTTATAACTACCATCAATCTCATAATTAACTCAAATGGAATTCGATTTTACCAAAACACATATCCTCAGAATAGTTACGAGACAAGGAATCTAACAAAATCCGTGGATTTTCAAATAGAGGTTATTTGTACAATGTGATTCTTACAGTGGATTTCACGCGGGATTACTCACGGTTTACATACGTTTTGCACATCCGAGGTTCAATCGTCACACAGAACATACCGTAGAAATTCTCGTGACACAAAAAAGTTAACAATACTTTCGAATCATCGATCTAAGACCCAGATTGCAAAAATGAAAGATACACGGATTTTAAATCTGATTACGCATTTTTTTAATTCGTGCAGCTCCAATTTGCATAAGAAAAGTAGTGACGAGTTTGTCTTGGCACACTTAGTTTGAAATAACTCAAAAATCCGAGTTCGGACCTTTACACCAACTCCCAATGAGTGCTAAGTTTAACGACATTAGCTGAGAGGAAACTCATAATAAAGGGTCTTTAAACTCAATAGAGACGGTGGCGGGTAGTGCCACCAAATGCATCCATAGGGGTGCTAGCAATGGTCCACATATGCAAACCAACTAATGGTGCAATCTGCTTACGCAGTAACCATAAATATTGATTAACCTAAATAATGTTAAAAACCTAGCTACATTATACATATTGCATTCATATTCTACATATCATGCGTTGGATCATTTTATACTGTTGTTATAGAATAATATGAAATTATCCTATTAGTTAATGTTTTTGTTACTATTTCCAGGTAATAAGAAGATCTAGATAAAGTCATGATATGAAATAAAGCAGAATAAAATGAGAAAGAGAAGAAGAAAGAAGAAGCTAGATCCAGACAAGAGGAGAGAGGAGGATATTCTGTCTCTGTCCTTAGAACCCTAGGCTAATGATTGTTTAATTATCTCTCAATTGTAATGAGGATTCTATATTGTAGTATAGTGTGCAAGAAAACTAACACATTTTGTAAATTTATACTGCTTTTAGAGTTTAGGTCATTCGCTGGAGGCTTATTATAATTTAATTCACCAATTATTATCTTAAATTATCTTGATTGTGTTAATTTTACTATTATAACTAAGAATTCATTAATTAGTATTTTAGGTTAACTTAATGGTTCATAATATATATTTAGGTAGATATACTTAGCTTAGGTTAATAATAGGATGTATCTAATTTACAATATATATATTAAGTTAATTAGATTCTTAATTTACCAATTCCTATTAACAATAGTTAAATTATAAGTACTTAATAGGATATAATTTACTTAATAATATAGATTACTATATTAAGCTTAGATTTAATTACTTAAGTTAATAATATAACCAATTCATATATAGATTACAAATATCACTTATAGGTAACTATAATTAACTATAACTTAAGACTATAATTAACTTAAGTATACTATAAACATATAACTTATTTAAATTATAAGACCTAAATTAACTTATACTTAGATTAGCTTAAGTTATCTTATTAAGTGTGTATAATGGATGAGCATAACTTATTAACATTTTGGACTATATTAAATTAATCAGTTAGGCTTATATACGTAATTTATTAAATATGGCTTATGTTAGTTAAGTAATGAATTAGTGAATAGCTTATGAATAACTTATTAAGCACATCAAGTTAATTGCAAATGAATGAAATAAAAACATGGCAAATAACTTGCTAATGATGGTTAGAATACAAATTTGAAATCATTAAGATCATGTTCTTCATTGCATAAAAGAAAATGTAAAAAGAATGCTTTAAAATGAGGTTCTTTGTACATGATAAGCACAAGTATAACTCAATTCAAACTACGTTCAAATTGTCTTCTACTCAAAAAAATGTTGGCTCGATGGCCAAGATGACTACACGTGTTAAGATCCTAAATGCTCGTAGGCCACCCCTCTTAGGCAATGGGTGAGATGTTCATAAGTATGCTCATTAGTTGGCCTCAGGCCTGTCACTCAAGGATGTAAGTAGCACATTTCCAAATATACTGCATCAGAGAACTTAGTCACCATCGATGTGGGACTAAAGCATCATGCCCTCCTTCAGTGCACAACTGCGCTCAGTAGCTATAGTAGCTACTTTAATCCTTCCCATGTAGAGCAAATGCTTCTTCAATTTAGCTTCAATACAACTTCAGAAGCTAATCCAAAGCTCAGAGTTCTTCATGGAACTCTTCAGCAACTTGATCATCATCTAAAAATGGTTGTTGATTCAGTGCCTAAGCCAAAGCTTCACCTGCACTGAAGCTTTAAGGAATACCTGCAGTGCCTAATGAAACACCTAAGACACTCTCCTGCAAAAGCTCTTCTTAACTTCCCAGTGCCTACTTAATTAGTACTTTATACTACTTGCAAAACCTAAGGAATAACTCTAAGGCTTAATACTGACCTGGAGATCAACTTCGTAGCATAGATGAACCCATAACACAGGGTTTAACAATCAAAACACACACAACTCTCAAACACTTCTAAATTCCACTAGAATGGATCATAGTTACTCTTGATAGCTTGCATAGTATTTTTTTTTTGAAACTAAGCTTGCATAGTATTTTTAAGACCTAAATCTTAACTTTAGAGCTTGAAATCATCCATGGCGACTTAGGTTTGACCTAAACATACTAGGAGTGAACTTTTAGCTCAAGATCAATCCAGACCGAACTAAAGGCACTAACCAATCTAGTGAAGTCTATTGAAGTTGTTAAGCTCAAGAATAAGAAGAGTCAAACCTTCCTAAGAGTTCTAAGGGTCTGCCGCCTTCATTCCCAGGTGGAGCTACTTGACAGATCAAACCAAGCATCTAACAACCCTACACAAGATTGTTACAAGCTCAGTGAGTTGCACTGAGGCTTATGTACCTATTAGGAGGTTCTAAGAGTGACAGAGTGGTGCTACTCTTCCTCACTAGAGCTAAGGAAGACGAAGGATATCAAAGTAGTAGAATCATTGGAATTAGAACACAAGAGTAGGAATTTAGTGCTTGAGTGTGAAATAGTTGATTAAAGGTTTTTGGAAGTTGTTACAATCATTTGAGTGTTAGTTTGAGATTGCCGGAGATGTTAGAGACATCGAAGCTCTGGTGATGATCAGGCTGAGGTTGTCAGAGAAAAATTCTCAATGAAACAACTTGATTTTTAGCTCAAAAGATTCATCAGAACCTCAGGAAGCTCAAAAACTTCCTAATTAAGTCGAGGAATGCTTTTAAAGATTCCACAAACTCAAATCAATCAAAGGACAAACTCGAGTTTAGAAGATCATTTGAATGAAGAAATCAATCAATTGATTAAGATAACTTAATCCTTGAGGTGAGGCGATGGCGTATGAGTGATCAATTAGGTGCAAGAAGCCCACCGTAGTTCTGCCATAGACAGTGGAGGTTCGATATGGATGGAAATTAGGCGTATTGTGTGTAGTGGCCAATTAAGAAAGAAAGAAGGTGGATGTGGATTGTGGAGAGGTGAGGAGGGTGGTTTGGTGTTCAATTGAGCGTGAGAAGGTCGGACGACATCGAAATGGTGTTGTTGGAGTCGAAGAAGGGGATGAGGAAATCAAGAGCTAAAATAAGCCTAAACTACCAATTAACTACCTAGATCTACTCTAATGAACTAGATACAAAATTAGAAGCTCTAACCTGGATGAAATGGTGATAATGACACTGAAGATTGCTCGTCGAAACTGGGAGAGAAAGAGTTGAGGTGAGAGAAGAATCGATGCGAATGATTGACAAAGAGAGAGAAGGTGAGCGTAGTTCCGCAGTTGACAAGGCAGAGCTGAGGAAGAGGAGGTAAGGGAGACGATCAGCTCCGTCAGAGCTAGTCTAAGAAGGGAGAGGAAGAAATCCTACTAATCGTGCACAGTATGGGGGGAGAAGGCTAGAAAAGCAATCCTCGAGATTAGAGGAGCTCAAGCATATTTATAGGCCTCGACGGAGGTCAGATGCAGTGTATGTGATCGTGAAGTAGTCTAGGTTTAGAGGAACAGTTTGTCATCGTCTCCAATGAAGACAAGTTTGACACGTCGGTGGAGGCGGTTATCGACTAATCAAAGCCATTGGATGAAGAGTGTTTGTGGAGTAGTTTCTTGGCAGCCACAGAAAAAATGGTTGATCATTCGATGAAGCTTCATTGGAGAAGGAAGATATCGATGAACATCAACCGTTGAAAAGGAAGAGGAAGAGAAGAAGATGATGACTGGGTGTTATAATGCTTTGTCGGGCATTTTAGATGAGTATAAGTCAGTTGTGTTGTAGTATAGGTGACCAAGCGTTGATAACAAATAATAATTTATTACTTGAAAACCCAAGTATCCGAGGTCGAACACAGGAAGCAAATGGAATTTATTCACTGATCTCAATAATGTAATTGAACACTTAGAGTTACTTAAAACTTAATTCAGAATATAAATGCAAGAATCTAAGAATCAATTATAACAAAAATAGAAAAATTGGACGTCTAATTCTAAGAATCAGACGTCTTAAAAAGATATTTCTTTTTAAGCTCTTATTTCCTTCTCCTTCTGAAGTCTTCTCATTTTTTCTTTCTTTCTTCACTTTTCTTCTTTGTCTCTTTAGTTCTGCTCTTTCTTATGTTCCTTTGTCTTGTTCTTCTTTTACTTCTCTTCTTCATTCTTCTTCAGCTGCACCTCTGCTACAGTGCTGCTCCTTCCCTTGGCTTCTGCCTTTCTTCTTCTTCCATTTCTTTCCTTGCCTTGATTTCCTTCTTCAGCCTTTTCCTTAGCTCTCCTCTTTTTCTTCTTCTCTTCGGCCTTCCTTCCTTCTTCCTTTCTACGACTAAGTATCCTTCCTTCCCTCTACTCAGCTGCGCCTTCCTTTTCCTTCTTCTCTTCTTCTTCCCTGCACAACACCACGCAGCAAAACCTACCCCCTACCCTCCCCGCGTCTCTCTCTCTCTATTTCTCTCTTCGGTACACTCTCCCAGAGCCAGGCAATCGGGTCGGGTATCACGTGCCCGGTCCAAACGCACTAGTGTGGGTGTGATGCGCGAGGAGTGCTAGGTTTAGGTAAATGAGTCAAGTGCCAGATCCGCGGGGGAAGGTCGCGAACGAGGCGTGAGGACGAGGGACCTCACCCCTGTGTGATTTGAGGCAACCAGCAGTAAACACAAATTCAATTTATACTACATACCTGAGCTAGAGATTTCTGAGGTGGGACTAAAGTGTCCCACCCGCTTCGCTCACGTGCCCGCAGAGTGTCACCTTCAATTGCCACAGCTGCAGTTGCTCTCCAGCCAATTGCCTAGCTGCATGGATGCGCAAGACCAATCCGCACGTCCTGGAGTGCAACACCTAGGTGGATGCGGCCTAGAGCGACCTTGAAACCTTCTTGCTTCAGCGTCAATGGCGAAAGGGGGATCAACCTGCATTTCACTTAATACGGCCTGTCGACCCCATTAAAACACCTGAGGAGCTTTGCCGTGTCTTGGCAAAGGTGGGACGGTGGGTGGCAGGCCGCGGGGTGGCTTAGGCATGTGTGCCTAGGTCACCCTGTGGCTGTGCATATGGGTTTGATCGGGGGACGTTTAGGGAGGTGATGATGGTCGATGGATGGGCAGAAGGTGATCAATGAACTGTGGTGGAGGTAGTGAGGTATCTGGCCAGGTGTGTGGAGGTGTGGAGCGGTGGAGGCACCTCGCCGGTGGGCGGTCGGAGATGGAGAAGATGGCGGTGGACAGTGGCTGCGAGAGGTCGAAAGGGAAAATAAAGAGAGGGGAATTTAAGAGGGGATAGAGAGGAGTAATTCTAACCTAACTAAGTGGATGAAGGGGGAGAGGTGGCTACTGGCTGTACCTGCTGTCACCGGAGAAGACAGTGTCTAGGGGAGGGAGAGCAGCGACGACGAAGGGCCTAGAGGTGCGCACGCGGGTGTTGCGCGATGTGGAGGAAGATGGTGAGGGCAACTCTGCCACTAGTAGTGTGGCAGAGCGACGAGAAAGAGGAGGGAGGCTCGCCAGAGCTTGCTGGACTTCCTGACCGAAGGAGAAGAAGATGAAATTGAGGTGGATCTCTAGCCAAGTCGAGCTGAAGAGATGCGGCCAGGGTTGAGGATCCTTTTATAGATGTTGGTAGGGGCTCTTATGCTTGGAAGACAAGCTTCCAAGCGCGAGAGTCCTTGTCGGAGAAGGAATCCGTTGGATACCCAAATCTCTCAAGCCTTCGCATGAGAGATTGGGTGCAAATCAGAGATTGAAATCACACTCAAATGGAAGGGAATTCCTCAGAGAATCTCCCTTCCAAATCTAGAAGATCTCTGAGGAATCAGGGAGTACTCCCCCTCCATTCCTCGTAGGAGTAGGATTTCTCCCCATTAATGGGGGAGGGACCTGATTGTAAGAGTGGCGAGGAAGTTAGGGTGGTATGCGCAAGAGTTTTCAAAAGTTAGGGGCCAGAATGTAATTGAGTGGACTATTTTGCAAAGTAGGTTCAGATGACCTCCCCTTAGGTCCAAATTTTGGAAAAAACATAATTTGGACCTAAGGAATCCAATGATGAAGTTGGATTTTAGGTTTTACCACGTTTGATCAAACATTTTACACAGAAACCCAAATTAGGTCAAATAATGAGCTGAGACCCCAATCTAGGTCAAAAGAGGTTCCAAAGGCCGAATTGAAGGTTCTAAACCCTATAGGATATTTTTCCATGAATTTTATAGGATTTATTTGATTTTTATCCTGACCATAACCTTATTGAATTAAGCGGGTCTATTTGGGGTTACAGAATGTCATTTAATTCTTGGATTAGACAATAACCCATTTCTGACTGAACCAACCTACTCTTTATCTTATTTAGACCATTTGACCTATGATTTGCCTTTGAGAAATTCCGTTTATGTACTACAATGGTAAAATTACAGTTTTAACCTTTGTTTCATGTTTTCTTCTCAGAACATTAATTCCTTGAATTAGGTCCTTCTCCAGGTTATGTAGGAGCTCTTATTCTCTTTCATAGGTCAAACTGAGCTAGTTGGAGCTCATGATGAGGCTCTCATCATACCCCCATGCCTAGCTTTTTCTTGTCCCTTAGTAAAATTTTAAGGTTTTAACTTCTGTTTTAGATCCTGAGTGTCTGTTACCAGTTATGATAATTGCTTTTCTTCTTTTGATTAGGTTAAGAATGCTGACAATAGGCCTAGAGGTACTAAGTATCAACTAAAATCCGGACCTGACCCGCTTTAGCCTCAGTCCTCCGCAAAGGTTTTTAAGTCCTGCAGAAACTATCCTATGGTCCCCATCATCAATCCTCAAAG
Organism: Thalassia testudinum; assembly: GCA_037157565.1. Taxonomy (NCBI): domain Eukaryota; kingdom Viridiplantae; phylum Streptophyta; class Magnoliopsida; order Alismatales; family Hydrocharitaceae; genus Thalassia; species Thalassia testudinum. The sequence continues at coordinate 33,919,890 of JAZHRO010000014.1, forward strand.
GTCCGTGGCAATCGATGCTTCGTGATAGCATCGCCCATGACAACCCCCAGAACCCTGGCTTTCGAGATTTCAAGATAATCCCACCCATGGCGTTCTGTGCCCAAATCCAGACCCTGGTGACGGTCGCCTTTCGCGGTGTTTTAAAGATATCTTCGTTGCAGTATTACCATGAAAAGCAATTATCAGTTTATTTTAATTTATTACTCGAAATTTAGAATATCCCGAGGTCGAACTCAGGGAGAAAACTTTAATTCTAGAAGCATATAAATTCATAATTAACTATATACTATTTTACAAAAATTAAAGAGAGAGAGTGAACAGAAAAAATCCTTTTCTTCTTTTCTTTCTTTCCTCTCCTCTTCTCTCTTCCATCTCTTCTTTCTCTGCCTTTCCTTTTTCGAACGTTTGATGCTTTGAATCAGACGCCTTATCTGCCCCTTTGCTATAGTGCCTTGCAGGTTTTTCTCCTCTTGGCTTCTCTTTCTTCTCTTCTCTGTTCGACTTCCTTCTTCTTCTTCTTGCACTGTGCCTTCTCCTTCTTCAGTTGGCTTCTCTGCCTTCCTGTCTTCTTCCTCTTTCTTCTTCAGATCCTTCTTCTATTGTAGCTTTTGGCTACTTCTTCTCTTTCTTTTCTCTGCAGCTTCCTCCTTCCTGTCTTCTTCTTCTTTCTTCAGCTGCTCCTCTGCCGCTCCTCTGCCTTGAGTTCCTCCTTCTTCTTTCTTCAGCTGCCCTGTGCAGCTAAGTCTTTAGCCGTTCCTCCTCCTTTCTTCTTCTCCTGCTTCCTTGCACGTTACATGGTTAGGCAAAACTGAACCCCTACCCGCCCCACGTCTCTCTCTCTATTTCTCTCTCAAAGGTTCGCCCCCAGAGCATTCGTGGGTATAGGGGTCGGGTAACGCGCCCGGGACCAGGCCCACCGGCGTGCGATGGTGGGCGAGGAGTGCTTGGTTGGGTAATCGGGTTCGGCCCAGACCCGCGGGCCATGAGTGCGGGCGAGGGTGGGTGCGAGCGCGTGGCGCGCTGCGTGCGTAGGCGAGGGACCTGACCCCTATGTATCGAAGGAGATAAGCCCAATACACTTTTTCAATTTATTTAAAGCGCCGCGCTCAGACATTTACGAGGTGGGACTAAAAGTCCCACCTAAATTTCGCGAATGCTCGCAGCAGGAGCTGCGTTCAATTGCCAATGCTGCTGGGGTACTCGCAGCCAAACACTTGGCTGGGGTTGTGCGCGAGGGCTTTCGCACATCCTGGGGGACTTCACCTGGAGCGGAGAGGCCTGCAACTACAGCAAGCTCTCTTCAAGCTTCTTCGTCAATGGCGGAGGGATGTTGGAACCTGAAATGTGTGAACACAGCCTTGCAGCCCTTTCAGATCAGAGGAAAACCTTTGCCGTATCATGGCAAAGGTGAAGCAGAGGTTGGCTGGCCGCGGGGCGACCTAGGCGTGCGTGCCTAGGTCACTCTGTGGTCGGGTTCATGGGTTAGGTCGGGAGGCATTTTTGGTGGTGTAGGCGGTTGGTGAAGGTGCGGAGGATGATCAGTAGGAGGTGGCGGTGCTTAGGGATCTATTGGCGAGGCGGATGGAGGCGAGGAGCGGCGGGGATGCCTCGCCGGAGGTCTGGTCGGAGGTGGAGAAGGTGGAGATGGACAGTGGATGTCGAGGGGTATAAACAACAAATTAACAGGGGGGAAATAAAGGAGAGAGTAAGAGGAAGAGTTTTTACCTGGCTAAGAGGACGGAAGGGAGGAGATGGCGATCGGCGCGTCTTTGCCGTCGCCGGAGACGAAGGTGCCAGAGGAGGGGGTGGCGACAAGGAGAAGGGTTGGAGAGTGCCAGCTGGTACGGCTTGGTGCGGAGGAGAATGGCGGAGCTAGCTCTGCCACTGGTATGGTGGCAAAGAGACGAGAAGAGGGAGGAAGAGTCGCTGGAAGCGTCGGGCTGTTGGTCGGAGTGAGGAGGGGATGAATTTGGGGGAGTTCACTGGCCAAATCGAGCTTGCCTCAAACGGCAGCCCCTGCTGCTCCTTAAATAGGTGTTGGTGAGGAGGGAAACTCGAGGAGGAAGCGTGGGCAGGCAGCCGGAGAATGGCCAGAAAAGAGACCCATGCCTCTCGCGCATTCGCACAAGAGGTATGGGTGTCGGTAGGGCATGGGAGGGGGTCAATGTGGAAGAAGACAACGTAGGGGACCCTCATCTCGTTTCTGGGGCCGGTCCCCATACCCTGCGCGGCGCCATCCTCTGCGCAGAGTCGCCGGAGGCATGGGTTGCTACTACGGGTGGCAGAGGGACCGATTTGCAAAGAACGAAGGGAAAGTTGAGGGGTTAAGTGCAAGGGTTCAAAACGTAATTCTTGAAGACCAATTTGTAAAGTAGGTCAAGGCAAACTTTCCTTAGGTCCAAATTTTGACCTTAGGTCCAAATTTTGATATAACACTAATTTGGACCTAAGGAATCCAATGGTGAAGTTGGATTTTAAGTTTGACCATGTTTGACCGATCAATTTGCACAAAAACTCAAATTAGGTCAAAAATTAGGTATGGTTCTCAATCTAGGTCAAGATAGGTTCCAATGGCCAAATTGAAGGTTCTAAACCCTAGGGGATATTTTTTCATGAATCTTAGAGGGTTTAATTGATTTTTATCTTATCTGGAACTTTGTGAATTAAAGCGAGTTTGTTTTGGAGTTACAGAATGTCAGTTAATTCCTAGATGCTACTATAACCCTTTTCCGATCAACTCATCTCACCTTCTCTCTTATTAAGCCCATTTGGCCTGTGTTTAGACTCTTAGAAATCCCGTTTGTGCACTGCATTGGTAAAATTGCAGTTTTACCCCTTGTGAATTGCTTTATACTCAATTTTATAGTTCTCTGATTTAGGCTTTCCCTTAGGTTTTGTAGGAGCTTTTTGTGCACTTATTTAGGTCAAAATGTGCTAGTTAGGATTCATGATGAGGTTCTCATCATACCCCCGTGCCTAGCTTTTGCTAGTCCCTTAGCAAAAATTTAAGGTTTTAACCTCTGTTCTATACCATGAATTTCTTTCATCAAATTTTGATAAGTGTTTTTCCTCTTGTATCCTTGATTAGGTCAGAATGTCAATCATAGGCCTAAAAGGTAGTCTAGTACCAACGAAGATCTAGATCTGTCTAGCTTTAGCCTCAGTCTTTTGCAAAGATTTTTAAGGCCTACAGGGACTAACCTAAAGTTTATTGGACTATGTGATTAAAGCACCCATGCTTGAGATATTTTTTGCCTTGGTTCAGTTTGTAGTGTGTTTTGTAAGAGAGAGACAGAAGGTTTATTTGTTTGGAGAGTTTTCTCTCTCTTTTCTTTTTAATTCTAGCTTAAGATTGGCTTCACAACACGATCTGTATCGGATTCCTTGTCCCCATCATCAATCCTCAAGGGTCCCTGTAACGACCCGGTTCCCGAGTCCCTACGAGACACGAGAACCGGACCGACTCGACTAATCCCAAGACCTAGTCGTCCAACGAGGAAGTAACCAAAAGACAGTAAAATAAACCACATTCAGCATGAATATAACTAACAGTAAGAAAGTACAGCAGTAAGGAAAGAAACTACTACAGTAGGTACCACCACAACAGTAAAACAACATTTATCATATAACAAGAACTGCAGGTAAAGAAGGTACAGCGGAAACAAAAACTACTCACTAGAACAGAAACAAAAGGGGTACAAAAAGGCTGTGGTACTCTACTGGACCCTACTCGGCCCAGCGTCCTCTGCAGCCGTCGACCCTGGCTGCTCAACACCTGGTCCTGAAAAAGGTAACGAGTGTAACACGTCAGCAAAACGCTGAGTAGAGTGGCAAACTAACTAAAGGCAACAGTAGAGTGTACAGTAGCTGTTATGTTCTATTACTTCTTTTTTTTTCACATCTTTCAATTTTTCTCACTATTTCTTTTATTTCTCAGATCCTTTACTTGATCTCGAATGTCCTCGTGGGAACGATCTTGATTGCAGTTTTTTCCAAAAGTAGAAGTAGCACGTGGTGCTCTCCTGGCCGGGAGAGTCCCCCTTGGTGATCCTACCCTCAGTCAACCACCCCAAGGTCACTGACAGACGTAACGGTGACTACGGCACGCGCGATAGACGCACAGGTAGCTAGCCCGCACTGGCACGCGGTCAGTCGTTTCCGTTAATGGGTGCGCCCAAAGCACAGCACGGAACCAGGGCAGAGCCCTCTCAGTAACAGGGGTCCAACCCCTCCACAGTAACCAAACCGGGGCCTTGCCCCTCCACAGTCCGCGCACCCTCGCCTGAATACCCTGGTTTGCCCTAATGGGCCTAACAAGTCGGTGAAGGAGGCTAGCAGAACCCCGGGGCCCGTGGGGTAGCTAGTACTCTCCTAACACTAGTAGCTCTCCTCGGTACTACGTACACGAGGGCCAACAAGTCGGTACAGAGCAGCCAATCCTAACCCCGGGTCCCTGGGGCGGCTGGCCCCACTCTGCACTAAACAGGTACAGGTACTTCCCTTGGTACTGCGTACCCAAGAGACAGTACAAACTACATCTCAGTTCCATTCCTTTTTCTTTCCAGGAGTTCCACTCCTAATTCCCCGTAGGGTTCCAGCTCTTTATCTCAGAACATCATATGTTTCACTTTCCAGATTCACGTTCTCAAAATCCATGATCTCAAACATGTTTCTTTATTCATGACAGGCAGCTGTTAATTAAATTTACAAGCAGCTTTATATATATTCCTTTCCATTTTCCCAAGACTGCAGTAATATACATTCCACTAGTTTTTCCACCCTAGGATTCATGCCATACCCTAGGATCTATCATACAATCTAGTTTTCCGGCCCTAGGATTCATGCAACACCTAGGAGCTATCATTCCATATATTTCTCATTCCTAGGATTCATGCAATGCCCTAGGTTCTAGTTATGGTTCCATACTTTAACAGATTTTATTAATACTTAAAGCCACTCTACCAGGTACAACGGGAGTAGTGGGGGCGTGATCGGGAATCCCGCGTGCCTCCGCGACTCTCAAGACTGCAACCGAACGAGGTCCTATCACAAGGATCAAACACAAGGAGTGTCTCAGAACAGTGTATAGCTACTGTAGACGGGTAGAGGAATTAATTCTGAAAAGAACGCAACTCGAATCGCGGAAAACGGAGCCCAAACGGGCCCTAAACGGGTCGAAAAAGACGATACTGTGCAAAATCAGACGTCTGGAACTCCTTCCAGACGTCTTAAACGGTGGATCAGAGAATTACCTGTTCAGCTTGGTTCCCCGGACGTCCAGAAGTCTGCGGGGACGTCTGTCCTATACCCCAGACGTCCGATGGTCCACACGGACGTCTGTAGATCACTCCCGCCGTCTGGTACAACTTCCAGACGTCTGATTCGCAAAGGATGGCGAATCAGCGACCTGCGCACGGCCAACCCCCCCTCCCTCAGTACGGTCAGTCGAGAAGAAGGAAGAAGAAAGCGGAAACTTACCTTTCAGACGTCTGTATGATCTTACAGACGTCGACCTTGCCGTCTGGCTATCAACCCAGACGTCTGATTCTGGAAATCTTTCCAGAATCAGAACCCTGCTCGGCCTCCGCTCGCGACGCCGCCCGCGTCGCACCTCGCGCGTCTGCTGCTCAGCCCGCAGCAGGTCCCACTCCGCGTCGCTCCGCGCCCCCTGCGCCCTCCGCCGGCCGGCCAAGCCACTCCGGCGAGCTCGCCCTCACGGCAGAGCCCCGCCCTCGCACGCCGCACCTCCTCCGCGCTCACTGCGGCTGCCGCTGCCGCCCTCGCGCTCAGGAAGGAGAAGAAGGAGGAGACGGTGGAGACGGGAGGGGAGGCGCGCCCTTTTAAGGCCGCGCGAGGAGGAGAGAGAAGGTGGTCGCAGCGCGCCTGCAGCCGCAGAGGGAGAGAGAGGAGGAATCGCACGTCTGCGCGCACAGGCGCGCAGACGAATCTCCCGTGCGAACATAACTGTTTTCCAGACGTCTGTAAACGATCCCGGACGTCTGGTCAGACGTCTGGATGTGATCCAAGACGTCTTGTCCGACGTCTGGGACACCTCCCAGACGTCTTAAAAGGCGTCTGGGGCACGCGTTCGTTACAATATAACAAACTCAAAGGAAGTTTCATCCCCGAAACTTGCGCCAACTAGGGTGCGGGAAAAAGATGTCCAAATAACCATAACAAACTCAAAGAGGACCGAAGCCGGTCCGAAAAGACGTACCCGCGAAAAGCTCCGGGTACCGCTCCCGCATTGCCGCCTCAGGCTCCCAGGTAGCCTCCTCGTACCGCTGGCTCCTCCACAAAACCTTTACCAGGGGTACTTGCTTTCGTCTCAACCTGTAGACGGCTCGGTCTAGGATCTGCACTGGCCGCTCGGGGTAGGTCAGGTCGTCGCTCACCTCGACGCTCTCGTGACTCAGTACGTGGCTGGGATCGGCTACGTACTTCCTGAGGTTGGACACGTGGAACACGTCGTGCACACCAGAAAGCTGCGGGGGAAGGGCAAGTCTGTAAGCAACGGGTCCAACCCGCTCAAGGACCTCAAAGGGCCCCACGAAGCTCGACGCGAGCTTCCCTCTCACCCCAAACCGCTGTAAGCCCTTCATGGGCGAAACACGAAGGAAGACGTGGTCCCCAACCTCGAACTGCACCTCTCTGCGTCTGCGATCTGCGTAGCTCTTCTGTCTGCTCCTGACAGTGCAGAGTCGTCTGTGGATCTGCTCGACTACCTCCTGACTCTGCCGGATCAACCTGGGGCCAACCTCCCACTTGGTCCCCACCTCAACCCAACTCAAGGGTGCCGTGCATTTCCGTCCGTACAGAGCCTCGTAGGGAGCCATGCCGATGCTCGAGTGATAACTGTTGTTGTATGCAAACTCCGCCAGGGGCAGGTGCTCCTCCCAAGAGCCCCTCCAGTCTAGTACACAGGCACGCAAAAGGTCCTCAAGTGTCTGTATCGTGCGTTCCGACTGTCCGTCCGTCTGGGGGTGGTAAGCCGTGCTAAACCTCAACCTCGTCCCCAAAGCCTGCTGAAACTCAGCCCAAAACTGGGACGTAAAGCGGGTATCCCGGTCGGATACGATCTCCCGCGGAACTCCGTGTAGTCGCACCACATCACGGATATACCTCTCTGCCAACTGTGCTGGTCCCAAAGTGACTCGGATCGGCAAGAATCGTGCCGTCTTCGTCAATCTATCCACTATTACCCAGACTGCGTCGTGTCCTCGCTGGGTAACAGGTAAGCCCACCACCAAGTCCATGGTGATGCTCTCCCACTTCCACTCTGGCACTGGAAGCGGCTGAAGCGGCCCTGCAGGCCTCTGATGCTCGGCTTTCACCTGCTGGCACACTAAGCACTGCTGCATGAACTCACCCACATCCCGCTTCATCCCTCTCCACCAGAACTCGCGTCTCAAGTCATGGTACATTTTCGTGTTTCCGGGATGTATGGTGAATCTGGAATCGTGTGCCTCAGTCAGGAGCTCTCTCAACAGCTCCTCGTCTCTGGGGACGCACAACCGTCCCCTCAAGCGTAACACCTGGTCTGTGAAAGAGAAGTCCCCTGGGTCCCCTGATAGTACTCTGTCGCGCAAAGACTGCAAGTACGGATCGGCCATCTGTCTCGTGATGATGCGGTCTAACAACTCTGGCCTGGTCTGCCGTGTCACCGTCACTGCCCCACAGTACCCTCGTAACTCTAGAGGTCGCCAACTGCCCACCTCCTCCAAAAGGCTCCAACTCTGTAACTGTAGACTGGCCAAGCGTGCGGGCGCCTTACGGCTCAAGGCGTCAGCCACCACATTGGCCTTTCCCGGGTGGTAGGAGATGCTGCAGTCGTAGTCCTTCAGGAGCTCCAACCAACGTCTCTGTCTCATGTTGAGCTCCTTCTGATCAAAAAGATATCTGAGGCTCTTGTGATATGTAAAAATCTCGAAGGTCTCACCGTACAAGTAGTGCCTCCATGTCTTCAGCGTGAAGACAACAGCTGCCAACTCTAGATCGTGGGTAGGGTAGGTATGCTCATGGGGCTTCAGCTGCCGCGAAGCGTAAGCGACCACGTGACCCCTCTGCATGAGCACACCTCCTAACCCCTGCAAGGAAGCGTCCGTGTACACAACGAACCCGCCACTACTGTCAGGGATGGTGAGCACGGGAGCCGAGGTCAACCTCTCCTTCAGCTCCAGAAAACACGCCTCACAGGCGTCTGTCCAAGCGAAAGGCACGTCCTTCCGGGTCAACTGTGTCATAGGACGCGCAATCTGTGAAAATCCTCTGATGAACCGTCTGTAGTAACCTGCCAGTCCCAGGAAACTGCGAATCTCAGTGACTGAACGCGGTCTCTCCCACCTGAGCACTGCCTCGACCTTGGCGGGGTCCACCGCCAGGCCGTCTCCAGAGATCACATGACCCAAAAAGGTCACCTCCCTCAACCAGAACTCGTACTTGCTGTATTTGGCGTACAGCCTGCGTCGTCTCAGAGTGTCCAGAACCATCCGCAAGTGCTGTCCGTGCTGCGTCCGATCTCTAGAATAGATGAGTACATCATCTATGAAAACCACCACAAACTGGTCCAAGTACGGTCTAAACACCTGGTTCATCAGGTCCATGAAAGCAGCGGGGGCATTGGTCAGCCCAAACGGCATGACCAAAAACTCGTAGTGTCCGTATCGGGTGCGGAAAGCTGTCTTGGAGACGTCGGTCTCCCTGATCCTCAACTGGTGGTATCCAGACCTCAAGTCGATCTTGGAAAACACCGTGGCACCCCGCAACTGGTCAAACAAATCGTCGATCCTCGGCAGCGGATATCTGTTCTTGACGGTGACCCTATTCAGCTGTCGGTAGTCCACACAAAGGCGTAGGGTCCCATCCTTCTTCTTCACAAACAGTACCGGGGCTCCCCAGGGAGACGCACTGGGCCTCACGAAACCTTTCTCCAAAAGGTCCTGCAACTGGGACTTGAGCTCTCGCAGCTCAAGCGGTGCCATTCTGTATGGCGCGGTGGAGATGGGGCTGGTCCCTGGTACTAGTGAGATCTCAAACTCGATCTCACGCTCGGGCGGTAGTCCTGGTAACTCGTCTGGAAACACGTCGGGGTACTCTCTGACCACCGGGATGCTCTGGAAGTCTGCCACGGGGCTGTGCTCTGCCACCACACAAGCTAGGAAGCCCTCACACCCCTGGCTCAAAAGTCTCGCCGTCCGAAGTGCCGAAATGCACCTGAAACCTCCGTCCACTGGCTGCCCGTGAAACTCGAAAGAAGGCAACTCCGGAATGGAGAAGACAATCTTCCTCTCAAAACAGTCTACCAAGGCGTGGTAAGCGGACAGCCAATCCATCCCCAGAATCACTCCAAAGTCCTCCATCTGTATCATAATCAGGTCAGCTGGCAGGCTATGTCCCCCGATGCTGACCCCGCAACCCGTGTACACCTCCTCAGCTACAAACAGCTGACCACTCGGACCTCTGATTACGAACGGATTCTCTAACAGTGTATAATCCTGGTCCAAACTAACTGCGAAACTGGCTGCGACAAACGAGTGCGTAGCGCCAGAATCGAAAAGCGTGTAAATGAGTCTGCCAGAAACTGAAACCATACCTGCTACCACGGATCCCGATGCTCTGGCGTCCCTGTGTGTTAGGGCGTTGATACGCCCCTCAGCTCTAGGTGCGGACGAAGCAGCCACACTCTGCGTCGGACGGGTAGGTGCTGGCCGGTACCCTCCTCGCGACTGCTGTCCTCCTCCTCGTGCCTGGGAACCGCGGCCTCCTGCACGCCCTCCAGTGCTCTGCACGGGAAGTATCTGCTGACCTCCTGCCCTAGATGGGCAGTCCCTCCTGACGTGGCCCGGCTGGCCACACTGGTAGCAGAGGGGAACCCGACTCCCGCCCTCAGTGAGTCCCTGCTGTCGGCTAGGCGGCGGTCCGGTGCTGGCGACTGGCCCCTGTCGAGGGCCCCCAAAGGCCACTGATGGCCCTGCACAGCGTGACAGCTCTCCTGCGGATGTCACGTGTCTCCGTTCTCGCCGGCCCTGTGAGAAGTCTGGCTGAAAGGGCCATCTTGTAACGACCCGGTTCCCGAGTCCCTACGAGACACGAGAACCGGACCGACTCGACTAATCCCAAGACCTAGTCGTCCAACGAGGAAGTAACCAAAAGACAGTAAAATAAACCACATTCAGCATGAATATAACTAACAGTAAGAAAGTACAGCAGTAAGGAAAGAAACTACTACAGTAGGTACCACCACAACAGTAAAACAGCATTTATCATATAACAAGAACTGCAGGTAAAGAAGGTACAGCGGAAACAAAAACTACTCACTAGAACAGAAACAAAAGGGGTACAAAAAGGCTGCGGTACTCTACTGGACCCTACTCGGCCCAGCGTCCTCTGCAGCCGCCGACCCTGGCTGCTCAACACCTGGTCCTGAAAAAGGTAACGAGTGTAACACGTCAGCAAAACGCTGAGTAGAGTGGCAAACTAACTAAAGGCAACAGTAGAGTGTACGGTAGCTGTTATGTTCTATTACTTCTTTTTTTTTTTCACATCTTTCAATTTTTCCCACTATTTCTTTTATTTCTCAGATCCTTTACTTGATCTCGAATGTCCTCGTGGGAACGATCTTGATTGCAGTCTTTTCCAAAAGTAGAAGTAGCACGTGGTGCTCTCCTGGCCGGGAGAGTCCCCCTTGGTGATCCTACCCTCAGTCAACCACCCCAAGGTCACTGACAGACGTAACGGTGACTACGGCACGCGCGATAGACGCACAGGTAGCTAGCCCGCACTGGCACGCGGTCAGTCGTTTCCGTTAACGGGTGCGCCCAAAGCACAGCACGGAACCAGGGCAGAGCCCTCTCAGTAACAGGGGTCCAACCCCTCCACAGTAACCAAACCGGGGCCTTGCCCCTCCACAGTCCGCGCACCCTCGCCTGACTACCCTGGTTTGCCCTAATGGGCCTAACAAGTCGGTGAAGGAGGCTAGCAGAACCCCGGGGCCCGTGGGGTAGCTAGTACTCTCCTAACACTAGTAGCTCTCCTCGGTACTACGTACACGAGGGCCAACAAGTCGGTACAGAGCGGCCAATCCTAACCCCGGGTCCCTGGGGCGGCTGGCCCCACTCTGCACTAAACAGGTACAGGTACTTCCCTTGGTACTGCGTACCCAAGAGACAGTACAAACTACATCTCAGTTCCATTCCTTTTTCTTTCCAGGAGTTCCACTCCTAATTCCCCGTAGGGTTCCAGCTCTTTATCTCAGAACATCATATGTTTCACTTTCCAGATTCACGTTCTCAAAATCCATGATCTCAAACATGTTTCTTTATTCATGACAGGCAGCTGTTAATTAAATTTACAAGCAGCTTTATATATATTCCTTTCCATTTTCCCAAGACTGCAGTAATATACATTCCACTAGTTTTTCCACCCTAGGATTCATGCCATACCCTAGGATCTATCATACAATCTAGTTTTCCGGCCCTAGGATTCATGCAACACCTAGGAGCTATCATTCCATATATTTCTCATTCCTAGGATTCATGCAATGCCCTAGGTTCTAGTTATGGTTCCATACTTTAACAGATTTTATTAATACTTAAAGCCACTCTACCAGGTACAACGGGAGTAGTGGGGGCGTGATCGGGAATCCCGCGTGCCTCCGCGACTCTCAAGACTGCAACCGAACGAGGTCCTATCACAAGGATCAAACACAAGGAGTGTCTCAGAACAGTGTATAGCTACTGTAGACGGGTAGAGGAATTAATTCTGAAAAGAACGCAACTCGAATCGCGGAAAACGGAGCCCAAACGGGCCCTAAACGGGTCGAAAAAGACGATACTGTGCAAAATCAGACGTCTGGAACTCCTTCCAGACGTCTTAAACGGTGGATCAGAGAATTACCTGTTCAGCTTGGTTCCCCGGACGTCCAGAAGTCTGCGGGGACGTCTGTCCTATACCCCAGACGTCCGATGGTCCACACGGACGTCTGTAGATCACTCCCGCCGTCTGGTACAACTTCCAGACGTCTGATTCGCAAAGGATGGCGAATCAGCGACCTGCGCACGGCCAACCCCCCCTCCCTCAGTACGGTCAGTCGAGAAGAAGGAAGAAGAAAGCAGAAACTTACCTTTCAGACGTCTGTATGATCTTACAGACGTCGACCTTGCCGTCTGGCTATCAACCCAGACGTCTGATTCTGGAAATCTTTCCAGAATCAGAACCCTGCTCGGCCTCCGCTCGCGACGCCGCCCGCGTCGCACCTCGCGCGTCTGCTGCTCAGCCCGCAGCAGGTCCCACTCCGCGTCGCTCCGCGCCCCCTGCGCCCTCCGCCGGCCGGCCAAGCCGCTCCGGCGAGCTCGCCCTCACGGCAGAGCCCCGCCCTCGCACGCCGCACCTCCTCCGCGCTCACTGCGGCTGCCGCTGCCGCCCTCGCGCTCAGGAAGGAGAAGAAGGAGGAGACGGTGGAGACGGGAGGGGAGGCGCGCCCTTTTAAGGCCGCGCGAGGAGGAGAGAGAAGGTGGTCGCAGCGCGCCTGCAGCTGCAGAGGGAGAGAGAGGAGGAATCGCACGTCTGCGCGCACAGGCGCGCAGACGAATCTCCCGTGCGAACATAACTGTTTTCCAGACGTCTGTAAACGATCCCGGACGTCTGGTCAGACGTCTGGATGTGATCCAAGACGTCTTGTCCGACGTCTGGGACACCTCCCAGACGTCTTAAAAGGCGTCTGGGGCACGCGTTCGTTACAGTCCCTGGCAGTCAATGCTTCGAGATAGCACCACCCATGGTAACCCCCAGAACCCTGGCTTTCGAGATTTCGAGATAATCCCGTCCATGGTGTTCCGTGGCCAAATTTAGACCCTGACAATTGACACTTCGTGATAATGCCATCCATGGAATCTGAACCAGCAAAGTGCTTACATGCCCCCGGTAGGATATGTAAATATCCTAGGAGACAAGCACCGAGGAGATGATATGTTATTACGCATCTTCGAGGGGAATTTCCTACCTCCCCACGCTGGGAACTCGTCCAAATCAATTTGTGTTGATTGACTGCTCCTAATCTAGGTGACATTTTCAGAATATTTAAAATGCTTCTATGTGATTTTGATATTTATGCTCACTGAATCTGACTGTGTGTGTGAATTTGGGTGCTTAGGTTACTAAGTCCCATAAACCAAAAGTTAGTTAACGAGGCCAAATACTCCCTAAGCCTTGGACCTAATACTCAAGCTTTTCATTTTCCTCAACCTCTTGAGGAATATCTAGATCATAACGGGTACTAAGAGTCTAGCCAAGAATGCCTAAGGTTCGCGTTCTTACTAATCTTGTTGTGCACTTTTGTTTTTCTTTTCCTTAATGTGGTCTAGAAATTTGGTTAATTCCTTAATTTCTTACTAATGATTATCCCTTTTTTTCTTTCATTTGGTGCTCCTTTTTATCATTATGTTCTTCTCTTTTTGTAAAGTTTTCCAGCAATTTCTTCCTCCTTCAAAGTTTTTTTTTATATGCGAATTTTTTTATTGAAATCTTTTCTTGTTATGTCATTTCATTGCACTTTCATACCCCCCCCCATGCCTAAGATTTGCAATATCCTCATTGTACATTAGGTGGGTTTTTATTTAGCTTGGTTCATGCATTAAGACAGGTATTTGGTGAGTGGATGGGTCGAGGTAACTGTTGTGGACGATTTCTAATCTCAGTTACGAGTACCTGAGGTGAAGTTGGCTGTCCTAAAGGATGAACCTAAAGTGCAAAGAAATGTCAGAAAAGGTTTTGGGTTTTTCAAAAAGAATGACGGACTGCCTCCCGTTAAGCGCTGAGTTTTACGCCATCGGATGGGCGCAATAAGCGCAGGGGGAATGGAGGATAAATGATGACTTAGCCAAATCTGTACTAGCTACGTCAATGAAAAGTTTGAGTCTCTGACCGTTCACAATGAATGTTCGGAATCGTGGCTGAGAGGACTGATTTCGACGGCTTTATTTCCAAAAATCTGTCAAACAAGATACGGTCCGACCCACTTGGATCGCAGTTTTCCAAGGAAGAGTTTGAGTCGGGCATCGAAGAGTAGGACATTCTGACTAGGGTGGAAGATCTTTCTAGATATGTGCTTGTCGTGAAAGGCTTTAACCCACTCTTTGTAGATTCGCGAGTTCTCAAAAGCATCAAGGAGTAATTCATCAATCTCGCTTATCTGAAGCTTTCTGTGGGTTCCAGCCTTAGAAAGATCTAAGTTGAAGCTCCGTACTGCCCAATAGGCTTTGTGCTCCAGTTCGACGGGAAGGTGACACGCCTTCCCGTACACCAGTCTAAAAGGAGACATGCCTAATTGGATCTTGTGGGCGGTCCTATAGGTCCACAAAGCTTCTGGAAGTCGGGACGACCAGTCCTTCCTATCAGGTCGAACAGTGACCTGTAGGATTTTCTTGATCTCCCGATTTGATAGCTCAGCTAGACCATTAGTCTAGGGGTGGTAAGGAGTAGAGATTCGGTAAGACACCCTGTATTTAGTCATCAGTGACTTGAATTAAGCATTGGTGAAATGGGTCCCTCCATCAAAGATGATCGCACGAGGAATCTCGAACCGTGAGAAGATATTCTGATGAATGAATTTGATGACGATCTTGTGATCACAGGTTCGGGTCGGAATGGCTTCGATCCATTTGGACACGTAGTCCACAGCGAGTAAAATGTACTCGAAGCCATCCGAAATAGGAAAGGGGCCCATAAAATCAATCCCCCAAATATCGAAAATCTCACATATGAGAATCGGCTGTAAAGGCATCATGTTGCGGTGGCTCATGTTGCCCAAAGTTTGGCAACAACTGCATGCCTTACAGTGACTGTATGTGTCCTTGAAGATAGTGGGCTAGTAAAAGCCACACTGGAGGATTTTTTATGCGATTTTGTGCCCAGAGAAGTGGCCACGGCATGCCTGGTAATGGCAGAAGGAGAGAATGTTATTGATTTCGCTCTCTGGGGCACATCGCCGGATGATAAGGTCAGTACCTATGAGGAATAGGTATGGGTCTTCTCAGATGTAGTACTTGGCATCGAAGCGCAATTTGTCTTTCTTGGCCTTTGGCCAATCAGACGGGATCTGGTGTGATGCCAAGTAGTTTACTATATCAGCAAACCAAGGAAACCTAGTACCAGTAATCAAGGGGTGCTCATCAGGAAAATGCTCCGTGATGGGTCCAGAAGGGTCGATGATCTCAGAAGGAAGGCGAGACAAGTGGTTAGCTACCACGCTCTATCTTCCTGCCTTGTCGCGAATCTCGAGGTCGAACTCTTGCAACAGCAAGATCCATCGGATTAATCGAAGTTTCGCATCCTTCTTTGCAAGGAGATGCCTCACAGCTATGTGATCCGAGTAGATTATGACGTGGGAACCAAAGAGATAAGATCTGAATTTTTCAAGGGCAAATACTACTGCTAGCAGCTCTTTCTCCGTAACCATGTAGTTACACGGAGCCTCGTCAAGTGTCTTGCTAGCGTAGTAGATGACCACGGGTTTCCCGTCAACTTCTGCCCCAGAACCGCTCCTACAGCGAAGTCAGATGCATCGCACATGATCTCAAAGGGTTGAGACCAATCAGGGGACTGTAGGATCGGGGCTTGGGTGACTCGGTCACGAAGGTTCTCAAAAGCTTGAGTGTATTCCTTGGAAATCTCAAAGGGTACATCCTTGGAGAGAAGAGTAGTCAAGGGGTGCATGATTTTCTAGAAATCAGGGATGAAACGACGGTAAAAGCTGACGTACCCCAGAAAAGATCGGATGTCCCTGATCGAGCTATGCATAGGAAGTCTAGAAATCAGATTAACCTTGGCTCGATCCACCTGGATGCCTCTCTCAGAAATTAAGTGTCCCAGGATGATCCCCTCAGTCACCATAAAGTGGCTCTTTTCCCAGGAAAGAACCAGATTTACATCAACGCAACGCCTGAGTATGTGAACCAAGTGCTGGATGCAATCGTCAAATGATACCCCAAAAATTGAGAAGTCATCCATGAAGACTTCCAGATAATCACCTACCATATCAGAGAATATGGCAAGCATGCACCGCTGAAAAGGTGCGGGTGCATTGCAGAGACCGAAAGGCATCCTTCGAAATGCGTACGTTCCGAAGGGGCAGGTGAATGTGGTCTTCTCTTGGTCCTCTAGATGAATCGCCACTTTGTTGTAACTGGAGTACCCATCAAGAAAGCAGAAGAATCTATTTCCCGCTAACTTCTCGAGAATCTGATCAATAAATGGTAGTGGGAAATGATCCTTCTTCGTGGAGGAATTAATTCTTCGGTAATCTATGCAGACTCTCCATGAGTTGGCTATACTGGTAGGTATGACCTCTCCGGTTTCAGTCGTGATGGTGGTGAGCCCTGCCTTCTTAGGCACAACCTGGATGGGGCTCACCCAACGACTGTCGGAGATCAGGTAGATGATCCCTGCATCTAACCACTTAATGATCTACTTCTTCATGACCTCCTGCAGATTGGGATTCAAACGTCTCTACATCTCACGTGAAGTTTGTGCGCCCTCTTCAGAATAGATACGGTGTGTGTAGTAAGAGGGACTTATTCCAATCAAGTCATCGAGAGTCCAACCAATGGCTCTACGATGTTGCTGGAGAACAATAATCAGACGGGATTCCTGATCAGGTGTGAGTTTGGAGTTTATAATCACAGGAAATGTCTGATTAGAACCCAAAAAGACGTATTTTAAATGATCGGGAAGAGGTTTGAGTTCAAGAATGGGGTTATCAGCAGCAGCGGGTGGTTCAGCGTGAGTGTGGGGTACAAGGGTAGGAGTTATAGGCTTGTCTAGATCAAGGTCTAACTCCTCTAATTGCGGTTCAAGATCTTCTTGTGGTTGATGAGGAATAATCATGTTGTCCTCAAGTTGTGGTTCATCAACCACAGCTCTAATATCACAAATTTGTTCAATGACACCGCAATTGATCCCTTGTTGGGCCTTAAAGATATCAATTTTGAGAGTCTGATTCCCAAATTTCAGTTCTATTTAGCCCTCTTCACAACTTATATTGGCCCTTGCAGTGGCCAGAAAAGGTCTCCCTAGTATGATTGGTGTATCCCTTGGGTTTTCAGGTGCATCCATATCTAAGATGATGAAATCTACGGGGAAATAGAAATCCCGCACCCTAACAATAACATCCTCAAGAATTCCCTTAGGTGACTTGATAGATCGATCTACTAACTGCAATGTCACCTCGGTCGATTTTAGCTCAGATTCTTCTAAATTGTTAAGTAGGGATGTGGGTATCAAGTTTATGGAGGCACCTAGGTCCAATAATGCTCTATCAAATTGGGTTTCACCAATCTTACATGAAATCAGGGGAGTGTCTAGGTATTTTTCCTTAGGTGGGAGTCTACTCAAGATTACAGAGCTTGCTTGCTCTAACAGTACAATTGGACTCCCACTCTTGGTTCGCGGCTTACGCTGAGGTGTGCACACATTTTTTAGGAATCGTGCGTAAGTCGGTACGTGGCGGATTGCATCCATCAAGGGGATGTTTATTTGGACCTGCTCAAAGAGCTTGACCAGGTCCTTCTCAGGAGCCACGGGTTTGGTTGTCCTTTTTCCCTTGGTCAAGGCCTTGGGAAATGGAACATTGGTTGGTTCCTCTAGGATAGGTCCAGGTTTTTGATCTGGGATAGGGATTGGAACATCCTTGATGACTGTCCTAGGGTTTGGGTCACTACCAGGCTTGGAGTGGTCTGGATATGGTGGATCTTGTATTGCCTTACCACTACGGGTTGTTATAGAATTTATTCCTGCCTGGTTCTGGTTAGGGGTTGGTAGGATGGGCTGCTGCTGTTGGTAACCCGCATAGGAGGTTGAAGCTTCCATCCCATCAAGTGAACGAATAGAAGGGGCCTGATAGACCAAGTGTGCTTGGCCCGAGTTTGGGTTCATAACGCGCCACTGGGTCGGCACGCTATTCGGGTTAGGAAGAGGCCGAGAAGGAAGTGTGCCTGGTTGGCGAGAATTTGCCAACTGGGCAAGTTGGTTGCGGACCTCTGTGATTTCATCCTTGTGTTGCTTTTGGATAGTCGCATTCATTCTCTGAATGTCAGCCAAAGTCTGGGGGATAAGGGACATTTGATCTTGGTTGGGCCCGGATGGATAGGTGGGGTTGGGCCGAGGCTGGGGTGGCTGATAAGGACGAGAGGCTTATGGGCGGGGCTGAAAAGGTGGGCTCAGATTCTAAGAATTTCCTGCCCACTGAAGATTGGGATGGTTTCGCCATCCAGGATTGTAAGTGTTGGAAAATGGGTCATTCTAGATGGCATTGAGGTCCTCGCAGGCCTGAGGAGCCTCAGAAAAGTCGGAGAATGAGGGAGTAGGGCTCCCCCGGCAAGAATAGAAAGGATCGGAGGTCCCTCCGATCCTGGAGTCAAATGGGAGTGGATACGAGTCCATCCCAGGAGAAGGTCGTTGGAAAATGTGCTGCACATTTTCCCATGCAGGAGGAGGCTGTGCGAAGGAGTTCTGCGCAGAGGTGGCTCGCTGCAAATGCTGAGTCAGCTCATCCACCTTCTTCTCAATGATAGAGACCTTGCCCAATCGACTGGCCATTAATTCCAGGTCGACTGATGTAGACATGCCCTATGTCTCGTGTGCTCCCCTAAGGTTCGTCGCTGCGCGGGTATTCGTCCGGTCGAATAATCCCATGGAGTCATTGTTGATGGAGTTCTTGCACATATTCTAGAGAATCTCCCACACGGTGTCTTCATGTTGACCCATGATATTCCCTCCGCAAGTTGCATTGATGAATAGTCTAATATCTTCACGGAGTCCCTGGTAAAAAGACAGGACTTGTTCCCATTTAGGAACTCCATGATGGGGGCACTTTCTCATGAGATCCTGAAAATGATCCCATGCCTCATGCAGAGGTTTTCCCATCTGTTGCGTGAAGTGAGTAATCTGATGGCGCAAGGCATTGGTCCGATCAACGGGGAAGAACTTCTTCAAGAACTCGAATTGAAGTTCTTCCCAAGTGTTGATCAGGCGAGTCTGTGTTTGATACCAATGGACCGCCTTGTCCATGAGGGAGAAAGAGAACATCTTCATAAGTAGGATATCCCGATTCTGTGCATCTGACCCGAAGGTCTGGGCCAGATGCTTAAGCTGTTTGATGTGCTGGAAGGGGTCTTCAGAGTTAAGCCCATAGAATTTAGGTATGGCGTGGATCATGTTGGGCTTCAGTTCGGAATCCAATCCTCCAGTCGGGATTCTGACTCGAGGCTCAATTGCCATCACAGCGGGATTATAGTGATCTCGCATCATGGGGCGTTGCGGTGGGTTCATGAAGTTTTGGAAGAGATCATTGAGTCGCTGGAGCTGGTGCTCAAGATTATTCTCTTCTTCAACAGGCTGAGCCATTGTGGAAAAAGTAGGGGAATTGAGTTCAGAATCATAGGAGAGGTCCATGTGAAGAGGTTGTTGCACAAACAAGGGTACCGAGGCTTGGCCTCGGGGTGAGTGAATTTCTAGAGGAGGTTTCAAGGACCTCCTACCAAACATGCACTGATGGATTGGACGAGATTAACAGGTGCTGGACCCAATCAAGACACCCAAAATATTGGGTGACTATAGAGGTTCGGGGTGGATGATACCCCTTAATCAGAAGGTCTTCCACCTGAGAATTACCTGGGCAGCCAGAGAGGGTGAGTCCCGCGAAGACCCTTACACGGTAGAGCGCCCCCACGGGTTACAGGGTTTCCCCCACCCGACCTCTCTTGTCACTGAGATTCCAAGTAGACCAGAATGGGGACCTTGACCTCTTAAGTCTACCACTTTTAATTAGGATCAAGGTGCTTAGGGTTTCACTCGAACTTTATCCTTTTATGTACAAAAAGTGACCTAATTTCAAGGTTGGTTGATCCAAGGGATCAACTTCACCTATTAGTTCCTATAAGAGCTTATTAGGTCCTGTCTTTTGAGGTTCAAGTGACTTAAGAGCCGGATTGCTTAGGGTTTCTCTTCATAGATCTTTTTAAGCAATGGCTTAGGCACACTTCTTTTGGGATTTTCAATTCTTGATTAGAAGGTGTGTCTCTAAAACCCTAGCTTAAAATCTTATGTTGGCTCTAAGTTGTCCAGTTAGTTGCCTCAAGATTAGGTAACTAGGGCTCAAGCAAGGAGATTTTAGCCCTAATTACCTTTAGTGGATGTACAGATAGAATGTGTTAAAATTGAAAAATAGGCAACTCTTGTGATTTACTACGTATGAAAGACAGGTAACCCCTAGATTGCTTTTCTTTTTCTTCCTCTTTAGAATTTTAGGGGCTTAAAAGAGAGGATAGAAAATTACCTGTCCCTTGGTGTGGTTGTTGTGCGGCTGCTTGTTCCTTCTTGTTTTCCTATGCCTGCACAACAAAAGAGAAGAGATTATGTCAGCAGTAAATTAGAAATTGTGAATTAATAGCTTCTAGAATGCCCGTTGCTCCCCGGCAACGGCGCCAAAAACTGACGATCGCCTTTCGCGGTGTTTTAAAGATATCTTCATTATAGTATTACCATGAAAAGCAATTATCAGTTTATTTTAATTTATTACTCGAAATTTAGAATATTCCGAGGTCGAACTTAGGGAGCAAACTTTAATTCTAGAAGCATATAAATTCATAATTAACTATATACTATTTTACAAAAATTAAAGAGAGAGAGTGAACAGAAAAAATTCTTTTCTTCTTTTCTTTCTTTCCTCTCCTCTTCTCTCTTCCTTCTCTTCTTTCTCTGCCTTTCCTTTTTTGGACGCCTTCTTCTTTGAATTAGATGCCTTATCTGCCCCTTTGCTACAGTGCCTTGCAGGTTCTTCTCCTCTTGGCTTCTTTTTCTTCTCTTCTTTGTTCGGCTTCCTTCTTCTTCTTCTTGCACTGTGCCTTAACCTTCTTCAGTTGGCTTCTCTACCTTCCTATCTTCTTCCTCTTTCTTCTTCAGATCCTTCTTCTGTTGCAGCTCTTGGCTGCTTCTTCACTTTCTTTTCTCTACAGCTTCCTCCTTCCTGTCTTCTTCTTCTTTCTTCAGCTGCTCCTCTGCTGCTCCTCTGCCTTGAGTTCTTCCTTCTTCTTTCTTCAGCAGATGCCATCTTCCTTCTCCTTCTTCAGCAACTACCCTGTGCAGCTAAGTCTTCAGCCGTTCCTCCTCCTTTCTTCTTCTCCTGCTTCCTTGCACGTTACACGGTTAGGCAAAACCTAACCCCTACCCGCCCCACGTCTCTCTCTCTATTTCTCTCTCAAAGGTTCTCTCCCAGAGCATTTGCGGGTATACGGGTCAGGTAACGCGCCCGGGACCAAGCCCACCGGTGTGCGGTGGTGGGCGAGGAGTGCTTGGTCGGGTAATCAGGTTCGGCCCAGATCCGTGGGGCGTGAGTGCGAGCGAGGGCGGGTGCGAGCATGTGGCACGTTGCGTGCGTAGGTGAGGGACCTAACCCCTGTGTATCGAAGGCAATAAGCCCAATACACTTTTTCAATTTATTTGAAGCGCTGCGCTCAGACGTTTACGAGGTGGGACTAAAAGTCCCACCTAAATTTTGCGAACGCTCGTAGTAGGAGTTGCGTTCAATTGCCGATGCTGCAGGGGTCCTCGCAGCCAAACACTTGGCTGGGGTTGTGCTCGAGGGCTTCCACACGTCCTAGGGGACTTCACCTGGAGCGAAGAGGCCTGCAGCTACAGCAAGCTCTCTTCAAGCTTCTTTGTCAATGGCGGAGGGACGTCGAAACCTAAAATGCATGAACATGGCCTTGCGGCCCTATCAGATCAGAGGAAAACATTTGCTGTATCATGGCGAAGGTGAAGCGGAGGTTGGCTGGCTGCGGGGTGGCCTAGGCGTGCGTGCCTAGGTCACTCTGTGGCTAGGTTTATGGGTTAGGTCGAGAAGCGTTTGTGGTGGTGTAGGTGGTTGGTGAAGGTGCGGAGGATGATCAGTGGGAGGTGGCGGTGCTCAGGGATCGGTTAGCAAGGCAGATGGATGCGAGGAGCAGCGTGGATGCCTTGCCGAAGGTCTGGTTAGAGGTGGAGAAGGTGGAGATGGACAGTGGATGTCGAGGGGTATAAACAACAAATTAACAGGGGGGAAATAAAGGAGAGAGTAAGAGGAAGAGTTTTTACCTAGCTAAGAGGATGAAAGGGAGGAGATGGCGATCGACACGTCTTTGCCGTCGCCGGAGACAAAGGTGCCAGAGGAGGGGGCGGCGACGAGGAGAAGGGGAGGGAGAGTGCCACCTGGTACGGCTTGGTGTGGAGGAGAATGGCGGAGCTGGCTCTGGCACTGGTATGGTGGCAAAGCGACGAAAAGAGGGAGGAAGAGTCGCCGGAAGGTCGGGTTGTTGGCCGGAGTGAGGAGGGGACGAATTTGGGGGAGTTCTCTGGCTAAATCGAGCTTGCCTCAAACAGCAGCCCCTACCGCTCCTTAAATAGGTGTTGGCGAGGAGATAAACTCGAGGAGGAAGTGTGTGCAGGACACCCGAGAATGGCCAGAAAAGTGACACATGCCTCTCGCGTGTTCGCACGAGGTATGGGTGTCGGTAGGGCATGGGAGGGGGTCCATGTGGAAGAAGACAACGTAGGGGACCCTCCTCTTGTTTCAGGGGCCGGTCCCCATACCCTGCGCGGCACCATCCTCCGCGCAAAGTCGCTGGAGGCATGGGTTGCTGCTGCGGGTGGCAAAGGGACCGGTTTGCAAAGAACGAAGGGAAAGTTGAGGGGTTAAGTGCAAGGGTTCAAAAAGTAATTCTTGAGGACCAATTTGTATAGGTCAAGAAAAACTTTACTTAGGTCCAAATTTTGATATGACACTAATTTTGACCTAAGGAATCCAATGGTGAAGTTGGATTTTAGGTTTGACCACGTTTGACCGATCAATTTGCATAAAAACCCAAATTAGGTCAAAAATTGGGTATGATTCTCAATCTAGGTCAAGATAGGTTCCAATGGCCAAATTGAAGGTTCTGAACCCTAGGGGATATTTTTTCATGAATTTTAGAGGGTTTAATTGATTTTTATCTTTCCTGGAACTTCGTGAATTAATGCAAGTTTGTTTTAGGGTTATAGAATGTCATTTAATTCCTATATGCCGCTATAACCCTTTTCCGAACAACTCATCCCACTTTCTCTCTTATTAAGCCCATTTGACCTGTGTTTAGATCCTTAGAAATCCCGTTTGTATATTACATTGGTAAAATTACAGTTTTACCCCTTGTGAATTGCTTCATACTCAAATTTATAGTTCTTGATTTAGGCTTTCCCGTAGGTTTTGTAGGAGTTTTTTGTGCACTTATTTAGGTCAAAATGTACTAGTTACGGTTCATGATGAGGTTCTCAACACCTGGCAATTGAAATTTCGTGATAATGTCGCCCATGGTATCTGAACCAGCAGAGTGCTTTCATTCCCTCGGTAGGATTTTTAAATATCCTAAGAGACAAGCACCGAGGAGACGATATGTTGTTTTGCATCTTCAAGGAGAACTTCACGCCACTCCACGCTGGGAACTCATCCAAATCAACTTGTGTTGCTCAGCCGCTCCTAATCTAGGCAACTTTTTCAGAGCATTAAAATGCTTTTGCGTGATTTTGATAGTTATGCGCACTGAACCAAACTGTGTGTGTGATGTAAACATGTTTACACTACTTAATATGTCTATTTATGCATGTTCTTAAGCATAAGATTGCATTGCATGCTATAAATATTGCATAACATGTATCGTATTGCATTTAGAGTAGTTTGAATAAAATGGAGGTTAATTATCTCCTTTTATGTTCATGGACAGGGCAAACTTTTTATCGGGGCCTCGGATCGAATATCCAATCATACAGATGTGATCAGGGCGACGATTGGAGTTCAACGACTCCAAGATCGCCCTAATTAGACATCTGTAGCATCAGTCAGTGACTGGGGAACCCTAGAAGATCAAGGGCCAGGATGGTGTGAATCCACACTTTAAACGACAAATCCGACCGCACGGATGGATTCGGATCGACGATCGCAGCCTAACGGCGCGAAAATCGACTCATTCCGACAATCGTGGCACCATCTACATCATCCAGAAGATGGACGGCCAAGATGGCGCCACGTGGTGCCATCTCAGTCGTCCAACTGACCCTCAGGATTGCCGCTGCCTCTCCAAAGAAAATCCAACGTGCGATCTAGGCCGTTGGATCTTGATCCAACGGCCATGAGCACGTGCTGCTTAAAACGTCTCTGCGACCATCTCTCCTCCGTAGCGCAGCAGGTGAACATCCTAACGCAAAGCGCAGGCGCGCGTTCTATCCGCCCCACGCTGGAATTGGAGCGAAGGCGCGCACTCGATCGACCTCTAGATTGCGATCGAGCGACTGCGAGCGCTCGATAGTGCCCACGCGCTATTGCACGCTGCGCCTCACGCGGAATCGCACGCGGGCGGGTGTGCAAAGGAGGCGGGCGGTAGCGCAATCTAAGCCGTCCAATCGTGAGAGCGGCTGAACATGTACGCACGTTACACGCACGAGGAGATGAGCGGGCACGCGCGCGCCGCCCACTACGCCCACGTTCAGTCCTTTAGCGACGGTTTTATCCGTCACTAAAGGTCCTGAATTAATGTTTTTCAAATTGGAATGACCAAAATGCCCCCACTCCTTGCAACTATAATGGGAGACCCCTTCCACACGAAATTCTCATCCCTTCCTTCTCTTCTCTCCCTCTCCAAAGCTCAAGAGAAGCTTGTCCTACACCCGGGATGCTTCTCGCGAGATAAAGTCAATTTTTCGTCCCCCTTTCGGAAGCGGATCCCACGACGACGACGACGTGCTGCCCATTCCCGTTCTTCCCACTTCGCCCTCCTTCATCCTACTCCGTTCTCCTTCGTCCAAGCGTCGTCCCGTCCGGGTTGTCCTCCAAGTGACCGTTGAGAAAGATATCTCTCTTCTCATTCTTTTTACTGCTTTCTAAAATAGATTTACTGTTTTCTAGTGTAAGTATTTTTCCGCTTTCTAGTCGTAATATTTAGTGTAATGAAAAATCCTTTCAATAATGAATTCCATATGCATTCTATATCTCTTTTGATTTTTGTTTGCATTATTCTCTCTCTCTTACTCTCTCTCTCTCTCTTCTATTTATTGTAAATAGTTAGATAGTTCTAATCAATTAATTTACTTCGTGACAAATAAATCAAACACGTGTTTTTAAATCAAACGTCCGCCTCCTTGTGTTCGACCCGGGATTTTCTATTCCAGTATAAATTTTATTTGCTGAACACGAGTTCTTCGCTTTCAAACTACAACGACAGGTTTTTCAAAACCAAACACGTTAACGTAGCAACCCGTACATTCAACAGTGTGGATTGGGGTGCTTAGGTTACTGGGCCCCGCAATCCAAAGGTCAGTTAACAAGGCCGAATACTTTCTAAGCCTTAGACCTAATACTTAAGCTTCGCATTTTTCCCAACCTCTTGAGGATTATCCAGATCTTAGCGGGTACGGAAATTTTTAAGCCTAAGAGTCTAACCTAGAAGGCCTAAGATCAGCATTCCTGCTAATTTCTTTCTATGTCTCATTAGCACTTTTCTCTCATTTTTTTCTTGATGTGGTCTAGAACTTCGGTTAATTCCTTAATCTTTTACTAATGACTCTCTTTTTCATTTTATGCTCCTTTTTGTCATTTTTCTCTTTTTCTCCTCATGATTATGTGGCTCCCAAAATTTCCTCCTTTCTCCATTGTTTGATCTTTTTCATAATTTTTCAATTTTTTTGTGTTTTTGACATATGTGAATTTTTTTTTGTGGGAATCTTTCTGACTTTTTCTTTATTCTGTATGTATGCACTTTACCACCCCCCCATGCCTAAGTTTTGCAATGTCCTCATTGCAAACGGAGGGTGTGAAATAGTGTTGAGGTCAAGGACTTAGAACAGGATACATCAGGTGGGTGAATGGGTCGGAAATGACTGATGCGGATGATTTCAAGCTCTAGTACGTGTACCAGAGGAGGGATCAACTGTCTAAGGCTGAACTCAAGGTGCAATGGACGTGGAGTACAAACAGATAATCAGGTGGCTCTCTGTGTTTGGAATGACAGGTTGCCTCCCGTTAAGCGTTAAATTCAACGCCTTTAGCCGAGCAGAACAAGGGGTGGAGAGGGAGTGGTCAACTCAGTGGATTTTTCTAAAACAAGCACCTTGATTAAGAGCCTGGTTAGTCCAACCAGGTGCTTGTCAAGATCAACAGGTTGATGATGCAGCCCAAACCCAATCAGTCAGGTGGGTTGATAGATGTAGATCAACAGATGCGGAACCCACCATATGCAATGAAGTTCTGGTGGATGTGGAAATGAAAACTTGGGTTTAGGCTAAGTCGAATCAGCCTCGTCAGAGCAAGGTTCCGAAAAATAATCAGTGCATGGTGTGGAAACCCTACAGGGGTGATCAGAGAATGATGGATCATGTTTTTTAGTCTGATCGATACCCGATGCCCGGTATAGATGTGGAGTTGAATCATCTGCAAACGGCTCAGTGAGAGGTGAATCAGAATAGAAATTGAGTTTGGTTGCGGGTCGGGGTAGAGAACAGGTTTTGATCAGTTCCGTATGTGTGGAAGAGGTGGCCTCAATGAGAATTGTGTATGAGAGCTCTTCTAGAAAGGAATGACAGGTGATCTCATGTAGAGAGTCCTCATAGTAACTTTCAAAATCAAAAGCGAATGCCTGGAGAGTGTCTATGGGATACTGGAAATCGGAGTCGAGAAAAGATTCGTATTCTAGGTCGCAATCACTCTCGGCATTTGCTGGTTCTGATTCCTGAGGATCGAAAAGAAATGATTCCATGTTACTGGAACCTAAACTGAAATCAGCGATCTCGGGAACTGGGACCTCAGAATCGAAGTTAGAGAATGAGTCATGTGAGCTGAGGTCGTAGATTGGCTTGTTATAATCAGGAAGCAGATTTTCTCTGATGTTATGGTCAGATTCGAAATCGTCAGAGAGTTTGCGAAAATTAAAATTTGAATGAGATTCAAGATCATGAGTTCCACCATAGAATAAATTGTATGCTGTAGATTCAGCAGCCTGACTGGTGTCTAGCCTAGATGTCAATTCTGAGTTTAAAAAAGTGTCTTTATCTGGTAGAGGCTCAGGTTCCAAGCTGGTAGGACAGACCCAATTGAAACCCCACTCGTCCAACTCAGTTTCTATATCATAAATTGGCATGACTTCCGAAAAATCGATTGGTTTCTCTGAGGATGTTGGCGAGGGATATTCATCAAATAGAGGTCCAAAATCATATTCTTCATTGAAAAATTGATCTTCCTCATATGGGGCCTCGAAATCTTCCCAATAGGTTTCAGATCTAGATTCTAGGTTTAGGATGTGGGTTGAATCACTAGAATCTAGGTCCGAATAACCTTCGAGGGTCACCTTATCAGAATAAGGGGTGGAATTTACACCCTCGAGAGGTTCAGTTCTACTCTCATTATTGCAGGAGTTTTGGGATTCTAAGCCTGGTGATTCATGGTCTAGAGTTGGCTCAACATTGTGTTCTCCTGCAATTGGAACTTCCCAACCTTCTTCAATATCAGGCACATTGTACCCCATCTGGGTTGGGAATCCACAACCATTTTGTGCCTCAAACCCTAGATCAGATTGATCCTCGATGTTGTCCCAAGATGGTTCATCCTCTGTTTGTGGCATATACGAGTATTTCTAGTCGATAATTTGTTTTAATAATCTCATTATCTCTTCCCATTTTTCAAGATCATCTTGGTGTGGCTCCCAAAGTATAGGATTTGTCATGCATTGAAGGTATTCAAGATTGTGCAATTTTTCTATCTCAATGTATCCTGTGATGAGCATGACTCGGGTTGATCCTTTTGTGGCTTCTGCCAATAGCACTTGGGCACAAGTTATGATGAAGGTTGTGGTTGTTGGGACATCAACCTGAATATTTTCTACTGGTGTTGAGGTTTTGTCTTCTTTTTCAAAAAATTTCAGGGCATCCTCAATCATCCTATCTCTCATGGATCTCCGATATTCAGGTTTCTTGAATGGTAGTCGTAAGTGGTTTGGCTGCATATTTGGATCAGGTGGTGGAATCAAGATGTAGAATCAAGTTATGAAGCGATTAAATCTGAATAAAGAGTCCCACTAAAAACGTATGTGTGTGCTCTAAAGAGAAAAGATGAGGGACTAGAGATGTTTTTGACCCAATCAAGGCACCCAAAGACATTTTGATGACTATGGAGGTTCGGGGCGGATGATACCCCTGTATCATAAGGGCATCCACCTGAGAATTACCTGGGCAGCCTGAGAGAGAGAGTCCTGCAAAGACCCCTACACGGTAGAGCATCCCCACGGGTTATAAGGTTTCCCCAACCCGACCTCTCTTGTCACTATGATTCCAGGTAGACCAGAATGGGGACCTTGACCTCTTAAGTCTACCACTTTTATTTCAAAGGTGATTTAGGGTTTTCACTTGAACTTTAGATGTTTTGATGTTATAACCTAATTTGGAGGTTGGTTGACACAAGGGGTCAACTTTACCTGACCCGTCCTAAGGATGGCAGAATGATTCTAGGCTTGGGACCTAGAGATCACCCTGATTTGACTCCCAGTTTATTAGGTCCAAGATTTTTTAAGATTCAAGTGTTGTTAGAGCTCAATTTTTAGGGTTTGTCCTGTTTAGATCTCTTCAATCAGGAGCTTGGGTAGCACATTGATGCGAGAGGGTTCATTTCCTTTTATACAGGCATGTGTGACTAGCACTCCAAAAATCCTATTGTTGAAACCCTAATTTAGTTCTATTTCTAATCCTCTTTTTCACAAAAATTCTCTTTGGACTCAAAAATAAGAAGTGTGTTGTCCACAGCAATTAAGCGTGATTTCTATTAGGCACAGGAATTTTGTGGGATAGGATCTCTAAGAAATCGCTTCCACTTCAATAAGTTTTTAAAAATTTTCGCAAAATCAGGAAACCTTTGCCTTAAATATGGTAATTATTATAAAAAGAAGGCAATTGATTCCTAAGTTGGTTTCTTCCTTTTGTTTTTCAAAGGTTAGGCAATGGATTTTAGAGAAGAAGAGAGGTTACCTGCCCTGGAGAGGTTGACTTGCGCAGGAGATTTCTTCTCTTGAAACACTTAGCAAGATCACAATAAAATAAATAGAGCAAGTTAGTGTTCAATATAGTCAAAAAGAATGTAGAGATTAGTGATAAATTGCACGTTGCTCCCTGGCAACAGTGCCAAAATGTTATAACGCTTTGTTGGGCTTTTTAGATGAGTATAAGTCAATTGCGTTGTAATATAGGTGACCAAGCGTTGATAACAAATAAGAATTTATTACTCGAAAACCTAAGTATCCAAGGTCGAACACAGGGAGCAAATGGAATTTATTCACTAATCTCAATAATGTAATTGAACACTTAGAGTTACTCAAAACTTAATTCAGAATACAAATGCAAGAATTTAAGAATCAATTATAACAAAAATAGAAAAATTGGATGTCTGATTATAGAATCAGATGTCTTAAAAAGATATTTCTTTTTAAGCTCTTATTTCCTTCTTCTTGAGTCTTCTCATTTCTGCTTTCTTCCTTCTTCACTTTTCTTCTTCGTCTCTTTAGTTCTGCTCTTTCTTTTGTTCCTCTGTCTTGTTCTTCTTTTACTTCTCTTCTTCTTTCTTCTTCAGCCGCACCTCTGCTACAGTGTTGCTCCTTCCCTTGGCTTCTGCCTTTCTTCTTCTTCCTTTTCCTTCCTTGCCTTGATTTCCTTCTTCAGTCTTTTCCTTAGCTCTCCTCTTTTTCTTCTTCTCTTTGGCCTTCCTTCCTTCTTCCTTTCTGCAGCTAAGTATCCTTCCTTCCCTCTGCTCAGCTGTGCCTTCCTCTTCCTTCTTCTCTTCTTCTTCCCTACACAACACCACACAGCAAAACCTACCCCCTACCCTCCCCGTGTCTCTCTCTCTCTCTATTTCTCTCTTTGGTACGCTCTCCCAGAGCTAGGCAATCGGGTCGGGTATCACACGCCTGGGTCCAGGCACACCGGTGTGGGTGTGATGCGTGAGGAGTGCTAGGTTTAGGTAAACGGGTCGGGTGCCAGATCCGCGGGGGAAGGTCGCGGACGAGGCGTGAGGATGAGGGACCTCACCCTTGTGTGATTTGAGGCAACCAGCAGTAAACACAAATTCAATTTATACTACATACCTGAGCTAGAGATTTCCGAGGTGGGACTAAAGTGTCCCACCCGCTTCACTCACGTGCCCACAAGGTGTCGCCTTCAATTGCCACAGCTGCAGTTGCTCTCCAGCCAATTGCTTAACTGTGTGGATGCGCAAGACCAATCCGTACGTCCTGGAGCGCAACACCTGGGTGGATGCGGCCTGGAGCGACCTTGCAACCTTCTTGCTTCAGCGTCAATGGTGAAAGGGAGGTCGACCTGCATTTCACTTAATACGGCCTATCGACCCCATTAAAACATCTGAGGAGCTTCGCCGTGTCTTGGCGAAGGTGGGACGGTGGGTGGCAGGCCGCGGGGAGGCCTAGGTGTGCGTGCCTAGGTCACCCTGTGGCCGTGCTTATGGGTTTGGTCGGGGGACGTTTAGGGAGGTGATGGTGGTCGATGGATGGGCGAAAGGTGATCAGTGGACTGTGGCGGAGGTAGTGAAGTATCTGGCGAGGCGTGTGGAGGTGTGGAGCGGTGGAGGCACCTCACCGGTGGGCGGCCGGAGATGGAGAAGATGGCGATGGACAGTGGCTGCGAGGGGTCGAAAGGGAAAATAGAGAGGAGAATTTAAGAGGGGATAGAGAGGAGTAATTCTAACCTAACTAAGTGGACGAAGGGGGAGAGGTAGCTACTGGTTGTACCTACTGTCGCTGGAGAAGACAGTGTCCAGGGGAGGGAGAGCGACGATGATGAAGGGTCTAGAGGTGCACGCACGGGTGTTGCACGACGCAGAGGAAGATGGTGAGGGCAACTCTACCACTAGTAGTGTGGTAAAGTGAGGAGAAAGAGGAGGGAGTCTCGACGAAGCTTGCTAGACTTCCTGACCAAAGGAGAAGATGAAATTGGGGTGGATCTTTGGCCAAGTCGAGCTGAAGAGATGCGGCCGAGGCTAAGGATCCTTTTATAGATGCTGGTAGGGGCTCTTATGCTTGGAAGACAAGCTTCCAAGCGCGAGAGTCCTCGTCGAAGAAGGAATCCGTTGGATACCCAAATCTCTCGAGCCTTTGCACGAGAGATTGGGTGCAAATCAGATATTGAAATCACGCTCAAATGGAAGGGAATTCCTCAGAGAATCTCCCTTCCAAATCTGGGAGATCTCTGAGGAATTAGGGAGTACTCCTCCTCCATTCCTTGCCGGAGTAGGATTTCTCCCCATTAATGGAAGAGGGACCTGATTGTAAGAGTGGCGCAGAAGTTAGGGGGGTCTACGTAGGAGTTTTCAGAAGTTAGGGGGTTATGGGCAAGAGTTTTCAAAAGTTAGGGGCCATAATGTAATTGGGTGGACTATTTTGCAATGTAGGTCCAGATGACCTCCCCTTAGGTCCAAATTTTGGTAAAAACCTAATTTTGACCTAAGGAATCCAATGATGGAGTTGGATTTTAGGTTTGACCACGTTTAATTAGACATTTTACATAGAAACCCAAATTAGGTCAAATAATGAGCTGAGACCCCAATCTTGGTCAAAAGAGGTTCCAAAGGCCGAATTGAAGGTTCTAAACCCTAGGAGATATTTTTCCATGAATTTTAGAGGGTTTAGTTGATTTTTATCCTGACCAAAACCTTGTTGAATTAAGCAGGTCTATTTTGGGATTATAAAATGTCATTTAATTCTTCGATTACACAATAACCCATTTCTGACTGAACCAACCTACTCTTTATCTTATTCAGACCATTTGACCTATGATTTGCCTTTGAGAAATCTCATTTTTGTACTGCAGCGGGTAAAATTACAGTTTTAACCTTTGTTTCATGTTTTCTTCTCAGAACATTAATTCCTTGAATTAGGTCCTTCTTCAGGTTTTGCAGGAGCGCTTATTCTCTTTCATAGGTCAAACTAAGCTAGTTAGGGCTTATGATGAAGCTCCCATCACTGGGGGACTTGATTGCAAATATAAAGGACTAGATCATAATGAAATGACTTAGATGAAATAGTTTCCAGGGACTCAAATGCAAATTCTTAATTTAAACATGCAAATTAATTTATTTTCTTCTCAACTTTTTATGCTAGACTATATACATGTTGAGGAATAATATTATGGGGTTAAATTACATTGTTATCCCTATTTGTTTTATATAATTTAGGGTTCGATAAAATGCTTTAATTATTAACTTAAGTCTTAACTTAAATATTAGCGTAGTTTTAAATAGCTTTACTAATGTCTTGAGTTCTTAATCTTAGTTTAAGATAGTAGAATGCTTAATTGACAATAATAAGGTTAAATTAAGGTATATTTACCATCCAAGCCTATTATTAACTTATTTAATAATTAGCCCTGTTTATATGATATTACTAGCTAATTAGCTAGGTAAACTAGCTATTTTAAGTGAATTATGAGCCATGATAAGTACCTCACCATACTCCCATACCTAAATTTTGCTAGTCCTTAGCAAACTAATTAGTGAATATAATGAGATTAACACACCAAGGTTTTATTTAAATTTAAAGAGTAGTTATGAATTGCTAAGTGTACAGAACTAGGTCGGAAATTTTTTAGAAATTTTTTCTTTTTATGTTTTTATAAATAAAACTATAAATAGTAAAGATGCTTATGAATGGATTTTTGTTCAGAGCATTTTGTGAGAATCTGCAAACAAAGGACTACAAAGACCCTAGAATACTATTCAAAATATATACTTGTGAAAAACCAGATCCTTAACAAGAACTCTATCAAGTTAGACCTGTTTGATATCCTTTCTATATCTCGTATACCACTCACAAACTTCAGAATCGGAGAAGTCAAAGCATAGTGTATGCAACAAGACTCAAAAGATCGGAATCAAATTCTAACTCAAAAATTCAACTGGGCATCCTTTGACCTCCATTCCACCTGAGCTACTTTGCGCTCAGCTGAAGGCGGAACACTTAGCACTTAACAAGATTCAACCCGCCAATTTCTTCAAAAAAACCCAAGACCCTTATATTCTTTTTGCACACCACTCTTATCACACTTTAAGGTTCACATTCAAACCTTTTTAGAGACAGTCGACTCCACCTCCAATACAAATCAAAGATTAGAAATTGTCTCCACTAAACCATTTTCAAGTCGCCCACACACTCTTTTCAAAACTATTCTAAAAAGAATGTGAACTAAGCTGAAATCGAATCCATCCCATTTGCAATGAGGCCATTACAAAACTTAGGTGGGGGGGATACTAAAGTGCAACTAATTAAAAATTGAATTTGTTTTGGGGGTTCTTATACAAAAAAAATGCTGATGAAAGAGGGCAGGAAAAGTTTTTTTTAAGAACGGCAAAAACAAAGAGGAAGAAGAATGTGCTGAATTGGTTAAATTGTTAGTCTTGGTCAGTTCAAAGTTGCTTGGTGCTCTACTCTAGTATCAAGATACCTATATCCTCGACCCTAGATCTTTCGGGCCAAGTAAGCTTGAAATATCAAGCATTGCTTAAATTACCCAAGAAAACAAAGTTGTATAATTTGATTTCTTGGACTAAGGGGCACATGTGTTTAAACCGATCTATTCATCACTTCTGGTCTAGGAGTTTGAAAAAATTGGAATACACCTAATCGTTCAATTCTCAACACAGTTAATTAAGGTTATTAGGCTTAATTAATCGCGTAAAGAAAAGACTTAGGTTAACTTGATTTGTTAAATTGTTGTCGTTAATTATAGTATATGATCAAGCTAACCTACAATTTAGATTTAAATTCATTTAACTGTTGAGTTCAAGTCGTTCATTGGGAGGTATTTAAGTTAATTAATTCACCATTTTTATTAATAATTAACTAATAACTTTATTAATTACAATATATGTTAAGTTCATGAATAATTGCATGCAAAAATTAAACTTTAAACATGGCAATTATTCCATTAATGAAAGAAATGTACGTGAATGATTTACAATTAAAGCAAGAAATGAATTACAACAAATGTTTACAATTAAAAGTAATAAAAGAATTTAACATTTATTTAAAATGAGCCTTCTTTCTTTAATCCGCATATTACACTTAGTCAATTTTTCATCCTTTAGCCTTCATCTCTTTCTCAGCTTCACCCTCAAACACTTAGCCAAATTTTGAGCTCACAAATCCTTCTTTTATTCTTTCTTAACCAAAATGTTTGGTTTAATGGGCAGGCACACTTTTCGAGGATCTATAGCCCATTATTAGGTTGGATCAACCCTACTAGGTGATAGTAATACCATCATTCGTCATAACTAGCTTGGATTAGTTGGAATCAAGTAATAAATGTTCCTGAATGACCGCTTGAGGACCATAATTTCACGCAGATCAATTTTGACGAGAGAACAATAAAATAGGGTTAAATTTACAGTTTTAACATTACATAATAAATGCAAGTAACCAAGAGGTCACCCAGGGGTTAATCGAAGGTCAATTGAGCATTAAAGACTAAAAAGTGGGTCAACAAAAATAGAGTTTCACGCATTTCAAGAACCAAAATAGCACATAAAACCCTAATTTCAGCCCCACTTGAAATGAAGAGGCTCTGGTCAGGATAAAATTCATCTAAACCTCCTAAAATTTATAGAAAAATATTATAAAAGGTTTGGTACATTTGATTTAACCATTTGAACCTATTTTGACCTATAATAGAGTTTCTGTTATGAACGCGTGCCCCAGACGTATTTTAAGACGTCTGGGAGGTAGGCTAGACGTCGGACCAGACGTCTGGAATCACTTCCAGACGTCGTATCAAACGTCTGGGAGGTAGGCTCTCTCTCACTTTTCCCCTCTCCCTCTTGCGCCCTCTGTCCCGCTCTCTCTCTCCTCCTCGCGCGGCCTTAAAAGGCCACGCCCTCCCCCTCACTCCCGTCACCTCCGCCCCCTTTCCTCTTCTCCTTCCAGCCGGTGCGCGAGAATGGGCGCGAGTGAGCGGCGGCAGCGACAGCCGCAGTGAGTGTGGGAGGAGGTGCTGCGCGTGGGAAGAGGCGCTCGGCCGTGAGGGCGAGCTCGCCGGGGCTGCTAGGGCCGGCCGGCGGGGGAAGCAGCAGACGTGGAGTGACGCGGGAGGCCTACTACAGCTCGAGCAGCAGGCGGACGAGGCGCGGCGTGGCCGTGTGTCGCGGGCGGAGGGCGAGACGCGCTCTAATTCTGGAAATTTTTCCAGAATCAGACGTCTAGACTTCCAGCTAGACAACGGGGACGACGTCTGGAGGATTGTACAGACGTCTGAAAGGTGAGTTATTTCCGTCTTCCTTCCTTTTCTTCGACTGACCGTACTAAGAGAGAGAGGAAATGGGTACGCGCAGGTTCTGAGATTCGCATCCAACGCGAATCAGACATCTGGCTGCAGTGCCAGACAACGGGAACGACTTCCAAACGTCTGAGGTGACCATCGGACGTCTGCGAACTAGGCCAGACGCCCCCGCAGGCTTCTGGACGTCTGAGAGACCACGCAGAGCAAAGGTAACCTCTGATCCACTTTTTAAGACGTCTGGAATAAGTTCCAGACATCTGATTTTGCACTGTTTCGTCATTTTCAACCCGTTTAGGGCCCATTCGGAGTCTGTTTTCCGCGTTTCGAGTTGCGTGCTTTTCGAAATTACATCCTCTACCCGTCTACAGTAGTTGTATACTGTTTTGAGAAACTCCTTGTGTTTGATCCTTGTGATAGGACCCCGTTCCGTTGCAGTTTCGGGGGTTGCGGAGGCACGCGGGATTCCCGACCACGCCCTTAGTACTCTTGTTGTAACCGGTAGAGTGGCTTTTAAGTTTACTAGTATAATATGTTAAATTATGGAACCATAAATAGAACCTAGGACATTACATGAATCCTAGGAATGAGAAATAAATTGAATGGTAGATCCTAGGGTGTTGCATGAATCCTAGGGCTGGAAAACTAGATTGTATGATAGATCCTAGGGTATGGCATGAATGCTAGGATGGGAAAACTAGTGGAATGTATGAATACTGCAGTCTTGGAAAATGTGGAAAGGAAATAATAGCTGCCTATGAATTGAATTAACACCTTCCTGCTATGAATAAATAAACGTGATTGAGAACATGGATTGTATGAACGTGAAACTGGAAAGGTGAAACCTGAATGTGCTGAGTTAAAAGAGCTAGAACCCTACGGGGAATTAGGAGTAGAACTCCTGGAAGGTGAATGGAATAGAATTGGGGAAGTGAGCTGGCCCTTGAGTACGGAGTACCAAGGAGAGCGACTGTCCCCCTGTTTAGTGCAGAGTGGAGCCAACCACCCCAGGGCCCGGGGTTAGGACTGGCCACTTTGTACCGACTTGTTGGCCCTCGTGTACGTAGTACCGAGGAGAGCTACTAGTGTAGGGAGGTACTAGCTACCCCACAGGCCCCGGGGTTCCGCTAGCCTCCTACACCGACTTGTTAGGCCCAATAGGCAAACCAAGGTAGTCAGGCGAGGGTGCGCAGACTGTGGAGGGGCAAGGCCCCTGTTTGGTTACTGTGGAGGGGTTGGACCCCTGTTACTGAGAGGGCTCTGCCCTGTACTGGCTCCGTGCTGTGCTTTGGGCGCACCCGTTAACGGAAATGACTGACCGCGTGCCAGTGCGGGTTAGCTACCTGTGCGTTTATCGCGCGTGCCGTAGTCACCGTTACGCCTGTCCGTGACCTTGGGGTGGTTGACTGAGAGTAGGATCACCATGGGGGACTCTCCCGGCCAGGAGAGCACCACGTGCTACTTCTACTGTTCGGAAAACACTGCAATCAAGATCGTTCCCACGAGGAACATTCGAGATCAAGTGAAGGATCTGAGAAATAGATAAATTTTGAGACAATAGAAAGACGTAAATAAACGAAGAAAGAAAATTAAAACAGCTACTGTACACTTTACTGTTTCTTTAGTTTAGCTGCCACTCCACTCAGCGTTTTGCTGACGTGTTACACTCGTTACTTTTCAGGACCAGGTGTTGAGCAGCCAGGGTCAGCGGCTGCAGAGGATGCTAGGCCGAGTAGAGTCCAGTAGAGTTACCACTGTTCTCTTGTACCACTTTTTTTTGGTTCCACTGTAGTGAGTAGTTCTTGTTTCCGCTGTACTTTTCTTTACCCGCAATTCATATTATGTTATTAATGTTGTTCTACTGTTGTGGTGGTATATACTGTAGTAGCTTCTTTCTTTACTGTCGTATTTCCTTACTGTTAGTTATATTCATGCTGAATGTGGTTTATTTTGCTGCTCTTTTGGTTACTTCCTTGTTGGACGACTAGGTCTTGGGATTAGTCGAGTCGGTCTGATTCTCGTATCTCGTAAGAACTCGGGAATCGAGTCGTTACAGTAACCAATGTGCCTGTCCTCACCACCCCAAAAGACATAAAAGCCTCACACACTTGAAGCACACAAAAAAAAAAAGAAAAAAATCTTTGGTGCTAGCTTTTATTTTTCTTTTCTTGAGGAAATATACCTTGAGGTTGACCCCAGTGGGAAGTTAGAAAGCTGTCAAATTCATGTAGGAGTAGTCGACTAGGTCCAATAGGCTATTAATTGGACCTTTAACTCAATTTATTTTCA
Organism: Thalassia testudinum; assembly: GCA_037157565.1. NCBI lineage: Eukaryota > Viridiplantae > Streptophyta > Magnoliopsida > Alismatales > Hydrocharitaceae > Thalassia > Thalassia testudinum. The sequence goes on from JAZHRO010000014.1 coordinate 33,957,546, forward strand.
CTACATGTATTCCAACCTTGATAACGACAAAACTAGGAGTAAAATTAAGACCAACATGAACTGTAAGCCTCCGTGTTTAAAAATCAAGAGCTAGGTGCTTTTGTAAATTTGGAACCATTAGGTTTTAGTGTCTTGCCAAACCTGGTTGTCCAAAGTCCTAGGCAAGAGAGCACCATTGTATGTGTTGAAATTCTAACCATGATAAATAAAGATTATTCTAAGCTGTGAAAAATTTGAGCTATATGACAAAAATACCCTTTAAGCTATAAATCTATCATGAAATCTAAGAATTTACCGAGGGAGTTAACAAATGGTGGGCATAAGGGTATGATAGTAACTCCATCATTCCTCATAACTAGTATTATTTGCTAATTTTCAAAGATTAATACCCTTTTAATTGATCAATTAAAAGGGTATAACTTACGTCTGAAATCAACGAGGACTACATTAAAAGGGTTAATTTTATTATTCTAATGGAAAAATGCAATTGCAAAACTCAATTGAAAGTTAAATAAGCTTAAATTCTCAATAAATGAGCTTTCAATAATTGATTTAGGATTTCTCCGAATAATAATAGTTGACCCACAATTACAAATCCTAATTTTAGAATAACTTTAATTCAAGGGTTTTTCTACAAAATTTATTAAATCTAAATCTTTAAAAATCACTCAAAACTACTCTCTAAGGTTTAGAACTATTAATTTTGTAGAAGGAACCCAAATTGACCTAAATCACACATGTTAACATTTATTTAATTTTTGATTAAAATGCTAAATTTACTAGCCCAACTTCATCAAAATCCAAAATTAATGTCACCGTTAAATTTTTTAGACCCTAATTAGGTTACTCTAAAAGGTTGAGATCATTTAGAAATCATTTTTAGCTACTTTACAAAATAACACTCAACTTTTAAAATTATTTCATTTTGATCCCTAGGTGACGTCACATTGACGTCAACCATCTTCTTCCTTGACAAAGCAACTGCATGAAGAAGCTTCAGTGCTTGCTGGTAGGAGGTTTAGATTATGATCCTCTCAATCAAATCCCACAAAAAATGGTGTGATTATTCTTAGAATTATGCTATGAGGATTTTGATTCAATCCGACGAATTCATGCTTTGATTCGACCAAATTAGAGTCGCAAATCTTGCTCAATTGCTGGAGCATTTTATCTAGAAAGCATCTTTGTCCTTCACTAATGAATTTCGTCCATATTTCGTGCGCAAAATCTCTCACCTTCTTCCTCGAGCGCTCGCCATTGACGGACCTGGAGCTTCATCAACCTCATTCACTGCCACTCCTCGCTGCTAACCGAGGATCTGTTTCTCTCCCAAGCTTCATCGTCGAGCTTTCTGCCAAAGATCTCGACCCACTTCCCTTCTTCAACTCCATTCTCATCTTCCCTTCATCGCCTCTAAGCTTGCCATCGCCCAAGCTGTTCCTCCCATCATTTGTCAAAATAGATTAGGAATTTTGTTTACCATAGTTAGTTTTAGCTCTAGGGTAGCTTAATTTTCATTTTTATCGCCTCTTGCACCTTCCACGACCATCGCCATTACAGGCTCTAAGGAGCTTCTTCACCCCCATTCATTCAAGCACGCCCACGCCCAACTCCTAGGAAAGCAAGGCTCAATGAAACCAGAGACGTGAACTTTTCTGGGAAGCACCCCAGCCAATGACTACTACCAACCTCTATGTTATTTTCCTGTAACTCAAGCTCCTTAAGATTTCTGTAGTTAGCGGCGATGGCAGTGAGGTCGACGACACTGAAGCGCTTGCAAGAGAGGAGCCCTAGACCTGGAAGCCGCGAAAGGACGTGGACCTCAAGGCACTCGTTGGTGATGATCATCTTCTTGAAGCGGAGCTCCTCGTGGTGTGGTGAACCCTCGGCTAGCGGGGCTCCCCTGCCCCAGTCGTTGGGGACGAGTTTGAAGTCGGCGAAGTAGGGCTTCCCCTTGACGTGGAAGGCCCTTGTGGATGGGATGTGTGCGGCGGAAGCCCTCGGGGACACGGCGTAGCAGTTTCCCACGACGACTCTACACCTTGTAAGCCGTCCCATGCGGTGCCAAGCCCTGCACACCTCAGAGATCGCGTTCCTCTCCGCGTCCCTTCCACATACGAGAACTCGTGTTCCTATACCTCCTCTGAAAGCATTGTCGGTGTTAGGGAGGAGGACGTTGACCCCTGATTCGACCTCAAATCGGCGAAACCCTAATGCTCCATCAGCGCTACTCGTCGAGGGAAGAAAGCCCTCTTGACTCCAGAGAGAGAGAAGGGGAAGAGACTTTCTAAATATCCCCCTCAAAGTTGTTTCAATGAGGGGGTGCAGGCTTTATATCCTCCTCATCATCACATCAGACTTATTTCTCAAAAATTATCGTAATGGTTGAGATTAAAATATTTTTTCTTTATTATCCAATGGATTAAATTTTCTCATATTTTTATCAAAGAGCTCTTTTTATAGGATCGTTCCTATATATATATATAAAGTAACATATGTAATTGTCATCATTAATAATCATCACTTGATAAATAATCATAGCGACAATTATGCATGTTTATCACTAAATAAATAAATCAACGATAAATAAATTTGTCACTACAGCAAATTAACACTTAATAAATTATAGTTGCGACACATATTATGCATTTGTCACTAAATCTAAGATAATAGTGACAAAGTCATTATTTGTTACTACATCAATCATCGCTAAACACCAATTTTGTTGTAGTGGGTGGGCCAACAGGTCCTATACTTTTTTCTTGTTAACTTTTGACTTTAATCAAGAGATTTATTTAAGAATTCGATTTCAACTCGAGTCTTAGAGAACTCCTCTAGTTGATTAAGTTAACCACATCCTGAAGCACCTTATGGGCTATGTTCTCTTATGACTCCCTAGACTTAGCAGATTGTAGATATCTAGATTTCACTAATCCTAGGTAGAGTTATGCAACTATGCTATTTACAAGGCGATGTATCTTTTTTTCAATTTTAATTTATATATATATATATATAGAAAATTCTGTAAAGCTGACAAATTAATTTAAGGATATATGTATCCACCCCTCATGCCTATCTAATATAATATCTTCATTGTATTACTTGTGAATGCAAGAGTAGAATACGAGGAAAGCACCTGAATATCACATCAACTCCAATTAGCTCACTTATTTGTGAAGGAGAGTATGTACAACCTACAAGGACATTGGGTTGCCTCCTAGGAGTACCAAGTTTATTGCCTTCAGTTGAGCACAGTCCACAGATATTAACTCCAGAAATATGTGCTACTAAAGTCAAGTTTATGGGCCCCAACATATGGGTCCCAATGGATCAGATTGATCTTGCCAAAAAGATTATCTAGAAAAATGGCAAGTTGATGGTGTAGGGTGTGTTGGTGTTAGAGCACCACGATCGTTTGTTTGATGATAACAAAACACGTGTCATTTAACATTTGCACTTGGAGTCTTAGATTTCAGGTCAATTGCAAATGGAGACGTGATTAGACAGAGTTCGAGCTCGCATCCAGGATGGATTGGAGGAGCTTGATGGAGAACAGAGGAGATTCGCGAGGAGCGATGTCTTGAAGAAGGAAGGAGATGAAGAATATGATAGATTTCCTTCTCTTATACTCTTTGTATTTTTCGTTTCTCTTGTTGCTCTTTATTTTTGTTACTTAGATTCATGTTAAAGAGCCTCAAAGAACCCTTACAGTAGTCCTAGGAACACCAGCACAACCCTAGGATACTTAGGTTTTCTGTAGAACACTTAGAAAACCAATATAGGGTTCAAACAGCTTTTCCAGATGTCTAATTCCAAAATCAGACGTCTGATAATATGTTTTAAGACGTCTGATAACATTTAGGTTGGACTTGGTAGCTCTGTCTGATGAAATCAGACATCCAAACCTTAGACCAGACGTCTTAGAAGACGTCTGATGTTTTTGCCAGACGTCCAATTAGTGGACCGTTGGCTGCCTTAGCAAACACCAGAGGATATGACCGTTAGAGCCTTATCAGACGTCCTTAAGCCTTTCCAGACGTCTGATAGATTACCGTTTTTCCTCAGCTGACCCAAAATCTCTTCTCAGAGATTTTCTAGCCGTTGCACTCTCTTGGAAATCCATTCCCACGAAAAAGTAGGTTTCCAGACGTCCAGACATAGTGCCAGACGTCCTGTATGTTGTCTGATGGACTTCCATTAGAACCCTATTTAGATCTGATTCAAGTCAGGAAGAAACCCGCCTAAAATCAAACGTCTAATGTTGTTCCCAAACATCTTAAAGTAATCTTCCAGATGTCTGATGCCAGGATTAGACGTCTGATAACCCTGTCAATGCAATCATTGTTCCTGATTTCGGCCTGACTCTCTTGGGCTTTGCTCCCAACGGCTATGGAAGCTTTCCAAAGCCTTCCAAAGCTTTCCTAAGGCCTCCATAAATAAAGATGAACCTCTTGCACATGAACATACACCTAGAGACACAAACACACACCTAGACACACCAAGAACAAGCATTTCCACTCTCTTGTGTCCAAAAAGAAGCTCTTGCTCTCCAAGCTCAAAGCTCTACATCTTGAGAGCATCAAGCCTTCGCGCACCCGCTCTCCCGCCGTAGTTCACGAGAGAGACGTTGCGCCGTCGCGTGGCTCATGCACCCGCGTCATCCATTCGACGCACTCCTTGCAAAGGGGAGTTTCCTAATTCCTATAGAAGCTAGGTTTAAATCTTTGTTGGCTCTATAGGACTATATTTGTTATTTTACTTTGTTATTTGGTTGGGTATTCGCTTTACGAATTCCCGTCTCCTTCGTGGGACAAAATCCTTCTCGTGAAGAGAAGGGGTTGAGGAACGCTACCCTCACACTTGTAGCGTGGTTGTAATTGAGGTTGAATCACCCTTGTTTAAGTGATTCGTTTAGTGGATTTGATCAACTTGGTTGATCGGAAAATCCTAACTCGAAAGGGTTAGGTGGTGGTTTTCACTCGGTTTGGGTTTCCACCTAAAAATAATTGTGTACCTTATGTGTTTGAATTTTGTGAGCTTGCTTTACATTTTATTTCCGCAATATATTACGTCACCCCCTCCTGGTAGGGAAACCACAATTGGTATCAGATCAGGTTTTTGCGAGATCGGAGTAACACCGGGCAAGAAGATCATGGAGGGGAGCAAAGCTGCAATCAGAATCTCTGAAGGGCAGTCCACTGTCCGACCACCCTATTTCGACGGGAGGGACTTCGGATATTGGAAGTTGAGGATGAAGACATGGCTCCAAGCCACTAAGTTCGAGATATGGGGATGTTGCGAAACCTCATACGAGATCCCGAAGCGACCCCAAGGAGGCTACTCGCAGCTGCAGATTCGAGAGCTTTCACTCAACGCAAAGGTAATGAATGCCTTGTATTACGCGTTGAGTCCGAAGGAATTCGAACGAATCCAAGAGTGCACCACCGCCCACGAGATATGGAGGAGGTTTGAAGGCACTCATGAGGAGACGAGCTTGGAAAAAGATCTCGAGAAGAGGAAACCGCGTGCCTTGGATTCATGGCCATCACGGATAACGACAACAACGACAGCGACAACGAGGTAAACTCGGATTTACAAGATGCTTTTAATGAGTTGTATGAGCTTAGTAAATCACTAAAAACAGAAAACAAAAGCATGAAAAAGAATCTTAGTTTTCTTAAATCTGAAAATGAAAAGCTAGAAAATAAACTTAAGGATCTAGAAATAAGCCCTAGTTCTAACACTTCTGAAAATGAAAATTTGTTTCTAGAAAATAAAAACCTAATTAATGAAAATATTAAATTAATTAAAGAAAATGATAGTTTAAAACTAGAAATTTCTGATTTACAGACTAAGATGCATATTATAGAAAAAGAAATTGCATGTCTTAGGGAAAACTCCAACAAATTAATCAACAAAGTAGATAATTTTTATAGCCCTAAGGTTGGGAAAGGATCTCCATCAAGGAGACTTGCTAACAGATCCGGATCCAAGCTCACTTGGATACCGAAGAAAGAATTGGAATCCTGTTTTGTAGGTCATAATAACTACAACACGAAGGACTGGACCTACAAGCTCAAGGCTGGTCAACTCGAGTTGGGAGAACCAAGGAGTAGACCAAGGAGGAGAACGAGAAGACCGACGAGATGGTGAATAAATGATGGACCCGCCGCACATTGACCACCAGATTGGAGACCGACGCCGATGCCTGGGCCTCCAAGCTACGGATGGGAGCCCCATCCGATGTGGCATCCACCACCACCATTTGGACCATTTTATTGGCTATGGTAGGTGAGATAAAAATTCTTTACCCTATCTTTTTATCATAAGCATTTAGATAGGGGGAGTAAAATAAATTATGAGCTAATTGTTAATTTTTAAGGGGGAGTTGCAAGTTAGTTAAATTTCCTTTAGTAAGGGGGAGAAAAATAATAACTATCTTGTTGTTACAAAAAGGGGGAGGACATTACCCTTGTTAAAAGAAATTCATAGAAGAGCATGTTTTAAGGGGGAGTTATAGGAAATTTAAAATCATTCAAACCTTTTTTATAATGTCAAAAAGGGGGAGGATTTTTTTTGTATTATTATTTATGGTTTTATCATCATCAAAAAGGGGGAGATTGTTGGTGCTAGAGCACCATGATCGTTTGTTTTGATAATAACAAAATACGTGTCATTTAACATTTGCACTTGGAGTCTTAAATTTCAGGTCAATTGCAAATGGAGACGTGATTAGACGGAGTTCGAGCTCGCATCTAGGATGGATTGGAGGAGCTTGATGGAGAACAGAGGAGATTCGCGAGGAGCGATGGCTTGAAGAAGGAAGGAGATGAAGAATAGGATAGATCTCCTTCTCTTGTACTCTTTGTATTTTTCTTTTCTCTTGTTGCTCTTTATTTTTATTACTTAGATTCATGTTAAAGAGCTTCAAAGAACCCTTACAGTAGTCCTAGGAACACCAGCACAACCCTAGGATACTTAGGTTTTCTGTAGAAAACTTAGAAAATCAATATAGGGTTCAAACAGCTTTTCCAGACGTCTAATTCCAAAATCAGACGTCTGATAATATGTTTTAAGACGTCTGACTGCTGATTCAGACGTCTGATAACATTTAGGTTGGACTTGGTAGCTCTGTCTGATGAAATCAAACGTCCAGACCTTAGACCAGACGTCTTAGAAGACGTCTGATGTTTTTGCCAGACGTCCAATTAGTGGACCGTTGGCTGCCTTAGCAAACACCAGATGATATGACCGTTAGAGCCTTATCAGACGTCCTTAAGCCTTTCCAGACGTTTGATAGATTACCGTTTACCCTCAGCTGACCCAAAATTTCTTCTCAGAGATTTTCTAGCAGTTGCACTCTCTTGGAAATCCATTCCCACGAAAAAGTAGGTTTTCAGACGTCCAGATATAGTGCCAGACATCCTGTATGTCGTCTGATGGACTTCCACTAGAACCCTATTTAGATCTGATTCAAGTCAGGAAGAAACCCGCCTAAAATCAGACGTCTAATGTTGTTCCCAGACATCTTAAAGTAATCTTCCAGACGTCTGATGCCAGGATCAGACGTCTGATAACCCTGTCAATGCAATCATTGTTCCTGATTTCGGCCTGCTTCTCTTGGGCTTTGCTCCCAACGGCTCTGGAAGCTTTCCAAAGCCTTCCAAAGCTTTCCTATGGCCTCTATAAATAGAGATGAACCTCTTGCACATGAACATACACCTAGAGACACAAACACACACCTAGACACACCAAGAACAAGCATTTCCACTCTCTTGTGTCCAAAAAGAAGCTCTTGCTCTCCAAGCTCAAAGCTCTACATCTTGAAAGCATCAAGCCTTCATGCACCCGCTCTCCCGCCGTAGTTCACGAGAGCGACATTGCGCCGTCGCGTGGCTCACTCACCCGCGTCATCCATTCGACGCACTCCTTGCAAATGGGAGTTTCCTAATTCCTATAAAAGCTAGGTTTAAATTTTTGTTGGCTCTATAGGACTATATTTGTTATTTTACTTTGTTATTTGGTTGGGTATACGCTTTGCGAATTCCCGTCTCCTTCGTGGGACAAAATCCTTCTCGTGAAGAGAAGGGGTTGAGGAACGCTATCCTCGCACTTGTAGCGTGATTGTAATTGAGGTTGAATCACCCTCGTTTAAGTGATTCGTTTAGTGGATTTGATCAACTTGGTTGATTGAAAAATCCTAACTCGAAAGGGTTAGGTGGTGGTTTTCACCCGGTTTGGGTTTCCACCTAAAAATAATTATGTACCTTATGTGTTTGAATTTTGTAAGATTGCTTTACATTTTATTTCCGCAATATATTACGTCACCCCCTCCTGGTAGGGAAACCACAGGGTGAGCCTAAATCGTTGCCAATAGGTCTTTTCTTGGGTGTTTATATAGGAGGCTTGGGTTGGTGCAAAAGGTATGTTATTATTGGGAGGATGAGGATTGTCAGGCTTTTGGAAGGTATTAGGAGTTCTTAAAGGTATTATAGGTGTAGACCCTAGGATGCTTAAGTTGATTTTAGTAATCAGATCAAGCTTCCTACCAGTTTCACTTCAAATCAAAGATTCCTTCTCAATTTCATCTTTTTGTATCTCAATCTTTAGGTATCAAATCCAACCATCTTGATTTTGGTCGTCAATATTGGCTTGTTGTTTACCCACTGATTAAACCTCAAACTTTAGTAATTCAAGATAAGGGTTTTATTTAGCTTTTGATTATTAAGTAAATCCTCCAACAAAATTTCAGGTTCATGAATGGCCATTCCGCACCGAGAATCCTCATCCCAATTTTTCAAGGTAGGTTGTGAATCGTTTCTAGCATTGATTATGCTTGCAACCTCATGATTTTCTTCTTGAGTTTGGGTTGAATTGACTGTTATGGGCTTTTGTATGATGTGTATGGCCATAACCTCCTCTATTCTACCTAGCTCCTCATTCAAACCACACTTGATTTGGTTTTTCTTTGATACCTCAAAAATATTAAGTTGATATGTTTGATTCCCTAAGGCAATCTCTATATTTCCCGATTCATAATTAATCTTAGCTTTGGTAGTGGCCAAAAATAGACATCCTAAAATGATTGGAGTGTGATTGAGTTGTTTCGGTGCTTCCATGTCAAAGACCACAAAGTCAACAAAATAGTAAAAATTATTAACCTTGGTTAGAACATCCTCTAGAAGACCCCTAGGTGTTGTAATTGATCTATTAGCCAATTGAAGAGTTATTTCAATGGGTTTCAAGTTGCTCAAATCGAGTTTCTCAAAGAGTGTAGTAGGGATCACATTGATGGAAGCACCTAAGTCAAGGAGAGCTTGATCAAAGGTAATGTTACTTGTGGCATAGGAAATGAGCAAGGCTCCTGACTCCTGCTTCTTAGGAGGTAGCTTGTTTACAATCAATGAGCTAGTTTGGTCTGATAATACTACCTTTCTAACATTTTCAGATTCTGCCTTACACTTTTCCATATATGAACTCATTATAGATTCGACGTCGGCAGGAATGAATCTAAAGGTCATGAGTTGTAGGGTGATTATCAATTTAAATCTTTGTAGCACAAGTATTTCTTTCCTAAGTTTATCCTCTACCTTTTTCTATTTGCCCTTACAATAACATCTTACTCCTATATCAGATTCAGTCTCAGGTCTTCTTTGAATAACATTTTTGTTCATGAGTTTGAATTGCTTATTACGGGTCCTAGGGTTATTAGGTTGGGGTTGGGTGGGACCCTTGGATTTACCATCACTCTTTAAGGTGATGGTATTTGCAGTGGCATAGTATTGTTGGTTGGTTTCTTGAGGAGGGTTGGGCAAAACAGGCAACTTCCGATCAATCATGGTAGGTATTTGGTTAACTCTAGGAGGGGTTGGGGTAGCTTGATAAATCACATGGGCTTGAGCTTGTGGCTCCCCAGCATTTCCAAACCTTTGTGGCCCAATGCCTTGGTTCTGCACATTCCTTAGGTTCAGTACGGGTTGAGATGGTAGAGATCCAGGCTATCAAAAATTGGCATTGAGTCTAATCTGTAGGTTATCAATAAACGTTTTCATTTGTTACATAAGTTGTACTAAGGTCCCCTACATCTCTATCATTTTCATGTTCAACTCAGCCTGCCTTGCGGGTTGTTGAGCATTCCAAGTGGGATGTTGAGCTGACAAAGGGGAAAAGTGTGTAGACTTGACCCTGACCCATTAGGCTTTGCCATACTAGGTTGCCAATGTTGGGTCGTGGTTGGGTCATCTGCCCCGGGTTCTTCCAAGAGAAATTAGGGTGGTTCCTGCAACCCAGATTATAGGTATCCGAGTACAGGTTAGACCTGTAGTTCTCTTGGATGGCTTGCACATCCTCATAAGAAGAGGACCAAAGATAGGAAGAATATGTGTAAACAAGACCAAAAGTTTTGATGATAACACCATCATTCTTAATAACTAGCATTATTTGGCTAATTTCCAAAGATAAATACATATAATTGATCAATTAAATGGGTATAATTTACTCATGTCTGAAATCAAGGAGGATTGCATTAAAATTGGTTAATTCTGCCATTTTAATGGAAAAATGCAATTGCATTTAACTAAGGGGTAAACCTACACTCAAGTGAAAGTCAATTAAGCTTAGATTCTCAATAAGTGAGCTTGTAATAATTGATTTAGGGTTTCTCTAAAAAATAACAACTGACCCACAATTACCAACCCTAATTTCATATTCACTTCAATTAAAGGGGGGTTTCTAAGAAATTTATTCAATCTAAACCTTTTAAAAATCATTGAAAAATACTCCCTAATATTTAAAATGATTAATTTTGTAAAAGGAAACCAAATTGACCTAAATCAAACACCGAGGTTAACATTTATTTAATTTTGGATTAAAATACAAAATTTAACAACCTAAATTCATCAAAACCCAATATTGATGGCATCATTAGATTCCTTGGGGCCTAATTAGGTTACCTTAAAAAGTTGACACCATTTAGACTACACTTTCAGCTACTTTACAAATAGGTCCTCAACTTTTGAAATTATTTCATTTTGGTCCCTAGCTAACGTCACGCTAATGTAAATTGTCTTCTTATTCGATGAAGCAACTCCTCAAAGAAGCTTCAGTGTTTGCTGGCGAGAGGTTTATATCACAATCCTCTCAATCAAATCCTACCATCCTAGAATTCCGATATGAGGATTTCGATTCCTTCCGGTTGCCCTTTCCTTTCATAAAGCTCTAAATTTTTGCCCAAAGATTCGACGAATTCAAGCCTTGATTCGACCAAATTCGAGTCGCAAATCTTGCCTCAATTGCCGCCGCATTTCATCTATAAATCACTGTCGTCCTTCACTGATGAATTTCTTCTAGATTTTGTGCGTAAAACCCCTCATGTTCTTCTTCCTCTAGCGCTCGCCATTGATGGACCTAGAGCTTCTTCAGCCTCATTCACTGTTGCTACTCGCTGCCAATCGAGGATCTAGTTCTCTTCCAAGCTTCATCGCCGAACTTCCTACCAAAGATCTCGCCCCAATTCCCCTTCTTCAGCTCCATTCTCATCTTCCCTTCATTGCCTATAAGTTTGACATCGCCCAAGCTATTCCTCCCCCCATTCGTCAAATTAGATTAGGGCTTTTATTTACCATAGTTAGTTTTAGCTTTAGGGTAGCTTAATTTGCATTTTTATCACCTCTTACACCTTTCATGACTATCGCCATTAGAGGCTCTAGGGAGCTTCCTCGCACAGTTCAATCACGCATGCCCACACCCAATAATCATAGGGCTTTGCTTCAAGGCATTGTCCTGAAGATTAAGGAACCAATTCAAGGTCGAAAGACCTAGCATTTTGCTTGTAGGACCTCACCGAAGTTGATCTTCTTTTTCGGCTCCGACTGCCGTCTCCAATAAACTGATTGTCGATCAACCACCACCAACACCTCGGTGACTACTTGCTGCTCCTACTCCGCCCTTTGCCGGACCTCATCTAACGGTCGGATCTAATTCCCAATCCTCCACCAGCGTCCCCTTCGACGAAGAAGATAACCTTATCTGCTGTGTTGCCAAGGAGCCACATGCAAAGAAAGATTTACATTTCAAGGGTCTTTTCACAATTTTATCTTTGAACTACTAAGGACACATTCTTAAATATTATTTCTTTAAGGGTTTATTTGCAATATCTTGTTCAATCTTCATTGAATTCTTTGTTATTTTTTGCTTAATCACATTCAATAATATCTGATTAACCTTAATTAAGCATCAAATAATCATGTCAGTCCTCCAACGTTAACATTTAATCATGCGTTTATTATTTTTTTAATTACCCCTCACCTTTAGTCACACATCGGGCGTGAACAAGTAACTAAAGGCACTTATTAAGTGCCACCTGCACAAGGCTCGTTGAGAGCTTTGTGCCTGTGTGGGCGCGCTACTCCTAATTCTATATCTAAGCATTGTGGGTGCATGTGTGCGTGGATTGAGCGAGAATTTTGGAGTTGAAAGGCATGTTTGCAAGACTCCCATTTTTTTAAATTGAATTCACAAGTTTAGTCCCACCTCGGGTGTTTGCAAAGCTTTCACATGCTATATATTGCTTCCTCTCCCTTATCTAGTCAATCTGTAATAGGGAAAGGGCTCCCCAATACATACATATATATATATATATATATATATATATATATATATATATATCAGAGAGAGGGAGAGCTTGAGGGGCCCATTGGGGCAGCCCATTAGGGTATATGGCCTAGTGGCTAGAGGCCTATTTTGTGATTTGAAACAAAAGGAATAAATGAGCCATCTCTTTCTTGTACTCGATTTTTATTTTTTAACTAGATTGTTTGAGTTCAAAGAGATTGATTTCCTTACATCTAGTTCTCGAGATTTCAAACTTTATAAATAATTAGATAGTGGTAAAGCGTGTTTTAAAGTTTGCTCTCTGTGATCGACCTCAAACTCACAAATTTGAGTTACAAATTTAAAATTGTTTTCGCTCTTGTCAACCATCTCTCAATGCAAAGTTTTAAACATTCAACTTTAGTGATTAAATATTTTGGCACCGTTGCCAATGCAAAACTCTAGGGGTTCCTGATAGGTCTAGCTCATAGGCTAAGCCGACTTTAGATTGTTCACAAACTCCCTTCTGGGGGGAGTTTGCAAAGAATTGTGTCATGTCCCTTATTAAAATGTGGACCTAGATGTGTTCTTGGATTGCTGAGTCTTCTAGTCATTCAACCTCTTGGCCACTAAGTCCACCTTGTCAAGTTTGTTACAAATCAATTCCATGTCAAACCTAGTTGAGTTATCTTGGATTTCATTTGCCATTGGTCTAGGTTGCATGGATCTACCGAAAGTCTCCATGAAGGCATGGTTGATAGCATTTTTGTTCATTTTCTCAAATAATTTATAGGAACTATCTGCATCTTTGTTGAGTAAATTGCCTCCATAGGAAGCGTGCACATGATTTCTTAGCTGTTTAGACAACCCATGGTAAAATATCTGCATGAGTTGCCATTTAGGCACCTCATGCTGTGGACATTTTCTAAGTAGGTCATTGAATCTCTCCCAAGTCCCATGAAAGGGTTCCCTGGGTTTTTGGGCAAAAGTGGTAATTGCTCATCTTAGAGCATTGGTACGTCCAATTGGGAATAATTTCTTTAGGAAAGTATTTTTCAAATCAGTTCAATTATCAATAGGCCTTCCAGCGGTTTCATACCAATAAGAAGCTTTGTCTCTAAGTGAATGGGGAAATAATCTCATAAGCATTACATCTTTTTCCACATTTCGACCCTTGGTAGCTTGAACTAAAGTGGTAAGGTCCTCCAGGTGTTGGAATGGGTCTTCACTAGTAAGCTCGTGAAAGTGTTTAATCAAGATCAAAACTTAGGCCTTGAATTCAATATCTTAATTGGGGATGATAACTCCTAGTCTCTCCTCATAGTTTGAAGGATCATAAAATTCCTTCAAGGGCTTGGGTCTTGCCTGGTTCATTCTATCAATTCAAGCTTGCATTTGTTGCAACTGAAGTAGCTACCTCTAAATAATATCAGCTTGGTTAGGAGGTGGTGGTGGTGGTTGGTTATCAGCCATTGGATCTGCTCAACTAAAACTTAGCCTTTTCCTAGAGTAGTGTTCCAAAGGTCCTTCGAGTTGAGGATTTAGTGACCACCTACTGTGCATACAATTTTAGAAGAAAGGGAGGAGGTGTAAAGGAAAACAAAAGAGAGAATAGGTGTGTGCACTGTGATGACCCGAGTCCCACCAAGTGACAAAACCTGGGTCGCCGTGTGTTAACAACTAGCACAAACATCCACAAGATCACACTCACCTAACATATAGTCATAAAACATCAATAACCAACATTCATTCATAATGCATTAAATGAAAGAAAAACAAAAATGTTGACAATATAATAAAACTTCACCCTAAAGCAGAAATTAAATAGAGTCTCTTACAATCACCAAAAAGACAAGAAGTAAATCCTAACAGTGGAAAGAAACCTACTACTATGAGCCACTGGCTCAGTACGGACCGTCTCCTCAAGTAGGACCCAGTTTCGTAAAAGTCTGTCCAACAGCAGCCGCTGCACCTGACTACTCAGCAACACCTGAGTATGGAACCTGATACCAAAAGTCAGTGAAAACTGAGTAGAGTAGAACAACTAGGTAACCAAAGTAACAAAGTACAAGAAAAGGGGTACTATGCCAAGAGTTCGTCCTTTGCAATTTATTTCATATCCAACTCCATTTATGTAATTATCATTGTTCTCAATTCAACAATCGACATCTCGGGCACGAGACGATCTCGTGTAACTTCCTACAGTGCAAGACCGGTATAAGCCACCCTCCTGGTCGGGAGGACTACTTATACCCATCAAGTCGCCACACTCCATCACCCTAGGGTCATTGCAGAAAGGGGTGGCAATTACGTCGTGTAGCATGAACATGTACAAGCGCTGTGTATGCTGAACCATAGACAACCAATGACCCACCCACTGGTCAAGAAGAACCAATCCAAACCTCGAGCACTACAATCCGCTATCCTAGTTGACTGCTAATCCTAACCAAAGAGTTGTAGGGAGGCCAGCAACTTCTTAAACCAGCCCTTGAAACCAGTCTAAAAGACCAAAGCTACAGCCAAAACTCGGTGAGTAGCAAGGCTGAAACCAGTTATCTAATCCTTTTAATTCCCCACACGTTCGTCATATTGATTATATAACTAATTCTAGATAACTGTATCTCTTATTTTTGTCAATTCAGAAAATCCTTAGTAATTTCATATTGCTAATTCTAGGATTAACAAATATACTCATTATTGTCCAACCTATCTATTTACAGGTAGTTTTTTAGTTCATGACAGTGGTCCCATATTATTTAGAAACTACTAAGACAATGGAACTTGTTTTACCGAAAACATAATTCATTTCATGCATGCGATAACAATGGTACATGTGATCATTAAATCTTAATCATTCATAATATTCTCACTAAAGTAACCATAAAATAAGGAAAACATCGGAGGGGTTCCAACTCAGCAAAAAGGAGGTCCACACCCCAACCAAGGCGATACAGACGAAGAGTCGCACAAGACAAGTCCACAGATACCTGAAAACCAAATGGAATCAAGGGAAGGGTAGACTACTCTACTTAATGTTACTGAAGGGTCACAGTGACTCCAAACCGTGTGCACAAGGCCTAGGAGCAGTCTCCACACCTACCTTGAGATTCGTGCATGCATCGAGGGTAAGTCTTGGTTCATATGGATCAGAAATAGGGTCAAGGACTCTTAGTTATGTTTCTGATTTCTCATGAAAGGAAAATTACTCAAAACTAAAAATAAATTATACCAACATGTAGTACTCGTCGATACGATTCCAACGGTACCTTATTTGTCGAAATCCGACATCAGGAAGGCCTCGAATCAGATGAAACAACACGAGCCGATCTTGAACCAAACTAGACCAGTCAGCTCACGAGAACCGCACTAGATCCACGTGCCTAATGTGCACCCAACATGCGTCGCCTCGCAATTTGTCATCTCCACACACCACGAATCACACATCACCGCTCCACAGCCGTTGATCGCGCCACGCGTCGCGATCTACCATGCTCGTGCTCACGACAGGCGTTGCCTCCTAGCGTGCACTAGCGCCATACGTTGTACGCTCGTGCTGCGCCACCTTTACAATTGTGGTGGGAAGCCCAAGTTTTGTGGAATTTCTTTTAGGTCCCCAAACTTTTGAATTACGATTTCAAATGAGAATCCTAATTCCTTTCCCTCTCCTTTCTCTTAGGTTTTTGGTGGCTTAAGAGCTAATGATGACCCCAGGACCCAAGGGGATCCTTTTATAGGACCAAAAGTTGTTGGGATTAGGTTTAGTGGAGTGAAATATCCAAAATACCCCTAGGGTTGGGTCCACCTTACATTTAGGTCCTTCTTGACTTGTTTTGGTCATAACGAAAGCTATACACCTCCGATTCATGTGAAACAAGCATCGCCGAAAAGACTGCGAGGAGAGGAATCCAACGATGCCATACATGGTAACCTTTTAACAATGTTTGGCTCAAGGTTGACTTGAAATATGCATTTTTTGATAAATTAAGGAGGTGCTGATGCCTACACAGAACCACGATCGGGTTTTTGGGTTTGAATTGACCCAAACCACCTTGAAATGACTCAGATCTGGATTTTAGGATGTTATAGATATAACAACCTTAAAGGGAGTTTCGTCCCCAAAACTCGAGCAAACGTGGAGGTAAAGGAAAAGTCGCACCAGGTGTATAACAACCTTATAGAGAAAAAATAAAGTTAAAGAGAAATAACCCAGGGAGTTACAAACTTACCCGTGAAAAGATCCAGGTACTTCTTCATTTCTGCCTTTGGGTCCCAAGTCACCTCTTCGTATTTCTGACTCCTCGAAAGAACTTTCACCAAAGGGATCTCTTTCTTCCGCAACTTTCGCGCGATACAGCCTAGTATTTGCACTAGCTGCTCCTAATAGGTCAGGTCCTCCTCTATTCCCATGTTCTCGTAGCTAAGAACATGGTCTGAATTCGACACATACCTCTACAAACTGGAGATATGGAAGACATCGTGGATGCCAACTAGCTAATCTGACAGGCGAGTTTGTAAGCTGCTGGTCCGTCCTACTCCAGTATCTCAAACAGGCCCACGAATCTTGGAGCCAACTTACCCTTCACCCCAAACCTCTGAATCCCCTTCATTGGTGATACTCTGAGGAACACTAAGTCACCAACCTCAAACTATACATCCCGTCGTCGATGATCTATATAGCTCTTCCATCGCTCTGTATAGTAAGGAGTTTCGTTTAAATATGCTTGATGACCTCCTTACTTTGCCTAATCAGTCTGGGACCTACCTCCCACTTCACACCCACCTCATCCCAAGCAAGCAGAGAGGTGCACTTCCAACCATACAACGCCTCGTACAGGGCCATGTCAATACTGGCATGATAGTTGTTATTGTAAGTGAACTCCACCATAGGTAGGTGCTCCTCCCAAGAGCCTCTCCACTCAAGTATACAGGACCTCAATAAGTCCTCCAATGTCTGAATGGTCCTCTCTGTCTATCCATCACTCTATGGGTGAAAAGATGTACTCAAGCTCAGCTGTATACCCAAGGCCTACTGAAAACTTCCCCAGAACTGGAAAGTGAAGCGGGCGTCTCTATCTGAAATGATCTCCTTGGGCACACCATACAATCGTACAATCTCCCGTATATCTAACTTTGCTAGCTGGGAAGGACCATAAGTCACCTTGATCAGCACGAATCGTGTTGACTTCGTCAAATGATCCACAACCATCCAGACTGCGTCGTGTCCCCTTTGAGTCAACGGTAGCCTAGTCACAAAGTCCATGGATATGTTCTCCCACTTCCACTCGGGAATGGGAATAGGTTGTAATGAACCGGCTGGTCTCTAATGCTTAGCCTTCACCTGCTGATATACCAGGCACTACCTCACAAACTCACCTACATCCTTCTTTAGACCACGCTACTAGAAGTCCCTCTTCAGATCATGGTACATCTTAGTGTCCCCAAGATGGATGGTAAGCCTACTGCAATGAGCCTCGAACAATAGCTCCTTCCGAAGTGCTTCATCTCTTGGAACACATAATCTGCCACAGAGTCTGAGCACCTTGTATACAACGGTGAACTCTCCTGGGTCTCTCGCGAGTACCTAATCACGGAGAATCTGTAACTCAGCATCCTCCATCTGCTATTCAATTGTACGAGAGATCAAATCAGAGCAGGTGTGCCTCATCACCGTCAACTCCCCCAGGTGTCCTCTTACCCGTAAAGGCTTCCACTGAGTTGTCTCAACCATACTGGTCCATCTTTATGCCTGAAGAGCTACCAACCTAGTTGGTGTCTTTCTACTGAGGGCATCTACCATGACAATTCCCTTTCCAGGGTGGTCAACTATCGAATGGTCGTAATCCTTTAGGAGATCCATCCAGCGTCTCTATCTCAAGTTCAACTCCTTCTGATAAAAAAGGTACTTCAAGCTCTTGTGATCTATGTGGATCTCGAAGGTCTCACTGTACAAGTAATGATGCCAAATCATCATGGCAAAGACTATGGCCAACAACTACAAGTCGTGCGTTGGGTAGCTCTTCTCATGAGGCTTCAGTTGTTTTGAGGCATAGGTGACCACATGCCCATGCTGCATTAGCACACAGCCCAATCCTTGGAGTGAAGCATCTGTGTAAATGATAAATCTGCCACCACTACAGGGGATAGTGAGTACAGGGGCTGAAGTCAACTTCTTCTTGAGTGTATGGAAACTAGTCTCACAATCACTGGTCCATACGAAAAGAGTATCCTTCCTCGTTAACTGGGTTAACAGGAAAGCGATCTGTGAGAAGTGCTGAATGAACCGCCTGTAGTAACCTGCTAGACCTAGGAAACTGCAGATATCTATCACTGTCTTAAGCCGCTCCCACTTCAATATTGCCTCAACCTTTGAAGGATCTATAGAAATCCTTGCACCTGACACCACATGCCTAGAAACTCTACCTGGTGCAGCCAGAATTCACACTTGCTAAACTTGGCATACAACTGATTCTCCCTCAGTGTCTCCAAGACCAACCAAAGATGCTGCTCATGTTGTACCACATCGAGGGAGTAGATGAGAACATCGTCGATGAAGACCACCACAAAGCAATCCAGATAAGGTTTGATCTGGTTCATCAAGTCCATGAATGTGGTAGGGTGTTCGTCAATTCGAATGGCATCACCAAGAACTCGTAATGGCCATAACGAGTCTTGAAAGTAGTCTTCTACATGTTCCCTTCTCTTATTCTGAACTGGTGATAGCCTAAACGTAGATCGATCTTGGAGAATATCATGGCCCCACGAAGCTGATCAAACAAGTCATTGATCTGCAGAAGGGTATATCTATTCTTGATGGTCACCTTATTCAGTTGCCTGTAATCAATGCAAAGATGTAAGGTGACATCCTTCTTCTTCATGACCAGCACCAGAGCTCCCAAGGGTGAGGCACTAGACCGTATGAATCCCTTCTCAAGGAGTTCCTAGAGCTATGTCTCTAGCTCCTTCAACTCTACCGATGCCATCCGATATGGGGTAATCGATGTAGGATTGGTCCCTAGAATGAGAGAGATCTCAATCTCAATCTCCTGTCCTGGTGGGAGTTCTGGTAGATCCTCGGGACAACACATCGGCATAATCCCGTTTGACCAATACACTCCCCATCTCTAGTTTCTCTTCTGGGATTGCAGATACATAAGCAAGGTATCTGCTGCACCCCTCCCTCAGTAACCTAGATGCTTGCAAGGCTAAGATGCACCTGACTGGTTTGCCCTTAGATCTGCAATCATACTCAAACTATGGTGCTCCTAGAATCGTGAAGACAATCCTCTTCTCAAAATAACCCACAGATGCATAGTGTCCTAACAACCAGTCCATGCCCAGAATTGCATCGAAATCCTCCATCTCAAGTTCCATTAGGTCGGTTAGCAAAGTGTAGCCCCTTATGTCCACCTCACAACTCCTGAAAATGGTCTCAGCTACCCATGGCTACCCTGCTGGACCCCTGATGACTAACAGCTCATCTAGTAGTACAGGTTGTTTCTTTAGTTTCGTAGAAAACTCCGATGATATATAAGAATGGGAAGCGCCAGAGTCAAACAAGGTAAACACCAAATGTTGGTCAATCATCACCATACCTGCCACCACAGATGGCTAAGCCTATGCATCCCTCAGAGATAATGCATATACTCATCATGCCAGTAAGGGTGCAAAAGAACCACCCATGCTCTGAGTAGGTTTTCGACCTGGAGCAG
The DNA here is from genome assembly GCA_037157565.1 of Thalassia testudinum. Lineage (NCBI taxonomy): Eukaryota > Viridiplantae > Streptophyta > Magnoliopsida > Alismatales > Hydrocharitaceae > Thalassia > Thalassia testudinum. The sequence continues at coordinate 33,977,846 of JAZHRO010000014.1, forward strand.
CCCCACCTCCTTGGAATTGCTGGGAGGCCCCCCCACGGGTCTGGTAGGTCCGAGCTACTCTGTTCTAGCCACCCTGAGTCCCTGTCTTGGTTGGGCAGTCCTTCTTAAGGTGGCCCTACAAACCACACTTGTAGCAAGATTGCTATTCTGGTAATTGTGCCCCCTCCCATGGTGCCCTAAGTCTGAGTTGGCATGGCAAGATTGCACTGAGTGTACCCCGAAGCTGAAGTTAGTGCTTGCTGCTGAGGGGTCTGGGGTAGAGGTAGTGGTGCTCTATACGGCTGGTACCTCTAGTCCCTCTGCTTATGAAATCTGCCTTGAAACTCTGACTTCTTCCCTGATCCACCGCCAAAACTCTTGCAGGTCTTAGCATTGCCATGCTCATATTTCATAGCTATGTCAACTACCTGGACGAAAGTGTCCAATGCAAGCGGGTTAATGTACTTCCGTATCTCCAACCGAAGTCCCTAGATGAACTTCCAGTGCTTGTTTTCCTTAGAGGCCACTACAGTCAACTTGAAACGTGAGAGCTCGATGAAACGAGTCCAATACTCACTTACCGTCATTGAACACAGCCTCAGGTTGTGGAATTTGAGCCTCCTCTAGTCTTGCTAGGTCCTAGGGTAGTACTGGTCACTAAAAAGCTCAAGGAAGAGACCCCAAGACACCACTCGAGTGCCCTCCTCATGGATAGACACCCACCAGTGGTGCGCCACACTGGTCAGCTAGTATGTCGCGAAGGGCACCCTGCATTCCTCCGGTGGGCGGATAGTATCGAAGGCCTTCTCAATCTGTTGTACCCAGTCCTCCACCCCCATAAAATCCTTATCCCACTTGAAGGTTGGGGGCTTCAGCTTCTTGAACTCAATGAAAATTTGTCGGTACTGATGCAGAGGTGATAGGTCGATCTTCGCTTTCATTGAAATTTTAAACATAACATGACATGTCATTATAAAGCTTTTGTGGTGGAAAATCGACTATCAAAACATTTAATATTTCTAACCACAGTGATTAGGTCATCTCCACAAGGAGGAATTAGCCTATTGAAATGATTAATGATGACTTATCTACTCGGGGTTATCAATGGGTGCACATTCAAACTCTTGCAACATTAATTCCAACACAACTCCACCCTCTATGCAATTGGTTAGGATCAAGAGGGGTTCTCATGCAAATTCAGCCAAGTATAATAAGGTAAATAATCAATAGTACTTTTTGACAATGGCAAAATCGAAATTTTAATCTCCAATAAAATATACCTTGTTCACTCCAACCAATATGACAAGCTCTATATATTCATGAGAGACATTCAATCATAAGTAATTTTGATTGAGTAGAAGGATATCTATGTAAATTCACCTCAATAAATTAATTTAGTAAATAAATGAATAGGAGATCTCGCAGTGGCAGGACTTGTAAATTCTAATACACCTTTCACTGTTGAAAAATAGAGCTTTTGGCGGAGAAGCTCGCACGCAAGGAGGAGGGCAAGGCAGCAGACGTGGATACCAGAGGTGGATCTCTGAAGTGCAGGCTTCACGATGGTGTAGGCAGTGCAACCGGAGGTGGCTGGTGACGTGCCTTCGTGCGTGTGTGTTAAGAGGTGTCGTTATAGTTGCACTTGATACGTCGGTTTTAAAAGAAGTAAACGGAGGTGAGTCCGAGTGTCGATCTCAGGGAGGCGTGGAAATCGGATTTTGTTTACCACTTGTCACGAAAAAGGCGGAGTTTTGCTTGCGAAAGAAACGGTTTTGAAAAGCGAGAGATAGAGAGAGTTTAGGGTTAGAAAGCTCTTGGTTTTGATCATGCACTTTAAACAGAAATTAAAATGGCAACTAAATGGAAAATAATTTCATTAAACATGCATTCATAGTTCATGGTTTACAATATTAAATACATGCTTCAACAAAAGTAAATGAAAGCTTAAAAGAGAGAGAGAGAGGTAGAGAGAGAGTGGAGAGCGACGAGGCAGTCACGGCGGTGGAGGAGGCTCCGTCGGCGGCTCGTCGTCTCCGGTGATTACAAGAGTGCCTAAGACTAGCTAGGAGAGGAGTGGAGTAGTTGCAAGTGGGAGAGGATGCCTTGAATGGTGGTAGAAGGGGGTTTAAATAGAGTTAAGGGCTTCCTAAAAGAAGAATGTGCTTTAGCGACATCCAGAACGTCGCTAAAACCGCTTCCATATACGTCGGTGAAGGCCTTCTGCCGCCGGTCAGCCGCCCGCCCCTCTCTCTCTTCAGGCGCGATCCGTGGCTGTCGAACGAGAGCCGTCCGATTGATGATCGGACGGCTGAGATCCTCCCGCGCCTGCGCTAGGATCGCGCTTCGGGCGCGCGTGCGCGCGCGCGTTTCCGCCCGGCGTGCGCGCGCGCGTGGGAGGTGGGGTGCTGTCGTCGCGCCGCGTGGCGCAATCCTGGCCGCTCGCTTCTGATCACGCGGCTCAATTTTGCCGCGCCCTTCGCCCGCAAATGATTTTCGCTCCGCGCGAATCGAACGCGCGTCGCCGCGACGCGGGCGTGCGCGCTAACCGTTGCGCCACGCCCGCGCTTTGTCGCGGCGACCGCGGGCGAGCGCGCGGATCTCGGCCGTTCGATCGAAGATCAACGGCCGAGATGCGTCCTTGGCTGGCTTGGGGGCGTGCGGGCGGCGGGGGCGGGGCGACGTGGCGCGTTCTAGGCCGTTGATCTCCAGATCAACGGTCAGGATTTCTTGGGCCCATTGTGGGAGCTCCGGATGTCGGATTTGGCCGATTTTGAGTCCGTTAGACTCCGTTCGTCGTCCTGAATCCATCCGTGCGGTCCGATTGCTCATCTGAGGCCTGCTTTGACAAATGCTTTACACAAATGGCCATTAATACAATTTATAAGCAATCTTGGTACTTGATGCATGCAATGCTCCTATTCTACTTTATGTTGTGCCTTTTATTCTAAAGATGGGCCATATTCAACCTAATTACTACCCCCTTGCGTGGTGTTATCATACCCCCATGCTTACTCCTTGCTAGTCCCTAGCAAGGTTTATTCTAGCCTTTATTTCTTTGGCGAATTCAAGAAGTAATTGCTTAGGCACTTCGTTACTTGTCAATAAGAGGAACTATACGAAGATCTTAATCTACAAAGACTAAGCAGCGCCCGGGTGCCTGCCAAAATACGAATCGCCCGAATCCTTGCTTTGTATATATAACTATACTTATGTATACGTATATATCTATATATGTCTTTTTAGAATTTTTAGAATTCAGTGTGGGTTGGTAACTTTTTACGGCTACCCAACCCACCCAAAACTCGGTCAAAACCCTAAGTGCTAAGCATCTTGGTGTGAATGTTGTGATAGACTTACTTAACGGTAATTGAGACAGACTTCGAGTTTCTACGCCTCTAGGTGACCGGAAAAGAAAATAAATTTTTGCCTGAAGGTGTATTTGTTCGATTGGTAGCTTTCTCCCTGCGTTCATTTTACTTGGGGTCAACACAAGGATTTTCCAGTGTATATCTCCCCGGCTTGTACTACTTCCCCGCTTCTTCCTTAGGTGTTTTTGGTCTTCTCTCTTTTTTTTTTTGTGCAATTATTGAGCTGGGCTCTGGACAACCGACCAATGGGCTGTTACCCACGATCACTTGCCAGCCATACTTGTGCGGTGAAGTGTGGTTTATTTTCTTTTCTTCTTTTTTTTTTTTTTTTTTTAATTATTATTTTTTTTACGTAGGTGGCTTCCCTAATCTCAAATGTACCTAGAGGCAGTGAAAAAGAAATGGCATGTGGCTGGGTTCTGGACAACCTGCCAATGGGCTGTTACCCACGACAACTTGCTAGCCATACCACCCTAGAGAGTTCATTAGCTACCCAATTTCTGTCAAAATCTCCGAGAAGTGAGTCTGTGCAAAAATGTGTGTAGATGCTTAGACTCAAAGTTTTCCTGAGTTAGAGGGTGAGTTGATAAGTCGTATACTTATTACCTTATTTATTAGGTGGATTAGAATAGCTTAAAGTTGCAAGGGTTCGCCGCTAAATCCATATTTTAATGGACACCAGGGCTAATTAAGCCTGAAGGCCTGAAAAGTCTAAGTGTTTAAGTTCTTTTTGTATTATTTCCCACTATTGACAAGTTTCTAATGCCTAAGTTTTTCTTCCTAAATTCTTTTTTTTTTTTTTTTAATCAATTAATTTATTCATTCAGACTGATTAATTAAGCTCAGGATTATGCAGTTTACCATCCCCCCCATGCTTAAGTTGAACAATGTCCTCATTGGCAGATGCATGGATGCAAAAGGGTTCAAAAAGATAGTACCTGAGTGACGTAAACTACCAGATCAGTCTGAATCCGCTGGGTTGCCTCCCAGGAAGCGCTGAGTTTAACGCCTCCAGCTGGGCGGTGCCTGGTGTCAGCCCTCAACAAGGGTGACACTTTCCTTGGGGGGTACCTGGGCCAGGAAATGCTTCAATCTTTGACCATTGACTGTAAAGGTGTGCCCGGTATTAAGATCGGCGATTTCGACTGCCCCATTGGAAAAGGGCTTGACCACCCGAAATGGTCATGTCCATTTGGACCTAAGTTTCCCTGGAAAGAGTTTCAGGCGTGCATCAAATAGCCAGACTTGTTGGTTTGGCTCAAAGGTTTTCCTATGAATGAGTCGGTCGTGGACGGCTTTCATTTTCTCCTTATATAGCCGACTATTGTCAAAGGCGTCCCGACGAATTTCTTCAAGCTCAGATAATTGAAGAGTCCTTTGCGCACCAGCTAACTGGGGATCCATGTTACATTGCTTAACAGCCCAGTAAGCCCGGTGTTCCAATTCGACAGGGAGATGGCAAGCTTTGCCAAAGACCAAGCGGTAAGGTGACATGCCTATTGGGGTCTTAAAAGCGGTCTTGTATGCCCACAGGGCATCATCAAGTCGTGTGGACCAGTCTTTCCTGTCAGGTCTCACAGTCTTCTGTAAAATGTTCTTGATTTGTCTGTTTGAGACCTCAGTCTGCCCATTTGTTTGTGGATGATACGGGGTGGCAATGCGGTGGTTTACCCCGTATTTTCTAAGTAGGGCACGGAACTGGGAATGGATAAAATGGCTTCCACCATCACTGATCATGGCCTTAGGTATTCCAAAATGGGAAAAGATGTTCTTCTTTACAAAGTCCATGACCGTCTTGTGATCGCATCGTCGGGTGGCGACGGCTTCAATCCATTTGGAAACATAGTCTACCGAGACCAAGATATACTCGAAGCCGTTGGATGGTGGAAAGGGGCCCATAAAATCGATACCCCAAACGTCGAAAATTTCGACAATCAAAATGGGCTGAAGGGGCATCATATCTTTTTTGGTCATTGTCCCTAGTGTTTGGCATCGTGAGCAAGTCTTGGCAAAGATGTGTGCATCCTTGAATAGGGACGGCCAATAAAACCCAGACTGCAAAACTTTTGCAGCTGTTTTCTTGCCAGAGAAATGGCCGCCACATGCTTGGTCATGACAAAAGGAAAGCACACTCTGAACCTCGTCTTCGGGGAGGCACCTCCTGATGATCTGATCAGCACAGAGGCGAAAGAGCATGGGATCATCCCAGAAATAGTGCTTGGCCTCAGCCAAGAACCTGTCCCGTTGCTGTCTGGACCAGCTGTGCGGGGTTTGTCCTATAACCAGGTAGTTGACATAGTCAGCATACCATGGCATTTTCTTGTCTTGCACGGCTAGGATGTGTTCATCAGGGAAGGTATCAGATAGAGGTAGGGAGGGTCCAATGTGGTCTGGATGAAGTCTTGACAGGTGGTCAGCCACCACATTTTTCGATCCGGCCTTGTCTTGGATTTCCAGGTCAAATTCCTGCAAAAGCAGGATCCATCTGATGAGCCTGGGTTTTGCGTCCTTTTTGGCCAACAGGTGCCGGATGGCTGAGTGGTCGGTGTAGATAGTCACGTGGGATCCCAGCAAGTATGATCGGAATTTTTCCAGTCCAAAGACTACAGCAAGCAACTCTTTTTCTGTGACCGTATAATTACGCTGGGCCTCGTCCAACGTTTTGCTCGCATAGTAGATCACCACGGGCTTCTTGTCTTGCCTTTGTCCCAGGACAGCGCCTATGGCAAAATCTGATGCGTCACACATAATCTCAAAACCCTGGGACCAGTCTGGGGGTTGAAGTACAGGTGCGGTGGAGACTAAGTCCCGGAGGGTATGATAAGCCTGGGTGCAATCAGGAGACATGTGGAAAGTTGCGTCGTTGGCTAGAAGGTCGGTCAAGGGTTTGGAAAGTTTGGAAAAGTCTTTGATGAACCTTCGGTAGAAGCCAACATGTCCTAGGAAAGAACGAATCTGTCGGACCGAACTAGGTGGAGGAAGTTTGGAAATTAAATCAACCTTAGCTCGATCTACCTCGATGCCCTTATGCGAAACGATGTGTCCGAGGACAATTCCTTCTTGAACCATAAAATGGCTCTTTTCCCAACTTAACACCAAGTTAACCTCGATACATCGTTTCAGGATTTTCTCCAAGTTGCTCAAACAATGGTCGAATGAATTCCCGAATACAGAGAAATCATCCATAAAGACCTCCAAGTATTCACCCACCATTTCTGAAAAAATGGCTAGCATGCAACGCTGGAAGGTTGCGGGTGCGTTGCATAACCCGAACGGCATTCGACGGAATGCAAACGTGCCATACGGGCAAGTGAATGTGGTCTTTTCCTGATCTTCTGGAGCAATTGCGACTTGGTTATATCCTGAATATCCATCCAGGAAGCAAAAATACTTCTGCCCTGCCAATCTTTCAAGGATTTGGTCAATGAATGGCAAGGGGAAGTGGTCCTTCTTAGTGGCTTCGTTAAGCTTCCTATAATCAATACACACCCGCCATGCAGTGGTGGTGCGGGTGGGAATGGATTCGCCATGATCATTAGTGACAACGGTGAGCCCAGCCTTCTTGGGAACCACTTGGGTGGGGCTCACCCAGGGGCTATCAGAGATAGGGTAGATGATGTCGGCGTCGAGCCACTTGATAATTTCTTTTTTAACGACCTCCCGCATGTTAGGGTTTAACCGTCTCTGCATCTGGCGGGAAGGTCGGGCCCCGTCTTCCAGGTAAATCTTGTGGGTGCAATAGGTGGGGCTAATTCCTCTTAGATCTGAGATGGTCCAACCAATGGCGGCCCGATGTTCTGAAAGAGTTGCAGTCAACCTTAGTTCCTGATCCTTGGTTAGATGGGAATTAATAATCACTGGGAAGGTCTGGCCAGGTCCCAAGAAGACGTACTTAAGATTCTCGGGCAATGGTTTAAGTTCAGGTGCGGGTGGGACCACAGTCGATGGGAATGGAAAGGGAGGTAGTTGATCAACATTGATTTCTTCAAATGGTGTCATGTGATGATACTCAGCCTTACAGAGGTCCACAGGTAATGATGGTGGCGAGTCAGAACTACGGGTTTGGTGGTCTGAGACAGAATTGAGGGTAAGGCATTCCTCGATTAAAGTTTCCACGGGATCATGTTCCTCAATGTAATCACAATCAAAAGACTTTGTTGCCCGGAAGATATCTAATTGCATTTTCCTGTCTCCGAAGACGATTTCCATACATCCCGTGTCGCAATCGATGTTTGCTTTAGCCGTGGCTAAGAAAGGTCTGCCTAAGATTATGGGTGCGTTCTATAATTTTTCAGGGACTTCCATGTCGAGCACCAAAAAGTCGACTGGGAAATAGAAGTCCTTGACCCGTACAATCACGTCCTCGACAACCCCCTTCGGGGTTTTCACTGATCTATCCGCCAGCTGGATGGTGACAGGGGTTGGTGCCAGCTCCCCAAAACCAAATTGGTGGTACAAGGTTGTGGGAATTAGGTTGATAGAAGCACCTAGGTCCAGGAGCGCTCTATCAAATGTCATGTCCCCGATGTTGCAGGAAATCAGGGGTGCTCCTGGGTCAGTTCGTTTGAGTGGAAGGTTGCTTGATATCACGGAACTGGCTTGCTCAGAGAGTACAACCTTCCTAGGTGCTTGAGGTCTCGGCTTACGCTTGGGTGTACAGGCATCCTTTAAGAACTTGGCGTAAGCGGGGATGTGTTTGACAGCTTCTAGAAGCGGAATATTAATCTGTACTTGTTTAAAAATTTCCATCAGCTCCTCAGTTTCCACAGTATTCTTTTTTCTCTTGATTGTTTCCAAGGCCTCAGGATAGGGTGTCTGGATTGGTTCCATGTTTGGGTCCTTGGTTGGTGCTTCTTCTAAGTCGGGTAAAGTCTCGGGGAGAGTCGGCCATTTGGGATCCTGGGTTTTGGTGCCGCTTCTCAAGGTCACCGCATTCGCAGAGGCATTGGGGCCATGGGGTGATCCTTGAGAAGATGAGGATGAAGAGGTGCCAAACCCAGGAGGTGTTTGTGGAGCCGGTTGGACCATATGAGCCTGCCCGGGGTTGCCTTGGAACCCTTGCGAATTGGGGCCTCTGTTAATTATGTTTCGCGGGTTTGGTTGTGGTTGGGAAGGTAGAGATCCTTGCTGTTTACAGTCCAAGAGTTGGCTTAACTGTCCCTTTACCAAGGCCATTTCTTCCTGATGTTTTTGGTTCATGTCAGCCATCATCTTTATTAGGGTGTCCATTTGGTTTTGTGGGGGAGGGGCCGCCCTATTTTGGTTATATTGGGGTCTAACTGGTGGTCCTTGCTGATAGGGGGGCAAGTGTGGCTGTTGGTTTGGCCTGGGCTGGTTTTGGAATTGCGGTAGTTTCTGGTTTGTCCAACCAAAGTTGGGGTGATTACGCCAGCCGGTGTTGTAAGTGTTGGAGAAAGGGTCAGGTTTTGCATATCCTTGGACGGCTTGCACATCTTCTAGAATAGCCGATGTTGATGAAGAAGGAAGGGAGTAATCAAGGGTCGAGGGAGCAAAGGTCCCTCCTTGGAACATGGTTGGGGGTTGTTCCAGGTTTAGTTGGGTGAAGGGTTGGACCAGGTCAACATTATGTGCTCCTTTTGCTAGGGTGAAAGTCTGCAAGGGGTTCCTGGTCTGGTTTAGAAGCTCATCAATCTTCTTGTCCACCAATTCCACTCGATCCAACTTTTTGGCAATAATGTCCATGTCAACCATTCCAGAATTTGCTTGTACCTCATAAATCCCACCACGGGGTTGACTGGATCTGTTAAACTGGTTCATGGAGGCATTGTTGAGCGAATTCTCGCTCATAGACTCAAAGAGCTCAAACGCGCTCTCCTCGTCTTTGTTTAGGAAGTTTCCCCCGCATGAGGCATCGACGAAGTTCCGTAGGTTGCTATCCAGACCGTGGTAGAAGATCTGGGCCAATTGCCACCTTGGAACTTCGTGGTGTGGGCATTTCCTCAAAAGTTCATTGAATCTTTCCCACGCCTCATGAAATTGTTCCCCACCCTGGAGTGTGAAGGTAGTGATAGCTCTTCTGAGGGCATTGGTCTTTCCTATGGGGAAGAATTTCTTTAAAAATGCATGCCTCAGTTCCTCCCAGGTGGTGATGGGTCTACCTAGGGTTCTAAGCCAATGAGAAGCCTTGTCTCTTAATGAGAAAGGGAACATCTTGATTAGAACAATATCAAGGCTAATGTTCCTAGGTTTTACTGTTCTTGCTATGCGGTCGAGATCTTCTAGGTGCTGATAGGGGTCTTCATTTGAGCTTCCATGAAAGTGGCTCTGGATTAGACTTAATACATTAGGTTTTAGCTCAAAATCGTCTCCCCCTTCGGGGATCCTAAGGTGTGGCTCGACTCTAATGGCAGAAGGGTTATAGAAATCACGGAGGGGTCTTGGCTGGTTCTGAAATGGTGGTAAATCAAGTGGTGGTTGTCCTGGTATGTCATTGAAAGGTGGTGGTTGTTCTTGCGGGTTCTGTAACCGTTGTATGGCTTGCATGATGGTGTGGATTTGTCGTTGCTGAAGCCGATGGTTAGCATTGATTTGAGCCTGGACGACAGCCATAGCATCTGGTGGGGGTTGATCTTCAGCCTCATCTACCCTAGGTTCAGCCATGTTTTCAACAGAATTACGTCGCCTAGATTCCTGCCCCAAAACACACAATTCGGGATGCAGTGAGCGCCTCCCGTGCATACACTAGAGAAGAACTGGAGGGGATGCGGAGGGCGACAGATGCGAGAAATGTGTTTCAATCAAGCACGCAAGCCTAATCCTTGTGGTGTATTCCTTAGGAGACCTAGAAATCTCACAAAGGGTGATTAAGTCCGTAAGCACTGGACTTCCCTTCTCAAGGCTAATCTGGCCAGGTTGATTACGAGGGGATTGCAGGGAAGGTTCTTCCTTTGGCTTACGCCTCCGGTTCCATAGACCCCACAACCACGGTCGTTTGACACTGCCCCGCAGCCTAGTCACCAGATTCTACCAAGGGAATGAAAGCCAAGTGCTTAGCAGACAAAACCTCACCTTTTGAGACTTAACTCAGTCCTGCCTAGGGCACGTCTACTCAGTTTTAAAGGGTTAGGATAGTGCTTGTGCTTAGGGTGATGTGATGAGGCGCTGATTGGGGTGGTGCCTCTTAATGTTCTACTTTCAAAGTGTGTGCTTCTAGCAAAACATGATTTTCAAGCAAGGATTTGTTAAGATATAGTGTCTTTTTAGTGTTTCATCCTTACTTAAGTACTTTTTAGGGTTGACGTGTCTTAATTTTTTCAAACAAGTTTCAGTGGGCACGTCAAGTTCTGCACACAACTTGATGAAAGTAGATTTCCTTTTTCTTCTGTAGAGGCTCTAAAAACCCTAGTGTACTCATCCTAAAGATCGTGCAGCTTCTATTAGATGAGTTAGTTTTTAGGGTTGAGTGGTGCGGCCCAGGTCAACTCACGGTGGCTTCGCAAACACCACTCAAGAGAGAAAGAAAAGAACACTCCAAGAATTTGTCCAGTATATTAGAGTGTACATTTTTTTGTAGGGTGGTGTGTTAAGAATGTGGGTCAAGCAATCATTCGCCACGCCAATTTTTTTCAGTTTTTATGATTTTTTTAGCCTTTTCACGCAAGCAAACAATGAGAGAGAGAGAGTACTCACTATCGGTCCTCGAGGCGTCTACTTCCTTGCTACCATAGTGGAATGCGTCGCTTCGCCGTCCATGCGCCGAATTCCTGCATCCGTCAAGTAAAAAGGAAAGTAGGGCATTAGACGATATGAGAATGAAGGTGGAATGGAGGTGATAAAACAAATCCGTTGCCTCCCCGGCAGCGGCGCCAAAAACTGACGTGCCTTCGTGCGTGTGTGTTAAGAGGTGTCGTTATAGTTGCACTTGATACGTCGGTTTTAAAAGAAGTAAACGGAGGTGAGTCCAAGTGTCGATCTCAGGGAGGCGTGGAAATCGGATTTTGTTTACCACTTGTTGTCACGAAAAAGGCGGAGTTTTGCTTGCGAAAGAAACGGTTTTGAAAAGCGAGAGATAGAGAGAGTTTAGGGTTAGAAAGCTCTTGGTTTTGATCATGCACTTTAAACAGAAATTAAAATGGCAACTAAATGGAAAATAATTTCATTAAACATGCATTCATAGTTCATGGTTTACAATATTAAATACATGCTTCAACAAAAGTAAATGAAAGCTTAAAAGAGAGAGAGAGAGGTAGAGAGAGAGTGGAGAGCGACGAGGCAGTCACGGCGGTGGAGGAGGCTCCGTCGGCGGCTCGTCGTCTCCGGTGATTACAAGAGTGCCTAAGACTAGCTAGGAGAGGAGTGGAGTAGTTGCAAGTGGGAGAGGATGCCTTGAATGGTGGTAGAAGGGGGTTTAAATAGAGTTAAGGGCTTCCTAAAAGAAGAATGTGCTTTAGCGACATCCAGAACGTCGCTAAAACCGCTTCCATATACGTCGGTGAAGGCCTTCTGCCGCCGGTCAGCCGCCCGCCCCTCTCTCTCTTCAGGCGCGATCCGTGGCTGTCGAACGAGAGCCGTCCGATTGATGATCGGACGGCCGAGATCCTCCCGCGCCTGCGCTAGGATCGCGCTTCGGGCGCGCGTGCGCGCGCGCGTTTCCGCCCGGCGTGCGCGCGCGCGTGGGAGGTGGGGTGCTGTCGTCGCGCCGCGTGGCGCAATCCTGGCCGCTCGCTTCTGATCGCGCGGCTCAATTTTGCCGCGCCCTTCGCCCGCAAATGATTTTCGCTCCGCGCGAATCGAACGCGCGTCGCCGCGACGCGGGCGTGCGCGTTAACCGTTGCGCCACGCCCGCGCTTTGTCGCGGCGACCGCGGGCGAGCGCGCGGATCTCGGCCGTTCGATCGAAGATCAACGGCCGAGATGCGTCCTTGGCTGGCTTGGGGGCGTGCGGGCGGCGGGGGTGAGGCGACGTGGCGCGTTCTAGGCCGTTGATCTCCAGATCAACGGTCAGGATTTCTTGGGCCCATTGTGGGAGCTCCGGATGTCGGATTTGGCCGATTTTGAGTCCGTTAGACTCCGTTCGTCGTCCTGAATCCATCCGTGCGGTCCGATTGCTCATCTGAGGCCTGCTTTGACAAATGCTTTACACAAATGGCCATTAATACAATTTATAAGCAATCTTGGTACTTGATGCATGCAATGCTCCTATTCTACTTTATGTTGTGCCTTTTATTCTAAAGATGGGCCATATTCAACCTAATTACTACCCCCTTGCGTGGTGTTATCAGCTGGCAGCGGTCGAATGAAGGAGGAGGACCTGGCGACGTCGAGGTGGCTGCTCGCTATTGTGGGTGCGTGTGGCCTACGCGGTCGGTGAGGGTGGTTGGGTGCTCCTGGTGATGCTGACGTGGGTAGAGGAGGTTAGGCGAGGGTGGATGGCATGGAGAGGCAACCTACATTTTAGGTTCTTTGTGGAGGAGTTGCAGGTGAAGAAGAACAAAGTAGAGGAAGAGGATGGATAGGGAAGGTGGTATGGGTTTGGCAATGGTGTTGTGGCCGTGGGGGGGGGGGAGGGGGGCTGTTGCGGCAAAGGGTTGGAGATGGTGATGGTGGTCTGCGGCAAGAAGGTGTGGGTTCACATTGAGTGAAACAGGGGATGTAGAGGTTGAAGAAGAAGAAGAAGAAGGGGAGAAGAAGAGAGGGTGGGTGGGGGAGATGAAGGAGAAGATGAAGGAGATGAAGACGGGGAACGACTGATGATGGATGTGGTGTTGGTAACACACACACGCTGTCACTGTGTGTGCGATGGTGGCGATGGGCTTGGGTGATGATGGGAAAGCGAAGGCCATGGTGCACGCTATGAGCACAGGGTGCTCCCAGGCCACGGTGGTGATCCCCCCCTCGGGAAGAAGAGATGACCCTTGCTTTTATTTAAACGTTCTCCGCCTGAGATCCTCTATCCATTTCTTTCTTTGGCCAGAAGGTTCTCCAACCACTCGGCATGGATCGCGAGTGGTTGGAACGGCAAGATAAGTATTGGTGGTTCTTCATCAGACATCTTAAAACGTGTGGATAGCAATGGATCCACGATGGAGGTCCTCAAATGTCCAAACTAGGCTCAGGACGTCTTATAGAATGACTTTGGATGTCTGAATGATGCTTTCATGTGTCTTGCACCTAGCCTACATCCACCAAATGATTATCATATCATATCATATGTTATTAAATGTAAAATTGGTGCATAAGATAATATGCAGGCAAAGGTAATTCCCATTTAACTTCTAATCAATTAATAACTAAGAACAACTAATTAAAGAGTACTTAGGCCAAATAATGATCCACTAAAGTGTAATTATCAAGAGGGCCACTGGTTTGTCCTTTGGTGAGGGAGGCCCATGGTTCTCCCCACTCTCGTCATGCGGAGGAACATGTACACACGGGATTGATGGCTGCTCCTGATCCCCATAGGCCCCCCTACTTAAGATGCGAGTGGTAACCTCTGCTCTAGCATCCTAAAGAAGGTCTTCGTAAAGGCCTAAAACTAGGAAACCAGATCCAGAGCCTGCTGAGGGGAATCTGCTCATGGGTCTCCATTGGTCCAACTAATAGCACTAGCCTGCCTAGACCTACGTGGAGCCATCTCTCTCTATAAGGTGAAAACCAACTATCAACAACCCTAAGTCCACAACAAATCTAGGATACGCGGAACTCATGCGAATCGAGTTTCCTATCAATCAGCAGATGGGTGCCCATCATTTAATACATTTCGAATGTTCGTATGGCTTTCCTAGACTGTTTTATGACTTAGTGGGATAACTTTGCTCTGATACCATCTATGACAACCCGAGTCCTGCCAAGTGATGAAACTTGGGTCGTCGTGTGCTAACAACTAGAGCGAACACCTACAAGATCGTAGTCACCCAACATATAACCATAAAACATCAATAGCCAACATTCTTTCATAATGCATTAAATGAAAGAAAAACTAAAGTGCTGACAATATAATAAAAATTCACCCTAAAGTAGAAATTAAAGAGTCTCATACAATCACCAAAAAGATGAGAAGTAAATCCTAACAGCGGAAAGAAACCTACTACTAGAGCCACTGGCTCAATACGGACCGTCTCCTCAAGTAGGACTCGGTTTCACAGAAGCCTGACCGGCAGCAACTGCTACACTCGACTACTCAGCAAACCTAAGTACGAAACCCGATACAAAACATCAGTGAAAACTAAGTAGAGTAGAACTAGATAGGTAACCAAAGTAACGAAGTACAAGAAAAGGGGCACTATGCCAAGAGTTCATCCGTTTGCAATTTATTTCATATCCAACTCCATCTATATAATTTGCCCATATTATCACTGTTCTCAGTCCTTCAATCGACATCTCAGGCACAAGATGATCTCGTGTAACTTCCTGCAGTGGGAGACTGGTATAAGCCACCCTCCTGGCCGGGAGAACTGCTTATACCCATTGAGTCGCCACACTCGATCACCCTAGGGTCATTGCGGAAAGGGGTGGCAGCTACGTTGTGTAGTGTGAACACGTACAAGCATTGTGTACATTGAACCACAGACAGCCAATGACCCACCCACCGACAGAGAAGAACCACTCCAAACCTCAAGCCCTGTAATCTGCTATCCCAGTTGGCCGCTAAGCCTAACCAAAGAGTCGTAGGGAGGCTAGCAACTCCCTAAATCATCCCCTGAAACTAGTCTAAAAGACCAAAGCTACAGCAAAACCCGGTGAGTAGTGGGGTTGAAACCAGTTATCTAATCCTTTTAATTCCCAACATATCCATCGTATTGATTAAATAACCAATTCCAGATAATTATATCTCTTATTTTTGTCAATTCAGAAAATCCTTAGTAATTTCATATTACTAATTCCAGGATTAACAGATATCCTCATTATCGTCCAACCTATCCATTTACAGGTAGCTTCTCAGTTCATGACAGTTTTCCCATATTATTTAGAAACTACTGGAACAACATAACTTGTTTTATGGAAAATAGAAATTTGTTTCATGCATGTGATAACAAGAGTACATGTGTGATGACAACATCATCAACAGCCATATCTAGCTTTATTTAGTCATAATCCAACGATAAATGCTCCTACATAACTACCAAAGAGTCATAATTCATTGCATATCCCTTCTGAGAGAAATACATTAAAACAAGGGTAAAACTGTAATTTTAACATAATATCCTAATCGCAAAACAATCACGGGGTCTCTCAGGGGTTAATTGAAGGTCAAATGGTCACAAATGTCTAATAAGTAGGTTCATACAAATAGAAATGGGTTTTCACGCATTTCAAGAATTAAATAACATCTGAAATCCTAAAAACAGATCCTCTTAATTCACTGCGGTTATGCTCAGGATAAAATTCACCTAAACCTTCTCAAAATCATAGAAAAATATTCCCTAAGGTTTGGTACCTTTTCTTTGACCATTAGAACCCAATTTGACCTAAAACAAAGTCTCAAACAAATAGTTACCCTAATTTAGGTTTCTACGTAATTTATCCAGTCAAACCTGGTCAAAACCTAAATCTAACTTCACCATCAGATTCTTTGGGTCCAAATTAGATTTATACCAAAATTTGGGCCCAATCAGAGATCACCTTGACCAAGTTTGCATTTTGGTCCTGTCTAACTCTTTTCTCTCACACACATACCCCTTATTCTTGAAACCTTCGCAAAAACACCCCTAACTTCATCATCTTCTTCACCAACAGGTCCCCTCCACCTTCAACTCCTAAACCCACTTCACCAGCGACCTTCAATCAGGGATTACTCCCTGATTTCACAGCCAAACTCTTCCAAATTTGAAAGGAAAAATCATGAAAGATTTCCCTACAATTTGAGTCGCATCTTAGGCTCCAATTCCTACTCAAAACTTCATGCGAACCTTTCAAAGGTTCGGGCTTCCTTCTTTGCCAAGTTGCCATGCTTGCAAGCTTGGATTCCAAGCTTGGAACGACCATCTAACACCTATAAAAGCACGCCTATTGCAAGGTCGTGCTCTTTAGCAAGGTTTGGGGCCAAAAACATCTTCCAAACCCTAACTCCGACCCCCCTCTGACCAAGCTCCGGTGGCCCTCTTTGTTCTCGTTCGTCCGCACCTCCAACCGTCAAATTGGAGGCACAACTATTCTCCCCTCATTCCTCCGACAGTGGCTGGCCAAAGCCCCGTCGTCCCAGACCTCTGTCTTCACTATTGTCCCTCTCAGGAGACCTCATCTTCCACGACTGTAGTTTGCCAACGCCGGTGTCAATTCTACCCCCTTCGACCGTTAGAGTAGGTTAGTTAGGTCCCCTTTAGTTCTTAGGTTAATTTCCCATATCCAAAACCAAAAAACACCCCTTAACGTCGCCAATCACCATCTTCATCCGCTCCGGCCACCACTTCGGCGAGTCCGCCCCACCTCCACAACCCACCAAATAACTTGCCAACACCTTCTACACCTCCACCACATCACCACAAACCAAAGCCCTCTCCTATTTAGGGCTATTCACCCCTCCGAACGCCCATCAACCAACCCACCTTCGCACGCCATTCTCCATCATCGCCAAACCTCCACAACGCTTCTCGCCCCACACCATGACCACCACTGCATTCGCCGTGCCGCGGCGACCCTTATGAACTATTTTAACTTGGCCAAGAAACCGTGTTTGTGATTTTCAAGGTTCGCTACCACTTTGCCGCCGTCACCATTACTGCCACCACGTTCTTCGAGTTCAAGGGTATGCTTGCTCCAAGTGACATCTCCAGGTAGCACGGGAGGCTCCAAGGCACACGACCAGGTGGTCAACTGAAGGCCACACCACCTACTGCTGCTGCAATTGAGGACACTTTCACTGCTACTGCTGATGAGAAAAGGAGGGACGTTTAGTCCCACATCGGTGGGAGATAAGCCAACGCGCACATGTATATTGAATTTTTGCCATCAGCTTAGTGCCTCAAGTCCACTAGGGGTGAGGTCCCCATACACCTCACCTGCACATGCCCGACCCGACTACCTAGATCTATCACTCCTCGACTGCGACCCACGCCTACAGCCCTGGACCCAGGTACGCGATTCGATTACCCAATTAAACCGGATATCAGAGAAAGAGGAGAGGAAGAGAGAGAGAGAGAGAGAGAGAGAGAGAGAGCGAGGGAGGGAGGGTGGGTTTTGCTTCAGAGAAGAAAAGCCTAACACTTGGTTGTACCTAAGAAGAAGAAGAGAAGGATTAAAGAAGAAAGGCAGAAGAAGGCAAAAGAAAGGAGAAGAGAAGAAGAAAGAAGAGCCAAAGCAGATAAGAAGAAGAAAATTAGAGTACTATAGCAGATGACATTTTTAAGTCGTCTAATTATCAAATCAAATGTCTAAGTATTGTTCATTTATTTAACATCATTTGAATAATTGATATACATATGTTTAGGCTAATAATTGGTGATCTAAATCACCATTATTTTGTCTTAGTTATCTTTTTGGTATCTTAAAGTCTTAAAATATTGATGTTATTCATTGAATATCTAATGTGACAGATTAGCATTTATTGAATACCATTATTATTGGCTTATTCCTGTGATCATTTATACTTTAGTTGAAGATTAGCATGTGAATTCCTATTTGCTCCCTATGTTCGACCACGAACTTCATTTCTAGATATTTGAGTTTATAAATTGTATTTTTGAGAGATAGATTGAGGATTTTGCACTACAACGATGATAAATTAATCTTAATCCCCTCTAGATCGCTTCAACATTTTAGCATCGTTGCCAAGGAGCAACTCACAATTCAACGCTATTCTTGTTTCGATCTGATTATATCTGAGCACTAACTTGCCCTTGTTTGTTTCTTGTGATCTTGCGAGGTACATCACAAGGTGATCTTCCGTACAAAACAATCACTCCCAGGGTAAGTAATCTCTCTTCTTCCCTAATCTCCTAATCCTTGGGAAGATAAAAAAGGAAACAAATCAATTAAGAACTACCTGCCTTATTTTCTTTGTAATAGCATTAAAAAGGCAAGTTTCCTTATTTGCAAAAAAATGTTCATATCTAATTGAAGCTTGAAGTGATTCTGTTTAGAATCCCCTACCTAAATTGCCTATACCTATTAGGAACTACACTTAATTTGTAAATCACTTTGGGCTAACACATTTCTTGCTTGAAGCCCAAGGTAAATAATTGAATATCAAATTGGACTTGAAATAGAGTAGATTAGGGTTTCAACATTAGGGTTTGAAGTGTTAGTTCACATTTGCCTGCATTAAAGAGAATAAATCCTCCCGCATTTGTGTGCTAGCCATACCCTTGTTTGAAAATATCTAATCAAGAAGAACCCTAAAAATCAGGCTCTAATTTCACTTGAACCCTAAAATCTTGGACCTAATAACCTGAGAGTCAATTCAGGGTGATTTTTAGGTCTTGACCTAGATTTCATTCTGCCATCTTTAAGGTAGGTCAAGTGAAGTTGGTCTACTTTGTGGGCCAACCAACCTCCAAATTAGGTCATAAATCAAATCGACTTCTAATCAAGTGAAATCCAAGGTACAAATTAGGAATAAAATTGGTAGACTTAAGGTCTTGAGTCCATACATTCCGGTCTACTTGGAACCACAGTGACATGGAAGGTCGGGTGGGGGAAACCCTGTAACCCGTGGGGACGCTCTACCGTGTAGGGGTCTTTGTGGGGCTTTCCCCTCCTAGCTACCCAGGTATTTCTTGGGTGTGCGGATTTCTGATTCAGAGGTATCATCCGCCTCAAAACTGCCTTAGTCATCCAAAAATCTTTGGGTGCCTTGATTAGGTCCAAATAACATCCAGTCCCTCATCCCTTCTATAGAGCACATACACAGGAAGGTCCTTAGGTTTTTAACCTAAGGAACCTCATTAGATCTTCTTGGGAATTTCTTTTAGATCTAATTAGTTCCAATCTAACCCTGAGTTTGATTCTACATCTTGATTCCACCATCTGATTCAAAAATGCAACCTGGGAATTTAGGAAGACTATTTAGGAAACCTGAGTCCCAAATGAGCATGAAAGAAAAGATAATTGAGAATGCCTATAGACACCACGAGAAATATTTTAAAAGGGACATTTAGGATAAATTTCAAAAAATAATGGACCACATCGCGAACCATGTTGAGATAATATGGATACAAATGAATCACGGTTCAACCCGAGATGATCTCTTAGCAGAATACACTGAATTGGTGAAGTTACACAACAACGATTGTCTGCAATGTTGGTCAAATCCTTCATTTCCAAAAGACCTCCAGAAATTTTTGGAAATATGGGGAGAATTGCTGAATAAGTTATATAGATCCATTGATCAAAAATACTTGTCAGAAGTTAATAAAACATCTTGGAGTGATTCTAATGATCAACATAATTTCTCAAATCTAGGGTTCGAGAATCAAGGTTATAGTGGACCGCCAACACAAAAGAATTCAGATTCAAATTTCATAGCAATTGACATTCCTAATGCTAATGAGGGTGAGGAGGATCCAATTGCAGGTGTTCCCGATTTTGAGCCAGCCTTAGAAAATCAAGAGCCTGGTTCACCAAGCTTAGATTTCCCCGACACCTGTGATGATGAACTTAAAACAGAACTTCTCGAGAATGTAAATCCCGAGCCTTGTCCTGTTAAGGTGATTCTCAAGAATGATTCTGACATCCTTGTAGAGCCCAGCCTAGATCCTAGTGACCCAGTGCCTGCCTTTAACCTAGAATCTAGATTTGAGCCTAATTGGGATAAGTATGAGGCCCCATGTGATGAAATACATATTTCAAATTTGAAATACGATTCAGGGCCTGTATTTGATGAATACACCTCTCCAACCTCCTCAAAGACACTAATTGATTTTTCGAAAGGCACACCGACCTATGATACAAAAACCAAAGAGTTGGAAGAGTTGGGAATCTCCTACAAGGAGATACAAGAGAAAGAACATGGACTGTCAATGATACCAGGTTACATAAGGAATTTAGACTTGGAAGTAAAGATTAAGGAAATACGTTGTGATGGTTATCTTAGCTACATGTACATGAGTGGTTAGTTTCAAACCATTTGGTTTAATTCTCGGGACGACCTTGCTCTGATAACACGATCCTAGATCCCTACAAGACCCGAGATTGGCTCGCCTCAACTAATCCCAAGATCCAGTCGTCTAACGAGAAATAATCGAAAAGCAGAAAATATACTACAACCACACATGCAATGTAACTAATCAAGAATAATAAAAAGGTAGTAATGGAAAATAGGACGAGAAGTTTCAAAAATATTACATGCCACAAGCTTAAGAGTATTACAACATACATAGCCATCACAATTACAATAGAGGAAAATATAACATGAACAGAGATAGCTAATACATACTAAAGTACTCACTACTACAAAAAATCTCTAGAACAGAAAAGAGGAAAAACTCTACAGCTGGGCTAGGCTGGGCCCAACACCCTCAGCAACCGATGGCGCTGGCTACTCAACTCCCTGACCTGAACATGATTATATAATCCGTAGTCAGCTAACGCTGAGTAGAGTGGTGGTTAATCCATTTACATGTAATTTAACTTAAAGAAACAAGAAAGTAGCTAATCATTTATTTCCATTCATCTCACTAGGTGTTTCTGTTCCAATTATTCTAATAAGGGTCCACAACATTTCTTAATTCTCTTGTTCCCTAAGGGAACGATCTTGATTGCAGTTTATTCCACGATGTAGGATTTACACGTGATACCCTCTTGGCCAAGAGCCCCCCATGGTAGTCCTACACCCAATCTACCACCCCGAGGTCACGGTCGCAATGTAGCGGTAGCTATGGCACGTGCGATAAACGCATGGGTGGCTACCCCGCACTAACACGTGGTCAGTCGTTTCTACTAGTAGGTACACCAAAACATATAGCATAGAACAAAACAGGGGTCTCACCCCTCAACAGTCGACGCACCCTCACTTGACTATCCCTGTTTGCCCAGAGGGCCTAACAAGAGTCGGTGTAGGGTGCCCAATCCTAACCCCGGGTCCCATGGGGTAGCTGGCTCCCCCCTACACTAAGTAGCTCACTTCAGCACCACATACACGAGAGCTAAATAGGAGTCAATGTAGAGTGGCCAAACCCACCCTGGGTCTCAACCCAAGGGGCAGCAAGCTCCCCTCTACTCTAAAGGGATAGTTTCTCTCCCTAGTACTATGTACACAAGGGCCAGCTCACTTCCCTTAACCAAGTTCGAACATTCACCCATAGGAAACATGTTCCAAAACCATCAGGTTTTCTGTACTACAGTATTCTTGGTTTCTTCCCAAATTCCCCATAAGGTTCGTACATAGACTTTCTTATTTCCATATTTGATGCATAACAGGAAGCTCAAGATTCCACAATCGATTATTCAGTAGAGGTATGTATTACAGGTAGTACAGACAGCTCATGTTTTATCACGGTAACTCATTCATTTATTAGCTACACATACATTTCTTCCAGCCCTAGTGTTTATTTAATAACCTAGGGTTCATTCAAATATTTCTAAAGTAGTATGCATTCATCTCTTTCATCCCTAATGTTCATTTTACAACCTAGGGTTCATTCGAATATTTCTAAGGCATGCAATTTAATTATTAATTCTGCAATTAGAGAGAGAACTCCTCTACAGGAAAACACGAGAGGAATGGGGGCTAGAACTGCAGATCTTGTCGTCTCCGCAGGCTCCGAACACACTACAGGCTGGAGACCTATACCAATGACTAAATCACATCAGATGAGTTCAAAATAGTATATAACTATTACCAACACATAGAAAAACTCAAATGGAAAACAACGATACTTCGTTTGTGTAAATCCGACTCCGTTTAGGCCCCGAACGGGCCAAAAACATGCACACAAACCAAAATTAGACATCTGGGAATAGGTCCAGACGTCTTAAACAATGTCAGTAACTCACCTTATGTTCCTGCATGGCTGGCGGACGTCTGGAACCCCTTTACAGTCGTCCTGGGGTCATTCCAAATGTCTGTCAGTGCATCCGGACATCTAATAAGTCTATCAGATGGCTGTGGAGACGTCTAGACGTCCTAAAGCACCTCGAAGAGCATGCTTATGTGCCTTTCCAAGGCCTAAACCTGTGCATGCAACTGCCACTCAAAATTTCAACTGCAGAGCAGCTTACATACATCACGTACGCACATGCAAAGAGTACAGAACTCATACCTCAGCACTCTGCGTGATTTCAGACGTCCGGCCTCTGCTCCGGACGTCCTGCCGCTACTCCAGATGTCTGCTAGATGCTTTAGACGTTTGATACTAGAAAAATCCATTACATAGAACTCCTCGCGACGCTCGTCTTATCGCAGGCCTCCGCCCGCAGCACAGCAATAGCTGCTCCAACAGCTACAGGAGGTCGAGAGGCTCTTCTCCACGAGCTCCTCCTCCTCGTGCCCGTCCTCTCGAACTCCAGCGGGTGCTCGCGGCTCCTTCGACTGTGCCTCCTCCCTCTCGTACAAGCTCCCTTGAGTGATCTCTCTCCTCTCTCACGCCCTCGCTCTCCTCCCACGGCTGCAACTCCAGCCGCGGTAAGGACAGTAGTCCCCATGCATGCGAGCTCTCCTGCTCGAGCTCCTTCGACCATGCACACTCGGGCTTCCCCGAGCTTCTCTCCTCTCTCCCATACTCTCCCTCTCCTTCGCGCTCTATCCTTCTCCTTCCTCTTCGTGGCTATAAGGGGACGGGAAGGGGCTAGTGGCTTGTCGGCAGCAAGGGAAGGAGATGGAGGTGGTGGTGATGGAGAGGGTGGCGTGGGGTTTTAAATAGAAGGAGGTTAGGGCAAGGGTTTGGAGGAAGAGGGGGTGGTGTGTGTGTGTGTGGGTGTGTGTGGTGTAGGAGGAGAGAGAGAGAGTAAAATTGTGAAATTTTCCCCGCAAACCTTTCTCCTCCCTGTAATGCCCACAAACTAAACCCAGGGGGTTTTAAGATTGCGTTCATGCCCCTAACTTTCCGAAAAAGCTCCGAATGGTCCTTGGAAAGGGTCATTTTAGTTTTCATTGAAGTCACTTCTTCTGATCCACATACAGAACCTTCTCAAATCCGAACCCTACCTCAACCCACAATCGGAATCAACTTCTACTCTGATTCTCCTCTCGATGATTCGGTCTCATATGATTCTTGTATATCCTTTGATTGGGATTCGGAAATCAATCAAACTACTAATCACGTCCCATCTTTCTCTGATCACTCTTGTAGGGATCTCACATCCTCCACAGATCCATTTTCATTTGAGGATCCCTACTCTGACCAAGCTGATTGTAACCAGCCAAACCCGCAATTTTCACTTCCATATCTTCTTAAGCCTCAGAATATTTGGTGGGCACCATATCTCTTAATCCACATCCATCAACCCACCAGATTGATTGGGTTTGGACTCCATCAGCCTGTTGATCAAAACAAGCAGCTGGTTGGACCAACCAGGCTATTGATCAAAGTGCTTGTTCTACAAATTCATCTGATTTGACCACTCCTTCTCTATGACCATCTTCTGCTCAGCTGAAGGCATTAAATTTAGCACTTAACGAGAGACAACCCAACATTCCAAAAACCAAGATCCTTCTGATTATCCTTTTGAGCTTCACGTCTACTGCACTCTGAGTTCAATTTTAGAACAACCGATTCCACCTTTGGTATTCGTATCAAAGCTTGAAATCATCTGCAACAGTCATCCCGACCCGTTCACCCACCCTTTTGATCTTTTTCTAACCCATGAACCAAGCTGATTTCATACCCTCCGATGTACAATGAGGACATTGCAAAACTTAGGCATGGAGGGGTGTTAAAATGCAAACACATAAAAATTCAAGTTTTTGAAGGGTTCTCACAAAAATATTACTCACATTCAAAAAATCAAAAAAATAAAAATTGAAAAAGAACAAAAAAATGGAGAAAAGGGAGGAAATTTTGTGAGCTTAATTTTTTAGGAGGAAAAGAGGAGGTGATTTAAATGTCAAAAAGGAGCTATATTTTGAAACAAAAAGTTAGTCATTAGTGAATGATTGTGGAATCTACTTAAGTTCTAGACCAAATCAAAAGAAAAAATTAAGTCCTAAAATAATAGAGAGACAAAGAGATTAGTATGAGTGCTGATCTTAGGCCTCTTGGGCTTATTTTAGGCTTAAATATTCAAGTATCCATTAAGATTCGAATAATCCTCAAGAGGTTAAGGAAAAGGCAAAGCTTATGTATTAGGTCTAAGACTTAGGGATTATTCGGCCATGTTAATTGACCTCTGGTTTGCAGGACTCGGTAACCTAAGCACCATAATCCACACACAAGTCTGGTTCAGTGTGCTTAATAATTAAAATCACGCAAAAGCGTTTATTCTGTTATGAAAAAGCTACCTAGATTAGGAGCGACTTATCAACACAAGTTGATTTGAATGAGTTCCCAGCATGGAGAGGTGGGAAATTCCCCGCGAAGATGCACAATAACATACCGTCTCCTCGTGCTTATCTCCTAGAATATCTAAATATCCTACCAGGGACATGTAAGCACCTTGTCCTGGTTCAGGTGCCATGAGAGGGATTATCCTGAAATGTCGATTACCAGGGCTTTAATTTAGCTACAGCATGCCATGAGCGGCACTATCTCGAAGTGTTGAAAGCCAGGGTTCTAGGGATTACCATGGGCGGTGCTATCTTGAAGCATCGATTGCCAGGGACCCTGCAAGGATTGATGGTAGGAACAATGAATCCAATACAGACCATGTTTTTGAGCCAATCCAAAGCTAGAAATAATCAAGAAAAAGAGAGAGAAAGTTCTCCAAAAGTGAAAAAGTTCTTCTATCCCTCTCTTCTACAAAAACGCACTACAAATTGAATCGAGACTAACCTTGTTTCAAGCACAGGTGCTTTAACTTTTGGATTCAACAAACCTTTGGATAGTTTATGTGGGCCTTAGAAACCTTCGCGACAGACTGAAGCTAAAGCTGGTCAGGTCTGGATCTTGGTTGGTACTTGAGTACCTCTAGGTCTATTATTGGCATTCTGACCTAATTTCTAAAAAGAAGAATAAATCAGGATTTTGAGCATTAAAGGCATGGTCTGGAATTCAAGTTAATTTCATAAGATTTTGCTAAGGGACTAGTAAAAGTTAGGCATGGGGGTATGATGATAACGTCATCATCAGCCATATCAAGCTTTATTTAGTTATAATCCATTGATAAATGCTCCTACATAATCGTCAAAGAGCCGTAATTCATTGCATATCCTTTCTGAGAGAAATGCATTAAAACAGGGATAAAACTATAGTTTTAACAGAATATCCTAATTGTCGAATAATCATGGGATTTCTCAGGGGTTAATTGAAGGTCAAATGGTCATAAATGTCTAATAAGTGGGTTCATATAGACAGAAATGGGTTTTCACGCGTTTCAAGAATTAAATGACATCTAAAACCTTAAAAACAAACCCACTTAATTCACTATGGTTCTGGTCAGGATAAAATTCACCTAAACCTTCTAAAAATCATAGAAAAGTATTCCCTAAGGTTTGATACCTTTGCTTTGACCATTTGAACTTAATTTGACCTAAAACAGAGTCTGAGACAAATAGTTCCCTAATTTAGGTTTCTACGCAAGTTACCAAGTCAAACTTGGTCAAAACCTAAATCCGACTTCGCCATCAAATTCCTTAGGTACAAATTAGGTTTACAGCAAAATTGGGCCCAATCAGAGATCACCTTGACCAAGTTTGCATTTTGGGTCCTGTCTACCTCTTTTCTCTCACACACATACCCATAACTCTTGAAACCTTTACAAAAACACCCCTAACTTCATCATCTTCTTCACCAACAGGTCCCCGCTGCCTTCAACTCCTAAACCCATTTCACTGGCAACCTTCAATTAGGGATTACTCCCTGATTTCACAGCCAAACTCTTCCAAATTTGGAAGGAAGAATCATGAAGGATTTCCCTACAATCTGAGCCGCATCTTGGGCTCCAATTCCTACTCAAAACTTCATGCGAACCTTTCAAAGGTTCCAATTTCCTTCTTTGCCAAGTTTTCGTGCTTCCAATCTTGGATTCCAAGCTTGGAACGGCCATCTAACACCTATAAAAGCATGCTTATTGCAAGGCCATGCTCTTTAGCAAGGTTTAGGGCCAAAAACATCTTCCAAACCCTACCTCTGGCCCCTCTCCGACCAAGCTCCGGCGGCCCTCTTCGTTCTCCTTCATCCCCACCTCCAACCGTCAAATTGGAGGCATAGCTATCCTTCTCTCATTCCTCCAACGGTGGCCAGCCAAAGCCTCGTCGTCCCAAACCTCTGTCTTCGCCACCATCCCTCTGAGGAGACTTCATCTTCCACAGCGCCAGCTTGCCAACGCCAATGTTAATTCTACCCCCTTCAACCATTAAAGTAGGTTAGTTAGGTCTCTTTTAGTTCTTAGGTTAATTTCCCATATCCAAAACCCAAAAACACCCCTCGACGCCGCCAATCACCTTGATCTTCATCCACCTCGCCCTCCGCTCCGACGAGTCCACCCCACCTCCAAAACCCGCCAAATAACTCGCCAACACCTTCTACACCTCCACTACATCACCACAAACCAAAGCCCTCTCCTATTTAGGGTTATTCACCCCTCCAAATGCCTATTGACCAACCCACTTTCACATGCCATTCTCTGTCATCGCTAGACCTCCACAACACTTCTCGCCCCACACCACGACCACCACCGCATTCACCATGCCCTGACGACCCTTACAAACTATTTTAATGTGGCTGAGAGGCTATGTTTGTAATTTTCAAGGTTCTCTGTCGCTCCGCCGTCACCGCCATTACTGCCACCACGTTCTTCAAGTTCGAGGGCATGCTTGCTTCAGGTGACATCTCCAGGTAAAACGAAAGGCTCCCAGGCACACGCCCAGGTGGTCAATTGAAGACCACACCACCTACTGCTGCTCCAATTGAGAATGCCTTCACTGCTGCTGCAGATGCGAAAAGGAGGGACGTTTAGTCCCACATCGGTGGGAGATAAGCCAACGTGCATGCATATATTGAATTTCTACCATCAGCTTAGCGCCTCAAGACCACTAGGGGTGAGATCCCCATACACCTCACCTGCACATGCCCGACCCGATTGCCGAGAACTATTACTCCTCGGCTGCGACCCACGTCCGCAGCCTTGGACCCAGGTATGCGATCCGATTACCCTATTAAATTGGATATCAGAGAAAGAGGAGAGGAGGAAGGAAAGAGAAAGACAGAGAGAGCAGGGGAGGGTGGGTTTTGCTTCAAAGAAGAAAGACCTGACACTTGGCCGTACCTGAGAAGAAGAAGAGAAGGATTAAAGAAGAAAGGCAAAAGAAAGGAGAAGAGAAGAAGAAGAAGAAGAAGAAAGAAGAGACAAAGCAGAAGAGAAGAAGAAAATTAGAGTACTGTAGTAGATGACATTTTTAAGTTGCCTGATTATCAAATCAGACGTCTGAATACTGTTCATTTATTTAACATCATTTGAATAATTGATATACATGTGCTTAGGCTAATAATTGGTGATCTAAATCACCATTATTTTATCTTACTTATCTTTTTGGTATCTTAAAGTCTTGAAATACTGATGTAATTCATTGAACATCTAATATGACATATTAGCATTTATTGAATATCATTATTCTTGGCTTATTCTTGTAATCATTTATACTTTAATTGAATATTACCGCGTGAATTCCTATTTACTTCCTGTGTTCAATCTCGGACTTCATTTCTAAATATCTGAGTTTATAAATTGTATTTGTTGAGAGATCGATTGAGGATTTTGCACTACAACGATGATAACTTAATCTTAATCCTCTCTAGATCACTTTAACAATGTGATCATTAAATCTTAATCATTCATATTATTTCTCACTAAATTTTCCATAAATCAGGGAAAACACCGGAGGGGTTCCAACTCAGCAAAAAGGAGGTCCACACCCCAACCAAGGCGATACACACAAAGAATCGCACGAGACAGGTCCACAGATATCTGAAAGCCAGATGGAATCGAGAGAAGGGTAGACTACTCTACCTAATGTCACTGGGGGATCATGGTGACATCGAACCGTGTGCATAAGACCTCGAGGAAGTCTCCACACCTGCCTTGGGATTCATGCACGCGTCGAGGGTAAGTCCTAGTTCACATGGACCAGAAATAGGGTCGAGGACTCCTAGTTATGTTTCTGATTTTTCACAAAAGGAACAGTAGCCAAAATTGAAAATAAATTATACCAATGCATAGTACGTGTTGATACGATTCCAATGGTACCTTATTTGTTGAAACATGACGTCGAGAAGGCCTCGAACTGGACGAAATAGCATGAGGGGTCTTGAACCAAGCCGGACCAGCTAGCTCATGCGAACCGCATCTGGTCCACATGCCTGATGCGCACTGACATGTGTCGCCTCACGATTCATCCTCTCTACATGCCACGGATCGCACCGCACCACGCCATAGCCATTGATTGTGCCACGCGTCGTGATCTATAGCACTTGCGACACGCGTCACCTCCTTGCACATGCCAGTGCCACATGTCATACGCTCGTGCCACACCACCACTACAATTGCGATGGGAAGCTCGAGTTTTGCAGAATTGCATTTAGGTCCCCAAACATTTGAATTAGGATTTCAAATGAGAATCCTAATTCCTTTCCCTCTCCTTTCTCTTAGGTTTTTGGTGTCTTAAGAGCTAATCATGACCCAAGGACCCAAGGGGGTCCTTTTATAGGCCCAAAAGTTGTTAGGATTAGGTTTAGTGGGGTGAAATACCCAAAATACCCCTAGGGTTGGGTCCACCTTACATTTAGGTCCTTCTTGACTTGTTTTGGCCATAACTAGAGCTATACACCTCAGATTCACGCGAAACAAGTGTCATCGGAAAGCTTGGGAGGAGAGGAATCCAACAATACCATACGTGGTACTCTTTTGAAAATGTTTGTCTCAAGGTTGACTCAAAATACACATTTTTTGACAAATTAAGGTGGTGCTGATGGCCGTACTGAACCACGATCGGGTTTTTGGGTTATAATTAACCCGAACCACCAAGAAATGACTTAGACTTAGATTTCAGGATGTTACATGCACAATCAAGCAACACAGTTTACTAGCCCTATTGGTTGCCCTATCAGACCTAAGCCCTGAAAATACAAATCTTACTACAAGTCCAATTGGTGTTGCCCTTAATCCGAAAGCCAATTAAGTTGGACAGGCGGAGAAGAGCGAGTGTTTCCCCGAAGGGTGCTAATTGAGTAAGCTATTGCTCATCTTAAGTCATTTGACAGTTAGGCTTACTAACTTAGTGCCTTTCAGAAAAAGTAGGTGTCACCAATTAGACCGATGATGTGGGTTTGGATCCTGAGACTAACTCAGTGGAACCTTAGGGCCAACGTCTAATCAATATTAATTAGGGCTTGGGTTCTAGAGTGCACAACGAGAAGTGAGTGGGCATTAAGGGGATTTGGTACCCTTAATTAGTCCAATTTATGTATATGTTCAAAGTAGCAATCAATTGAAAGAAGGTCCTTTTAAATTTTTACAATGTATTTTAGGGTTCAAATTGTTGAGTCAATTCAATCAAGTTTAGGGAGCACACCAGGTTTTGAAAGCACAGATGAAAGGTATATTTCCTTTCAATTCAAGTAGATGTGAACTCTAGAAATAAATTGCACCCTAAAAGTTGGAACCTTAATGTAGGCAACCTCTAAAATGTGTTGGTTTTAATTAATGAGCGGTGCAGTCTAAACAATTCAATGACTGGTTTTAGAGCACCACTCAAGCAATCAGGTTCAAATGAGATGAATTTCATTGATTCAGAACCTTAACAAACTATTCTAAGTTGATAAGCATGCAAATCAAACTACTCAAGAGAGAGAATTATTTTTTTTACAAAAAAAAATGATTGTACTTATCAAGTTTTCTTTACCAACACTTTACTCCTATCTACTGCTTCAACTCCTCCCACCAGGCTCTTGCTCAATATTCCTACACACAAATAGGTAAATAACAGCAAAGTAATGTAGAAATGATAGATGCAACCAGGTACAGAAGCGAGAAACTAAAGTCTGTTGCCTCCCCGACAATGACACTAAAATGATGCACAAAACTTTGCAACTAATAGGTTTGAAAATCATGTCGTCGTAGTTTGCAAAAATTTACGATCACATAAAATAACCAGAGGTGAAACCAAGTCGAACACTGGGAGGCAAACATGCTTACAATCTTGCTTGATTATTTGTTTTTGGCGTTTTGTCAATTTTGTAATTTTTATCTAAAGGGAATAGAGGTGAGAAGATGGAAAGGTTATAGTAAGCACACTAACAAAATAGAGAGAGAGAAAACTTAGACTATAAAATTTAAATGTAATATGGCTACAGAAATTACAAAAATAATAAAGAAATTAAAATAAAAGAGGGGGGTGAGAAGAGTCTCTCGAGATGGCTGCTTGACGAGACAACTTGCTTCATGGCGGCTCAAAGATGGAGGTACAGAGGTTGGACAATGGAGGTGAGGGATGGGAAGAAGATAAGCAGAGAAAGGCTTAGGCTAGGCTTATGGTGGAGTATGGGGTGAGGGAAAGAGCTCCTAACTAAGGTAAATTGAGGTTGTGAGATTAGGTTTAGATCTCTACTTAGGAATGGGGGTGAGAGGATTATGTTAGGAGGCCCTTTGGGTAAAAGGAAGGCTTTAGGAGGCCCCATGAAGGTGGTGAGAGCTTGGGAGAATGGGAAGAAGAAGATGGATTTCTCTATTCTAATAGGGCTCCTAATAGCTTGGGAGGGGAGGAATAGAGCTTGGAGAGGTTTTCTTAACTCTAATGGTGGTAAAGAAGGAGTGCATAGAGATGGTTAGGCAATGTCGGAGGTATGGCCTTTATGTAGGTGAAGGGACAAGCACATGGCCAGCCAAAAAAGGCACTCTGCGCGATTGGTGTACATGAGTGGCCCGTAGATCACCCGCGAAGTGCAGCTGGAGTTGGATTCTCACATGCAAGCGGTGATGGTGGGCTAGCAGGATGAGCAGGCACAGCTAGTGCATGGGATTCACACATAGAGAAGGTGCTTTTGTTGGCAGGCACATGGATCTCGCGTACGTGAAGGTTGGTGTGGTTTGCGGGTGGCGATGGTGCGCCTGACGCATGTGTGGTGTGCGCGACGTCGTGTTTCAAGTGCGGGCTGCAGTTAGATGCCTTGAATGTGGTCTTGTCTTGGCTTTTTGCAGAGATACCCAAATTTCTTGAAAATTTCTTATAATTCCAAGGCAAGTTAGGTATATTAGAGGTGAACCTTGGTTTTGGAGGCATTTTGCAATGAAGTCCCTAAACTTTCTCCAATTAACTATGTTGTTATCAGGTATATATTATAAAAGTTTCAAAATAATGCCATATAGTCATCGACTCCCTACCTGTTCTCAAATTCCCCACTCCACTGTGAACCCTACCTAAAACTCCCCACATCTAGGGATGTAAGTTTTAGTTAACTTGACCTAAAAGGAAAGAGTAAAACCTAACAAGTTTCAAATATGGTTAGGGTTTGGGTTTTATAAAAAAAGAAAACTTGATTTGGTTTATGTATAGGTATGGGTTTGGGTCCATACTCGTTAACCCTTCCCGATAACCAATCCATATACCTTATTTATATTATGTATATATTTTTGACATTTTATGTTATGTATGGCATGTTATTACTTTTGTATTGGTGAAAAAATCTTATATGTTCTAAGTGTGTTATGAATGATATGATCATTATATCATTTGAATCTCATTGCAAATTAGCAATGAATCATGTTATCAACTTTTTTTCCTATTTAACTTTCTTGTGGGTATGATTTAATTGTAGAATTCATTTATAAATGGATACCAGATAGTTACAGTTATGGGTTTAAATTTTTTTTCTCAATAAGCAAGTGGATAGGATATGGATATAAATTTGTAAATAATTATAAGTAAAGGTTTACCCAAATTTGATGCAAACTTGACTCATTTGCATCCCTACCCACATCAACCTACTCTTCACTTCAACCAAGTGCCCTCCTAGAAATAACTTAAGAATTTTATTCTTTGAAATTTGCATTAGCTAATATTAAAACTTGTACAAAATCAATTCACTATTAAAAGAGACCAAAAATTTCATTTCAGTCCAAAAAAATCCAAACCTCTAGCCTGCATTTAGCCATGAGATAAAGTATTGTAGGGATAGCATAAGTGGAGAAGAGTGCTTATTTAGGTGGTGAAATAAGTGGTGGGATAAATGAAGGGATAAAATAATTAATGCATTAATATGATATTAGTGAATATTTGTTTAATATTAAGATATAACTATGGGTATATTTATGTGATATGATAAAAATATTTTAATAGATATGTTATGTTAAAGTAAATATATTTTAACATATATTGATATTGATGTAATGTAATGAAATAATTTGATTTAAATGTTGATGGAGGTGATGAATAAAATCCAAATCCTCATGAATAGTCCCTCAAGCCCTCCCGAAGGGATATCTCACAACTTATGAATTAGCCCTTGAAATGAATTGGATTTGACTATAAAAATCACAATTTAAAAAAGGTAGAGGAGACTATTGATTTAATATCTGATTTGTGTGAGATAATATCAAGGAAAAATCGTCTATAATTGGGTTGCATTTGGATGCAAGATAAAAGTTACAAAGGGATAAAGTATTATTAGGATAAGTAGAGAGGGGTGTTTGTTTCGACAGTGGAATAAGTGGAGAGATAAAATGATTAGTATACTGATTTGATGTTGTTAGTACATATTTATTTACTATTAAAATCGGGAGTGAAGGATATTGTGATTTGATGGCAATATTGGGAGTAATTGTGTGGAAGTTTGTGTGGGAGGTGGACAATAAGATTATTTGTTTGGTAAAATGAATAATATGAAAATTGTGCACATTATATGTAGACATTGGTAACTTGTCGCATCTAGCTCATGAGGAATAAGCACTATGGTGTTGGGTGCTTTTGGCATTTAATCACGCATTCTCATCTTTCCCCACAAGCCTTTCCTCTACAGTGACTTTAAGTGTAACAACTTGATCGTATGGGCAGTGGAAGAACATAACAAATTCCCATAGATCAAGGCAGTACTAGTACATGTATATCAAGAAACATTGAAAGGAACTTAATTAACTCCATAAAGTGTCCCACATTTAAGGAGTCAAATTATTACAACCATGTTGAAAGCAAAACAAATAAAGTCAGTTATTTCTAAATTGTCCCAGTGGACATAATGATATCTGATCATGGCACTTACATTGTACCCAATGAAAGATCTTCTATGGTCTCTGGATATGATGCTGCTACTCCTTTACTCCATTGCACCTGACATTTAATTTTATTTTTCAAACACTTAATGAGCCAATGCTTAGTATGTGATCAAAAGAAATGGATCATATATATATATATATAATTACAAACATCATTGATCTTAGCATACTTAGTTATACATATCACATGCCTTTTTGCATATTATAATACCTAATTCATTCGTTGTGGCAAGTTATACAATCTTAAAAAAAAAAAATCTCAATATAATGAAAATTCCTATGTACTTAAAAAATGTCATGTTCATTAACTTGCATTACCTAACATGAGGGTATATTACCTTAAATCTTTTAAGGTACTTAAGTTTGATTATACCACTGGCATTTGCGGTTCATGACTTAAACTTGACATGACAAAGTAGCTACATATGTAGAGGACTTATCTTTTACCCCTTTAGTTCGTAGAACCATATGCCTCCAGTAGATGTTATCCTTTAGGCCATGAGACTCTTTCAAGTCATTACATATGACTCATAAAAGTCAATGCCATTAATAATTTATGCATTTAAACATCCGATACTCTCAAATTGCTTCGGTCTTTCTAGATGCATACAATTATTATTCCTACAAGTTGTTTCATAGGAGAAGAAAAAGTAGTGCTATGTGCATTAATCAGCATGGTGTTTACTTTTTTTTAATTATGATCATTAATTAATGATGAGAACAATAATCCATTTCATCGACAAGAAAAATAAAATAGGATGTGAAAGGGTTAAACATATCAACCCTTGTATTTATAAGGTTCCTTTATTTTCAATTTAATAATACTCAAATATTCAAGAAAAAAATTACACTGTCCAATAAGAGCTAGGCCACAACTCATTGATTCCATTTAATTAATGTAATTCTCTTTTATTTTTGCCACTTTCGAATGTACCAAGGCTTCTTATTTTCATTCCCTATTTAGTGTAAATTTTCATACAATAATATTCATTCAATAATTATTATTATAAAGATCCTTTACAATTTCTCATGATATCGACACTTCACTTCACTATGAAAAATATCGATCATGAAGGTATTAAACTTTAGATGGATCATAAAAAAAAATCCTAATCTCAATACTTGAATATAACAAATAATGATAGACCTTTATATATATATATATATATATATATATATATATATATATGATTGTTAAATTGGATACTTGAACCCTTTTCCTTTATAATTCATTTCTGTAAGATATGTAAGGTTTGAAGCACACTCTTTTTTTTCTTTTATCCCTTCTATTTATCATTGACCATGAATAAAATACGTGCAAGTTTTTCATGCATGTAACGGTAGACATTATTGTTGTTACAAAGATGAATTATCACGCGGTTCATGCATGCAGCTCATTTTTACGGTGGTTAGTATAAATATTATGCTTAGGCAGCTTCCTAAACCATCATTTATTTTGATTAACTCACATTTGTTATACAAATAAAAGAAAAAAAATAATAAATCATATTATTAAACTCTACTCAATTGTAGCCAATAGTATAGCTTTTAATCAACAACATTCTGAGTAATAATATAAAGTTGTCTATGTTAGAATCATAATGTAAACCTATATATATTATTATTATGGAATTATATGTTAAATGTATACATATATTTAGACATCATATTTACGGTCACTAAAGTAGTCTAGTTATGTAAATTGACTATTCACGTCTCATTAGGATGTAGGATTTAATGCATAGAAACCTTAAGGAAAAAATGCAATTCCGTGATGGATGGAATTTTCATTTTATTTTAAGCGGTTATGATCCCTGGAGAGGTGAAGGCGAAGTGGGCATTCGATTTTCTGCATCCCATCGTAGAAAAGTTATAAATAAAGCCCATGATAAAACCTAAAGGGTACACCCCCATTCAGTTCTCTTTCGCTCTCGCTCTCTGAACCCTCTGA
Source organism: Thalassia testudinum (assembly GCA_037157565.1). Lineage (NCBI taxonomy): Eukaryota > Viridiplantae > Streptophyta > Magnoliopsida > Alismatales > Hydrocharitaceae > Thalassia > Thalassia testudinum. Next base: position 34,013,398 of record JAZHRO010000014.1, read on the forward strand.
AAGTACCATTGCCTCCACCTCTCGTTAGAGAAGCACGCCCACGGCTCCAGAGGATCTCCGTAATCTCAACGCTTCCACTACGATGGATTCAGGTATCCCTCCATCGTTTTCTTTTTGTTTTTCCATTATAGTTGATGATATGGGAAATAGATTGGTCTTAGGAATTATAGAGAAATCATATGGTTCTAATTTTATTCGGCATTAAATACCATCAAGTGGTATCAAAGCCATTCTATTTATTATATCATTGCCTTAATGATTCAATTTTGGAGAAAAATAATTTTCCGTTTGGTTTTTGGAGATTGATTTTCATTTAGTTTTTGGATTTATTCAATCCCATCTTGTTGAATCAATGAAACTAATATTTGTTTTTCGATTTTCATGTTCATTTGCATCCCATATTTGATAATCATATCGAGTTTTTCGATCGAAATCGTGATTTGAGGTGTTTTCCCCAAATCTCAATTTTAGATCGCTGCCCTGGAATCGGGCCATGATCAGTTCAATACCGATACTCATAATGAGTACCAGTACTGGTAAGGCACGGGTACCTATTAGGCACTTCCCGGAGCACCACCAATATTGATGGAGTATCGGTACTCATCGCGAGTACCGGTACATGTGGGATACTGGTGATGCCCAGGAGCGCTACCAGTATCAAAGGAGTACTGATACTCATGATGAGTATCGATACATGAGGGATACTGGCCAAACCAAGGAACGGTCCAGTATCGATACATGTATGATACTGGACATGGTCCCAAGATCGGTCCAATACTGATGTAGTACTGATACATAAGACTAGTACCGGTACATATCATTCTAGTACCGGTATAGAAGGACCAGTACCGGTACTTGGTCATTGCTGTTGGTTACCAGTACTGGTGTGTTGACTAGGATACCTTGATCATGATTATTTTGGTACGAACATTAGTATTAGGTTTTAATGTATGAAATACTCTATCACATTTAGTAATTCTTGCCAAAGTGGGTTGCTTCTTATGCCATTTTATTTAAAACATTAAAGTGACTGTGTATGTTGCATTCCTGTATGGGGCACTTAACCCAAAGGTGAACCGCTTCCTAATTGAATGCATATGTACACATTTACTGATAAATTATCTATTACATTATTAGGTTCCGTGTGGGTAGTTAAGTTACTCCAAAGATGGCTTAATTACTTACACAAGTGTTTTTAATAATTATTTATCATTCTTAAGACTGTCCTTTACAATATTAATGTTTATTATCCAAAGACTAAATATTAATGATTGTATTGTTTAGTTTACTTTATTTTGAGAATGTATTTAGTTTATTTCCTTTGTTTTTAATTAACTCCTTTGCATCTGCCATAATTGTCAACTTAAATTCTATTCCAGAACTAAATGAATCTAATTTTAAGTTTTGGAAAGAAAGTGTCCTTATTGTTCTGGGATGCATGGATCTGGACTATACTTCGGGTTGAGCCTCCCTCCCCTCTTATGTATAAGAGTTCTTCTGATGAAATAAAAAACTCTGAGAGGTGGGATCAATCAAATCGCATGTGTCTGATGATCATGAAGCGTGCTATTCCAGAAAACTTTAGGAGTGCTATCTCAGAGGAATTAAATGCTAAGAAATTCCTTGATGAGATTGAAAAAAGATTTCTTAAGAATGAAAAAGCTGAGACAATCAATCTTCTTAGCAAACTTGTCTCACTTAAGTACAAGGGCACTGGAAACATTAGGGAGCATATTATGGAAATGTCCCAATTAGCCTCGAAACTAAAGGCACTTAATTTGGAGTTGTCAGATGACCTCCTCGTGCATTTAGTTTTGATCTCCCTCCCTACAGAATATGGGCAGTTTAAGGTTAGCTATAACTGCCAAAGGGAGAAGTGGACTCTTAACGAGCTCATTTCTCATTATGTGCAAGAGGAAGAAAGGTTGAAATAGGACAAACCAAAAAGTACTCATCTGGTTTCTAGGCCCGAAAGGAAGCGGGCTAAGGATACAACTGCTGCCAGTTCATCCTCCTCCAAAGGGAGTTAGAAGAAGTCCAAGGCATCCTGCTTCTTTTGTAAGGGAGAAGGACACATGAAGAAGGATTGTACCAAGTATCATGCTTGACGTGAAAAGAAAGGTACATCACACTCTTTGGTTTGTTCAAAAGTTAATTATGCTTTTGTACCCTCAAACATTTGGTGGATAGATTCAGGAACTACTATTCACATTAGTGTGTCTGTGCAGGGTTGCCTAAGCTATTGAATGCCAAGTGATGGTGAAAGATACATCTATGTGGGCGACGGCAAGAAGGTAGAGGTAGAAACCATTGTAGATTTCAGGTTGTCACTAACTACTGGTCACCAGTTAGATTTGAAAGAAACGTTCATTGTACCGTCATTTAGACGGTATCTATTGGATAAATTTGGTTATTCTTGTTCATTTGGAGATAAATAATTTCAGTTGTTTCTTAATTCAAATTTAGTTGGTTCTGATTCTTTGTATGTTAGTGATAAATTATATATGTTGCATACTTTTTCCTTCAATTTAGAAACCTTCAATGCAACTTTGAGTGGTACAAAGCATAAAATAACTCAAGAGAATTCTGCTTTACTGTGCATAAGTGTTTAGGTCATATCTCTAAACAGAGAATGGATAGACTTATTTTGAATGAAATTCTTGATTCCCTTGATTACACAGATTTGGATGTTTATGTTGACTGTTTAAAGGGGAAAAGAGCAAACAAAAGAGGTATAGGTACCACTAGAGCTACAGATGTCTTGGAACTAATACATATGGATATCTGTGGTCCAATTCCTAAGACTTCTTAGAATGGGCAACAATATTTTATTACGTTCATAGATGACTACTCTAGATACGAGTATCTATTTATTCTTCACGGAAAGTCACAGTCTTTGGATGCGTTCAAGTCCTATAAGGCCGAGGTGGAAAACCAACTCGGGAAAAGGATTAAGCTCGTCAAATTTGATCGTAGTGGTGAGTACTATGGCAAATATGATGGATCAGGAGAACAACGTCCAAGACCATTTGCTTCTTTTCTAGATGAGTGCAGCATAGTACCTCAGTACACCATTCCTGGGACACCAAGCATGAATGGTATTGCTAAACACTGCAACAGGACTCTTAAGGGTATGGTATAGAGTATGATTAGTCCTTCTTTACCTGAGTCTCTATGGGGAGAAGCACTCAAAACAGCTGTATATGTTCTCAATCGAATACCAACTAAAGCAGTACCTAGAACCTCATATGAAATATGGACTAATTAGGTACCTAGTCTGAAACATTTTCATATTTGGGGGTGTTCAGCTGAGGCTAGGTCATACAGGCCTGTTGAAAGGAAACTGGACTCTAAGACGGTCACCTGCTATTTTGTAGGGTACTCTGAGAAGTCGAAGGGTTATAAGTTTTATGACCCAACGACTCGCTCATTTTTTGAAATCAGGAATGCCTACTTCTTTAAGGATGTTGGTTTGGGGGGTGATAGTCGCCACATTACATTTGAAGAACCAGACCCTGTTCATAAGGAAATCATTGAACAGGGTCAAGTTCTTATTCCAAACATTGTTCCAACAACATCAGAGGAAGAAAATAATGTGGATAATCATCTCATTAATCAAACCAAACAAGCTCAAACATTCAAGATCCTGCACCCATTAGGAGATCCAATAAAGAAAGGAGAAGTGTAATATCTAGTGATTATGTTGTATTTTTTCAGGAACTTGAGGCAGACCAAATAGATACGGATTCCATTTTGGTCACTCATGCCATGAGAAGTTCCCATTCTCAGAACTGGATCAATGCCATGAATGAAGAGATGAAATCCATGAGTAACAACAAGGTTTGGGATGTTGTCCCGTTGCTTAAAGGTGTGAAGCCCATTGGTTGTAAATGGATATTTAAAACCAAACAGGTTCACAAGGCAATGTAGACAAATATAAGGCTCGTCTTGTTGCTAAGGGATTTACTCAAAAGGAATGCATAGACTATAAAGAGACATTTTCACCAGTTTCATCTAAGGATTCATTTAGAACCATAATGGATTTAGTAACTCATTTTGATTTGGAGCTATATCAAATGGATGTAAAGACAGTGTTTCTTAATGGAAACATTAATGAAACAATTTACATGGTGCAACCAGAAAAATTTACATTAGGAGACGCAAAGAAAATGGTTTGCAAATTAAAGAAAGCCATTTATGAACTAAAGCAAGCTTCAAGACAGTGGTATTACAAGTTTCATCAAATAATTGTCTCATTTGGTTTTGAGACAAATCTAGTTGATGATTGTGCATACCACAAATCTTGTAGGAGAAAATATATTTTCCTAATTTTGTATGTGGATGACATCCTCCTTACCTGTAATGACAATGGTTTGCTTCAAGAAACCAAGACATTTCTCTCTGGTAATTTTGAAATGAAAGATCTTGGTGAAGCCTCTTTTGTATTAGGAATCCAAATATAACGAGATCGTTCTCAGGGTATCCTTAGATTATCACAAAGGAGATACATCGATACCATTCTAAGGCGATTTGGCATGGAAAATTGCAAACCAGGAGATACTCCAGTGGCTAAGAGAGATAAATTCTCTCTTAACCAGTGATCCAAGAATGAGTTTGAAGCTAAAGAGATGGAAAATGTTCCTTATGCATCAACAGTGGGAAGTTTGATGTATGCCCACGCGGCCAGACCTAGCATACATTGTTGGCATGTTAGGCAGATATTTAAGCAAGCCTGGACCCGACCACTAGAAGGCAACTAAATGGGTCATGCGCTACAGACGCACGTGGAACGCGCTGGTTTAATTATGTCATTATAGCATGCGTTCGCGACGTCGATTTTAATTTAAGATTTGGATTTGATGAGTCCAAGTGTTGATCTCAGGGAGGCATGAAATCATATTAGTTTTAGTCGCTTTAGGTGTGACAAAATGGTAGCATGGTTTGCTTGCGAAAACAAGAGCGAGAGAGAGAGAGAGTAGGGTTAGAGCTTGCGTTTAAAACATGACAATCACTTTAAGGAGATGTGAACTACGATATAAGAAGCAACATCAACATATAGTATGCAATTAGAGTTTGTTTACAAAAACAACAATAGAGAAAAGCTTAAAATAGTGCAACACAAAACTAGAGTAAAAGAGAGTGTAAGGAGGAGGCGAGGCTGCCACGGCGATGGAGGGGGGCTCCGTCGGTGACTCAATAACTCCGAGGAAGATATGGATTGTTTGGTGGAGCTAAGAGAGGGCTAGTATTGCATGGAGAGTGTGTGAGAATTGAATGCCCTTGAATGGGGTGGTTGAGGGGGTTTATATAATAGAAGAGGGCTTCCAAAAGAGGTATGGGTCTTTAGCGACGTCCGAAACGTCGCTAAGTCCTTTCCAAAACGTCGCTGAAGTCCCATGCCCACCAGTCCGTGCGCCCATTCTTCTTCTTCTCAAGCCGTGCCCACGCATCCTCAGCCATCAGATCTGAGGTGCGGATCGCCATCGGACAGCTAAGGACGCGCCACGTCGCCCCCCCGCCGCGCCCATGGGTGCTGCCTTCGCGTGCGATCCTCGTGCTTGCATCGGAAGTCGTCCGATCATGCATCAACGGCTGGGATTGCACGCGACCGGGTGCACTGATCACACCTCACGTGCGGTGAGCCCGCATCATCACGCAGTTTACGTTGGATGCTCAAGATCGCACCGCGTGCCTCCATCTGATTCGTCCGCACACCCATCAGCGGTTAAATTTCAATTGCACACGCAAACGCAGCCGGTGCAAATCGAACGTGCGTCACACGTTCGTGCGAAGGGGCACTGACCGCTGCTCTACCTCCGCACTTTATCTCAGTTGTGCGCGAATGCTCAGCCATCCGATGGCGATCGGACGGCCGAGATTGAATCTTGGCTCGATGAAGAGTGCGTCGGCGAGGCTCACGCCCTTGCGATTCCTCAGTCATCCGATCCTTGGATCGGACGGCTTAGGATGCTTCTGCGTGATGAAGTGGGGGTGCTGCGTCGGTGGGAGCGTGGTGGATGGCGCCACGTGGTCATTTGTGGGTCGTTTATCATCAGATCAACGACCAGAACTTCTTGGGCTTGTTGGTGGAGCTTCAGATGTCGGATTTAAGTGATTTCGAGTCCGTTGGACTCCTCTCATCGATATGGATCCATCCGTGCAGTCCGATTGCTCATCTGAAGCATGTTTTAACATACACTTGTACACATAGCCATTAAACATTGATTATAAGCAATCTTAATTCGTCTTGCATGCAATGCTCCCAAGCCCATTATGGTATGTTATCAACGCACATATATCCTCAAAACTAACTCTAATTGATGGAATTATCATCATTGGATGTAGAGTTATCATACCCCTATGCTCATCCCTTGCTAGTCCCTACCAAGGTTTATCTTAACCGTTATTTTCATTCAGAATTAGGAATTGATTACTTAGACATATGTTGCTTGTCAATGGGAGGAAATATATACTAAGAGCCTAATCCACAGAGACTAAATAGCGCCTGTGTGTCTGCCAAAATGCAAACCACCCAAGTCCTCTCTTTAAAGCACATATACAAATATATATTTTTTTCTTTTTCATCTTTTCTAATTTGCTTTCGGATTTTTGGAGTTGACAGTGTGTAGGTAACTTTTTATAGCTACCCAACCCACCCATAACTCGAAAAAGACTCTAAGTGCTAAGCATCTTGGTGTGAAGATTGTGATAGACTCACTCAACGGTAATTAAAACAGACTTCAAGTTTCTATGCCCGTAGGTGACCATAAAAGAAAATGCTTGCCTAAAGGTGTATCTGTCCGATCGGTATCTTTCTCCCTACTTTTATTTTGTGTGGGGTCAACACAAGGGTGCTTCCAGTGTATATCTCCCCGGATTGATTTACTTGCCCACTTCTTCCTTAAATGTTTTGGGCTTTTTCATGCATTTAGTGAGCTGGGTTCTGGACAACCGGCCAATAGGCTGTTACCCATGACCACTTGCCAGCTATACTCGTGCGGTGAAGTGTGGCTTTTTTATCTTTTTTTTATATTTCTCCCTTTTTTCTTTTCTTTTTTCTTTTGTTGCTTTAGTAGGTGGATTCCCTTATTTGAGATTTACCTAGAGGCAATAATAAAAGAGAATGGTCCTGTGGCTGGGCTCTAGACAACCGACCAATGGGTTGTTACCCACGACAACTTGCCAGCCATACCACCCTAGAAGGTTCATTAGCTACCCAATTTCTGTTAGAATCTCTGAGGAGTGAATCAGTGCAAAAATGTGTGCAGATGCTTAGACTAAAAGTCCCTCTGAGTCAGAGGGCTGGTTGATAAGTCGTATACTTATCACTCTACTTTATTGATTAGATTAATGTAAACTAAGGTTGCAAGGATTCGGGGCTAAATCCACATTTTAGTGGACACCTTGGCTGATTAAGCCCAAAGGCCTAAAAAGTCTAAGTGTTCAGGTTCTTCTCGTATTATTTCCTACAGTTGACAAGCTCCTAATGCCTAAGTTTTCCTTCCTAATTTTCTTTTATTATTATTATACATATATAATTCAGGCTGATAATATAAACTCAGAGAATGCGAATTACTACCCCCTCATACTTAAGTTGGACAATGTTCTCAATGGCAAATAAATGTATGCAAGGGGGTATAGAAAGAAATCACCTGAGTGCCACCGTGTATTTGATCAGTCTGAATCTTCTCGGTTGCCTCCCAGGAAGCGCTGAGTTTATTGCCTCCAGCTGGGCGAAGCTCCGTGTTAACCCTCAAAGAGGGTGACTACTTCCTTTGGGGGAACTTGGGTAAGAAAATGTTTTAATCTCTAGCCGTTTACTGTAAAGGTTTACCTAGTGTTAAGATCTACAATTTCAACCACCCCATTGGGATAAGGTTTGATCACCTGATATGGTCCTATCCACTTTGATCTCAGCTTCCCGGGGAAAAGTTTAAGTCTTACATCAAAAAGCCAGACTTGCTGATTGGGCTCGAAGGTTTTCCTATGAATGTGTCTGTCGTGGACGACTTTCATCTTCTCTTTGTAAAGTCGCCTATTCTCATAAGCATCCTGAAGGATTTCCTCGATCTTGGAGAGTTGGAGCATCCTTTGTGCTCCGGCCAACTGGGAATCCATATTGCACTGCTTAACAGCCCAGTATGCCCGGTGTTCCAACTCGACCGAAAGGTGGCAAGCCTTGCCAAAGACCAATCAATAAGGCGACATGCCTATCGGGTTCTCAAAAGCGGTCCTTTATGCCCAAAAGACATCATCTAATCGTGTGGACCAATCTTTCGGTCAAGTCTCACAGTCTTTTGTAGAATATTCTTGATCTGTGATGTAAACATGTTTATATTACATAAAATGTCTATTTATGCATGTTCTTAAGCATAGAATTGCATTACATACTATAAATATTGCATAACATGCATCATCTTGCATTTAGATTAATCTGGATAAAATGGAGGTTAATTATCTCCTTTTATGGTCAGGGACAGGGCGACTTTTTATTGGGGCCTCAAATCAAAGATCCAACCGTATGGATCTGATCAAGGTGACGATTGAAGTTCAACGACTCCAAGATCGCCCTAATCGGATATCCATAGCATCAGATAGAGATCGAGGAACCCTAGAAGATCAAGGGCCAAGATGGCATTAATCTGCACTTCAGACGAAAAATCTGACTGCATGGATGGGTTCGGATCGACGATCGCAGCCTAACGACGTAAAAATCGACCCAATCCGATACCTGTGGCACCATCTACATCACTCAGAAGATGGATGGCCAAGATGGCGCCACGTGGTGCCATCTCGACTGCCCAACCGGCCGCATGCACCCATTGAAGCACTTCGCGCCAGCGCTTCTCTACCGTTGGATCAAGATCCAACGGCTGCGAGGCGTGCGCACTTGAGTTAAGCGCTCGACACAAACGTGCCCATAGCGCATTAGTCGAGTGCCTTAACGAGGCAAGGAGGCACGAGATCGAGCCCCCGCACGCCTCAAATTGGAGTGGGCACGCGGGCATGATCAGTCGCACAATGAAGATCCAACGCCTGCGAGGCACACGCGCTTGAGTTAAGCACTCGACACAAATGCACCCGTAGCGCGTTGGTTGAGATCCTTAACAAGGTGAGGAGGCACGGGATCGAGCTCCCACATGCCTCAAATTAGAGCGGGCACGCAAACACGATCGGCCGCACGATGAAGATCCAACGGCTCCACGCTGTCGATAGCGTCCATGCGCCATCTGACGCCCCCGCGCGACGCGGGATCTCACGCGCAAGGCGCGAGGATGAGGCGCGGCGAGGAGCGCTCTCAGCCGTTCGATCTCACGATCGGATAGCCAAGATCTGATGAATGTGGGCATGCGTTGAGGCGTGAGGAGGCGAGCGGGCACGCGTGCGTCGCCCACGAAGGCCACATTCAGGCCTTTAGTGACAGATTTATCCATCACTAAAGGTCCTGAATTAATGATTTTCAACATGTAATGACCAAAATGCCCTCACTCCTTGCAACTATAAAAGGAGACCCCCTCCATACAAATTTCTAATTCCTTCCTTCTCTTCTCTTTCTCTCCAAAGCTCAAGAGAAGCTTGTCCCACACCAGGGATGCTCCTCAAGAGATAAAGTCAATTTTTTGCCCCCATTTCAGAAGCGGATCCCACGACGACGACGACGTGCTGCCTCGTTCTCATTCTTCCTGCCTCGACCTCCTTCTTCCCGCTCTGTTCTTCGTCTTCTATGAGTCGTCCCATCCAACTTGTCCTCCAAGCGTTCGTCGAGGAGCATAACATCTCTCTCCCATTCCTTTTTCATGCTTTCTAGAGTAGAATTTTCCTGCTTTCTAGTTGTAATAATTTTCCTGCTTTCTAGTGTAATTTCTTGCTTACTTAATTGTATAAACATTTTTAAGTATCAAGTGAATGTTCTCTCTCTCTCTTATTCTGATTGTTTATAGTGCTTCATTTCATTATAATTACTCCGCTTTTTAACAAAAATATGAAAAAAAATATAATTGCGAATTTAGATCGACGTAGCCTCCCTAAGTTCGACCTGGGGTTTCTATTTCAGTATAAATTGTATTTGTTGAACCCGAGTTCTTCGCTTTTCAAACTACAACGGCATGTTTTCAAAATCAAATTCGATAACATAGTAACACGTTGCTTCAACATTTTGGCATCGTTGCCGGGGAGGCAATGATTTCCGATCTTCTTTTCACATTTCACGTACTTTATTGTCTTCTAACTTGCTTTCTCTTGTGTCTATTGTTTTGCAGAGACCTCTATCAGGGAATCGTCAAGTGGTAAACCGAAGTAAAGTGCAGTTGAAGACGACTGTAAGTACTCCCCATTCTTCCCCCTCCATAGATTTCATTTGTCACATTAAATTCAAATTCTAATTAACCTAGGTGTTTACATAAATCCTCGAATTAGTTTGGTTGTTTGGATTTTCACTCACACTCATTCCACCCTCGCTTATATCAAAAAGTAAATAAATAAAAAGATAATTTTGTGGGGTAATTTTCAACCGACACACAACATACACCCACATTCAAGGCATTTAACTTACTTGATTTGCTTCTACTCAACCGGGTTCTGATCTGTGGAATCGGTACACACAAATCAACACATAAAAGAGTAGAAATCATTCTAGGTTAACCATTTCTGTGTGCCTAACCTAGTGGTGCAGTTGTGGCCAGTTGTTTGAGTTGCTTGGGCCACACCACTCAACCTAAAATCAACTCATCAAGTAGCTTCTTCTTAGGGTTTTCAATCTAGGTTCATACCAGGCACCCCACTTTATTTCTGGTTTTAAAGGAAAGCAATCTTTACCCATGCTTGAAAACCTAGTTTGCCTCAAACTTGATTGAAATCAATCTAATTTTAAACCCTAAAAGCTACTTAAGCAAGATTTAAACATTAAAATCTACACATCACAAATAATCTTGCTTGAAAACCCTGGTTGTGCACACACTTACACAATACTCGATCAATCATTGAGCGCACAACCCATTTTAAGGGCCCATCACATTCCATAAGCACTACAATCCTAGGCCTCAATAAAATCGAGTAGACGTTGGTCTTAAGGACTGATTCGCTCTTCAGGGCCTAGTCTAAGATTGTTCATCATTAACCTACTTGTACTGATTAATCTAATGTCTAGCTAGGGGAGTAGCGTCAAACGACCGCGGCTGGGGGGTACACTAGGAACTGGAGGCGCAAGCCGAAGGAAGAACCTTCTCCCCAGTCCCTCCTTCTAACTGGTTGGATTGAGCAAACATAAGTAGAGTAAATCATTTATAATCTTAAGACAGGTTTTGGGAATCTGTAGATCCTTAGGCTACCTCACTTAAGGACAGGCTTGTTTTGTTGTGTTGCAGGGTCCTTATCCCCAGTCCTTCCGACCTTTTCCTAGTTTATGCTGGGAAGATGGTCATTGAATCCCCGATTGGAAGGAGCACTAGAGTATTCTAGGAGGCATAAATTGGATTTTGGTCAAACTGATCCCATGGCCGATCAACAGCCTCCTCTGCCTCAGGATCCACAGGAGGAATTCCGAAGGCAGCTGGAATAAATGTAGAGAATGCAGGAATGGTTCCAAAGAATGTAGGGCGCTCAGCCCTTGAAGGATTTTTATGATCCTTCAAATTACAGGGAATGTCCTAGCGTCCAGATTCCAGCCAGAGACATAGAAATGAAACCCCAGGTGTTAAGCCTGATCAAACATTACCATGGGCTTGGCTCCAAAGACCCATTTTAACACTTGGAGGACTTGACCACTTTGGTCCAGACTATCAAGGCACGAAATGTGAATGAGAAGTAAATGATCATGAGGCTCTTCCCCCACTCTCTTAGGGATAAAGCTGCTCATTGGTACAGGACTATAGGAAGACCAATTGCAACTTGAAATGAGTTGAAATCGGCCTTTCTGAAGAAATTCTTTCCTGTCAGACGTACCAATGCTTTGAGACGGGCAATCACTACCTTTACCTAGCGGCTGGGGGAGCAGTTTCATGTGGCCTAGGAGCGATTCCAGGACCTATTGCGAAGGTGTCCACACCACGAGGTGCCGAAATGGAAACTCATGCAGATCTTCTACCACGGGTTCACTGAGTAACTCAGAAATCACATGGATGCTTCTTGCAGAGGCAATTTCCTCAACAAAGATGTAGATAGTGCACACGATTTGTTTGAGGAAATGAGCGAGAATTTAATCAATCATGCCTCCATGGATACTTTTAACCAGTCCCAGTAGCCTAGATCAAATGTTAATGAAGTCCATGACTCATTCATTTGATATGGAATTGATTTGTAACAAACTTGATAAGGTGGGCTTGGTTGCTAAGAGAATGGAAGAGTGAATGGCTGAAAATTCAATGAACAACTCTCGATCTACTCAATCCCAGAATGCAGGATTTCATTCGTTGCGAGCTCCTTCTGGACAGGGGTTCGTGAATCAACTCGATGCAGCTCAACCTACGCGTCAGCATTATTCAGAACCCCACAGGTTCCAAACTGGGGCCTTTGATCCCAGTTTTTCTGATCCTTCCCTTTCTTTCTCTCCATCCTCACCCTATGAGGATGTTTGTGCTGTACAGGAGAACATTAGATCCAACCCCTACTCTAATGCTTATAATCCGAGTTAAAGAAACCACCCTAACTTCTCCTGGAAAAACCTGGGGCAACAGACCCAATTCTGACCCAGCAACTATGCTCTGCAATGACCAATGGGTCAGGGTCATGTGTATACTCAGTTGCCCCTAAATCAGGTCGATCAGCCAGCTTGGAATGCCCGTCAACCCGTAAAACAGGCTGATTTGAACCAACAAATGGTAGAGATGCAAGGATCCATGCTCCAGCTCATGCAGCAAATGAAAACCTCACTGGAAAACTTGCAAACTAGGCTCATAGTTAACTCTCATCAACCCGGATCTCTACCATCCCAACCCGTACCCAACCCGCGAAATATCTTGAATCCGGGCAACCAAGCCCATGGGTACGAAAATCAGAGGGACCCACACGCACATGCTCAGGTGGTTGAGTAGGGTCCTTCCTCTTCTTCTTCTTCTGCACATCAACAATTCTTGGCTAATCAAGCCCCTCCAATCTTTCCTAACCCTCCCCAAGACCCAAACTCATATGCATCCGCAAATTCTGTTACCTTGAGGAGTGGTAAACAAACTTAGGATCCACAACCACACTGTTCTGATTTACTGAATCCTGAAGAACTTGAGGAGAGAAAGGAGAATTCTGGAGAAGAAATCAGAGCTCAGGAACCTGATTCCAAAGATCTGACTCATGTTCGTTTTCCTAAAGCCTTGATCAAATCAAAGAAGAAGAAATCTATTGATAACAATGAGGAGCTTCTGAATATTTTTAAGAATGTTGAGATTAATATCCCGCTCCTCGATGCTATCAAGCATTTACTGGCTTACGTGAGATTTTTAAAGGATTTATGTACACAAAAGCGTAAGTCGAGAGAATCTGTTTCGAGGAAGGTGGTACCCTTCTAGCAGGCTAATTCTGTTATCCTGCACCACCTCCCTCAGAAAAAGAGAGATCCAGGTCCTCCGTTGATTTCTTGTGTCATCGGAGATTACACTTTTGATAGAGCACTTTTGGATCTAGGTGCATCCATCAACCTAATTATAACTTCTCTTTACGAGAAGTTTCGATTAGGTGAACTTCGGCTGACTTCAGAAACGCTGCAGTTAGCGGACCATTTGGTCACAAATCCGTGAGGCGTTATTGAAGATGTTATAGTTAAGGTTAAGGATTTCAATTGTCCTGTAGATTTCTTTGTCCTTGACATGGATGTACCAGAAAATCTGAGGAACACGCCCATCATTCTAGGGAGTCCGTTCCTGGCTACCGCTAAGGCCAACATTAACTGTAAAAGCAAAAGCATGGAAATCACCTTTGGGGATAAACGAATGAAATTGGATATTTTTAAGGCGATTGATAAATTTGAAGATTGTGGATTTATTGAGGAACTTGAGGAGGATAATGTAAACATTGAAACTTATTTGATGGTTTCTGCAATTGAAAGTTCCTCCTTTGATGATGAATTGGACCCACAACCCTCTATGGTAGACCTGCCATCTTCTGAAGAGGTTATTGATTTTATTCACTCTCAACCTCTTCCTCTTAATGAGTCATCAGCATCTTCCTTACCTTCAATCATCAACCCACCACAACTTGAACTGAAACCATTGCCTGAGAATTTGAAATATCAATTTTTAGGACCACAGAAGATGGTCCTTGTGATTATCGATGCTAAATTAACAAAAGAGCAGGAGATTAAATTGATTAAGGTCCTGAAGGAACACAAGAAGGTAATTGGTTGGACCATTCATGACCTTAGGGGGATCAAGCCATCTTACTGCAATCATAGAATATTCTTGGAAGATGGATCCCGCCCTTCTCGCCAAATGCAAAGGAGATTAATTCCAAATATGTGAAAAGTGGTCAAAAAGGAGATCATTAAGTGGCTTGATGCAGGAATTATTTATCCGATCTCTGATAGTCCCTGGGTAAGTCCCGTGCAGATTGCTCCCAAGAAAGCCGGGATTACCGTTGTGACTAATGAGTGAGGAGAATCTGTCACAACTCATTCAGCTTCCTCTTGGAGGGTTTGTATCGATTACAAGAAGCTGAACACAGCCACGAAAAATGATCGTTTCCCTCTGCCTTTCATTGATCAAATCTTGGAAAGATTAGCCAGGCAGAAGTACTTCTGTTTTCTTGATGGCTACTCGGAATACAACCAAGTTCCTATCCATCCCGAGGATCAAGAGAAAACTACTTTCACCTGTCCTTACAGAACCTTTGCTTTCCGTAGGATGCCTTTCAGTTTATGCAATGCACCTGCGACTTTTCAAAGGTGTATGTTAGCCATATTCTCTGACATGATGGGAGAGTTTATGGAAGTCTTCATGGATGATTTCTCTATTTTTGGAGAATCGCTTGACTCTTGTCTAGCTAATCTAGAAATGACTCTTAAACGATGCATCAAAACATGATTGGTCCTTAGCTGGGAAAAGAGTCATTTCATGAATCAAGAAGGCATCGTCTTGGGTCATGCAATCTCTAAACGGGGAATTGAGTGGATAAAGCTAAGGTTGATGCTATCGCTAAACTTCCTCCACCCACATCTGTTAAACAAATTCGATCATTTCTTGGTCATGTGGGAATCTACAGAAGATTCATCAAGGATTTCTCAAAGGTTGCTCGTCCTCTGAGCAATCTTCTCACCAAAGAAACACCGTTTGTTTATGACAAATCATGTCGTAAGGCATTTGATTTCCTGAAAACGGCAGTCACTTGTGCTCTGGTGTTGCAACCATCGGTTTGGACAGCCCCTTTTGAGATCATGACCGACGCTTCTGATTACACGATCGGGGCTGTTTTGGGCCAGAAAGTTGACAGGAAGCCCTCTGTCATCTACTATGCTAGTAAAACTCTAGATGAAGCCCAGAGGAATTACACTGTTACTGAAAAGGAATTACTAACCGTAGTATTTGCTTTGGAAAAATTCAGGGCTTATCTCTTAAGGTCACATGTCATCATTTATACCGACCATTTGGCCTTGAGACATCTCTTGGCCAAAAAGGATGCAAAACCCTAGCTTATTCGTTGAATTCTTCTACTTCAAGAATTTGATCTTGAAATCAAGGATAAATCCGAGGTACAAAATGTGGTGGCGGATCATTTGTCGAGACTTCTAAGTGATTCTTCTCGTCTAGACATCCCGATTGCTGATACTTTTTCGGCGAAACCATCCTTACAGTTTCAAGTGTCCAAACCCCATGGTTTGCTAACATTGTTAATTATTTGGTCGTTGGTCAAATCCCCCAGGATTGGACCAAGCAACAACGGGATAGACTCAAATCTGAGGCCAAATACTACTTCTGCGAGGACCCTAAACTGTATCGCATTGGCTCTGATCAGATTATTTGCCGATGTGTTCTGGAGAATGAATTCAACAGTATACTCGAGTTCTGCCATGCATCTGCGTGTGGTGGACATTTCTCTGAGAAAAAGACAGCTGAAAAAATTTTGCAATCTGGCTTCTATTGGCCGTCTTTATTCAAGGATGCCTAGGATTTCTCAAGGTCATGTTCCTAATGTCTAGCACTCGGGAGCATAACTAAGAGAGATAAGATGCCCTTAAACCCAATTCTTCCTGTCGAAATCTTCGATGTTTGGGGCATCTATTTCATGGGACCCTTTCTCCCTTCATTTGGACATCAATACATTCTCGTCGCTGTTGATTGTGTCCAAATGGATTGAGGTGATTCCCACCCGAACCAATGACCACAAGGTGGTCATCGATTTTATCAAGAAACACATCTTCAGTAGGTTCAGGATTCTGAGGGCCATCATCAGTGATGGTAGCACTCATTTTACTAATGATTAGTTCCGTAATTTGCCGGCTAAATACGGGGTTAATCACCGAATCTCCACACCTTACCATCCCCAGACGAATGGACAGGTCCAGATCTCCAATTAGGAGATCAAGAATATTCTGCAGAAAATGGTTAGGTCTGATCACAAGGACTGGAATCAAAAGCTTGAGGACGCTCTTTGGGCCTACCATCGGCATGCCTCCGTTTATTCTGGTGTATGGAAAGGTGTGCCATTTACCTGTAGAGATTGAACATAGGGCATTTTAGGCAATCAAGCAATGTAATTTAGATCTGAGTTTAGCTGAGAAGACCAGGAAACTCCAACTATCTGAGTTGGAAGAGCTTAGAAATGATGCATATGAGAATGCAAAGATCTACAAGGCTCGGACCAAAGCTCTACATGATCAATTAATTTCCCGCAAGAGCTTTGAGCCGAACCAGAAGGTCTGGTTATTCAATTCTTGACTTAATCTCTTTCTCGGCAAACTTAGATCAAAATGGAACGGCCTGTTCATTATCGACCAGATTTTTCCAAATGGAGTTGTTCAGATCTCTGACCCAAAGATGGGTAACACATTTAAAGTCAATGGTCAACGTCTGAAGTCTGTTATTGACCGTACTCTTCCTGAACACATCTCAGACATGGTTGCTCTAGCCATATTGTGACTTCTTCGGCTAGACTTCGCCTAGCTAACGGCATTAAACTCAGCAGTTGTACATATGACACAAAGTTGACCTGAGCTTCATATTCAAGTGATATCTTTCACACTCTACCCTTTCTTTCATGTCCCTTTTCCTCAATGTGGACATTGCATCAGCTAGGCATCGGGGGGTGGATTCATTTTTGAATCATTTTGTTAGCTTTATGAAATTCTTGTAAATTGTATTTCTCTTCTTATATATACATAAAAAAAAAATTTGAATTAAGAAGGAATACTTGGACATTAGGACTTTTCAATCTTAGGAAATATTACATTAGGATCTGAACACAAAGACCCTTCAGGTCTTTAAGCTTAATCCTCCCGTGTATCCATTAAAATGTGGATTTATTTTTTGAGTCCTCGCCATCTTAATTCCATTGTAATTTGATTAAATAAGTTTGGGTGATAAGTACACGACTTATCAACCCACCCTCTGATTTGAGGGAACTTTAAGTCTAAAGCATCTACACACTTTCTTTTCACTAACTTGTTGATCGACGATTTTAATGGAAATTGGGTAGCTAATGAACCTTCTAGGGTGATATGGCTGGTAAGTTATTGTGAGTAACAGCCCATAGGTAGGTTGTCCAGAGCTCAGTCACTAGACCATTCTCTTTTTACTGCCTTTAGGTAAATCTTAAACTAGGGAAGCCACCTACTTTAAAAAAAAAAAAGAAAGTCAAAAAGAAAAGAAAAAGAAAAGGAGAAAAGAAAAAAAAAGAAGAAAATAAAAGAAATAAGCCACACTTTACTTCACGAGTATGGCTGGCAAGTTGTCGGTGGTAACAACTCATCGACCGGTTGTCCAGAACCCAACTCAAGAAATGCACTTAAAATTCCCAAAACACTTAGGAAGAAGTGGAGAAGTAGAATAAACAAGGGAGATATACACTAGATTCACCCTTGTGTTGACCCCATAAAAATAAAAGTAGGGAGAAAGCTACCAGTCGTAAAGATACACCTTTAGGCTGAACTCTCTTTTTAAGGTCACCTAAAGGCGTAGAAACCCGAAGTCCGTTCTAATTGCCGATCAACACATCTATCACATTCACAATAAGATGCTTAGAACTTAGGGTTCTCATCAAATCTTGGGTGAGTCGAATGGCCGTAGAAAGCCACTCTTTAACCCTAAACTTAAAAATCAAAAAAAAAATTAGAAAAGAAGAAAAAGAGAAAGAAATTTTTCTTTGAATAAGGTGAGAGCTTGAGGCGGTCTGCATTTTGGCAGATACCCAGGCGTTGTTGTGTCTTTGAAGTTCAGATCCTAAGTAAAAATTTTCTTAATATTGAAAATAACTTATGCTCAAGTAATCCAACCAAATTCTTTTATAAATAGCATCTAGTTTTTGCTAAGAACTAGCAAAAGATAGGCATGGGGGTGTGATGTAAACATGTTTATATTACATAAAATGTCTATTTATGCATGTTCTTAAGCATAGAACTACATTACATACTATAAATATTGCATAACATGCATCATCTTGCATTTAGATTAGTCTGAATAAAATGGAGGTTAATTGTCTCCTTTTATGGTCAGGAACAGGGCAACTTTTTATCGAGGCCTCAGATCGAAGATCCAACCGTACGGATCTGATCAAGACGACTATTGGAGTTCAACGACTCCAAGATCGCCTTAATCGGATATCCGTAGCATCAAATAGAGATCGAGTAACCCTAGAAGATCAAGGGCCAAGATGGTATTAATCTGCACTTCAGATGACAAATCCGACTGCAAGAATGGGTTCGAATTGACAATCGCAGCATAATAGCGTGAAAATTGACCCAATCCGATACCCGTGGCACCATCTACATCACTCAGAAAATGGAAGGCCAAGATGGCACCACATGCCGCCATCTCGGCCGCCCAACCGATAGCATGCACCCGCTGAAGCACTTCGCGCCAACGCTTCTCCACCGATGGATCAAGATCCAACGGCTGCGAGGGGCGCACGCTTGAGTTAAGCACTAGACACAAACGCACCCGTAGCGTGCTAGTCGAGCACCTTGACGAGGAGAGGAGGCGGGGGATCGAGCCCCCGCACGCCTCAAATTGGAGCGGGCGCGCGGGTGCGATCGACTGCACGACGAAGATCCAACGGCTCCGTGCGGCTGATAGCGTCCACGTGCCATCTAACACCCCCACGTGACGTGGGATCTCACGCGCAAGGCACGTGGATAAGGCGCGATGAGGAGCGCTCTTAGTCGTTCGATCTCATGATCGGACGACAAAGATCTGATGAACGTGGGCACACATTAAGGCGCGGGGAGGCGAGCGAGCGCGCGCGTCGCCCACGAAGGCCACGTTCAGGCCTTTAGTGATGGATTTATCCATCACTAAAGGTCCTAAATTAATGATTTTCAACATGTAATGACCAAAATGCCCTCACTCCTTACAACTATAAAAGGAGACCCCCTCCATACGAATTTCTGATCCCTTCCTTCTCTTCTCTCCCTCTCCAAAGCTCAAGAGAGGCTTGTCCCATACCCGGGATGCTCCTCAAGAGATAAAGTCAAATTTTTGCCCCCATTTCGGAAGTGAATCCCGCGACGACGATGACATGCTGCCTCATTCTCGTTCTTCCTACCTCTACCTCCTTCTCGCTTGGTTCTTCGTCTTCCAGGCATCGTCCCGTCTAGCTCGTCCTCCAAGCGATCATCGAGGAGGATAACTTCTCTCTCCCATTCCTTTTTCCTGCTTTCTAGAGTAGAATTTTCCTGCTTTCTAGTTGTAATAGTTTTCCTGCTTTCTAGTGTAATTTCTCGCTTACTTAATTGTATAAACATTTTGAAGTATCAAGTGAATGTTTTCTCTCTCTCTCTCTTATTCTGATTGTTTATAGTGCTTCATTTCATTGTAATTACTCTACTTTTTAACAAAAACATGAAAAAAATATAATTACAAATTTAGATCGACGTAGCCTCCCTGAGTTGGACCTAGGATTTCTATTTCGGTATAAATTGTATTTGTTGAACCCGAGTTCTTTGCTTTTCAAACTATAACGACAGGTTTTTAAAACCAAATTCGATAGCGTAGTAACCCGTTGCTTCAACAATCTACCTATTAGAGACCTTAGTTTGCCCATTTGCTTGTGGGTGATATGGGGTGGCAATGCAGTGAGTAACCCTGTATTTTCTAAGTAAGGCACAAAATTGGACATGAATAAAGTGACTCCCACCATCATTGATCATGGCCTTCGGTATCCCAAACCGAGAGAAGATGTTTTGCTTAAGTCCATGACAGCCTTATGGTCACATCTTCGGGTGGCTACGGCTTCGATCCATTTCGAGACATAGTCTACTGAGACTAATATGTACGCGAAGCCGTTGGATGGTGGGAAGGGACCCATAAAATTGATGGCCCAGACATCGAAAATTTCGACAATCAGAATGGACTGTAGGGGCATCATATCCTTTCTGGTCATAGTCCCTAATGTCTGGCACCGAGAGCAAGTCTTCGCAAAGCTGTGTGCGTCGTTGAATAAGGATGGTCGGTAGAATTTGGACTGCAAAACTTTTGCAGCTGCCTGCTTCCTAGAGAAGTGGCCACCACAGGCTTGGTCGTGACAGAAGGATAGCACACTTTGGACTTCCTATTTAGGAATACACCTTCTAATGATCTGGTCAGCACAGAGTCTAAACAGCATCAGATCATCCTAGAAATAGTGCTTGACTTCAGTCAAGAACTTATCCTGTTGCTATCTGGACCAGCTGTGCGAAGTTAGACCTACCACCAGATAATTGACTAAGTTTAAAAACCAGGGTAGCCTCCTTCCTTGCACGGCTAGAAGTTGTTCATCAAGGAAGGTGTCGGTTAAGGGTAATAAGGGTCTAATGTGGTCCAGGTGAAGTTTGGACAAGTGGTCGGCTACAACATTCTTGGGCCCAGCTTTGTCGCGTATTTTCAGGTCAAATTCCTGCAAGAGCAGATCCATCTAATGAGTCTGGGTTTAGCGTCCTTTTTGGCCAACAAATGCCGAATAGTTGAGTGGTCGGTGTAAACTGTCCCGTGGGATCTTAGAAGGTATGATCTAAAATTTTCTAACCCAAAGACTATGACGAGCAGTTCTTTTTATGTGACAATGTAATTCCGTTGAGCCTCATCCAATGTTTTGCTTGCATAGTAGATCACTACAGGTTTCTTCTCTCTTCTTTGTCCTAGAACTGCGCCGATAGCAAAATTTGATGCATCGCACATTATCTCAAAGTCTTAGGACTAGTCTGGGGGTTGTAAAATAGCTACAGTGGAGACTATTTCCCTAAGAGTGTTGTAGGCTTTGATGAAATTAGGTGTCATGTGAAAAAGGGCGTTGTTGGCTAGAAGGTCAGTCAAGGGCTTAGAAAGTTTGGAAAAATCCTTAATGAATCTTCTATAGAAGCCAACATGTCCTAGGAAAGATCGGATTTGCTTAATCGAGCTAGGGGGTGGAAGTTTGGAAATTAAATCAACCTTAGCTTGATCAACTTCGATGCCCCTATGCGAGACGATGTGACTGAGAACAATTCCTTCCTGAACCATGAAATGGCTCTTTTCCCAGCTTAAAACCAGGTTGACCTCAATACATCTCTTCAGAATCTTTTCCAGGTTGCTAAGACAATGGTCGAATGAGTTCTCGAACATGGAGAAATTATCCATAAAGACCTCCAAGTATTCACCAACCATCTCTGAAAGGATGGCTAGCATGCAACGCTGAAAGGTAGCGGGTGTGGTGCATAACCCGAATGGCATACGATGGAATGCGAACATGCCATATGGGCAAGTGAATGTGGTCTTCTCTTGATCCTTTGGTGCAATAGCAGCTTGGTTGTATCCTGAATATCCATCCAAGAAGCAAAAATATTTTTGCCTTGCCAATCGCTCGAGAATCTGGTTAATGAATGACAGAGGGAAATGATCTTTCTTGGTGGCCTCATTAAGCTTCCTATAGTCAATGCACACCCGCCATGCGGTAGCGGTGCAGGTGGGGATGGATTCGCCTTGGTCATTGGTGACCACAGTGAGCCCAGCTTTCTTAGGTACCACTTGAGTGGGGCTCACCCAAGGGTTATCGAAAATTAGGTAAATGATGTCTACGTCAAGCCACTTGATTATTTCTTTTTTCATGACCTCTCGCATATTCGGGTTCAATCGTCTCTGCATCTGGAGAGAAGGTCGAGCCCCATCTTCCAAATAGATCTTATGAGTGCAATAGGTAGGGCTAATTCCCCTTAAGTCAGAAATTGTCCATCCAATGGTTGCCCGATGTTCAGAGAGGGTTCCAGTCAACCTAAGTTCTTGATCCCTAATTAAATGGGCATTGATAATCACAGGGAATGTCTGGTTAGGTCCTAGGAAGATATACTTGAGATTTTCGGGCAAAGGATTTAGTTCAGGTGTAAGTGGGACAACATTTGACGGGTAAGGGAAAGGCGAGAGTTGATCAGCATCAATCTCCTCAAATGGAGGTTGCTGAAGGTAATCAGCTCTATAAAGGTCAACCTCCACAGGCTGGGGTGGGTCAGGGTAATCATCAACTGGATGAGTCAGATGGTCTGCTAAAGAGCTAAGAGTGAGGCATTCTTCCACCAAAGGTTCCACGGGATCGTGCTCCTCAACCCAACCACAATCAAAAGACTTAGACACCCTAAAGATATCCAATTGCATCTTCTTGTCTCTAAAGGCGATTTCCATGCATCTCGTGTCACAATCAATGTTCGCCTTAGCCGTAGCTAAGAAGGGTCTGCCCAGGATGATGGGTGTGTTTTGTAGCTGTTCAGGGACTTCCATGTCGAGGACCAAAAAGTCGACCGGGAAATAAAAGTCCTTGACTCGAACAATTACGTCCTCGACTACCCCCTTCATGGTTTTCACGGATCTATCAGCCAATTGGATAGTCACAGGTATGGGTTTCAACTCCCGAAATCCAAACTGGTGATAAAGGGTAATCGGGATTAGGTTGATTGAGGCACCTAAGTCCAAGAGTGCTCTATCAAATGTCATGTCCCTGATATTACAAGATATCAGGGGCGCTTCTGGGTCAACTCGTTTGGGAGGTAGGCTGCTCAATATCACTGAACTAGCTTGTTCTGAGGGCACTACCTTCCTAGGTGCTTGGGTTCTGGCCTTACGCTTTGGTGTACAGACATCCTTCAAGAACTTAACGTAAGTCGGGATATGCTTGATTGCTTCAAGGAGAGGAATATTAATCTGAACTTGTTTGAAAATCTCTAACAACTCATTCTCAACTACATTTTTCTCTTTCTTCATTTTCTCCAAGGCCTCAGGGTATGGTGTTTGGATTTGAATTGGTTCAATCTCCAGGTCCTTGGGTTCCACTTGCTCATCCTCAAAATCAGGCATCTCAGGAAGCGAGGTCACGGGAGGGGTCGTCCATTTGGGGTCCTAGGTTTTAGTGTCGCTTCTCAAGGTAACCGCATTGGCTGAGGTGTTGGGACCATGGGTAGATCCTTGAGAAGAAGAAGAAGAAGAAGCACCAAACCCAAGGGGTGTTTGTGGGGCTTGTTGGATCATGTGTGCATGCCCCGAATTAGCTTGGAACCCTTGAGGATTGGGGCATCTGTTGATCACATTTCTCGGGTTCGGTTGTGGCTGAGAAGGAAGGGACCCCTGTTGTTTGCTATCCAACAGCTGGCTCAATTGTCCCTTCACTAATGCTATTTCCTCTTGATGTTTCTAATTCATATCAGCCATCATTTTTATCAGTGTGTCCATTTGGTTTTGTGGAGGAGGGGCCGCCCTATTCTGATTAAAGGGCGATCTAACCAGTTAACCTTGTTGATAGGAGGGAGGGTTTGGCCTGGGTTGGTTCTGGAATTGGTTCGATTTTTGGTTCATCCAGGCAAAATTCGAGTGATTACACCATCCGGCGTTGTAGGTGTTGGAGAAGGGATGAGGTTTAGAGTAACCTTGGATGGCCTGAACATCTTCAAAGATAGAAGGTGCCGAGGGAGAGGGGAGAGAGTAATCAGGGTTTGAGGGAGTAAAGGTCCCTCCCTGGAATATAGTCAGGGGTTGTTTCAGGTGTATTTGGTTCATTAGTTGCACCAAATCTACATTGTGAGCTCCCTTTGCTAGGGAGAGGATTTGTAGTGGGTTTTGGGTTTGGTTCAATAGCTCATCAATATTTTTGTCCACCAACTCAACTCGATCCAACTTTTTGGCTATAATGTCCATGTCAACCATTCTAGAATTGGCTTGCACCTCATAGATCCCACCACGGGATTAACTGGATCGGTTAAACTGGGTCATGGAGGCATTGTTGAGCGAATTCTCACTCATGGACTCAAAGAGTTCAAATGCTCTCTCCTCATTTTTGTTCAAAAAGTTGCCTCCACATGAGGCATCAACGAAGTTCCTAAGGTTGTTGTCCAGACGATGGTAGAAGATTTGGGCCAATTGCCATCTTGGAACCTCATGGTGTGGGCATTTCCTCAACAATTCATTAAATCTTTCCCACGCCTCATGGAATTGTTCCCCACCTTGTAGTGTGAATGTGGTAATGGCTCTTCTAAGGGCATTGGTTTTACCTATAGGGAAAAATTTCTTCAAGAATGCATGCCTCAATTCCTCCCAGGTGGAGATGGGTCTCCCTAAGGTTCTAAGCCAGTGAGATACTTTGTCTTTTAGGGAGAAAGGGAACATCTTAATTAAAACAATATCCAAGTTGATGTTCCTTAGTTTTACAGTCTGGGCAATCCGGTCTAAGTCCTCTAGGTGTTGGAAGGGGTCCTCATTTAAGCTCCCATGAAAGTAGCTTTGAATTAAGCTAAGGACATTAGGTTTTAGCTCAAAATCATCTCCCCCTTCAGGGATCCTAAGATGTGGCTCGATCCGGATAGCAGACGAATCGTAAAAATCACGGAGAGGCCTTGGTTGGTCCTCGAGAGGTTGTGGTGGGTTAGGTGGGTTCAGTGGGGGTTGCCCTTGAGGGTTCTACAATCGATGTATGGCTTGCATAATGGTTTGGATCTATTGTTGTTGAAGTTGGTGGGTGGTAGAGATTTGAGCCTGAATGTTGGCCATAACATCGGGTTGAGGTTGATCCTCAATCTCATCAATTCTTGGGTCAGCCATTTCCCTTGAAAAATCAAGTCTCCTCCTAATTTCCCTTTCTAAAACAAACAGCCCAAGATGAAGTGATCATCTCCCGTGCATACACTAGAGAAGAATGGGGAGGGATACGAAGAGACACAGGTGCGAGAAGTGTGTGCACAAACAAGCAAGAAAGTCTAGTCCTTATAGTGTATACCTTAGGTGACCTAGAAGCCTCAAAGGTAATGTTCAAATCTGCAAGCACTTAACCTCCCTTCCCGATGTTAATCTGGCTAGGTTGATTACGAGGGGATTAAGGGGAAGATTCTTTCTTTGACTTGCGCCGCCGATTCCGTAGACCCCACAATCGCGATCATTTAACACTTTCCCATAGCCTAGACACCAGATGTTACAAAGGGAATGAAGGCCAAGTGCCTAGCAAACCTAATCACACCTCAAAGACTTAGACTAGTCTTGCCTCGCTTACGTCTACTCCATTTTAGTGAGGGCTAGGTTAGTGCTTGTGCTCAGGATATGTGGTGAGGCGTTGTTTAGGGTTGTGCCTCTTAGTTAGTCCAATTGAGCGTGTGCATGCACTCAACAAAACATAGTTTTCAAGCAATGTTTTTAGGAGGTGATGTCTTTCAATGATTCGTCCTTGCTTTAGTGATTTTTATGGTTGAAATGCCTTAATGTTTTCAAACAATGTTCAAGTGAGCACACAACGTTTTGCACATAACAGGCGAAAGTTGATTTCCTTTAGAATGATGTGGCCCTAGAGAAACAACCCTAATGTATTCACCCTAGTGTTCATGCAGTTCTACCAGGTAAGTTGATTTTAATCATGGTGAGTGGTGTGGCCAAATTCGAGACATGGTGGCTTCATAAACACCACTCAAAAGAAAGAACACTCCAAAAAGATTATCTCTTCAAGAATGTTAGAGTGTATTTTTTTTTGTTGGGTGATGAGTTTGGAATGTGGGTCAAGTACCATTCACCACGTCAATTTTAGATTTATATTTTTTTTGTATTTTTTTTTAAGCAAGCAAATACCCAATGGGTGGAGTAATACTCACAACAGTCTTCACGGCACTTTATCCTTGTCTACTGTCTTGGATGACGCTCCTTCGTCGCCCAAGTGCCAAGTTCCTACAATCAACAAGTAGAGCGAGTCAGAAAATGTGAGTAGTAATGCGAGATAAAAGCGACAAAAGAAATCCGTTGCCTCCCCGACAACGACACCAAAAACTGACGCACACGGAATGCGCTGGTTTAATATGTCATTGTAGCATGCAGTTGCGACGTTAGTTTTAATTTAAGATTTGGATTTTGTGAGTCCAAGTGTCGATCTCAGGGAGGCGTGAAATCAGATTAGTTTTAGTCGCTTTGGGTGTCATAAAATGGTAGCATGGTTTGCTTGTGAAAACGAGAGAGAGAGAGAGTAAGGTTAGAGCTTGCATTTAAAACATGACAATCACTTTAAGGTGATGTGAACTACGATATAAGAAGCAACATTAACATATAGCATGTAATTAGAGTTTGTTTACAAATACAACAATAGATGAAAGCTTAAAATAGTGCAAAATAAAACTAAAGTAAGAGAGAGTGCAAGGAGGCGTGGTGGCCACGACGGTGGAGGGGGTCTCCGTCGGCGGCTCAACAACTCTGGGGTGGATATGGAGTGTTTGGTGGAGCTAGGAGAGAGCTAGTATTGGATGGAGAGTGTGTGAGAATTGAATGCTCTTGAATGGGGTGGTTGAGCGGGTTTATATAGTAGAAGAGGGCTTAAAAAGAGGTATGGGTCTTTAGCGATGTCAGGAACGTCGCTAAGTCCTTTCCAGAAGTGTCGCTGAAGTCCCACGCTCACCAGTCCGTGCGCCCGTTCTTCTTCTTCTCAAGCCGCTCCCACGCATCCTCAGTCGTCAGATCCGAGGTGCGGATCAACATCAGACAGCTGAGGACGCTCCACGTCGCCTCCCTGCCACGCCCGCGAGTGCTACCTTCACGCATGATCCGCATGCTCGCACCATAAGCCGTCCGATCGCACATCAACAGCTGGGATTGCACGCGACTGGGCATGCTAGATCACACCTCGTGTAACGACCCGATTCCCAAGTCCCTACGAGACATGAGAACCGGACCGACTCGACTAATCCCAAGACCTAGTCGTCCAACGAGGAAGTAACCAAAAGAGCAGTAAAATAAACCACATTCAACATGAATATAACTAACAGTAAAGAAAGAAACCACTACAGTATATACCACCACAACAGTAAAACAACATTCATAACATAATATGAACTGCAGGTAAAGAAAAGTACAGCGGAAACAAGAACTACTCACTATAACGAAACAAAAAGAGGTACAAGAGAACAAAGGTAACTCTACTGGACCCTACTCGG
This sequence comes from Thalassia testudinum, assembly GCA_037157565.1. Taxonomy (NCBI): domain Eukaryota; kingdom Viridiplantae; phylum Streptophyta; class Magnoliopsida; order Alismatales; family Hydrocharitaceae; genus Thalassia; species Thalassia testudinum. The sequence goes on from JAZHRO010000014.1 coordinate 34,040,921, forward strand.
CCCAGCGTCCTCTGCAGCCGCTGACCCTGGCTGCTCAACACCTGGTCCTGAAAGGTAACGAGTGTAACACGTCAGCAAAACGCTGAGTAGAGTGGCAGCTAAACTAAAGAAACAGTAAAGTGTACAGTAGCTGTTTTAAATTTTCTTTCTTCCTTTATTTACATCTTTCTATTGTTTCACAATTTATCTATTTCTCAGATCCTTCACTTGATCTCGAATGTTCCTCGTGGGAACGATCTTGATTGCAGTCTTTTCCGAACAGTAGAAGTAGCACGTGGTGCTCTCCTGGCCGGGAGAGTCCCCCGTGGGGATCCTACTCTCAGTCAACCACCCCAAGGTCACTGACAGACGTAACGGTGACTACGGCACGCGGGGTAAACGCACGGGTAGCTAACCCGCACTGGCACGCGGTCAGTCGTTTCCGTTAACGGATGCGCCCAAAGCACAGCACGGAACCAGTACAGGGCAGAGCCCTCTCAGTAACAGGGGTCCAACCCCTCCACAATAACCAAACAGGGGCCTTGCCCCTCCACAGTCCGCACACCCTCGCCTGACTACCCTAGTTTGCCCCAGTGGGCCTAACAAGTCGGTGTGGGAGGCTAGCAGAACCCCGGGGCCCGTGGGATAGCTAGTACCTCCCTACACTAGTAGCTCTCCTCGGTACTACGTACACGAGGGCCAGCAAGTCGGTACAAAGTGGCCAGTCCTAACCCCGTGTCCCTGGGGCGGCTAGCTCCGCTCTGCACTAAACAGGGGGACAGTCGCTCTCCTTGGTACTCCGTACTCAAGGGCCAGCTCACTTCCCCAATTCTATCCCATTCACTTTCCAGGAGTTCTACTCCTAATTTCCCGTAGGGTTCCAGCTCTTTTAACTCAGAACATCCAGGTTTCACTTTCCAGTTTCACATTCTTACAATCCATATTCTCAATCACGTTTATTTATTCATAACAGGCAGCTGTTAATTCAATTCACAGGCAGCTAGTATTTTCTTTCCACATTTTCCAAGACTGCAGTATTCATACATTCCACTAGTTTTCCCATCCTAGGATTCATGCCATATCCTAGGATCTATCATACAATCTAATTTTCCAGCCCTAGGATTCATGCAACACCCTAGGATCTACCATTCAATCTATTTCTCATTCCTAGGATTCATGCAATGTCCTAGGTTCTATTTATGGTTTCATAATTTAACAGATTATACTTAAAGCCACTCTACCAGGTACAACGGGAGTAATGGGGGCGTGGTCGGGAATCCTGCGTGCCTCCGCGACCCCCGAGACTGCAACGGAACGGGGTCCTATCACAAGGATCAAACACAAGGAACTTCTCAAAACAGTATACAGCTACTGTAGACAGGTAGAGGATGTAATTCCGAAAAGAACGCAACTCGAAATGCGGAAAACGGAGCCCGAACGGGCCCGAAATGGGTCGAAAACGACAAAACAGTGTAAAATCAGACGTCTGGAACTTCTTCCAGACGTCTTAAAAAGTGGATCAGGGAATTACCTCGCTCTGCGTGGGCTCTCAGACGTCCAGAAGCCTGCGGGGGCGTCTGACCTAGTTCCCAGACGTCCGATGGTCACCCAGGACGTCTGTAAGTCGTTCCCGCCGTCTGGCACTGGAGCCAGACGTCTGATTCGCGTTGGATGGCGAATCACCGAACCTGCGCGTACCCATCTCTCTCTCTCAGTATGGTCAGTCGAAGAAAAGGAAGAAGAGGGAAATAACTCACAGTTCAGACGTCTAGACAGTCTTCTAGACGTCGTGCCCGTCGTCTGGCTATCAGCCCAAACGTCTGATTCTGGAAAAGTTTCCAGAACCAGGGCGCCACTCGCCCTCCGCTCGCGACACCCGGCTGCGCCGCAAGTACTCTGCCTGCTGCTCGAGCTGCAGCAGTCCTCCCACGTCGCTCCGCGCCCTCTGCGCCCCCCGCCGGCCGGCCCTAGCAGCCCCGGCGAGCTCACCCTCACGGCCGAGCGCTTCCTCCCCCGCGCAGCACCTCCTCCCGCACCTGCCGCGGCTGTCGCCGCCGCCGCTGCACCCTCGCACTCGCTCTCGCGCACGCTCTCACACACGGCTGGAAGGAGAAGAGGAAGGAGACGGAGGTGACGGGAGTGAGGGAGAGGGCGTGCCCTTTTAAGGCCGCGCGAGGAGGAGAGAGAGAGCGCGACAGAGGGTACAGGAGGGAGAGGGAAAAAGAAGAGGCAGAGCAGGTCTGCGCGTACAGGCACGCAGACGCAACGGTGTGCGCGCAGAAAAATGAATCTCAGACGTCTGGAAGTGATACCAGACGTCTGGTACGGCGTCTGGGACACCTCCCAGACGTCTTAAAAGACGTCTGAAAGCACGGCTCGTAACAATATAACAAACTCAAAGGAAGTTTCGTCCCCGAAACTTGCGCTAACTAGGGTGCAGGAAAACGTCAAAATAACCATAACAAACTCAAAGAGGACCGAAGCCGGTCCGAAAAGACGTACCCGCGAAAAGCTCCGGGTACCGCTCCCGCATTGCCACTTCAGGCTCCCAGGTAGCCTCCTCGTACCGCTGGCTCCTCCCCAAAACCTTTACCAGGGGTACTTGCTTTCATCTCAAACTGCGGACGGCTCGGTCTAGAATCTGCACTGGCCGCTCGGGGTAGGTCAGGTCGTCGCCCACCTCGACGCTCTCGTGAATCAGTACGTGACTGGGATCGGCTACGTATTTCCTGAGGTTGGACACGTGGAACACGTCGTGCACACCAGAAAGCTGTGGGGGAAGGGCAAGTCTGTAATCAACGGGTCCAACCCGCTCCAGGACCTCAAAGGGCCCCACGAACCTCGGCGCGGCTTCCCTCTCACCCCAAACCGCTGCAGGCCCTTCATGGGTGAAACACGAAGAAAGACGTGGTCCCCAACCTCAAACTGCACCTCTCTGCGTCTCCGATCCGCGTAGCTCTTCTGTCTGCTCCTGACAGCGCGGAGTCGCCTGTGGATCTGCTCGACTACCTCCTGACTCTGCCGGATCAACCTGGGGCCAACCTCCCACTTGGTCCCCACCCGAACCTAACTCAAGGGTGCCGTACACTTCCGTCCGTACAGAGCCTCGTAGGGAGCCATGCCGATGCTCGAGTGATAACTGTTGTTGTATGCAAACTCCGCCAGGGGCAGGTGCTCCTCCCAAGAGCCCCTCCAGTCCAATACATAGGCACGCAAAAGGTCCTCAAGTGTCTGTATCGTGCACTCAGTCTGTCCGTCCGTCTGGGGGTGGTAAGCTGTACTAAACCTCAACAGCGTCCCCAAGGCCTGCTGAAACTCAGCCCAAAACTGGGACGTAAAGCGGGTATCCCGGTTGGATACGATCTCCCGCGGAACTCCGTGTAGTCGTACCACATCCCGGATATACCTCTCTGCCAACTGTGCTGGTCCCAAAGTGACTCGGATCGGCAAGAATCGCGCCGTCTTCGTCAGTCTATCCACTATTACCCAGACTGCGTCGTGTCCCCGCTGGGTAACAGGTAAGCCCACCACCAAGTCCATGGTGATGCTCTCCCACTTCCACTCTGGCACTGGAAGCGGCTGTAGCGGCCCTGCAGGCCTCTGATGCTCAGCTTTCACCTGCTGGCACACTAAGCACTGCTGCACGAATTCACCCACATCCCGCTTCATCCCCCTCCACCAAAACTCGCGTCTCAAGTCGTGGTACATCTTCGTGTTTCCAGGATGTATGGTGAATCTGGAACCGTGTGCCTCAGTCAGGAGCTCTCTCAACAGCTCCTCGTCTCTGGGAATGCACAACCGTCCCCTCAAGCACAGCACCTGGTCTGTGAAAGAGAAGTCCCCCGGGTCTCCCGACAATACTCTGTCGCGCAAGGACTGCAAGTACGGATCAGCCATCTGCCCTGTGATGATGCGGTCTATCAGCTCTGGCCTGGTCTACCGTGTCACCGTCACTGCCCCACAGTACCCTCATAACTCTAGAGGTCGCCAACTGCCCACCTCCTCCAAAAGGCTCCAACTCTATAACTGTAGACTGGCCAAGTGTGCGGGCGCCTTACGGCTCAAGGCGTCAGCCACCACATTGGCCTTTCCCGGGTGGTAGGAGATGCTGCAGTCGTAGTCCTTCAGGAGTTCCAACCAACGTCTCTGTCTCATGTTGAGCTCCTTCTGATCAAAAAGGTATCTGAGGCTCTTGTGATCTGTGAAAATTTCGAAGGTCTCACCGTACAAGTAGTGCCTCCAAGTCTTCAGCGCGAAGACAATAGCTGCCAACTCTAGGTCGTGGGTAGGGTAGGTATGCTCATGGGGCTTCAGTTGCCGTGAAGAGTAAGCGACAATGTGACCCCTCTGCATGAGCACACCTCCTAACCCCTGCAAGGAGGCGTCCGTGTACACAACGAACCCGCCACTACTGTCAGGGATGGTGAGCACGGGAGCCGAGGTCAACCTCTCCTTCAGCTCCAGAAAACACGCATCACAGGTGTCTATCCAAGCAAAGGGCATGTCCTTCCGGGTCAACTGTGTCATAGGACGTGCAATCTGTGAAAATCCTCTGATGAATCGTCTGTAGTAGCCTGCCAGTCCCAGGAAACTGCGAATCTCAGTGACTGAACGCGGTCTCTCCCACCTGAGTACTGCCTCGACCTTGGCTGGGTCCACCGCCAAGCCGTCTCCAGAGATCACATGACCTAAGAAGGTCACCTCCCTCAACCAGAACTCGCACTTGCTGTACTTGGCGTACAGCCTGCGTCGTCTCAGAGTGTCCAGAACCATCCGCAAATGCTGTCCGTGCTGCATCCGATCTCTAGAATAGACGAGTACATCGTCTATGAAAACCACCACGAACTAGTCCAAGTACGGTCTAAACACCCGGTTCATTAGATCCATGAAAGTAGCGGGGGCAATGGTCAGCCCAAACGGCATGACCAAAAACTCGTAGTGTCCGTACCGGGTGCGGAAAGCTGTCTTGGAGACGTCGGTCTCCCTGATCCTCAACTGGTGGTATCCAGACCTCAAGTAGATCTTGGAAAACACTGTGGCACCCCACAACTGGTCAAATAAGTCGTCGATCCTCGGCAGCGGATATCTGTTCTTGATGGTGACCCTATTCAGCTATCGGTAGTCCACACAAAGGCGTAGGGTACCATCCTTCTTCTTCACAAACAGTACCAGGGCTCCCCAGGGAGACGCATTGGGCCTCACGAAACATTTCTCCAAAAGGTCCTGTAACTGAGACTTGAGCTCTCGTAGCTCAAGCGGTGCCATCCTGTATGGCGCGGTGGAGATGGGGCTGGTCCCTGGTACTAGTGAGATCTCAAACTCGATCTCACGCTCGGGCGGTAGTCCTGGTAACTCGTCTGGAAACACGTCAGGGTACTCTCTAACCACTAGGATACTCTGGAAGTCTGCCACAGGGCTGGGCTCTGCCACCACACAAGCTAGGAAACCCTCACACCCCTAGCTCAAAAGTCTCGCCGCCCGAAGTGCCGAAATGCACCTGAAACCTCCGTCCACTGGCTGTCCGTGAAACTCGAAAAAAGGCAACTCCGGCATGGAGAAGACAATCTTCCTCTCAAAACAGTCCACCAAGGAGTGGTAAGCAGACAGCCAATCCATCCCCGGAATCACTCCAAAGTCCTCCATCTGTAACATAATCAGGTCAGCTGACAGGCTATGTCCCCCGACGCTGACCTCGCAATCCGTGTACACCTCCTCAGCTACAAACAGCTGACCACTCGGACCTCTAATTACGAACGGATTCTCTAACAGTGTATAATCCCGGTCCAAACTAACTGCGAAACTGGCTGCGACAAACGAGTGCGTAGCGCCGGAATCGAAAAGAGTGTAAACGAGTCTGCCGGAAACTGAAACCATACCTGCTACCACCGATCTCGAAGCTCTGGCGTCCCTGTGTGTCAGGGCGTTGATACGCCCTTCAGCTCTAGGTGCGGACGAAGCAGCCACACTCTGCGTCGAACGGGTAGGTGCTGGCCGATACCCTCCTCGCGACTGCTGTCCTCCTCCTCGCGCCTGGGAACCGCGGCCTCCTGCGCGTCCTCCAGTACTCTGCGCGGGAAGTATCTGCTGACCTCCTGCCCTAGACAGGCAGTCCCTCCTGATGTGGCCCGACTGCCCACACTGGTAACAGAGGGGAACCAGACTCCCGCCCTCAGTGGGTCCCTGCTGTCGGCTGGGCGGGGGTCCGGTGCTGGCGACTGGCCCCTGTCGAGGGCCCCCAAAGGCCACTGATGGCCCTGTAAAACGTGACGGCTCTCCTGCGGACGCCACGTGTCTCCTCTCTCGCCGGCCCTGTGAAAAGTCTGGCTGAAAGGGCCTCTTCCGCCCGCCGTCAGTGTCTCGCGCGGACGGGTTGGTCTCCTCGTAAGTCATAACTGCCTCCACCACCCTCGAAAACGTAGGCAGCTTCAGGGGTTTGACATACCCCCGAATCGCAGGCCGGAGCCCCTCGGTGAACCTCCAAAGGCGCTCCTCCTCAGTAGCTACCGCTGTCGCTGCAAAGCGGGACAGCTCCAGGAAACGCATGTGGTACGCGCTCACGGTCATCGTCCCTTGGCGGAGAGTGTGGAACCCCCGACTCCTCTGGTCCTGCCAAGTTTGGGGGAAGTACTACTTGCAGAAGAGGGCGACGAACCGGTCCCAGGTCGGCTCGTCCCTCTCCTGTCCCCGAACCGCCCTCCACCACCTGTGTGCCGCACTCTCTAGCTGGTACGTGGTAAAGGCCACGCGGCACTCCACCGGGGGGCGAAGGGTGTCGAAAATCTTCTCCAGCTGCTCAAGCCAGTCCTTTGCCTCGGTCGGGTCCTCATCCCCCTTGAAGGAGGGGGGCTTCAGCTTCCGGAACTGCCCGAAGAGCACGAAGTGGCGCTGTAGGGGAGGTGCTGGTGCACCTCCAAGCGAAGGTGCCTCGTGCACGGAAGTATCGGAGGAAGGTGGGGGCTGCGGCAGCCCATCCCCTCCCCCGTGTCCAGCGCCGTGTCCGTCGAGTGGTCCCACAGAGGACTCCCCCTCCACAGCCCCAGGGTGAGGTGCTCGGGGCGGTAGGTGGAGCTCCTCTCGTACGATGTCTCGTATCAGCCGGGCGAGGTCCTGGGCCTGGACGCCCGGGAGTAGTGGCTGGTCCACTGGGGTGTCGGCAACGGCACGCCCACCTCGCCGATCTCGTCCTCGGCCGCGGCCGCGGCCAACCTCACCAGTCTCGCGACAAGGCATCTCCTGTAAGGAGACGCGAAACAAAACGGAACACGTCACTACGGAACGATACCGAACGGAAACATCTAAGAACTCATGTCAAGAGATATGTTGTGGTGGCTACTCTAGTTATAGACATGTGAATTGGTTATTTTCCAGTCAGTTGATTCACTTCTCGAGATGACCTTGCTCTGATACCATCTTGTAAGGACCCGATTCCCAAGTCCCTACGAGACACGAGAACCGGACCGACTCGACTAATCCCAAGACCTAATCGTCCAACGAGGAAGTAACCAAAAGAGCAGTAAAATAAACCACATTCAACATGAATATAACTAACAGTAAAGAAAGAAACCACTACAGTATATACCACCACAACAGTAAAACAACATTCATAACATAATATGAACTGCAGGTAAAGAAAAGTACAGCGGAAACAAGAACTACTCACTATAACGGAACAAAAAGAGGTACAAGAGAACAAAGGTAACTCTACTGGACCCTACTCGGCCCAGCGTCCTCTGCAGCCGCTGACCCTGGCTGCTCAACACCTGGTCCTGAAAGGTAACGAGTGTAACACGTCAGCAAAACGCTGAGTAGAGTGGCAGCTAAACTAAAGAAACAGTAAAGTGTACAGTAGCTGTTTTAAATTTTCTTTCTTCCTTTATTTACATCTTTCTATTGTTTCACAATTTATCTATTTCTCAGATCCTTCACTTGATCTCGAATGTTCCTCGTGGGAACGATCTTGATTGCAGTCTTTTCCGAACAGTAGAAGTAGCACGTGGTGCTCTCCTGGCCGGGAGAGTCCCCCGTGGTGATCCTACTCTCAGTCAACCACCCCAAGGTCACAGACAGACGTAACGGTGACTACGGCATGCGCGGTAAACGCACGGGTAGCTAACCCGCACTGGCACGCGGTCAGTCGTTTCCGTTAACGGGTGCGCCCAAAGCACAGCACGGAACCAGTACAGGGCAGAGCCCTCTCAGTAACAGGGGTCCAACCCCTCCACAGTAACCAAACAGGGGCCTTGCCCCTCCACAGTCCGCGCACCCTCGCCTGACTACCCTGGTTTGCCCCAGTGGGCCTAACAAGTCGGTGTGGGAGGCTAGCAGAACCCCGGGGCCCGTGGGGTAGCTAGTACCTCCCTACACTAGTAGCTCTCCTCGGTACTACGTACACGAGGGCCAGCAAGTCGGTACAGAGTGGCCACTCCTAATCCCGGGTCCCTGGGGCAGCTAGCTCCACTCTGCACTAAATAGGGGGACAGTCGCTCTCCTTGGTACTCCGTACATAAGGGCCAGCTCACTTCCCCAATTCTATCCCATTCACTTTCCAGGAGTTCTACTCCTAATTTCCCATAGGGTTCCAGCTCTTTTAACTCAGAACATCCAGGTTTCACTTTCCAGTTTCACATTCTTACAATCCATATTCTCAATCACTTTTATTTATTCATAACAGGCAGCTGTTAATTCAATTCACAGGCAGCTAGTATTTTCTTTCCACATTTTCCAAGACTGTAGTATTCATACATTCCACTAGTTTTCCCATCCTAGGATTCATGCCATATCCTAGGATCTATCATACAATCTAGTTTTCCAGCCCTAGGATTCATGCAACACCCTAGGATCTACCATTCAATCGATTTCTCATTCCTAGGATTCATGCAATGTCCTAGGTTCTATTTATGGTTTCATAATTTAACAGATTATACTTAAAGCCACTCTACCAGGTACAACGGGAGTAATGGGGGCGTGGTCGGGAATCCCGCGTGCCTCCGCGACCCCCGAGATTGCAACGGAACGAGGTCCTATCACAAGGATTAAACACAAGGAACTTCTCAAAACAGTATACAGCTACTGTAGACAGGTAGAGGATGTAATTCCGAAAAGAACGCAACTCGAAATGCGAAAAACGGAGCCCAAACGGGCCCGAAACGGGTCGAAAACGACGAAACATTGTAAAATCAGACGTCTGGAACTTCTTCCAGACGTCTTAAAAAGTGGATCAGGGAATTACCTCGCTCTGCGTGGGCTCTCAGACGTCCAGAAGCCTGCGGGGGCGTCTGGCCTAGTTCCCAGACGTCCTATGGTCACCCAGGACGTCTGTAAGTCGTTCCCGCCGGCTGGCACTGGAGTCAGACGTCTGATTCGCGTTGGATGGCGAATCACCGAACCTGCGCGTACCCATCTCTCTCTCTCAGTACAGTCAGTCGAAGAAAAGGAAGAAGAGGGAAATAACTCACAGTTCAGACGTCTGGACAGTCTTCCAGACGTCGTGCCCGTCATCTGGCTATCAGCCCAGACGTCTGATTCTGGAAAAGTTTCCAGAACCAGGGCGCCACTCGCCCTCCGCTCGCGACGCCCGGCCGCGCCACAAGTACTCCGCCTGCTGCTCGAGCTGCAGCAGTCCTCCCACGTCGCTCCGCGCTCGCTGCGCCCCCCGCCGGCCGGCCTTAGCAGCCCCGGCGAGCTCGCCCTCACGGCCGAGCGCTTCCTCCCCCGCGCAGCACCTCCTCCCACACCCGCCGCGGCTGTCGCCGCCGCCGCTGCACCCTCGCGCTCGCTCTCGCGCACGGCTGGAAGGAGAAGAGGAAGGAGACGGAGGTGACGGGAGTGAGGGAGAGGGCGTGCCCTTTTAAGGCTGCGCGAGGAGGAGAGAGAGAGCACGACAGAGGGCGGAGGAGGGAGAGGGAAAAAGAAGAGGCAGAGCAGGTCTGCGCGTACAGGCGCGCAGACGCAACGGTGTGCACGCAGAAAAATGAATCTCAGACGTCTGGAAGTGATACCAGACGTCTGGTACGACATCTGGGACACCTCCCAGACGTCTTAAAAGACGTTTGAAAGCACGGCTCGTAACACCTCGTGTGTGGTGAGCGTGCGTCATCACGCTCGTTTACATTGGACGCTCGAGACCGTGCCACGTGCCTTCATCTGATCCATCTACTCACCCATCAGCGACTGAATTTCAATTGCGCGCAGGGACATAGCCGGTGCGAATCGAGCGTGTGTCACGCGTTCATGCGGTGGGGTGCTAACCGCTGTGCTGCCTCCGCGCTTTGTCTCAGTTGTGCATGAACGCGTAGCTGTCTAATGGCGATCGGATGACCGAGATTGAATCGTGGCGTGGTGAAGAGCACGTCAGCGAGGCCCGCACCCTTGCGATTCCTCAGCCGTCCAATCCTTGGATCGGACGACTTCGGATGCTTCTGCGTGATGAAGCAGGGTGCTGCGTCGATGGGAGCGTGGTGAATGGCACCACGTGGTTGTTTGTGGGTCGTTGATCATTTGATCAATGGCCAAAACTTCTTGAGATTGTTGGGGGAGCTCCAGATGTTGGATTTAAGCGATTTCAAGTCCGTTGGACTCTGTTCGTTTATCTGGATCCATCCGTGTAGTTTGATTGCTTATCTGAGGCATGTTTCAACATGCACTTGTACACATAGCCATTAAATATTGATTATAAGCAATCTTAATTCGTCATGCATGCAATACTCCCAAGTCCATTATGATATGTCATTAACACACATATATCCTCAAAATTAACTTTAATTGATGGAATTATCATCATTGGATGTAAAGTTATCAGCTACCTACAAAGAACAAAGGATTTCATGCTCACATACAAGAGATCAGATTATTTGGAGGTCCTCGAATATTCTGACTCTGACTTTGCAGGATGTTAGGATACTCGAAGATCTACTTCGGGATATATTTTTCTACTGGCTAAAGGGGTTATCTCGTGGAGTGCAAAGTAAACCTTGATAGCTACCTCCTCTGTGGAAGCAGAATTCATAGCATGCTTCGAGGCCTCAAATTATGGAGTATGGCTTAAAAATTTTGTCATAGCCCTACGGATCATTGATGGTGTCGAAAGACCACTTCAGCTTTACTGTGACAATAATTCGACGGTGATGTACTCCAACAGCAACAAAAGTTCTTCGAGATCGAAGCACATTGATATCAAGTATGTAGCGATCAAAGAAAGAGTTCAAAGTGGACAGGTGTCTATTGAGCACATTGGGACCAACTCCATGGTAGTAGATCCGCTCGCTAAAGGGCTAACGCCAAAGGTTTTTCATGAGTATGTTATCTGTATGGATGTTGTATTTATTCTGTAATATAACAATTTAGTGGGAGTTTGTTCTATTTTGGTGTTTCATGTATGGACATGTTCCTGATTATGAGCATAATAATAAAGTTTTCCATTCTTTGAACTCATTAGTCCTTGCCATGTAATCTCTTGTATGATAAGGTTTTTAGATTAGTTGAAAATAGGCATGTCTAGATCACATTAACATCCAATTTTCATGCTATGTACTTATATCAAATCTGTGTCATTGCTTGTGTTAATGTATGTGATCATTGTTTGATCTAGTCGATTTGATAATGACAAAAACAAACTTTGGTTGTATGTTAACAGAGTATGGACCAGATTGTTGGAGATGTGGTTTATTGTGATATTATATTAATGAGCTCATATAGGTATATATGAATGTATGATTATAAGGATGATATATGTGGTTCGAGTGGGAGATTGTTAGAATCATAATGTGAACCTACATATATTATTATTACGGAATTATACATTAAATGTATACATATATTTAGACATCACATTTACGGTTATTAAAGTGTCTAATTATGTAAATTGATCATTCATGTCTCATTAGGATATGTGATTTAATGCATAAAAACCTTAAAGGAAAAATGCAATTCCGTGATGGATGGAATTGTCATTTTATTTTAAGCGGTTATGATCCTTAGAAGGGTGAGGGCCAAGTGGGCATTTGGTTTTTTGCATCTCATCGTAGAAAAGTTATAAATAGAACCAATGATAGAGCCCAGAGGGTACGCCCCCATTCAATTCTCTTCCGCTCTCGCTCTCTGAACCATCTGGAAGTACCATTGCCACTATCTCTTGTTGAAGAAGCAAGCTCATGGCTCCAGAGGATTTTCGTGATCTCAACGCTTCCGCTACAATGGATTTAGGTATCTCTCCATCATTTTCTTTTCGTTTTTCCATTATGGTTAATGATATAAGAAATAGATTGGTCTTGGGAATTATAGAAAAATCATATGGTTATGATTTTATTCGACATTGAATTCCATCAATCTACTCTTTTGGGATTGTGGACTTGATCGCATACCTTAGACACGTAGATATATCGATCGATCCATGTAGTAGCTAAGATCGTCTCTCACACACGATCAAGCATCATGATTCTCCTACAATATCACCCACACACCTTTTTAGAGCATAAGGAGCAAAACCTCTCTCTAGAATTCTTGATGGAAAGAACAAAAGAATAAAATGTGCCTAAGAATGAGAGATGTTTTCTTTTTTTATAGAGCCTAATCAAATCAATTAGTTTAATGCCTTCCAAAAATAATGGCATTGATTGACATTAACTATTTCCAATTATATACTTAATTACACTAATAATTGGTGCACAATTAGAAAGGTGGTGTGATCTCCCTAAAGTAGTTAATTTCATTTTTAGTTTTCAATTAGAATTTTAAATATCGTAACATTAAACCTGTCAAAAAGAATACAACTTCTGCTAACATGTGCGCAAACCTAACCTAATGTGTATGAATGTAAGATAGAAGTTGCAAAGGGATAAAATACTTTAGGGATAAGTAGAGAGAATTATTTATTTGAGTGACTAAGTAAATGAAGAAATAAAATAATTGATATATTAATTTGATATTAATGTATATTTATTTAATATTAAAATGAGAGTAAAATATATTATAATTTGATGACAATTGTTTACAATAATTACATAAATTTGTGTGGATCTTAAAAAAAAGAGATCATTTATTTGATATGATGAATCACATAAAATTTTGTACATTGTAGATGGCCAGTGGTGGATGGCATGAGATAAAATATTGTGATGATGGAGATATTTTAAATATTTTATCAAATATTTTATACAAACCTCGTCTATTTTTTTTTAATCCTACGAGTCCTTCTCCATCGGGAAGCAGGAAAGAATATTTCATTAAAAAGAAAAAGAACTTAATATAAGAGATGTATTTTAAAGTGAAAGGAAGAGATGAAATATTATCACTCATATATCTTTTAGAAATGGGGATCGTTAAAATAAAATATAAGATAAAAAATAATTGAGAAAAAATAAGAAATTATCTAAATCAGAAATTAAATAAACTTTTAAAGAAGATCAACCTTACGCCACTCTTGTAAAATGATAAAATGTCAATAAAATAAAAATCTTGAACATCGTGTTAACAAAAAAAAATCCTAACAAATGTCAGGAATCTCAACCGATAGTCACACGTGATCTAAACAAAAAAAAATTCACACAAGCTCCGGATCAACCCTTAAATAACTCCCACCATTCACAACACCGAACACCACTGAGCACATTTATCGCCATGACGACGACAGCTACGATCTCGACCGACTGCCACATCCACAACCGGAGTGTTCGATTGCCACAGCGGTAGCACTCCGATGACCGCAACCGTAGACGACCCTCACGCCATGGATCGCCCCAGTCTTTTAAACCTGCTGACAATTTCTACTGACACGCATCCGGACCTACTGAACCTGCCTCTTGCGATAAAGTGTCTTAAAAGTAATTAATTTATGTAACTGCCAAATTTAGAATTTTATTCTATTTATGGTGTGGAAGGATAGAACTGACCATAAAAATTAATTATGATGTCATTCCCCGTCTCCCCTTTCCTCTCACCACAGGCAGGGAGGGCAGCAGCAGTGGGTCAAAACTGACCAAATACCACCACCACCACACGACCCTTCGATCATCATCACCATCATGATTTCTCCCACCATCCCTTCTTCTCCTGCTGCTGATGCCGATGCCCTATACAACGATGCATGTCAACCTATGGAGGTTCGCGTGAAGGACCTCCTCTCCCGCATGACCCTCCAAGAGAAGGTAGCCCAGATGGCTCAGATAGAGCGCCGTGTCTCCTCCCGTCACTCCCTCACTCACCTCGCCATAGGTACGTGCGTGCGTGCGCGCGCATATATGTAACTACCTACATGCCCACCGAAATAAATTTCCCTCCCGGTTCAGTGATGCATGCTGCATGTCTTCTCTTCTCTGTAGTGGCTAATACTAGCTGAGCTTTGTCGGTTTTAATTAATATTGGCGGGAATATTTTAACAAATTAATAAGGATACATGCATGGGTGGTTTTGAATTGGGGTGTGTGTGTGTGTGTGTGTGTGTGTGTGTGTGTGTAGGGAGTGTTCTGAACGCCGGAGGCAGCGCGCCCAAGGAGAGGGGGACAGCGGAGGAGTGGGCGGACATGGTGGACGAGTTCCAGAGGTGGGCGATGGCCTCCCGCCTCCGCATCCCCATCATGTACGCCACCGACGCCGTCCATGGAAACAGCAACGTCTACGGCGCCACCATCTTTCCCCACAATGTTGGCCTCGGCGCCACCAGGTCTAACCATAGAAAAATATAAATATGAATCAATAAGCCTCCTCCTACTTCTCCTGGATATGGTCTGTCTAGCTCTTACTTGTCCATGCAAATATGGGGGGGGAAGTACAGTTGCTGGGTGCTGAGGTGTCTATCTGTGTGTTGGCAGAGATGGGGATCTGGCAAGGAGGATAGGGGCTGCAACCGCATTGGAGGTGAGGGCCACTGGGATTCACTGCGCCTTCGCTCCATGTGTAGCGGTATGCGTTTCTACAATGAAGCGTGTTGATATCTCCATAATGATCTACATATGCTGCACAAATTAGGGGAGTAAGTGGATCCGTATTAACCGTAATCCAATCTGCTGCCAAGCCCCTTTTTAGGATTACATATCTGTGTAAAAAATGCATACGGAAGCATCCGCATTCTTACGAGTTTTACACATATAGCATTCCAATTTTTATTTTTTGGTAATATTTTATGCCTTATGTAATTTGATTTTTCTTTTTCGCGCTGGAAATATTGATCTAATATGTGTATGAAAGACTATCTCCAAATTATCCATTCAAGTCTGTGTCCAATGCTAACGTAAGGTGGTCGTCATATAAGGTCTCGAAAATGGAAGAAGAGAGGGTGAAACTCACATGTGAATTGGCATATGAGTGGCACAAGTCCTCCTTAGAGTCAGCAGGAGGTTAGCTTAGTGGTAGAGCCCCTCGCTGGCATCTAAGAGGTTGTGGGATAAAATCTCATGTCCATCGTATTTATCTTCTCAGGAAAAAAAAAAAGAAGTCCTTCATAGAATGGGCAGGATTAGGGTTTGGATCAATCGAATTTGAGGTACTCAATTGGTTTTTTTTAATGCACAATGTCTTCTATGAAAAAGAATAGGATTGGAGTTTTGACGGTTCCTCGAGAAGTTAGATTGGATCGGACGTGCAAGTTTGTTGGTGATTAGTCCCAATCCACCATATGGCATTATCCACTTGTAACTGTATTTTAAATAATCAAGTTGAATCTGCTGCCTCTGCAATTCAATGGGTCTTTACTGGTTCCTTGACAGTTGAACACCTTAGTTACTTCCTGTTGGAACTTTTTGTGCAACACCTCCCCCCTTGTTTTCGACGCTCTTCGTTAATCTGAAATTCTATACAAATACTATTCACTTGTCTTTGTAAAGATTTATTTGGAAGCTTAATGTGATATTTGTGTACCTTCCACCTATTAGTTGCATTTTTAATTTAGTGGGGTTTGGCATGGACTGAAGTGTCGTTTGATCAGGTGTGCAGAGATCCCAGATGGGGAAGATGCTATGAGAGCTATAGTGAAGATACTGAGATTGTTTGTGTGATGGCATCTATAATAAGTGGATTGCAGGGGTTGCCTCCTAAGAATCACCCAACTGGGTATCCATTTACTGCTGGAAGGTATGGAATTTGTTGGTACTTATATCTTGATTAATCCATATTAATAAGAAATTTAAGCTAAAACTTAACTTCAAATATGCATCGAAGTAGGATTACTTGTTTACATTGCAAGATGTTAGGTGTATGCTTGTTCATTTGCTCGACAAACACTACATTGTTTACATTTTTTACTTTCCAAAAATTCTGTGCAGAACAAATGTGATGGCTTGCGCAAAGCATTTTGTTGGAGATGGGGGTACTAAGAATGGAGTAAATGAAGGTGATGCAATTTGTTGCTTTGAGGAGCTGGAACAGATCCATATGAAACCTTACCTGGGATGCTTAGCACAGGGAGTTTCTGTCATTATGGCAAGTTATTCTAGCTGGAATGGTAGCAAATTGCACTCTGATCGATTCTTGATAACAGATATTTTGAAGGGAAAATTGGGTTTTAAGGTAATTCGTGCTGCATGCATTATTGATGTGCTTTTTTTATTCTGATGTCAGTAATTAATCGAAGAAAATAGATGCTATATGCAAAATATAGCAAAACATATAGTATTATTCTCAAACTTTTACGGTTCATTGATCTTGAATGATGTAATTCTCCGTTATAGTTGTCAAAAGGTGCATTACCCTTAACTCATCCTGAAATGTTGTGCAAAACCGCTTAATAGTTAATACTTCTAGTAAGGTCGTATTCTGTAATGATGCTTTACTTTAAACTGATTTGTGTGACATATGAAGAATCTAATTACTAGCTAGCTATCATATTAGACTGCAAAATTAGTCATCTTTTATGTATGTCATCTCACAGTGGTGGATAACAGTTATGCTTCTTAGAAGAACACGTTTATGTATATACATATACGTATATATCATTCGGATAGAAATTTGTAGTAGGCTGTTAGATTCAATAGACTTTGAAATGGTTGTTTTAGTTACCATGTACTAGATTGTGGATGAGGTGAAAAGAGAGATGTTCTTATCACTTCACGGAAAACCCCTATGTACTAGATCCTCATAAGATATAAATTGTTCATTCAAAAATTGAGCAAAGAACCCCATTTACCGGTAACCAAGCATATCTTGACATCAAAAATTGCTAAAAGCATCGTAACATGTTCTCTTTGAAGTGATGTTATCTTAAGTTCTGGTGCAACATTTCTTATGGTTAAAGTTTGTTTTGTCTTTTATAATCTAATCATTTTAGTTAAGAAAGAATTTGCCCCTTGAGAGTGATAGCGAAAAAGTGTGATCTGATAAAATTAAGGTTTTAAGGTCGTTGTAACACGTAAATTCGTAATTTCTTTTAAATTTTAAAACCTAGATAGGGCAGTATCTAGAGTCGTACAAAGAGGAAAGTGTGCAAATTTAACACTTTCGCTTGAATTCAGGAAATCAACTTTCTTTTTGTCATTTTGATTTTTGTTGTTTTTATGATTTTGGAAATAATCAAGTTCTTGAAAGTGGAGTTAACTACACTAAACTTATGCTTAAGTAACAAAATGAAACCCTCTCTTCTAAGCTCACTCTAGGCAAGTGCGCCTAGGGTAATTAGAAGAAGAGAGTGTGGTGTGCACTACACTAATAAGAAAAGAAAAACATACTAAATTAAAACATAAACTTGGAAGGTAATGAAAACTTGTATTACTAACAGAGTAAAATATTAGAGGAATGCTTGCTACATAAAAACAAGCAAGAACACTAGCTAATACAAGAAATTGGAAAGATAAAGGAGGGAATTCTCTGGTAGAAGATCTGGATGGCCTTTGCTCCAAGTGTGGTTGCTCTACACTTGAAAAGATTTCTCCTTCTCTTCCTTCTTCAATTTGCCTTCCTTCAAGCCCTCCTCCAAGGTCAGCGTCAACCACCTTGTTGGCTCCTTTGCCTGGCCGTTCCCTCTAGGTGAAGATGACCTCCTCCTTGGCGTGGCTAAGGGAGAAAAAAGAGAGGAGGAAGGCACCAAAGGGTTGGTAGGTTGCTTCCTTGATCTTCTTCTCTCCTTCCTTGGCGTGGAGAATGGGTGGATTAATGATGGACCTAACTAAGGGAGAAGATGATATTTAAGTGGTGGTTAGGTGGGGTATATATAGAAGTGGAGAGGGAGATGGTTGGCGTGGATATGTGTAGGGCTAGGATTGATTCTAAGTGAGGTTGTGGGTGGTTATAGGGATCCTAGGGCCTAGTTTAGTTGACGCCACTTTAAAGGATGCAAGAGGGGTGGTTATGGGTTGATTTCACCCCTTGGTGGACGTCCATAAGTGGAGAGATGCCTCCACTTTGGCTCCAAATTGGAGTTTTCTAGAAGGTGGATTAGGTGTAGGGTTGGGATTAGTTGTGGGCTTAGGTGTAGGGTTGTGATGAGAAGAATTTTGGAGGGAAAAATGGCACCAAAAAGGGAGGTGGTTTGAGGTGGTTTTTGGTGCCAACTTTGGTGTCTCTTGGTGCCATGGAGGTGGATTTAGCTTAGATAGCAAGGAGTAGGTTAGGAGGCAGAGGGAGCTAGGGTTTTAAGGGAGAAGAGCTGGAGGTAGCTATCTTGAGCTACACTGGAGTTGGTGGTTGCTGAAGAGAGCTGTAGGGAGCTATCTTAGCTGGCTTAGCTTGCTTGTTCTTTGCTAGTTGCTAAGCCAAGCTAAGATGAGCTGACTTCTGCTGAAATGAGCTGAGGTGAGATGGGTCTGATTTTCCTGGAGATTACTGAGCTAGCTTAGGTCAAGTAGCTCAGCTCAACTAAGTTGAGCTGAGTTGAGCCTCCGGGAGCTGGACTTGAGTTGGCCTTAGCTGGTTGAGGTCATCTTCAGCTGATTAGGTCTAGCTAATAGCTAGTCCTAATCAGGTTGAGCTTCCAGTGAACTCTTCTGAGCTGGAGGAGCTGGGATCAACTGTCTTCAACTAGTTTGAGCTACCATCCAGCTGAGGTAAGCTGAATGGAGCTAAAGATAAGTTGATCCAGCTAGAATAAGTTGGGATCTAGTTGGGATGAGTTGGATCTAGCTAGGATCCAGCTGAAGTGAGCTTTTTCTTTATCTTTTGCCTTCCTGAGTGTCAAGGTGTATAGGATCTGACTTTCTATCTATCCCCGACACTAAGTAAACACATCAAAAATACAACTAAAATGCAATGCATGCCTATCCTAGGTAAATGCCTAAATGCAGCCTGAAAACCCGTTTGCGGAGTTAAAATCCTAAGAGGTAGATCTGTTTTAGGGCATAAGAATGATGATAAATTGACGTTTATCAAAGAGCATCCTCTAGAGTTTCTTGAGTTGTGAATATATCGAAAGTGTTGAAACAAAGAAATTGCATTAATCACAAATGAAAATACCATAAGTACCTTCTCAAGATAAATAAAAATACCAACACTCGACTTACAACTCAACACTCTCCCTCAAGTTGGGGCGTATATGTTAATAAGCCCTAACTTGTCGCTCAAGAAATCGTGTCATTTCTTTTTAAGGGGCTTGGTAAAAATGTCAATTAGCTGTAGCTCAGAAGAAATATAAGGGGTACTTATCTTGCCCTTCAGAACATCTTATATAAAATAACAGTCAACCTCTATATGCTTCGTCCGCTCATGAAAAATTGGATTGGAGGCAATATACGTAGTCGATTAATTACCATAGTAAAGGGTCACCGGGTATCAACTATAATCCCTAGGTCTTGCAGAAAACCAACCATCCACGTGATCTCGCATACAGCCTGTGCCATGGACTTGTACTTGGTCTTTGCACTAAAGTAGGCAATGACACTTTATTTTTTATTCCTCCATGAAACAAGATTTCCTCCTAAATAGATAGCAAAACCAGATGTAAATCTCTTATCCTCTACTGATCTAGCATAGTCTGCATTAGAATAGGCCACAAGATCCAGGGTACCATTGATATGATAGTACATACCTCATCCCAGGGTGTCCTTTAGGTATCTCAAAATGAGACACACATCATGTCAATGACGGTACCTGGGATTCCGCATAAACTGATTGGCACGATTGACTGCAAAGCTAATGAATGTGTAATAGTCAAATATAACAGACGGCAAATAGTACTATGGTACTTGGTAACATCCTCAAATAGAGAATCTATCTCATCTGAGTGGTGACTAGTAGATGCCTCTATTGGTATCTCTAATGGCTTGGACCCAAGAAGTTCAACCTCTTCTAGGATCTATAAAGTATACTGTCTTTGAGATAAGGACAAACCTCCCTCTTGACGAATAGCCTCTATCTCCAAAAAGTAGCGAAGATTATCAAAATACTGGAGAAAAGCCTTCGTCTCTGCTATGCCATCAGTATCATCACCTGTTACGATCATATCATCAACATATACTGCCAAAATAACCACTCTCCATTTCCCACTATGCTCAGTTCGTTTGATGAATATGGAATGGTCAGTGGTAGACCTCTGAAACCCCGATTTTTCAATCTCTTCATTAAGCCTTTCAAAACAGGCTCGTGGACTGGAATGGTCAGTGATAGATCTCTGAAACCCCAGTTTCTTAATCTCCTCTCAAAACAAGCTCGTGGACTCTACTTTAGGCTATAAATGGCCTTTAGCAAGCAAAGTTTCCTTTGACTGTCATAACCTGGTGGTTGTGTCATATATAACTTATCAACCAGATCACCACATAGAAAAGCATTCCTTATATCAAGTTGATGCAAGGGCCACTTTCTAATCACTACAAGTGACAAGATAATTCTGATGGAGGTAATATGTGCAATAGGTGAGAAGGTCTTAAGATAATCCACCTCATATGTTTGGGTGAATCTCTTGGTCACAAGTCTGGCTTTATATCTGTCTACTATCTTATCAGACCTATACTTAATGGTATACACCCATCTGCAACCGATAATGGTAGTAGGTTCAGGACATGGAACAAGATCCCATGTTCCTTTGGTCTGAAGAGCCTCCATTTCCTCATCCATGACTGCCTTCCACTTCTGATCACAAAGTGCTTGCACAAAATCTCTAGGAACAATTATAGTAGTAATAGCAGACACAAATTGTCTGGCCTCTCCCTGGAGGTGAGAAACTGCAACATAGAGAGAAATAGGATGAAGAGTAATATCAGATCTCCTTTGCACAATCTCTCCTCTCTATCTGACTCCCCTATGTCTGAAGAGATAACAAGCTGAATAGGCTCCTTACATGCAAAATCCTATACTTGTGATCTCCTATGATATACCTATGTCTCCTCAATAACAGCCTCTATGGATGATTCTTCTTCTAAGAAGTAGGGGATCTTCTTAAAAAATGTCACATCTGCAGTAACAAGGTATCTCTTGCAAGTTGGATCATAACACCTGCAGCCTTTCTAGGTCCTGGAGTAGTCCAGAAAGACACTTCGTGGCACGAGGGACAAACGTATCCTGAATACCATAATTTTGAACAAAACAAACACATCCAAACACTCGCAGTGGCATAGGAAAAATCCTACTACAGTTATGATGTATAATATGATATGGGATCTGACCTTGAAGCACAGAGGATGGTTGTTAGTTAATCAAATATGCTGCCGATAGTATGCCATCACCCCAGAATTGCCTAGGAACCTTCATATGAGACATCAAGGTCTTGGCAAAATCAAGTAAATGTCACAACTTGCACTCTGCAATTCCATTCTATTGAGAAGTATGAGCACAAGATCTTTGATGAATAATCCCTTTGACCCGGAAAGCTTCCTGCAAGTTGCTATGCATAAATTCTAATGCATTACCACTACGAAAGACCTAAACAGTAGTACCATACTGCATCTATACATCAGATGGAAAATGCTGAACAATAGTGGGAATCTCACTACGAGCCTCCATTAGAAACATCCATGTAAGTCTACTACTGTCATCCACTATAGCTGCAAAATACCTGTATCCAGTAGTAGAGACAACTCTAGACGGTCCCCAAACATCACAATGTACTAGGGAAAATGGAGCTGAAGTCACACCAGTATCTCCCCTTGGATAGCGACTCCTATGATGCTTCCCTAGTTAGTTGACAATCTTTACAGTCCAAAGCCAATGAATCTGATAAGTCTGGATACATTTGGCACATCTTCCTCGTAGTATGCCCAAGTCTCTGATGCCAAAGCAAATGGTCATCAAAGATAGACATTGCCCCAGCAAACAACATGGGCATATAGAGACCATTTGTCTCTATTCCATTGTCAACAATTTCCCCTATGTTTTAATTTTGAAAATAACAATGCTTCTCATCAAAAACAACACGGTATCCAAGATCTCTACAAATCCTGCTCGCCGACAAGAGATTTATAGGGAATTCAAGGGTGTAATATACCTCCTCCATCTTCATCCTGGGCATAGCATCTACATATATATCCAACCACAGTCATTGGAGAGGTCTTTCCATTGGTTACCCGCAGTTTTTGTAGTCCTTGTGGGATCACAGAATTCTTCAGACAATCTTAATCTCTAGCGAGATGCACTGAGGTTCCAGAATCTGTCACCCATGCACTTCTGTATCTTCTTTTCTTCTTAACTTTTTAGATTGCACAAGCTAGTCCAATAGATCCTAAAGTTAACTATGACTGATTTTCGTTTTTGTTTTTTTGCGAACCATCAACATCATGTTGTGTAAGCCTTCTAATTTGTGGAACCTGAGTGCTTTTCGGCTAATAAACTTAATATGCATATAAACCCATGTGGCATAATGTAGCATCCTGCATTGCCTGATGAGCTTTTATAATACCGTCTCACGTTTCTTGACTTCCTCCTCAAAAAAAAGAAGGCAGGAATGTATGCAACATCATAGCTGTGACTTCGCTTCTAAAGTAGTTGTTTGTCCAGTTTGTCCAATCTTTTTTTTGAAATTAGTTGCTTGTCTAATCTTATGTATTTCAGAAATAATATTGCAGGGATTTGTCATATCTGATTGGGAAGCAATAGATAGACTCTGTCAACCACGTGGCTCTAACTATCGTTTTTGCATTTCGGCTTCAATTAACGCTGGAATTGATATGGTATTTCTTAAAGTACAGACTTTTTATGTAGTTTAACAAATCAATTTTTCTTGTAAACTGATAGCGATGGCGCTCACAGATAATGATACCTTACGAATATGAGCAGTTTCTGGAAGATTTGATGCACTTGGTGGAATCTGGAGAGATTCCTATAACAAGAATCAATGATGCAGTGGAACGAATTCTACGTGTTAAATTTGTTTCTGGACTGTTTGAGCATCCCTTTTCTGATAGGTCACTACTAAAATTTGTCGGTTGCAAGGTATGCAATTAGATCTTATAAGATGCTTATAGCTGGAGTTTGTAGATATTGATAACCAACATTTGCTTCTCATTCTTCATTTATTTCATCTAGGAGCATAGAGCACTTGCACGTGAAGCTGTTCGAAAATCCTTAGTTCTATTGAAGAATGGGAAGGATCCAAGACAGCCCTTTCTACCTTTAGATAAAAATGCCAAAAAAATCCTTGTTGCAGGAACACATGCTAATGACATTGGTTACCAATGTGGAGGATGGACAATAGTGTGGCGTGGAGAGAAGGGTAGGATTACCGCAGGTAAGACTACCATATGTTTCTGAATGCGGTAATCCTACCATATGTTTCTGAATGAACGGATCCACAGGTAGACAAGAACTGCTGTTAGAGTCTCTGCATAAAATGCATGCGATGAACGATCCATTAGGTGCGATGGCCTGTTATGGTTAGACGTGCGATGATTTCTTCAGGTTGACTTGTGATTAGGCTACGCAAGCGTGTTAAAGTTGGAAAATTTGTCTGCTTAGCAAGAGAGTTATTGCAAGGATGAAACTGTTTCAGATGCATTCCCGATAAGCATTTTTAAAGTTGTGCTTATATTTCGTTGAATTGTTTTAATTGAAGGAGCTTCTACTTCTAGACTGATTTCACCATCAATAAGCTATCACCATTATGGTCTTAAATAAAAAAAAAAATTCAATTTTAGGTTTTTCGTGCATATAAGTGAAGAATGTTTTGAGCAAAGTTGAACGACCGTCGCACATCGGAAAAACTAGATCTCAGGTCATTTTTTTCAATTTTACATTGATTTTTATGAGAGGTTGCATGTGAGATTTACATTGAAAAAGTCAGATCGCCTCAGATTTTTGCAATTTTACATTGGATTTATTTTTATTTGTTTATGATACTATTGAAGTCTTTGGGATATTTGACTAGAAAATCCAACGTCTAATTTGTGGATGCTAAACCGCACTGTCTGAGTGGGATCCGATTTTTCCTTAAACTCAACGCGTTTTAAGTATTTCCTAACATATCTTAGAAAAGCCATGTTTTGATTGTTGTAATGCACTTTGTTTCCATGAACACTTCCCATACAACAAAAATAAGGTTTCTTCTTTCTATGTGACCAATCTTGCTGATTTTAGATGCTAAGAAAATAGCTGAGTTACTTTTTACACGTTGCAACCGTCATTACTCCGTCATTTGTAAGTCATGTTCACTGCACTTGATGTCACAAAGGTAAAAATTTTTAGGGGTTTTATATGTATATCACTAAAGAAATTTTGAAATTATAAATATTATTATTAATATCATTCAAAAGTATTGTAATTCTTTCACAAAAATGTCACTTGGGTTAATGTCCGTTTAATTTAGATTAGTGGACATGAAGTCTCTTTTTCCCTCCTCTCCCTCCCCTCTCCTCTTGTCACCGTGACCACCAGCATCATTAAAGCAACAACAACAGTAGCACTGGCAACTTCAACCAGCATCCTTCCTTGCGACCACACCCCCATCAGCTCCTTTGCAGCCACGTAGGCGCTTAGGTGGGAGGAGCTGGAGGACATGGAGGTGGGACCGCATGGGGGTGTGCAAGTGGGAGGAGCTGGAGGAGGCGTTGGTGGGAGGAGACGGAGGAGGTGGAGGTGAGGAGGAGTAGGTGAGAGGAGGAGCTTGAGGTTGGGGTGGGGGGGCATGCACAGGTGGGAGGAGGTGAGGGGGAATAGGTGAGAGGAGGAGCTTGAGGTTGGGAGGAGTAGAACAAGGGGGTGCAGGTGGGACTCGGAGAAGCAAGTGGGGGGGGGGGGCGCGGAAGTTAGGGGAGGAGGCAGAGGAAAGATGGGCAGCTCGCACATGTGGATGTAACTACCGACAATGGAGGGGTTGAGAGGAAGGAGGAAGAGGAAGGAGGTTTTTACCCCCCTAATAAATGTCAACTGTCTGATCTATCTTTAAAGATAGATTAAATCATCACGTCTATTTTTCTTCAAGATTAGCTCTTTTAACTTGATTTAATTTTTTGGTAATGTTGGTTGGTTGACTAATGAAGAGATAATGAGATAGCATTTATGTTAGTGGTATAAGTTTCACAATGATATTAATAGTAATATTCATAACCCAATGAGAAAAATAATTTCGATGATTTTCTTATTTCAATTGTATACTGTGTAATTAAAAGTCTCAAATTTAAGAGAAGCCTCAGCTCAATTTCCCTCTTGATAGGCACGACCATCTTGGAAGGAATAAAAGAAGCTGTGGGGGAGACCACCCAAGTGATTCACGAGGAGTCCCCATCTGCGGCCACACTTCAGAAGCAAGACTTCTCCTTTGCCATTGTTGTTGTTGGCGAGGAGCCATATGCAGAAAGCACAGGAGACAGAACAGATCTCGACATCCCATTCAATGGCGCAGAAGTGATCAAAATGGTTGCAGCAGCTGAAGTGCCAACATTGGCAATACTTGTATCTGGGCGTCCTCTAGTGTTGGAGCCGAGGCTACTCGAGCAAGTGGAGGCAGTGGTGGCTGCATGGCTGCCAGGAAGCGAGGGAGGGGGAGTTGCGGATTTGGTGTTTGGTGACTACACTTTTGAAGGTGTCCTCCCCGTAACATGGTTCAGGACCGTCCAACAGTTGCCGATAAACAAGGAGCACCCATCTTATGATCCACTTTTTCCAATTGGGTTTGGCTTAAAGATGGACAGCACGTTGGGAGAATAGAACATGGTCATGTTATTTATTGTTATTGACATTGCTATGGTGCTGAGAAAATAAATCTAGGCAAATTGATGATGGTGCAATTTATGCACGTGAAAAACTAGATTGTAAGGGAAATGGTCAAGCATTCAATGCCACAGCCCTGTACCTTTGCGAAGAATTTAGAAAGCGGTACCTTTTTTTTATTTTTTTTATCCAAAATCCATTCGGAGAAATTATGGGTGAAACTTAATCATCCGAAATCACGCCCTCTGGGCAAGTGTCAAGGAGACTTGAACGAGATATCCTTAACCTGCCGAAGTCAAGTGGTACCTTGGTTATGAGGCTTGCAAGCATATGCTTGCTCGTATCTCTTTCTCATGTATCATTAAAACTTGCCGAATATTTTAAACGTTGGTTTTCTTGGTAGGGGCCGAAGATTTTTTATTTCTCTATTATGTGCATGTGCGCATGTACACACATGGATGTATGTGTCCACTCTTATTATGCGATTGGCTGTGGTTTAATCTAATTCAAGATATCCTTTTTTATTTGATGTATTCCTATTATTTATTCTTGTCCTAAAGTAGACTTCTCTACGGTCTATAAATAAAGGAGACTCCTCATCAGTAAAATCAAGATGTGAGCGCCTATACCTTCCTT
This sequence comes from Thalassia testudinum, assembly GCA_037157565.1. Classification (NCBI taxonomy): domain Eukaryota; kingdom Viridiplantae; phylum Streptophyta; class Magnoliopsida; order Alismatales; family Hydrocharitaceae; genus Thalassia; species Thalassia testudinum. The sequence goes on from JAZHRO010000014.1 coordinate 34,067,525, forward strand.
GACTCATCTTTTTCCACAACTAAATAGCTTTCTGTTTCTTGATTTAATCTTCATTAAAAATTAAAAAGATTTGATTGAACCTTCAACTCTAGCGAGCACCAGCAAACGTCCAATTAGATTACAACCATCAAATGTGGCTACTATAAAAAGAATTTTAACTCCTGTTGATCCAGTTTAGCCATTTTCAAGTGATTTTGGACCTAATCAAGTGCTTCCAAAGGGTTGTTTAAAGCACCAAAATTCGTTCTACCTCAATTAATCTTCATGCTATGGCTTTAGTTGAGGGTGGCAACTTTAAATTTCTTAGAGGTGACATCGGAGTAAATAACAAATATAAGACCATACAAGAGTCGATTCTTTGTACCCATGATGAAGTTGGATGGGACCAACATTGTCTATAGGTTGTAGGGAGTTGTGGTTAAAGCAATAACATCATCTAACTAAAGCTTAAAGATAAGATTGGTGAATCTCTTCCTTTGAAGAAGAAGCACGTGCCTAGTGGTATCTTGATCCTCTAGTAGGGTTATGCAGTAAGCAAACCAAACCCTTTTTTAATCTAGGTCGTATTATCAACCAATACATGAATACTAGAAAATGTAGAGAATAAAGTAAAACTTACCAATATGACGAGTTAATGTTGACTCCTAAATTATGAATTCACTCATGAGAATTTCACTAAAATCTAAGTAGAACTAGAGTAAAAATAAGGCATAAGCAATTTCCAGGTATGGAACTAGCAAAAGAAATGGAAACTAACTCAACCAATTGTTTGTTAATCTCTTATCTATTTTTCTCCATGTATAACCAGATTTCTTATGTTTTTCTCACTTGTTGCCATATGATCTATTTATTATCTAGGCCAAACTGATGAGGGAAGAAATTGACCTCGTAAAATAAGCCCAATTGCTCGCGATTAGACCAATCGAACCTACTTAGACTTGATTTGCATGGAAATACGAAGAGGCGTCAACCACCGAGTGCTTACAAGTCAACACAATAACTTCCATTATGTCTCCATAATTTCTCCATGGCTTCGGTTGTTGCATATCTAAATGTGTAACCTCCTATGCTTGTATTCTATAAATTAGTTCTCAATCACAAGGAAAGGGGACACATCCAATGAGGGACAACCCAAAGGCTCTTCAACTTACTATCTCATTTATCATTCCCACCTATAGTAGATATTGAAGGTTAAATCCTCTCCCCCATCGTACACTGTAATTAAGAAACCGAAAGCATTTCATGGTGTGGTGGTGGGTGTGCCCACCTATTTAAATTGTTATATGCATCCATAGTATAAGTTACAGGTATAGGTTTTTGGAAAATATCCAATAAAGAGGGAAAACTCTGCTGGATTTTCGGCAGGTCTCGACCCAATAATTTAATTAAAACTCAATTGTCTTATGATGTACGCAATTGATAGGATCTCGAATCCTAATTTGTTCCACCTTGCTTGAATTTTAAAAAGAAGATTAAAAGTTGATGGAATCTGGCTAAGTAAATGATTGAATCCAAAATGTTGAACCTAAATTGACTTGGTTAGAGTCTAATATATGGAATGCTTGGATCTTAAGGTTTTGAGTAAAACCTCAGGTGATTCAGTAGGTCCCTAGGGCTCATTCCGAACACGAAACCCAATGAAATTTAATGATAGTAGGTTGACTAGATGAGCTCATAAGGTTACACCCTTGGACTTGGTGAATTGTGAGTTCACTGCTCAGGTAGAGAACTCGAGCTGTTGCGGTAGTTGGAGGCTACCAAGGAATCTGCCTCAGAACTTGGAAAGTTCTCGGGTTTGGTGACAGGCCCTGGGCTATTATCGGTGTTTGGTACTTGAATGTACCCGAATCTAACTTGATGCGGAGGTACTCGTGGCTCTAGTCTCTATTGACACCCGCATGCGCAGCGAGGGATGTCGAGGTATGTGGTACTCGTAGTTAGAGGCTTACTGGGCACAGATAAGTATGGAAGTGCTAGGGTACTGTGATGGATTGGTTGAGACCTTGTCCGATGGCAGACTGAGAGGGCACACCGGCAGACTACACTCCTACTGGGAGCTACTCCTAGCGGGAGCGTTGGTGTGGCTCGATGCTTCTGGATACTCCTGTGATGATAATCTAGTTTTATCTATGACTGGTCCTTGTTGGACATGAACCGAGCTTGCGCTTTGTGGTCACAAGGTATAAGCCAGGGTAGCTCCCAAGGGGCCTGACTCTTCTGACTGAAGTCAGCAATGTACTTGATACATCGAGAACTGACACTCATTTCTCAAGGATCAACAGATTTGCTAGCCTCTCCCCTAGTCAATTGATCTCAATCTCCTTTGGTAGAGAGGGATGATTCCCAGAATCTGATTACTGATGCAAGCGAGAGAATGAGTTATAATAATCAAATCATGAGGATTTGGGGAAACTTGATTAGCGGGTTTTGGACCACGGTGGTTGGCCAGGTTAAACCAGGTCAGGAGTTAGGACCTGGGGTGTTGAGTTAGGCCAGGGATCAAGCCAGTTAGTGAGACTGTACACTACTCTACGTTTTGATTGTAATACTCTAGTTGTTTGTTCCCCTAGTGATGGTAATGCCATCATTTCTCATAACTAGCTTGAATTAGTCAGAATTAAGATATAAATGCTCTTAAATGATCGCTTGAGAACCATAATTCCATTCCGATCTAATTTAAGAATAAGATAAAAAAACATGGTTAATTCTATTATTTTAATTGCACATCACAAATGTAGATTAACCACGGGGTTACTCAAAGGTTAATCAAAGGTAAATTAAGCATAATAGTCTAAAAAAAGTGGTTTTACGCTGACAAAATCAGGGTTTCACGCATTTCGAGGACTAAAACAAGACTGGAAACCCTAATTATCAGCCTCGCTTAAATTGAAAGGGTTCTGGTGAGGATAAAATCAATTTAAACATCCTAAAATTCATATAAAAATATTCCAAGAGGTTTGGTACCTTTGTTTTCATTATTTGAACCCATTTTGACCTAAAATAGATATTCAAGAGAGAATTTACCTTGATTTGAGATTTTATGCAATTTACCTAAGAAAACGTGGTCAAAACTCAAATCCATGTTTACCATTAGATTCCTTGGGTCCAAATTAGGTTAACACCAAAATTTGGGCCCAATTAGAGTCCATCTTGACCTAGTTTGCACTTTAGCCCTTAGAAACTCTATTTCTTACACTCAAGACCCTAGGTTTCAAGTTTCTCACAAGAAGATCTCTAACTTTTTGTTATCTTTTCAATCAGGTCCCTGCTGCCAATGGAGATGTGGGAGTTAAACCCAAAACCCACTGACTTTAACCGACTCAAAACATCACCAAATCAATACCAAATCCCACCAAATTTGGTGTGATTGATGCTCACATGATAGAGAATCAAACCAACCTCATTTTAGAGGTTGAGATTGATCCTCGAGCTCAGGCGAGCTCGAGAAATTTGTTGCAATTTGGGTTTCCTAATCTTCGACCAATTGAGAAACTCTTCCCAATTTGAGATCGCATACATGCTCTATTTAAGCTCATGCACATTGATCCCAGCATCCAATGGGGTCCGGTTAGGTAGAAAATCACCACCTCTTCACTTTCTCTGGCCACCTCCGCTACGGCTCTGGCGAGCTCCCTTAATCCCTTCTCTCCAGCCACTCGACAATCAAATCGAGTGGCCCAATATCTTCCTCGACTTCCTTCGCTTCTTGCCAACCAACATAGAAGCTTCCTCTCCCTTTCATCCTCGTCGTTCCTCCCACCGAAGAAGCTCATCCCTTCCACGTCTGGCAAGCCACGCCAGCATGGAACTCTCACCCCTTTCATTCGTAATTAGGTTCTTCTTCTTCCTCTCCTTCTTTAGCTTTGATTCAACCCTTATCATCCCAATTCAACTGACAAATCACCGCCTCCCTCTCCATCTTCTTTGCGGCCGACGAAGCTCCGATGAGCTTCATCTGGTCGCTACACTAGACCAAACTCACAACTACCGCCACCACAACCATCCACTCACCTTCGCGAGTAAAAGCCCCAAACCTATTGGGACTTTCACTCACTCCATACACTCCCCGAACAAACCCACCACAGGACGCCATCGCCGACCTTGCCCGACCACCACCAACCGCCTTCCACCAAATAAACCCCACCGTTGCACTCCCTGCATCACGATGGTGCTTCTGAACTGCCTGATTGGGGCAATAAGCACATTCTTTGTGTTTCAAGTATCGGTCGCCGTCAACACATCCACCGCTGCTAATCACCATCATCTGACAATCATCCACAGCGTCACCACTCTCTTCGAACACAGACACATCCCAGGAGACCTACTGTGACTTCAATTGGACGAAAGCATCTTGAGAAAAGCTTCAATTCGGAGCTTCAAACTCTCGCAGCACATGCAAGAAGATCATGGGTTTTAGTCCCACATCGTGGGAACGCATTTTGGAAATGCGTATTTAATGCAATTGTAAAGAGGGCTTACTGCTTCTCACACAGGGGGTGAGGTCCCCTTACGCTTCACTCTTTACCCTCACTCCTCGCCCGTGGTCACGTGCGAGCGGGCCTGGTCCCTCGGATCCGATTACCGACTCAATTACCTGTACATAAACCCGATTTTGGATTGAGAGAGGAGGAATTCTGAGGGGGGAAGGGGGAGGTTTTTGCACTGTTGCTCCTTGAAGTGCATGCCAACACTTAGCGAATTTGAGAGGCTTTGTGCTGCTGTGCTTGGTGACTTAAGTTGTCTGCATCACGTGCCTGATGTATGATTGTGACCTTGATTTCAGGCACTGTGGAGATATTGAATCTTTGGATGACATGGATAAGTAGTTGAAGACCACTGTTTAGATATTTGGTTGTGGTTTGAGATCCTTGGGATTTGTGCCTAATTGAGGAGATTAATTAGTGATTCAAATCACCATTTTTAGCTTCCATTTATCTTTCTATCATATTAATTGTTGAGATACATTATTCTTATTGAATATATTTTTGAGAATTATTCATTATATATCTTTCTTATAATTAATTATTGTGCTCATTGTTTATTCTTGCGACTAGTGATTGAATTCCATATTTGCTCCCTATGAACGACTTCGGAACTCAAGATTTTTTTAGCATTATAAATTTAAATGTCGCATTGATTTTCGTCGCTATACTACAATGAGATATCTTCCTAAATGTGATAATTTTCGAACGCAACATCTAGGTCGATTGCCTTATCCCTACTTTGTGACCTAATTTCACGTGTTTGCCGTCGTGTGTCATTGACACTCATGATTTGTCACAGGGTGGGTTTTCGCCAAGATTTTTGGCAGGTAATCTTTTTATGCTTTGTTTCCATTATAACTTCCTATTTAGCACATGTTTAATTTCTACTTTTCTTTATCAATTATTTGCCATCCTTTCCGTGCTTTCTTCCATTTTATGTATTAAATGGAACTCTTTTATAGCTCGACTTAGTTACGTACAACCTGAACGGGAAATTTTCGCTTGTTAGAAAAATATAATCAGATGTGTTGTCGCAGTAAAAATCGCGTGGTGGAAAAATGCCAGATCAAAAAAATGTATCAATGAAAACTAACCACGGTGGAGGGAGGTACAGAACTAATAAAATCACAGATATGTAACAATCATGTTCGCAGAGATGAAAGATAGTTGCATATAAATATTCATCAAATCAATCAATAGGTATGCTGCTTTGAATATAAACCCTCAATTTATGGAGAAGTCAAGGGCCGTTTATGCAAATTTCATTGAATAAATCAAATCTCCACATATGTGAATAGTGCATGGCAGTGGCATCTTATGTAATTTTCACTTGCATGTATATTAGAGTGCAAATCTGAGTCCCAATTTGGTGCAATCAAAGGTGATCAACAAGAGTTGAATAATAATGCAATTCTGCAAGTGTTACCTAGCAAATTCACCATAATAAAACAACCATTAAATTTATGCATAGTGTTTGGCAATAGCATAACACCCAAAATAGGGGATTCTTTCCCCTTGCACATGCATTCGCATGAGGTCACGGCGGGCTGCGGGAAGCTCGGAGGAGGTCGAGGATGCAGAGATGTTACGACCCGGTTCCCGAATCCCTACAAGACACGAGACCAGCCTGACTCGACTGATCCCAAGACCCAATCGTCCAACGAGAAATTACCAAAAAGCAGGAAAGTAAACTACATTCACTATGCTAAGCAACTAACAGTAAAAGAGTACAGCAGTAAAGAAGTAAAAGCTACTACAGTACATGTCACCACCACAACAATAGAACAGTAACAAGGTACAGGAACATAAAGGTGCAGAAAAGTAAAGGTACAGAACGTAAAGTACAGAAATCTGAACTCACTACAACAATAGGTACTACAAAAAGAAGCTACTGCTACTAGGCTCTACTGGGCTCAGCACCCTCTGCAGCCGTATACTCGGGCTGCTCAACACTTGGACCTGAAAAGGGTTATGAGTACACAAAGTCAGCGAACACTGAGTAGAGTGGCAACCAACTAACTAAAGCAGTAAAAGTGGACATGTAGCCTTTTATTCCAATTACTTTATTTCAAAAATTTATTCCTTTTCACCCGTTGGTTTATTTATCAGATCTCTTTCTTGATCTCGAATGTTCCTCATGGGAACGATCTTGATTGTAGTCTTTTTCGAAGAGTAGAAGTCGCACGTGGTGCTCTCCTAGCCAGGAGAGTCCCCCGTGGTGGTCCTACACCCAGTCAACCACCTCAAGGTCGTAGACAGACGTAACGGTGACTACAGCATACGCGATAAGCGCACGAGTAGCTATCCCACACTAGCACGCGATTAGTCATTTCCATTAACGGGTGTGCCCAAGTACAGCACGGAACAGTATAAGGCCTAGCCCTCTCAATAACAGGGGTCTAGCCCCTAAGAACCAAACAGGGGTCTTACCCCTCTACAGTCCGCGCACCCTCGCCTGACTGCCCTGGTTTGCCCAGTGGGCCTAACAAGTTGATGTAGGGTGGTTAGCTGAACCTCGGGCCCTGTGGAGTGGCTAGCTCTCTCCCTACACTAGTAGCTCTCCCCGGTATTGTGTACACGAGGGCCAAGAAGTCGATGCAGAGTAGCCAATCCTAACCCCGGGTCCCGACCCAAGGGTGGCTAGCTCCACCCTACACTAAACAGGGACAGTCACATTCCTTGGTACTACGTACTCAATGGCTAGCACACTTCCCCACTCACATTCCTAGATCCATTCCATTCATTTCCAGGAGCTCTACTCCTAATTCCCCGTAGGGTTCATGCTCATGTTCCTTATGCCATTCCATACGAAGTTTCATCATTTCTATTCCCATTATCAAGTTCTACACATGCAGCTCGTATTTCTACCATTCACATTTCCATTCTCAGATTATACACATGCAGCTCGTATTCTATCATTCACATTTCCATTCTCAGATTATACACATGCAGCTCGTGTTATATCTTTTAACATATACAACAGGTAAGGTTACATGCAATTGTTTCACTAACACAGTTAATTCCTATTTCACATGCAGCTCTTATTCATTAACAGGAAGTTGTTTCTATCTACTCATTCAAGACTACAACACAAACATACATACATTTCAAGTGTTTCTCGTCCTAGGATTCATGCCATATCCTAGTTTCTAATCATTCATTCCACACATACATTCAGGTTTGTATTTAAATTAGGGGAAGCCACTCTACCAGTCAACCCAAGAGTATTGGGAGCACGAACGGCAGGCTTACGTGACTCAGCAAGCTTCGAACCCGCAACGGAACGAAGTCCTATAACAAGGAGCATTCACAAGGGAACTTTCAGAACATTATAGAAAGCCTTCTAATTAGTAAAGGAACTCACAAGGAAAACGTCGGTATCTTATTTGAGTAAACGGACCTCAAACGGACCCTAAATGGGTCAAAACAGGGTTATTGACTCAAATCAGATGTCTGGAACAACTTCCAGACGTCTTAAAAGTGTCCAGAAATGCACCTCAAGCTCTGCGTCCACCCAAACGTCCAGGAACCCTTTTGGACCATTTGGACCCAACTCCAGTCGTCCGACCTCCTCTTTGAACGTCTGGAAGTGCTTCCAGCCGTCTGGTAAGCCACCCAGACGTCTGAAATGTGTGGGAGGGCGTGTCCCACGCCTTCCCAAAGCAAATCCTGCATGCCACCAGCAAATCTTCTCAAAAAAAACCATGCGAAGGGTAGCAGCAAAGCAGCCTGCATGGCCGTATCCGCAAAGGGAACGTACCTTCGCGAAGACCTCTCTTCAAACGTCTGGAACCACTTCTAGACGTTCGCACCGTCGTTTGGACATCACTCCAGACGTCTGATTCTGGGAAAAACCCAGAACCAGAACCTGCTCCCACTCGCTCTCGCCACGCGCGACCGTGGCTCGCCTCCTCGCCTACAGCTCCGGTTGCAACAGTGTCGGGGATGACCTCCCCAATGCACTCCTCCTCCTCCCGTACGCACCGCTCTGGCGGTGCACCCTTTGGTGAGCTCCCACATAAGCTCGCAAGCTCAGCTCCTCTTCTTCTCACATCACTCCTCCTCGTCGCCGCTCTCACTCTCACTTGCTCACGCTGGCTCTCTCGCTAGAGTGGAGAAGAAGAGAGGAAGGTGGCTAGTGTGGGGAGAATGAGAGAGGGGGAAGGGGTTTATAAGGTTGGTGGGTTAGGGTTTGCTGGAGGCGGGGAGAGAGAGAAGTTGGGAAGAAAAAAGAGAAGATACTGTCTGTGCGTAGCCCGCACGCAAACGCGAGCTCGTACCCAAAAATTTTGATTTCCAGATGTCTGGGAAGGTGTCCAGACGTCAACCGACAGTCCAGATGTCTTAAAAGGCTGAGGACAGCACGGGTCTTAACATTATAACAAACTTAAAGGAAGTTTCATCCCCAAAACTTGAATTAGTTAGGGTGCGGAAAAGAAATATATATGCATAACAAACTTAAAGAGGACCGAAGCCGGTCCGAAAAGACGTGCCCTCAAAAAGCTCCGGGTACTGCTCTCGCATCGCCGCCTCAGGCTCCCAGGTAGCCTCCTCGTACCTCTGGCTCCTCCACATGACCTTCACCAGGGGTACCTGCTTCCGTCTCAAACTCTGGACGACTCTGTCTAGTATCTGCACTGGTCGCTCAAGGGAGGTCAGGTCGTCACCCACCTCGACACTCTCGTGGCTCAGAACGTGACTAGGATCGACGACATACTTCCTGAGGTTGGGCACGTGGAACACGTCGTGCACACCAGAAAGCTGGGGAGGAAGGGCAAGCCTGTAAGCAACGAGTCCTACCCGCTCCAGGACCTCAAAGGGCCCCACAAACCTTGGCGTGAGCTTCCCTTTCACCCCAAAATGCTGCAAGCCCTTCATGGGCGAAACTCGAAGAAAGACGTGATCCCCAACCTCGAACTGTACCTCTCTTTGCTTCCGATCGGCATAACTCTTATGTCTGCTCCTAACAATGTGAAGTCGTCTGTGAATCTGCTCTACCACCTCCTGACTTTGTCGGATCAATCGGGGGCCGACCTCCCACTTGGTCCCCACCTCAACCCAACTCAAGGGTGCAGTACACCTCCGTCCATACAGAGCCTCGTAGGGTGCCATGCCGATGCTCGAGTGATAACTGTTATTATATGCAAACTCTGCTAGGGGCAAGTGCTCCTCCCAAGAGCCCCTTCAATCTAGTACACAGGCATGCAAAAGGTCCTCAAGTGTCTGTATCGTGTGCTCAACTGTCCATCTGTCTGGGGGTGGTACGCTGTACTGAACCTCAACCGTGTCCCCAAAGCCTGCTGAAACTCATCCCAAAATTGGGACGTAAAACGGGTATCTCGGTCGGATATAATCTCACGCGGAACTCCATGCAGATGTACCATGTCATGAATATACCTCTCTGCCTATTGCACTGGTCCCAAGGTGACTCGGATCGGCAAGAAACATGCCATCTTTGTCAATCTGTCTACAATCACCTAGACTGCGTCGTGTCCTCGCTGGGTAACAGGCAAGCCCACCACCAAGTCCATGGTGATGCTCTCCCACTTCCACTTTGGCACAGGAAGTGGCTCCAACGGCCCTGCAGGCCTCTGATGCTTAGCCTTCACCTGCTGGCACACCAAACACTGCTGCACGAACTCACCTACATCCCGCTCCATCCCCCTCCACCAAAAGTCACGTCTCAGATTATGGTACATCTTTGTGTTCCCAGGATGTATGGTGAACCTGGACCCGTGTGCCTCAGTCAGGAGTTCTCTCAACAGCTCCTCGTCTCTGGGAATGCACAAACGTCCCCTCATGCGCAGTATTTCATCAGTAAAGGAGAAGTCTCCAGGGTCCCCTAACAGTACTCTATCTCACAACGACTGCAGGTACGTGTCTGTCATCTGTCCTGTGATGATGCGGTCTATCAGCTCTGGTCTCGTCTGTTAGGTCACTGTCACTGCCCCACAATGCCCCTGTAACTCTAGGGGTCACCAACTACCCAACTCCTCCATAAGTCTCCAACTCTGAGCCTGTAAACTGGCCAAGTGGGCGAGTGCCTTCCGGCTCAAGACGTCAGCCACCATGTTGGCCTTCCCCAGATGGTAGGAGATGCTGCAGTCATAGTCCTTCAGGAGCTCTAGCGTCTCTGTCTCATGTTAAGCACCTTCTAATTAAACAAGTACCTGAGGCTCTTATGATTTGTGAATATCTCAAAAGTCTCACCATAAAGGTAGTGCCTCCAAGTCTTCAGCGCGAAGACAACAGCTACCAACTCTAAGTCATGGGTAGGGTAGCTATGCTCATGGGGTTTCAGTTGCCGCGAAGAATAAGCAACAACGTGACCCCGCTGCATGAGCACACCCCCTAACCCCTGCAACGAAGCGTCCATGTAAACAACAAACCCACCACTGCTGTCCAGGATGGTAAGCACAGGAGCCGAAGTCAGCCTCTCCTTCAACTCCTGAAAACACGCCTTACAAGCGTCTGTCCAAGTCAAGGGCACGTCCTTCCAGGTCAACTGAGTCATAGGACGCGCAATTTGCGAGAAACCCCTGATAAACCGTCGGTAGTAACCTGCCAGTCCCAAGAAACTGCGGATCACTATCACTGTACGTAGTCTCTCCCACATGAGCATTGCCTCTACCTTGGCTGGGTCCACAGCCAAGCCATCCCCTAAAATCACATGACCTAAGAAGGTCACCTGCCTCAACCAAAACTCGCACTTACTGTATTTGGCATATAGCCTACGTCGTCTCAACGTGTCCAGAACCATCCGCAAGTGTTGTCCGTGTTGTACCTGATCCCACGAGTAAATGAGCACATCATCAATAAATACCACCACAAACTGATCCAGATAAGGTCTGAACACCCAGTTCATCAAGTCCATGAAGGCAGTGGGGGCGTTGGTCAGCCCAAATGGCATGACCAAAAACTCGTAGTGTCCGTACCGGGTGCGGAAAGCTGTCTTAGAAACATCAGTCTCCCTGATCCTCAACTGGTGGTAGCCAGATCTCAAATCTATCTTGGAGAACACCGTAGTACCTCGCAACTAGTCAAACAAATCATCGATCCTCGGTAGCGGATACCTGTTCTTGATGGTGAGCTTATTCAGCTGTCTATAGTCCACACAAAGGCGTAGGGTACCATCATTCTTCTTCACAAATAACATCGGGGCTCCCCACGGAGACGCACTGGGCCTTACAAAGTCCTTTTCCAATAGGTCCTACAACTGGGACTTGAGCTCTCGCAGCTCAAGTGGTGCCATCCTGTAAGGTGCTGTAGAAATGGGGCTTGTCCCCGATACTAGTGAGATCTCAAACTCGATCTCACGCTTGGGCGGTAGTCCTGGTAGCTCCTCTGGAAACACATTAGGGTACTCTCTGACCACCAGGATGCTTTGAAAGTCTGCCACGGGGCTGGGCTCTGCCACTACACAAGCCAGAAAGCCCTCACACCCCTGGCCCAAAAGTCTCGCTGCCCGAAGTGTAGAAATGCACCTGAAGCCTCCGTCCATCAGCTGTCCGTGAAACTCAAAAGAAGGCATCTCCGGTATGGAGAAGACGATCTTCCTCTCAAAACAATCCACCAAAGCGTGGTAAGAGGACAACTAATTCATCCCCAGAATCACGCCAAAGTCCTCCATCGATATCACAATCAGGTCAGCGGGGAGGCTGTGCCCCCCAACACTGACCTCACAATCTGTGTAGACCTCCTCAGCTACAAACAGCTGACCACCCGGATCTTTGATCACAAACGGATCCTCTAGCAACATACAGTCCTGTCCCAAACTGATAGCAAAACTCACAGCAACAAACGAGTGCGTGGCACCGGAATAAAAAAGTACGTAAACTAGTCTGCCGGAAATTGTAACCATACCTACCACCACTGAACCTGAAGCTCTGGCGTCTCTATGTGTCAAGGTGTTGATACGCCCCTCAGCTCTCGGTGCGAAAGAAGTAGCCACATTCTGCGTCGGACGGGTAGCCGCTGGCCGGTACCCTCCTTGCGACTGCTGTCATCCCCCACGCGCCTGGAAACCATGACCACCTGCTCAGCCTCCAACACTCGGTGCGGGAAGCATCTGCTGCACTCCAGCCCTAGATGGGCAATCCCTCCTGATGTGGCCCAGCTGGCCATACTGGTAGCAGAGGGGAACTCGACTCCCACCCTCAGTAGGTCCCTGCTGACGGCTGGGTGGGGGTCCAGTGCTGGCAGCTGGCCCTTGTCGAGGGCCCCCAAAGGCCGCTAATGGCCCCGCAAAGCGAGACGACTCTCCTGCAAGCGCCACGTGCCTCCTCTCTCGTCGGCCCTGTGAGTACTCTGGCTGGTAGGGCCTCTTCCATCCACTGTCAGTGTCACATGCGGTCGAGTTGGTCTCCTCATAGGTCATAGCTGCCTCCACCACTCTTAAGAACGTGGGCAGCTTCAGGGGTTTGGCATACCCCCGAATGGCAGGCCGGAGCTCCTCAATGAACCTCCACAGGCCCTCATCCTCAGTAGCCACAGCTGTCGCAGCGAAACGAGATAGCTCCAGAAAACACGTACGATACGCACTAACAGTCATCGTTCCCTGGCGAAGAGTGTGGAACTCCTACCTCCTCTGATCCTGTCACGTTTGCAGGAAGTACTGCTCGTAGAAGAGGGTGACAAACTGATCCCACGTCGGCTCTGCCCTCTCCTGACCTCTAACCGCCCTCCACCACCTGTGTGCCGTGCTCTCCAGCTGGTATGTGGCAAAGGCCATACGGCACTTCACAGGGGGGCGAAGGGTGTCAAACACCTCAATCTGCTCGAGCCAGTCCTCCGCCTTAGTCAGGTCCTCATCCCCCTTGAAGGAGGGGGCTTCAACTTCCGGAACTGCCCGAAAAGCTCGTAATGTCGCTGTAGTGGGGAAACAGGCATGCCTCCAGGCAGGGAGGGCTCATGCTCAGAAGTGTTAGAGTGTGGTGGGGGTGGTGGAGGACCACCCCCTTCCCCACATCCAACACTGCATCGGTCTCGTGGTCCCACAGAGTACTCCCCCTCCACGTCCCCAAGGAGAGGCGCTCGTGGAGGCGAGTGGAGCTCCTCTCATACAATCTCCCATATCAACTGGGTGAGGTCCTGAGCCTGAACGCTCGGAAGAAGTGGCTGGTCCACTGAAACGTCGAGCTCAGCATGCCCGCCCCTCCGATCTCGTCCACGGCTGCGTCCGCGGCCCGCCTCAAGGACTCCACGTCGAGGCATCTCCTGCATGGAGACGCGAAAAATAGAACAAAGAGATGTCAACTCTAACGGACATTCAGCAAAAGAATTCTTAGATGTCAAAAGGTACGTTGTGGTGGTTACTCTAGTTACATGCACGTGAATTAGTTATTCTCAAGCTAGTTGGTTCATTTCTTGGGACGACTTTGCTCTGATACCATCTTGTTACAACCCAGTTCCCAAATCCCTACAGGACACGAGACCGACCCGACTTGACTGATCCCAAGACCCAGTCGTCCAACGAGAAATTACCAAAATGCAGGAAAGTAAACCACATTCACTATGCTAAGCAACTAACAGTAAAAGAGTATAGTAGTAAAGAAGTAAAAGCTACTATAGTACATGTCACCACTATAACAATAGAACAGTAACAAGGTACAGGAACATAAAGGTGCAGAAAAGTAAAGGTACAGAACATAAAGTACAGGAGTCTGAACTCACTACTACAACAGGTACTACAAAAAGAAGCTACTGCTACTGGGCTCTATTGGGCCCAGCACGCTCTGCAGCCGAAGACTCGGGCTGCTCAACACCTGGACCTGAAAAGGGTTATGAGCACACAAAGTTAGCGAACACTGAGTAGAGTGGCAACCAACTAGCTAAAGTAGTAAAAGTGGACAGGTAGATTTTTATTCCAATTACTTTATTTCAAAAATTTATTTCTTTTCACCCGTTGGTTTATTTATCAGATCTCTTTCTTGATCTTGAATGTTTCTTGTGGGAACGATCTTGATTGCAGTCTTTTCCGAAGAGTAGAAGTCGCATGTGGTCCTCTCTTGGCCGGGAGAGTCTCCCGTGGTGGTCCTACACCCAGTCAATCACCCCAAGGTCGCAGACAGACATAACGGTGACTATGACACGCGCGATAAACATTCGAGTAGCTACCCCGCACTAGCACGCGGTCAGTTATTTCCGTTAACGGGTGCGCCCAAGTACATCACGGAACAGTATAGAGCCTAGCCCTCTCAATAACAGGGGTATAGCCCCTAAGAACCAAACAGGGGTCTTGCCCTTCCATAGTCTGCGCACCCTCACCTGACTACCTTGGTTTGCCCAGTGGGCCTAACAAGTCTGTGTAGGGTGGTTAGCTGAACCCAAGGCTGGTGTGGGGTGGCTAGCTCTCTCCCTACACTAGTAGCTCTCTCGGGTATTGTGTACACGAGGGCCAAGAAGTTTGTGCAGAGTAGCCAATCCTAACCCCGAGTCCCGACCCAAGGGTGGCTAGCTCCACTCAATACTAAACAAGGACAGTCACTTTCCTTGGTACTACATACTCAAGGGCCAGCACACTTCTCCACTCACATTCCTAGATCCATTCCATTCATTTCCAGGAGCTCTACTCCTAATTCCCCGTAGGGTTTATGCTCATGTTCCTCATGCCATTCCATACCAAGTTTCATCATTTCTATTCCCATTCTCAAGTTCTACACATGCAACTCGTATTTCTACCATTCACATTTTCATTCTCAAATTATACACATGCAGCTCGTATTCTATCATTCACATTTCCATTCTCAGATTATACACATGCAGCTCGTGTTATATCTTTTAACATATACAACAGGTAAGGTTACATGCAACTATTTCACTAACACAGTTAATTCCTATTTCACATGCAACTCTTATTCATTAACAGGCAGTTGTTTCTATCTACTCATTCAAGACTGCAACTCAAACATACATACATTTCAAGTGTTTCTCGTCCTAGGATTCATGCCATATCCTAATTTCTAATCATTCATTCCACACATACATTCAGGTTTGTATTTAAATTAGGGCAAGCCACTCTACTAGTCAACCCAGGAGTATTGGGGGCTCAAACGGCAGGCTCACGTGCCTCAGCAAGCTTCGAACCAGCAACGGAACGAAGTCCTATAACAAGGAGCATTCACAAGAGAACTTTCAAAACATTATAGAAAGCCTTCTAATCAGTAGAGGAACTCACAAGGAAAACGTCGGTATCTTATTTGCGTAAAACGGACCTCAAACGGACCCTAAATGGGTCAAAACAGGGTTATTGACTCAAATCAGACGTCTGGAACAACTTCCAGACGTCTTAAAAGTGTCCAGAAATGCACCTTAAGCTCTGCGTCCGCCCCAAACATCCAGGAACTCTTCTGGACCATCTACACCCAACTCCAGTCGTCTGACCTCCTCTCCAGACATCTAGAAGTACTTCCAGCCGTCTGGTAAGCCGCCCAGACGTTTGAAATGCGTGGGAGAGCATGTCCCACGCCTTCCCGAAGCAAATCCAGCACGCCACCAGCAAATCTTCTAAAAAAAACCCATGCGAAGGGTAGCAGCGGAATCGCCTGCATGGTTGTATCCACAAAGGGAACGTACCTTCGCGAAGACCTGTCTTCAGACGTCTAGAACCGCCTCCAGACGTCCGCACCGTCATCTAGACGTCACTCCAGACGTTTGATTCTGGAAAAACCCAGCACCAGAACCTGCTCCCGCTCACTCTCACCATGCGCGGCCGCGGCTAGCCTCCTCGCTTGCAGCTCCGGCTGCAGCAGTGTCGGGGATGGCTTCCCCGATGCACTCCTCCCGCATGTGCCACTCCGGCGGTGCGCCCTCTAGTGAGCTCCCACACGATCTCGCAAGCTCAACTTCTCTTCTTCTCACGCCGCTCCTCCTCGTCGCCACTCTCGCGCTCACTTGCTCGTGCTGGCTCTCTCGCTGGAGTGGAGAAGAGAGGAAGGTGGCTGGTGTGGGGAGAACGAGAGAGGGGGAAGAGGTTTATAAGGTTGGTGGGTTAGGGTTCACTGGAGGCGGGGAGAGAGAGAAGAAGGGAAGGAAAAAGAGAAGGTACTGTCTGTGCGTAGCCCGCGCGCAGACGCGAGCTCGTACCTAAAAATTTTGATTTCCAGACGTCTAGGAAGGTGTCCACACATATTACCAGACATCTGACCGACAGTCCAATCGTCTGACCTGACGTTTGACCGACAGTCCAAACATCTTAAAAGGCTCAAGACAGAACGGGTCTTAACAAGAGAGCTTCGCGATGGCGGTCGTGGCATCGACGGAGACAACTGACCGACGAGGTGGTTGGCCAAAGGCATGGGTGGTTCTAGGCGGTGAGACGGTTACCGGTTGGCGTGTTCGAAGGTGTGGCTGTGAGCATGGAGTCAAGGCGAGCGCGTTGGCATCGACGTAGAGTCGAACAAAGGGGTGTGGTAGCAGCTGTGTGGAGGTTGAACCTGTAATTCCCTATGGGAGGGGGTGAGATATGTGTGACGTATAAAATGCAGAATTAAAATAAATAACAATCTCACAAAAGCAATCACACAAAGGCACAAGTGATTTTAAGGTGGAAACCCAAACCGGGTGAAAACCACCACCTAACCCTCTCGAGTTAGGATTTCCCGATTGACAAGGTCGATCAAATCCACTAAACAAACTACTTAAAATGATGGTAGTTCAACCTCAATACAACCACACTACTTTATACCCAAGGGTAACATACCTCAAAAGCACCCCTCCTCATGAGGAGTATTTTGTCCCTCAATGGAGACGGGAATTTGCAAAGCGAATACCCAACACAAGCAAAGATAAAATACAATACAACCTATAAAGTCACAAAGTATATGGTTAAATCTAACCACTATAGGTAAGGGAACTTCCCTTTGCTGGAAGTGCGTCGACTTGACACGGATGCATAAACCACATGGTGGCACTTTGTCACTCTTGTAATCATAAAGGGAGAGCAGGTGCACAACTGAATTGAAGCTCTCTAGATGTAGAACAAAGGCTTGGAGTGCTAGATCTTCTTCTTAAGATAAAAGGGACACAATATGGTATGAAAGTGTGTTGCTTGGTGTATATTTACAAGGCAAGGATCCTCCTCTATTTATAGAGGGCCTGGGAAGGCTTTGGAAGGCCTTAGAAGGCTTCCATAGTTGTTGGGGTTGAACCCAAGGCAAAATAGGCCATAATCAAAATCATTTATGATTCTGATAGGGTCATCAGACATCTGGTCCAGGTATCAGATGTCTGGAAAACTAGTTTAAGATATCTGGAAACTAAGTCAGACGTTTGATACTAGGCAGGTTTCCTTCCTGACTTTCATCAGACTTAAACAGGGTTCTAGTATAAATCAATCAGACGACGTACAGGACGTCTGACACTAGGTCTGGACGTTTGGAAACCTATTGTACTGTAGGAATGGATTTCCCAAGGTCCAAACGGTTATATTTGTCTAGGAAAGCGATTTTGGGTCAATCGAGGCTCAACGATCACATATCAGACGTCTGGGATCCTCTACAGATGTCTAATAGAAACCTAACGGTTATTTTCCTCAACGTTTAGTTTGTTAGCCAACGTTCCACTAATTGGATGTCTGGCACAACCATTGACGTCTTTTAAGATGTCTAGACTAAGGTCTGGATGTCTGATTTCAACAGACAGAACCTGCTAAGTCCAGCCTAAGTTATTGGACGTCTAAGTCAACAATTAGACGTCTTAAAAGTCAGGATCAGACGTCTGATTTCTAGATTGGACATCTGATTAGGCTATCTGATGCCTATCTTGGATTTCTAAGTTCTCTACGAAAAACCTAAGTATCCTAGGGTTGTGCAGATGTTCATAGGACTACAGGTTAGATCCTTTGAGGCTCTTTACCAAGTAATCTAAAAAAGAAATAAAGAGCAAAGAAACAACAAAAGAAAGAGAGTACAAGATACAAGAATGGAAAAGACTTCTATCATATTCTTCGTGACTTCACGCTTCAAGCTTCCGCTCCTCGTGAAGGCTCCTTTGTTCTCCATCAAGCTCCTCCAATTCGCCATGGATACGAGCTCGAACTCCGTCTAAACACATTTCCATTTGCAATTATCCTGAAAACTAAGACTCCAAAGCAAATGTTAAATGAGACATGTTTTGTTATCATTAAAATAAACGATTGTGGTGCTCTAGCACCAACAGAACCCACCGGTGATGGGTTCTTCTTCCCTGTTGGCAATGAAGAAGATGGAGGATGGAGGTACTGCAGCTGTGAGGACGTGTGTGGAGAGGAGGCTGAGGTGCAGGCTGCTGCGTGCGAGGGCATGCGCGCGTGGCCTGTGCGTGAGGTTTGTGGCATGCGGAGGGGAGGGCGGCTGTGGGTGCATGGGGCTGGTGGCATTGGCGGTCGAGGCCTGTGGCGCAAGGAGGAGAGGGCAGTGTTGGAGGCTAGAGCAAGGAGGTCATGGACAATGGTGGCTCGCGGAGGTGCAATGGCTTTGTTGCGTGGTCTGAAGGAAGATGAAGATAGCGGAGGAGGATGCGTTGGTCTCTGGACGTCCGAGAAGGCTCCCGGATGACTTAAACGAAGGGGGGAGGGACATGCATGCTTCTTGTTGGCGATGGACGTGGTGGAGGAATTCTTTGAGGGTGCGGTCTTGGATGGAGCATAGTGGTAGAGAGGTCGTGGTGTCAAGAGACGAGTCACGGTGGCGATGTCGGAGATGTCACCTTCGACCACAGTGGTGGCACGTGATGTCATGATGTCGCAGTCGAGGTGTCACGGAGGTACGCAGTAGTGGGAAGGTTGTGGCAAAGGAGGTGGTCGTCATGGAGGCTCACGGTGGTGGTGAGGATCCCAAGCGTGGAGAGAGGGCTCTCCCTCCGTGGAGGAAGAGGATGCCTCCCCAACGACGGATGTCCTATTATACAAAGAATAAGAGAATGAGAGAGAGAGAGAGAGATTTGAGGGAAAAAAATAAATAAGGGAATGCAATCAATGAATTGATTGAGTGACACATAAGGATGCATGCTCTAAACTAATTCCCTTGCTATTTTTGGTAGAAAAAAATCCCAATGTTACTATCATATCTTAAATTTAGATTTGATGTGATGCCCTTGCCTCCAAAATGAATAATTAACCCATTCATATAAAGATTAATGCAATTAATACATGAAATGATAAATTTAAAGCTTACATAATTTTGCTAATATCATGATGCTTTAAATTAATCTCTCATTCCAACAATAATATTCTTAGGCTCTAACTTAGTCCATTAAAGTGGGCCTATCAAATACCCCAATGCCTAAGTTTTGCTAGTCTCGAGCAAAAAATCATATGGATTAGACTAGGTCTCTAGGCCAGATTTTATCATTAGGATGCTTTATCGTACCGCGGCTCTAGAGATTAGATCGAAATACCAACTATAGGGCTAAAGGTACTCAAGTACCAGCTAAGATACAAACTTGACCAGCCTCAGCCTTAGGTCCGCCGCAAAGGTTTCTAAGGCTTGCAAAAATTGTCCAGAGGTTCATTGACTCCAGCCCCAGTGGTTAAATCACTCGTGCGTATGTGCAACAAGTCTAGGTTTAGTTTGCCAGTGCATTTTTGATAAGAGAGAGATATATATTATTTCGAGAGTTTTCTCTCTTTTCTTTTTAAATTCCTTTAAACCTAACATCGGATTAGCTTTAAACACGATCTATATCGGATTCCTTGTCCTCACCATCAATCCTCATAGGGTCCCTAGCAATCGATGCTTCAAGATAACACCATCCATGGCAAACCCCTAGAACACTTGCTTTCGACACTTCGGGATAGTGTTACCCATGACGTTCTGTAACTAAATTTGGACTCTAGTAATCGACATTTCAGGATAATGCCACCTATGGCACCTGAACTAGCACAAGGTGCTTTCGTGCCCCCGATAGGATATTCAGATATTCTATAAGATAAGCACCAAGGAAACGAAATGTTATAACGCATCTTCGAGGGGAGTATTTTTCATTCCTCCTCTCTACGCCAGGAACTCATCAATCAACTTGTGTCTTCAAGTCGCTCCTAAATCAAATCTTTGGGAAAACCTTTTAAGAACAGAACACTTTGTGGCATTATTCTTTATTACGCGCACTGAACTAGATCGGTGTGTGATTTTTGGGTGCCTAGGTTACCATGTCCTGCAAAACCAAAGGGCAGGCAATGAGGTCGAATAATCCTAAGCTTTATACTTAATACATTATCCTTGTAACTTTCTCAACCTCTTGAGGAATAGTCCAGATCTTAACAATTATGTGAGTGTTTAAGCCCTAGAACAGAGTCAGGAGGCTTAAAGTCGATATCCCTTATTTATCTCCTCTTTAGCACTTTAGGACTTGATTAATCGTTCATTCTAGCTCAGAACTTAGGTAAACTCTTCCATAATCAAATGATGGGACCAGTACAATTTTTGCACCTTTTCCTCTCTGTGTCTCTCTCTTCTCTCTCTTTTTCCCCCTCAATATACTTGCAATTCATCTCACAATTTAGCTCTTTTTCTTTTCAATATGAATCCGCTAACTACATGTAGGAAAAGTATGTATAAATGTTTTGAACAACCTCAGGTTATACCCCCCCATTCCTAAATCTAACAATGTCCTCATTGGAAAGCAAAAGCAAGGAAGATATTACCTGAGGTGGAGTTGGGATGTCTCCCAATGGGTGATTCTTGCAAATCAGGCTCTTGAAGGGAAGCAGAGGGAGACCCAAGAAGATACGTAACAAACTTGGCCTAGCGACTAAGTAACCCAAGATGTTAGGAAGCTGGTGATGGAGAGTGATGTCGAATGCTCACCAGCTGCAGGTGAAATTAGGGTACTCTTGAGCTATTGTTGGAGGTTTCACATAATACACATGAGTAGTGACCTCTGGGAGTGCACAGCGAGGAGGCAGATATGTGTGTGGAAAAGAGGGTGCGAAGAAGGACACCCTCAGGATGATGGGCTGACATGGACAAGTGTCGATCGAAACCCACCACTCTACCACAGGATGTATTGGTCTGGTCATCCTCTTGTAAAGTAGGAATGTGAGTAGAGACTTTAGGAAGATATTTCTGAAGGAGTGTAAGTCTCTCAGTTGCAGGGTAAGGAAGAGGGTCAAAGAGGGCTTGAGGGGTTCAACATTCTTCTTCGACAACCATTCTAGTTCTTGAATGTCATTAGAAGCAACCATAGTAACTGATTGACTTGCATGCTGCCTATCATAGGTGTGTGCATCCTGGAATGGGCCCAAATGTTCATCTTCCAAATTAAACCGATCAAGGATGTTTCCCATTTCATTTTTATGTAGAGGTGGGTTGCAAGCAAAAGGGGTGTGAGTGTCCTCTACAATGACAACCCCAGGTTCTTGTTCAATGCTAAGATCTTGTCCCTGGGGTGTATAGATTCCTTCATCAAGAGTACTAATTGCTTCCATTTCTTCCCAATGTTTGAGAGGATGATTTTTGTAGTTAAAAGTAGGTAGGAATCCAGATTTGTCTAAATCAGTAAGATCCTCAGGGGGTAAGTCCTCGAACAACACATATTCCCCCTGGAGTCACTCTATACTCTGAGTCTAGTCCTCTTAAAGTTATTATCATCCTCTTCTATGTTTCTTCCCTAGGACTTAGAAAAATCTTCAAAGCCATGATCAAGTGTTTCTGTTTCCTCCTAAAAAATCAAATCTTCATGTCCCTGAGACCAAAATTTATCCAAGTCATCCAATTTAGTATCAATCTCATTAGGGTCACCTCTGTTGGGTACCTGTGAATCCTCAGAATGCTCAATGACAAGTGTTGGTCCCCTAAGGAGAGGATCGTGATTATTATCACTTCCTTCCAATATGATTTTTTTTGACATCCAAGACTCCTAGAATTCATTAACTTTCGAATCATAATCCTCAGGGAGATCTAACTGAGGTGCAAGGTCCTTAGAGGTGTAAGGTATAGGTTCGGCATCCCTAGGATGGGGTGCAAATTCCACCCTAAAATCCAGAATAGGAGTTGGGTTGACTATTTGAGTATGACCCGTTTCATCAAATGGGACCATTTTCCCCTTTGATTGGCTCCAATAAAGCTTATGTGGAAGGTCTAAGGGCTCCTCCTCTTCAAGTTGCCACCATTCTACATCACAATTCATTGAGTGGCTACTCTTTGCAATTCCCAGTGTATCCATGTAGCCCCCCTCCCCCTTAATATCAGGACTTCTCAAAGACGAATTATCGAGTATGGAGGGGTCTACATTATCCCCAAGAGGGTAGCTGTACTCCATGATTGAGTCCCTAATGTCCCCTTCCATCTTATGGCATGGCTCTCTCAAGGGAGATGCATCTAGTGTGGAGAGGTTAGAATCAACCTTAAGGGGGTAAATTAGGTGACCAATTTCTTCATTTAATTGTTGACTTGTCCTTAAAGACTCTCCCAATGATTCCATCATTTCCATATGTTGTTTTTGCATTTCTTACATAAAAGAGGAGAGGCTATTATCAGATTGGGGAGGATAGTCAATCTCAGGTTCACATTGCTTAGGAGTATCAATCCATCCTCAATAAGAAAAATCATTAAGGGTAGGTGGGTGGGTTGGGCATAGTCATGGAAGAGATAGGACTGGGATACTCCTCTTAGGTTCTACTCATCATCACATGGTTGAGGATTAATCAGACCAATGCTCCTATAGTAGGAGTAGAAAGGATCCCAATGTTCATCAGATGATGGATAACTATAGGTCATGGGCTTGGGATTCGGTGTTCTGGGGTAAAAGTAAGAAGTGAAGTAGCTATTATAATCCATTTGAAACATGACTTGAAAAACACACCCCAATCAAACACAAGGCAATATGACTCTTCTTTTTCTTAGAGAAAATTTGAGCCAACCTCCAACCTACCCCTTAAAGTTGTCAAATGGGGTCAACTTTGCACCTGTCCATTCCCACTTTAGTGGTATAAGAGGGGACTGTGACTTGAGATCCCTGACATGCTCTTTGGAGAAGAACAAAGGTCAGTTACATTCTTTCTTGGTGGCCAAAGAAGTTGCACAATCAATTACGGGCCCTACGTTGATCTTTGCATGCCCTAGGACCTACACCTTGCTTTAATAATACTCTTAGGTGACCTAATGAGAAATTACTCCAAGGATGGAACTAAGGGATGCAAGTAGGGCGAACCCTTTGAGGCAATGTGAATGCAATGCCTCTTAACTACCCTTTCATTCCTTTAAGGGGTGTCCCACTCCTTGAAGTATCAAAACACTTGGTCACAGGATAATATCACCACCATAAAGTGAAATAGGAGGGTCTACACTAATGAAGAGATCTGCCTATAGCCTTAAGGGACCGAGACCTAGTGCGGTGCCTAGTGTGCGTGCTCAACGCCAGAAGTGTGCATCACATTACAAATTAGGTTGTTTTTAAGAAGAATTGCACATAAGTCCCTTTTGATCAGAATAAATGTGATTTTGATTTTAAGTTCGAATATGATTAGCAATCCAAATTTCAATTAGGTGACCACTGAATTAGGTCAATTCAATCAATTTGGAGCTCTTGAGATTTAATCCACATGCAATGCGTGATAGGAGCTGGATGCAAAGATAGAATGGTATACCTGACTCTAGAAATCTCCATGCAGATATGTACTCAATGCAAAAATAAGATCTAATGTGCTGCTTAATCACCCCTAAATGCGCACACCTAAGGATATGCAACTCCTAAACAGGCAGCTCGATGTTTTCTTTTCTTTTCTTTTAGGGTAGGCAAGCAAAGAACCATATATAAATTGCCTTAGTTGCTAAAGAAAGTAGGGACAGACACCCAAAAATTAGCCCTGATGCTACAAAGGTGAGAAGACTGAAAATGAAATAAATTTCATGATGGAGAATCCCCTGTGAAAGCAAGATCCAGGTTTCCTTCTCTTCGAGTCCTCTTTGCATGTGTGGGCGTCACTCAAGGTCAACGTCGTCGTTGTGCCTGTCATCTCGTCAGATTCCTCACACAAAAAAATAGCCAATAGTTAAATCAATGTGCACCTTAAAATGGATCATAAATAAAATTAGGAGAACCTAGTGCATCTGTTGCCTCCCCAGCAACGGTGCCATTTGAACAAGAATTTTTCGCTTGTCAGAAAAATATAATTAGATGTGTCATCGTAGTAAAAATCATGTGGTGGAAAAATCCCAGGTCAAAAAAATGTATTAATGAAAACTAACCACGGTGGATTAGGTCATATCCACGGGGAGGTATAGAACCAATAAGATCACAAATATGTAACAATTATGTTTCAAGAGATGAAACATGGTTGCATATAAATTTTCATCAAATCAATCAATGGATATGTTGCTCTAAATGTAAACCCTCAATTTAGGGAGAAGTTGAGGGTTGTTTACACAAATGTCATTGAATAAATCAAATCTCCAAATATGTGAATGGTGCATATGCAGTGGAATCTCATGTAATTTTCACTTGCATGTGTATTAAAGTACAAATCTAAGTCCCAATTTGGTGTAATCAAAGGTGATCAACAAGTGTTGAATAATAATGCAATTCTGCAAGTGCTACCTAGCAATTTCACCATAATAAAACAAATCATTAAATTTATGCATAGTGTTCGGCAATGGCATATGAGGTAAATATTAATAGCACCCTGACGTGCATGGGACGCGATTGTTTAATTGTCGTTATAGCATGCGTTCACGACATCAGTTTTAATCTAGAATGTGGATTTGGTGAGTCCAAGTGTCGAACACAAGGAGGCATAAAATCGGATTACTTTGTTGCTTTTAGTTGTCACATGAAGTTTGGTTTGCTTGCGAGAAAACGAGAAAGAGAGAGAGAGAGTAGGGTTAGAATCTTTCTTTGAATCACAACAATCATTCAACAAAATGAGAGCTATATAAGAAACAACATCAACATTAACATTTAGCATACAACTTGAGTTTGTTTGCAAATACAACAATAGCTAAAAGATTAAACAAAAACAATATGAAACTAGGGAAAAGAGAGAGAGAGAGGAGAAGGTAAAGAGGCCACGGCGGTGGAGGGATCCGTCGGTGGCTTGACAACTCCAGCAAGTGTTAAGTATGCTTAGTGAAGCTAAGAAGGAGCTAGGAGTAGGGTGGAAGATGTGTGTGTATTCAATGCTTCCAATGGGGTGGTTGAAGGGGGTTTAAATAGGAGAAAAAGGCTTCTAATTGAGGTAAGGGGGTTTAGCAACGTTTAGGATGTCGCTGAACCCCTTCCATAAGCATCGCTGAAGCCCTCTTCCCGCCGGTCCAAGTGTGCGCTCGTTCTTCTTCTTCTCGCGCTGCCCCCGTGATCCGCGTGCTCGCGCTGTGAGCCGTCCGATCTGAGACTTCGTTCGCGTCGCTGGTTCAGATTGTGCATGCGGAGCGCATGTTATCGCGCGCGTACCCATCGAGTGCACGAGGGCGCACCGCATTGCGTCCATCTGCAGCGAGTATCGTGCTGTGAGCCGTCCGATCTGAGACTTCGTTCGCGTCGCTGGTTCAGATTGTGCATGCGGAGCACATGTTATCGCGCGCGTACCCATCGAGTGCGCGAGGGCGCACCGCATTGCGTCCATCCGCACCACTCGCTGCTGATCGAGTGGCTTGAATTAGCCGTGGTGCGCAGTGGGTCGCGGATTGAAGCGCGACACAATTTGAACCCTTGCCTCTCAGCGCGAGGGCGAGTTGCAAACTACTGCGTTGCTCCTTCGATTGGTCGCAGAGACGAGGTCGGGCGTGGGGGCGTGTCGACCGTTGGATGGAAATCCAACGGTCAGGATTTGATGCTGAGGCTGCAAAGGCACGCGGGCGAGGGATTCATGCGGGCAAGGGTTGCGAGTTCTCAGCTGTCCGATAGAAGGATCGAACGGCTTAAAGTTGCTAAGCGCGATGAAGAGGCGCGCCACGGGTGAGGACACATCAGATGCTGCCACGTGGCTGCCTGTGGGCCGTTGATCATCGAATCAATGGCCAGAAATTCTTAGGCTAGTTGAGGGAGCTTTGAATATTGGATTTGAGTGATTTTGAGTCCGTTTGACTCAATTCGTCGATCTGAGTCCATACGTGTGGTTCGATTGCTCATCTGAGGCCTGTTTCAATATGCACGTGTACATACGACCATTAAACATTAATTATAAGCAATTTTAATTTGTCATGCATGCAATGCTCCCAAGCCCATTATGGTATATCATTAATGCACATATATCCTCAAAACTGACCATGGTTGATGGAATTATCATCCTTAGGTGTAGAGATATCATATCCCCATGCTCATCCTTTGCTAGTCCCTAGAAAGATTTATCCTAGTCGTTATTTCCATCCGGGATTAGGAATTGATTACTTAGACATCTATTACTTGTCAATGGGAGGAAATATACTAAGAGTCTAATTTACAGAGACTAAACAGTGTCCGTGTGTCTGCCAAAATGCGAATAACCCAAATCCTCTCTTTAAAGCATATGTACATATATTTTCTTTTCATCTTTTCTCATTTTTTTGAATTTTTGGAGTTGAGAGTGTGTCGGTAACTTTTTACGGCTACCCAACCCACCCATAACTCGAAAAAGACTCTAAGTGCTAAGCATCTTGGTGTGAATGTCGTGATAGACTCATTCAATGGTAATTAGAATAGACTTTGGGTTTCTACGCCCCTAGGTGACCGAAAAAGGAAGTGCTTGCCTAAAGGTGTATCTGTCCGATCGGTAGCTTTCTCTCTACTCACTTATTTGGGGTCAACACAAAGGTGTTTCCAGTGTATATCTCCCCGGATTACTCTACTTCCCCGCTTCTTCCTTAGGTGTTTTGGACTTTTTGTGCATTTAGTGAGCTGAGTTCTGAACAACCGACCAATGGGCTGTTACCTATGACCACTTGCCAGCCATACTCGTGCGGTGAAGTATGGCTTATTTATTTTTTTCTTTTTCTTCTTTTTGTATTTTTCTATTTCTCCTTTTTTCTTTTTCTCTTTTCTTTTTCTTTTGTTGTTTAGTAGGTGGCTTCCCTGATCTCAGATTTACCTAAAGGCAATAAAAGAAAGTGGTCCTGTGGCTGGGCTCTGGATAACCGGCCAATGGGCTATTACCCACGACAACTTGCCAACCATACCACCTTAGAAAGTTCATTAGCTACCCAATTTCTGTTAGAATCTTTGAGGAGTGAGTCAATGCAAAAATGTGTGCAGATGCTTAGATTAAAAGTACCTTCGAGTTAGAGGGCGGGTTGATATGTCATAAGCTTATCACCCTACTTTATTGGTGAATTACAGTAAATCAAGGTTGTGAGGATTTGAGGCTAAATCCGTATTTTAGTGGACACCTGGGCTAATTAAGCCTGAAGGCCTGAAAAGTCTAAGTGTCCAGGCTCTTCTCGTATTATTTCCCACCGTTAACAAGCTCCTAATGCCTAAGCTCTCCTTCCTAATTTTTTTTTGTTAATTGAATTTATTTATTATAGAATTCAGGATGAGAATATAACTCAGAGAATGCAAATTACCACTCTCCCATGCTTAAGTTGGACAATGTCCTCATTGGCAAATAAATGGATGCAAAGGGGGTACAAAAAGAAATCACCTAAGTGTTGTTGTGTTCCTGATCAATTTGAATCTTCTGGGTTGCCTCCCAGGAGGCATTGAGTTTATTGCCTCCATCTAGGCGAGGCTCTGTGTCAACCCTCAATGAGGGTGACGACTTCCTTTGGGGAAACTTGGGCAATAAAATGTTTTAATCTCTGACTGTTTACTGTGAAGGTTTGTCCAGTGTTAGGATCTGCAATTTCAACTGCCCCATTGGGATGAGGTTTGACCACCTGATATGGTCATGTCCACTTTGATCTCAGCTTCCCAGGGAAAAGTTTAAGTTGGGCATCAAAAAGCCAAACTTGCTGGTTGGGCTCGAAGGTTTTCCTATGGATGTGTCGGTTGTGGATGGCTTTCATCTTTTCTTTGTAAAGTCGACTATTTTCATACGTGTCCTAACGGATTTCCTCGAGCTCGGAGAGTTGGAGTGTCCTCTGTGCCCCGGTTAACTGAGAATCCATGTTGCACTGCTTAACAGCCCAGTAAGTTCGGTGTTCCTACTCGATCAGAAGGTCGTAAGCCTTGCCAAAGACTAGGTGATAAGGCGACATGCCTATCGGGGTCTTAAAAGCGATCCTGTATGCCCACAGGGCGTCATCCAGTCATGTGGACCAATCCTTCTGGTCAGGTCTCACAGTCTTTTGCAGAATATTCTTGATCTGCCTATTGGAGACTTCAGTTTGCCCATTTGTTTGCAGGTGATACGGGGTGGTAATGTGGCGATTAATCCCGTATTTTCTAAGCAAGGCATGGAATTGGGCATGAATAAAGTAACTCCCACCATCACTGATCATGGCCTTCGGTATCCCAAACCGAGGAAGATGTTTTGCTTAACAAAGTCCATGATAGCCTTATGATCACATCTTCGGGTAGCGACGGCTTCAATCCATTTCGAGACATAATCAACTGAGATAAGTATGTACTCAAAGCCGTTGGATGGTGGGAAGGGACCCATAAAATTGATGCCCCAAACATCGAAGATTTCGACAATCAGAATGGGCTGGAGGGGCATCATGTCCTTTTTGGTCATAGTCCCTAATGTCTGGCAACGAGAGCAAGTCTTAGTGAAGTTGTGTGCAACCTTTAATAGGGAGGGCCAGTAAAATCAACTGCAAAACCTTTGTAGCCATTTTCTTCCCCGATAGCATACTTTGAACTTCTTCCTCAGGAATACACCTCCTAATGATCTGGTCTGTACAGAGTCTAAATAGTATGGGATCATCCCAGAAATAGTGCTTGGCTTTAGCCAAGAACTTATCCCATTGCTGTCTAGACCAGCCGTGCGGAGTCTGTCCTATCACTAAATAGTTGACGAAGTCTGCATACCAGGGTAGCTTTCTCCCTTGCACAGCTAGAAGTTGTTCATCAGGAAAAGTGTCAGTCAAGGGTAATGATGGTCCGATGTGGTTTGGGTGGAGTCTGGACAGGTGATCGGCTACGATGTTCTTGGACCCAGCTTTGTCCCGTATTTCCAGGTCAAATTCCTGCAAGAGCAGGATCCATTCAATGAGCCTGGGTTTAGCGTCCTTCTTGGTTAACAAATGCCAGATAGCCGAGTGGTCAATGTAAATTGTCACATGGGATCCTAGAAGATATGATCGAAACTTTTCTAATCTAAAGACTATGGTGAGCAGTTCTTTTTTTGTGACAGTATAATTCCTTTGGGCCTCATTCAATGTCTTGCTCGCATAGTATATCACCATGGGTTTCTTTTCTTTGTCCTAGGATTGCACCAATGGAAAAATCTGATGCATCGCACATAATCTCAAAGTCCTAGGACTAGTTCGAGGGTTGTAATACAGGCGCAGTGGAGATTGTTTCCCTAAGAGTGTTATAAGCCTTGATACAATCAGGTGTCATGTGAAAAAGGGAGTCATTGGCTAGGAGGTCAATCAAGGGTTTAGAGAGTTTGGAGAAATCCTCAATGAACCTTCTATAGAAGCCAACATGTCCTAGGAAAGATCAGATTTGCCGGACTAAGCTAGGGAGTGGAAGTTTGGAAATTAGATCAACCTTAGCTCGATCCACTTCAATGCCCCTATGCAAGACGATGTGAGAAAGGACAATCCCTTCCTGAACCATGAAATGGCTCTTTTCCCAGCTTAAAACCAGGTTGACCTCAATACATCGCTTCAGGATCTTCTCCAAATTGCTAAGACAATGGTCGAATGAATTCCCAAACACGGCGAAATCATCCATAAAGACCTCCAGGTATTCACCCACCATCTCTGAAAAGATGGCTAGCATGCAACGCTGAAAGGTAGCAGGTGCATTGCATAATCCAAATGGCATACGACGGGATGCGAACATGCCATACAAAAAAGTGAATGTGGTCTTCTCTTGATCTTCTGGCATAATAGCAACTTGGTTGTATCCTGAATATCCATTCAGGAAGCAAAAATATTTTTGCCCTGCCAATCACTCGAGAATCTGGTCAATGAATGGCAGAGGGAAATGATCTTTCTTACTGGCCTCATTAAGCTTCCTATAATCGATGCACACCGACCATGCAGTAACGGTGTGCGTGGGGATGGATTCGCCCTGATCATTAGTGACAACGGTGAACCCGACTTTCTTGGGTACCACTTGAGTGGGGCTCACCAAGGGGCTATCGGAAATTGGGTGAATGATATCAACATCAAGCCACTTGGTTATCTCCTTTTTAACGACCTCTCGCATATTCGGGTTCAATTATTTTTGCATCTGGCGAGAAGGTCGAGCCCCATCTTCCAAATAGATCTTATGAGTGCAATAGGTGGGGCTAATTCCCCTCAAGTCGAAAATTATCCATCCAATGGCTGCCCGATGTTTAGAGAGGGTTGCAGTCAACCTAAGCTCTTGTTCCCTAGTTAAATGGGAATTGATAATTACAGGGAAGGTTTGGTCAGGTCCAAGGAAGACATACTTGAGATTATCGGGCAAAGGCTTCAGTTCGGGTGTAGGTGGAACAACATTCGACGGGTAAGGGAAAGGTGGGAGTTGATCAACATCAATCTCCTCAAATGGTGGTTGTGGAAGGTAAGCAGCTCTGCAAATGTCAATCTCCACGGGTTGGGATGGGTCAGGATAGTCATTGGTCGGTTGAGTCAGATGGTTCGCTGAGGAGCTGAGAGTGAGGCATTTTTCAACCAAAGGTTCCACGGGATCGTGCTCCTCGATCCAGTCACAATCAAAAGACTTGGCCGCCCTGAAGATATCCAATTTCATCTTCTTGTCCCCAAAGGCAATTTCCATACATCCCGTGTCGCAATCAATGTTCGCCTTAGCCGTAGCTAAGAAGGGTCTGCCTAGGATGATGGGTGTGTTTTGTAGTTGTTCAAGGACTTCCATGTCGAGAACTAAAAAGTCGATCGGGAAGTAGAAGTCCTTGACCCGAACAATTACGTCCTCGACTACCCCCTTTGGGGTTTTCACAGATCTATCAGCCAATTGGATGGTCATAGGTGAGGGTTTCAATTCTCCAAATCCAAATTGGTGATACAGGGTCGTCGGGATGAGGTTGATCGAAGCACCTAAGTCCAAGAGCGCTCTATCAAATGTCATGTCCCCAATATTACAAGAAATTAGGGGCGCTCCTGAGTCAGTTTGTTTGGGAGGTAGGCTGCTCAATATCACTGAATTAGCTTGTTCTAAGAGCACTACCTTCCTAGGTGCTTGGGTTGTCAGCTTACGCTTAGGCATACAAACATCCTTCAAGAACTTAGTGTAAGCTGGGATCTGTTTAATTACTTCGAGGAGTGGAATATTAATCTGGACTTGTTTGAAAATCTCCAACGGCTCCTCATTCTCAACTACAGCTTTCTTTTTCTTCCTTTTTTCTAAGGCCTCAGGGTATGGTGTTTGGGTTTGAGTCAGGTCAGTCTCCATGTCCTTGGGTTCCTCTTGCTCATTCTCAGACTTAGGTATCTTAGGAAGTGAGGTCACGGGAGGGGTTGGCCATTTGGGGTCCTGGGTTTTAATGCCACTTCTCAAGGTAACTGCATCGGCAGAGGCGTTGGGACCATGGGTAGATCCTTGAGAAGAAGAGGAAGAAGGAGCACTAAAACCAGGGGATGTTTGTGGGGCTTGTTGGACCATGTGGGCATGTCCGGGATTGCCTTGGAACCCTTGAGACTTGGGGCCTCTGTTAATCACATTTTGCGGGTTCGGTTGTGGTTGAGACGGAAGGGATCCATGTTGTTTACAATCCAATAGCTGGCTCAACTGTCCCTTCACTAAAGCCATTTCTTCCTGGTGTTTTTGATTCATGTTAGCCATCATTTTTATCAATGTGTCCATTTGGTTTTGCGGGGGAGGGACTGCCTTATTCTGATTATAGGGTGGTCTAACCAGTGGGCCTTGTTGATAGGAGGGGGGATTGGGCCTAGGTTGATTCTGAAATTGGTTTGGTTTTTGGTTTGTCCCGGAGAAATTTGGGTGATTACGCATCCGACGTTGTAGGTGTTGGAGAAGGGGTCAAGTTTGGAATACCCTTGGATAGCTTGGACATCTTCAAAGATAGAAGGTGCCGAGGGGGAGGGAAGTGAGTAATCAGGGATTGAGGGACCAAAGGTCCCTCCCTGGAACATGGTCAGAGGTTGTTCCAGGTGCATTTGGCTCATTGGTTGCACTAAGTTTACATTGTGAGCTCCCTTTGCTAGGGAGAGGGTCTGTAGCAGGTTCTTGGTTTGGTTTAGCAACTCATCGATCCTTTTGTCTACCAATTCAACTCGATCCAACTTTTTGGCTATAATGTCCATGTCAACCATTCCAGAATTTGCTTGCATCTCATAGATCCCACCACGAGGTTGACTGGATCGATTAAACTGGATCATGGAGGCATTGTTGAGCAAATTCTTACTCATGGACTCAAAGAGTTCGAATGTGCTCTCCTTATCTTTGTTCAAAAAGTTGCCTCCACATGAGGCATCAACAAAGTTCCTAAGGTTGCTGTCTTGACCATGGTAGAAGATCTGGGTCAATTGCCACCTTGGAACCTCATGGTGTGGGCATTTCCTCAATAATTCATTAAATCTCTCCCACGCCTCATGGAATTGTTCCCCACCTTGAAGTGTAAATGTGGTAATGGCTCTTCTGACGGCAATGGTCTTACCTATGGGGAAAATTTTCTTCAAGAATGCATGCCTCAGTTCCTCCCAGGTGGAGATGGATCTCTCTAAGGTTCTAAGCCAGTGAGATGCCTTGTCTTTTAGGGAGAAAGGGAACATCTTAATCAAAACAATGTCTAAGCTGATGTTCATGGGTTTCACATTTGGGCGATCTAATCAAGGTCCTCTAGGTGTTGGAAGGGGTCCTCATTTGAGCTCCCATGAAAGTGGCTCTGAATCAAGATCAAGACATTAGGTTTCATTTCAAAATCATCTCCTCCTTCGAGGACCCTAAGATGGGGTTCGATCCGAATAGCAGACGGATTGTAAAGGTCGTGGAGGGGCCTAGGTTGGCCCTCCGGAGGTTGCGGTGGGTTAGGTGGGTTCAGTGGGGGTTGCCCTTGAGGGTTTTGCAATTTGTGTATGGCCTACATGATGGTTTGGATTTGTTGTTGTTGTAGTTGGTGGTTGGTAGAGATCTGGGCCTAAATGATGGCCATAGCATTGGGTGGGGGTTGGTCATCAACCTCATCAATTCTTGGTTCAGCCATTTCTTGTGTAAAATCAAGTCTCCTCTTGATTTCCCTATCCAAAACAAACAACTCGAAATGTAGTGATCGTCTCCCATGCATACACTAGGGAAGAAGGAGAGGGATGCGGAGAGAAACATATGCGAGAAGTGTGTGCACAAACAAGCAAACAAGTCTAGTCTTTACAGTGTATACCTTAGGTAACCTAGAAGCCTCAGAGGAAATGATCAAGCCTGTAAGCACTTAGCCGCCTTTCCCAATGTTAATCTGGCCAGGTTGATTACAGGAGGATTGAAGAAAAGGTTCTTCCTTTAGCTTTCACTGCCGGTTTCGTAGACCCCACAACCGTAGTCGTTTGACACTTCCCCGCAGCGTAGACACCAGATTCTACAAAGGGAATGAAGGCCAAATGCCCAGCAAACCAAATCACACCTTAAAGACTTAAATTAGTCCTGCCTAGGGCACGTCTACTCCATTTTAATGAGGGACTAGGCTAGTGCTTGTGCTCAAGATATGTGATGAGGCGTTGATTGGGGTTGTGCCTCTTAGTTAATCGATTTGAGCATGTGTGCACTTAACATGACATAGTTCTCAAGCAAGGATTTTAAGATGTAGTGTCTTTTAATGTTTGTCCTTACTTTAGTGCCTTTTAGGGTTGGAGTGCCTTAGTGTTTTCAGACAAGGTTCAAGTGGGCACACAAAGTTTTGCATGCAAAGGGTAAAAGTTGATTTCCTTTAGAGTGATGTGGCCCTAGAGAAGCAACCCTAATGAGTTCACCCTAGTGTTCATGCAGTTCTACCAGGTGAGTTGATTTTTGTTATGGTGAGTGGTGTGGCCTAAGTGTTCGGACTCTAGATTGGTGTTTTAAGAACGTCACGTTGCAGTATAGCCAAAATAGCGTTTAAACAAATAAATTTTATTACTCGAAAAAAATTTCAAGGTCGAACACAAGGAGAAATATGGAATTTAGAGCTCAAGATCACAATTCATAACTGAGCATAATATATAAGCAAAAGTTTAAGGCAGAATGATATAAAAATCAATTATCAATGTGCAAAATGAAGAGGGTAAAATGGTGATTTAAATCACCAATTACCCTTATACAATAATAGCAAGTAAAAGCACAATATCAGAGTTAATTTTAGCTTTAGAAACTCAAATCAGACGTCTGAAAGTGGGATTAGACGACTTAAAATGTCTGATGCTACAGTGCACTGCCTCCTTTTTCCTCTCAACCTCTTCTTCTTTCTCTTCTTTTCTTCCTCTGCTGCAGCTCCTTCTCTTCTTCCTTCTGCTTCTTCTTCTTCTCACAGGGGAGAGGAACTTCTCAGATTGGCTAAGTGTCAGCCAATGTTTTCAGCAGCAAAAGCCTCCCCTACCCCTCACAATCTCTCCTCTCTCTAGGTCACGCTCTCCCAGAGCCTTCAACAGTACCGGGTATACGGGTAATTAGACCTAGAGCGTACCTGGGACTAGAGCTACGGGCTTGGGTTGCAGCTGAGGAGTGCAAGGCTTAGGCATGTTATCAGGCCAGGCTAGGTCTGCGAGGGAGATGTCACGGACGAGGCACGTGAGGGG
Source organism: Thalassia testudinum (assembly GCA_037157565.1). Classification (NCBI taxonomy): domain Eukaryota; kingdom Viridiplantae; phylum Streptophyta; class Magnoliopsida; order Alismatales; family Hydrocharitaceae; genus Thalassia; species Thalassia testudinum. Next base: position 34,102,740 of record JAZHRO010000014.1, read on the forward strand.
GCGTGCAGGGACCTCACCCCCTGTGCGTGCTAAGGCAACCAGCCTGTAACACTTTTACAATTTATGCGGGCGCAAGAGCTTTGCTACTTCCGAGGTGGGACTATCCCACTCTCCTTCCTTCGTGCAGTCGCAACAGCAGCTTCCTTCGTCGAATTGGTGTAGAGGCTTGGTCAAAGGCTTCAATTAACTGTGCAAGGAGACTCCTGGAGGTAATCCATAGTGCCTGGGATCAATGCCTGGACCCTGCAGGCGTGATGAGAGCTTCAAGCAAGCTCGCGGCTGTTGCAGCAATGGCGGAGGAGGCTGACACACCTGAAACAAGAAAATGGGCTAATAACCCCAGTTAAAATAGTTCATAAGCTTCACCGTGAGGTGGGGAATTGAACGGTGGTGTTCGTGAGGTGTGAGGGTGCGTGAGGTGGCCAGACGGTGGCGGAATGTGAGGTACAATAGTGTGGTGCTCGGTGGAGCAGTGGGGAGGCTAATAGCCTCGAAGACCAGAGGGCTTTTGCTCTCTGGAATACGGCGGAGGTGTGGAGATGAACAGCGTCTGGATTGGTGGAGTGTAGTGGCCGTGCGAGCTTGCCGAAGGTACGCTAGTGAGGTGGAAGACGGAGGGCAACGAGGCGAGTCGGTGGTCGAAACAAGGCTGTGAGGGTCTGAAAACGAATAGGGGAAGTCAAGGAGTTATTTAGGAGGGGAGGCAGACGAGGGGGAGCGGAGTTGGCACTAGTTGAGGTGTGGCTGACGCTGGAGACGAAGATGCTCAGAGGGAGGTGATCGGCGAGGATGAAGGGGGGCAGGAGCGTCGGCGGGTGCTGCGCGACGTGGAAGAAGATAAGGATGAAGAATCTACCACAAGTATGGTGGTCAGACGGTGAGGGAAGACAAGTAGAATTGTTGGAGCTTGAAGAGCAAATCGGTCGGAGGAGGGGAGAAGAATTTGAGGGATTCTTTGGCCGAATTCAAGTTTAGGAGGTTCGTTGTGATTTAGGGAGTCTTTTATAGGTCAACAGCGGTTGGTTAGAGCTTGGGAAGCAAGCTTCCCAAGCTTGGAAAGGTCGTCGGATTGGGAAATTTCTTGAGACCCAAATCCCTCATGTGTTTGCATGAGAAATTGGGTGAGTTCTAGGGCTTAGGATTGGGTTCAAGAGGAAGGGAATTTCTTTACGAACTTCCCTTTCAAATTTGAAAGGGATTCATTAAGAAATCAGGAAGTTCTTTCCATTCTAAGGTCGCTAGAGCAAGTAGGAATAGGATTAATGGCAGTAGGGACCTTTTTATGATAACGACGACAAAGTTAGGGGTCTATTTGAAAGGATTTTGAAAGTTAAGGGTAGAAATGAAATTAGATAGGACCAATTTGCAAACTAGGTCAAGACAAATTCATCTTGAGTCCAAATTTTGATATAAACCTAATTTGGACCTAAGGAATCCAATGGTGAAGTTGGATTTTTGTTTTGACCATGTTTGACTGGGTAATTTATGTAAAAATCTAAATTAGGGCAAATGTCTGTTTGTGGTTCTATTTTGGGTCAAAATGGGTTCTGATGGTCAAATTGAAAGTTATAAACCCTGGAGAATATTTTTATATGAATTTTAGAGGGTTTAGGTAATTTTTATTCTGATCAGAGCCTCAGTAAGTGGGTCTATTTTTAGGATTTCAAATGTCATTTAATTCTCAGAACACATGTAAACCATTTTCTGTCTATCTTATCCCACTTGTTATCTTTTTAAGACCAATTGACCTTCATTAAACCCCTGAGAAAACCCTTGGTTGTACTGCATTCATGATGGGCTGGTAAAATTATAGTTTTAAGCCTAGTTTCTTATTTTTCTTTCATAATGAATATGCAATGACTTGTGACTCTCTGGCGATTATGTAGGAGCATTTATTGAATTAATTGGGTCAAAATGAACTAGTTATGACTCATGATGGTGTTCCCATCACCAAGTTAAATCATGGCTACTTCTCAAACACCACTCAAGAGAAAGAAGAACACTTAAAAAGATTATATCCTCAAGAATATTAGAGTGTATTTTTTTTGTTGGGTGATGAGTTTAGAATGTGGGTCAAGTAGTCATTCACCAAGCCAATTTTTTTTTATTTATATTTTTTGTATATTTTTTTTAAACACGCAAACAACCAAAGGGTGGAGTAATACTCACAACTAGTCTTCACTGCACTTTACTCCATCTCTATCGTCGCGAATCGCGTTCCTTCGTCGCCCATGGGTTGAGTTCCTATAATCAATTAAGTAGAGGGAGAAAATGAGTTAGATGATGTGAATACGAATGCAGGATGAAAGCAACAAAAGAAATCCGTTGCCTCCCCGACAACGACAACAAAAACTGACGCGTGCGAGACGCAATTGTTTAATTGTGTCGTTATAGCATGCGTTCGCGACATTGGTTTTAATTTAGAATATGGATTTGGTGAATCCAAGTGTCAAACACAAGGAGGCGTAAAATCAGATTACTTTGTTGCTTTTAGTTGTCACATGAAGTTTGGTTTGCTTGTGAGAGAACGAGAAAGAGAGAGAAAGAGTAGGGTTAGAATCTTTCTTTGAATCACGACATTCATTCAACAAAATGAGAGCTATATAAGAAACAACATCAACATCAACATTTAGCATGCAACTTGAGTTTGTTTACAAATATAACAATAGCTAAAAGCTTAAACAAAAGCAATATGAAACTAGGGTAGAGAGAGAGAGAGGAGAAGGTAAAGCGGCCACGGCGGTGGAGGAGGGCTCCGTCGGCAGCTTGACAACTCCGGCGAGTGTGAAGTATGCTTAGTGAAGCTAAGAAGGAACTAGGAGTAGGGTGGAAGATGTGTGTGTATTCAATTCTTCCAATGGGGTGGTTGAAGGGGGTTTAAATTGGAGAAAAAGGGCTTCTAATTGAGGTAAGGGGGGTTTAGCGACGTCCTTCCAAAAACGTTGCTGAAGCCCTCCTCCCGCCAGTCCAAGTGCGCGCGCATTCTTCTTCTTGCGCCACGCCCGTGATCCGTGTGCTTGCTCTATGAGCCGTCTAATCGAAGATCGGACGGTTGAGACTTTGCCCGCGTCGCTGGTTCATATCATGCTTGCGGAGCGCGCGCCTCACACATTATTGCGTGCGTGCCCATCGGGCGCGCGAGGGTGCGCCATGTTGTGTCCATTCGCATCGCTCGCTGTTGATCGGGCGACGTGAATTAGCTGTGGTGCGCGTTGGGTTGCGGATTAAAGCATGGTGCGATTCGAACCCTCGCCTCTCAGCGTGAGGGCGAATCGCGGACCGCTGCACTACTCCTTCGATTGGTCGCGGAGACAAGGTCGGGCGTGTTGACCATTGGATGGAAATCCAACAGTTAGATTTGATGCTGAGGCTGCGAAGGCGCGCAGGCGAGGGATGCATGCAGGCGAGGGTTGCGAGTTCTTAGCCGTTTGATCGAAGGATCTGACGACTTAAAGTTGCTGAGCATGATGAAGAGGTGCGCCACGTGTGAGGGCACATCAGATGCTGCCACGTGGCCATCTGTGGGCTGTTGATCATCAATCAATGGCCAGAAATTCTTGGGCTAGTTGAGGGAGCTCCAGATGTCGGATTTGAGTGATTTCGAGTCTGTTGGACTCGATTCGTCGATCTGAGTCCATCCGTGCGATCCGATTGCTCATCTGAGGCCTATTTCAATATGCATTTGTACATATGGCCAGTAAACATTGATTATAAGCAATTTTAATTTGTCATGCATGCAATGCTCCTAAGCCCATTATGGTATATCATTAACACACATATACCCTCAAAATCGACCTTGGTTGATGGAATTATCATCCTTAAATGTAGAGTTATCACACCCAAAAGAAGGGATTCTTTCCCCTTGCATGTGCATGTGTGTGAGATCGCGGCAGGCCGTGGGAAGCTCGGAGGAGGTCGAGGACGCAAAAAGCTTTGCGATGGCGATTGTGGCTTTGACGGAGACAGCCGGAGGTGGTTGGCTAGTGAGGTGGTTGGCTGGCGGTGTGGGTGGTTTTGGGTGGCTAGACGATAGTCGGTTGGTGCATTTGAAGGCATGGTTGTGCTCGGGAGTCGAGGCAAGCTCATTGGCATCGACAACGCGTCGAACGGAGAGGTATGGTGGCGGCTGCGTGGGGGTTAAACCCATCGGTGGTGGGTTCTTCTTCCCTATTGGTGATGAAGAAGACGAAGGAGGATGGAGGTGCTGCAGCTGTGAGGACGTCGCAGAGGGAGGCTGAGGTGCGAGCTATTGCGTGTGAGGGCATGTGTGTGAGGTCTGTGGCACGTGGAGGAGAGGGCGGTGATGGAGGGTCATGCATGGTGAGGGAGGTTGTGGGCATGCGGGGCTATGGGTGCACAGGGTTGGTGGCATCGACAGCTGCACATGAGGGCGCACGCGAGGTTCATAGTTCAAGGAGAGGGTGGTGCTGGAGGCTAAAGAGAGGAGGTTGTGGGTAGTGGTGGCTCGTGGAGGTGCGGTGGCTCCGTTGCATGGTCTGAAGGACGAAGAAGATCGCAGAGGAGGAGGATGCGCTGGTCTCTAGACATTCGAGAAGGCTCCTGGATGACTTAAACGAAGAGGAGAGGGGGGACGTGTGCTCCTTCTTGGCGATGGATGCTGTGGAGGAATTCGTCGAGGGCGTGGTTACGAGGATGATGAAGGCACGGTCATGGATGGAGCACAGTGGTGGAGAGGTCGTGGTGCTGAAAGAGGAGTCACGGTGGTGATGTCGGAGTTGTCACCTCCGACCATGGCGGTGGCATGTGGTGTCGTGATGTCATGGTCAAGGTGTCGCGGAGGTACACAGTAGTGGGAAGGTTGCGATCGACGAGGTGGTCGTCGTGGAGGCTTGCGGTGGTGGTGCAGGTCTTGTGCTTGGAGAGAGGGCTCTCCCCTTGTGGAGGAAGAAGATGCCTCCCCAACGGCTCATGTCCTGTTATATAAAGAATAAGAGAATGTGAGAGAGAGAGAGAGAGAGAGAGAGAGAGATATTTGAGGAAAAAAATAAATAAGGGAATGCAATTGATGAGTTGATTGAGAGACATATAAGGATGCAAGCTCTAAATTGATTACCTTGCTATTTTTGCTAGAAAAAATCCCAATGTTACTATGATATCTCAAATTGAGATTTGATGTGATGCATTTGCCTCCAAAATGAATAATTAACCCCTTCATATAAAGATTAATGCAATTAATACATGAAATGAAAAATCTAAAGCTTACATAATTTTGTCAATATCATGCATGCTTTAAATTAATCTCTCATTCCAATAATAATATTCTTAGGCTTTAACTTAGTTCACTAAAGTGGACCTATCACAACCTGAATTAAATAAACCGGTACCTCTTTTGTTGCCATTCCTCGGAACTTCGACCCTTTAGGGTCCTGGGTTTTGGGACATGATAACCTTCGGTGGTATTAGAGTATGCACTTCATTGGAAGTGTGTATGTTGCGACTGGTATAGGGTTGCGATCGGACCTCGATTGTGGTCGGGCTATGATGGCACATGTTTGATTTCTTTGATGTGCTAAGGATGCCTCTGAGGAGTAAGTGTACTCAAGGTGGTTATTGGATCGGCCGTGAGAAGGAATGGAGCCAGCGAAAGTGGCAGAGGATAGAAAAATCCTAAGGATGAAGTGGTCGGGATGTATTAGGTTCCTCGACGGTATGAAGAGCATGGTGAAGTCACATACTTTTTGGGAATCGATGATCCCTCCGTGGCGGAGGATTGGATCTTAATGATTGAGAAAATTTTGGTTCTCTCCAGATTGGAGGAGAACACAAGGTAAGGATGGCTATGTTCTAGCTCGAGGGTATTGTAGTACAATGGTGGGCCACAGTGCAAGTTTCTGAGTTGTCGCTAGTCACTTAGGACAGGATCTTGAAGCTGTTCAATGGTCAATTTTATTCGTAAGAATGAAAGGCTTCGAAACAGGATGAATTTATGGATCCCTGATAGGGCCAGATGACAGTGATAGAGGATAGCGTCAAGTTCATGGAATTACTTTGCTTCGCTGGAAAAGCCTTCATGAATGAAGGGCAATAAGTTTGGAATTTACTTAGAATGTAAAGGATGACCAGAGAGTGCACTTAGCTGGGATCCCAATGATTGGTCTGATTGAGATAGCTAAGAGAGCTATGACAATCACTTCTTGAGATAGGAGGACCTATTCGCAGAGGTTGTGCTACAGGTACAGGAAACCTAGACATTTAATGAAGGACTGTCCTATGAAGAAGCCAGTGGCAACCTGGATTGCAGGACACCAAGGTGGAGACGACAACAAGTTGAGAGCTACTTTGTGGGTTGCACAAGAGATTGAAGCCGCTCCTTTCATGGTAGGCTCAAGATATCTTTGATTTTTGATGCATGGATTTTGCTGTGAACTACCTTTGTGATCTTTTGTGACCCGAGGGAGGGTCTTCGAGATGTTGTAGTAATTATGGCTAAATGTAAGGAATGCGATATTCCATTGACACTCGTGCTTGTTTTCTTGTGGTGTGATGGCCTTCTAGCAGACTTGGTTTGTCGCTTTGGAATTTGCTTGTAATCATTTACGCTTACACTCGATCACCTTAGCTGATTTCAAGGACGAAATCTTTTCTAAGGAGGGTAGGGTGTAAGTGCCTAAATTGTTAGACATACTTAATGAGATAATTAAAGTCATAATTAATTACTTAATGATAGATTTGTAAGGATCCAATAACTTTGAAGGTTTTATTTGATGATTCAATCAATTTATATGTATACATACATATACATACATACATATATATATATATATATATATTCTAATTATTTTTATTTTTTTTTAATTTATGATTGAGCCATCTTAGCTTGCTCGAGAAGCCGCCAGTCCCATATAGGGCACCTTTGGGATCGGGTGGGAGAGATAACCACTGCCGACCTCTCTCCTTCTCCTCCTCTTCTTCCCACGCCGCTTCCCTCGTCCTCGTCGCCCTCCCTGCGCACGCAGACGACGACATGGTGGCCCTCACAAAGGAGACCTTCGAGAAGCTCGTTGCGTAGGAGAGGGGAATCCTGCTCTTCACGCTCTTTCTCGTCGTCCTCTTCCTCCTCCCCTCGCACGATCGAGCTGCGGCTGCCACTGTAGCAAACGCAGCCTCTGTCACTATTGATGTCGCAGCTGCTCCTGCCGCTGCCCTTGCTCCTACTACCGTCACTGTTGGGGTGCGGCTGCTGCTCCTGCTTTTGCTGCCGCTGCTGCTGGTTTGTACGAGAGGGCGGGGGTGAGGTTGGGACATCACCCCTCTCATTTTTTCCCGCTGCTGTTGCTGCTGTTGTCACTGATTGTAAGGAAGAGAAGGAGAACGCCCAATCTGAGGTAGGGATTTCCTCCGATGTTGTACCTTTTTTTGATTCCCATGCTTAGGAGCTATAACAAGGATTGAATTGGAAGTGAAATCAATGTTTTACATGCAAGGATTTGAGTGATGCATGTGGTGTTTTTATCCCATGGTGGTTTATGTGAGTGGTAGTGGGATTTTTCTAGTCAAACCTTACCTTAATGTTTGGTTGGAGATTTAATTAGTTCATTATGTACCTTGCGTGTATGTTAGCTTGTGGTTAATGTTCCATGGGTTTTGAATGAACTAAGTATGTGGTTTATGGGGTGTTTGATCACCATTGACTTCTTATACAAAGGTTCAATTGTGAGAGGTTGGGACGCCATACTCTGTGGTCTTTTAATATTAAAGCAACTAATAGGTTTCCCAAGGTATTTTTGATTGATGATCCAATTATGTGTACACACCCTCGGATGTGTCTCTTTCAAGGTTCTTCGAAATGTGGATCCTTAGAGGGTCCATGTTAGCTTGTCTTGAGACCTTAAACTATAATTGCCTTTCTTTTTGAGAGTTGGACATTCTCACAATGTAGCTGACATGAGGCACATAGGGACTTCATGGTAAAGTTGGTAAATCATAATCATTTATCTGGATGGAAAATAGAATGCATTATAGGGGAATCAATTTGTGAGGAAGGTGTTATGTTGAGAATCAGCGATGGTCCACCTTGGCAATGAAGGATTAAACTGGTGGTGAAAGGTTCCATTAGTTGAGTAATATTTGATAGAAAATTAGCAATGGACCTTATGCTTATCAAAGTGAGATTTATAATGGGCTTCATATGCATGTAAGGTACTTGACAACTACTTGGGTTGGTGAAGGGGTTTTGTGGTGTAGGTTCGTTGGAAAGAGTTTTAAAGTTCATAGAAAGGGATGATTGATGTTGAGGTCTGGTGTCAAGCATGTTTAGGAAAGGAGTTGAGGTTTTTGCTGTGTTTGATTTGGTTGAGATAGTTGTGTGGGTTATTGTTTTAGGGCCTGGAGGGACATATGTTATTAGCCTGAAAGGTTTGTTGGTTTTGGTTGGAAAATTACTCCTGGTGTTGGGCACGTGAGGAAGGGCATAGGATGTGTGAAATCTTATGAGATGAAGATGTTTAGTTTCTCGATAGTGGTCATCTTGGTTTTGTTGGCTAGGTGGTTGTAGGTGTCCGTTTTGTTCTTTAGCACCCATTGGAATTTAGGTGAGGAGTGCTTTAGAGTCTAGATATTGGTTTCAATATTTGATCTTTCTTATGCCATTTTTGATCGTATCAATTTAGGCGTGGGAATTGGTCCCTTCGATTCTTGGAATCTAAATGTTATAAACCTTCGATGCTTTTTGTTATATTACACTCTGTGGATATAGAGGAAGCCTTTAACTTGATTGTAATTCAAGGCCTAGTTTACGACCACTGTTTGCTTACTATAAGGATTACTCATGTAATTGTCAAAACACCAACAACAATAATCATGCAGTTATATGAATGGTAAGATAATGCTTGTAGCCAAAGCTACATGTGTTTCTTTTTGGGGTGTGTCCACATGTATAGTTGATACCTTTATAACATGTAATTATTATTTTTAGTAAGTATTGACTCAAGTAAAGGGTCCCTAAGCATGAATGCCAAAATACTAATTTAGTAGGGGTTCTGCATTAAATTTTAGTGGAATATGGACAATGAGGATGCTTATGGAATTGTGTTTGTAGTAACATGACCTGGTTTCTAACTATTTTTCTTGTGTTTTTACCGCTTTTGGATGCGGGGTGTGCTCGTCGATTTTCTGTCGCTTGTTGTTCCATGGTGTGGTGGTGGGGTGTGCCCACCTATTTAAATTGTGATATGCATGCACAGTACAGGTTGCAGGTACAGGTTTTTGGGAAAATATCTAATAAATAAGGGATACTCTAGTGGATTTTCGATAGGTCTCAACCTTATAATTTAATTAAAACTCAATTGTCTTCTGAGGTACCTAATTGACGGGATGTCGAACCCTAATTTGTTCCACCCTGCTTGAATTTTAAAATGAATATTAAAAGTTTATGGAATCTTGCTAAGTAAAGGATTGAATCCAAAATGTTGAACCTGAATTGACTCAGTCAGAGTCAAATAAATGGAATGCTTGGTTCCTAAGGTTTTGAGTAAAGCTCCAGGTGATACAGTAGGTCCATAGGGCTCGTTCCGAACTATGCTCCTGCGAGGAGCTGCTCCTAACAGGAGCATTGGTGTGGCTCGACAGTTTTGACTAATCCTGCGATGATAATCTGGTTTTATATGTGACTTGTTATTGTTGGGCACGAATCGAGCTTACGCTTCGTGGTCGCAAGGTATAGGCCTGGGTAGCTTTCAAGCGGCCCAACTCTTTTGGTTGAAGTTAGCAATGTACTCGATATGTTGAGAACGGGTAGGCCTTTCTCGAGGATCAGCAGACTTGCTAGCCTTTCCCCTTGCTAGGGTGAGACTATCAGGCTGGAATCCAAAGGAAAAGATGCATCTTAATATCCTTTGGTATAGGGGGATGATTTCTAGAATCTGATTACTGATGCGAGTGAGAGAATAAGTTATAATAATCAAATCATGAGGGTTTGGGGAAACTTGATTAGTGGGTTTTGGACCACAGTGGTTGGTCGGGTTAAATCAACCTGAGGCTTTGAGTTCGGCTAGGGATATAGCCAATTAGTGATACTGTACACTACCTTGTGTTTTGACTGTAATACAATAGTTGTTTGTTCCCCTTGGCTGATTGGCTTATCCCTACTTTGTGACTTAATTTCAGGTGTTTGCTTTTGTATGTCGTTGTTTACGGCTAAATCGTCGATGTTAGGATATGTATGCGTCGTAGTATAGTTAACGAAAACTCAAGAAGCACCTAAATTTATAAAGCTTGAAAACAATGAGTTCGAGGTCGTTCGCAAGGAGAAAATGAAATTCACGTACTAATCACATTCAGAAATAATGAGCACAATTAATTAAGTATAAGAAAGATATGCGATAGATAATATATGCAGAAATAATTCAATAATATCTCAAGAAACCACTATGATAAAAATAAAGAGAGAATAAAAACAATGGTGATTTAAATCACCACTTAATTTTCTAATTAATCATGTATCTCATGTATTCAATTTAACTCAAATATCGCTACAGTGGTATCAACCAGTTATCCACTTAATTCCACGTGAGATTAAATACTAAGTATCAACTTAAATATTCCCACAGTACCACATCAGACGTCCTCAAAGTTTCACAGACAACTTAACCATTAGAGCCTCAGAACCACAGCAAGGCGCACAAGGGCACCAAGCCTCACACTTCACTCAAGCATAGGGCCACAGAGGAGTGAATAAACCTTTCAGCGGTTAAGTGTTAGCCTTTCTTTAGCACGTACCCTAAGGCAAAACCCTCCCCCTCATAGATTCTCCTCTGCTTCTCTCAGAACTAGATAATCGGGTCATTAGGCGGTAAATGGATCTGGGTATTGGGTCTAGGTCTGCGTGCATGTGTGCACGGGCGAGGAGTGAGAGCGTGAGGAGGCGCATGCGAAGGGGGACCCGATCCCCCGTGTTTTCGGGCAAGGGGCTTAAGGCAGGAAATCAACTTATATGCCGCGCAAGCCTTGTAAACGCACGATGTGGGACTAATTTCGTCCCCTTTCCTTTGCGCGAAGCTTCAGGTGAAGGCCGCTGCAATTGTTGCTGTTGCTGCGGTGTTTGCTCAATTGGAGCAGCTGGAAACTTGAGGAGACGTTTCCTCTTTGATTGAGGATGGCAGCAGGTCGGATGGTGGCCATAGAGAGGCAGTTGGTGTCAATGAAGACGAAGGTGGCTGCGGACGTCTGACGAACACCTGTAACAGAAAGTACAAGCTCTAGGCCCAAATTAAGTCATTCATCAGCATTGTCGGAGCATGGCGAAGGTGGTGGCGGTGTCGATTTGGTGTGAGTGTGAGGTGGTCGGATGATGACGGCGGAGGTGGCTTTGAGTGGGTGAGTCCGGCCAGTGGTTCCAGAGGTTAAGAGCTCTAATAACCTTGGGGCTTTTGATCTCTAGAAGTGGTGGTGTGTTTGGTGGCGTGTGTTGGTCAGGGGAGCTCAACGGAGCTTCGCCAGCCATGGAGAAAGACGGAGGAAGAGAGTGGTGGTTGTCGATTGAAATGAGCGGGGAAGGAGCTAGAAAGGTTCAGGAGAGGGAGAGGAAGGGGGTTAGCTAGCTAAAGGACTAAGGGGATGAGGAGTAGGTGTGCCGGTGTGATTGCCAGAGTCGGAGGGGATGAAGTCTTCGATGAGGGAGAATGGCGGCGGCGATGGAAAAAGTAGCTCCTACTGTGGTTGGCGAGGAGTGGAGGAAGGAGATGGAGGTATTGGGCCGGTCAATTTGATCGTTGGCCAGCCTGAGGAAGGAGGAGAGGGTGCTCGTCGGAGCTTCGGTCGGAGGAGGCTAGGGAAGGAAGGGAAGAAGGTTCTTGGCCTCAAACCTTGCTCAGGAGATCAGCGAGGAATCCAAGGTTTAAATAGCCCTCAACGTAGAAAGAGCCCTGATTGAACCTCTTTTAGGAATCAAGAGAACCCATAGATTTCGTGCGTTCGCATGATCTCCATGCTACGAATCAGGGTCCAAGATCTTGATGGAATCGATCCTCATCGTCTGAACACCAATCCCACCAAATTTGGTGGGATTTGGTGGCGATTTGATCTAGTTTTAACTCGGTCAAAGGTTGGTGCTGAGGTCGGTTGACCTCTAATGGCTGTAGGGACCAATCTGTGAAGAAGATAGGAAACCTAGGGGCCTATTTGCAAGGGATTTCGAAAGCTGAGGGTCTGAGTGAGAGAAGTAGAGATTTTAGGGATTGAAATGCAAACTAGGTCAAGATGAACTTTAATTGGGTCTACATTTTGGAATTAACCTAATTCGAACCAAAGGAATTTGATGGCGAAGTCAGATTTGAATTTTGATTATGTTTGAATGGGTAATTTGCACAGAAGCCCAAATTAAGGAAGAATTCCGTTTGCGACTCTGTTCAGGGTCAAAATGAGCTTACATGGTCAAACCAAAGGTACCAATCCTCTTAAAATATTTTTCTATGAATTTTAGGAGGTTTAGATGAATTTTATCTTGGCCATAACCTCTTCAATTTAAGAGAGCCGGAAATTAAGGTTTTGGGTTTTGATTTAGTTTTCGAAATGCGTGAAATCCTGTTTCTGACTGTGGACCCACTCTTAGGACTTTAATGCTCAATTGACCTTAAATTAATCACTGACAAAACCCCATGGTTAACCTACTTTCATGATGTGATGTTAAAACTGTAGAATTAACCCTGTTTTAGTATTTTTTTCTCAGAATGGATTTGCATGGAATTACATCTCTCAGGTGATTATGTAGGAGCATTTGTCATTTTATTTTCACTAATTTAAGCTAGTTATGGCTAATGATGGTGTTACCATCAGTTGTTGACACTCGAGATTTGTCGCTGGTGTTTTTTCACCGAGATTTCTGGTAGGTAATCTTTTATGCTCTGTTTCCGTTATAACTTCCTGCTTAGCGTATGTTTAATTTTTGCTTTTCTTTATCAATTATGTGCCATCCTTTTCGTACTTTCTTCCATTTTATGTATTTAATGGACTCTTTTATAACTCGACTTAGTTAGGTACAACCTGAATTAGATAAACTAGCACCTCTTCTGTTGTCATTCCTCAGAACTCCAACCCTCATTTAGGGGCCTGGGTTTTGGGGCGTGATACACCCATCAAGGGTGGAACTAGGTGAACAATCACCCGTGTTTATGTGGTTGGTTGTATATTTTTATTTTCTTGTGGCTACGTTATGTCTCCTATGTATACAAATTCTTTGATGGGCCTCGATGGCGATTTCTGAGGCCCATCAAATGGCATCGTTTGTGAGAAATGGCAACAAAAATGCCATGGATTGAGCTGTATTTTTTCCCACCCTAGTTAGGAAAGGAGTCTTGATTTTGGGCACCGCCTACCTTAAGAGCAGGCTAGCTAAACCCAAATCCACTGAGATCCTTCGACCAGGAGCTCTCATTATCATAGATGTGACACCTTTACATCATGGAAAAGCCCCCACTGAGTTGGGTTTCTTGATTTGGGCTTCTGAAAAATCCTTTAGCTCTTGATAATATATTTACTATCCTTCTCTCACCTACAACTTGATGGGACAACCCACTATTGTGCTTGAACTGGGCACCTCCCATGATCTCATCACACCTTTCCTTACAGAAAGAAAATATTCATCTACGATTAGAGGTAAGACTCCAGTAAGCCATGACTCCCATTGGACATCCCATCATTTTTTGCGCATCGTATACTTTGAGCCTCTCTGGAGATTGGGTGAATTGCCCCGTATACTTTAAGATTGGGGTATGCCGTCACGGGGATAGGTGCTCCCGCCTTCACATTAGCCTGAGCATCAGCCTCACCCCTTTCCTCTCCATTGTGTATCGAAGGCCCGATAAGGAAAGATCATCAAAGGACGTTGGAACTCAACTCCATGCGAGCTCCATCACAGCCATGACCTTCCTGTTGGAGGAGCTCCACTTGCCTGGAGGCACCAACTAGGCCATAAGGCAGCCAATAGCCCCCTCTTCACCGGTTACGAGCGTTAGCTGGTGGATCCATCCAGCTAGCTCCATTAAATGATCCTCACCTGAGGCACCATAGTGATAAGTTCAAGTGACATGATGGCTCGGCAAGATCTCCTCAGCCACGACCTGAGCAACGCTTTTTCACCCCCTAGGGTCGTCGGTTGACCTTCAGCCTTTAGCCGACTAATCTGGCCTTTAGCCGGGCCCTCTAGCCTTTGGTCAGTTGATCTGGCCTTCAATTGACCCCTCAGGCCATCGACCAAATGGACCGTACTCTTATTAGGGGGACCTCGGATGGGTGGTGAGGGGGGCTGCCAGCAATGCATCTCGTAACCCTAGGTGATGTGCCCACCCTTGCTTTCTTCGTCGCTCGACCTCTTAACTTCCCACACTCTTTGCACTATAGTGTGGATCGTAAGAGCATCACAGTTGCCACTATCCAATAAAAAATAAAAAGGAACCTTCGTGGATGCCATCATATCTCTTCTTTCCTCATGTTCAATGAGGCAAAAATTTGAGAGATCTCCAAATAAAGAGAGCGGAAGGGTCGGGAAGACCCTCCATAATTGAAGAGGCGGCTTGTCTTGGGCTGATTGACTTCCTAGTCTTGGCTTAAAAAAAAGACAAACAAAAGCTTCTATCATATGCATGGGGGGCACCATTAGAAGAAAATTTTCGACGCCAACAAGTCCATTTACAACCAAACATCGCATCTTCTCTCCCATTAAAGATAAGTAAAATTTTTTCTATTTCATAAAATAGATGTCCATCTTTACAAAATGTCATCTATATGCCACTCATCTCCTCACCTGCATGTAAATTGTTTCATACCGGGACTGGAAAACCCCATTGCGTTCCTGACTAGCATGCGCCACTTGCACAAGACAAGCTGCCAGTAGATACTCCAACTAGAGAGAACCTCAGGCCCTCTGAAAGCGTTGGTTCCATGCGAGGAACCTTGGCGGGAGAGCTTGGCTGCTCTAGTCTTGCTAGTACGGATAATGGGTCGAGATCGAGTTCGAAGTCGGGAATTGAATTCTTGTAGTTGACATAGCCAAACTACAAGAGTGGTGGCAAATGATGAGGAAAGAAATTGACCTTGCAAAGCAAGCTCAAATGACTCGTGATCAGACCAACCGAACCTGTCTAGACTTGGTCCGTGTGGGAATGTGAAGAGGCATTGACCACCAAGCGATTACGAGTTAACACAATAACTCTCATCATGTCTCCATAACTTCCCCACTACTTTGGGGTTACACATCCAAATGTGTAACCTCTCACGTTTGTATTTTATAAATTAGTTCCTAATCCATAAGGAAAGGGGACACATCCAATGATGGGCAACCCAAAGGCTCTTTAGCCTACTATCTCATGTATCGTTCTCACCTATAGTGGATATTGAGGGTTAGATCCCCTCCCCAAATGTACACCCATCAAAGGTGGAACTAGGTCAACAATCGTCTATATTCATATGGTTGCTTGTATATTTTTATTTTCTCATGGTTACATTATGTCTCTTGTGTATACAAATTCTTTAATGGACCTCAATGAAGGCCTCCGAGGCCCATCAAAAACCTTGTGCACTTATTGTTTATTATGAATCCTCTGATATCGTTTGTCGCTTATTTGCTTATTCATTCCTTTATAGAATGTTTAGTGTTTCCTTTCTAGGATTTTTAGTGCCTTCCATCTCAATTCTCACGTTACATTAGGTATTGATCGCGTGGTTCAAAAGATAATAAAGAAGTGCCATTGTACATGAAAACACAATTGCTTATAAAAAAACATTGAACTCTCAAAATAAATAGAAATTAGTATAGTGGAAGTTTAAGTCATCCTCAGGGATGCAAAATTATCTAAATTACTTTATACGAATTTAAACAATGTTTTTAGATTTTTGGAAAATTTTTTGATTTTTTTGAAATTTTATAATATGGGATAAAAAATATTTCTATATCTAACAACTAATCCTAAATTAACAAAATAAAAATGCACAAAAAGTGAGAAACAAATTAACTAAGAATTAGAAACAAAGAAATTGATGTAAATAAAAATAAATCACTAAAATAAAATTTTATTAATGAAAAATAATGTCAAATTACAAGTAAAGAGAGAAAGAGTAGAGAGAGAAAGAGAGAGAATGAGAGAAGGAATGAGTAAGGAAAGGATCTTGATGTAGTTATGACAACATAGGGTGGCAAGATGTTAGCTACGGCAATGAGGTGGGAATGTGCCTAAGGCTTCCCGTGCTTTAGAGAAAGACAGAGAGGGATAGACGAAGAAAGGGAGAAGAGAATAAATGAGGGATAATGAGAGGAATGAGGGATCCAAGGGGACAAAGTGGGTATTTAAAGGGGTAGGAGACCCCTAAATTCACTACCCCCTTAAAACCCACTCTAAATAGGTTTAGGACTGAAAATATAGTGAGGGAATACAAGAAATCACATTAGGATTGGATTTTGCTGCATGGAAAGTGTCAAAATCGCATTCTAGGTGTGCAAGGCACGCCCTATGCACGCAGCTCGCTTGCCTAGAGCTTTACTGGGCCACGCTGAGGATGGTTGGTGCTAGGTTGGGTGCACTAACAACACATTGAGAGCTTTGAGCAGAGAGTGAGTGTGCAAGGACAAAGTGCTATGTTAGGCATTGGCGTGCGCGATGTGGGAGTTGAGCACACAGGGTGCACTGGGTTGTTTGCTGATCTCATCATGACGTTAGCGCATCCTTTTTTTCGATTTGTTTTTCATTTCCTTGTGGTTTGCACGATTGTCATTTTTAAATCACCTTCGCGGTTGACTACGTCGGCTCGTGTTCTTTCATATGAGACTAATATTTGATATATTTTACTCACATTTTTTCATACATTTAAAAATTAAATAAATTAGATTATTTCCTATTGTAAAATAAAAAAAAAATAGAGGGAAAATTTATGTAAAATTATGATGTGATCAGGTATAACTTATAACTCAATTTACTAAACTAGGATTCATTGTACCTAGACTCCCTTGAGTTCGCTTGCAGTTATGGTTCAGCAACGTTCTACAATAGTATATTAAGAGGGCCCTTTGATCCTTCAACTAAACTTAAGGTTGCCCAATTACAATCATGTAGGCCTTTACATAGGAGACTATCCACACCATCTTTGGATTCATAGCCCATTTAAAATGTATAATCACCTTTCATGACACATTCTTTACTTGGTACAACTTACCATACAACCCACCAAGCTATGGTCTACAACTAACTACATATAGTGCAAGGCTCTCTTGGGTCTACAAATGCTTGTTCACCTACAATGCACCTTAGTTGTAACTTGATCATGAACCCTTAGTTCCCACAATTAGACACTAGGATTGCTTGTAGCTACTCTCTAGGCCCATGGGAATATTTGAACATGGTTCATGATCATTGAGACGCTAGAAAAATGTTGAGGAATTAAACAATATAAGAATGATGAATTAATGTGATTTTTATGTTTACAAAATATACAAAATGTTTGAAAATGATCAGAAGTGTTCGGAAGCATTTTAGAAAATATCAAGTGTTTATGAATTTTTTGCAATTATTTAAAGCATTTAAATAACATTTCATGATAAATAGGTCATGCACATATGATGCAAATTTTTTTACATTATTGATTATCATCTATATATATGTGTGTGCACAAAAAGCTAATAGGTTTTAGGGACGGTTATACAAACTAAATATGTCCATGCTGCAACAGAAGGCTGAACGAAAATTGCATGAAAATTGAACAGTAATGAATAAACGTGATGTGTATTAACGTGTTGTGTGAAAATACACTTGAAGCTATGCACAATGATTAGAAGTCTAGTTTTACGTTTGAAGTTTTAATTTTTTGATTGATATTAGAGCCAATGTAGATTTCCACAATTAAATATCAAGTAAACTAAGCTAAGTCAAGTAGGCTTGAATGAAGTCCGTTAAACCCAAGCCAAGTTTCATAGAGCCAAACCAATTCTGAACAGGGCTTAAAAGCAACTAAGGATTGATTTACTTGTTTCACAACCCACTTACATTTGAATTATTTAGCTGTTAGAATAGAAAATTGGCAAGTTCAACCAATCATGGTTACTCCAACAAATTCAATTGGTAATTTTAATTATTGGAGGTAGATATATATATGGAAGATATTATGTTGACATTTAGTAATCCAATTGTGATGGATTTGCTCTTAAATCGTGACTGTGAAAAAGGGTATTTTAAGTCATTTTTGAGGCCCCTCTAAACCTATAAATAAAGAATCTATGGAGCATTTGGAACACACAGCATATATAAGTGGTAGAAAAGCTTTGTAGAAAAGTTTTAATTACCTTTGGCTTTTTAATTCTAGGGCTCTAGTTCTAACTATAATGGAGAGAAATCTAGCAATCCTAGGAGATAAATGATTATGCTTTTTTAAGATTCTAGAAGAATCACTTGGTCTGAGTAAATTGCAAATCTGGAGAGGAAGCTCCATTGTAAAGAATATAAGGTCCTACTATTGGAGTCTCAAGTGCAGTAATTCTAATCGTTATCTTTTCGATTCTAGAGAAGCCTAGTTAGAATGAATTTTCATATAACTGAAACTTAAATGTTGTGGGTTAATTTTATAAAGCTATTGTGATAACCCAGACCTAAGTTTGAGTCATATTAAGAAAAATTGATTTTGACAACTTGTTAGGTATGGACTTAATGGATCGATAGCAAGCACAAAAAATATTTAAGCTTAAGTTTTCAAGTAGTAATTCTTAATCTTTTAAACTTTAATGTCCCAAATTTGGCTCCTAAGTTGTTTCAGAGTTGATCATGTTGTTTCTAACCCATTGATACTCATCGAGGTTGGGTTGGGTCAAGGTACCTTGTAAAATGTGAAAAACTCACATTTCTAGTCAAACCTCTATCACATTGATCCAAAATAGATCATATATGATGCAGGTGAATTCTTCTTATCACAAGCCTTTTATTTCATGTGAATTTAAGATGTGTGTTCTCCCCGTGAAATAGATACACAATAGTGAGTTCGTCGTAGTAAAAGTGCATAGAAACTTTTAAATTTATATTCAAATCGAACTCGAGAATAATGAAATTGACGCTTTCAAAATGGAGTCCGAGTCATTCGTAGGGAGATAGATGGACAAATTTGCTTTCCTATGATCTAAGGAATAGATAAATAATACTGGATGCGAAATTAATATCGACTATAGGAACTAGAACTAAAGTCTACTGGAACTACTAGAATGCAATTACTAGATCTATTAACTAGAATAAGAACTAGAAGTAAACAAATAACTTGAAGGCAAGTAAAAGAAAAATAACTAGAACTTTATTGCAAATCAAAGTTGGAACAAGTAGAGAAGATTACAACTAGTAGAATGTCTAGAAACAAATCTGACTACAACTAGAACTAGAATATAAGAACTAGAAACAAAGGGCTTCGAAGGTGAAGTCTGGAGTAGAGTCGCAGTAGTAGATGCTAAGGCGCATCTAAGAACTCCAAGCGGAGGGCGTGAAGATGAAGAAGACTAGTTCTAGTTGGTGGTACCTTTTTTGGATGTAGGAAGAATTAAGGACTAAGGGGGGCGTGCCTAGGGTTTATATATAGGGATTAGGAAGGCTTCTTATTGGTCAATCTAAAGTGCTTAGGATTGATGAGGTGTAGGGTCCAGATTTGATCAAAGGGGGTGTCTGAAATAGGTGGATGTATGGACCATGGGATTAGGAATGAAGGGTAGAGATCTAGGCACAAGTGGTTGAGGGTTTTCTATCCTAAGGTGGCTGACGACTATGCGATTTGCTTCAAGGGATTTGGCTGACCAGTTGGTGGATTTTGGAGGCTCATAGGTGGTAGCTACGTTTTAGGATTTAGGTCAAGAGGGGTGGCACCTAATTAGGTTGTTAGGGAGGATAAGATCTAGGTTTAGCTTGGTATTTTAAGGCATTGGTTTTAGGATTAAGGAATGGGATTTGTGCTAGGGCTTAGTGACTAGAGTGGCCAGCCATTAAAGCGATAGGAGGAGGTCTTATGGCTGGCCATAAGTCTTCCTTGGTGGCTAAGTTAGGTGGAGGGATAAGTTGGAGGATAAGATTATGTTTTAGGAATTGGGATTTTATAGGATAAGGACCTAGTTTGGCCAACCAAAGTAGGTTAGAAACTAAGGTCCTTTTTCGGGAACTATAGGTGGTTGATTAGGCTATGTATGTGGGTGCTAAGTGTAGGAAATTAGACTACTAAATAGGTTAGGGTTAGGTCTAATTGGATTTCTAAATAGGTCCACCGGCTTGACTCAGCCTCCTTCTAAACGAGCTCAATTCTAGATGTCCCTCCTTCCATAATTTAATCAGCCTGAGACTTGGCACCTACATACATATGAATAAACACATCAAGGCACCATGAATAGTTAAGGGAAAATTTACATAAAAATCCAAACTTATGCATTTACATAATTCACTAAATTACTAATCTAACCTACATAAATGCATTCTAACCCAAATTACTCTCAAACTAACATTAGTTAAGCATTAATTAATATAAATAAATATGAAATTATCAACGTGCAACTTAAGTTACGTGCAAAATAAGTTAAAATAAGTAACAAGTGTAAATAGATTGAAATTCGAAGGGTATTTTACTCAAATATGATCTCCCAAATCCTAATCTAAGTCTTAAGAGGCCTACAAAAGATCCTAATTAGGATTTTGGAAATCATTAGTTTCCCATAAGTCATGCACAACTCGAGGAAAGAAAGAAATAACAAAGAAAAAGAAAAGGAGAAAGAAGAAAAGGATTGAAATAGTGAATAGAGGGTTGTCAGTAGGTTTTCATGCAAAAGTTACATCATAGCTACAATAGGGTGTCCACGTGCTAATGTTTGTCAATGATAGAGCAGATGGATGTGCTACTATTAGGCACTAGAGGCAAAAGTGTAGGCTCCTTCACATGCAAGAAGATGCACATTCTGGCACTTATGGGAGTGCGTAGTGGGTAGATTCCAGCCATGTATCATCCATCCTACAAGTGGTAGTGATCCACATCATGCGGGGCACCCTAATTACACCTCACCACATGGTAGTGGTAGTTTAGGCATTACTGGTTGATAGGATCTAAAGATAGATTGCTATGCACACAAACACTCAAACAAAGAATTAATAATAACAAGAAAGATTTACACAAATTACAATAACAGAAATTGACACAAGATATATAGTGGTTCCCCACTTACTTGGGTACTCCACTACCTAAGCCTTCCAACTTAGGGTTTTTAACCCGATTCCTTCAACTCCGAGGAAATTAATTTACTAAATGAGGTAATTAACGGGTTGCCTCAACCCAAGTACAAGAGATGGGTTTGTTGCAACCCAACGAGCAACAAGCTCAAAAACAAATAATGCACAGTTGTAAGAAAAATAAAATCTTACAACAAAGTTCCTACCTCCCAACAATAATTAAAATGAATACCAATTGAGAGCTTAGGATGGACGTGAATCACTTCGTAGATGCGTGACAAAAACATGTTGAGCTTGCAGGAATGTAGAGAGAGTGAATGGCAAGCTTCTTTCTCTCTTGAAAATATGGTGGAAATTTGGAATACAAAGCTCTAGAATTTTCCTTCTCTTTTCTTATGTGCAAACTAAGAGTCTAAGACTTATTTTATAGAGTTAGGACCTTAGTGTGTCGTCTACTAAATGTTGGGGTTTAAATCCCAACATTCATATAGCCAAAATTAAATTTCTAACCATTCAATTTTGAGCCAACGGCTACCTGGTACCGGTACTAAGGTATGGGTACCAGTATTCGTTGCTTCCGGATTTGGGTTTTAAACACTTAACACAAATCTGTAACCTACTTATACTGGTACTGATCATGAGTACCAGTACTTGCAGGGTACAGGTTGTTTCTATGAAAAAATCCAAACCTGTAACTCACAAGTACCGGTACTAAACTTTAGTACTGATACTTGTGGGTTAACAAGTATCTTTTTTAAGTAAATTAATCAATTACGTTCTTTGAAAATGATCGTAGTATAAACCCTAGTTTATCTCTAATTTAATTTACGATCTAAGTTGATTTTTTGTTAAGAGGTATACATTCTATGAAATAAAAACCTAATCTAAAAACTAAAGGACGAAGATGATCTCCTCCTCGATTTTTCCTTATCATCTTGCCTCCTTCATGCTATGATCTTCTCCTTCTCATCATCATGCCTCCATTTTTTGTTTGCCTTGATCTTTACCTAAATCTGAAAAGCATTCAATTGTAAACATTAATGCATAATAATTTTGTTAATACCAAAATAAGATGTGGCATAAGAATTCAACAATCTCCTCCTTTTTGGTGTTGACAAAACTATCTTGCAAATAGATAATAAATAATTTTTAGTAACGTTATTTGAAGGAAAAAATGCTTAATTAAATCCTCCCCCTAAATATATACTCCCCTTAAAAATATTACTATTTGCTCTTTATTCTTCTTTTCCTTTTTGTCAATCATAGAAAAATGAAGGGGTAAAGAATATTATACTATAAAATTTACCAATAGTAGGATGATGAATGTGGGTACCAAGCTCCGTTAGGTCATCGTTCTTGGTCTTCATTCAACCTATAGAAAGGTTGAAGTGTTCCGTTGTGTGCCTTGAACACCCACTGATTACTTTGATTCCATTGATCTACTTCTACAAAATAATGTAAAATGTCTTTTCTAGATTCCCATTTTCTTATGGGTCCTTTTGGGTTTGTGCCTTTCAAATCCTGAGATTTATAGACCTTTTTAGTGTTAGATCTATAATTCTTGGAATTTTTAGCTTTTTAATACATCCATGCATGTCTAGGTGCATATGATCTAGTATGCGTATTCTTTTTATTCTGACATTTTGATTTTAAAGCATCACAAAATTCAGTATTTAATCTAGTTGTTTTAAGATTATTTAAAGTCTCTTTAAAGTGCTCATAAATATCTTCTAGCTCTACTATCTTTGCATGCAACTGATTATTAGTCTCTTTTGACATTTCTAATTCTATTTTTAAACATGATTTGTCTACTTCTAATGTTTGATAATTATTTTTTAAAACTTTATTTTTCTTTTTAAACAACCTATAATTCTTCGTAAGCTTCAAGTAATTCTTCACAAGAAAAGTCAAGATTTACCTCATCTTTTGTGTCTTCTATAGTGGCTACCAAGCCAAGGTGTGCGACCTCATCATCATTGGAATCGATGTCCATGTTGGAGTCGCTATCATTCCACGTCGCTTTAAAACTTTCTTTCTTTTTCTTCTTGTTGGCTTCTTTTGTGTCTTCTTTCTTGCTTATGGGGCAATCCTTCCACACGTGACCTTTTCTCTTGCATTCATAGCAAACAATATCAGATGAAATTTTATTCACTTGCTTACCTTGCTTTCGAAGAAATTTCTGGAACTTTCTTGTGAGCATCTTCATTTCTTTATCTTCGGATTCTGAGGTGCTTGAATCCGAGTCCTTAATTACTCTAAAAGCTATATTCTTCTTTCTTGACGTCTTCTCCTTATTCTTCATGTTCTCTAGTTGAACCTTATAAGCCACAAGGCTTCTAATCAGATCATCCAATGGGAGAGTGGAGAGGTCCTTTGCCTCTTGGATGGTTGTGGTTTTTGGATCCCAATTACTTGTAAGAGATCTTAGGATCTTCCTTATAAGCTGCTCTTTCGTGTACTTCACTCCAAGGTTCTTTAGGAGGTTAACTATTTCCTCAAACCTTGTGTACATGTCTTTGATCGTTTCACCTTTTGTCATCCTGAAATACTCATATTCTTCGGTTAGAATAGAAATACGGGTTTCTTTTACCTTGTTAGTACCTTCGTAGGTGATTTGAAGTGTGTTCTATATCTCAAATGCTGACTCGCATGCTAAGATACAGTTGAATTCTTTCATTGACAATGCACAATAAAGTGCGTTTATCACCCTCACATTGTCGGTAATTTTCTTCTTTTGATCCACCGTCCACGTAATTCTTTACGGCCTCGGATCCGAGTACTTCTCTTGAATGAAGGTCTACGACTCCTCATCCATTGCCTTAAGGAAGATTTGCATCTTCCTCTTCCGGTATCCATAGTCCGTCTCATTGAAGTAGGGAGGACGTGTGATGACTGTCCTTCGGTTCGCTTGGTTAATGATGCCATAGCAAGAAAGGAATTTTACTTCTTCTTGCAACCTGCTCTGATACCACTTGATAGGATCTAAAGAGAGATTGCTATACGCACAAACACTCAAATAAAGAATTAATAATAACAGGAAAGATTTACACAAATTACAATAACAGAAATTGACACAAGATATATAGTGGTTCCCCACTCACTAGGGTTTTTAACCCGATTTCCTCAACCCTGAGGAAATCAATTTACTAAATGAGGTAATTAACGGGTTACCTCAACCCAAGTATAAGAGACGGCTTTGTTATAACCCAACGAGTAACAAGCTAAAAAACAAATAAAGTACAACTGCAAGAAAAATAAAATCTTACAACAAAGTCCTATGTCGCCCAATAATAATTAAAATGAATACCAATTGAGAGCCTAAGATGGACATGAATCGCTTTATAGATGCATGACAAAAACACGTCGTTGAGCTTGTAGGAATGTAGAGAGAGTGAATGGCAAGCTTCTTTCTCTCTTGAAAATATGGTGGAAATTTGGAATACAAAGTTATAGAATTTTCCTTCTCTTTTCTTATGTGCAAACTAAGAGGCTAAGACTCATTTTATAGAGTTAGGACCTTAGTGAGTCGTCTACTAGACGTTGGGGTTTAAATCTTAATGTTTATATAGTCAAAATTAATTTTTTAGCCATTCAGTTTTGAGCCAACGGCTAACTGATACCGGTATTAAAGTATGGGTACCGGTACTCATTACTTCCGGGTTTGGGTTTCAAACACTTAAGACAAATCTGTAACGTACTTGTATCGGTACTAATCATGAGTACCGGTACTCATTTCCTCCAGTATCGGTACTCGTTACCTCTAGTACTGATACAGATCATGAGTACTGGTACTTGCGGGGTACATATTTGTTTCTATGAAAAATCCAAACCTGTAACGTACATGTATACCGGTACTAAACTTTAGCATCGGTACTTGTGGGTTAACAAGTATCTTTTTTAAGTAAATTAATCAGTTACGTTCTTTGAAAATGATGGTAGTATAAACCCTAGTTTATCTCTAATTTATTTTACGATCTAAGTTGATTTTTTGTTAAGAGACATACATTCTATGAAATAGAAACCTAATCTAAAAACTAAAGGACGAAGATGATCTCCTCCTCCTCGATTCTTCCTTGTCATCTTGCCTCCATGTCATGATTTTCTCTTTCTCATCATCATGGCTGCATCATTTTCTGTTTGCCTTGATTTTCACCTAAATCTAAAAAGCACTCAATTGCAAATATTAATCCATAATAATTTTGTTAACATCAAAACAAGATGTGAAACAAGGTTCCAACTCTGGTTCCAATGAACTAGCTTTATTCGAGGCACTTTGTGCATTTTAAGTGGTTTATGATCCAAATGAACTCTATATTTCGCTTATAAGTAATTGTTGGAATCATCTTGATGAGTATTATCCATTGGTGAGTTCTAAAATCACTTTTGAGTACTTTTCTTGCAGGGAAAACCCTAGAATGTCTAAATGTCTATGAAATTTGCGATGTGTTTGCCCTAGGAACCTGATGATGTGTGGCTCATCATAGTTAAAATACCTAAGTTAAGCTATAAATAAAGTAAAAGAATATCAATTAACACAAGAAATTGTTTAAGTGTGGGAATTAAGGAAAATAGCCTAAAACATCAATTCTATATTAAAATTACATAATTAGGTCAAATTTGAGAGGTTATGTACTTAACTATGTAAATGGTTGAATTAAATGCTAATTGAACACAGATTGAGCTCAAATACACAAAATCAATTGATGGATTATGTTCTAATATGTTCAAAATAGTTGCAATAAAAATTTTATTGAGTTTTGACCTTATTTGGACCTTGGATTGCATGAATTACATTTAGGTTTTTATTTAATCCTTCACATATTCTTCACTCAAAAGATGTCAGGGGCTTGTTTGAATGCTTTTAGGGACCTTTTGGTAATAATCTTCATCACTTATGGGTTTTTTTCGCAATTTTCACTCCCACTCTAGTTCTCCCTACTCTCCTCTTTCCAATGCCTATGACATAGGCACACTCTTCTCTTCCTTTGATCCTTGCCGCTAAAGATTTCAAAACACCTGAAGGCGACCTTGGAGCTCCACTAGAGAGCTCTTCTTCACTGCAGTCCTCCTCCCTCCAATGCTGTAGCGACCAATTGTAACACCTAAGGTCTTGTTCTTCTGATTGATTAGGATTTATAGCTTTCTAGTTTAGATTTAATTGTTTCCCTAGCTTAATTAGATAGTTTAGGTTAGAATTTGCTCATTGATTGCTTCTGTTTAGAAGTAGATTAGTGATAATGTCCTCACATCTTCGGTAAGTCCTCTCTGATCAATCTTGATTAGATTGGTGAATTCACCCCTCCACTTTGATCCATAATCCTTCCTCTATGCCTCCCGATTGTTTCTGATTACTTTCCTTGATGTTTTATTCATTAGACCATTCCATCCATCTTAGCAACTTAAGATCTGATGCTTTCTAGCTCCCAGATCTTAAGTGCGCTAAAATTCATAGAGGGTCTTCTCATTCTTCTCAGTGGATCACAGAGACCCTCCTTCTGATCTGAATTATTTTTATTTCAATTGATTGAGCGCGATTTGATTTAACAGGTGATCGTTGAATTTTGGGATTAATTGAGCTTTAATCTGACAGAATTAATAGAATTGAGTGTATAATCCTCTAATTGAAGTAATTGTGATTGGATTAAGCTTCTCTATTTGGATTTTTATTGCAAATTGAGTCCGCGCCCAATTTCATCCTTCATTCTTATTTTTGTGCTTGGCTGGTTTGCAGGAGCCGATGAAAATCCAATGCATGGATTTGAAGCTCTTGCAGTGACCTAAGAATTCCTTTAGCATCACCTAGGATACTTATACACCAATCATTGGTGTGCCGTGTCTTGAGTGATTAGATCACTTCGATGAAGCCATATTAAGAGCCACCTGGGCAACAGCTTGATCTTATTGCAAATGCTTTAAATTTGATAGTTAGGAGTTGGGTGACATTTATAAGATTTTAACGAAGATTTTCAAGTGAATTTTAAATATAGTTTTAACACCTAATTTGAGATATCTTCTTTACGCTATCAATAATGATGAAGGAGAATCAATTAGGGTTTTTGGAAGATGTTGAGCTCCGATTTGATCTTTGTAGACTTCTAGATTCCCTAGTGAGTGTTTGTGATGCATGAGATGGATTTTTGACTGACTAGATTGAGATTTGGGATCTAAGCTTTCATCATCCAGATTTGGCGAAAATATGGATACACAATGTTCTTATATGGATCTAATGTTTGAATGAAGAGAAAAGATAGTTTTCAAGGATTTGATAGCATAGTGAAATGGTTTTAGTAAGGATTTAAGTTTTGATTTACTCGGATTTGCATCTGTCTACTGGTGATTCTTTCTGAACGGAATTTAGAATAGATTTAAGTATGGATTTCAAATGAGGTTTGAATGATATTATGTTTAGTATGGAATTTTTGGTATAAACCTTGTATAAACATTCTTTTTGATGCTTGAACAAGTTGTGAAATTCAAATGATTAGCCCCAGATTGGTTTAAAGCTTTTAGACAACAACTGCTTGGCGATCTGAATGGAGTTTTAATGATAGATTTGAAGTAGATCTTGATGTAAATAGAGATAAGATGATTTTCTGAAATAGAATTATGTTGAACAAGCATTCATATACACATGTAGATTCTCTATAGTTCAAAAGCAAGTTGTAAATCCTGTCTATAGCATGAAGAAATCCTTTGTCAACAGACAGACTAGTTGATATCTATCCAAACTAAGTTTCTTACTATTTTTAATGTTTAAATCAATGATCTTGAGTTTGATTCTGATTTCAACCGATATCTGGAAGTTTATAATGATGAAATCTTTATCTCCAGTGTTTTTGAGCTATTTTTAGTGCCTCGAATCAATTTCTAACCATTTAATAGCCCTATTTTAGTTATTTACTATAAATATAAATAAAAGTATAAAAATAATTGTAAATAAATAAATAAAAGGTGTTTTAAGTTAGACTAGGATTAGTTTTAGGCGTTTCAGTCATTAGATTTAGAATTTGAGTTAGTCTTAATAGAACATACTTGTAAAAATTCATACTTATCAGGTGTTGTCAATAAGAAAAATAAAACAAAACACCAAAAAGAGACTTCTCTTCTCTTCTTTACTAACTTCCTCTCCTCTTTCTCTTTCTTTATAAAACACAAAAATAAAATAAAAATATGAAAGACCCAAAAATCCTACAAAAATACCTATGTATATAGTAGAAATACTTGTAAATATGCATAACTTAAGTATATATATTAAGTTATATGTACATAAGTGTATATATAAGTTATATCTATACTATTTATATGTAAATAAGCTATACTAATTATTAATGTTAAGTTATATATATATATATATATATATATATATATATATATATATATATAGTGTATAATTAGTTATACTATACGTATATAACTTATATGTATATATAACTATACATATGTACACTAGTACATATTTGTAGATTCATATATATAACTTAACATTCTATTTACTGTAATTATTATGTATAATAATGTATCTATATTTATTTATTTATTTACATAATGTGCATATTTATATTTATATAAGTTAATTAGTTATATTATTAAGTTAATATAATGTGGATTAGTAAATTAATAAGATAATGAAGTAAATTATACTTTATTCTTGTATATTATAATTTAAACTATTTTAATTATATTTATGACCTTAATTATACTCTAGAATACCATGTATATTGTATAAATATAAGTAACATATATAAATCGTGTACTTAAATATGTAAATATAAAAATAAATCATTAAAAATCAATTAAAAATATTTATAATTATTTAATAATGTAAATTAACTAATTTATTATTTAATTATACCATTAATTTATATTTTAATTAAGAAATAAACACTAAATTAAATGTGAATGTCTCATTAACTTTAACGAATTTTTAAATATATTTATATATTTAATTAAGGTAAAATAACTATACCAATAGGTAGCTCTATATATTAGCTACATAATTATATAATTTAATTTTAAATTAAATCACTAATTAATACTTAATTAGAGGCTTAAACTTCATAATAAATCACATTGAGAATCGTAGAAATTGTGCATTGGTTAGTGCCACATCAGGCATGATAAAGTGAGTTGTGTGATATTTAAGTAATTGCGTTGGTGGCCTGTTGGTAATGTAAGGGGGTCGGCTCTTGAGAACATTATTACCTAAACATATCTGAGAGAGAGAGAGAGGAGAGGAAGGCTTATGCTAGGCTTGCATGGACCTTTGTGTGTGTGTGCACGTGGGCTTGTGTGTTTTGCGTAGGTTAGTCTCGGGCTTGGGAATAAATTTGCTACGCCACCTGCGTAGAGTGGGCTTAGTATGACTTGCTCTGACTCACTTGGGTTGTCCGAAAAGCCCACTATGTTTTTGGGCCAAGTTGTACTTAAGTGTTAGTGTGTATGTGTTAGTGTTTTGTGTTTAGTGTGTGTTGTCTGTGTATATGTGTATATATCTGTTTATGTATATAAGTGTTAGGCGTGTGTGTTAAGTATAAGTGTGTATATATATATATATGTGTTAAGTAATATATATATATATATATATATATATATAAAGTATTAAATAATTAATATAGTAGTTTGTTAAGTATACATATGTTATATATATGAAAGAGTTATATATATATATAGAGAGTTTTGTATATGTGTATTTAGGCTTCTATTTTTTACCTTATTTTTGTAAATATGTTTTTGAGGTTTTTATACTTATATGTATATAATTAGATATGTATATATTAGTAATAGATATATGTATAGTATTTTTGTACGGTTAGTATTATAGATGTGTAAATGTTATAGATATATAGGTTAGGTAGAATATATATTATATAAATTGTAAGTATTGGATGTATATTATTGGTATGAATAAGGTATAGTTAGTATATTTATATATTTTTATGCCTTTAATCTTGCATATATTTTTGATGTATTGTTATTAATATTAATTCATTCATTTTTGTATATAACTGACCTAGATTAGTTCATTCTTTCATTTTTTATTCATTTTATTGTAAATAAACTTAATATTTTTGAAATAAAAGATTACTTTTGGATAATAGAGAGTGCTGTATATCAATAACTGTCTTCCAATGAATGACCTAGAATAAAATCAATAAAAATTATATATAAATAAATGACATCCGTTTGGATTGTGATACTATACCATGATGAGATAATTAACCCTAATTAACTAGCTCTCCAAATGTTACATCAGAGCCCAACTTGGAACTTACATAGATTATGAGGATGCTCGATTTGCAACCCTAGGCCTCTAATGCATGTTTCAAATTTGCCATGAATCCACTATAATGATAGGTAGAATAGTCTCTCTTTTCCTTAACGTGCGATTTATCTTCAGGATTTTCTTTACATGTGTTCCCTTTTTCCTATTGAGTATTGATGTGCTCTTGTGTCCCTTTTAGACCCATTATGAATCGGTACCTACCTATGTATTGAACTTTGATAATTGCATGTGATTGTCCTTTTACCATGGTTATTGTTAAATAGATGATGTGGATGCAGAGATATATCTATCTTAATAATTTGCATGATTTCTTCCTCCAATAATCAATAGAATTAAAATCTGATTATTCTCTTTAGTGTGGCTCTTTACCTTTAATAAATCAAACTTTCATAACATTTAGTGATTTATCGATGTGGTCTTTGAATACATAAGCAACGATGCATTGACTACTTGAAGAATCCTAAATTGGAATAGTTATCAGTCTTAAATCCATAATTAAATGCTTGATTTCAAATTTAAATTTTAGTTTAGAAATGAATAATATCCCTATCCACCTACTTAAGTCAGGTTCAGTAGTGGGAACCCTAGTATAAGAATTAGTTATCAATGATTAATTGTCAATTACATCTTTGGATGACAGCTTTTTTTATGATTTACATATGTAGGATAACTGGTTTAGTTTTGCTACTTATCGGTGTTTAGTTGCAGCTTAATTTGGATTTAGATCGGTTGTATTAGTTAGGGAGTTGTTGGCTTGCCTGCGACTTGCAATTAGGCTTAACAACCAACTAGAATAGTGGGTTCCATGGCTCTAGGGTTGGAGTTGGTTTGTAGTTGAAGGGTTCGATCATATCGACCTTGTGGCAATGGGGAAGTTGGAAAGATAAAAATAGGCATTTTTTAAAAAAAAATGAACATAAGATCAAAATGATGCCAAGAATTGATCAAGCAAATGAAAAACAAAACACCTAATACTGAAACCACATGGGAGGAGTGAGGACCTGGGTCCCACCAACCGAGTAAACCTGATGAAACCCGAACCGTTGAATATGGAATAGCTTTTGACACTTAATAGGATCGTAGTCATCCAATACATAATCGTAAAACAACAATATAATAGCCAAACAGAAATTTGTAATGCCTCAGTAAAATAATGTTGCCTAAACTAGTAAGGGTTTACCAACAAAAAAATCATAAAAGGAAAGGAGTACTACAGTAGGAAAGTATAATTATTAGAAAATTGAAAGAAAAACCTATGCAGTTAAAATAATTGTCCACACAGTCCGTCTTTGGGCATCGTGCTAGGTCCTACAGTAGGACCAATCATTGCCTTAACCCTTGCCTGCTCAACTACACATGAGTATGGAATGCAAGCATACGTCAGTAAAAATTGAGCAGAATAGAAACAACAAGGTACAATAGCAGTAATAGAGAGAGCAAGAGAGGATATTATTTCATAAATTAATCTATTTATTAATATTTGCATCATTTTGTTCGTTTTACAAGTTAAGGCCAAGTTGTTATAGTCAAAATCCTGTTAATCAACACCTCAAGGCATAAGATGATTTTGTGTGATTTCCTGAGGCGCAAGATTAGTATAAACTACTCTCTTAGCTAAGAATACATCTTATACCCGTTGAGTTATCACGCTTCGTTACCCTGGGGTCATTACGGAAAGAGGTGGTGGCTACATCGTATGGTGTGAACATGTGCTAGCTACATACACTGAACCACAAATAGCTATTGGCTTACCCACCAGTCGAGTAAAGAAAGTCAACTTTAATCCTCGAGTCTCGCATTTCGCTATCTTAGTTAGCTGCTAAGCCAAACTGAGAGTTGTAGGGAGGCTGGCAACTCCATGAATTAACCTAAATTGGTCTAAAAGACCAAAACTATAGCTAAAGTCTCATTGAGTAGTAGGGCTAAATAAGTTATCCAATTTATTTTTAACCAATCCCTTGCTATCAATTTAATAACTTATTTTCAGATAACAAAATTAATAATGTCAATTAATGAACCAATAAGTCTTATCATTTATACCCACTGTTTCAATGTTATGGAAGAGTGTAGATCACATCACTTCCAAAGTTGACTACTAAATGACTCAGTTTTCAATTTCTGACGGTAGTTCCAATTAAGTTATTATTTAATAATCATAGTCATGCCAATTTTACGAAAAACAAAGTTTGTCTCACACATGCGATGATAAGGTCATATCCAATATACTTAAGTGCTTTATAATTCATTTAATTCATGAAAAATCTAATAAATTGTAATTAATCCTTTTTAATCTTGTAGTTAATTATATCAATTCAACTATGCACATTCCAAGTCTTCAACTTGGTTTATAGCATTAATATTTAATATTCAAATACCTAAAGCAATAAGAAACACGAAGATGGGTTTCGATGCTAGTAAGAGATGAAGACGCTAAATGGTGCAAGATGTGAAGAAAACTTTGTCGTAGAAAAACTAGACTACTAAACAGAGGCTACTTAACCTAACGTCGTCGGGGGGTCACAACGACCCTATGAAAATAAGTTGGAGACTCCCAACACCACACACGTTTCCTTAATCTATGCCTCGAAATTCAAAGCATAATCTATCCAATCTGACCGTATGGATGCACTCAGCATGCTCGAGAACCGCAAGATTGGGTCCTGGATCACCTAAATCCACCTCCGGATGGCCTCGATCTGTGCAAAACAAATCTAACCGTCAGATTTTAAATAACTTATATTCCCTTCACAGGGACAAAGATGCAACATTTAGAACTCTATTTTTTGACTACAATTTTTGCACCACTTTATCTTCTTCCTCCGCTCTCATTTCTTCTTCATGTAGCCATGCATGCACTCGCATGGCTTCTCCCCGCTACCACCACTAATCGCCTCCTCGTCGGCCTTGCACTTCGGTGAACCTCATCAGCCCTCTGCTATCGTCCTCAACCCTTAATAAGCCTTGGTTAGCCTCCTCCCTCTTCTATCTAGTTCCTTCATTGATGGGTGCAAGTGGGTGTACCCATCACCATGCACCCACGAGGTGGCACTGGTGTCCCTTGGCCACTACCAACTCGTTGCCATTTCCTTCAGTGAGACACTTGTCACCTCCTCCCCTCTCCATTTGAAGCATCTCCTCCCTCTCTCCTTCATCTCATGCAATCATATAAATAAGAAAGGACAAAAAGAGCCTATACCTTCTTGCAGCTGGCTCTTATTGATCACCCCCTTTGAAACCTGCGATTGCTACCGAATAACCTCCTTTGACTTTATCAAGGATCAAGCCTTTGACCTTATCACACCGGTTCGTTCGCCAAATCTTCTTCAGTTCCATCCAAGCTCGGAACAATCTGAAGTTTCGTGGAAGAAGAAGCGTTTCACCAGCCACTACATCCAGGGATCCAAAAAAAGAATGAAATCCGGGCGAAAGAAGGTATGGAGCAGCAGAGTTCAGGGAGGCAAGCAAGAGAGAGAAGCATATTCAAGCGAAAGAAAGAGAGGCACGCACAAATCCCGGGAGAGGAAAGCATTCGGGAAAGAGGATAGCATTCGGTGTCGATCCTACGTTCGCTGTTATCGGGCCTCTCCTTCCTTACTTAACGGTACAGACAAATCGCTCCAACTGCCATGCACCACCACCCACAACCATGCACCACCACCATCCTCCCTCAATCAAGAGCTCTCAGTCTGTAAATCCTGACGAATATGTATCACTGGACTTGCTTTCCCCGTGTGGAGTAAAAGCGCCCACTCCTGTGCGTGCTTCAGTGCCACCTTAGACAGTGGTCGTATCGGCACTACCACTCTTTTCCTCTCTCTTAATCTCTCGATTGCTCTCTCTTTCTCCCTTTCTTCCTTTTGTACCCTCTTGTGCGTCAATAGGAAACGAAAAGAAAAGAGGAGGCGACATATGGGAGGTTGGTTGGGTAGGGTCACGTATGTTGGGTTTGTAAAGGGGGAAAAGACTGAGGGCATGGGAGAGAAGGGGGTAGAATAGGAAGGTCTTTAGTCATTTTTTTTTAAAATTTTGATACTAATGTAATTCTCGTAACTGGGTCAAACGAAATTCGATCTTTGCGAGGCACATACCACCAGATTTGTTACAAGATGAGGAAACCAACAAATTTCATGGATTTTAAATCTGAGGTCATTTTCAAACTGCAATTCTTAAGGTGGGTTGCACGCGAGTTTGCTCACATTTCACATGCGTTTTGCGTATCCAAGGTTTGATCACTGCATGAAACATATCTTCAGAATTCTCTTGACATTGGAAAGCTATCTGTACTTCCGGATCATTGATCCGAGGTATGGATTGCAAAAGCAAAGAATACGCGTGTTTCTACTTCGATTATCCATTTTTAATTCGTGTGGGCTCTGATTTGCACGTGGCAAGCATCAACAGGTTCGTCTTAGTACGCTTAAATCCAAATGACTCTAGAATACCGGTTCAGGGCTTTACAAATCTAACCTTAAATTGAGTTTTGCCCTTGAAACTCGAGCAAGGCTATTGAAGGAGAAGAATATCAAGCACCATCAAGTTCATAACAACCTTAAAGTGGAATAAACTAGGGTGTTATGGACTCAACAACAACCAGCTCTGGCTAATCCTCCATTCTTGCAAGTGCCATCCAATACGGTGGTTAACATCGGATTCATCCCAATAATGGACGGGATCCCACTCGATCAGGTCAACCAACACTTAGCCCCTGATATAAACCACACAGTCTCTGTAGATTATCTCGACAAGTAAATAACTAACCCGCGGAACTCTTATTAACTGAGGCTCATCTAATAGGGCTAGAGGCTTCATAAGTTTTTGAGGCAACTCAAGATACAAAAGAATGGAAAGTGCTGAAATCAAATAAGGTAAGGATTAGCAACTTGTTAATTGTAACCATACCTACCACCATTGAAGGAGAGGCTTGTGCGTTCCCCAACGATAAGGTGTAGACTTGCCCTGTAGGTGAAGGTGCATTGGAGCCAGCCACACTTTGAGTAGGTTGTTGTCCTTGAGTGACCGTGCCTCCATAGAGTTGCTAGACACCACCTTCATGAGCTTTGGTATAAATGAGATGCTCCCCCTGTCGATTGCACTATCCCAGAGTGTATTGTCGTACGATTATTTTGCATCCCACTTTGGGCCCTAAACTTGGTCAGACAGTCCCTCCAGATATGCCTTGGTTGTTCGCACTTGTAGGAAGTGCGCTACCTCAAACCAAAATTGATTAACACTGTCTGTCCTGTAATCTCTTGAGTGTACAATCGTATATCCAAACAGGATTGAGTAGGTTTTGAGGCCATTATGTCATTTGTTGTTAAGAGACCTGACGTGTAGGGGATGGTGCTCTAAATGGATTGTACCTCTAGTCTTGCCTCTTCTAAAGCCTATTTTGGTAGTTTGGTCTTTGTCCCAATCCCCCACTGAAATTCTTTAGGGTCTCAGCGTCACCCTGTTCATACTTTATTGTGGTGTCAACCATCTGGGTAAAAGTGTTCAGTGGAAGTGGATTCATATACTTTTGTATCTCAGGTTGTAATCCTTGGATAAACTTCCAGTGCTTGTTCATGTTAGATGCAACCACTGATGACTCAAAATGAGAGAGCTCTACAAATCGGGTGCGATACTCAGCAACTATCATCGACCGCTGCTGTAGATTGTGGAACTATAGCCTCCTCTGATCTTGCCATGTCCTATTGTTGTTAGTTCAACCTCTCTTAATAAATGTTTTGATGAATTTACAAAATAACAAAAAGAAAATAAATGTTGGAGTCACTATTTCTTGCCTCTATCATCTAAGTGGTAGGTCTCATGTCATCTTAAAAAGAAGCCTTGAAGATGAAGATGCCTTTCGTCTAGGTCTTAGGTTTTCTTGTATATCTATTCAAATGTAGTTGTAATTTTCTCTTTTTTGAGTTTAGAAGAGTTGTAAAGAGCCTCCAACTAGATATAGGAATCCTTGACCTAGTCACTCAATACTTATCATCTAGAACAAAATCCAATTTCAAACTGAACACGTACCTTAGGATTAGATGTTTAATATTATCTCTAGATGTCTGATATGAAAAGTTAAGTCGTCTGATACTCAGATTAAACGTCTAATAACTATATATATATTGCCTTAACAACTTAAACACTTAGGTTTCAAATGACTAGACCTATATCCAGACATCCATAGTCCACTCAGGTCAGGACATCTGGTAATACATTCAAACGTCCAATAACCGATCGTTAGAACCTAATCAAGCTTAAATCTCATTTAGTCAGAAAAAACTCTTTACGAGCCAACTTAAGATTATTTTAATATTATTTTCAGATGTCCAAACACTATTCCAGATGCCTAAAATTGGAACGTTGGGATTAATTTGACTTGAAGTGAGATTTGTCAGAGAAAATCTCGAATAAGAGATTCTTAAGAAATCCTAAATCCTAGGTCATCATGACTATCAGATGTCCAATAAGAATGTTAGACGTCCAACAGATGTCTAACCCTTATGCACAAGATCCCTGTTTTGATTTGATCAAATCCAAGAACAAACTCGCTTATTTTCAGACGTCCAAAAATATTATTAGATGTCTTATAACGAGCAATCAAATGGCCAACATTTACTAATAAGTACATTGTTTGGATCCAATCAATTCCAGTAACATTGACCCTCATTTTCAGACGTCTAGATTTTTGGTTAGACGTCTATAAACCTCATATCAAACGTCCGACATATTCTTTAGACGTTTGATTCTACTATTAAGTATAATAATTGCTTGATTTGGTTTGGATTTTGATCAAATCTTTGGGGATTTGTCTCCAACGACTAGGAGAAGGCTCCTAAGGCTTCTTGAAGTTTCTCTTAAGGCCCATAAACAACCCTTAACCCCCCATTAGGAAAACACACCCATTGGAGATATATTTCAAGCTTTACACCTTATATTGCTCCATCTACAAGTTTCCTTACTGCTGTGATTTCCCTTACTCTGGGCAAAACTTTGTTTCCCTCACTACTCAGCTGCTAGCAATCATCTTAGGGAGTTTTCTATTACCTATAGTAGCTAGATTATCTTGTTGGGGTGCTCTATAGGTTGTGCTTAAATTCTGCTTTACTTTTATATTATTATTGTTGGGTGTCTGGCTTGTCGGATCACCATCTCTTCCTTGTGAAGGGAAAAATCTCCATTTAGGGATTGGAGGTGAGTTTTATAATTGAGGTACCCCACCCTCATTTTCAAGTGGTGTGGATAGAGGTTTGATCACTAAGTGATTGGCAAATCATAAGTCAAGTTGACTTAGGTGGTGGTTTTCTCTCGGTTTGGGTTTCTACCTAAAAATCTGTCATATTTCTGTGGTTGAATTTTATTTAATTATAATTTCTTGAATTAAACTATTCACCCCCCTCTAGTATATTTCCAAGGGTAATACTGGTCCTTGAACATCTCAAGGAAGTGCCCCCAGGATCTGAGTCCCCTCTTACTCACACATGGACAACCACCACTAATGTGCCATTTTGGTTAGCTAGTAAGCCACGAAGGGAACTTTTCAATCCTCAGGTGTGAGGATCATGTTGAAGGCCTTCTCAATATACTAAATCCACTCCACCTCTATTGGATCCTCATCCCCTTTGAAAGTTGGGGGTTTCAGTTTCCTAAACTCAGTAAAGTGTTGTTGGTGCCAATGCATGGGGTCAATCTGCTCGTCCTTAGGTGGGGGAGGCTTAGGGTTCTCCACAACGTCTTCATAACCTGGTCCATGAGCACTCGACTCATGTGTAAACTCATATCATCTCTACCTCCTCGCCCTATCTAGCGCATGGGAGGCAACCTCTACTCTAGAATCTTGAAGAAGGTCTTGGTGAAGGCCTAGAACTGCACTGCCAAGTTCGGAGCCTGTGGAGGAGGGTTAGTCTATCTCTCCCCATCACTGCGACTAATGTCATCCAAATGACTAGCTCTACGTAGAGACATTTTCTCCCCTACAAGGTCAAGGAAACTTAGTCAGCAATGCATTAAATCTCCGAATCCAAATGCCAGCAAGCAGAAAAATGCGACAGAGTACTATAGTAAGAGCGGGTGAGTACCTTGACCATAATGCATTACAACTAGTAGAGTGACCTTGCTTTGATATCATCTGTGATGACCTGGGTCCTACCACTTGAGCAAACCTGATGACACCTGAGCCATCGAATATGGAATAGCTTCTACTATGACCTGACCTAAACCTAGATGGAAATCGAGCCAGGCCGTGTCTCAATACCCAAGATCTAATTATCCGACCAATAATAAATGTAAATCACATACACATTCCATGTATGCAATCATAAAAGAGAAAGTACATAATTGAAAGAAAGTAGTATAATGGTTTGCTAATAGAAAAGAAAAATGTGGTTCACACCATAGTCATCACAATAATAATCCTGAGTGCAAAAACGAAAGAAAAATAGTTCAGTTTTATAACATAAGCCCGACTATAATAGGAAAGCAAATTATCTCTTATGACACATCAGGTAAATGAATCCATACCACGAGTTGTCATCAGTAAACACCACAAAATACTATTGACCATTCTTAGTGACAATACTAAATGGTCCATGATAATAACACAATTATTATACCTAAAATGCCTAAAATATGCTAGGAACTAGGTTAGCATAACTCATGTAGGATGTATATATTGCATTATATTAACCCATGCATGATTAGGTCAATGCATACATAAATTAGTTTTTATTTATTCATTAAACACAAATAATGTGCATTGGGTAGTTTGGATGTGGTGTGCAGGGCTGCAGAGGCATTGGGAAAGAAGAAACATCATAGAAGGGGTAAAATGTAATTTTGCCAAAGTATAGGGGTTTGGGTGCAATTAGTCCACCCATTGGCCTAAGCTCTTGTTCTTGAAGAAATACAAGACCCTCTGAACATCTCTGCGAAATTTCAACGAAAACGGATGAGAAACACTTTAGATCCAACAATTTGTGCGCACTTTGCTTGTAAAGGAGCCTCATGCGCCATCCACCCACCAATGCACGCGTGGTGCACACCCACGCGTATGCGCCCTCACTCAAGTGCACACTCATGCGTGCTCAACACTCGTGCTTGATTCGCTACGCAGACCTGCACTCAGAAACACACTTGCGCTCGTGGATCCACGCGGATCAGCACCTACCTGACACCACTGTCCACGCCTTCGCCCTGCCAGCTGCTTGCATGAAATCCACATGCAATATGCATGCCTAACCAGCGTGCAAGCCAGCAGCGCACTCCTTTTGCCCAAATCGCGTTTCGCACAAGATCTACATGTTACTTGTGCACGGCCCGCAAGCAAGTGGCCTTTTTGGCCCTTTCCTCCACTATATAAGGGCCATGCCTCCTCTATTTTCAAACCATCCCCCAATCCTCTCCCCTCTAAAGCTTGGAAATAATTTCTAAGCCTAATTCTTGCCTCCCAAGCCATTAGGAAGCTCCATTAAAAAAAAATTAATTTTTGTCCCTCTTCCCACCTCCTTCATGGAGCTCACTCTGGTCGTCTTCTCACCTCCTTCTAGGAAGTGGATCACCACGATGCTGCCCTACCTTGCCTCTTCCCCCTCCAGCTCTGTCCCCCTTCCTTCATCTTCTCTCTTCGTCGTCCGGGTGTTGTCCAACCACTCCTCTCTTAAGCAATCGACTCGGGAGATCCTCTCTCTCTCCTCTATTATTTTATTTATGCTTTCTAGTATAGATTTATTTCAAACATTTTTTGTAGTAATAATCATTTCTCTCTCTCTCTAGTGTAATTTGTGACGCTTTATTTTTGCAATAGAATTTATTCGTAATCAGTTGTTTGCTTGCCTTGCCATTTTCATTCTTGTCATTATTTTTCTGTCACTTCACCCACATCAACTATCACTCCCGCTTTTTTTCACTCGCATTCGTCCACTCATTTTATTTATCCTAAAACTTTGCAAAACCTACAAAATTGAAAAAATCCCAAAAATACATAAATAAAATGTGAATTTCTAAATCAAACGTAGCCTTCCTATGTTAGATTTGGACTTAACCTCTGGTAATTTTATTTGATCACTAATTTTTTTACGAGCTACTACAATGCGATTTTTCCAATCCTGATTTCTTTCACGAATTTTCGTCAATCAATTCACATACATTTATATGTGTGAGGTCTAGCAAGTCCTCATGCTTGACCCCCTTTCCTAGAAAGGGTGGTCAAGACATCTTCCCATGAATATAGTGTTCGCAAGTAGGAAAAGGTTGGACCTTTACAAAATCTAAAGGTCCATCCTTGATGAGTCTGTTGATCCTATTAATAGACACATGTCCCAATCTTTGATGCCAAATCACCATGGATTTGGCTGTATCATCCCTGGCACGCTTAGCAGGTGTTTAATTCTCAATCACAACATCAGAATTGTTTAAAATAGACTCACATTCATCTAGTACATACAAACCACCAAGAGTAATGGAATCAAATGCAATATCTTTTCTATAATGACTTATAGTAAGAGTTTGCTCAAAATGAAAAGCATATCCATATTAACTAGCTTAGAAATGGATAAGAGGTTCCTCTTAATGGAAGGAGAAAAGAGACAATCTCTCAAAACTAGAATATCCTCGTTCGGCATCCTAAGTCTGTAGATCCATATGGCTTTTGTTGCAACCATTTCCATGGATCTCATCATGATATGCACTTTTCCCTCCTTAAGCCTTGTGGTCACTTGAAACAATGCAACAAATTATACATATGAACAAATGCTCCAAAATCCACAACTCAACTTCCAACTCATCCAATGAGTAAGTTGGTTTCTATGATAAGAAGAGATTTCGTACCCGCATTCACCTTGCCTTTGCCCTTCTCCAAGGACTTCATGTACTCCAAATGATTCCATTTCTAGTGGTTAGGCTTCTTGCAGTAGTGCAATGCACTTGTCGCTTTTTCCTTCTTCTCAATTCTTGGAAGAAGTGAGAGGAGTTAAAGACTTGCTCTTTTTTTAGAAACCTTTCCCTTTGCCTGGCTTCTTCCACTTGAACCTCCCACTGTTCTTGGCAACATTTCCTCAGGTGGGTTCTCCTTCTTAATGATGTCCTTGTTAGACTTAAGAAAGGATATGAGGTTAGTTGTGGTCGTCTTCATCTTTCCCATGTGGAATGAGACAATAAAGTTGGTGAAGGAGCCTGAAAGTAATTCCAAGATGATATCCATGACAGTCTCAACATCAATCGTCATCCCCAACCTTTGGAGCTCTGAAATATGTCTGTACATCTTCAAAATATGCTCCCTCACTGGAATCCCTGCCTTCATCTTTAATGAAAGCAACTCCTTGAGCACGTTGTAGCGTTGAGTTTGGTTCACATCTCCAAACATCTTTCTCAAGCCGATCAGGATCTCAAAGGTAGTCTCCATCGCCTCATGTTTACATTAGAGAACGAACTAAGGACATAGCATCGGGCAAGTGTGTTGCCCTCCCCGTTTGCATTAAACTCCCTCTCCTAAGCATTCCTAGGAGCCTCATGCTTGTTTTTCCTGATCACATACCCTTTGCGATCAGCAACGAGAACTAGCTTGAGGTTTTGTATCCAATCCATATAGTTAGCGCCTGTAAGTTAGATCTTTTCAAGTAGCTGAGTGGATTAAGGTTCGTCATATGAAAAGAATTTAAAACCTTTTGATTAAAATCCAATTTAATGACAAAATTACTTTGTTTCAGGATCTTGAAATAAAGGTGCCCACTACGTCAAATTTGAATGCTATTCCCTCTCTAACACTTAAACCAAAAGGCACGCCTACCCTAATGCCTTAAGTGGGACTGGACTCTTCTCTCCATTGAAACTATGCAGCTCGTAGGGCCTACCCCAATGAGAGAATGGGAACTCTTTCCACTTTGCAAGTCCAACTTGCGTGCCCGAATGA
The DNA here is from genome assembly GCA_037157565.1 of Thalassia testudinum. Lineage (NCBI taxonomy): Eukaryota > Viridiplantae > Streptophyta > Magnoliopsida > Alismatales > Hydrocharitaceae > Thalassia > Thalassia testudinum. The sequence continues at coordinate 34,145,092 of JAZHRO010000014.1, forward strand.
TTCAATTCTTTGGTGTACCATACACCATTCGCATCGACCATCGTTGAGCGTAAGCACAACTATGTATATGGGCCCTAGAATGCGCCTAAATGAGGGGATAGGAACTATGCCCAAGTGACACACACATATAGCCCATCCCTTTCGGGAAATGTGCGGACTCGCTCCACATGCATGCTATGCAAGTGTTGTCCTGAGGGGGATCTCACTCACTAGCATAACCCTGTGGTTACAGTTTCCTCGCCTTGGCAGGGTCCATGAATCATCATCACCATGACTGCATTAACGCATTTGAAAATGAGGGAACTAATCCTACTAGGAATTTGACTAGGTATTGTTTTGAGAAAAGCTCAACTTAATCTTATTAAATTAACTAATCTTGACTTGGTCTAAAATTAGAATCGTATTCTAGTCTTGTCCTATGATTACATGTTTGAGATCGGATCCCATTTATCACAATCACTATCATACAACATTCCACACAAAATTACATCAAATGTAATGGCTCCCAAATTATAGGGATTATAAGAAAAATAATGCAATCTGCTCACAATCTCTCCACACTATGTGCCCACAAATGATCATACCATCAACCACATTCCACAATCAAACCATCAAAATCATAGGATAAAACTGGCATACAGAGAAACATACCTGTAACATCACATATTCAAGGGATGCAATTGTAATTTTTCCTATTGATTACTAATTAATCAGGTGAGCACGATTGGCTATCTCACTAATTGTAACCCTAATTTAAGAATGTGTGGAACGAAATGGCATCCTATTGATTTGAAAATATTTTAAATCCAAAAATTAATCCGATTAATGCTGAAATTAAAATTTCCAAATCAGTCACTTGGCTTGTTTGAATTTTGAAATCTCTACACATCTAATTTCTACACGGATCACATCCACAGTTAGAGCATCATCCATTGTAAAAAAAATAATAAAACCTTGGACAAATAAATGAATGTTCTTTGATAAAAGTATTAGGTTTTTCTCGCAATGGCCTGATTGCATAGCAATCATAAGTCGTAAAATGCTTATATTATGTTAGAAACATAGCTTGCATTGTAAATAAGGCATGCATTTCATGTTTTGCATCTTTATATATTCTTTGAATATCTTCCCTATTTTATGGGCTCGATATTGACACTATCATTTCATGTGTATAGGACCATAGTGGAGTGAGAGTTGTCCTAAAATGAAGATGCGTGAAGACCTGCAATAGTCATACCAAGCTTGCAACAAAATGAGAGGGAAACATAAGCCTACACTTCCAAACAAAGACGAAAGAGAGAGAGACAAACCCATGCATACCCAAATAGTGCCATGCAAATCAGACACATCCATGCACGTGCATAGAGTCAACCTCAACCTAAACCAAACTCACTCAGTCCAACCATCCTTAAACTAGCCTAAACACCTACATGTGAATACACATTCACACCATACACGTGTCTACATTACACTTTGCATATAGATATATCCATGTGCACATAGGATACATTGATGGTGGCACCATCATGAGTCCTAATTAGATAAAATTAGTCATATTCAAATAATAAATGCTCCTAAATGATCGTCTGAGGGTTACAATTCCACATAAAGCTGTTTTGAGGAGTCAGAAAAATGAGGTTAATTTTGCTGTTATACCATTCCATCATTAATGCAGATTAATCAATGGGTGAATTTAAGGTTAAATGAATTAAAAAGATTAAAAAGTGGGCTCACATTGACTAAATCAGGGTTTCACGCATTTCAGGGATTAAAATATCACTAAAAATCATAATTATCAGCCTCACTTAAATTGAAAGGGTTTTGGTCAAGATAAATTCAATCTAAACCTCTTAAAAATCATTGAAAAATATTATAAGAGGTTTGATACCTTTACTTTGATCATCTGAATCCATTTGATAAAAATAGAGATTCAGACGAGAATTTGCCTTGATTTGGGCTCCTGTGGAATTTACTTAGTTAAACATAGTTAAAACTTAAATCCAAGTTCAATACTAGATTACTTGGATCTAAATTAGGTTAACACCAAAATTTGGGTCCAGTTAGAGTTCATTTTAACCTAGTTTGTATTCTGACCCCTAAAAACTCTATTTCTTGCATCTAGACCCTTAGGATTCAATTTTCCTTACCACAAGGCCCCTAACTTTTCATCGTTCTCACAAATATGCCCCTTTTGCCATTGACATTTGAACATGACTTAACCCCACCGCCTACCGAGATTCAAGGGAGAACTCCCTCGAATCAACATTAAATCCCTCGATATTTGGAGGGATTAAGATGTATCAATTGGACTAGGTTTTGAGATCCATTTTTAGCCGAATAGGCTCCGACAAAGTTTGAGATCCATGGATCAACAACTCCAAAATTCGTGAGCAAATCTCTCAAATTCGTGGAAATTGAGGGTTGCAACACCCTTTATATAAGTTCTCTCATCCTCCAATGTGCTCCTAAGCTCGGTTTAGGCCTAAATCGACTCTTTCTGCTCAACTCCAGCCGCCTTCGACCGTGGCTTTGGAGAGCTTCCCCTCATTCATCCTCCGGCCACTCAACCATCAAATTGGGTGGCCCAAACTCTGCCTCGTGTTCATTCGCGTCTGGTGTGTCAAAGCCAGGGCTTTCTCCCCCGTCGTTGCCGTCGTTCTCCCTCACCGGAGGATTCATCCTCCTTGGCTCCAGCAAGCCATGCTAGCGACGATTTCGTCCCCTTTTCATCCATAATTTAGGTCTATCTCTCCCCCTTAGTCTCTAGGTTAGGAATACACCCTTAGTTGCTAGATTTGACTGCATTTTCACTTAGGTCCCTCTCCATCTTCTTTGCGTCTGGCGAAGCTCCGGTGAGCTTTGTCCGGTCGTTACATGCCATCAATCACCACGCTATTACGACCACAACCTTCCTCTCCCTCCACTGAGCAAAAGCCCTCAACCTATTGAGGGCTTTGATTGCTCCAACCCCCGGCTGAATAACCCACACCTCGATCGTCATCTCTGACGTCGTTTGACCACCCTATGCAACCATTCACCAAACCAACACTGCCACCTCACTCCACTCTCCACGACAATGTTGATGAGCTCTCTAATTGGGGCATCTGGCCTATACTTTGATGTGTAGGTCATCGTCGCCGCTGCCAACACCGCCATTGTTCTTCGCCGACCGTACACTGCCAACCTTGATTCCACCCTTAACAGGTGCGGTCCGACATCAGGAAGCAACTTGGGCCTCCAATTGAAGAAGTGGCAGCCACAGATTCAATTGGATGAGAACTTCCAAGCTATAGCTACATGCGAGAAGGCTTCAACGGTTAGTCCCACATTGTGGGCAACCGAATTAAATTTTAGTTAATAAGGAATTAAGTGCATGGCCTTAGTGCCTCAAGTCACGGGGTGAGGTCCCTTTCATACTGGTGATAACACCATCATAAGCCATAATTAATTTTAATTAATCAGAATCAAGTAACAAATGCTCCTACATAGTCGCTTGAGTGTCATAATTCCATTCAGATCCATTCTGAGAGAAGAACACTAAATCAGGGTTAATTATGCAATTTTAACATCATATCATGACTGTAGAATAATCATAAGGTTTCCCAAGGGTTAATCTAAAGTCTAATGAGCATTAAAGTTTAATAAGAGGGTCTACATAGTCAGAAATAAGATTTCGCACATTTCGGAAACTGATACAACACCTAAAACCTTAATTTCAGATCCGCTTGAATTATAGAGGTTTTGGTTAGAATAAATTTATCTAAATCTTTTAAAATTTATAGAAAAATATTCCTTGAGGTTTGACATCCTTGATTTGACCATTGAAACCTATTTTGACCTTAAATAGAGTCATAGATAGAGTTCTACCTTAATTTGAGTTTTTACATAAATTATCTAGTTAAACTTGGTCAAAACTGAAATTCAACTTCACCATTAGATTCCTTGGATCTAAACTAGGTTTGTATCAAAATTTGGATCCAATTAGAGTCAATCTTAACCTATTTTGCATTTTAGTCCAGTCAGACTCTTTCTCTCTCAATTAGCCCCTCAACTTTCAAAATCATTGTAGAGTGGTCCCTAAGTTCCTTGTCTTCTTTGCAAGCAGGTCCCTACCGCCATTGGAGGTCAACCAACCTCCAGGAAGCCTTTGACTAAGCCTAAATCTACTCAAATCTTCATCAAATCCCACTAAATTTGGTGGGATTGATGTTCACATTGTGGATAATCCCTTGGGACAGATCTTGGCTCTTGATTCGCCTTAGGAAGGTCGTGCGAACGCACGAGATTCATGGGTTCTTCTTGACTCCTAGTGAAGCCAATTAGGCTTGTTTCCTGTTTAGAACTTGCTCATAAGCTCTACAAAAGCTTCCTCATTGCAAAGCCTAACTTCTTAGCTCGATTTTGGCCACAATTCCTCATCAACTCCCTCTCCGGCCACCTCCACCGCATCTCTAGCGACTCCTCTCCAACCTCCATTTTCGCCTGCTACTACATACCATAGACAGTGGGAATGTCTTTGAAACGACCCACCACCCCTTTGGCCATTTAAGACGTCTGGGATGTTCACCAGACGTCTGTCCGGACGTCTGGGATGTTCACCAGACGTCTGGAAATGCTTTTAGCGCGCAACGTACGACCGCGCATACTTCCTCCCTCACTGTGCCTTCTCCTGCGACGCCACTCCGCGCCATACTCGCCTCTCCATTCCTCTCACCTCCTCCCTTTATATACCTCTCCCCCTCCTCTTCGTTGTCGCCTCATAGCCGAGAGCTAGTGAGAGCGGAGCACACGAGCGAGAGGAAGCGCGAGGGCGGAGGGCGCAGTGTCGTTCTGCTGCAGCACCTGCAGGCAAGGGGAGCCAAGAGCGGACCCGCGGAATCCTTTTTCCGCGGAATCAGACGACCGGGGAGACACCCAGACGTCTTACCGGACGTCCGAAGGTAGGGAAAGACGTCTGGTAGAGATCTACTTTTCGTACTTTTCCTCTCTGACAAGTCCTGATAGCGTACGTATGTCAGAGGACGGGAGCATAGCCAAGGCAATTTCAAGACGTTTGGGAGCACCCCCAGATGTCTGACAAAGTCCTTGGAAGTCGGCATCGAGTTCCAGACGTCTAATAGCGGAACACCAAGAGAGGTATCCCTGAGAACTGTTTTAAGACGTCTAGGACCTTTCCCAGACGTTTGATTTCCGTCTAATAGTGTGTTTTGGGGCCGTGTAAGGCCCTATTATGATCGTTTTTTCGCAAATGAATCGTCTCCATTTTCCATAAGAGTTTCTCTGTATAATGATACCTCGTTTACATCCTTCTAAACCTTTTGGCCCATCAATTCATGTTTAGGTCTCCAATCCGTCGGGTGTACGGGACCTGTGGAGACGTCGGGAGCCACTGTACGAGCCCCCATTCCACCTGGTTGCCCAGGTAGAGTGGTTACAACCTTAAATCTCTAATTTAATACATGTGAGTAAGTAATCCTAGGACTTGAGATGAACCCTAGGAAGGAATAAACGTATATTTGAGAATAGATTCTTGAACCCTAGGTCTTGGCATGAACACTAGGGTTAGAAGAAACTGCATGTGAATAATTGAGTAATCAAGAGCTGCCTGCTTTTAGCTAAAATGGACCCCCTACTGTAATAAAATGAAAATTGAACTGTTGTTCCGAACATTCCAACCTGGATATGATAAAGAAATTCCTGTACGAACCCCACGGGGAATGCAAACAAGAACACCGTACCTCGAAGAACCAGATGGTTCTGGGATTTTGCTACCTATGGACAGCTGTTAAGGGAGGTAAGCTGACCTTCGTGTACGTGGTATCGAAGAGAGCAACTATCCCTTGTAGTGTAGAGGGGAGCTTGCCGCCCTTGGGTTGGGATCCGAGGTGGGTTTGGCCACTCTACGACGACTCTTACTGGCCCTCGTGTACGTGGTATCGAGGTGAGCTACTTAGTGTAGGGGGGAGCTATCCGCCCTAGGGGGCCTGGGGCTAGGTATGACCACCCTACACCGACTCTCGTCAGCCCGTTGGGCAAACCGGTGTAGTCGGACGAGGGTACGCGGACTGAGGAGGGGTAAGACCCCTGTTCTGTTCTGAGAGGGCATGGCCCTACACTGTTCCGCACTGTACGTTGAGGCGTACTCGCTAGCAGAAATGATTGAGTGCATGCCAGTACGGGGTAGCTACCCATGCGCTTATCACGTATGTCGTAGTCACTGCTACGTCACGACCGTGACCTCGGGGTAGTAGACCGAGTATAGGACTACCACGGTGGGACTCCCCTGGCTAGGAGAATACCACGTGGGCATCCTATATCACGGGAAGGTGCAAGCAAAATCGTTCCTATAGGGAACCAGAAGATTAATTAATAAATCCTAATTAGAGATCTCTACGCACTCACATGTATAATATAATTGAAAAATGGAAAATTCTATGTTAAATGCATATTACTTCTTAGCCACCACTCTACTCAGCGTTAGCTGACAACAGTCAAATATATTCTGTACAGGTCAGGGATTTGAGCAGCCTGAGCCACCGGCTGCTGAGGACGCTGGGCCTAGTCGAGCCTAGCTTTAGTTCTACTGCTTGATAGTGAGTTTTTATAGCTTGTATTCTGTTACATGTACTTTTTGATGTGATGGCTGTAATATCACTGTTCTCTTTCCCCCTGTTGAAACTTTCTTTTTGCTTAGTTACTGTATTTGTGTGATTGTGGTTTGTTGAATGTTACTTGGTTGTTTCTTGTTGGACGACTAGATCTTGGGATAAACCGAAGCGAGCCAGTCTCAGATCTTGTAGGGATTTAGGATCGGGTCGTGATAGTCTTCATCTCCTTCCTCCGCTCTTCACTAGCCACAGCAGGAGCTCCTAGATCCCCTCGTCGTCGTTGGCTCTTCCACTGGTGGATTCATCATCTTCGGTGCCGGCCAATCACAGCCAGCACCTCCTTCGCCCTTTCGTCTAGTAATTTAGATCCTATCTTCTTCCTCTTCTTCTTCTTAATCTCCTTAACCTATTCCCTTCCTATTATGACTGACAACTCACCCTTGACCGCACCTTCTCCCTCTGCTCTGGTTGAGCTCTGGCGAGGCCTCGTCAACTCCACAAACTGCCAAACACCCCATTACCGCCTCCATAAGCTCGGCCGTCCCTCACCCACCAAAACACCTCAAGAAATTGAGGGGATTGGCTTCTCAAACCGCTCACTGAACTTGAGCTCCATCGCACGTCTTCCTCGACTTCGTTTGACCACCACACGCACTCCCACGACACATGGACACCACCACCACCTTTGTCATGCTTCAACGAAGCTTTTGAGCTTTTTAATTGGGGCTTTTAGCCAGTATTCATGCTCGTAGGTATCCTCACCAAAGCTGTTGCATTCGCTGTCCGTCTCCGCCCCTGCTAGCAGTGCTTCGACCGCTAACACTGCTACTTCCAACTCCAGGTGCTGTGGACTTGCCTCAAGACACCATCTGGAGCTTCAATTGGGCTTCCCAGCAACTGCAGCACCATCAATCGAAGGATCTGCATGGCTGCTACGCGCAAGGAAATGAGGGTGGGACTTAGTCCCACCTTGTAAGTGGAAAAGCAGGCTGTTGGGCATAAAGGATTTTGTGACACCCGGTTATCGCCCAAGCACACAGGGGTCGGTGATTGTGCAACACTTCATGTCTCTAATTTGGCCATCTTATGCTAGTTTCTAATATTAGGCAATTAGATTAGATAGGTTTACATGCATCTTGTTAATATTTGCATTTTGTGTATTTTACGAAGAGGAAGATAGAGAGAGAGATTGAGTCTCCATTTTTACCTCATTCACGTTTCATTTCCACCACATTTCTACCTAAAACAACACCACATACTTCACCTACAATAATTTGATGACACTTCAAGTGCATACATGCAAAAACCCCACACACAATTCTTACACCTCAACAACCACCCCTTGTCCTCTTCTGCCCCCCCCTCATTTATATAAACTCCTTCACCTTACTCCACATAAGTAATTGGCCCATCCCCTCACCTTACCCTCAACCAGTCCCTCCCATCTCACCATTAGTGCTCACACACCCTCACAACACACAGCCGACCACACAACCTCCTTCCCTTGAGCTCTCTTCTCTCCCTCACTTCCCCTCCTCATCCTCAGTATACTCTCATAAGTTGAGAGGAACACTGAGAGCAGAGGAGCATCCCTCCCGTGGTTGCAACCTCCACGGTAGGGAGCACCACCGTCTAGCTCATTACGAGCAGGTAAACATGGTGTTTCTTCTTAGTTTTGTTTTGTTGTTACGATTTTGATTTTGCCTTCTTTCTATTTTTTTGCACCATTGCCATTAGTGTAGGACAGCAGAGCTTGAAGCTTTAAAGCTCGCGCACCACCTTCGTGTGCTCCAGCCTTGCCGCCGCGCACCTCCGTGCGCCTCAGCCACCCTTCCCCGTGCGGCTGCGCACATTTCCCTGCTGGTCTAGGACCTTCTTCGCGTGTTGTGCTGCTTCTCGCGCGCTGCTCAGCTAGTGAGGTTGCGGAACGCCCGGTCACATTTTTCCCTTGGCACTGTAGTCGCGACCTCACGCAGCATAGTGTCGTGACCGGCCATTCCTCACTTATCCGGTGGCGCACGTCATCTCTCTCCTCCCCACTACCCGCACCAGCCGGTTGCAGAGCCTTTGCACGCTTGCGCGCAGTGCCTTCGCCTCTTCCAATGCTTTAGTGCGCTACGACCCTTGCCTTGCGCCTTAGCGTGCGGTGCTGCGCCTTGCCCTTACGCACCTGCTCCTGCGCGTGGTGCAGTACACACACACACACCCTCTCTTTCACAAACACATGCACACACACACATCCAGACACACACATATTCACATACACATGCATATATATATATGCACATATATTTCACTTCCTCCTTCACACACACCTCACTCATAATACGGTGCACATATCCATTCACCGTGCATCATATCGCGGATATATACGCACCAGTTGCGTATATTCCCCGATATTCGCGCATATCAAGCCTTCCACCCACAGTTCCACACATCCGCCCCACACCCGCACACGGCACGTAGTTAGGTTAATCCCATCTTTGTAGATGACGGTTAACCTAGCATTGTGCTACATTTCTATTGAATCCTAGATTTAATATTCACTATCCTACTATCTAGTATATATACTTATACCTATATCTATATCTATATCTATATCGTATACATATATGTATATAAATTCTACATATATATATAAGCTAAGTATTTTCATTCTTTTCTTTTATTTTGTTGATAAAGAAAAGACAAAAGAAAACCTAAATAGAAAATATAACTTTTATCTTTGTAGGTACATGATCTTACGTGTAGCACTATTCATTTTGAACTTGATTTTTGGCGAATCACCAAGGATCAATTTTTGGCAATAGCCAAGGACAATTTTTTATGGTGTGCCTTAAGAACATGACTATCCAAACAAATTATAAAATCAAGAAAAACCTAAAAATATAATAAGCGAATGGAATTGATGTGAGTCATAGGAATCGCGTAGAAACAGATTAACCCCAAACCTGCCTCCCTGAGTTTGACCCTAGGACTAAAATTAACAAGTTAAACTTTGATTTAGTCCAAGTTAATAGATATTGATAAACTGTGTAGATTCTCCTGTAGGTAATCACTTCCACTATATACATTATGATGCTAATATCACCATATTAAATAACTCTACCCGTGTTTTAGCACGAGTTTTTTGGCGTTGTTGCCGGGGAGGCAATATTTGGAGTTAGTTTCTACTCTCTTCCTTTGATTTTCTCTTCTCCCACCCATCTCTTCATGGGCTTGCTTGTTTGTTTTTGTACAGGTGTACCTGTTGCGAGGAGACACACAGAGGAGGTCGGAGATGTGGGCAAATCCGAGGTGAGCGCGAAAGTGTGAAGCTACCGTTGCCGTATTGGAGCTTTACCTACATTGCTGAGGAGGTAGGTGTTTTCTTCTTAGCAATTTAGGTCATTTTGTCACATTGAAAAAGAAAGAAAAAAATATAAAAAAAATTAAAAAATCAAAAACCCTAAAAAAATCTTCTTGGGATTTTTGGGGCAAGTGAATTAAAATCTATTGTTTGATTCTTTCTATCATCATCGCCATCCTTGATTTTCTACGTTTTTGCACACGAAAAATTCGAGAATCTTGATTCTTGATTATTTTGCGACACGAAATTATCATTGAGGCTTTCGCCTCATTATTTAGCATTTGGGATCTAAACTTTGGTTGGGGTGTTTTTGAGTTGATTTGAATTCAACCCCACCACGACCCTAAACTTTTGTTTTGATCCCGAATCTCAACCCTAATATATTTACTTTCATTTTTTATACTTTTTGGTGGTTGTGTCTTGTGTGGATTCTCATTTTTGGTGATTAGGAGCACTTGAATTGAAGTGCTTTGGCTCCCTTTCACATTGAATTAAAATTGATTCGTGCATCCACACTTAGAAATTTCCAATTAGGAGCTCATTTGCATTGTAGCATGCATTAACCAAATCATATTGAAGGAGGGTTGTTTGGGCATAGAGAACTTGTATTTCTTGAAAATCTGGAGATTGGTTGAATTGGTAATTCAGTGGAATCATAAAATTCATATTATCTAAGAGCTGAATTTTAAAAGGCCTTCACCATCTAAAAACTTCAATTTGGGGAGAGTTCCCCGTTGCATGCTTACTTTACACACTCAACAATCGACGCACTTGGGCATTACCTGTATACAATGCCCTTCTCATTCCAAAGTACTTGTATCCTAAGCCTCTTAATTAAAATTGGTAGTAACTTGACCTCATTAAGGTTTGGAGGTCTAACTACTTGCGTGTAGTGCCTATGTGCTGGTACGGGTTTCCGCATGCTATCAGGTGTCTAAGATTAGGGCAAACGACCTTTCAATCTGGCTCGATGGTTCCATGGTGCTCGTATTCGATTCCGTAGGTTACGATAGTAGGTAACTTAGATCTTTAGGTCTTAGGTTACCTTTAGAGGTTAGGACATTGATTGTTTGATTTGTCATCAAGTGCACCAATTCGACGTCCTTTCTCTTATCCCCTTCTCTCTTCTCATCACCACAATTCTTCCTGCGACAATGCATGCTTGGGAGGAGGTCACAAAATCCTGAACTCTTTGAATTGTCTGATAACTCTAGAAGGGTAGGAGCTGGTGAATCATCCGCTTCCTCTGTAAACATGGCTGCTCGCCCACCCCCAAATCTCGAGGGAGGAAATCATCCCCCTCTAAATCCACCAGGTGGTGGAGGCATTGACCCATTAACCTACCTCCAAGCCAAAATGGAATTGTATATTGAGTAGATTGAAGCCATTAGGGAAACCTTACAGGAAATGCAGAACTTTCCCGAACGGGAGGAGCCCAGGTCTCTTAGCTCTTATCAGAATCCTGTTGCTACAGAGACTCGTGGGTAGATTCGTGTCCCCGAGGGTAGGGGAGATTTTGAATTAAAATCAAATGTAACCAGCCCAATCAACTTCCATTACCATGGATGGGCTAGTGAAGACCCTTTCCTTTACTTGGAGGACTTAACTCATTTAGCTAAAATGATTAAACTAAGAGACATCAGGTTGCATATCATCCTCATGAAAATGTTCCCGTTTTCGTTGTGGGACAAAGCCGTGTATTGGTTGCGCACCATTGGGAGACCCTTCCGATCTTGGGAAGAAATGCGTACATTTCTCAAGAAATTCTTCCTAATTAGGCGCACTAATGCATCTCGCCGTATTGTTACTTCTTTCACGCAACAAAACGGCGAGCAATTTCATGAGGCCTAGGAGAGGTATAATGATTTCCTCAGGAGATGTTCACACCACAGTCTGCCTAAGTGGCATGTAACCCAGATTTTCTGTTATAGGCTAAATGAAACTTTGAGGCAGATTGTGGACGCTCCTGCGGAGGGAATTTTATGAATAAAGACAAGGATGGAGCGTTCGAACTATTTAAAAATATGAGTGAGAATTTTATGAATAAAGCTTTCATTGTTGCCTTTAATTAGACCAGTACACCTCGTAGCGGAGCTCATGAGGTTGACACGAGACCTTCCCATTCATCCACCAACTTAAATTCAATTGCGCAAAAATTGGATGAAGTTTCCCTTGTTCATAAGAAGATGGACAACTTCCTGGCCACCCATCCAGTAGCTCACACTTTGACTCCTTCACCATGTCACAAACCTAATCCTTCCCAAGTCAGGATGATTTCCAAGAATCCCGCACAACCTGTACCATCCTTACTGAGTGTCGCGCCAAGCGACTCGGTGAGTAATGTGGATCTAGCTTCTGCTAGCCAGTATTATGACATGGAGGACCAAGCCTCCATGTACTCGGATGCAGTATCATTTGCGGACTCATCTTCTGAATTCGAAGACGTGTGCACCCTGGGGAATAACCCATATTTTGCTACTTATAACCCAGGGTGGCGCAACCATATGAGTTTCACATGGTCCAACAACCCTTGGCGCTAAAACCCCGCTGGTGGACCAATGCGACCGTCCGCTCCCATCATCCCAAAGGCCTAATATAATCCTTTGGCAAATCCGCTGCTAGGCCCTTGTGCACCTCAAACAGGTCACGCATCAAGTCCTCTTGATAAGTTGATGCGAACGATGATAGAAACGTCCAAGTGCCATGAAGAAAACATGACCTCTCTTCAACACTAATTGGCACAGCGGAATGCTGAGATTAGTCAACTATGCATGATGACTCGATCTCAGGGCACTCTTCCAGCCCAACCTGTTCCAAACCCGTGAAATTTTGTACCTCGTGGTCCGCAACCACAGGCACGACCTTCTCAGGGGCAGGTTCATTAGATTCTGCAAGCTCCGAGTACTCCACTGGGATTTCAGGCTAATCCTACAATAGCACATCACCCATATGTCCATATTGTGAACCCTCCTCCACCTTATGATCCCACTGGACCTGCGACGTCCAATGCGATTACTATGAGTGGTAAACAAACCGTCGATCCACCTCGACCTGATCCTGTCCCGTCTTTTTCATTATCCTCTCATCTGGGTTGCGCACCGCATTCTTGGATGATACACCTAAACTGGTGCCAGAGTCGGTCCCATTCCCTGAGGCTCTATTGAGGGAGCCAAAAGGCAAGAAAAAAAAAACGTAGACCTTTGATAATCTATGTGATTTATTCAAGGATGTTGAAATCAAGGTTTCCTTGTTAGAGACAATCGACTACATCCCTACTGTTGCCTGTTTCTTTAAAGACTACACTACATCTAGGTGACAGCAAAAGAAAATTAGGAATTCGATGGTTCTCTTGCCTCATACAAGTTGTGCTATACTATCAAAACTACCATCGAAGCAAAAAGATCCTGGCACTCCTCTCATTTCATGTAGCATCAAAGGTTGCAACTTTGATCGTGCCTTACTAGATTTAGGATCTTCCATTAACCTCGTACCGACCATGTTTCAAAACTTTGCAATGGGAAATCTGAAACCCACCCCTATTACACTACAATTGGCAGATCGGTCTGTCAAAATCCTGCGGGTGTGGTGGAAGACGTGGTGGTTAGGGTCAACAGTCTTTGTTTTCCTGTTGACTTGTATTAGATATGGAAGTTCCTGATTCACTTTTTGATTATCCGATAATCCTCGGTAGACCTTTTTTGGCCACAGCCTTCGCCCATATCGATTGTGAATCGGGCTGCATTAAGATAGCCGTGGCCTCTGAAAAGCTCAAACTTAATATTTTTAAAGTCGCCAAGAATTTTGATTGCGATTTCATCGAGGATGACACATCTGACAATGACATGGTTGTCAGTGCATATATCGAATTAGTTGGGACCTATTCAACTTGCTATGGCACACCCCTGGAAATCATCAAGACTTGACTGACCTGTACTGTGACATTTCCCCACCCTTTCCTTTACCCTTATCTCTTCCTAAGGAGACCCCTGACGAGGTCCACTCTGCCTCTTATGCCTAGTGGTTTGAGTCATATCCGGGCTGCTCACCTCCAATCTACCTCCTTGAAGACCAGAGTGCCCTTTCTTTCTCGCCAAATCAGGCGGAAGCGACATTCCACGCTGGGACCTTGTTCCCAAATGTTGATCTCTGGGGTACTCCTTTCTTAGATCCATTAATTTAAGATGCCCCTCTCCTTGGCCAACCAGAGGGCCAATTTCCTTTTCCCCTTATTCCTTCTCCTGATTCTTTTGGGACACTCTCATCCCAAGATCTGCCAGATCTTTCACCATCCACTCCTGAGCTTAAAGAGCTGCTTGACACGTTAAAATATGTTTTCTTAAGACCAAATGAAATGCTTTTTGTGATCATCAGTTCAAAATTGTCCAAGGAGTAAGAGTGCAAGCTAATGAAGGTCCTAATTGAACATAAGGCAGCCATTGGATGGTCTCTTTCTGATCTGACTAGCATTAGCCCCTCCTACTGCACTCACCGTATATATATGGAGGAGGCTCGACCTTCCTGTGAGATGCAGCGACGTCTCAATCCTAATATACGGGAGGTCGTTAAGAATGAAATTATCAAGTGGCTTGATGTGGGCATCATTTATCCAATTAGCGACAGCCCCTGGGTGAGCTCGATTCATGTTGTGTCTAAAAAGGCGGGACTCACTATCCATGTCAATGACAGGGGAGAATCAATCCCTACACACACTCCTACATCTTGGAGAGTGTGTGAACTACAACAAACTTAATACTGCTACCAAGAAAGATCATTTTCCACTACCTTTTATCAACCAAATCCTAGAGCAATTAGCGGGAAATTAGTTCTTTTGTTTCCTGGATGGATTCTCAGGTTATAACCAGGTGGCTATTGACCCTCAGGACCAAGAGAAAATCACATTCACTTGCCCCTTTGGCACCTTCGCTTTCAGAAGAATGCCATTCAGACTTTGTAACGTGCCAGCTACTTTCCAAAGATGTATGCTGGCGATATTCCACGATATGGTGGGTGATTTTCTCGAAGACTTTATGGACGACTTTTCCGTCTTCGGACTAACTTTTGATGATTGCCTATCAACCTGACCTGTATCCTTCGGAGATGTATTGATGTTAACCTCTCGCTTTCTTAGGAGAAAAGTCATTTCATGGTGCACGAAGGTATTCTTGGACATATCATCTCCGAAAGGGGTATTGAGGTGGACAGAGCTAAGATTGATGTGATTGCTGATTTATCCGTTCCTAGCTTTGTTTGGCAAATTCGCTCATTTCTGGGTCACGTCGATTTTTATAGGAGATTTATGAAGGATTTCTCCAAGATTTCTAGACCTTTGACGTGTCTCCTATCAACCGATGTACCCTTCGATATGGGCCCTGACTACATCCGAGCGTTCATGCAGCTGTGTGAGGCTGTTACCAAGACCCCTGTTTTCCAGTTGCCTAATTGGTCCCTCGACTTTGAGCTGATGTGTGATGCTTCTTGTTGAAGCTACGAGTTACTACGCTATCGTATTTTATTTTGAAAAACCTGTCATCGTAGTTTGAAAGCAAAGAACTCGTGTTCAACAAATAAAATTTATACCAGAATAGAAATCCCAGGTCGAACTCAGGGAGGCTGCGTCAATCTATATTCGTAATTATATTTTTTTAGAGTTTTTTGTTGAAAAGCGAAACGACGTAATTACAATGAAATAATATTAACAATCAGAATAAACGATAGAGAGAAAGAACATGCACTTAATATTTTAAAATGTTTATACAATAAAACCAGAGAAAAATTACACTAGAAAGAGGGAAATCTATTACTTTAGAAACAGGAAAATTCTACTCTAGAAAGCTGAAAAGAGGAATGGGAGAGAGAAGTTATTCTCCTTGACGATTGCTTGGAGGACGAGCCAGACGAGACGTCGCTTGGAAGATGGAGGATGGAGCGGGAAGGAGGTTGAGGCAGGAGGAATGAGAATGAGGCAGTACGTCGTCGTCGTCGCAGGATCCGCTTTCGAAATGAGGGCGAAAATTTGACTTTATCTTTCGAGGAGCATCCCGGGTGTGGGACAAGCTTCTCTTGAGCTTTGGAGAGGGAGAGAAGAGAAGGGATGAGAATTTCGTATGGAGGGGGTCTCCTTTTATAGTTGCAAGGAGTGAGGACAATTTGGTCATTTTATGTTGCAAATCATTAATTCAGGACCTTTAGTGACGGATAAATCCGTCATTAAAGGCCTGAACGTGGCCTTCGTGGGCGGTGCTCGCGTGCCCACTCGCCTCGCGCGTGAAACATGCGCTCCATGTTCTTCAGATCGGACGGCTTAACTCGCTCCTCGTCGCGCCTCATCAAGCCGCAATGCCCGCGTGAGATCCAGCATTTTTCGCCCGCGTTTGATGGAGCGTGAGCGCTATCGAGCGCGCGCAGCCGCTCGATCGTGATCGAGCGCTCCTCATCGCCTGCTCGCCTACACGCGCCCTCGCCAAATCGAAGCGGTCAAGGCTTCGAACGGGTGCCCTTCCTTCACGAGAGTGCTTCCACCCAATGCGCCACCAGCGCGTTTGTGTCGCACTCTTGAATTGTGCATGCGCGCCCCGCAGTCGTTGGATGATCATCCAACGGCAGAGAAGTGACGATCAGATTGAGGAAGAGAAGGTGCGGCGGGTGCAGCGACCAGTTGGGCGGTGGAGATGGCACCACATGGCGCCATCTTGACCGTCCATCTTCTAGATGATGTAGATGGTGCCACGGTTGTTGAATTGAGTCGATATTCACGCCGTTAGGCTGCGATCGTCGATCCGAATCCATCCGTGCGGTCGGATTTGTTGTCTGAAGTGCAGATTTATACCATCTTGGCCCTTGATCTTCTAGGGTTCCTCGATCTCTATCTGATGGTACAGATGTCTGATTAGGACGATCTTGGAGTCGAACTTCAATCGTCGCTTTGATCAAATCTATATGGTTGGATCTTCGATCCAAGGCCCCGATAAAAATTTGCCCTGTCCTTGAACATAAAAGGAGAGAATTAACCTCCATTTTATTTAAACTAATCTAAATACAAGATGATGCGTGTTATGCAATATTTATAGTATGTAATGCAATTCTATGCTTAAGAACATGCATAAATAGGCATCTTATGTAATATAAACATGTTTATATCACACCCTCATGCCTATCTATTGCTAGTCCCTAGCAAAAATTATATGCTATTTATAAAAGAATTAGGTTGGATTATTTGGGCATGAGTTATTTTCAATCATTAAGAAAATGTTTACTTAGGATTTGAACTTTCAAAGATACAACAGTGCTCAGATATCTGCAAAAATGCAGGCCGCCTCAAGTCATCGCCTTATTCAACAAAAAATTTCATTTTCCCTTTTTCTTCTTTTCTAATTTTTTTTGGATTTTCGAGTTTATGGGTTTAAGAGTGGCTTTCTACGGCCATTCAACTCACCCAAGATTTGATGAGAACCTTAAGTTTTAAGCATCTTATTGTGAATGTGATAGACTCATTGATCGGCAGTTAAAATGGACTTCGGATTTCTACGCCTCTAGATGATCTTAAAAAAAGAATTCTGCCTAAAGGTGTATCTTTACAACCAGTAGCTTTCTCCCTATTTTTATTTTTATGGGGTCAACACAAGGGTGAATCCAGTGTATATCTCCTCGGTTTATTTTACTTCTCCGCTTCTTCCTAAGTGTTTTGAGAATTTTCAATGCATTTATTAAGCTGGGTTCTGGACAACCGGTCGATGAGCTGTTACCACCGACAACTTACCAGCTATACTCGTGCGGCGAAGTGTGGCTTATTTCTTTTGTTTTATTTTTTTCTTTTTTCCTTTTCTTTTTCTTTTCTTTTTGACTTTCTTTTTCTCTTTTTTAGGTAGGTGGCTTCCTTGGTCTAAGATTTACCTAAAGGCAGTAAGAAGAGAATTGTCTAGTGACTGGGCTCCGGACAACCTACTTATGAGCTGTTACCCACGATAACTTGCGAGCCTTATCACCGTAGAAGGTTCATTAGCTGCCCAATTTTCGTTAAAATCGTCGAACGAGTCAGTGAAAAGAAAGTGTGTAGATGTTTAAGACTCAAATTTCCCTCAAATTAGAGGGTTAGTTGATAAGTCGTGTACTTATCATCCGAACTTATTTACTCAAATTACAATGGAATTAATATGGCGAGGACTCAAAAAATAAATCCACATTTTAGTGGATACACGGGCCGATTAAGTACAAAGACCTGAAGGGTCTTTGTGTTCAGATCCTAATGTAATATTTTCTAAGATTGAAAAGTCCTATTGTCCAAGTATTCCTTCCTAATTCAATTTTTTTTTAATGTATATATAAGAAGAGATACAATTTACAAGAATTTCACAAAGCTGACAAAATGATTCAAAAATGAATCCACCCCCTCATGCTTAGCTGATGCAATGTCCACATTGAGAAAAAGAGACATGAAAGTAAAGGTAGAGTACGAAAGATATTACTTGAATATGAAGCTCGGGTCAGCTTTGTGTCATATGTACAACTGCTGAGTTTAATGCCATCAGCTAGGTGAAGTCTAGCCAAAGAAGTCACAGTATGGCTAAAGCAACCGTGTCTGAGATGGGTTCAAGAAGAGTATGGTCATTAATAGGCTTCAGACGTTGACCGTTGACTTTAAATGTGTTACCCATCTTTGGGTCAGAGATCTGAACAACTCCATTTGGAAAAATATGGTCGATAATGAATGGGTCGTTCCATTTTGATCTAAGTTTGCCGGAAAAGAGCTTAAGTTGAGAATCGAATAACCAGACCTTCTGGTTCGGCTCAAAGCTCTTGCGGGAAATCAATTGAGCATGTAGAGCTTTGGTCCAAGCCTTGTAGATCTTGGCATTCTCATATGCATCATTTCTAAGCTTTTCCAACTCAGATAATTGAAGTTTCTTGGTCTTCCTAGCTAAATTTAGTTCTAAATTGCATTGTTTGATCACCCAGAATGCCCTATGTTCAATCTTTGCAGTAGATGGCACGCCTTTTCATACACCAAACGAAACGGAGAATGCCGATGGTCGTTTTATACGTCGTATGGTAGGCCCAAAGAGCATCCTCAAGCTTTTGAGTGCATTACTTGCGATTAGGCCTAATCGTTTTCCGCAGAATGTTTTTGATCTCCCGATTGGAGATCTCGTCTTGTCCATTCGTCTAGGGATGGCAAGGTGTGGAAATTTGGTGATTAACCCCGTATTTGGCCAACAAATTCTAGAATTGGGCATTAGTAAAATGAGTGCCACCGTCATTGATGATGGCCCTCGGAATCCCGAACCTACTGAAGATATTTTTCTTGACAAAATCGATAACTACCTTGTGGTCATTGGTTCGGATGGGAATCGCCTCAATCCATTTGGACACATAATCAACAACAAGAATGTACTGATGTCCAAATGAAGGGAGAAAGGGTCCCATGAAATCGATACCCCAAACATCGAAAATTTCGACAGGAAGAATTGGGTTTAGGGGCATCATATCTCTCTTAGTTATGCTCCCGAGTGCCTGACATCGAGAACATGACCTTGAGAAATCCTGGGCATCCTTAAATAAAGACGGCCAATAGAAACCAGATTGCAAAATTTTTGCAGCCGTCTTTTTCTCGGAGAAATGTCTATCACACGCAGATGCATGGCAAAACTCGAGTATACTGTTGAATTCATTCTCCGGAACACATTAGCGTATAATTTGATCAGAGTCGATGCGGTACTATTTAGAGTCCTCCGAGAAGTAGTATTTGGCCTCATATTTGAGTCTATCCTGTTGCTTGGTCCAATTCTGAGGGATTTGACCAACGGCCAAATAGTTAACAATGTCAGCAAACCACGGGGTTTGGACACCTGAAACTGTAAAGATAGCTTTGTCCGAAAAAGTGTCAGCAATCGGGATGTCCGGACGAGAAGAATCACTTTGGAGTCTTGACAAATGATCCGCCGCCACATTTTATACCTCGATTTTATCCTTGATTTCAAGATCAAATTCTTGAAGCAGAAGAATCAAACGAATAAGCTGGGGTTTGGCATCCTTTTTGGCCAAGAGATGTCTCAAGGCCGAGTGGTCGGTATAGATGATAACATGAGACCTTAAGAGATAAGCCCTGAATTTTTCCAAAGCGAATACTACGGCTAGTAATTCCTTTTTAGTAACAGTGTAATTACTCTAGGCTTCATCCAGAGTTTTACCAGTGTAGTAGATGATATAGGGCTTTCTATCTATTTTCTGACCCAAGACAGCCCCGACCGCGTTATCAGAAGCGTCGGCCATGATCTCAAAAGGGGCTGTCCAAATTGGTGGTTGCAACACTGGAGCACAGGTGACTGCCGTTTTCAGGAAATCAAATGCCTTACGGCATGATTCGTCGAAAACAAATGGCGTTTCTTTGGCGAGAAGATTGCTCAGGGGACGAGCAACCTTCGAGAAATCATTGATGAATCTTTTGTAAAATCCCACATGACCAAGAAATGATCGGATTTGTTTAACAGATGTGGGAGGAGGAAGTTTAGCGATAGCATCAATCTTTGCTTTATCCACTCCGATTCCCTTTTCAGAGATTACATGACCCAAGACGATGCCTTCTTGGGTCATGAAATGACTCTTTTCCCAGCTAAGGACCAATTGTGTTTTGATACATCGCTTAAGAATCATTTCCAGATTAGCCAAACAAGAGTTAAACAATTATCCAAAAATAGAGAAATCATCCATGAAGACTTCCATAAACTCTCCCACCATGTCAGATAATATGGTTAACATACACCTTTGAAAAGTCGTAGGTGCATTGCATAAACCGAAAGGCATCCTACGGAAAGCAAAGGTTTCGCAGGGATAGGTGAAAGTAGTTTTTTCCCGATCCTCGGGATGGATAGGAACTTGGTTGTATCCTGAGTAGCTGAAACGGTGTGGGCAACCGGGTTTTATTGTTATAGCGTTGTAGTATAGCCAGTTATTGCCAACATTTCAAATATAAAATTTTTTACTCGGAAAATAAAAGAGTTCCCGAGGTCGAACTCAGGGAGCAAGTTGTATTCTAGAGATATACATGTTTCTTTTACAAAAATAAAGAAAGAGAGAAAGAATTTGTTGTCTTCTTTTCTCTTTGTTTCTCCTTGTCTCAGATCTTCTTCTTCTTTGTCTGCAGAGGTGATGTTCTTCTTCTGCAGTGGTGATGCTCTTCTTCTTCCAGCTGTTCCTGCTCTTCCTTCTTCTTCTGTCTTTCTTCAGATCTTCTTCTTTCTTCTTTGTTTTTCTTCTTTCAGTTCTTCCCTTGTTCTTTTGTGTTCTCCTCTGCCTCGCCTTCTTCTGTTGTTCTTCAGATCTCCTTCTTTCTTCTTTTCTTTTTCCAGTCAGGACGTTGCCCCTCCTTTCTTCTTTTCCTTTTTCCAGTCAGGACGTCGCCCCTCCTTCTTTCTTCTTTTCCCTTCAGGACGTCGTCTGATTTCCAAATCAGACGACTTAAACTGCCTGTTGCTACAGTGTCTCCCTCAGCTTCCTTCTTCTTCCGCGGTCCTTCTTCATCACCTGTGCCTGCACACTTCAGAGCTTACGTCAGAGGACAAAACCTACTCTACCCTCTCCCCCCCCGCGTCTCTCTCTCTCTGAAACCACTCTTGGGAAAGCTCTCCCAGAGCTGCCGGGTAATCGGGTATGGGTTGCGCCCGGGTCCAGGCCCACCGGCGTGTGTGGTGGGCGAGGAGTGCAGGTCAGTCTAAGTCGGGTCGGGTCAGGTCCGCGGGGCGTGAGCGCGGACGAGACCGGGTAACCGGGCGGGTGAAGGGGACCTCACCCCGTGTGCTGAGGCAGTAAGGCTAATGCACAAAATCAATTTAAACAGTGAAAAGGTTGTGAGGCTTACCGATGTGGGACTAAACGGAGACCTCTCCTCGCGTGCGCCTGCTGGGAGACCGCGGCCTAGCTTCTGCAGCTGCGGCTTCGATTTGCGTCGGTTGTTGGCTGGCTGCCTTCGCAAGACTCCCCGTAATTCGCAGCAGCTGGAGACCTGGAGTCCTCAAGCCTGGAGCGCGGGAGAAGCTGCTTCAATGTGCGTTAATGGCGGTCGAACCTCAAAACCTGTCGGACACGAATATGGCCTCTCGGCCTGATCAAACCACTGGGGAACCTTCGCCGTGGCACGGCGAAGGTGTGGAGCTGCGCGGCAAGCCGCAAGGTGGTGTCTGGCGGCAGCCCAAGGTTGGACTGCAACCTGAGGAATGGGTTTGTTCGGGGGAGCGTTACGGAGGTGTGGAGTGGCAGTGGAGGGGTGGGGGGAGCTCAGTGTGATGAGGCGGAGGTTCGGTGAGGGTCGGCGAGGTGTGTGAGGCTGTGGAGCGATGGGAACATCTCGCCGGAGGGTGGCCGGAGACGAAGGGGGTGACGATGGTCAGGGTCGGTCGAGGGCTTAATTGAACAAGTTGAAACCGGGGAAAGAAAGAGGAGAGGAAGGGAAGTAGTTCTAACTTACTTGCAGGGACGAAGGGGGAGCAGTAGGGCGACAGTCGTATCGACTGTCGCCGGAGAAGAAGATGCTCAGGGAAAGGGGCGGCGGCGAGCAGAGAGCCGGAGAGGCGCCAGCTGGGTGCGGCGTGGCGCGGGAAGAGCAGGGGAGGAAGTCTTTGCTGCTGGTATTGCGGCAGAGCGAAGAGGAGGGGGAGGAACCGTCGGAGCTGGTGAGCGTCTGCCGGAGAGAGAAGAGAGGAAAGTTGGGGGTTTTCTCCGTCAGATCCGAGCTGGGAAGAACGGTGGAGCGACGGGGGTATTTATAGGGACCGAATCAGGGAGGAAGGCGGAGGGAGACGTCGTGTCTCCCTCGCCGGAGGACGCCGGAGATGGAAACCCATACCGTCCGTGCGTTCGCACGGCCGGTATGGGGGGTTACAGCGACCAGGGGGTGTCCCTGCGACGGCTGACGACGCAGGGCACCCCTGGTTTACTTGCCAGGCTCTCCCCCTCACCCTGCGCGGCGCCATGCTCCGCGCAAGGTCGCCGGAGCATGGTGCTGGCAGGTTTTGCAGGGGGGACCTGATCGCAAAGAACGAAGGAGAGTTAGGGGTTGAAATGCGAGGGTTCAAAAGTTGAGGGCCAAAAAGTAAATATATGAGGACCAAAGTGTAAAGTCGGTCAAGGAGGTTTCTTCTTAGGCTCAAGTTTTTATACATGATTAATTAGGACCTAAGGAATCTGATGGTGAATTTCATTTCTATATTAAACCTTGTTTGACCGGTCAATTTATGCGAAAACCCAGATTAAGTTATTAATTGGGCATGGTTCTCAATGTAGGTCAAAATGGGTTCTGAAGGCCAAATTGAAGGTTCTAAACCCTAGAGATTATTTTTCTATGAATTTTAGAGGGTTTATTCTATTTTTACTTTGCCTCGAACCTCGTGAATTGAAGTGGGTTGTTTTAGGGTTACAGATTATCATTTAGTTCCTTGGAATTGCTGTAGCCCTTGCTAGATCATCTCATCCCACTTTTATTCTTATTAAGTTGCTTTGACCTATGTTTGGACCCTGAATTACCCTGTATGCAGATTATACTGGTAAAATTGCATTTTTACCCCTTATGACTTGTTTTCTCCTTAAACTCAGAATTCTCTGAGTTAAGCCTTTCCTTGAGTTATGTAGGAGCTTTTATCCTTTGTATTAGGTCAAAATGAGCTAGTTATGGCTCATGATGAGGTTCTCATCATACCCCCATGCCTAGCTTTTGCTAGTCCCTTAGCAAAAACTTAAGGTTTCAACCCTTGTTCTAGATCATGAGTTTTTAATAGCTTTAGATAAGTGCTTTTTTATTTGAGCTCAGATTAGGTTAGAATGCTGACCATAGGCCCAAAAGGTATTTTAGTACCAATCAAGATCCAAATCTGTCTAGCCTTAGCCTCAGTCCTTAGCAAAGGTTTTTAAGGCCCACAAGAACTAACCTAAGGTTTATTGGACTTTGTGATTAAAGCACCCGTGCTTGAAATGATTTTAGCCCTGGCTCAGTTCGCAGTGCGTTTTGTAAGAGAGATAGAAAGTTTTTCTGTTTGGAGAGTTCTCTCTCTTTTTCTTTTTAGTTCTAGCCTAGGATTGGCTTTTCAACACGGTCTGTATCAGATTCCTTGCTCCGATCATCAATCCTCAAGTGTTCCTGGCGATCGATGCTTCGAGATAGCACCGCCCATGGCAACCCCCGGAACCCTGGCTATTGAGATTTCGAGATAATCCCATCCATGGTGTTCCGTGGCCGAATCCAGACCCTGGCAATTGACACTTCGAGATAATGCCATCCATGGAATCTGAACCAGCAGAGTGCTTACATGCCCCCAGTAGGATATGTAAATATCCTAAGAAACAAGCACTGAGGAGATGATATTTTGTTACGCATCTTCGAGGGGATTTCCTGCCTCTCCGCGCTGGGAACTCGTCCAAATCAACTTGTGTTGATCGGTCGCTCCTATTCTAGGTGTTCTTTTCAGAATTTTGCGACGCTTCTGCGTGATTCTGATTTTTACGCTTACTGAACCAGGCTGTGTGTGAGGTTAGGGTGCTTAGGTTACTGAGTCCCGTAAACCAAAAATTAGTTAACGATGCCAAATACTCCCTAAGCCTTAGACCTAATACTTCAGCTTTTCATTTTCCTCAACCTCTTGAGTGTCCAGATCTTAATGGGTACTAAGAGTCTATTCAAGAATGCCTAAGGTTTGCATTCTTACTAATCTCATTGTGCACTTTTCAGTTATTTTCTTGAATGAGGTCTAGAACTTAGGTTAATTCCTTAGTTCCTTACTAATGACTATCACCTTTTCTTATAATTTTGTGCTCCTTTTTCATTTTGTTTCTCTTCTCCTTCACAAAATTTCCTTCTCCTCTTTTCCTCTTATTCTTTTTCGAAAAATTTTTAATTTTTATGGTGTTTTTGGCATATGTGAATTTTTTTGTTTGAAACCTTTTCTTACAAGTTTTTGTACTTTCCTACCCCCCCATGCCTAAGATTTGCAATGTCCTCATTGTAACCTAGGGGTTTTTATTCAACTAAGTTCATACATTAGGATAGCTGTTTTGATGAATCTCAGATGCAAGCACCTGAGGTGGAGTCGGCTGTCCTAAAGTGTGAACTTCAAGTGCAAAAAGCTGTCAGAACAAGTTTCAGGTTTTCAAAGAGAATGACGGGCTGCCTCCCGTTGAGTGCTAAATTTGATGCCTTCAGCCAAGCGGGAAATGCGATGGAGAGGGGATGGTCAAATCAGTAGAGTTTTGTAAGACAAGCACCTTGATTAAGAGCCTGGTTGGTCCAACCAGGTGCTTGTTCAGATCAACAGGCTGATGATGCAGCCCAAACCCAATCAATCTGGTGGGTTGATAGATGTGGATAAAATGGTGTGGAACCCACCATAAACTATGAAGCTCAGATGGATGTGGAAGTGTAAACGCAGGGTTTGGCTGAGTCGAATCAGCCTGGTCAGAGTAGGGACCCGTAGAATAATCAATGAATGACGCGGAAACCCTACAGGGGTGATCAGAGAATGATAGAGCATGGTATGTAGTCTGATCAATGTTCGAAACCCGATGTGGAAATGCAATCGGCTCGGTGAGAGGTGAATCTGAATAGAACTTGAGTCCGGTTGCGGGTCGGGGTTTGGGAGAGGTTTTGATCCGTTCTGTGTGTGCGGACGAGGTGGCCATTGTGTATGAGGGCTCTTCTAGAAACAGATGATAGGTGATTTTCTGTAGAGAGTCCTCTGGGTAACTATCAAATGCCGGAAGAGTGTCTGTAGGATGAAAGGAATCGGATTTGAGAAAAAATTTGATTCTTGGTTGTAATCACTCTTGGCATTTTCTATTTTTGGTTCCTGAGGATCGAAAAGGAGTGATTCTGTGTTATTAGTGATCTCGGGAATCAGGACCTCAGAGTCAGAGTCATGTGAACTGAGGTCGTAGATAGGCCTGGCGTGTTCAGGAAGGGGAATCTCTCCGCAATTATAGTCAGATGTGAAATTGTCGGAGAGTTGGCGAAAATGATCATGAATTCCACCACAACAAAAATCATCAGATGTGGAATCAGCAGCCTGACTGGGTTCTAGCCTATATGTCACTTCTGGGCTCAAAAAGATGTTCTGTTCAAGCTCTAAGCTGGTAGGATAGACCCCATTAAAACCTTGCTCATCCAACTCCTCAGTTTCTGTATCATAAATTGGCATGTTTTCTGAAAAATCGATCAGATTTCCTGAGGATGTTGGAGAGGGATATTCATCAAATAGAGGCCCGGAATCGTATTCTGTAAAAATTTGATCTTTCTCATAAGGGGCCTCATAATCTTCCCAATAAGTTTCAGATCTAGGTTCTAGGCTTAGGATGTGGGTAGAATTATTAGAACCTAAGTCCGAATAACCTTCGAGGGTTACCTTATCAAAACAAGGGGCGGAATTTATACCCTCCAGAGGTTCAATTCTAATCTTGTTATTGCAGGAGTCTTGGAGTTCTAAGCTTGGTGATTTATGGCCTAGGGTTGGCTCAGCATTGTGTTCTCCTGCAACTTCCCAACCTATTTTAATGCTATCTTCTATTTGGGTTGGGAGTCGACAACCACCTTGTGCCTCAGTCCCGAGATCTGGGAAACTGGATTGTTCCTTAATACTGTTCCAAGATGGTTCATCCTCTGTTTCTGGTATATATGGGTATTTCTGGTTGATAATTTGTTCTACTGATTTCATCATTTCTACCCGTTTCATAAGGGCATCTTGGTGTTGTTCCCAAAGTACAGGATTTGTCAAGCATTGAAGGTATTCAGATTGGTGTAATTTTTCCATCTCAATGTATCCTGTCATGAGCATATCTCGGGTTGATCCTTTTGAAATTTCAGTCAATAGAATTTGGGCACAGTTTATGATGAAAGCTGTGGTTGTTGGGACATCAACCTGAATGTTTCCTATTGGTGTTGAGGGTTTATATTTGATTTCATAGATTTCAAGGGCATCCTTAATCATTTTATCTTTCATGGATCTCATATATTCAGGTTTTTTGAATGGTAGTCTTGCTAGGTAATTAGGCTGCATAATTGGATCAGGTGGTGGAATCAAGATATAGAATCAAGGTTTGAATCAAGATGGAAGAAGGGGATTTTGTTCAGAATCAGAGGAAAGAAGGGCTGTGTGAATGATTTTTGAAAAAAAAACAAAGGAGCCGAGGCTTAGCCTCGGGGAGAGTGAATTTCTATAGGAGGTTTCAAGGACCTCCTGAAAAATACTGAAGGACTGGATGAGATAAGCAGGTGCTGGACCCAATCAAGACACCCAAAAATTTGTTGGGTGACTATAGAGGTGCGGGGCAGATGGACCCCTTGATCAGAAAGATCGTCCACCTGAGAATTACCTGGGCAGCCAGAGAGGGAGAGTCCCGCAAAGACCCCTACACGGTAGAGCGTCCCCACGGGTTACAGGGTTTCCCCCACCCGACCTCTCTTGTCACTGCGTTTCCAGGTAGACCAGAATGGGGATCTTGACCTCTTAAGTCTACCAATTTTAAGATCAGGGTGCTTAAGGTTTCACTTGAACTTTAGTCTTTTAAGTGCAAAGAGTGACCTAATTTAAGGTTGGTTGACCCAAGGGGTCAACTTTACCTCTTGTTTTCTTTGAGAGCTTTTAGGTCTTGTCTTTTAGGGTTCAAGTGTTTAGAGAGCCAATTGTTTTAGGTTTTCTTTTGAATAGGTATTTTCAATCAATGGTTTAGGCACACTTCTTTTGGATTTTCTCCATTCTTGATTTAAGTAGTGTGTCTCTAAAACCCTAATGTTGAATCTTATGTTGGCTCTACTTGGTCCAGTTAGTTCTTTGTTGGGTAATTAGGGCTCAAGCAAGAATGTGTTAGCCCTTAAATACCCTTAATAGTGTGCATGACTAATGAGTTGAAAACATGCAACTCTTTATGGTTACTAAGTATGGAAGACAGGTTAGCCCTATATTGCTTGTTCTTTTCTTTTCTTCCTCTTTAGAGTTTAGGGGTTAATAGCGAGAGGAAAAATTTACCTGTCCTCGGAGTGGTTGTCGTGCGGTTGCTTGTCTTCTTGATTTCCTGTAGTTTTCTGCACAAAAGAGAGGAGATTATCAGAAATTAAAAAGAAACAGGAATGTTTACCTCTAGAATAGCCGTTGCTCCCCGGCAGCGGCGCCAAAAATGAAACGGTGTGGGCAACCGGGTTTTATTGTTATAGCGTTGTAGTATAGCCAGTTATTGCCAACATTTCAAATATAAAATTTTTTACTCGGAAAATAAAAGAGTTCCCGAGGTCGAACTCAGGGAGCAAGTTGTATTCTAGAGATATACATGTTTCTTTTACAAAAATAAAGAAAGAGAGAAAGAATTTGTTTTCTTCTTTTCTCTTTGTTTCTCCTCGTCTCAGATCTTCTTCTTCTTTGTCTGCAGAGGTGATGTTCTTCTTCTGCAGTGGTGATGCTCTTCTTCTTCCAGCTGTTCCTGCTCTTCCTTCTTCTTCTGTCTTTCTTCAGATCTTCTTCTTTCTTCTTTGTTTTTCTTCTTTCAGTTCTTCCCTTGTTCTTTTGTGTTCTCCTCTGCCTCGCCTTCTTCTGTTGTTCTTCAGATCTCCTTCTTTCTTCTTTTCTTTTTCCAGTCAGGACGTTGCCCCTCCTTTCTTCTTTTCCTTTTTCCAGTCAGGACGTCGCCCCTCCTTCTTTCTTCTTTTCCCTTCAGGACGTCGTCTGATTTCCAAATCAGACGACTTAAACTGCCTGTTGCTACAGTGTCTCCCTCAGCTTCCTTCTTCTTCCGCGGTCCTTCTTCATCACCTGTGCCTGCACACTTCAGAGCTTACGTCAGAGGACAAAACCTACTCTACCCTCTCCCCCCCCGCGTCTCTCTCTCTCTGAAACCACTCTTGGGAAAGCTCTCCCAGAGCTGCCGGGTAATCGGGTACGGGTCGCGCCCGGGTCCAGGCCCACCGGCGTGCGTGGTGGGCGAGGAGTGCAGGTCAGTCTAAGTCGGGTCGGGTCAGGTCCGCGGGGCGTGAGCGCGGACGAGACCGGGTAACCGGGCGGGTGAAGGGGACCTCACCCCGTGTGCTGAGGCAGTAAGGCTAATGCACAAAATCAATTTAAACAGTGAAAAGGTTGTGAGGCTTACCGATGTGGGACTAAACGGAGACCTCTCCTCGCGTGCGCCTGCTGGGAGACCGCGGCCTAGCTTCTGCAACTGCGGCTTCGATTTGCGTCGGTTGCTGGCTGGCTGCCTTCGCAAGACTCCCCGTAATCCGCAGCAGCTGGAGACCTGGAGTCCTCAAGCCTGGAGCGCGGGAGAAGCTGCTTCAATGTGCGTTAATGGCGGTCGAACCTCAAAACCTGTCGGACACGAATATGGCCTCTCGGCCTGATCAAACCACTGGGGAACCTTCGCCGTGGCACGGCGAAGGTGTGGAGCTGCGCGACAAGCCGCAAGGTGGTGTCTGGCGGCAGCCCAAGGTTGGACTGCAACCGGAGGAATGGGTTTGTTCGGGGGAGCGTTACGGAGGTGTGGAGTGGCAGTGGAGGGGTGGGGGGTGCTCAGTGTGATGAGGCGGAGGTTCGGTGAGGGTCGGCGAGGTGTGTGAGGCTGTGGAGCGATGGGAACATCTCGCCGGAGGGTGGCCGGAGACGAAGGGGGTGATGATGGTCAGGGTCGGTCGAGGGCTTAATTGAACAAGTTGAAACCGGGGAAAGAAAGAGGAGAGGAAGGGAAGTAGTTCTAACTTACTTGCAGGGACGAAGGGGGAGCAGTAGGGCGACAGTCGTATCGACTGTCGCCGGAGAAGAAGATGCTCAGGGAAAGGGGCAGCGGCGAGCAGAGAGCCGGAGAGGCGCCAGCTGGGTGCGGCGTGGCGCGGGAAGAGCAGGGGAGGAAGTCTCTGCTGCTGGTATTGCGGCAGAGCGAAGAGGAGGGGGAGGAACCGCCGGAGCTGGTGAGCGTCTGCCGGAGAGAGAAGAGAGGAAAGTTGGGGGTTTTCTCCGTCAGATCCGAGCTGGGAAGAGCGGTGGAGCGACGGGGGTATTTATAGGGACCGAATCAGGGAGGAAGGTGGAGGGAGACGTTGTGTCTCCCTCGCCGGAGGACGCCGGAGATGGAAACCCATACTGTCCGTGCGTTCGCACTGCCGGTATGGGGGGTTACAGCGACCAGGGGGGTGTCCCTGCGACGGCTGACGACGCAGGGCACCCCCGGTTTACTTGCCAGGCTCTCCCCCTCACCCTGCGCGGCGCCATGCTCCGCGCAAGGTCGCTGGAGCATGGTGCTGGCAGGTTTTGCAGGGGGGACCTGATCGCAAAGAACGAAGGAGAGTTAGGGGTTGAAATGCGAGGGTTCAAAAGTTGAGGGCCAAAAAGTAAAATATGAGGACCAAAATGTAAAGTCGGTCAAGGAGGTTTCTTCTTAGGCTCAAGTTTTTATACATGATTAATTAGGACCTAAGGAATCTGATGGTGAATTTCATTTCTATATTAAACCTTGTTTGACCAGTCAATTTATGCGAAAACCCAGATTAAGTTATTAATTGGGCATGGTTCTCAATGTAGGTCAAAATGGGTTCTGAAGGCCAAATTGAAGGTTCTAAACCCTAGAGATTATTTTTCTATGAATTTTAGAGGGTTTATTCTATTTTTACTTTGCCTCGAACCTCATGAATTGAAGTGGGTTGTTTTAGGGTTACAGATTATCATTTAGTTCCTTGGAATTGCTGTAGCCCTTGCTAGATCATCTCATCCCACTTTTATTCTTATTAAGTTGCTTTGACCTATGTTTGGACCCTGAATTACCCTGTATGCAGATTATACTGGTAAAATTGCATTTTTACCCCTTATGACTTGTTTTCTCCTTAAACTCAGAATTCTCTGAGTTAAGCCTTTCCTTGAGTTATGTAGGAGCTTTTATCCTTTGTATTAGGTCAAAATGAGCTAGTTATGGCTCATGATGAGGTTCTCATCAGTAGCTATCAAGAAAACAGAAGTACTTTTGCCCGGCTAGTTTTTCCAAGATTTGATCAATGAAAGGTAGGGGAAAATGATCCTTTTTCGTGGTTGTGTTCAGCTTCCTGTAATCAGTACAAACCCTCCAAGAGGAAGCTGAACGAGTTGTGACAGATTCTCCTCTCTCGTTAGTCACAACGGTAATCCCAGCTTTCTTAGGAACAATTTGTACAGGACTTACCCAGCGATTATCAGAGATTGGATAAATAATTCTTGCATCGAGCCACTTAATGATTTGCTTTTTGACCACTTCTCGCATATTTGGATTTAATCTCTTCTGCATTTGGTGAGAAGGGAGGGATCCATCTTCCAAAATATTTATGATTGCAGTAAGATGGCTTGATCCTTTTAAGATCATGAATGGTCCAACTAATTGCCTCCTTGTGTTCCTTCAGGACCTTGATCAATTTAATCTCTTTCTCCTTTGTTAATTTAGCAATGATAATCACGGGGAGCGTCTTCTGAGGTCCTAAAAATTGATATTTCAAATTCTCAGGCAACGGTTTCAGTTCAAGCTGGGGCGGGTTGATGATTGATGATAATTAAGATGCTGAAGACTCAACAAGAGGAAGAGGTTGTGAGTGGACAAAATCAATAACCTCTTCAGAAGATGACAGGTTTGCCATAGAGGGTTGCGGGTCCAATTTGTTATCAAAGGAGGAACTTTCAATTAAAGAAACCATTAAACAAGTTTTAATGTTTACATTATCCTCCTCAAGTTCATCAATAAATCCACAATCCTCAAATTTATTAATTACCTTAAAAATATCCAATTTCATTCGTTGATCCCCAAAGGCAATTTTCATGCTACCGCTTTCACAATTAATGTTGGCTTTAGTGGTAGCCAGGAACGGACACCTCAGAATGATGGGCGTGTTCCTCAGATTTTCTGGTACATCCATGTAAAGGACCAGGAAATCTACAGGAAAATAGAAATCCTTGACCTTAACTATAACATCTTCAATAACATCTCGCGGATTTGTGACCGATCGGTTCGCTAACTGTAGCTTTACTGAAGTCGGTCGAAGTTCACCTAATCCAAACTTTCGTAAAGAGAAGTCGGAATTAGGTTGATGGATACACCCAGATCTAGAAGTGCTCTATCAAATGTGTAATCTCCCATGACACAAGAAATCAACGGAGCACCTGGATCTCTCTTTCTCTGAGGGAGGTGGTGCAGGATAACAGAACTAGCCTACTTGGAGTGTACCACCTTCCTCGGAACAGATTCTCTCGACTTACGCTATTGTGTACATAAATCATTTAAAAATCTCGCGTAAGCCCGTATATGCTTGATAGCATCGAAGAGCGGGATATTGATCTCAACATTCTTAAAGATATTCAGAAGCTCCTCATTGCTATCAACAGACTTCTTTGATTTGATCAAGGCTTCAAGAAAATGAACATGAGTCAGATCTTTGGAATCAGGTTTTTGAGCCTTGATTTCTTCTCCAGAATTCTCCTCTCTCTCCTCAGGTTCTTCAGGATTTAGTAGATTAGAACAGTGTGGTTGTGGATCCTGAGTCTTCTTACGACTCCTCAAGGTGACAGAGTTTGCAGATGCATAAGAGTTTGGGTCTTGGGGAGGGTTTGGAAAGATTGGAGGAGCTTGATTAGCTAGGAATTATTGATGTGCAGAAGAAGAAGAAGAGGGACCCTGCTCAATCACCTGAGCATGTGCGTGTGGGTCCCTCTGATTTCCGTACCCATGGGCTTGATTGCCTGGATTCAGAATATTTCGCGGGTTGGGTACGAGTTGGGATGGTAGAGATCCAGGTTGACGACAGTTAGCAATGAGCCCGGTCTGCAAGTTGTCTAGCGAGGTTTTCATTTGCTGCATGAGTTGGAGGGTTGATCCTTGCATCTCTACCATTTGCCGGTTCAAATCAGCTTGCCCTACGGGTTGATGGGCATTCCAAGCTGGCTGATTGACCTGATTTGGGGGCAACTGAGTATGCACATGACCCTGACCCATTGGTCGTTGCGGAGCATAGTTGCCGGGTTGGAATTGGGTCTGTTGCCCTGGGTTTTTCCAAGAGAAGTTAGGGTGGTTTCTCCAACCCGGATTATAAGCATTAGAGTAGGGGTTGGATCTAACGTTCTCCTGTACAGCACAGACATCCTCATAGGGTGAGGATGGAGAGAGAAAGGGAAGGATCAGAAGAATTGTGATCAAAGGCCCAGTTTAGAACTCGTGAGGTTCCAAAAAATGCTGATTCACAGGTTTAGCTGCATCGAGTTGATTCTCGAACTCCCGTCCAGAAGGAGCTCGCGAAGAATGGAATCCTGAATTTTGGGATTGAGTGGATCGAGAGTTTATGGAATTTCCAGCAATCCACTCTTCCATTCTCTTAGCAACTAAGTCCACTTTGTCAAGTTTGTTACAAATCAATTCTATATCAAATGAATGAGAGTCATAGACTTCATTGACATTTAATCTGGGTTGCTGGGACCAGTTAAAGGTATCCATGGAGGCATGATTGATTGAATTCTCGCTCATTTCACCAAACAAATCGTATGCACTATCTGCATCTTTATTAAGGAAATTGCCTCCGCAAGAAGCATCCACATGATTTTTGAGTTGCTCAGTCAACCTATGATAGAAGATCTGTATGAGTTGCCATTTCAGCACCTCGTGATGTGGATACCTTCGCAATAGGTCCTGGAATTGCTCCCAGGCCACATGAAATTGCTCCCCCGATCGCTGGGTAAAGGTAGTGATTGCCCATTTCAAGGCATTGGTATGTCCGACTGGGAAGAATTTCTTCAGAAAGGTTGATTTCAACTCATTTCAAGTTGCAATTGGTCTTCCTAATGTCCTGGGCCAATGCGCGGCCTTTTATCCCTAGGAGAGTGGGGGAAGAGCCTCCTAATCATTTGCTCCTCGTTCACGTTTCGTGCCTTGGTGGTCTGGACCAAAGTGGTCAAGTCCTCCAAGTGCTGAAATGGATCTTCGGAGTCAAGCCCATGATAATGTTTGATCAGGCTTAACACCTAGGGCTTGATTTCTACGTTGCCAGCTGGAATCTGGACGCCGGGACGTTCCCCGTAATTTGAAGGATCATAAGAATCCTTTAGGGGCTGAGCGCCCTGCATTCTCTGCATTTGTTCCAGCTGCCTTCGGAATTCCTCCTGTGAATCCTGATGCAGTGGAGGCTGTTGGTCGGCCATGGGATCAATTTGACCAAAATCCAATTTGCGCTTCCTAGAATACTGTAGTGGTCCTTCCAATCGGGGGTTCAATGACTGTCTTCTCAGCATAAACTAGGAGGTCGGAAGGACTGGGGATAGGCACCCTGCAGCACAACAAAACAAGGTTGTCCTTAAGTGGGGTAGCCTAAGGATCTACAGACTCCCAAAACCCGCCTTAAGGTTGTAAATGATTTACTCTACTTGCATCTGCTCAATCCAACCAGTTAGAAGGAGGGACTGGGGAGGAGGTTCTTCCTTCGGCTTTCACCTCCGGTTCCTAGTGTACCCCCAGTCATGGTCGTTGGACGCTACTCCCCTAGCTAGACATCAGATTATTTAGTACAAGTAGGTTAATCAAAGACAATCTCAGACTAGGCCCTGAAGAGCGAATCGATCCTTAAGGTCAACGTCTACTCAATTTTATTAAGGCCTGGGATTGTAGTGCTTATGGAATGTGATGGGCCCTTAAAATGGGTTGTGCCTTTAATGATTGATTGAGAATTGTGTAAGTGCATGCACAACCAGGGTTTTCAAGCAAGATTATTTGTGATGTGTGGATTTTAATGTTCAAATCTTGCTTAAGTAGCTTTTAGGGTTTAAAATTAGGTTGATTTCAATCAAGTTTTGAGGTAAATCGTGTTGTCAAACATGAGTGAAGATTGCTTTACTGTAAAATCAGAAATAAAGTGAAGTGTCTGGAATAGACCTAGATTGAAAACCCTAAAGAGGAGCTACTTGATGAGTTGATTTTAGGTAGAGTGGTACGGCCCAAACAACTCAAACAATTGGCCACAACTGCACCACTAGGTTTGGCACACAGAGATGGTTAACCTAGAATAATTTCTACTCTTTTATGTGTTACTTAGTGTGTACCGGTTCCACAGATCAGAACCCGGTTGAGTAGAAAGAAATTAAGTTAAATGCCTTGAATGTGGGTGTATGTTGTGTCTATTGAAAATTACCCCACAAGATTATCTTTTTATTTTTTTTTATAAATGAGGGTGGAATGAGTGTGAGTGAGAATCCAAACAACCAAACTATTTTTAGGATTTATGCAAACACCTAGGTTAATTGGAATTTGGATTTAATGTGACAAATGAAATCTATAGAGGGGGAAAGAATGTGGTGCACTTATAGTTGTCTTCAACTGCACTTTACTCTAGTCTACCGTTTGATGATTTTCTGATGGAGGTCTCTGCAAAACAATAGACACGAGAGAAAGCAAGTTAGAAGACAATAAAATGCGTGAAATGCGAAAAGATCGGAAATCGTTGCCTCCCCAGCAACGGCGCCAAAATGTTGAAGCTACGGGTTACTACGCTATCGTATTTGGTTTTGAAAAATCTGTCGTCGTAGTTTGAAAGTGAAGAACTCGTGTTCAACAAATAAAATTTGTACCGGAATAGAAATCCCGAGTCGAACTCAGGAAGGCTACGTTGATCTATATTCGCAATTATATCTTTTTAGAGTTTTTGTTGAAAAGCGAAGCGACGTAATTACAATGAAGCAATATTAACAATTATAATAAACGATAGAGAGCGAGAGAACATGCACTTAATATTTCAAAATATTTATACAATAAACCAGAGAAAAATTACACTAGAAAGCGGAAAATCTATCACTTTAGAAAGAAGGAAAATTCTACTCTAGAAAGTTGAAAAGAGGAATGGGAGAGAGAAGTTATCCTCTTCGACGATTGCTTGGAAGACGAGCTAGACGAGACGTCGCTTGGAAGATGGAGGACGGAGCAGGAAGGAGGTCGAGGCAGGAGAAATGAGAATGGGGCAACACGTAGTCGTCGTCGCGGGATCTGCTTCCGAAATGAGGGCGAAAATTTGACTTTATCTCTTGAGGAGCATCTCCGGTGTGGGACAAGCTTCTCTTGAGCTTTGGAGAGGGAGAGAAGAGAAGGAAGGGATGATAATTTTGTATGAAGGGGGTCTCCTTTTATAGTTGCAAGGAGTGAGGGCAATTTGGTCATTTTATGTTGAAAATCATTAATTTAGGATCTTTAGTGACGGATAATTCCGTCACTAAAGGCCTGAACGTGTCCTTCATGGGCGACGCTCGCGCGCCCGCTCGCCTCCCGCGCGTGAAACACACGCTCCACGTTCTTCAGATCTTAGCCGTTCGATCGTAAGATTGGATGGCTTAACTTGCTCCTTGCCGCGCCTCATCAAGCCGCGACGCCCGCGTGAGATCCAACGTTCTTCGCTTGCATCTGATGGAGCGTGAGCGCTATCGAGCGCGCGTAGCCTCTTGATCGCGATCGAGCGCTCCTCATCACCTGCTCGCCCGTGTGCGCCCTCGCCAAATTGAAGCCTTAAGGCTTCGAACGGGCGCCCTTGCTTCGCAAGAGTGCTTCCGCCCAACGTGCCACCAGCACGTTTGTGTTACATTCTTGAATTGTGCATGTGTGCCCCGCAGGCGGAGAAGCGACGATCAGATTGAGGAAGAGAAGGTGCGGTAGGTGCAGCGGCCGGTTGGGCGGCTGAGATGGCGCCACGTGACGCCATATTGGCTGTCCATCTTCTAGATGATGTAGATGGTACCACGGTTGTTGGATTGAGTCAATTTTTGCGCCGTTAGGCTGCGATTGTCGATTTGAATCCATCTGTGCAGTCGGATTTGTTGTCTGAAGTGCGAATTCACACAATTTTGGCCCTTGATCTTCTAGGGTTCCTCGGTCTCTATATGATGCTACAGATGTTTGATTAGGGCGATCTTGGAGTCATTGAACTCCAATTGTCACCTTGATCAAATTTGTACGGTTGGATCTTCGATTAGAGGCCCTGATAAAAATTTGCCCTGTCCCTGAACATAAATGGAGACAATTAACCTCCATTTTATTCAAACTAATTAAAATACAAGATGATGCATTCTATGCAATATTTAAAGTATGTAATGCAATTCTATGCTTAAGAATATGCATAAATAGACATCTTATGTAATATAAACATGTTTACATCACTTCTGTCCTAACTGTTGGATCCATCTTGGGACAAAGACACGATAAACACCCCTTCATGGTGTATTACGCCAGTAAAATGTTGGATGAGGCCTAGCGTAATTACATGACTATTGAAAAAGAGTTACTGGCGGTTGTCTTTGGGCTGGAGAAATTCCTTTCATATCTTCTGGGCTCATGTTACCATTCACTGATCACGCGACCATTCGTCATCTCATGCATAAGAAGGATGCAAAGCCTCGATTGATTCATTGGATCCTTCTGGTTTAAGAATTTGATCTTGAGATACGAGATAAGGTCGGAGCCCAGAGTGTTGTCGTAGACCACATGTCGAGACTGGACCCGGGCCATGTTGGACTTACATTACCTTTAAATGAATCTTTTCTTGATGAGCACCTTCTAGCGATAGATGTGGCAAGTGGACTTTGGTATGCCGGTATCGCTAACTACCTTACTTCTGGATCTCTTCCATGAGGCTGGCCTAAAAACTAGCGTGAGCGTCTCATTGCAGAAGTAAAGTATCATTTCTGGGATAATCTATTACTTTTTAGAGTAGGTGCTGAGCAGATAATTTGTCGCTGTGTTCCTGACAATGAATTCCTCAGTGTGCTATCCTTTTGTCATGATTAGGCCTGTGGAGTTCACTTTTCTGGGAGAAAAACTGTAGCCAAGGTGTTGCAATGCGGATTCTTTTGGCCCTCCTTTCATCAGGATGCACACAACTAAGCTTAGCATTGCACTAGGTGACAGTCGCTGGGGTCAATGTCACGACATGACATGATGTCCTTGCAACCCATCTTAGCTGTTGAGATTTTCGACATTTGGGGAATCAACTTTTTGGGTCCCTTTCCTCTATCCAACTGTTTCGAGTACATCCTTGTTGCCTTTGATTATGTCTCGAAATGGATTAAGGCCATTCCCGCGCATCGTGCTAACCATGTCATTACAACCAAGTTCGTCAAAGACTACATCTTTGCACTCTTTGGGATCCGTCGAGCCATCATTTCGGATGGAGGAAGCCATTTCACTCATGCATCATTTCAGGCACTTTTGAGAAAGTACAGAGTCCATCACTGTATTGCGTCTCTGTATCATCCTCAAATGAACGGTTAAGCTGAAGTGTTGAACCGGTAAATCAAGTAAATACTCCAGGAAACGATTCGACCTGACCGTAAGGATTGGTCTGATAAGCTGATTGACGCTTTATGAGTGTATCGGATCGCCTTCAAGGCTCCCCTTGGTATGTCTCCATACAGGATTGTTTTCGGGAGGCCTCGTCACTTGCCCGTGTAGTTGGAGCACCGCGCTTATTAGGCGGTTCGCAAATGTAACCTCCGCCCAGACCTGTGTGGTCGAGAAAGGAAACTCCAACTCTAGGAATTAGAAGAGCTACGTCGTGATGCCTATGACTCTGGCCTGACCTTTAAACAACGTACCAAGGCCTTTCATGATAGTCGCATTAGGCGGAAGGAATTTGAGCCATCACAGCAGATTTGGCTTTACAATGCCCAGCTCAAATTCTTTCCTGGAAAACTGAAGTCCAAATGGACTGATCCTTTCCTGGTCTCAAGACCTTTTTCCTAACGGAGCCATCGAAATTGGAGATCCCAAATCTAGGTATAAATTTACAGTTAATGGGCAACGGTTGAAACCATATCTTACTCATGAGCCTGCCCCCGTTGGTGAAACAGTTGCCCTGTTGGAGGGTAACTAATATGAGCCTTATACAGAGTCTGGTTGGGGACGTTAAATCCAGCGCTCGTTGGGAGGCATCCCAACAATCCCTTTCACTTTGCACTCTACATCACATTTCACTCTCCTTACTTCACTTCATTTCGTTTCACTTCGCTTTTCACCACCTACCATCCACCTACCCATCCACACTACTTTATATCCTGTACTCACCCTTGCACCTAAACCTTTACCCCTGTCTAACCCCTTTTGCATGCATATAACATTACATGATTTGCAATGGGGGTGGGGTGGGGTGGATAGGCATCCATAGGATCTGGGAATTATATGGGTATTTTGCAAATTCTTAACCATTATACACATCCATCTATAGTATGTATATATATAGCCTAATTGAAAAATCCCTAAAAATTAAAGGTTTTTAAAAAATTTCAAAAAAAAACATCATAAAAAAATGGAAAATTCAAAAATTAAAAATATTTTCAAAAGTGTTTAGCTATGATCTGAAAGCTGAAGCAAAAATTAAATAAGTGTTTATGGATGTTCAACCTTTGCTTGGAAGACTTTCCTGGCTAAAGAAGCTTGATTCGCTCAGGCTTTGGCTTAATACACTTGAGCAGTGACAAGATAGACCAGGATCTCTCTTAACTTAGGACATATTCGTGTACCTGAGTTACTAGTACATGATTCGTTGGTTTGCTTCTACTTGGTAGTCTAAGTAACCTTGGTTCACACTACACAAAGTCAGGAAAAATCGGATGAATGTAAGATCCAACCCTAGTGTTCATTAGGGAGGGTGGAGTCTTTACCTGTGCGTGTAGGTAGACTTTTTATCTCAGTTTTTAGTCTTGTGTTTAGAAGAAACTCTTTTCATCTAAGTTCTCACCAACCAAATAAGTGTGCTTTACCAAATAAAGTTGTTAGAAACATACTGTCATTTATTTGTATTAAAAAAAAATAGAGGGAGAAAAAGTCAAAGAATTTGCAGAAAAAGACATTCTTTAGAATAAGTCAGTATGTTCTTTTGCGTCCTATAAATTCCTCCACCAAAAGTTTTTTAGGGTGCATTACAAATACCCTCTTTCTGCCAAATATTCTTTGAGCCACAACACAATAAGAGCTGGGGTGAGTCTTTTCTCATTTTTGAGAGTCAATTCGAAGACATGTTGAAATTGGGACTAACCTGGACTTAAAAAGACGCTAAACCTCGGGATTGAATCTTAATGTTCATCTGGTTAGTTCTGATCAATTACTAAGCACAAATTATAACCTCTTAGCTTTCGAGTTTTGCAAAACCCTTTGAGTCCTGGAAATCACACTTAAGATTTAAATATCAAGAGTCATTGTTAGTCGAGAGTTGATTTATGTTATGTACAACTTGAGTTCTGGTAGTCTTCTTTGTAATTGACTCTCACAATGACCAACTGATAAACATATTAATGCTGCTTCAGAAAAAAAAATCTTCAGCTTAGGATCACGTCTAAACACTACTATCTTGTTAAATAAGTATTTTGCTAGGAACCAGCAAAAGATAGGCATGGGGGCGTGATTGCACAGCAATTCACGTCTCTAATTTGTTCATCTTATGCTAGTTTCTAACATTAGGAGTTATATTAGATAGGTTTATGTGCATCTTGTAAACATTTGGATTTGTGTATTTTACGGAGAGGAAGATAGAGAGAGAGATTGAGCCTCCATTTTTACCTCATTCCCATTTCATTTCCACCACATTTCTACCTAACACAACACCACATACTTCACCTACAATAATTTGATGACACTTCAAGTGTATACATGCAAAAACCCCACACACAATTCCCACACCTCAATGGCCACCCCTTGTCCTCTTCTACTCCCCCTCATCTATATAAACTCCTTAACCTCACTCCACATAAGTCATCGGCCCATCCCCTCACCTCACCCTCAGCCATTCCCTCCCATCCCACCATTAGTGCTCACACACCCTCACAACACACAATCGGCCACACAAAATCCTTCCCCTGAGCTCTCCTTTCTCCCTCTCTTCCCCTCCTCATCCTTAGTATCCTCTCACAAGTTGAGAGGACCATTGAGAGCAGAGGAGCATCCTCCCGTGGTTGCAACCTCCATGGTAGAGAGCACCACCGTCTAGCTCATTGCGAGTAGGTAGACGTGGTGTGTCCTCTTAGCTTTGTTTTGTTGTTACAGTTTTGATTTTGCCTTCTTTCTATGTTTTTGTGCCATCGCCATTAGCATAGAGCAGCAAAGCTTGAAGCTCTAAAGCCTGTGCACCACCTCCGTGTGCTCCAGCCTTGTCACTCACACCTCTGTGCGCCTTAGCCACCCTTCCCTGCATGCCTGCGCACGTTTCCTTGTCGGTCCATGACCTTCTCCACGTGCCCTGCTGCTTCTTCCCGCGCACTGCTCAACCGGTGAGGTCGTGGAACAGCCGGTCACATTTTGCCCTTGGCACTGTAGTCGCGACCTCACGCAGCTACAATGCCATGATCAGCCATTCCTCACTTATCCGGTGGCGCACGTCATCTCTCTCCTCCCTGTGACCCGTACCAACCGGTTGCAGAGCCCTTGCACGCTTGCGCGCAACGCCTTCGCCTCTCCCAGCCCGTTGCCTCTCCACGCACCTTAGCGTGCTGCGACCCTTGCCTTGCACCTTAGCGCGCAGCATTGCACCTTGCCCTTGCGCACCTGTTCCTGCGCACAGTGCGCTTTAGGTACACACACGCACACCCTCTCTCTCACAAACACAGACATACACACACATCCAGACACTCACTCACACACATACATATTCACATACACTCATATATATATATATATATATATATATATATATAGAGAGAGAGAGAGAGAGAGAGAGAGAGAGAGAGAGAGATACTTATGGATATATACTTATACATACTTATATAGCTACCATATATATACATATATACATACACATATATTTCACTTCCTCCTTCACACACTTACACATATCTCTCACTCACAATACCGTGCACGTATCCATTCACCGCGCATCATATCGTGGATATATTTGCACTAATTGTGTATATTCCCCGATATTCGTGCATATCAAGCCTTCCACCCACACTTCCACACGTCTGCTCCACACCCACACACGGCACGTAGCTAGGTTAATCTCGTCTTTCTAGATGACGATTAACCTAGCATTGTGCTACATTTCTATTGAATCTTACATTCAATATTCACTATCCTACTATCTAGTTATATATACTTATACCTATATATATATGTATATAGATTCTACATATATATATATATAAGTTAAGTATTTCCATTCTTTTCTTTTATTTTGTTGATAAAGAAAAGATAAAAAAAATCGAAAATAGAAAAGATAACTCGTCTTTGCAGGTACACGATCTTGTGTATAGCAAGATTCATTTGAAACTTGATTTTTGGCAAATCGCCATGGACCAATTTTTGGCAGTAGCCAAGGATAATTTTTAAGGGTGTGCCTCAAGGATAAGACTATCCAAACAAATTATAAAACTAAGAAAAACCTAAAAATGTAATAAGGGAATGAAATTGATGCGAGTCATAGGAATTGCGTAGAAATAGATTAACCCCAAACCCGCCTCCTTGAGTTCGACCGTGGGCTTGAAACTGACAAGTTAAAATTTGATTTAGTCCAAGTTAATAGATTTTGATAAATTGTGTAGATTCGCCTGTAGGTAATCACTTTCACTATATACTTTACGACACTAATATCACCATATTAAATAAACCTACCCACGTTCTAGCAGTCGGGTCCCCGTTCACGAACCCACGCGTGCGTCACCCGCGAATCACGCCTGCGAGTCTAGCCAAATCTCATGATCCATTAACTCGATTACCCGAGCCTATACCTGGGTTTGAGAGAGAAGAGAGGAGGGACTTCTGAGTGAGAGGGGGGAGGGTTTTGCTCTCTGATGAATTGGCCTTGTACTGTAAGATGGCTAAGTGTTAATCGTGTGCTTGTGAAAGGAGGCCTGTTCTTGAAGACCTTGAGGAAGGAAAGGCTTGAGAAGAAGAAGAGAGGACTCTCTCAAGAGCCTTGTGCCTGTGTGTGCCTTCTGTGAGGCACTCTGCTATGTGAAGGTTAAGTCATCTGCTCTGTGAAGGCGACATCTGATTTGATTTGATACTTGCATTGTTGAGTTATTTAAGTACTAAATTAATATTGATTAAATCGATTAAAGGTACTGTTTGATTATTTGAATAATTTAAGTATGAGATATATGCTTAATTAAGATAAATAATCGGTGATTCAAATCACCATTATTTTATCTTTTTTATTCCTTTTATCTCCTGATCATTTGAATTACAATATGATAAGTTGTATTCATTGAATATCTGTTATTGTGATCAATTAATTATGTTCAATTTATTGTGCTTATTGATTTTGAATGAAAATTAATGTGTGAGTTCCATATTTGCTTCTTGCAAACGACCTCGGACTTCCTTTAGATTCTGAGTTTATAACTTTAAATGTCTTGTTGTGCGATTTAGAAGTGTACTACAACGAACACATTTTAAAACTCTTCAATTGTTGAACAACACACATGCCCACGCACTCCTCACTCGTGCCCACGCACGCGGGCTTGGTCCTCAGTTTGGATTCATTTACCCGATTACCGATGACCCTGTTCTGAGGAGAGAAAGGAGAGGAATTCCTGAGGGAAGGAGGGGGTTTTTTCACTATGCTACCATGGGTTTCGTGCCTAACACTTGGCAATCTCAGGAGATTTGGGCTTGATGGTTAAGTCGTTTGAGGCTCTCTCAGGACGTCTGATTTACGAAGGAAATTAGTTCTGACTATTGTTGAGAAATTGAGATCTGAGTTGGGATTCGTGCCTAATTGTTGGGGATAATTGG
Organism: Thalassia testudinum; assembly: GCA_037157565.1. NCBI lineage: Eukaryota > Viridiplantae > Streptophyta > Magnoliopsida > Alismatales > Hydrocharitaceae > Thalassia > Thalassia testudinum. The sequence continues at coordinate 34,188,751 of JAZHRO010000014.1, forward strand.
CGGTTCTAACCACCATTTTTATTCTCTTTATTTTTATTCTGACACACAATTCTGAGCATTAATTGATTATTCTGACATTTGTAATTGAATATTAATTGCATACTTCATTATATTTTGATAGTATTTGCTTTCTGCAAACGACCTTGGAACTTACGATTTTTCAAGTACTTATTAATTTTTAATGTAGATTCAATTTTCGTCGCTATACTACGACACGATATTTTTCTAAATTGCGACGAATTTCGAGCCAACACACACACTTAAACCTAACTAATCCCACACCTATTGACTAATTAGCTACCCAATTAGAACTTATTATAGGACCACCCAACCCACAATTAAAACATCACACACACTTGCCCAACACCCCATTTCTTTGCCTATTTTAACATCCAATTGGGCACCTAAATTCGGCCCAACACACTTCCCCCTTAGAGGCTCAATACACCCACTAATGCACCCACCTAATGACCCAATTAACCTATACAAAGCACCCTCCCATGCCACCTATTAGAACCTTCCCTATCTTGCTCTATCATCGTACTCTTATGGTGCACCATCCTTAACTAACACCTAGTCTACCCCTTAGGACTACCACAACCCCACCTAAGATCTATAAAAACCTCTCTCTAGAGGGTTCACCAATCCTCCCCTCGGTGTGTGTCATACGCAAGTCATAAAAATCACACCCAAACTTAAATCGAGTTAATTGTATTGTGTAAAGTGTGAGTCGAGTCGAATCCTTAGGGAGATTATACGAATGTGTTCTATGATGAGTTAGGCAAGTTCAAGGGACTTTTGGGATTTTTGAATATTTTTTATTTTTTTGGATTTTTTAAAGTCAAGCGAGTTAAAAAGCACAATTCTAGCCTCCTCTTCCTAATTAGATAGAACACTAAACTTGAGAACCCCAGAAAAATCTATTGAATTTATCCTTGATACTAGACTCAATAAGGAAGAGATAGCCTCTGATTTTGCACAAATCAAAGTGGTATGTAATTCGATAAAAATCTAACAAGTCAGAAATTATGTTCTGATTTCAGTGCGACCCTTAGTCAGTGCACGAATTTTATCTTTTTTCTATAATGAAGTAAACATTGAAATTCAATATGAACTTTACCTGCTTCAATACCTAACTTCATAGAAAATTTGGTGATTTTTGGTCCTATAATTGACTACATAAATTTTACAAAACTACCGTTAGAATTGGTGCGAATGCAGAAAAACATATGTATGCGAAATGGAAACCAATCAATGCAAGACTTCATGGCAAGTTTCAGAAATTAAAATCGATGACTAAAAGATAATTAGACATTCAAATAATTGATGATTGCTCTCTACTAGGCTTGTCTGATTCCACGTAAACTCGTTAAGTCTATAACTTAACTCGGATTTTAGATCCTAGGCTTGGTCTATCCTATGTGTGTCTATGCACGTACGAAACAACTCAATTTTTTAGCAACCATACAAGTGCAAATAAAAATCCATTTACAATGAAAATACGTCGATCCTAACCTCTTACCCACACACAAAATAAAATTTAGCCACTCATAAATAAGGCAAGAAAGCAAGACATATCATCATTAATAACTTCAAAGGTTCTACAAAACTATAAGGACGGTAAGAGTAAGAGAAACCCTTGAACTCGTCAAGATGTGTGTGGCTTGATGTGTGAGACTCCTTGTGGTGAATCTTGAATGCTCCAAGTCCCACTAATCTCTCGGAAAGCTCCTGCTTCAAGATCCTCCTCCAAGAATGTGTCTTCTCATGAAAAGACGAACATGTGGGATGTGGGTGTGAAGACGGAGATGATACCAATGGAGAGAGGGTTCCCAATCTTAGAGGAAGGCTTATGGACGTCCAATATGGTGTATGAAGGTGGTAGTTATGGTTTTGGAAGAAGGTGAAAGTTGTGGTTGTGGAGGCAAGGGAGTGATATTTATAGAGTGTTTTAACAATCTTTTAGAGTTTTCCGTAATTGTCTGAAATTTTCGATCACCTTATGTTCCAAATTTCAATTTACATATAAAAGGAAACATTCCTTAAAATTATCTTTTAACTGCAACTCGAATCTCTCAATTTGAATTTAAAATGAAAAAGTTGGCCAAAATACTAAAGGTGTGTCAAGTTGTCACGAATTTTGGAATTACGATTCTAGAATATGGAAAGTAGGAACATGATTTTTGGAAGGTAGAAGGTGGACTTTCAGGGCCCTTTTTGGAAAGTTAATGTGGAAAAAGGCATCTTAGGGTTTCTAAAGGTGTCTCCAATGTGAATGCAAAGGGAATATTCAATGACTGTGTTCATACTTGAGATAATTAAGGAAAGGGAGTTAATTAAGTTTATTTGATTGGAATTGAATACTCTCGATTGATTTTCTTTCAAAGAATAATTTCACACTAATAAATATGAATGTTTCGTGGAAGAATAATTGGGGCTTGGACTATTTTGCCCTTAGGATAAGGATTTCAAGGGTTCTCTTCCACTTTCGCCCAATTTTGGCCTCCTAGAACCATTTCTGATCCATTTCTGAGCTTTCAAGCATTGGTAGCATCCATTTCTCTTTGTATCATCCTGACTCAACCTGCATTAAAATCATATATTACCATTCTAAACAAAAAAATAGACTTATTAGCACAGAAATAACCTGTATGCATGTTATTTTAACCTAAATGTAGAAATGCAGAATATGAAGCATCTAAATGCAATTAGGCCTTTACTACTATGAAAATAACATTATTTAGGTATTATTTAGACATATATGTATGTGTTCATCACACCCCAATGCCTAAGTTTCACTAGTCCCAAGCAAAATGTAGTAAAGAGAAGTAGGAATTTTGAGCTTTGGATTTCAGGATTCAAAGGTACTAATCATCAAAAACTCCAAAAGTGTGTAAAAATCTCACCACATAGACTCAAGAGCACTAAGGTATAGACCAAGATAAGAAACGCTTCATCTTGTCAGATTATAACAAGCTTTGGACTTGGGTCTCAAATACAGTGTTCTGAGGCTAAAACATCCACCTACCAGTTTGATCGATCTTAAAAGGATCGAGTACTCGTATGTGTTTAGTTGATATGACAAGTGGCATTTTCCTTGATATGTATCCATCACGCCGTCTCCCACTCATATTTGCTTTATTAAGTACAACAGTCATAATCCCTTTATTTATTTCTTCATATTTTCTTTGGTATGCATACATATATATATTGAGGACCCTATACTCCAACACCTTGGGAGGACCCTATGCAAGAGTGAGAAACTCATATCTTGAAAATTCCATCAATTCCTTAAGTTGATGACAAAGCCAAATACTTCCATAAAATCAACTTAATACCTCAGCCTAATCAGTTTCTTCTAGGACTTAGAAATAAGTTCAAATCTTAATAAATACTTGAGTTGATTAAGTTGACTCAACCTGGAGAGTCTAAGTAGGAGATCTTCACATAAACCCAAAATTCAAGACTTATTGTACCTTAAACTCTTAGTCCTTTCTCTAATTCTACAACAATTGTGATTTTTTTCCTTCTTTTTGTTTTTATTTTTATTTTTTTATGCACACATATACACTCCTAAATATGTGCAACTAAAGTTAGATCAAGCATCCTTAATCCTTGAATTACTTGGCTAGCCAGATGGAAGGGATTCCTTGGGAAAATTTGCATGGAGAATCCTTTTAAAGGTTGACACGGTTCCCGCACTAATCTGTCTTGTCACCGGTGGTTTCAAATAGACAAGGTCTCAATTTTGTCCAATCTGACCCTACTGCACATGATTTAATGCAATGCATGATATGTTAAAAATGAATCCTCCCACCCCATGCCTAAATATTGTAATGTCTTCATTGTAAAAAGAAGCAAAGGGAGCAAGGAAAGAAACAACTTGGGTTACTCTGCGTAGATTGCCTTGGTTGGGTTACCTCTTAAGAAGTGCTGCATTTTTGTTGACAGCTAGACATACAGAACCTCAACAATCATATTCAATGAATACAAGTGTAAGCCATAATAGTAAGCATAAAACATTGGGCTCGTAGAAATGTGGCTAAGAATTTAGCGAGTTAATGATGTAGAGTTATACCAAATGCTTGCAAATAAATATTAATGTCAGGAGGTTCATGGGCCAACCTAAGAGGTCTACTAGGTAAAGAATTAAAATAAACCTCATAAGAATTTAAAGATTGAGGATAACAAGGATCCTCACCAGTAGTTAGAATTTTACTCAAGTCTACCCTTCGAATGGCAAGACTACAATTATCAATCCACACACACCATTCTACCTCTACGTGACCTTGTCTCCATACCCCTAGTAATCAATGTCTTTAGATATCATATCTAACCCTTTACTCAGTGTTTAGGATAATGATGTCGAGTCATTCATAGATATCATGACACTTGTACTCTTAGTATAGTCAATTAACATTCGATCTTTGTGATTGTCATGTGATATGTCAGATGTGACCTAATTAAGTAAAGCATCCACAAGTTCCTTGAATTCAAACTCAAGGTGTGTGTCTTTAAACACATTTGGAAGTTGATCATAAGTAACACCCAATAATTGTTCTATCTCTTCAACATCTTTCCTCCTAGATTTAGCAAACTCTTCAAATTTAGATTGCCTATCCATGGTGGTCAAGTCAAACTTAGAATCTTCCAAGGCATTCAAAATTTCATCCACTTGACCTTTTTGATCATCATTGGTTATCTTTGATTTCTCAATTTCGAACTCAAATAATTCAGAATCCAACACCTAATGAAAATCTGGTGTAGTTGTAGGCAATTCTTCAATTCTCACTCCCAATAATTCCTCAATCTCACGAATATCTTCTTCACATCGTCGCAGATAATTAGCATAATTAGTGGGGTGGTGTCGTCAATCCCTTCCTCTATTGCATTAATCTGGGGACATTCTCCATAATTTGTTTGTTTACAATCCTTGAAAACATCGAGCGATATCTTCTTATTCCTAAATCCCATTTTTAGAGCTCTAGACTTACAATTGATAGAGGCATTTGCAGTAGCTGATAGTCGGATCTATGTGTACTTTAAAAGTCATTCGTTGCAATGCGTAAAATCGCTAACATTTAAAATTTATAATTGGATTGGGAGTCTCGGTCAAACATAGGGAGACAGACATTAGAAGGAATTCGCTTGCATATTTTTTTCATTTTTTTTTCAAATATGCAGATTTTTTTGTATTTGTTTTAGAGGCGAAAGCAAAACTAGCTAATCTACTTTTTTTTTGGGTAAGAACTGGCTAATCTACTTGCAAAATAAAAATAGAGACAGCAGGGGATAGAAAGGCAAATAATTTTATTTCTAATAAAAGATTGCTTACAACTAAGTTCTTACAAGAAACATAACTACTAGAACTAAACTAGAACAACTATAACAAATATGAAAATGAAAGTAAAATAAAAGCAGGAGGAGGTGATCCGAAGCAGAGTCGCGGCGGTGGAGGATTTTGTCGATAGCGCAGGTGTGAAGTGGATAAGGAGATCTGGAGGAGGACTAGAGGTAGAGGAAGGCTTGATGGAGGTGGAGTTCTACTCTAATGGAGATCCTAAGGGAGGGCAACTAGACTAATTAATTCTACTTAGGAAGGCTTGCAGGTGGTGGAAGAATGTGTGAGTGGAGCACGGTGGAGGAAGAATTTTAATTCTTGGTGATGGTGGAGGGCTAGTGTTTTTATAGAGTTGGTGGATAGTTGCAAGCCATAGGATTAGATCTAAGGGCTAAGATTAGGTTGACACTTAGAATTTAAACTAGGCCACTAGATAGGCATCTAAGGGTGGAGATTAAGCTTGAAGGGTGGGTCGGTTATGGAGATGGAATGGGAGCGTTTTTAGGATGGTAGGGATTACGTTACATTAGTTGGTGGTTTTTAGGAGAGGATATGGTCTTGAGTTGGAGTGTTAGGGAAGCTTGGGTGAGTTTTCTAAAAATAGGTGGTGTGTTGGCCCTTGGATTAGAAGTGTAGGTTTTAGATCACTAGGTTTTGATTTCTAAAAATAGTTAGGTTTAGGACAAGGCTTGATTTTTGGTATATGTTGTCTTAGGGTTCTAAGAATAGGAAGGGGTGTTGGTTAGCCATTTGTCCTCTTATCTTCTCTTCTTTCTTCCTTATCTTTATTTCTTTGAGCTTCACTTTATTCCATGCTTTATTAGTTCCACAAGCTTATTCCTAGCTACTTTAGCTTCACCTCTTTTCCCTGTATTATTCAAAACAACTTAATTAGATACTAATTAAACTCAAAACACATTTATGAACCAATTATGCATGCATGATTACAATGCAATGTATATAACTTATATGTACCATGCTAAGTACTTAATATAAAATGGGTAAGTTACCATTATTAATTATGTATTTATTAGTAGCTAGGAAGGGTCAATCCAAGATAATAGAGGATTGGGAAGGTCTATATCCATAATCACAAAGACTACCAGGAAGTAAAATTCTTCTACTTTGACTAACACATTCTCAAGTAGACCTCTTCGTCTCTTCGATGATCTATCAGCTCTTTGGAGAACCGCAGGACTAGGATTTAAGTCACCTCCTCCAAGTAATTCCTACACGGAACTCGGTAAAATGTTCAGCCTCGCACCCAAATCAAGTTGTGCCTCATCTATTCTTTGATCACAAATTATCACATAGATGTGTGGGGCTCCTTTTAGCCAACTCAGGTTATTCAAGTGATTTCTAACCTTCTCTTGTGCTTATGACTTACAATGAGAATATTTCATGAAAGAAGCATAGGGGGTGGATTTATATTGTTAATTGAGTTGCTTTTATAGTAATCTCTAAATTACGTGTTTTCTCACTTTTGTGTTTTTGTTCGTTTATGTCATTTTCAAAAAAATATTGAATACGAGTCAATTGAAACAACTACTCTTGACTCACAATTTGGAAGGGAAACCGATGGCCTCTTGATTGAACAGCAATCATATAACCTAATCTACCTAAACTAGGTTAGATTCTAGCATAACTTAGGAATACTACATACATAAGCATCATAATTTACATAATAGTTAGTTTAGTAGCCTTAGATATAATATTACCACTTTATGTTCTAAAAGAGAGATGATATTAATTGCAGATGATCCGAGGCCGCAAATGATAGATCAGACCATACTTATCTGATTAGGACGACGACAGGAGCCCAGTGCTTCTGAAATCATCTTGATCAGACATCCGTAGCATCACATGTATCCCATAGAAGAACGGAGGCCAAGGTGTAAGGTGACAGAGATTCAAGCTTCAGATGTAAAATCCAACCGCACGGATAGATCTGGATCAACGACCACAGTCCAACGGTGCAAAAATCATCTCGATCGGAGGCCTACAGCACCATCTATAAAGTAAGGAAAATGGATGGCCATGATGGTGCCATGTGATGCCATCACAGCCGCCCCTCACCACGCATCCAATCTCTGAAGAAGTCCTCCTTACGCATTGTAGGCTGTTGGATCGTCATCCAACGACCACCATGTGCTCATGTCACCCCATCTCACGCCATCAGCTGAGAGAAGATCTCAGCCGTTGGATCTCCATCCAATGGCTGAGAGAGAACTTGCCTAAAACATAATTGCGACACAAGAGGGGACTTAGCGCAGCGGTTAACGTGTCTGTACGCAAGCGAGTGGTGCGGGATCAAGCTGCGTTGCGCACCAAATCAGGAAGGCCGTGGCTTTGGGCTCAATTGGATTGTTGGATCGTGATCGAAGGTTGCGGAGGCAAATGCGTGGTGCAACAAGGACCACCTGATGCACACGTGTGATCTTACGCACACGCTAATGCCCCGATCCACGTGCCCAAATGAAGGTGGTGCGGCGCACGAGTCACGATTGGACGACCGAGATTGAACGCATGCGATTTGAAATCGAGTGCACGTGAAGGACGCGAGGCAGGCACGCGAAGAGCGTGGGGCACGTGTGAGGACTACACGATGGAAGATGGACAGTTGCGGGTGTGCCACATGTTAGCACCAGAATGCATCCGAGCATGGAAGGTGCATATGAGGTTATTTTGAGGCCAGATCAGAGCCATTTGTATTTGTTTGGTTTTCTTTTTCTCTCTTTTCTCTTTCTCTTGAAACCGGTATAGCTAGAAAAGACCAAAAGCAAAACCGCCAATCCAAATGAAATACAAAAAAGGGAATTGAGGTACTTCCCTAAATAGGAGAATAACAATTTCCATATCCGAGACAGACCGTTGAAAAAAGCGTTGATCTCCTGATCAACGAACTTGATCAACCTAAGGTTGTTGCACGAGTTGGAGGCTTAAATGCCCACATTGCCCCTCATTAAAGCTATAAAAAGAGCCCTAGGGCCCCCTAGTTGGGAGGCAACTTCCACCAGATACATTTCTAGCCTCTCTCTCTCTGCAGCTCCTCTTCGGATATCCTCTTGGTGCTTTGGATTTGAAGTGCTGCTGTACTTCACACAAGAATCCCACAAGTAGCGTCGCCCTCCATTTGCTTATGCTCTCTCTGTCTCTCTCTCTAGCATAGTTATTTCTATTCATAGTTGAAAGACTGTTTGCAAGTAATAAAGAAATTCTGATATATGAGCTTGTCTATGCATATATAAATATTTAAGAGTGACTTCCTGAAAAGCTTTCGCATAGAAAACTTGTTTGCCTTCTTGCGAACGACTTAGTACTCATTGGACAAATTTATAAATATTATTTGTTTTATCGTGATTCACAATATAACGATAGAATTAATTTTTTACATGTCTCGCGGTCGAACAAGTTGGCCTTGTTGACAGGGAGACAATGAAAATTTTTAAAAGCTTTTCCTGTAAAGTACTTTTTTGAGATTCTAACTTGCTATTTTTGATTGCACAGGAATTACAAAATTGCAAAAAGACACGCGTAACAACGAAAAAAAAAGGGTTCTTAATCTCAAGTAAGTAGTCATAGCTTAGATTAGTTTAGATTTCAAAAAAAAATACAAAAAACAAATTAGTTGTTTTGCTTGAACCTTTGGATTAATTAGCATTTGTTTGCTTTCTGGAAAAAAAAAAACTCTCTTGGTGAAGTTTAGGTTGAAACAAACTCTTATTTAAAAAATTCAATTTTCGAAAATCCACACGTTCAAAAAATTTTAAAATTTTTACTAGACATGGCCTTTGAAGTCAGAAACAATATATCTAAATTTTGCACAAATCTAAGTTATAGAAAAATTTTAAAAATTCATGTACTAAACTATTATCAAATAGGTCATTGTTCCTGATTTTTCAAAGTTCAAAATATTATATGAATTTTTATGCAACTCTGATTGACTTGAAATTTATGGCACTGAATTTTTGTGAAAAGAAGGAATTTAGGAAAAATCTGAAAAAATATTTCTTGCACGTTTGATTGCACGGATTATTCAATCACTAACTAGGGGCCAAAACAGATTGCAGAACTCCCATTACATTTTAATTTGAGAAAAATAGAAAACGTGCATTAAAAATTCTTGAAAAAATATTTTCTAAGTGCTTAGTTAGAGGTGCAATAAGATCAATTGATTTCGTTGTTTGAGTCACATCACTTCCCCGATATTTGAACTTAAAAAGATCATCTAGCACTATCTGCGCTTAAGGTTTCACATTAGGGTAGAGCACACTTGCATTTCCATACTTAATGGGAATCAATCAAACAATTGAGACTTGCAAAACTTTTGTGTGCCTCATTAGAACTCTTGATTGAAGATATTTTCTCAAGTGAACACTAAAACTAACTAATATAAGCATTTGAACCTTAAAATCCACTTCATCATAAAAATTACTTGTAAACCCCTTGCTTGTGCAGTTCACACATCTGAAAATCATTTTTAAGGGCAACACTTTCCTAACGCCCATCATATTCCAAAAGCATATCAAGCCTAAGCCGAAAACTGAGTAGACGTACCTTAGGCAGGACTAATCTTCTTGGGGACTTGAAGTTAGATTGGGTTAAGGTTAAAGCCTTATCTACTTAGACTCATTGGTACAAGAAAGGTCGGTGTAGTAACTGCGCTAACCCTTAGTGGTGTTCCGTCGTGCGGGGTGTCTTAGGGGGTCCCACCCTTTTGGCCAGCCAAGTAATTCAAAGGTTGATCTAACCTAGTAATGTTTTGGGGAACCAGGATTAAGTGTATTTAGGGTTTACACTCTAAGAAATAGTTTGATTGCTTGCATTGAAAGGGTGGGGTATTCTCTCATCTGTCTTCTCATCTATGGACATTCTCTTGGTGCATGCAAGGTAGAAGATCTCTACATCTTGATTTACTACCACCATTAGAAAGAAATCATAGGAGAAGACCTAATTGTCCAAAATCTGAATCTGAACCCTCTTCAATGGCTGGTCACCACGAGGAAGATGAGATTGAAGAGGAAGAACAAAATCTGGATCCAATGACTCTCTTACAAAGATAGATCACTAAGTAGGGTTGGCATCATGGCAAACAAATGGAGGTCATAGTGTAGGCCATTACTTGACTCCAAAATGGAAGAGTTGATCGGCCTCTCCATGACTTTTATAATCCTCCTAATGCCCAAGCTGAACCTTTTATTAGGGTACCTCAGGATGGGGAGATTTTGAACTCAAATCACAGATCATCAATCTGATTCCCCACTTCCATGGCCGCGATTCTAATGATCCCTTCCACCACCTTAAAGAACTTCTACACATAGGAAGGACCTTTGGCGCTAGGAACTTGAATGAAGATACCTTAATGATGAGAATGTTCCCATTCTCCTTAAAAGATAAAGCTGCTCATTGGTTGAGGACTATTGGTAGACCAATCATAACTTGGGAAGATTTGAGAAACACATTCCTGAAAAGATTCTTTCTTGTAGGAAAAACCAATGCTCGTAGATGTGCCATTACAACTTTTAAGCAGAACCCTGAGAAACACATTCCTGAAAAGATTCTTTCTTGTAGGAAAAACCAATGCTCGTAGATGTGCCATTACAACTTTTAAGCAGAACCCTGGGGCGCAACTACATAAGGCTTGGGAGAGATTTAATGATTTGGCTAGGAAATGCCCTCATTATGGGATTTTGAAGTGGCACTTGGCCCATATTTTTTATTATGGATTAAGTGACAATCTGAAGAATTTTGTTGATGCAGCATGTGGAGGCAATTTCCTAAGCAGAGATGCTGAGGGAGCCTTTCAATTATTTGAGAATATGAGCAAAAATTCCCTTAGCAATGCCTCAATGTTCGCCTTTAACAGAGCAAATCAACCAAGGAGCGAAGTTTATGAAGTTAAGGATAATTCAAACTCGGTTGATTTAAAACTAATTGCACAACGATTGGACAAGGTGGAACTCGTTGGAAAGAATGTAAAGAGTTTGGACAAGAAACTTGACAACCTTCTGAAGGGCAGGAGTTCCTTAGGTACACATTGCAAGGTAAATCTTATGCCTACCCAAGGAGTTTCTATGATAGCCCATACCTAAGCCCCGCAACCCTTTAGGTTAGGATGTGCACAATATTAATGACCTAACTATGGCTCCACCTATGAGCCAACTCTACTTGGACCCATTTCTTTCTATGTACCAAGGAGGGACCTTGATGCCCTCAAATTCTGAACTAGGCATCAATCCTGAGGATGTGAATGTACTTTAGGGTTATACTAGAAATGATCCCTATTCAAACACTTACAACCTTGGATGGTGCAACCATCCTAACTTTGCTTGGTCAAGTCAAAAACCCGCCCAGGATCTTAACTTCACTAAGCCAAACACTTACGGGCAACCCAGTAGGTACACACAACCACGCACATATCAACCACAACCTACTTAGGAAAACCAACCCTCTGATCTGTGTTTGGTCCTCAAGAAAATGCAAGAAATGAATCTAAGACATAAGGAAGATATAAATCAATTGAGGACAGAATTGATGGGATGATTAGACCAGTTAGTTGATGCTAGACAACACAGGATGCTGCCATCCCAACCCGTCCCCAACCCAAGGAACTTCAATAGGATTAACCAGCACAACACGTAGGAGCAACAGACACATATAGTTCAACTTACTCCTCAGCACCTACCTGGTTTTGTTAACCCCAACCCACCCCAGGCTCAGCCTATCTTGCCAAACCCACCTCATCCTTCTAACCCTAATGCCTATGCTTGTGTTGTCACTTTGAGAAGTGGGAAACAAATTCAAGATCCTTATCCTTCTACATCGAAATCTTATCATGATCTTGAGGAGCTTGAATCTGACCTAGGAAGCTAAGCTAATCTAGAAAACAAGACTCAGGATTTGAACACTCATAATTTCTCTCAAGCATCTTTTCCTGAAGCCTTGAACAAATCTAGGGAAAAGAAAACCAATCAATTTAAGGAGTGGCTTGAGATTTTAAAGCAAGTTCATGTAAATATACCACTCCTTGAAGCCATTGAAAACATCCTGACCTATGCGAAATTTCTGAAGGAAATGTGCACACCGAAACGACCGGCCATTTCATAAAAAAGGGTCATAGTTTCTGAACAAGCCAGTGCCATCATCTTAAACAAGCTCCCTCCTAAAAGGAAAGATTTAGGGACCCCCTTAATTTCATGTGAGATAGATGGTTTTATCTTGGATCGAGCCTTGCTGGATCTTTGTACCTCCATCAATTTAATCCCCATGGAATTATATGAAGAGTTGGATTTAGTTCCCTTGCAACACACTGATGCTACCTTTCAGCTTGCTAATAGGTCAACCAAGATTCCAAAGGGACTCTTACAAAATGTGATTAAAAAAGTAAGGGATTTTGAGTACCTTATCAACTTTCTTGTTTTAGATATGGAGGCATCAGAAAACTTGAACCACTCCCTAATAATCTTAGGAAGACCTTTCTTGGCCACAGCCAAGGCCTTAATCAACTGTAAGACAGGGATTATGCAAATCACTTCTGGAAGGAAAACTTGTCAACTCAATATCTTTAAAGCTTCCCAAAAGAATAAGGTGAATTGTGGTTCCATCGAGGTCGCAGGAACAATTGAAGAGGTTTTGGCAATTCACACTAAAGATAATCCGAATCCTACCAAATCTCAAGATCAACACAAAAGACAATAAAGTGATGTACTTGAGGATGATTTTGATCTACCACCTCCCATAGAAAATCACATGGAAAAAGACATTAGTGAGATTGAGAAACTCTTGGGAGTATCTTATGATGAATTAGATGATAACATAAAAAATCCTCAATACATCCACCCTGAAATTCAACAACTATTGAACTTGAGGGAATTTAAGAAATTGGACAATCTAAAGACATGACTAGGAAAATGAAGAAATAATCTCAGAAAAAGAAGCTCAAATCATGATGGACTGGGGAAGAACTTATACTTCAACTAGTTCAAATGGATGGCTTGAATCTAAGGAAGAAATGACTTTTGATGTGGAAGAGGTAATTTCTGATGAGGATTTTGATGAATTCAGTACAACTCTACCTTTGTCATCATATGACCTAGAGTTTGGAGAATTCATGATTTTTGACATCAACTACCATTATGAGGATCCTTATGATTTTGATTCAGAACCAAATTTAAATCTCAATCATGATTTCAATCTAGACCCTCTACCACCTCTTCTTGAATTATGGAACTGGATTAATGAACATGCTCTACATCATGAACCTCTTCTATCTGACCCTATTTTCTATTTCAAATAAGAAAAACTCTTCGGAGTAGGACGACATCATCAATTAGTCTGCATTTGTGGATTACTGATTCTCAGACCAAACAATCATATCTTTATACTAATCCTGAATCTCTCAGCAACGTTTATTACTCCTCTTGACCCACAATATTGAATTACATATTTCTTTTGGGTTTAGGTTCGACAAATGATGTTAAACTTATCACTGGCTGGGAGGCAAGCCAGTATTCTTTATAGGTAATTTTGCATCCAAGCTGACCTGGAATAACAAGCTCAGTCAGGTGATATCCTCTCCTCTTGCTTGTCACTTTTTGATTTTCCTGCATACATTTCAATGAGGACATTGTAATGAATAGGCATGGGGAGGTGGACATTGCATGTCTTATTTCTTATGTGAAAAAAAAATTACATTCATGCATAAAGAATTTTTATCAGGAAGGTTTTATTAGGGATTTATTCTTAAGTTGATTCATGAACTTAGAATCCAGTATAATTTTACACTTACACGTAGAATTTACAATGGATTCTCTGTAAAGACCGATAGATATCTTTAGTTTGCTGGAAAGAAGTAATGCTTCTTCTCCTGAACCCTTGGATAGTAATCAGGGAGTCAGGAAAATCATCTTCTAGTAGATCCACCAAACAAGTGTGAGGTGAGAGTAGAGTCTACTTGTGCTCTAAGGCTAGTATAAGAAATCTTAATTTCTAGATAAATGGATAATGATATTCAGAGTTAGGCATAATTTTTGCTCTCAATTCCTGCATATAAATTCTTTGTGTGAATTTTTAGAGAGCCACTAAATAAGGCAAATACATCGAGAGCAGGTTCTAATAAAACTAGAATTGAGGTGGATGGTTGCGATTGTTCTTTATGGAATCCTCGGTTGAAGGAAGATATTAATATCAAGGTAGAAAATATACTATTTCATCCATTCTTTTTCCAGTGCCGAGAATAAGCACTTCCAACAAATAAGTCACCCGATATCCTCTTGAACACTCCAATCCCGAATAATGTTTTGTGAATAAAAATGTACATGGTTACTACAGTACGTTGTGTCAGTAGAAATTAATATATAAAAAAAAGACAAAAGAAAAAAAGAACGAGAAAAATAAAAAAACATATGTAGAAAAAGAAAAGAAAAGAAAAGAAAAGTGTTAATTGTGTTGTGTTTACTTCATGTTAAGCACATTGTAGCAACAATACTCATTCCCTTTATAATGCACAAAATATAGTTTTGACCTACTTTTCTGTATTTCTGGCCACCTGAATACGGGTTGAGAAATTCTAATTTAGTCATAGGGTTATCAGAACTTAATCAAAGTGTTAATGGCATGAGAGACCACCAAATATACTGACGAATCTGGTGAGATTATGAGCTTAAAAAGAAAAAGAAAAGAAAAGCAAAGGAAAAGAGAAAGAAAGAAAAAAAAAGAAAGTGAGAGAATGAATATAAAGGAATTAAAGATAGCACAGTTTCTCCGCTTCTCTTTGAGTTGATTTATTTAATAGTTTGGAAATCTATGTTCTATAATACTAATCTATGTGTAGCACCAGATGAGTGTGAGCCACTAAATATAAATTCACTTGACTCAAAATATCTTTTGTCTAAGCCAAAAAGTTGGGGCTAAATTTATAAATTATTTTATTACCCCGAGGGAAGAAGTGTGCCTATCCTAAAAGAATTTTACTAAGGGTCAATTACAAGCTTTGGATGTGGATTGACTTTTCACTTGGATCCATTGCATAAGCTATAACAATACATTTTCACAACTATCTGGATTTCTAAAGTTTTGGATGAAAATAAAAGAAATAAATCCCTAATCGAACTCTTGATAGAAATCAGTCATGTAGGACCACTTTGCATTTAGCCTTGCATTTACTAGGGATTAGCAAGATTTAGGCATGAGGGTGTGATTGCACAACAATCATACGACATAATCTACTTGAATTAAGTTATAGTCTAGCATAATTTAGGAACAATGAATACATAAGCATCATAATTTGTATAATAGTTAGTTTAGTAGCCTTAGAGATAATATTACCATTTTATGCTCTAAAAGGGAGATGATATTGATTGCACATGATCCAAGCCCGCAAATGATAGATCAGACCATACGAATCTGATTAGGACAACGATAGGAGCCCGACGCTTTTGAAATCGCCTTGATCAGACATCCGTCGCATCAAGTGCAACCCATAGAAGAACGGAGGCCAAGGAGCAAGATGATAGAGATCCAAGTCTCAGATATAAAATTTAATCACACGGATGGATCCGGATCAACGATCGTAGTTTAGCGACACAAAAATCATCTCTATCGGAGGCCTATAGCACCGTCTACAAAGCGAGGAAAATGGACGGCCATGATGGTATCATGTGGCGCCATCACAACCACCCCTTGTTGTGTCCGTAATCTTTGAAGTAGCCCTCCTCACACATTGTGGGCCGTTTGATTGTCATCCATCTGTCACCATGCACCCACGTCGCCCCATCTCCTCATGCCATCAGCTGAGAGAAGACCTCAGCCGTTGGATCTCCATCCAACGGTTGAGAGTGAGCTTGCCTAAAACATAACCGCGACACAAGAGGGGACTTAGCGCAGCGGTTAGCGCACCCTTATGAGAGTGAGAGGCACCAGAAATCGAGCTTGCGCGAAGGACGCAAGGCAAGCGTGCGGAGAGCACAGGGCGTGCACGAGGACTGTACACTGGCAGTTGACTGATGGGGGTGTGCCATGTGTCAACACCAGAATGCATCTGAGCGTGGAAGGCACATATGAGGTTATTTTGAGGCCAAATCAGAGCCGTTGATCTCCCGATTGATGGATATGATCAACCTAAGGTTGCACGAGTTGGAGGACTTAAATGCCTACTTTGCCCCTCATTAAAGCTATAATAAGAGCCCAAGGGCCCCACAGTTGGGAGCCAACTCCCACCAAATACTTCTCCAGCCTCTCTCTTTCTCTCTCTATGCAGCTCCTCTTCGGACTTCCTCCCGACGCTTTGGATTTGAAGTGCTGCTGCACTTCACACATGAATCCCACAAGCAGCGTTGCCCTCCATCTGCTTCTGCTCTCTCTCTCTCTAGCATAGTTATTTTTATTCATAGTTGAAAGACTGTTTGCAAGTAATAATGAAATTCTGATATTTGATGCTTGTCTATCTCCCCGATTTATTCTACTTCCCCGCTTCTTCCCTAAGTGTTTTGAGAACTATTGTACATTTTTGTGAGCTGGGCTCTGGACAACCGACCAATGGGTTGTTATCCACGGTAACTTGCCAGCCATACTCGTGCGGTGAATTATGATTTTATTTTTTATTTTTTTATTTTCTCCTTTTTCTATTTTTTTTTTCTTTTTGGGTACATTTTTTTTTCTTTTTCTTAAGTAGGTGGCTTCCTTGATCTAAGATTTACCTAAAGGCAGTATGAAGAAAATGGTCTTGTGGCTGGGCTCTGAACAACCGGCCAATGAGTTGTTATCCACGACAACTTGTTAGCCATACCACCTTAGATAGTTCATTAGCTACCCAATTTCTGTAAAAACCACTGGAAAGTGAATCAGTGCGAATATCGTGCAGTTGCTTAGACTTAAAATTCCCTTAAATTAGAGGACGAGTTGATAAGTCGTATACTTATCATCCTAATTTATTTACTAGATTAAAGATGAAATTTAATTGGTGAAGACTTGAGACTAAGTCCACATTCGAGTGGACACTCGGGCTAATTAAGCCCGAAGACCTGAAGAGTCATAGTATTCAGGTCCCAAAGTATCAATTCCTAGAGTTTGCAACTCCTAATGCCTAGGTTCTCTTCTCCTACGTCTATTTTTTTTAAAATAAAATAATAGAAGATTACTATTACCACTGACAAGAAGATTATTTCATCAGATATCCACTGCCCCATGCTTAGCTAATGCAATGTCCTCGTTGTTAAAATGAAAGCATGCAGGAGAGTAGAAATGGAAAAATAGCACCTGGTTTTTGTGAGATTCTATTCAGCTTGAAACAATCTTTATACGTGCTGAGTTTAGTGCCTTCAACTAGGCGATGATCAGTCCGTAGTGGTTAGGGCAAGGTAAGAGCAACCTTGTCTAAGATGGGTTCTGGGAGTACATGGTCAACAAAGGGTTTGAGACGCTGTCCATTGACCTTGAAGGAATTACCCGTCTTTGGGTCAGAGATTTCGACGACCCCGTTAGGGAAAATCCGCGTAATAACAAACGGGTCATCCCACTTAGACCTAATCTTGCCGGGGAAGAGCTTCAGTCGAGAATTGAAAAGTCAGACCTTCTAGTTCAGCTCAAAGCTCTTACGTGAAATCATGTTGTCATGGAGAGCTTTGGTCCTTGCCTTATAGATTCTATCATTTTCGTAGGCATCATTTCTAAGCTCCTCCAACTCAGATAGTTGGAGTTTCTTGGTCTTCCCGGCCAACCCTAGGTCAAAATTTCATTTCCTGATGGCCCAAAATGCTCGGTGTTCTAGCTCTACGGGTAAGTGACACGCCTTACCAAACACCAGACAGAACGAAGACATACCGATAGGAATTTTGTATGCCATACGGTAGGCCCAAAGAGCATATCTGGCTTTTGGGTTCAATCTTTCCTATCAGGCCTTACGATTTTTTGCAAAATGTTTTTGATCTCCCGATTGGAGACCTCGGCCTGTCTGTTCTTCTGAGGGTGGTAGGGTGTGGAAATCCGATGATTCACCCCATATTTCCCTAGTAAATTATGAAACTGGGTATGAGTAAAATGTGCCACCATCACTGATAATTGCCCGAGGAATCCCGAACCGACTGAAGATATTCTTCTTCAAAAAATCGATGACCACCTTGTGGTCATTGGTTCGGGTGGGGATTGCCTCAATCCATTTAGACATGTAATCAACAGCGACCATAATATACTGGTGTCCAAATGGAGGGAAGGATCCCATGAAGTCGATGTCCCAAATGTCGAAAATTTTGACGGAAAGTATTGGGTTAAGGGGCATCATATCTCTCTTAGCCATGTTCCCGAGTGTCCGGCATCGGGTGCACGATTTTGAGAATTCCTGGGCATCCTTAAATAATGATGGCTAATAGAATACAGATTGCAAGATTTTTGTTGCCGTCTTTTTCTCGAAAAAGTGTCCACCACATGCAGATGTATGGCAAAACTCAAGTATACTATGGAACTCAATTTCCGGGACGCATCGAGGAATAATATGGTTTGCGCCGATGCGGTACAGCTCGAGATCGTCCCAAAAATATATTTGGCCTCAGACACAAGTCTGTCCCGTTGTTGTTTGGTCCAATCCTGGGGGATTTGACCAAGAACCAAATAATTGACAATATCCGCAAACCAGGGGGTTTGGATACCCGAGATTATAAGGATAGTCTCATCCGGAAAAGTGTCTGAAGTAGGGATATCCGGATGAGGAAAATCAATTAGGATTCTCGAGAGGTGATCCGCCACTACATTTTGTGCCTCGGCTTTATCCCTAATTTCAAGATCAAATTCTTGAAGTAACAGAATCCAGCGAATAAGCTGGGGCTTGGCATCCTTTTTGGCCAAGAGATGTTTCAAGGCTGAGTGATCGGTATAAATGGTTACACGAGAACCTAAAAGATAAGCCTTGAATTTTTCTAAAGTGAAAACTACAACTAGCAATTCTTTTTCAGTAACGGTGTAGTTCCTCTGGGCCTCGTCCAAAGTCTTGCTAGCGTAGTAGATCACAAAGGGCTTTTTCTCAATCTTCTAACTTAAGACATGCCCGACAGCATAATCAGATGCGTCAGCCATAATCTCAAATGGGGTTGTCCAGATTGGTGGTTGCAACACCGGGGCACAGGTGACTGTCATTTTTAATAAATCAAATGCCTTACAGCATGATTCATCCAACTTGAATGGCGTGTCTTTGGCTAAAAGGTTACTCCAGGGTTGAGCAACCTTCAAGAAGTTGTTGATGAATCTTCTATAAAAACCCACATGCTCAAGGAAAGAGCAGACCTGTTTTACGGATGTGGGTGGAGGAAGTCTAGAGATAGCATCCACCTTAGTCCTATCATCCTCAATACCCTGATTAAAGACCACATGACCCAGGACAATGCCTTCTGGCTCTTTTCCCAGGTAAGGACTAGTTGTGTCTTGATGCATCTCTGAAGGATCAATTCCAACTTAGCTAGGCAGGACTCAAAAGAATCTCCGAAAACGAAGAAATCATCCATGAACACCTCAAGACAATCTCCCACCATGTCTGAAAGGATGGCCAGCATTCACCTTTGAAAAGTCACGGGTGCATTGCAAAGTTCAAATGTCATTCTACGGAATGCAAAGTTTCCGTAGGGACATGTGAAAGTTATCTTTTCCCGGTCTTCAGGATGGATAGGAACTTGGTTATATCTCGAATAACCATCCAGGAAGCAAAAATATTTTTGCCCAGCTAACCTTTCTAGGATTTGATCGATGAATGGTAAGGGGAAGTGATTCTTTTTTGTGGTTATGTTCAGCTTCCTATAATCAATACAGACTCTCCAAGCAGAAGCTGAACGAGTGGTGAAGGTTTCCCCTTCCTCGTTAGTCGTAATGGTTATTCCCATCTTCTTGGGTACAATTTGTACGGGGCTAACCCACGGACTATTCGAGATTGAGTATATAATTCTAGCATCGAGCCAATTGATTATCTTCTTGACCACTTCTCGCATATTCGGGTTTAGGCTCCTTTGCATTTTGCGAGAAGGGCGGGATCCATCTTCCATGAAAATATGATGATTACAATAAGATGACTTGATCCCCTTAAGTTCGTGGATGGTCTAAGTAATTGCCTCCTTATTGTTCTTAAGGACCTTAATCAACCTCAATTCTTGCTCCTTGGTCAAATCAGCACTAATAATCACAAGAAGCGTATTCTGAGGTCCTAAGAATTCATATTTCAAATTTTTAGTTAATGGTTTCAATTCAAGCTGAGGTGGGTTTAGTATAGAAGGTAGGGAGGATGCCGGTGAAGATTCATCAGGACGATCTAGTGAAAGAGGCTGGGAATGAACAAAATCAACAGCCTCTTCAAGATGTGGCAGGTCTGCCACAGAGGGTTGTAGGTTGGGTTCGCTAAAGCTGGTGGAGTCCTCGAGTGCACTGATCATCATACAAGTCTCAAAATCATGATCCTTGAGCTCTTCAATGAATCCATAATCCTCAAATCCTCTTATCGACATTGGGAACCCCCAGATCCAATCTGCCAATTAGGTATCTGGGGCTGCCATTGAGAAGCTTGAAACTGAGGAAGAGCGATTGGAATCTACTCTTTGACAAGATGCCCATTAAGCTGGAAGGATGGAGTAGTAAATTCTTATCTAAGGGAGGAAGACTGATATTGTTAAACTAGGTTATTACCTCTACCTCTATCTCGGTCTTCTTTTTTTCCCTCTTCAGAGCTTTGAATTCTATTTGGAAACGTATGAATCTGCTGCAAAAGAAATTCTTTTGGAAGGGTGCGCGACATGAGGGGAGATTCATGCAACCTTTAAAATGGGGGCATCTGTGTCACCCCAAGGAAGAAGGTGGTTTGGGGATTCAAGCGCTTAAAGAATTTAATGAAGCCCTCTTGATTAAATGGGTGATTAAAATTCTTAGTGGTGAGGATAAGCTATGGACTGATCTTGTTAAAGATGGCTATGGAGACTCTAATAATGCACTAAAGAGATTATCCCCTGTTAGACCTTCTCCATTCTAGAGATTAGTTTTTCAGGCCGTCAAGAATAACTGGCACTTGATGCAGTTGGTACTTGGAGATGGTAGGAATTTTAATTTCTAGAGGGAACAGTGGTCACCATTGGGCATCTTGAAAGAGTCCTATCCAAGGGTATATGTGGCTGTAGCTGATAAAGATAGTTCAGTTAGCAGGTTCTGGTCTAAGATGTGCGACAGCTGGAATTTGGCTGAACCTGAAACCAGCAGGGAGGGCACTCGACTGTGGGAGGAAGGACAATGCCTGATTTCAGACCTACAGAGTTTCAGACCAAGGCCTGGCATGGAGGACACATATGCTTGGGATGGCATATACACAACCCAACGTGCATATAATAAAATCCTAATTTCTGGCAGGGATTTGGGGAGAGCTCATATTGAGAAGAAGCTTTGGTTATTGAAGATCCCTCTCAAGGTATAAATCTTTCTATGGTTGTGCAGGAAAGAAGGTCTGATTATAGGGGACCTTAGACATAAGTGGAGAGGGACAACCTTGCACGAATGTCACCTTTGTGGACTGCACTCTGATAGTCTAACTCACATTTTCTCTTCATGCTTGATCACGGATACAATTTGGAGAAAAATCTGCCAGGAGCCGCTCCCATCATGGGAAGCATTATGGTAGAATTTTGCGACGCCTGGGAAACCACATCTGCGAATGGCCGTGTTCCTTTGGTGTGTTTGGAGGGCGAGAAATGAATGATTATTTCAGGGGAGACCAGTTTGCTGTAAGCAAATTGTAAATGACTGCTGATCCCTCATATATAGATGGGGATCTAATTTGTAGTTCTCCCTGTTTATTCATAATTTTAAATAAAAGCTCCGGATTGCTATCGTAACACGATAGCTTTCCTTTCAGTTTCAAAAAAAATATATCAAGGGTTAGCTTCCTATCCCCAAAGGCGATCTCCATACTACCGCTCTCACATTTTATGTTGGCCTTGGCGGTAGCTAGGAACGGGCGTCCCAGAATGATGGGTGTGTTCCTTAAATCATTAGGTACATCCATGTCAAGGACCAGGAAATATACAGGAAAATAGAAATCCTTGACCTTGACGATTACATTCTCAATAACACCCTTTGGTGTGGTGACCGAGTGGTCTTCAAATTGTAGTGTTACTGAGGTTGGCCTGTGTTCGCCTAACCCAAACCTCTCATAAAGAGAAGTCAGGATTAGGTTGATGGATGCACCTATAGATCTAATAGTGCCCTATCAAAAGTGTATTCCCCAATAATGCATGAAATCAATGAGGCACCTGAATCTTTCTTCTTTTGAGGAAGGTGATGAAGGATGATAGAACTTGCCTGCTCAAAGAGAATCACCTTCCTCGGAGTGGGTTCTCTCGGCTTACGCTTTTGGGTACATAGTTCTTTCAGAAATTTAGCGTAAGCCGGGATGTGCTTAATAGCATCAAAAAGCAGAATATTGATCTCTACGCTTTTGATTAAATTCAGGAGCTTCTCGTTGCTATCTAAAGTATTTTTCTTCCTAGTTTTCAATAGGGCTTCAGGGAATGGGATGTGAGTGGTATTTTCAATTTCTGGTTCTGTACCTTATTGTCTTCTTCAATCTCCTTCTTCTCTCTCTCGAGCTCCCCAGGGTTTTGGCTTTTAGAAGGTAATTCAGGGTCCTGGGTCTGCTTTCCATTTCTCAGGGTGACGGAGTTTGCAGAGGCATAAGGGTTTGGGTCTTGAGGTGGGTTAGTGAAGATTAGAGTGCCTTGGTTGGTCATGTAACCAGAAGAAGAAGAGGAACCCTGCTCAACCACCTGAACATGCGTGTGTGGGTCTCTTTGATTTCTGTACCCTTAGGCTCTATTGCCCTGATTTTGTACATTGTGCAGGTTGGGTACGGGTTGGGATTGTAGAGATCCGGGTCATCGGGTGTTAGCAATAAACCCGGATTGCAAGTTGTCCAATGATGTCTTCATTTGCTGCATAAGCTGAAGCATGGACCCTTGCATCTCTACCATTTGTCGGTTTAAATCAGCCTGCCTTGCAGATTGTTGGGCATTCCAAGGTGGCTGAGTAACCAGTCTCAGGGGCAACTGGGTGTATACTTGACCTTGACCCATAGGTCTTTGAGATGCATAGTTGCTGGGTCGTGTTTGGGTCTGTTGCCCCTGACTTTTCTAGGAGAAGTTAGGGTGGTTCTTCCAACCTGAATTATAAGTGTTGGAATATGGGTTGGACCTAGCATTCTTCTGTATTGCATATGCATCCTCATAGGGAGAAGATGGAGAGAAGGAAGGATCAGAAAAACTGGGATCAAGGGCCCCAGTTTGGAACCCATAAGGTTCTGAGAAATCCTAGCTCATAAGTTGAGCCGATTTAAGTTGGTTCACGAACTCCTGCCTCGTGGGAGCTCATGAGGAATGAAATCCCGAATTCTGGGATTAAGTGGGCGTAGATGTGTTTGCTGAATTCCCAGACATCCATTCTTCTATTCTTTTTGCAACCAAGTCTATCTTATCGAGCTTATTACAAATCAATTCTATGTCAAATGAATAAGAATCCTGGATCTCATTAGCATTTGACCTGGGTTGTTGGGACCAGTTAAATGCATTCATGGAGGCGTGATTAATTGAATTCTCACTCATTTCCTCAAACAGGTTGTATGCGCTATCTGCATCCCTGTTGAGGAAATTATCTCCACAGGAGGCGTCCACGTGATTACGGAGTTGTTCAACCAACCCATGATAGAAAATCTACAGGAGTTATCATTTTGGCACATCGTGGTGTGGACACTTCCTCAAAAGTTCCTAGAATCGCTCCTAGGCACCATTAAACGGTTCCCTTGGCTGCTGGGTGAAAGTGGTAATCGCCCGTCGCAATGCATTGGTCCGTTCGATTGGGAAGAATTTCTTCAAGAAAGCCAACTTAAGAGCAGCCCATGTTTCTATCGGCCTTCCGATGGTTCAGTATCAATGTGCGGCCTTATCCCTAAGAGAGCAGGGAAAGAACCTCATGATCATTTGCTTTTTGTTCACATTCCTTGTTATGGTGGTCTAAACCAAAGTGGTCAGATCCTCCAAGTGCTGGGATGGGTCCTCCGAGTCAAGCCCATGGAAATGCTTAATCAAGCTTAAGACTTGGAGCTTGATTTCTATGTCTTCAGCAGGAATCATGACGCTGGGACGTTCCTCATAGTTTGAAGGATCATAGAAATCCTTCAAGGGCCGAGCGCCCTGACCATTCATTCGTTTGAACCATTGTTGCATCTGCTGCAATTCTTCCAACTGCCTCTGAATTAGCTCCTGCTGGTTCGGGGGCGGGGGAGGTGGTTGTTGATCAACCATGGGATCTGCTTGGCTATAGCTCAACCACTGCCTCCGGGAATGGTCTAAAGGTCCTAATCTAGGGTTCAATGACCTTCCAAGCATACAATGAAAGGAAGTCTGAAGGACGGGGAAAAGAAGGAACCTTGCAGCACAAAAAATACAAGCCTATCCTTAGGTTGGGTAGCTTAATGATCTACAGACTCTCAGAATCCGTCCTAAGATTATGGACGATTTACTCAACTTGTATCCAAGCAATCCAACCAGTTAGGAGGGATTGGGGCGATGGTTCTTCCTTTAACTTGCTCCTTCGGTTCCTAGTGTACGCTCCAGCCACAGTCGTTTGATGCTACTCTCCTAGCTAGACATCTGATTGATTAGTATAAGTAGGTTAATCGTGAACAATCTCAATCTGGATCCCGACGAGCGAACCAGTCCTTAGGGCTAACGTCTAATCAATTTTAGTTAGGATTGGGATATTGGTGCTTCGGGAATGTGATGGGCCCTTAATGTGTTGTGCCCTTAATGATTTGTTTGAAAATGTGTGTATGTGCACAACCACAAAGTTGTCAAGCAAGATTATTAAGGACGAAGTGAGTTTTATGGTTCAGATCTTGCTTAGTAGGTTTTAGGATTCAAGTGTTAGGTATATTCAACCAAATTTCCAAGAGGCAAACCATGTTTGAAATCACGTATTCAAGGATTTTCCTTTACAAATCTAGAAAATATGGAGTGCCTGACTTGACCTAAATGTTGGATCCTATGGGCCAGCTACAAAATGAATCAGTTTTAAATTGGGTGGTGCGGTCTAAACAATTCAATCAAGTGACCTAGATGCACCACCAATTAGGCACGTAGCGATGATTAACCTATACTGATTTCTACTCCTTTATGTGTTGATTTGTGTGTACCGGTTCCACAAGTCGGAATCCTAGTAAAGTAGATAAAAATCAAGTTAGGTTATGTGTCACAAATGTGGGTGCATGTAGTGTGTGTTGATTTCTCCCACAAGAAGTATCTTTTTATTATTATTTTATAATATGCGAGGGTGAGATGAGTGGAGGTGACAAACAAGACAAACAAATTCTATCCTAGGGTTTATGCAAACACGTAAGTAGATTAGGTCTTGGTTATGAATGTGGCTAAATGAAACTAGTAGGGAGGAATGTGGGGGGGGGGGGGCACTTACAGATTACTCTATCCGCACTTTACTCCTGTCTACCGCACTTGGATCTCCATGCTAGGGTACCTGTAAGATGGGAGATCAGAGACAAGCGGGGTTAATAATATGTAAATGCAAAGAAGTGCAGAAAACAAGTAAATTTCGTTGCCTCCCCGACAACGACTCCAAAGTGATGATGTTGAGTTTCACGAATTAAAATTCAGGTTTGGAGAACCCGTCATTGTAGCTTGCAGAATGCGTCTATCAAATACAATTTATAACCGAAACTCTAGGAGAGTCCCGAGTTGAACACTGGGAGGCGACGTTTACTTTGTTTGAAATCCGCACTTCGTTTTGTTTCTTTTTGGTGTTTTAGGGTTTTGTTATTTTTTCTTTTGTTTTTACAGAAGAAGCAAGCAAGATAGATCACAAGAGAGATGAAACAACTATGATATATCATGCAAATGTTTATTACAATAATCTATGAAAGCATAAAAAAGATAGGGGTGAGAGGAAATCTCTCGAATTGGCTGTTCGGCGAGATGACGGTGCCTGGCGGAACCTTTGATGAAAGAGGTGAGATGCAAGATGACGGAGGTGAGATGCAGGAGGACGTCGGGTAGAGGAATGCTTCACTGAGGCTCTGGAGTGGAGGTGAGGAGACGGAGGCGATCTTCTACCGGAATGGAGGTGGGAGGATGACTTCAAGGCAACCTATGAAGGTGGTAGGATGGAGGATGAATATTTGGTGGGAAATAGGAATATTACACTAATAGGAGGCCTTTGGAGCTTAAGAGTAAGCTTTAATGGAGCTTTGGTTGGCTACTGGAGCTTAAGAGTAGGTGGGAGTAGAATAGGTAGAGATGAAGAGGAGTGGGGGGTGAGGGAAGAAGAGATTCATGTAGAGGGCTGTAGTGACAGCTGTAAGCGTCACTAAAGACCCCTGCAACTGTCGCTGAAGATCTCACACCCACCGCTCACGCACGCAGCTGTCCTTATGCCTACAAGTAATTAGTGACGGTTGTAAGCGTTACTAATGATTCGCCTAGGTTGTCGCTGAAGATCGACCAACCTTTGCTCCTGCTTTCTTGCGCATCACGTGCCTCTTGTTGCGCGCACGCTCGTGCGTTGGCATTGCAGTGTAGGTGGTTGTGCGCTGTGCCCTTGTGAGCGCGCATGGCTGTTCCCTAATTGGCGAATTGGGGGGGCCGCGGGGATTGAACCCGAGCCTTTTGTTTGAGGAGCGGGCGCTTCACCATTATGCCAAGGAGATGGATTGCTGTGTGGGGGATGATGTGGCGTTCGCTGATCATGTGGTTTCCAGGTGTTCCCATCATTGAGAATTAACACGAAGTTTGATATGTATGTTGGCGGACAGGGAGTCGCTTGCCACTTATATGGATAGGCTAAGGCCCATTCCTTTGAGGAAAAGTTAGGCGGATAGAACGCCACTTATATATCTAATAGGCATGTATTTAGGGGGACAAGGCATCACATATTTATTTCATATGCATGTCATCGCCTGTTTTTTTTTAAAAAATAGGCATGTCGCCGCCTGATTTTTCTAGTGGCCTTAAGAAGCCAACTTCCTAGGTATTTAATTGTATGATGTAAGCATCGTCTTCCGCGAGTGATGGCCAATCATTGTAGGGTTAATTTTGTTGCTTTTTATGGACAAGACGTACATTAATTATCGTAATCATGAAAAAATCGTGCCTCAATAATCAAGACAGATCTTGGGGATTTCTCTTGTTAATCGAATCACTGCGTAATGATTATATGCATAGGGGCATCAATTGTGCTTAGTGTTTAGTGGGATTTAATAGTGTTGGCATCCATGCGTAATCGAGGCTTATAAATAGGGGTTAGTTGGGGTAGTAAATGCCCCTACCCCCACGTTTCCGTCGCAGAAGAAGAGAAACCCCAGACCATGCAAGAGTTGCCGCCCCTAGAGCAGCGATTCCGTCAGAGAGGAAGGGTAGTCTTCTTTCACTGAAGTTCATATCATTGCGAAGAGGATGTCGGACATTTCTGGGAATGGTGAAACATTTGGATTATACACATTTAAATCAAACTTTTCTAGTAAACCCATTATTCAAGGTTTTTTGAGGGAACATGGACCTGGAAATGTCTAGTTCCAAGCCCTAGGCATTTTGACTTGCCTGTATTCCCCGACTAGAGGGTACTTTTCTGTGATTTGTAAATATGCTATTGAGAATGATCTTAGGGTACCTTTGAACCCTTTTCTTACTTCTTTCTTTCATACTACGGCCTTGTGCTTGTCCAACTTAGCTTCAACTGTTGGCCCATTTTAAATGCTTTTATTGTTCTTTACTTCCACTTAGGCATTCACACATGAATGGGGTTGTTCTGCCTCATTTTTGGATTGATGCCCTTGAAAGTGAAAAGGGGCAAGCCTCCCTCTGGAACCTACGACTTATACAGCTGGTGGACTAGGTATAGAATAATCGATCTACTAGATAGTTTAAAGGGGCAGGACTGTGAGTTTTTTCTTGTCCATAATGTGGAGAAGTTAGAAGTCCCCAACTCTTAGCAGAATCTGCCCGAAAAAGACTTTCCGCCTGGCCCTCACGAGCTTGACCCAGCTGCGGAGGTAGACGCAGAAAAAATAATGGATTTTGGGCCCATATCTCGCTCTGAGTTGAGGTGGCCAGACATGCGAGCGGCACTCACTTGGGTGGAAGATTCTTACCCTACGCAATGTAAGTTATGGGATAATGATTTTGACTACTTTGTTTCTTATGTAACGTCAATCATGGTCTTTTTTGCTTTTGCATCCTTTGAATGGTTTGCTAGGCCTAATACTCCAAGGTGACATTCTAGGAGCTCCCACGGGACCAAGCGAGATGTAGGGAAGCGTGAACCCCGGGGGGCGAGTGAAAGTAGTCGGTTACCTCGTCGTCAGGAGACCAAAATAAGGGGGAGAGAAGAGGCTGCTAGTAGCGCTAAAGAGGTGCCCCTCAAAAGGCAGAGAAAAGTAGAGGCTGTGCAAGTTTCTTCCAGCTTTGAGCAAGCAAATGGTGAAGAAAGCATCCCCTCTTCGTCTTCCCACCAACAAGCATTGGCAGGGCTTAGGGTGCGGAAGTCCCCGTTAAATGGGACGAAAGAAGCAAGGCAGGATTTCCACCTACCTCAGCCGACACTCCTAGTGCTTTCGCCTGCATGGCCAAGTAAGCGGCTATGGGGAAAAGTTTAGCGGTTGGTGGTGTATTCCAGTCATTGCAGTCTATGTATGGGGTCCCTGGAACTGGTACTTCACCGGTTCTCAAGGTATGAGCAGTGCCATACCTTCTGGGTAGAGTACCATGACCTCTGCCAAAGAAATACTTCAAGCAATGTCCACTGATAGAAATTTGGCTACCAGGGGGTGACCATTATCGACCCTCGAGACTGCATCATCAACTCAAATCTAGGGGGCAGGAGGCTCTACAAGAGTTGACCCCACCTTGGCTGACTTGGAGAGACAAGTGCTAAGGCACTTGCAGGATGCCATCACCTGGGTTAACCCTCTTAGCGAGAGGGTTAATTTGAAGAACATTTATTTTTACTGCCTCTGTATTGTAAGCTTCTTTCCTTAAGCTTTACTCTTCATGGTGCCTCTTCAAGCATGCTATAATAATACTTGTCTTTCTATTGCGTAGGTGGACACCTTGGGGATCAAGTTTATCCCTAGTACTATCATGAGCGATTCCCTCTCTAGATCCAGCTTTACCACCCCCAGCGAAGTGACGAATATGGCAGCGAAGTAGGCGGTGATTGCCAAAGCAAAGTAGAGGAACTTCATCTGCTAGCTGGAGGTGTCCAATGCCGCCCACCTAAAGGTGGAGAGGGATGCTGAAGTGGCAATAAAGAGGATGAACTCCTTTGGAGATCTCCTAGCATGTTTCACTCGTGCCTGTTGATGAGAGATTCATCATGGCTCCTAATTTACTCTAATTAGCTAGTTTCTTTAGCTAATTAATACATGAATAACA
The DNA here is from genome assembly GCA_037157565.1 of Thalassia testudinum. NCBI lineage: Eukaryota > Viridiplantae > Streptophyta > Magnoliopsida > Alismatales > Hydrocharitaceae > Thalassia > Thalassia testudinum. The sequence continues at coordinate 34,218,535 of JAZHRO010000014.1, forward strand.
TAAATATAGGATTAATTATATAATTAAGATAAAATAGCAAGGACCTTGAAATATGTTAAAATAACTTAATTAAGACTTAATTAGTTTTAACTTAAGTTTAATTAGTTAATAAGACTTGAACATAACCATATAGCTATATATAAAGCATTATATATATAACTTATATCTATAATTAATAATTAACTTAATACTATAATCACTTAAATAAATATAGATAAAATGGGCAAAAATGTAATTTCATGGCATAAACATGTTATTTACATTATTCACTATTATATATAAAAAGTTGAAGAAGGAATAAATTAAAATAAGCCTAAAAACTCATTGTTTTCATTTTTGCCCCTAGCTTTCATATCAATGGAGTCCTTTTCCTTTCGATCATGTCCTTTTTTATTTATAGATAGGTCCTTCAAGCTTCTTCCCTAGCCTCTTCTTCAACCTCATAGGCAGTTCTTGAACTCTAGCGACTACACCTCTTCGATCACCGTCGAATCAATGTCACATGGTCACTGCCATTGCTACCATTATTCTGTTCACTCTCCCCTCCACATCTAACAGTCCAAATCCCCTTAAACCTAACAAACTTCGACGTGGTGAGTCCATCATTGCCAGAGACGAAGGCCTATATTCCCACACATCTGGACGTGTTTACATCCAGATCCCTAACTCATAACCTCCTCTCCCTTGAAATACCCCCTACCCCTCCAATGATCAAGGGCGACCCCCTAGCCCTCTTCACCAAATAGTGGTTGATAATAGGCTATTCCTCCATCTCCAACGACTCTGTTTCCTCTTCTCGAAGCTTCTCTGGCGGAGAACTTGTCTCTCTCACCACCTCTTTCCCTCCAGCGATCATGACAGGACCAAGGGGCTCTCCAATTCTTCCTCCTCTTCGCTTCGATCGTCGTCGGAGTTTCCTTTGACTCACCTCGGAGTTCTTCCTCTTCTCACCCTGCCACAAGTGAGATCCCTCACGCCCTTCGTCTAGTAAGTAATTCTAGCTCTTATGCGTAGCTTCTAGGTTAGCTGTAGGTAAGTAATTTTAGGAGTAGACTTAGTTTAAAGCTTAATTACCTCACCTCCTTCAACTCCAGCGAGTCAATTCCGACTTGTTGGATTTTCATTCATCGACCTAATTACCTGATCAGCTTCTTTACCTCATCGCAAATTCATTCCACTTCTTTCCTCACTTAATTAGTCAACTATTCACCTAGCTCACATCACCTTCACTTGAGTAGCTCCGCTATTTATGGTGGAGCCTCAGATCACTTCACACTTCCAAAGCAAGGTCCTCCATCACCTTCACACATTAATAGGACCCTACTCTCTCCTATAATTGTACCTATTTTTCTTTATATACAAAATCCTCAATTTCACCTCAACCTCTGAGCTCGCTGTCAATAGTGAACTCAGAGGAGTGATTTCATCTAATTGAACACCCCTACATCATTGCAATCATATAAGAAGCATTTTGCCTCACTCAATTGAGTGAGGTGAGCTCTTCTAAGTTTGGTCGAACTCAGAAGACATTTTTTTGTGAAATCCAAGCTTATCTTTACATCAATGCTTAATTGAAGCTTTTATTGTGTTCTTAAGGTTCCTTGTGACCTTAGGAAGCTTTTGAATTTGTTCTTGAGCAGTTTAATGGGAGATTTGATCTCCGATGATGAATTTTAGCCTTCATTGGAGCTCTGGCGAGCTCCAACAAACCCAAACATGAGCCACAGCCTCCCAAACTGTCTGTAGAGCTCTAGATCAATATTTTGTGATCTAAGGATTAGATTCTACTAGTTTAACAAGTGTTTTAATGCTTGTAGCAACCTACTGATCTTTGTGACCTTAGTGATATGTTGTTAAGCTTCAGTGGGGTTTCAGGATTCTAAATATGTCCCTTGGTTAGGCCTGAGTACCTCTAGGTTGTTCTGGCGAACAACATCACTTCTGATCTCAAGCAGAAGAGCCTGAGATCCTACCTTGAGTGGTCAAAACATGATTTTGAGGTGTGCAATGAATTCCTTAGGTTGAATTAATTCAAATAGGATAGTTTCTTTGATCTTAAATCCCTTAATTCATGAAGTCAACTTTTAGGTTAATTTGGTCAAGCCAAGCTTGTTCATGAGGTTTCGGACTTTAAAACTCAGATTTAAAGGATGAGTTGAGTTGCTACGATTATTGCGAACCTCTTGGAACTAATTTGATTATGTTTTATTGAGGTTTAATGTATTTTAAATTCTCTTCACAGTTTGGGTCCAAACTGTGCTACAGTCAAGTTTAGTGACTTTTTGATGAGATTTAAAGTCAAAATTTGTCCAGATCATTGCTATTTGATCTTCTGAATCAATTCAAATCGATTGTAGGGATTAGAATCTTTTTGACAGGCTTTTTAGACCTAAATTCAGTGTTCTTAGCTTTAGTACAAAGCTTTGAAGCTTTGGAGCTTCTCTATGCTTCCCAGAACCTCTTTTCCTCCTCCATTCTATGCGGAATGGTCTAACACAGCTGTCAGAGTCTTCAATCGAGAGATTTGAATCAGTATGATAGGTTTATTATGGAGTTCACTCTTTGCTGGAATGTAGCAGTGAAGACTTGATTTTAGCACAATTTTATAGCTTGATTCCATGGATCAAATATGATCCTTTCATCAAATTAACACTAGCAATCGATAGTAGATCCTTAGGGCATTCGATTGAGCCCTTGTAGGATTTGGAGCTCTACGCTGCAAGGAATCCATCGTTGAAGTTAGCGCTGGAACTGGTGAAGCGTTGAAGGAGAAGGGGACTTGTTAGTCCCATATTGTGAATTGATGAAGCCTCGCATGCGTATGCGTCTAAAATCAATCGTGCTCTTGGACTGCTTAGTTGACAGTGCAGGGCACACCAATGACCATATCTCTTGAGCATCTGTAGGTGTGGGCTAGGAGCTTGGTGAGCTTTGTGGGCCTGAATGGGCCCAAAACTACAGACAAAAATACAACTGCTAGACCCTTAATCAGCTAAGTGTTGAGGCATGTGGCGCAAAATTGGCTAAGTGAAGTGTTGGCTTGAGAGGTGAAGGCTGAGAAGAGATAGGGCATCTGTGCTTAGATCTAAATCAAATAAATGCCTAAGTTTGTAATAAGTGTTTAAGCTTAATTGTAGTTGTTTCAAAATAACTCTTTTTGTTGTAATTTCTTTTTCTCTTTAATGCAGTATCATTTCTTTTTGTATATTCTTACATATGGAATGATTGCCATGTCATAAATGTTCAATTTTATGCAATTATTCATGTTGATAACTGTTGCATTGCTTTCGTCGAGTTTTAAGAAATACACATTGTAGTACAGTCAACAAAAACGATATAACATTTAAAATTTATAAGTGGTCGAAAATCACAAGGGAGTCTGAGTTTGTTCGCAGGGAGCAAATTGGAATTCACACACTAATTGCAATATAGAAATAATGAACACAATAATAAAGATATGTAGTTAAGATATTCAATGAATAATATACTCGAAAAATGTATTCACTAATAACAAATGTATCTTAAGAGTTAGTGGGGTAAAAAGAAATTAGGAACCTAAAAAAGAATGGTGATTTAAATCACCACTTAATCCCTCAAATTAAGCATATATCCCACAACTCAAATTTTCCAACAGTGATCAGGACCACTTATTCAAATATCCACATCAGCCAATTATGAGATTCACCCTCAAATATATCGACAGTACCCAAATTAGATGTTGGCCATAGAGACTAAAGGCCTTAAAGTCGCTAGAAAGTACAGGGCACAAGAGCACTAGCACCTCTCGAAATGCCTAAGTATTGGACATGTACGGGCACAAACTTGAGGCAAAAATCGCCCCCTACCCACCTCAGAAATTCCTGTCTCTTTCTCTCTAATCGGGTGAACACATGGGTAATTGGATTTGGGTCAAGGTCCAGGCCCGCGTGCGTATGGCACGGGTGAGGGTGTGCAAGTCACTTGCATGGGAGACCTCACCCCCCGTGTGAAGAGGCAACAAGGCAACGACATCGATTCAATTTATCCATTGTTGCCTTCACGATTGTCCACGATGTGGCACTAAGAATGCTTGTTTTCTTCACGTGCATGCAGTGAATGAAACTTGCTTCAATTGCTGCTGCACCTGTGTTGTTTCCTTCAATTGCCACTGTAAGTGAGCTCTTCAGATGAATCCACATTGAATGCAAGTGGTCTGAGGTGGGATGGTGGCTAGAAAGGGATGAGCGCGGTCGGAGAAGACGACGGCGGTGATGGATCTTCGATGATTGCCTGAAATCAAGAACATGGGCTAAACGCCCCGATTAAAGTGCTCATAAGCCTCGCCGTGAAGCGAGGAGTGCGTTGGTAGTGGTCTCATGGTGTTTCGAAGTGTTTGGTTGTCGGACGACGTCGGAAGAGGTGGTGTGATGGTGGGTTGTTTGGTGGGGAGTTTTAATGGTTGAAAGGCCTAATTAGATTAGGGCTTTTGGTCGTAGCGTCTAGGCGGAGTTTTTGGTGGCAGTGGTTATGTTTAGTGGATGGTAACAGTCGAGTAACCACATTGGAAGCGTGGTCGGAGTCAGGGAAGACGGAGGGGGAGGCTGTGATTCGTCGGGAATTGAAGAGTTAAGAGTCTAAACCTACTCTAGGGAAGGAGAGGAAGAGCAACTAGCTAAGTAGAACGATGGGGGAGGAATTGATGCCAGCTTTGATTGGCCGGCACCGGAGGGGATGAAATCTCCTGTGGGAGAGACGATGGGGAGGAAGGGGTCGAGGTAGCCCTGTCTTTGACCCATCAAGCGCGGATGAAGTTGGGGAAGATGTTCTCTCTGCCTATTGTACGTGGCAGAGGGCGATGAAGGAAAATTGAGGAGCTCACTGAAGTCGAGGCAGAGTTGGCTAGAGAAAGAAGGAAGAAGATTTTGGGGCCAGACCGGACTAAAGAAGAGCCTGTGACTTAGGGGAGTTCTTATTGAGCACAAACCGAGCTCAATCAGGAAGAATCATCATGAATTCTTCGCGATTTGGCTAGGTTTTCATTCACAGATTTTTCAATCTCACCTGAGCTCTTGGCCTTAAGTTGGAGTCTCTAAGATGGTCTAAGGGATTTGGGAACTCCTCTAGAACAATCCCTCCAAATTTTTAGGGGTTTGGCTGAGGAATGAAGAATCCTTGATTGAAGGTCGAAGGGTTTGGGTTCATACCATTAATGGTGGAAAGGAGTAGAATGCAAAGAAAAAGAGAAATTTAAGGACCCAAGCGTAAGAAACTTGAAAGTTAGGGATTTGATTGTGATAAATAGAGGTTTCAGGGATTAAAATGTAAACTAGGTCAATATGGACTCTGATTGGGCCCAAATTTTGGTCCTAAACTAATTTAGATCCAAGGAATCTAATGGTGAAGTTGGATTTGAGTTTTGATCACGTTTGATTGGGAAAATTACATAGAGGTCAAATCAGGGTAAAATCCCGTCTCAAACTATGTTTTAGGTCAAATGGGTTCAAATAGTCAAACCAAAGGTGCCAAACCTTTTAGAATATTTTCTATGAATTTTAGAAGGTTTATAAGAGATTTATCTTGACCAGAACATTTTCAATTTAAGCAGGTTGAGAATTAGGATTTTGTGTACTATTTCTTCTCTCAAAATGCGTGAAACCTTATTTCTGTCAGTATGAATCCACTCTTTGGTCTTTAATGCTCAATTAACCTGTATTTAATCCCTGAGTGACCCTTTGGTTACTCTGCATTTATGATGTGACATTAAAACAATAGAATTAACTCTAATTTGTTCTCTCCTCAAAACAGATCTGAGTGGAATTACTGTCCTCAGGTGATCATTCAGGAGCATTTATCTCTTGATTATGACTAATTCAAGATAGTTATGGCTAATGATGGTGTTACTATCAATAACTTATTAGAGTAATTATTAGTCAATTAAGTCTCTAATTAAGTACTTAGTTTATTTAAAGTATATATTAGTGTAAAACTCTATTGTAGAGTAATAGAAGCTATGTTAGTTAAGTAATAGTAGTATAATAAGTAAATAAGTTATGTAAAGTAGTAATTAACTTAAGTAGTTAAGAATAAAGGTTAACTTAGAATAAATGGTGATCGATTAGTGTAATTAAGCCTCTTTGAGAACAACTTGGACTCAATCAGTTAAAAGTAATTTTCTAAATATTAGGTTATCTTGCACCTTATACTCTAATTAACAACGAAAAATTAATTAAGCAAGGTAGCTTAAGCATCATTTTTTGTATAATTAGTTAAGATTAATAACCTTAATTAACTGTGTTGAGAATTTGCATATTACCTGCAAGAATGCAAAGGCTGCTCGATTGAGATTGGGAGCAGTTGGAAAGGCAGCCTCCAAGCTTGATGACTGTTTATAATGTTTGAGTCATCTCTTGAGAAATGTATTTAAGCTATAGTCCAGTTGACAAAAATGCGACAAACACTTAAATTTATAAAACTTGAAATTAATTTGGAGTCCGAGGTTGTTCGCAGGGAGCAAATATGATAATTTCAATCCATTAATCACAATAGAAATGATAATATGTAATTAAACCAATGAAATGCTTAAAATAATATTTCAATAAAGATCAGTGTAAAAAGATTGGGTTAAAATTATGATTTGAATCACCAAATTAAACCTTAAATTTAAGCTCACAAATCAACTTAAATAATCCAATAATAACCACAATAAGTTATCTTAGTTAAATATCTCCACAGTAACTAGTATCAAGCCATGGTTTCAGATGTCAATGTAAGGCCTCAGATGCCTTAAGAACTCAGCAGAACCAACATAGTAGAGGCATAAGGACCTCACATAAAGCCCTCAAAGGCTAAGTGTTGAGAGAGGATAGGGCACGAATCCCGAGGAGCAAAACCCTCCCCTTCTCTCTTCAGAACAGGTTAAACTCGGGTCTCTGGGTAAACGGATCCACCGCTTAGACTCGCGAGGCGTGAGCATGGGCGAAGGCGCGTAGACTAGCGTGTGAGTGAGCGTGTGCGTTTGGGCGTGTGGGGACCTCACCCCCGTGCTCTCGGAGGTGAACATCTGAGAGCACAGAATCCTCTTATATGCCTCTGTGAGCTACTGATTCCATGATGTAGGACTAAAGTCCTACCTTGCTTTCATGCGTTGGTAGCTGCTGAAGCACGCAATTGCTGGCCGATTGCTCGAAGAGATTGTGGCAGCAGCTGGAGCTTCCTTATGCAATTGGCCTTGTAGATGCCTGCAGGAGTTGATTTCGCTTCGATTGAGGGCAGTAGCAGGTCGAATGAGGGTCGGAGGGGCACTGCTGTGATCGGAGAAGAGGGCGGTGGAGGCTATTTGGCGAGAGGCTTGAAACACGAATATGGCCTTGCGGCCCTGTCAAACCTGCTCAAAAGCTTTGCCATATGGAGGCGAGTGCGACAGTGGTCATAACATGGTGTGAGGATGTGTATGGTGGCCGTACGAAGTTGGAGAATAGAGGTGGTGGTGTTCAGTGGGGAGTTTTGGTGGTCAATAGCCCAATTTTGTTAGGGCTTTTGGTCGTAAGGTCACGACGGAGCTTTAGGGAGTCGGAGTGGGTGGATTGGTGAAGTGTGGTGGACGCGCGACATCGTCGGAGCTTCGCTGGTGTTAGGGAAGACAGAAGGGTCAAGGGCGGTATGGTGCGTGAAAACAAGATTTAAGTGGAGAGAAATGAAGTAGAGAGTGAGAGGAAGAAAATGAGAGGGCTTAAGGAGAAAGAGGGAGAGTGAAGCATTCGGCTGTGATGGGCTAGAGCTGGAGAAGGTGAAGGTGACAATGACACGGCGGCGAGGAAGGATAGGGGAGAGCGGTTGCGCTTTGGCCGGCGACGGTCGCGAGGAAGAGGGGAGGATGATGGGCTGATCAATTTGACCATTGGCCGGGTGGAGGAAGGTGTCAGAGAAGCTCGTCGGAGCTCACTATGCGGACGACCGGAGAAGAGAGAAGAGATTTCTTGGTCTTTTCTTAGCTAGAAAGGACGGTCGTGCGTAGGAAAGCTTTTATAGAGCTTCAAATCAATCTCTAGGTGAGAAAAATATCTTTATTGGGTCGAGAAATTAGGGAGAATAATCCTTGATTTCGCGAAGTTCACATGAGCTCTACGGTGCAAACCAGAGATCATGAGGTGGTTCAATCAAAAGATCTCCTAAAGATTGTTCCTTCCAATTTTTGAAGGATTTGGTTGAAGAATCAAGGAGATTTCCTTGTTTGAAGGTTGGCTGTAGAGCTTTCATACCAATAATGGCAGTAGGGACCTTTTTGCAAGAAATATGAGAGGTTAGGGACCTGAATGCAAGGAATTTCAAAACTTAGGGGTTTGACTAAGAAAAATAGAGATTTAATGGATTGAAATGCAAATTAGGTCAAGATGGACTCTAATTGGGCCCAAATTTTGGTACCAACTTAATTTGGACCTAAGGATTCAGTTTTGACCAAGTTTGACTGGACAATTTGCATAGAAGCTCAAATTAGGGTAGAATTCCATTTGCAACTCTGTTTAAGGTTAAAATAGGTTCAGATGGTCAAACTAAGGATACCAAACCTCTCAGAATATTTTTCTATAAATTTTATGGTGTTTAGATGAATTTTATCTTAAGCATAACCTCTTTAATTTTAGTAGGTCTGAAATTAGGATTTTGTATGATGTTGCGGTTCTTGAAATGCATGAAACCCCATTTTTGTCTGTATGGATCCACTCATTGGACTTTAATGCTCATTTGACCTTTAATTAATCCCTGACAAACCCCACGGTTTATCAGTGTTCAAGATGTGCTCTTAAAATTGCAGAATTAACCCTGATTTCCTATTTTCTTTTCAAATCAGAATATCATGTAATATGACCCTTAGATGATTATGTAGGAGCATTTATCCCTCAAACCTGACTAAAAGTGGCTAGTTAGGGCCTATGATGGTATTCCCATCAATAACTAAAACAAATTCATGAGGACCTCAAGAAAATTGGGGAGCTTGATGATAAGCTAGAGCATGCTTGCACCGACTTAGCTTTGTTGAAGGAGGAAGTTCAGGTGTTCAGACGTGTTACTCCTCTACCATGGAGGAACATGAAAAAGCTCTTGAGGAGGAATGGCTCTGTCTGAGAAGCACCATGGACGACCTTGCTAAGGCTAAGGAGGCATAGGAGAAAGTAGAGGTGGAGGCACAAGAGTTGAGGTGGGAGCTTTCTACAACTCGTCAGCTTGCTGAAGAGGGGCCTAGAAGAGTCCAAGAGTTGGAGAGCGCTCCCGTGATGGAGAAGGATCCTGATGCTGTGATGGAATTTTTTGGGCTAGATCCTTCCATGAAGAGCAGCTAGGACTTTGTCTCTAATGAGGCTGGGAAGTACACGTTGGCGGCTGCGTAGTCTATCCTAGAATGCGGACATACCTCAGCACAGGAGCTTGTAGTTGGTCCATTGACTAATTAAATGTCGAGTATGTTTGCCAAAAGGAGGAGAGTCTTATAGAAGATAAGGTTCCCATATCCCTACCTAGGGACCAAGCTGGTAGTCTGGCTCTTGTAGAGGAGTTGGATAGGACTAGCCCTGCCAGAGCCCCACATTCTGCTAGAGGTAGTTAACAGTCCTCTGGCCATCTCAGTCTCGCCTATGAGGCCATCTCAACTCCCCCAACTCCTAAGGTCAACCTTCCTGAGGATATTTAGTGAAGCTCCACATTGTTAGTTAGTGATGTTGTTTTTCCCTCATTTTTATATTTCAATTTTTTTATGGGTTGTTTAATGGGAACGACCCTTGATAGTAGTTGTGATGATGTAGCCCCTTTCAATAATTAATGAAAAGAATAGAAACTTTTTGTATGTTATTGTTCATCTGTAATATATCCTCAAGTTGCTAGTGTGTCACGTGCAAGGGACTGGCCTACCACTAAGTGTTTGTAATTTATAATAATTAGCATCATTATCCTTACAAATTTTGTAAGATCCTTCCCAGTTGGCATCAAGCTTGCCACTTGAATCTGTCGGCTGGGATGCTCCGCTACGATGCATTACTAAGTCCCCTTCAGAGAATTTTCTCTTCATGACCTGCTTGTCAAGGGCAGCAGCTATCTTTTCTTTGATAGAATTGTTGCCTTCGATGTTTCCTCTCTGACCTCCTCTACCAAGTCCAATGCTAGGTAGACTTGGTCTTCATTAGTGAGTGGGTCATATAACTGGGAGTGGTATGTAGGGAGGACTATCTCAATCAATAGTCAGGCTTCCATACTGTACACTAAATTGAAGGGTGTGTGGTCGATTGCTATCTTCTAACTGGTGCGATATCCCCATAGTACATCTAGCAACTCATCTGCTCACCTTCCTTTTAAAGAATCCAGCCTTCTTTTTAGTGCAACAATTATTGTACGATTGGTTACTTCTGCTTATCCATTCGCTTGGGGGTGAGCAACAAACGTAAAACATAGGTAGATGTCCCAACTCGTACAAAACTCTTCAAACTTTTTGGAGGCAAATTGGGTACCATTATCAATGACAATGGCTCTTGGACACCCATAACGAGCAATAATGTTCTTTCTCGCAAATGTTATAACCCTATCAACTATTGGGCTAGCCATAGCCTTTGCTTTAATCCATTTTGAAAAATAATCCACTGCTACCAAGATGAAACTTCTGAGCAAGCACTGACGGAAAAGGGCCAACAAAATCCATTCCCCATTTGGAAAAGGGGATCAGGGACATAATGGAAACCATCTTTCTAGGTAGGAGATGATGGATTGGGGTGAATCTTTAGCACTTATCACATTTGCGCATGAACTTTTTACATTGTTGCTTCATCTAGGGTCAGAAATATCCCATTTGAAATAAGAGGGCTATAAATGCTTTGTATCCTTCATGATTGCCACAAATACCACTATGGGCTTCTTGAAGTGCCTGAGAGGCCTCCTCTGTGGTGAGGCAACGTAATAAGGGGGTTGAATAATCACTCTTGTATAGATGCCCACCAATGAGCGTATAGCGTGAGGCTTTTAGCTGGAAAGCTTTGGGATGAGGCTCCTCGGGAGGTAACTTGGCTATGTTGAGAAAAGTTATTATTGGAGTCATCCAAGAGTTAGTTGGTTCAATCACCAGTGTTTGTGGAAGGAGTACTGTAGGCTCACTTAACATTTGCAAGAGTATATTGACCTCTTGCCTTATAGGAATTGCAGAAGCCAAGCGGGCCAGCTCATCCACCACCAGGTTGTCAGACTAGGGTACCTGCTTAACCATGGAGGACTTACAATCTAATAGCTCCTTTACTTTATCCACGTAAAGGCTCATGTTAGGATCTTTAGCCTGATATTCACCATTAATATGATTAGCTACTAATTGCGAGTCTGTATGAACTTCTAAATATGAAGTCCCCATGGATTTGGCAACCCTGAGGTTGGACAACAAGGCCTCGTACTCAACATCATTGTTAGAGGTGCAAAAAGCCAGCTTGATGGCATACTTATGAGTAGTGCCATTGAAAGCTGTCAGAGCTATCTCGACATTGGCCCTTGCCATCATGGATGACCCGTCAATGTATAGTTTCCATGGCAAGGTAGCGAGAGGCCCTGGATCCGTAAACTGTGCCACAAATTCGCCAGGATTTGGCCTTTAATGGACCTTCGTGGTTGATACTTAATGTCAAATTCAGCTAACTCCATAGTTGACTTCATTTGACGAGTTGATCGGGTTGGCCTTTAAAACATTTGACGTAAGGCGTAATCTATTAGCACAATTATTGTGTGGGCTTGGAAGTATGGGTGTATCTTTCTGGTGGCGACAATCAGGGCGAGGACGTGTTTGTCAATTACTGTGTATCTTGCTTCTGTCCCTTGGTAGGTTTTACTAACAAAGTACACTGACTGTTGTATTCTATTATGCTTGCATAATAAGACGGCACTGATAGCAGTCATGGAGGTTGCTAAATAAAGGAAAAACAATTCCTCAACATTAGGAGCTGCGAGAATGGGGGGATGTTGAAGGGATTTCTTGACCTTCTGGAGGGCTTAGTGACACTGAGAGGTCCAATGTGCTAGTGTGTATCCCTTTACCTTCTTGATACATTCGAAAAAGGGGGTACACTTGTTGGGAGATCGAGACAAGAAGCACCCTAAAGCCATGATCTTGTCGGTTAACGACTGGATTCCCTTTAGATTAGTTGGAGGTGCCAGAGCCATAATCGTTTGAATTTTGTCGGGGTTGGCCTCTAACCTATGATTAGAGACCATGAAACCTAGAAATTTTCCCAAGGATATGCCAAACACACCCTTCTCATGATTCAATCAGAGCCGAGTGTCCCTTAAGACTTGGAACACCTTGACTAAGTTCTTCAAATGTTGGGATAAACTCAAGCCTTTCACAAGCATCTCATCAGTATACACTTCAAATGACTTTCCAATTAAATGAGCAAGCACTAGATTTACAAGATGCTGATAAGTAGCTCCAGCGTTTTTCAGGCCAAAGGACATGACTATATTGAAATAGACCCTATTAGTTACAAATGAAATATGGGGCCTGTTAGCTGGAGCTAAGCTTATCTAGTGAGAACCACTATAAGCATCAAGGAAAGACGTGTGATTGCCCACTGCAGGAATCTATGAGGGCATTGATCTTCGGTAAGGAGAACTCATCCTTCGGGCAAGCGTCGTTTACATTTGTGAAGTCCACGCATGCTCTCCACTTATCATTTGATTTCTTAACCATTGCTATATTGGATAGCCAATTTAGGTAAATGGATTACTCAATGAATCTTGCCTCCAGTAGCTTATCCATTTCCAAAGCGGCTGCCTACCATTGTTCTGCCGACTTATGTCGTAGGGCTTGCTTTACTTCTTAGGAACCTGGCTAGATATTGAGTCGATGTTCGATCAAAGATGGGTCCACTCCTAGCAGGTCATTCGCAGGCCATGCAAAAATGTTCATGTTAGCCCTTAGTAAAAGGAGTAACTCATGGACTTCTGACAAAGGCAACTAAGCTCTGATCTGGACTTACTTGTCAATTGTATCAAGGTACAACTGGATAGACATGGTTGCAAAACTAAGTTTTACTTCCTCAACAGGGGGCTGTATAGCGGGTTCTTCCTCCTACATGGTCTGGACTAAGTTCCTATTCTTTCCCTATTTATGAGGCTTAGGGGGCCTTCTCTCCATTGAGCGTTCTATCTCAATGCGTAGCAACTCTTGGCTGGTAGATTGATCCCCATGAACAATTCCTACTCCACGTGGAGAGTGAAAGAGTACAAATTGGAAATAAAAGGGGATTGCCCGAAAAGCATGGGTCGTGGGGAAACCTATGATGTCATCAAATGCCGTCGCCAAACTGGCTACAATGAAAATAGCTATATTGTTAAGGTGCTGTCCCCATTGCATATTGATATCAGTAGGAAAATCTCTCATTTTGGCATTACTTTGTGGTTCCCAAAACCAACTATGGGAAGGGTTCATGGGGACAGATGCTCCTCGCTAAGACCCAACTGCGTGAGGGTCATAAGGAAAAGAACATCCACAATGCTACCTTTGTCAACAAGGAGACAGGGTTGTTGCTGTCCAGCGAGGAGGGTTATCAACAGGGGATCCATATGATCAGCCGAATTCGAAAGTGAGGAGAAGAGCCTCGAGGTGGCCTGGCTAACGGTACTCCTCTTGCCCCATTCTCGAGTGAGGTACACCTCTCGGGTGGTCCCCATAGGTGCAGGGGCAGTCATCGAGCCGATGGTGGCATTGACGCCAGAGATCACATCTACTTCTTCGGCTAAGTGCTATGTACACAATGCTGGCTGGGGAGACAAGACTCTAGCCACTTGGTTTTTTGAACGTCTTGCCATTAATGCTGTCCTAACCTAGTGGTGATATTCCACAGGTGAAAGTTCTAGAAAGATCCCTTGTTGGGTAATGGGGACCATGGATTTCTCTACCTCCATCTTAGGTATGGATCTGATGTGGACTCCTCGGAGCTGCTAGAGTTTCTCTAGGTGATACTCCTCAAGACCTTCCACAGGTCGCTTGCCTTTATCTTGGCTTCCATTTCTCTTGACGAAATGGGCTAAATTACCATGCCAGATTTGGAACTCGATCTGGTCTTGCGAATCCCGACAGTCTTTCATGGCATGCCCTTGGACTTGATGGTTTTTGCAAGAAGGCCCACTCTCTGTCTTCTTCTTTATAGGCTTTGGTGGGGGAAGCAAGTCTTTATCAGTTGACCAGACTTTTGCTAACAAGTCTGCCTGATTCACCGACAAGGGAGTGTATTCCTCGTAGAGATTCCGTCTAGGTTGACGGGGGCCATTGGGTCGACTTTTGTTTAGCTGGTCCCTTAGGTCTAGGAAATTCCCTTTCCACTTATTGAAGCGATTGCCGCCACGGATTGATATTAGTGTCGGTTCCATTGAGGCTTTCTTATCATCATGGGAGCTACAATCATTACCATGTCCGTTCGCTAGACAAGCGGAAGGAATCGTCTTGCTCGCGAACTTTGTAGTATGATCCCATAGTTCCATCGTGTCTCTAAGAGGAAAATCATCAATATCATACCAGAACCTTTGAGTCAGTAATCCAGACTTAAAGTACTGGATAATGATGGCATCATGCGATCGCTTACACTTAAAATACTGAGTCTTGAATCGGTCCAGATAAGATCAGAAAGACTCCTGCCTTCTCTATCGGATTTTCGATAGCCTTTTCGAATTATCCCTGATCTGCTATTGCCCAGTAAAGTATTGGCAGAATTTGTTAGCTAACTCCTGGAAATATAGGTAATTTGGCGTGTTGGTTGCTCATTGAACCACTCATAGGCCATTCTAGATAAATAAGATGGGAATACTCAATAGAGTACTCTGTCCGAGCAGCCATGGACCAGCATCATTTGCCAGTAGCTTTCAACAAAATTGCTGGGGTTCGATATCCAATCATATTGAGCAAGGACGATCGTTTGAACTTCTTAGGGAGTGGTGCAGTCATTACGTGCTCGGTGAAGGGGTACATGGTCACGTATGCCCAAGGTCTCATGCCTCTCATTGCTCGAGAGACCTAGCGGATAATCTCGAGGATTCAGCGTTCACTGCTAGTTACCAAAGGATGAGCCCCTGACTGCTCGTCCGACTCTTGCGAAGGTGGGAGGGGGCCTTTAGTGGACTAGGGGGTGCCTTGCCCTTCCGGCTACTGAGCTCATGTTTCCTCTTCTTGAGTTCACGCAGGCGAGCATTTTCCTCTACCACACGACGTCATTTTAGTTGGTCGTCAATGGGGCTGGAATTCTAGGGCTCTTCATGCCAGGTTTTGGCCCTCTCTCGCTTTAGCTAGATCTCCTGGAGCTGCTCCACCACCAATTGTTGCTCGACCCTCAAGGTTGCTAGCTTAGTCTCATATTCTTTCTCCTTTGCTTGCATATTGAGGAGTGCATCCCCCTGGGGGTTTTCTTGGCAGGGAGGCTCCTACAGAAGACTTGGCAGCTACACCTCCTTGTGTTTTCTTGGCCTAGAGGACTGTCGATGCTTCCTTGATATAGAGAGACTAGACTCCGCAGGGCCAGGCTTCTTAGAAATAGCACGAGAAGAATGATGCGTGGAGGGAGCCATGACAAGGTGGATGAAATTAAGAAACGCAGTATTGTGCATTCCCACAGGCGACGCCAATTGATTGAGGCCCTTAGAATAGGAACCTCAACTCAAACAAGCAATCACAAAGAATTCACACATGGAGTTGATGACCCAGTTCCACTATAAAAGGGTATAAGTCTAGGGAGAGGATGATACTCCCAAATTTCACTAGTAATTTCTTGGTACAGTCTCTCCTTTGTTTCCTTTTCTCTCAAACTACGTGAAAGAATACAAGTTCGCCCATCCTAAGTATTTATAGGATGAACCTGCTTCGATCGTGGGCCTCTTTTTGTTCCCACAATCCTGGGCCTTGGCTATTAATAGAATTCAATTAGGTAACCGTTAGACAATCGTTAGTGCGTATATCGATGCAATGTTTGTACGTTTCTTCTTCAATCAGTGCGGTCAACAGTTAGTTGTTCCTTAGATTGGGTAGGACCCACCTAGCACTTAAGTAGGTGGATCCGGTTAGTAGGTAGCCAGATCCTATTAGACCATCGGATCTTCCCCGGCTACTGAATCTCTGTAGGACGTCAGGTAGCTGAATTCGCTGTGATGCCAAGTAGTCAAATCCACCCAGGCACCGGGCAATTAGATCTATAAGGTGATTTTTCTCCCCTCATCAAGTTCGAAAGAACCAAGCTGAGATGATGCATCAATGACTGTCGTGTTTACAAGTACAGTTTTCACTAGCGATACATGGGGTGCTATTTGAACTAGTTATGTATTTCTTCACAAGAATGAGTTGATTCTTCAAAGTTATTTATTCAATGGCACTACACAATTAAATGCTTGACCATTGGGATAAACAAATAGTCATTACTCTTTGTAACATGGAACATATGTTTCCCCCAGCCTTCTTCAATGTTATGGTTCATCTCACGCTTCATCATGCAAATGAAGTGAGAATCATTAGACCTATACAATTCAGATGGATGTATCCTGTAAAGCAATATTTGAAAAAGCTGAAAGGTTATTTCCTCAATAAGGCAAGGCTGAAAGGTTTGATTGTAGAAGGTTATATCGTAGAGGAGTGCATAAATTTCACATCCATATACTTGAATGAGATAAAAAATGGCTTTAATAGACTTCAAAGAAAGTATGAGACTGAATATAATGAAAATGGTGAAGAGCGTCCCTCCATTTTTTAGATTAGAGGAAGGTCGATTCTTCGGATGGAATATAAGTCAATTTTGGAAATTGAACAATGTTGGGCACATCTATACATTTTAAAGTGGATTCCAGAGATTGACTCATTCTATGAGGAATTCGAATAGTTATCGCATTGAAGTACATCTGAGTTTGACTTGCTTGACTGGTTCAAACACCTTGTTCATCAACTGAAAGAGGAGAATGACTCATGATGGATTCCAAATTTTGATGTAAAACCCGATGTACCATTAAATTATGCACATTACCATTTTGGATACATAATAAATGAATTTAGATTCAGAATAAAAATAATTGATGTTAGAAAGGTTGCACAACAGGCTGGAGTTGTCGTTAGTTCTAACCTTACCGTTGGTCCAGATGGATACTATGGTGAAATCGAAGAGATTGTAGAGATTAACTTTAGATATGATTGTAGCGTTGTCCTCTTTGAATGTCATTGGTTTGATGTTTCTAAAGAAGGCATTGGTTTTAAAATTAACAAGAAACACAGATTCCTAAGTTTAAATTGTAAGTGTAAAATCCTTTAGTCTTCTGAACCATTCACACTGGCATGTTAAGCGACATAATTATTTTATGTTCCTGACAATTGTCAAAAAGTTTGAGTTATACCAATAAAAACAATGATATGCAATCATTTCGATGCACAATCTGAAGCATATCAAGAATTATCAGAAGAAGGCCATCAAAGTTCAACACCAATAGATGTGGATATATAAGGTTAGTAATAATTTGTTAAGCTTGTTTCCCTTCTTTTGATTCTTATATTTAGGTATGCCTTTCATATATGTTTATCTATAGTTTTTGTAGTATTCTAATTTCTCTTTATAACATTTCCTTTTAGGTTTTTACACTTCCGTTGAAGCTTTCTCAGTCATCATATTTAGGAATTTCAACATTGTATGTTGGTTGTTTTGTTTTGTAAACAAAAGATTTTGTAATTGTATTTCTTGTTTCTGTAATTTTTGTTGCAATAATTTTCTTTTCTTATCTAGTGTATGAAATCTTAACTTAAAGGTAAAACTAAATTAGTTTTCCCCTTGAAGTTTATCTTTTGTGACATGATTGTAAAGGCTTCAACCTACTGCAAATTTTGATTAGATTACAAGTTCGACCACTTTGTTCCCACCAACTTTTGTAAAACTTTACAACTAAATTCAAAAATTCCTACCGAAACAATAATTTCGAAATGAAGACCTACTCAATGTAGGGTGACATGTAGAGAGCTAAATGTCATCTACATCGACTAGGTCTTCATTTAAAACTTGTTGTTGTAGGAATTTTGAAATTTAGTTGTAAATTTTTACAAAAGTTGGGGGGACCAAACTAGTCAAGCCTATAATTTAATTGTTTTAGATGCAGGTAATTGGTTGATATCTATGCAATCATGTCACGAGAGATGGGCTACAAGCGTAAAACTAATTTCTTTTTTACCTTTATGTTAAGATTTGAAGTAGAGAAAAAAATGAAGTAGAGGGGGAGAAAAGGAGAATATTAATAAGAAGATGATGTAAAAAAATATTTTTATTTATGTAAATAATCTTATAAATGATGGGATTTCCACTTTTCTTGCTTGTCCGATATATATTTGTAATTGTTATTTCTACAAAATTTTGGAATATTGGTCATATTATAGTCGAAACTCTGCCTATTTTTTTTTTTAAATGCAAATATGTAATATATATGTAGATGAAAGGTTTTAAGAAAAAATCCAATAAGGAGGCTCTCTCCCAGTCCCATCCATCCATCGAGCAGATGCCACATCCCCATGCTCAGGCAAACCCCCGACCCCAACCACCTCCCAGGCTAAGCCACTTTTTCGACCCTAGTTACCCCCCAAGTCGATATATTTACGACCGGAGGATCTGGCATGTTCTTGTGCCAAGTATTATGCATGGGGAAAGAAGGGAAAGTGGGAAGCGATTGCTGCTCCTGAGCTCGAGCCAAGTTCACTTGACCGAGATTATCTGCCGAACTTGTCAACAAGAGAGGAGGAGAACGAGGATGAGAATGATGAGGAGGAGGAAGAGGTCGAGAGTACATCTCTAGTTGCCTCGAGCATAGCGAGTATAAGTACTAGTAAAAAACTTACATATATTTTAAATATATTTAACTTATTATATGTGTTTCTTCTTTCATAGGTAGAAAAGGAAAAGAACAAGGAAAGACCGAATTTAGATTTACGTGTCCCCAAGGATCTCAAAATACCCATTATGTTCAGAGTGACAGGGGAAGTTGAGGATTACCTAGGCTTTGTTAGTCAAGTGGACACAATGGTAAAGTCCATCGTACTCTTTTGCTATTTTGATTAGAGGAAGATACCCTCAAAGTTGAAAAGGCAACTCCTCCACAATTAGTGGTAATTTGTAAATTTTAGGTAAATTTTTTTTTTTGTAAAAATGATATATTTTTTCAAAATAATTGTAGGTGAGCTACAATTGGGGTGACAACCCCAATGCATCAAGGTATATCCTCAAGTACGTCACCAAGCTCCATAGATACTGGAGGATGGAGATAAAGAAAAAAGTAAAAACCTTTGTACATTTAGATGTTTATTATGAAGTTTCATATATTATTCTCAACATTTTATATTCGTTATTCGTCAAGAGTTGATATGTAAGTTTATTATCACCACTACTTAAAAGTTATTTAATTTGGAGATAAGTTTATTATCACCACTATTTAAAATTTAAATATCTTATTTAAAATTTCAATCTATTTTGATTGAGGGGAAGGAGGTTAGTAGGATGGATATTTATGAGATTAGTCATAGTAAGACCGCAAGTGATGGTGCTTGAAAGTGGATTCATGAGTTATATCAGTAGAGATGTAGCTTTTTAAATTAAAAAATAATTATAACTTTCCGCATTATGCTACTCATAATTTTAAATATGTTTAGGAGAAAATGGTAAACTTGATGCATCCCCCCTCTGATGAGAACTTGGAGTGCATCCAACAGCATATGGATCCAAATGAAGCATTTAGGACTGTGATGCCACCCCACCACGGTGGTTTTGTTCATAGGGCGAGGAGGATGCACACTGTATCTAGTTGGTATGGGAGGAAAGGAGCATTATCATTTGGTGTTGTCGATCAGCTGAAGCAAAGAACAAGACACTACAACAGTGACATGAGGAGAGGGAAAAGAGAAAGGTACAATTGAAAGATCAGATGGATGCCATGTAGTCTCGATTGAGTAAGATGCATTAAATGCAATCACAGCTAAATAAGATAGATGTAATGCAAACACAACTAAGCAAGACAAATGCAATTATTTAGCAGCTTCTACTCTTTCTTCAATAGAAGGGTTAGTCACAGTATTTGTCTTCATTTCACACCTCCCATTGTTGAGATGACAACTATATGGGTGGGGTTGGTGGTGTA
Source organism: Thalassia testudinum (assembly GCA_037157565.1). Classification (NCBI taxonomy): domain Eukaryota; kingdom Viridiplantae; phylum Streptophyta; class Magnoliopsida; order Alismatales; family Hydrocharitaceae; genus Thalassia; species Thalassia testudinum. The sequence goes on from JAZHRO010000014.1 coordinate 34,238,662, forward strand.
TTATTTGTTTACTTATATTTCATCGTATGTAAACATTGGCTTCTCTTCATTTTATATCTTATTATCTACTTTGAGATGGTGTATTAACTATCTTGTTTTGAAATTTCATACTTTTTAAATATCATACTTTTTATCTATTTTGAAATTTCACAAATCTCATTTCAGTGCAAATTTCTTTCTGCTTAATTTCTTTGCTAAATTCTAGTATTTCACATTGACATTATGTTGTATATTTCATATTTTTTTAAAAAAATTCTCTCTTTGCTGTTGCTTAATAAAGCGAAGGCTATTACTTAGTATCCGAAGGCAATAAAGGGAAATATACGGTGGGATACACAGGCCTTTGCAGTCAATTTCTGCATAGGTGATGGCGCATTCTGATGTTGTATGGCAAAAATCGATGGTAAATTGGGATCATTGGCATGAAAAGGGAGGAAAATAATACGACTCTTTGCATAAGCGACAACAAATACATACATCATCTGTTAATAAATGACGACAGAAGCCCACATCCGTCAAGTGGTGTGTAGGTGATTCACCATCGGATTCGTTTAATAACCGTCAAGAGAAAGCAACAACGACGCAACAATTGTTGTTGCTTAGTAGCGTTGGTTATTAGGTCTTTGTTGTCAGTTTATAATTGATGGCAAAGACCTTTCTTCCTATAGTGAATCCAATAGCCACATCTCTTTTCTTCTCCATGTTTTTTCTTATGTGTGCAAAAGTGAGAGAGAGTAAGGGGGAGGGTAACTGCGTTATTTTAGTTTTCGAAAATATAAATCAAGTGGCGAAAAATGTGAATCAAAACAAATTAAATAAATCACTCACGAAGGGAACGGGTCGTGTCCACAGGGAGGCAATGGCCTATTAAAACTTGCACGAGTTAAAAACAGATGTCCACTATTGATTTCCCCTAAGTATCAATCCAAAATCTCCCTTAGATTAAGGAAATAGTGTGAGATAATGCTAAAATAGCATTTACATGAAAGAGGAGAGAGTAACTAGCAATTGCACCACAATATTTAATTGATTTAATGATAAATTTGAAGTGGCAATGGTAAGAGATGTAAAAAGAAATACAACCCGAAACAGGGGATTTCTTCCCCGAGCTCGTGTGCGAGGAGGGAATGGTTGGAGGTGTGAAGCTCGGAGGAGGATCTCTCGATTAAGGGCTTTACGGTGGTGGTCGAGGCGGGTCGTGGCGTGGCCAGAGCTGGCCGGACGGAGCTGTGGCGGAGTGGGTGTCCGGCAGCCTGCTGCTGCTGTTGGAGCGGCTCCACGTGGGGGTGGAAACGAGGGGGTGTAGGGGCATGCGTGCACATGAGATGGCTGCTGTTGTGCCCACACAGAGAGGCACGCACGTGGGGTTGTAGGGCAGGTGGTGAGTGCGGTGGTCCAAGTTGACTCAGTTGACCTTTTCACAAAAATAAGGCTTCACTATCTAACCCTAGATCATAAGGTACCTAAGTAGTTGCTAAGTTACAGACTATGTCGGATAAGAACAAGTTGCAGGCATAGGTTTCCCTAATTTCTAACTCTTCTCTAAGGTTTATTGATCCCAGAGATTAAAGTATCCATGCATGTGCATTGGTCTGATTTATTTGAGGTTGGTATGATTGCCAGCCTAGAAAGAAAGAGGATTTTGTTTTACTTGTAATATATATATATATATTTGTTTGATTCCTCTAAGTCTAACCTTAGATCAGCTATTAACACGGTCTGTGTCGGATACATTGTCCCCATCACCGAACCTCGAAGGGTGCCTAGCTTTCAATGCTTCGAGATAGCACCGCCCATAGTGACCCCAAGAACTCCTAGCAATCGACACTTCAAGATAGTATCACCCATGGATTTCTTAAGCAAATTCAGGCCTGTGGCAATCGACACTTCGAGATAGGGCTGCCCTTGGTACTTGAACCGTACAATGCGCTTACATGCCTCTAGTAGGATGGATATCCGAAGAGATAAGCGCCGAGGAGGTGACATGTTATCATCATGTCATCAAGGTGAATATATACTCCACCTCTCATGCGACAGGAACTCGTCTAATCAAGTTGTGTTTTCAAGTTTCTCCTAAATCAGAACCGAAAGAAGCAAATTTTTTTTAAGAAAGGAATTAAGGTGATCATTACTTATACAAGACCAAGTGTGTGTGAAATGTGAATGCTTAGGTTACGAGGACCCGTAAACTAAAAGGTAGAAAAAGACACCGGGTACCACCCAGCCTTTAACTCAATCCCTAATTTTCCTTCCTCAACCTCTTGAGGAATGGTCTGCAACTTAACTCCTACTTATGTTTTTAAGTCCAAATGGACCCTAAAGTTCTAAAGTCAATAGTTCAACCCTAGCTCCTATAATTAGATACCTAGAGTCAGCTAAGCAAACCTAAAGTCTTGATCTCAAGCCTAAAGATGCAGAGCCCATTCGATTAAGCATAAAAACTTGGCTTTTCTTTTTTTGAATGCAATATACATGCATGAATGCAAAATGTAGACATGCTATAAACAGATGCCTCAGATCCTATCCCCCCTATGCCTGGTTCAAACAATATCCTCATTGGAAGCAAAACAGCTAAGGGAAGATGTTACTTGAGGTGGAGAATGACAGGAGCTAAGTCTCCTCGAGAGTGACCTTGTCAACCAGATGGCCATCCAAAGTAACAAATGGTTTTAATCATTGGTCGTTGACGGTAAAGGGCATTACTGAAGAGGAAGGGCTCTTGATCTCCACAACCCCATGCCGAAACACTTAGTGATTATGTATGGCCCATCCCAATGAGATTTTAATTTCCCTGGAAAAAGCTTAAGTCTAGAATTGAAAAGTCGGACTTGTTGGTTGGGCTTAAAGGTCTTTCTAAGTGGTTGGGCTCAAAGGTCTTTCTAAGGATATACTTATCATGCATGACCTTAGCTCTCTCTTTATAAGTTTGAGAGGTGTCATAAGCATCATTCCTCAGCTCTTCAAACTCAATTCCAGAAGTCATGCCTTACTCGTCTTTTCTAAATCCATGTTGACACTTTGGATAGCCCAAAGTGCCCTATGATCTAGCTCAACGGGCAAATGGCATGCTTTCCCATACACTATCCAAAAGGGAGATGTACCCAAAAGGGTTTTTTAGGTCTTTCGATAAGCCCACAAAGCATTATTGAGCTTTTAGGACCAACCCTTCCTATCAGGCCTAACGGTCTTTCCTAAAATGTTCTTTATCTCCTCATTCGACACCTCAACTTGGCCACTCGTCTGGGGGTGGTACGGGGTGGCAATCTTGTGAGTGACCCCTAAACTCTTGAGTAACCGGTTGAAGTGGTGATTCTGAAAATGAGGTCCCCCATCACTAATAGTAGTCTTAGGGCAGTCGAATCGGGATATGATATTGACCTTCACAAATTTCAATACCACCGAGTGGTCATTTGTTCGCGTAAGAATGGCCTCTATCCATTTAGAGGCATAGTCAACTGCCACTAAATTATGCTCATAACCTTGGGATGAAGGGAAGGGTCCTATAAAGTCTAATTCCCCAAACATCAAAAATTTCAATAGGTTGAATAAGGTGTTGAGGCATCTCATTCCTCTTTCCAATCGTTCCAGTCTGTTGACATCTAATACAGGCCTTAACAAAGTTATGAGAATCCTTAAATAACGTAGGCCACCAAAAATAAGACTGAAGAACCTTAAAAGATGTTTTCTTAGCACCAAAGTGTCCATAGTGAAGTTCATGGCAAAAACTCAACACACTTTGTTGCTCCTCTTCAGGCATGCATCGTCTCAGTACTTAGTCATGTCCAATTCTAAATAATTCAGGCTCTTCCCAATGAAAGTATATAGTATGGAAAATGAATCTCTTCCTTTTGTGCTCATCCCAAGAGCTAGGAGTCTCTCCAGTGACCACGTAATTGACGGTATCAGCATACTAAGGTGAAGTCGATGTTACCGCCATAAGGGTTTCATCGAGAAATGTCTCGTGGATGTCTCCAAAAGGATCATCAACTGGAAGGCGAGACAGGTGGTTAGCCACTACATTTTCTACTCCTTTCTTTTCATGTATCTTTAAGTCAAATTCTTGAAGGAGTAGGATCTACCTAATTAAACGTGGCTTAGAATCCTTCTTGGCAATGAGATTTTTCACTGCTGCATGATCAGTGAAAATAACCACCTTGGATCTAAGAAGATAAGACCTAAACTTATCTAAAGCAAAAACTACAGTAAGCAGTTCCTTTTCAGTGATGGTGTAGTTTTGCTATGGTTCAGTTAAAGTCTTGCTGGCATAGTGCAGCACATGTGGTCTTCCCTCAACCCTTTGTCCAAGGACTGCTCCTACTGCATAATTCGAAGCATCACACATCAGCTCAAATGGGAGTGTCCAATCTGAAGCTTGGAGAATAGGTACAGAGATCAAGGTCTCCTTCAGAGTGTGAAAGGCCTTGACACACTTTGAATCAAAATTGAAGGAAGATTCCTTTGCCAATAGGTCGCAAAGTGGCTTAGAAATTTTACTGAAATTCTTAATAAAGCACCTATAAAAGCAGTATGGCCCAGAAAGGATCTAATCTATTTGACATTTGTGGGCAATGGAACTTTGGAAATAGAATCAACCTTGGCTTTATCTACTTCCAAGCCCCTTTCAGACATAACATGCCCAAGTACAATGCCTTTCTGTACCATGAAATGACTCTTCTCCTAGCTAAGGACTAAACCAGTCTCCTTACATCATTTTGGCACATTTTCTAGGTGTAGGAGACACTGATCGAAAGATGAGCCGTAAATGGAGAAGTCATCCATAAACACTTCAACACATTCATTAATTATGTCTGAGAAAATGGACATCATACACTGCTGGAACGTTGCCGGTGCATTACATAGTCCAAACGGCATACTCATGAATGCAAACGTACCGTAAGGACTCATGAAAGTCGTCTTCTCCTGGTCATCAGAGAAGATTGCAACCTAGTTGTACCCAGAATATCCATCGAGAAAGCAATAGTACTTATTCCCCGCCAATTTTTCGAGAATTTGGTCACTAAAAAGTAAGGGAAAGTGATCATTCTAGGTAATGGTGTTCAACTTGAGGTAATCAATGCAGACCCTCCATCCATTTGAGGGTCTAGTCACAACTTGTTCACCTTGGTCATTAAAATCCATAGTAAAGTCTGCCTTCTTTGGCACCACATGGATAGGATTTACACATTTACTATCTGCAATGGGATATATGATCCCAGCGTCCAACCACTTCAAAAGTTCCTTTTTAACCACCTCCCTCATATTGGGGTTAAGATGTCTCTTCATGTCCCTAAATGGCTTGATGGAATCATCAGTATAAATGTGGTGCATTTAGAGTGTAGTGTCTATACCCTTAATATCAACGATACTCCAAGTAATAGCTTCCTTGTGCCTAGACAAACATTCAATTAGGGCTCCCTCCTGTGACTCAGATAGCACAACCGAAATAATAACAGGAAGCGTATCATTGGCACCCAGGAAGATGTACTTGAGAATGTCCGGGAGGGGTTTCAACTCAAGGTTAGGGGCTTGTATGGTTGAGGGTTTCATAATAGATGTCCCCATCTTTGGTAATAGATCTACCTTGGACAGAGATGACGGGGAAAGAGACTCAGCAGAAATACCAAGCAACTCTTCAAATTCTAGTATATCCCCTTCACATTCCTCTAAGAGATGGGAATTCTCATTTAGCATGATATGCTGAAGGGGATCATCACATAACATTGTAGGGGTTGTCTCTTCAATCAGGTCATCTATCACTTCAACTTGCGAACAATCCTCAAGCTCGGCTTGTTTATAAGTATCAAACACATTAAGCCGGATTTTCCTATTTCCAAAGCCCATTTTTAATGCCCCAGTATTGCAATTGATTGAAGCATGTGAAGTTGCAAGGAAGGGGCGGCCCAAAATGATGGAAGGCTTGGTTGGCTTGTTGGTAGGGTTTGTGTCCAAAACTAAAAAGTCAATGGGGAAGAAGTCCTCCACTCTCATGAATACATCTTCCAAAATTTCCCGAGGTGTTTTAAGTGACCGATCTGCAACTTGGAGGATTACCGGGCTAGGCTTCATAGTGCCTCCCCCAAGTTGTTCATACACGTAGCTCGGAAGGATGTTCATCCCCGCACCCAGACGAAGTAGAGCCTCATCTATTTGTAAGTCACCAATAACCACTGAGATATACGGGGCTCCTGGGTCCTTAAGTTTCGGGGGTGTGCCATGCTAAACTATTGAGCTAATAGAATCAGGTATGACAACTTTTGATTGGACCTGTTTCTTGGATTGCCTCTTTTTTGTGCACAGTTCCTTTAGAAAGCGTGCATAAGATGGAATCTGCCTGATAGCCTCAAGCAAAGGCAGGTTAATCTGCACTTGCTTGAAAGTCTCCATGATTTCATCTGTCTTATCTTTGGCTCCAGATGAGCCAGTAGAAGTCTTCCCAGAGGAGGATAAGCACTCTAGAAAGGGCACTCTCCGTCTCTGGGTGGAAGGGTTGTCATGTTGGGTAAGGGGTGGAATGGGGGCAACCTCTTCCGATGAGGTGATTTCAAGCGGAGGAGAGTTGGGGAATTCTTCTTCGGTGGGGGCGAATGTCAGAGTGGATGGGTTTTCAAAAGGTGGGACTATAGGAGCACCAGGTTTGGAAATTTCTTTCCCACTCCTCAAAATAGTCATCGCCTGGGCTTGCTCCCTAAAGACAATCCCTTTTCCTTTAGGATGCTCCTCAGCAGCACTGGGAAGCTTCTCAGTTTCCCTCTGTCTAATGACCTCAACAAGGTGTCCTATCTGCAATTTCATTTCATGTATAGCCTTGTCATGAGATTTGATGATGGCACTTTGACTTTCCTACATAGTTCTCAACATTGTCTTCAATTCATCCATCTCAGAGGTCTTTAGTTGGGCAAAGGCTTGAGGTTGGTTCATTTGTTGGTTTTGAAAGGGTTGTGATTTATAATTCCTTTGAATTTGAGGCATTCCCTTGTCTCCATGAAATGTTTGGGTGACTTCCCCATCCCTCATTATAAGTGTTGTAAAAAGGGTCATTACGAGGTCTGGGATGAAATCCTTGAGCGGTATTCAGGTCCACCTGTATAATCTCAGGGAATTGGGAGGCCAAATGGCAATCCACAGTGGAGTGCGTATTGCCTTGGCAAATGGAGCATTCTGAAGCTTGGGATGTGGAGGTACCAGACGTGAATTGGCCCAGGCTCGACATAAGCCTTTCCATATTTTGATTCAACAATTGGATCTGGTAGGCTAAATTCTAGGTGTCCCTAGCCTCATTTGCCTCCAACTTTCTTTGTATGAGAGTGGATTTTCTATCCAAGTAGGCAGAATTCAGGTGAATAGAATTCTCACTCAAAGTATCAAACATGTTCCAAGCTTCATCCTCAATCTTAGACAGAAAGGTTCTTGTACAAGCACCATCCACAGTTTGCCTGTGCGAATCACTAAGCCCAATGTAGAACTTTTCAACCAGTTGCCACTGGGCACCTGGTGATGCGGGCAAAGTCTCAAAAGGTCATTAAAGCTCTCCTACTCATCATGGAAAACTTCCCCATCCTTTTAAGCAAAACTCATAATTTTCCTCTGAAAGTGATTAGTTTTGCTCATGGGGAAGTACTTCAGAAACTCCTTTTTCAAGGCATCCCAAGTGTTAATACCATCTAGGGTATGATACCAATACTTGGCCTTGTCCTTGAGGGAGAAAGGAAAGAGGGTCCGCATTTGGACGTCATCAATAATGCCCTGCAGCTTCACTGTGGAACAGATCTCGGTGAATTCCTCTATATGCTTGTAGGGGTCTTCCCTAGTAGTACCATAAAAGGAGGGTAGTAAGGATATGGTACTACTTTTGATCTCATAGGGATTGTCCCCTCCAGGTCTACGTAGTGTAGAGCTAGGGTGATTGGTCGGAATGAAATATTCCTTAAGGCTCCTTTGACCAGCCATTTCTTCCCTTGGGTGGTTTCTTCTCAGGATTCTTTCAGGTTTTGGATCAAACACAAGTTGTCTCCTAAGAGATCATCTACCAAGCATGCACTAAAAACACAATTCAAAAGGGCTTGTTAGGTCTTTACAAGTTTATGCTTTCAACTGTAGTTCAGATTATAGGTGACAAAACAAGTTGCCCAATCAATTACGATCTTATTTGTCGACCTACAAAATGCCTAAAAAGACCTAGTTGGAGCTTAGATGCTCTTCCCTAAAGCTCAAATGGTAAAGCAACTCCAAAGATGAAAGATCCAGGGATACAAGTAGGCTTAAGCCTTCCTTTGAAGCTGTGCTTTTACGGTGCTTCTTAACTATGTTAGTGGCACAAGAAGGGGGGTTGAATTGTGCAACAAAATTAAAATCAAACAATTGTAGCAAGAGCACAAGTATATAGAGGGGAAACTCTTGTGGGAAAAACCTCTACCTAGATCTCTCAATCTAGGATTTTGCCCCTACCTAAGTAGGAATTACTAACAACAAGTAATATTACAAAACCCCTCTTCCTGGACAAACCCCAAGAAGTGTTTTGCCCCTCTACTAAGAGCAAATGAGAAACCCACAAACTGGGTACCCAAATAAGCTATTAAAAAGCAATATAAATCTATAAGCCTTGAATGAAATAATTAGAATACTCCCTTCTTCAAACCTATGAGCAGTAAGAAGAAGAGTTGCTGTCAAGAATAGTATCACAAGCAAATCACACAAGAGAGCACACAAGAGAGCACAAATGAGATCAAGAGCTTTCAAAAGAGTAGAATGTGAATTTCTTTTTTTTGTGAATTCTTAAGGCTACCTATATGGGATATATATAGGTGTAGGAGGTCATATTTGAGCTTAGATAGTCATTGGAATTTGAATTGAATTGGAATAAATTGAGATAGAATGGCTATAAAGCATTAACTCAAATTTTGACTATATCAGATGCCTGAAAAACAAGGTTAGACATCTAAAAATACTATTACCGGCGTCTGAGAATAAACCAGAACGTCTAACAAAACTATAGGAAAGCAAAGTGGTTACTGGATCAAATATATGGACGTCTGAACAAAAATTAGACACTGAATATAAATGGTCAGATGTTTGAAAATGAGATTGGATGTCTGAAAAAGCATCAGGGATAGAGTGCTCATTACTGGAATGAAATTAGACCCAAACAGAGATCTAGAGATATATGGTTAGATGTCATAAAAAGAACCAGTAGATGTCTGAAAAAACTTAAGGATGTTTGATGGCCTTCAACATTCCAAAATCAAAGTATAATAATAGACATACTTTAAATACAATCAATATAAACGTTGGAAAGAAAATGAACGTTGGATGGATTTAGACGGCTTAAGACAATGTCAGACATCTGAATAACTCCTAAGATTATGACCGTTGTACTAAAATGTTAAAGAGATTAACAACATCTCAAGGAGGCATCTACAAGTTTAAGGAGACATCTGAAAAGCAATAAACTAGACGTCTGAAACAAATATTAGACATCTGAAAAACTCAGATGACAGAGGTTGCAAGATCTGGCAATGAATATAGGTTTTGGACATGATCTTGGACGTTTGGAAAAATGCATTAGACATCTTAAAAATCAGATTCAGACATCTAAAGGTAAAGAGAGACATCTGAAAAATCAATAGAAATAAGACTTAAAAGAATGCGAGTAAGGATAGTAAAGATCAAAAGGCATCAAGGCTTTTTACATTCTAAAAATTCAAAATAGACTAGAAATAAAATCTTTTGTCCTTCCTTTTCCTCGATCCTAATCTTTAAGTCCTTCCTGCGCTTTAAATTCTTCCTGCAACATGTTAGTCTTTTCCAAGAAATAGCTCATTTGTCATTATTAAAAAATACTATTATAACAACAAATTACCCTAAAAAATCTATGACAGGGTATCCCCCTCTTTGGATTTACAAAACCTTTGATCTTGAGTTTTGAACACTTCAGAATCCAATGGTAGGAGGGTTCTTTCCTAGCAGCTTTCAACCTAGGAGTGTCTAAATGTGTGCCTTAGTGCAAAGATCAAATAAGTGTGCATACACCGTAAAAGTTTTGAGTTTGAAACTGCAACATAATGTCTCAAATCAACTCCTTGGGTTTTACTATGTTCCTCCTTTACTTAGTCCTTTTCAGAAAATTTACGGTGACCACTTGTTAAATCAATTCAAATCAAACTTGGTGGTCTTGGAATTAAGTCCCAATGCAAATGTGTGCTCAAGATATGGATGCAAAGTAAGAAGATTCATACCTTGTTTCCAGCAATCAACGATGTGAGAATGCACACAATGTAGAAAATAAAGTCTAGATGCTACTCTTTCACACCTAAATGGTCATCTTAGGGCATGCAGCTTCTATCAAGCAATTCGTGTTTTGATTTTTTTTTTTTTACTATACTACTTAAGCACAAATAAGTAAAGGATAAACAACCCACAAAATAAAAGAAAACCTAAATCTAAAGAAAAGGGAACATGCTCCCGAAAAGATTACCCAACACAGGCCTAAAACAAAGTCGGGGAACAAACCCTTAAAAATATAACCCTAGAATAAGGGTCCAAAATATGAATGTAAGAAATCCTAAAGTCTAAGTTTATCTAAATGATAAAGATGATTTTCTTTTACTCAAGATTCTTCTCTCCGAGTTGGTGGCGTCAAGGTCCACCAAGATGAGAAGCTTCTCCTCGTAGATGTGGAGCTTGGTCTACCTCGACAATGGTGTAGCGGATGCATTGCTTTTGGTCACGTGTGTGGCCCAAGGTCCATAATGCGAAAATGCTGAGGCGGGTGTGTCAATTCTCCCAAAGGTACCTTGCACAAACCAGATAGAATAGATTAAATATCCCTTAAAAATTTAAATCAGCATGAACAAATGAATGACTGCGAATTTATCAGGCATGTTGCCTCCCCGGTAGTGACGCTATTTTTGACTGTGTTATTTTAGTTTTCAAAAATATAAATCAAGATGTTGCAGTATAGAAATCAAGTGGCGAACAATGCGAATCAAAACAAATTAAATAAACCACTCACGAAGAGAGCGGGTCATGTCTACAGGAAGGCAATGGCCTATTAAAACTCGCACGAGTTAAAAATAGATGTCCACTATTGATTTCCCCAAGTATCAATCCAAAATCTCCTTTAGATTAAGGAAATAGTTTGAGATAATGTTGAAATAACATTTACATGAAAGAGGAGGGGGTAACTAGCAATTGCACCACAATATTTAATTAATTTAATGATAAATTTGAAGTGGCAATGGCAAGAGATGTAAAATGAAATACAACCCGAAACAGGGGATTTCTTCCTCGAGCTTGTGTGCAAGGCGGGAATGGCCGAAGGTGCGAAGCTCGGAGGAGGATCTCTAGACCGAGGACTTCGCGACGGTGGTGGAGGCGTGGCCGGAGCCAGCCGGACGGAGCTGTGACGGAGTGGGTGTTCGGCGGCCTACTACTACTGTTGGAGCGATTCCACGTGCAAGCGGAGGCGAAGGGGGCGTAGGGGCATATGCGCACGCAAGGAGATGGCTGCTGTTGTGCGCACATAGAGAGGCACAGACGTAGGGTGGTTGGGTAGGTGGTGAGTGTGGTGCTGTGCATTGGGTTGCGCGTGAGGTGTCGAGCGGTGGCTGCTGCACTTTGAAGTTACTACCAGAGGGGTTCGCATGGCGCACGATGAGCACCTGTTGGTGCGAGGGCGATGGTGCGCGATGGAGAGGTCAGAGTCGGAGGGTGGCATGCGCACGGGAGAGATGGCAATGGCAGAGGGGCGTTGGTGAAGGTGGTGGTGGGTTTCGTTGAGGTAGAGGAGAAATAGAGGAAGAGGAAGAATGAAGGAGATGGAGATGTAGGTGGTGGTGAGGATTTGGTTATGTTGTGTGTGGTGGAGCTTGAGGAGTGACAGTGTGGTTAGGCGCGAGGAGGCAAGAGGCAGTCTGGCGGTTGGTTTGTGGATGTTGGGTTTGTTCTTGATGTTGCAAGTGAAGCATGAGAAAGAAGATGAAGGGGAAATGTGGTGGTGATGAGAATGACCATAGATAATTGTGTGGCCCAGAGGCACACGCGCACGGTGATGGTCGAGGTCACCAGATTGGCGCAGCAGTCTATCATCCCGTCGGCCCACGGTGTGGTGGCGCTCAACCTTGGAGATGCATGTTTAGGAGTGAATTCATCGTTATTTAAGAGTTGCGACGTAGTATAGGTTGAAATAGCTTGAAAATAAATAAGATTTATAACTCGAATGAGAGTCCAAGGTCGTTCACTGGGAGCAAATAGGAATTCAATCGCTAATCTCAATAAATAATGTAAATGAGCACAAGTAATTAAGCAAAGTACAGATTTTCAAAGAACAATTACCTGTCACATTAAATATTCAGTGAAATCCAATATATCTCTAGAATATGAGGATAAAAAGAGAAAAGAATAAAAGACAATGGTGATTTGAATCACTACTTATATCCTCTATCAATTCAAATTAACCAACAGTAAGTAAGCATTCATATATCTTAAGCCTTCTCTTCTTTCTCTACGTGCCTCTTCTTCTTTTGCCTTGACTTCTCTTTTCTTTCTCTTCTTCTTGGCTCAAGTCTTCTCCTTTTCTTCTTGCCTTGGCCTTCCTTCTTCACGCATAGGGGATTTCTTCTTCAAATGTCTAAGTGTCAGCCATTTATCTTCAAAGCAAAAACCCCCCAACCCCCATGCTCTCTCTCTCCTTCTCTCTTTGGGTTCCACTTTCCCAAAGCCTTCACAGTAACAGGTAATCGAGTGAACGAGGATCCGTGTACCTGAGACCAGGGCTACTAGCCATGAATGGCAGCCAAGGTGTGAGAGTAGGCTTAGGTAGGTTGGATGAGAGTGGGTGAGCGGGGACCTCACCCCCAATGTTTGAGGCAAAGATCCTTAGGCACAAAATCAACTTATGCGCCTTCAGAGCCTTCAAATCCCACGATGTGGGACTATCTTGTATCCTCTTCCTTGCGCGAACAGCCGCTGAAGCTCATGTCCAATTGGAGGTGAAGGAGCAGTCAAAGCTCCTAATTGAAAGCCTAGACATCTTCCTGGGAGTATTCCACGTCACCTAAAGGTGGCGCCTGGAGCGAATACCGCAAGAACATGGCTTCGAGCTTGCTCGAAGCAGCTCTAGTAATGGCGGTGGTGGCTACACCTGAAAAGAGAAAATGGGCTAAAAGCCCTAATCAGAATATTCAGAAGCTTCTCCTTGGTGAGGCGAAGTCAACGGCTGTGGTTTCGTGGAGTTTGGTGCATGGAGGTGGTCGGTCGGTGACAGAGTAGGTCACGTGAAGGTGGGTTACTCGGTGGGTGTTTTGGGTGGACAATGGAGTTCGATAGGTTAAGGCTTTAGATGAGGGGAGTATGGCGGAGCTTGTGGATTAGTTGGCAAGGGGGATGGACATGTGTGGCGGACAGGAACCCTCACTGGAGTGGTCGCCGAAGATGAAGGGATGAAGGTGAACGGTGTTGTCGGTGGTTGAATTTGAAAAATGAAGAGTAGGAAAGAGAGTAGGGGAAGAAAGGTTGCTGAGGAACCTAATTTAATGGTCGAAGGGGGTAGAAAGCCTATGCGGATGTGATGGGTGGATGTGGGGAAGATGAATCCTCCATGAAGGGGACAACGGCGAAGAACGGGGAGGATGGCCTTGGCTTTGGCACACTAGGTGCAGACAAAGGTAAGGAAGGTCGTGGACTGTCCAATTTGGTCATTGGATGGCCATAGGGCGACGGGGAAGAGGCCTGCCGGAGCTAAAGTCGGAGGAGGGCCGGAGGTAGAGTTTCGAAGAGATTTGTGGCCCTAAAACTAGCTGAAAAGAACGGGCAAGCCCTGGGGTTTCTTTTATAGGCCCCAGGGAGAGGTTAGAGCTTGGGAAGCAAGCTTCCCAAGCTTGGAAGGCTTGCCGGAGTTGGAAACCTAAAGATATCCGAATTTTTCATGCATTCGTATGAGAGATTGGGAAGGTTTTGGGGCTCAAGACCGGATTTATTGGAAAGAAAATTTCCTAAAGAGTCTCCGGTTCAATTTTGAGAAGGTTTGATTGATTAATCAAGGAGAACTCTCCAAATGAAGCTCGTTGGAGTAGGATACTTGAGTGATAATGGTGGAAGGACCCATTTGTAAAGAATGATGATAAAGTTAGGGACCTTTTTGTAAGGAATTTGAAAGTTAGGGCATGTGTGTGAGAGAAAAGACTCAGATAGGACCAAATTGCAAACTAGGTCAAGATGATCTCAGATTGAGCCTAAATTTTGGTATAAACCTAATTTGGATCCAAAGAATCCAATGGTGAAGTTAGATTAAGGTTTTGACCATGTTTGACTGGACAAATTGCATAATTACCCAAATTAGGGCAAAAGTCTGTTTGAGACTCTGTTTTAGGTTAAGATGGGTTCTGATGGTTAAATTGAAGGTACCAAATCCTAGAGAATATTTTTATATAATTTTTAGAGGGTTTATGTGAATTTTATCCTGATCAGACCTTCATTTAATCAAGTGGGTCTATTTTTAATGTTTCAGATGTCATTTAATTCTCAAAACACACGAAAATCCTTTTCTATCTGTATTAACTCACTTAGACAATTAAGATCATTTGACCTTTATTTAACCCCTGAGAAATCCCATGATTCTATTGCAATTGAGATATACTATTAAAACTGTAGTTTTACCCCTATTTTCTTATTATTCTCTCAGAATGATTATGCAATGAATTAGGGCTCTCTGGTGGTTATGTAGGAGCATTTATCCCTTGATTATGACTAATTAAAACTAGATATGGCTGATGATGAGGTTATCATCAATGCATGGTGGTGGAGTGGAGGTGAGCTCGAAGCTCTTCATAGTGGTGGAGTCGAGGTGGAGTCTCTCCTCGTATGGTCATCTCCTCCTCTCTCTTGTAGCTGCAGCTAACGGATTTGAATTGAAAAGAGGCAGGAGCAAATCCACTCTTCTCGACGAATGAATGCTAACAGCTGTGAGGAGTGAATGGGCACAGGAGGAAGCGGATTCGTTACCTGTGGAAGAAGAATAATAATAAAATAATAAAATATTAGGATTATTTATGCACAAATCCTTAACTTCTATATTAAATTAAAATAATGCATGTAATGCACCTAATTGGTTAACTAATCAAATGCATGCAAATCTAAGTTAATTCTAAATGCATCTAGATATGAATGCAACGCATGAATTATGAAATTAAGCTAAAAATATGAATTAATTTATTTACATTCTAATGTATGCTAGCTAAATGTTAAAGATATCTTAATGTCTACGCATTCATATACTCAAATGGCCCACAAATATGAGCTAATCAGAGGGCAAGGTAGAGAAAGAGAGAGAGAGAGATCAACAGAGAGAGGTGGAAGTTGTTGTAGACCAATGGAGCACTAATTGGACCATTAGAGGTCGGCTAGGGAGGTTAAGCGATGGTTGGAGGCAAGGTTGATAGAAGAAACCCATATGCCTACATGGGTGGCTCGCCTCTCGTCTATAGTTCTAATATTTCGTCGTAGTATAGTATAGAGAAGCTGTTACCAGTTTAATACAATTTGTTACTCGGAAATAAAAGTTTTTCCCGAGGTCGAACTCAGGGAGAAAACTGTATTCTAGAAGTACAATGTTTCTATTACAAAAATGAGAGAGAGAGAGAGGGATAGAGATTTGTCTTGTTGGCTTTTTCTTCTTCTCTTCTTTCTCTCGTCTTTGTCCTCTTCTTTTTCTTCTCTTCAGTTCCTCAGTCTTCTTTCTTCTTCCACTTCTGTTCTTTTCTTCTTTCTTTTGCTTCCAAGCTTTTCTTCTTTCTCTTCGTGTTCTGCTTCTCTCTTCTTTCTCCTTCAGCTCTTCGTCTTCTTCCTTCTATTCTTTTTCTTTCTTTCTTTTGCTTCCAAGCTTTTCTTCTTTCTCTTCGTGTTCTGCTTCTCTCTTCTTTCTCCTTCAACTCTTCGTCTTCTTCCTTCTATTCTTTTTCTTTCTTTCTTCTTTTCTTTTTCTTCAGAGCGTCATCTGATTTTTCAATCAGACGACTTAAGTAGCCTCTGCTACAGTGCGTCCTCCTTTCTTCTTTTTTCTGTGTCTTTCTTCTTCTTCTCTGCCTCGGCCTGCACACTCACAGCTTAGTCAGAGGGCAAAACCTAACCTACCCTCCCCCACGTCTCTCTCTCTCTCAAATATCACTCATAGGATAGCTCTCCCAGAGCCGCCAGGCATTCGCATACGGGTCGCGCCCGGGTCCAGGCCCACCGGCGTGTGGTGGTGGGTGAGGAGTGCAGGTCGGGTATACGGGTCGGGCCAGGTCCGCGGGGGGTGGTCGCGGACGAGGCCGGGTATGCGGGTGAGAGGGACCTCACCCCGTGTAACTGAGGCGATAAGCCTACAGCACTTTTTTCATTTATGCGGGTGCGCGGCTTTCAGAACTACCGAGGTGGGACTAAATGTCCCACCCCAATTTGGCGCCTGCAGCTGAGAAAGCTGCAGGCAATTACGGCTGTTGCGAGGCTTTCACCCCAGCTGCAGGCCTGGGCAGCTGCGTGGGGGTGAACCGCGCGTCCTGGAGAGCAAGCCTGGGCGAGAGCGAAGCTGCAGCTGCAGGCGGAAGAAGCTCCACCTGCTCAGCAATGGCGGCGGAGGACGGGTGACCTGTTCACAGAAATACGGCCTCTCGGCCTAGTCAGAAGGTGCAGGTAGCTTCGCCAGAGTGCGACGAAGCTCGTGCGGGTGGTGGCGAGGCATGGGGCAGAGTGTAGGGGCTGCCCTAGGTCAGACTGTGGTCGGGGGAATGGGTTTGTTCGGGGGGTCTTTAGGTAGCGAATGGCAGGAAATGAAGGGGCAGAAGTGGTTCAGCGTGAAGAGGCGGAGGTTTTGGGTCGGTCGGCGAGTCGTGTGGAGTGGTGGAATGATGGGGCGATTCACTGGAGGTTGGCCGGAGATGGAGAAGGTGAGGGTGATCAGGCTTGGTCGAAGGGTA
Organism: Thalassia testudinum; assembly: GCA_037157565.1. Lineage (NCBI taxonomy): Eukaryota > Viridiplantae > Streptophyta > Magnoliopsida > Alismatales > Hydrocharitaceae > Thalassia > Thalassia testudinum. The sequence goes on from JAZHRO010000014.1 coordinate 34,255,611, forward strand.
GTTGAACAAATTGAAGTAGGGAAAAGAAAGAGGGGAGGAAGGGAGACAACTGTACCTACTTGGAGGGACGGAAGGGCGACGGAGCAGGGCGGCAGTCGTATCAACTGTCGCCGGAGAAGGTGCCCAGAGAGAGGGGGCGGTGGCGAGGTGAGAGCGGGAGAGCGCACGCTGGGTACTGCGCGACGCGGGAAGAGCGGGCGAAGGTAGCTCTGCTACTGGTATTGCGGCAAAGCGACGAGGAGGAGGAGGAACCGCCGGAGCTGGAGGGCTTCTGCCGGAGTGGGAAGAGAGGAAAGCTGTGGGTGATTCTCCGTCAGAACCGAGCTGCTGAGTTCGGCAGACGGGGGTGGCTTTTATAGAGGTGAAATCAGAGAGGAGGGCGGAGGGAGGCGACGTGCCTCCCTCGCCGGAGGACGGCCGGAGATGGAGACCCATACCTTCCGTACGTTCGCACGAGAGGTATGGGCAGCCGCAGAGACCATGGAGGTGTCCCTGCGACAGCAGACGTCGCAGGGAACCCCCGGTTGTCTTGGCAGAGGGTCTCCCTCAACCTGTGCGGCATCATGCTCCGCGCAAAGTCGCCGGAGCATGGCGCTGCTCATGATTTTGCAGGGAGGACCGAAATGCAAAGAACGAAGAAGACTTAGGGCCCAAAATGCGAGGGTTTCAAAAGTTGAGGGTCAAAATGTAATAGATGAGGCTAAAATGTAAAGTTGGTCAAGAAGGTCTCTTCTTAGGCTCTAGTTTTTATACATGACTAACTAGGACCTAAGGATTCTAATGGTGAACTTTATTTCTAGAATAGACCTTGTTTGACCGGTCAATTTACGTAAAAATACAAATTAAGTCATTAATTGGGCATGGTTCTCAATGTAGGTCAAAATGGGTTCCTAAGGCCAAATTGAAGGTTCTAAGCAGTAAAGATTATTTTTCTATGAATTTTAGAGGGTTTAGTCAATTTTTTCTTTACCTCAAACCTCGTGAATTGAAGTGGGTTTGTTTTTAGGGTTACAGGATGTCATTTAATTCCTTGGAGTTGCTGTAGCCCTTATTTGATCAACTCATCCTACTATTCTTCTTATTAGGTTAGTTTGACCTATGTTTGGATCCTGAGTTACCCTGTTTTCAGATTGAGTTGGTGAAATTGCATTTTTACCCCTTAGTTCCTGTTTTCTTCACAAACTCAGAATTTCTCTGAGTCAAGCCTTTCTATAGTTATGTAGGAGCTTTTTCTTGCAAATCTGGGTTAGATGGTGCTAGTTTAGGGTTTATGACGATGTTCTCATCAATGGGTAATGCACAAAGGCATGGAGAAGAAGTACGAAGAAGGAGAAGGTTTGGGGAGAGGGGATTGAAGGGGTGGAAAGATTGCCCCCAAAAATTTTAAGTTTTTGATTTTGCATCTTCATCCCTATGAAGGGGAGTATAAGTTGTTTAAGATCTGGCAGTCAAAATAATTCTACACAGATCGAGGACATCTAGAAGTGGATTTAAGTGATCCAGGACTCAATCTTGGGGTTCTCGAGCATGTCGGATGCATCCGTATGGTTGGATTAGATGTATTCTATTACAAATTCTACATTGCAAATTGAGAGTATGTGGGCAGTGCCTCTTGACCCACGTTCTTGTTCGGAGTTGTCGTGACCCCTCGGCGACACTAAGTAGAGTGGCCTCTCTTTTTTTGTGTGTGATTTGTCTACATTACTTAAATATATTACTAACTATCAAGAAAATAGAATAGAAGGGGATTAACACATAAACATAGATATATTACTACAAATCAAAGAGTTCACAACTACAATTAAGAAGAATAATAATAAGTGGTAGAGAAAGAAGAAGAGTAAGAGTAGAAAAGAAGTAGCCATGAATCTCAAGATGAAAACAGAGGCTCATGACGATGGTGAAGGAGTTTCCACGACCTCTGAGAAGTAGAGAGATGCTTAGAGAAGATCGGAGGGAAGCCGAAGAAGTAGTTGGAGTAGAAGTCGAAGTAGAAGGTGAAGGCAAGGGAGAACCTAAGTAGCCAAGGAATTACCTAATAGTCTAAGGGACCTAAGGAGGTTATTGGAAGGTGGAAGACCTAGGAAGAATAAGAAGGAGGTAGAGGTAGGAAGATGAAGAAGAAGAAAGGAGGAGGAAGAAGAGGCTAAGGAGGTAGAATAAGACCTAAGGAGGAAGAAGGAGCAAGAAGGAGAGTTGTATTTCTACAAGGGAGGCTATATGGTGTTTATATAGACCTACAAGGAGAGGGTGGACTTCCTTAGGTGTCTTGGTGGCCAAGGAATAGGTTTAGGTTTTGGAAATTAGGTTTTGGATTGGGTTTATCTAAATAAGAAAGTAAGAATCCCTTATTGTCTCCAATTTTCAGCCTATGTATGTTCTAAATTTGAAGTTTCACATCAAAAGAAAGTTCTAGCCCTTGAAATCAGCTTTCAAACTTAACTTGAATCACATAATTTAGATTTAAAATGTGAAAGTTATGGACAAAAAATAGAAGGTTTGTTAGGCTGTCACGAATTTCGGGATTAGGATTGGGATTTGGATCTTGATTGACTAAAATCATGATATATGATTGAAACCTACTTAAATTGATTGCCACATTTTATCAATTAATTTCAAAGAATATTTTTGGCAATTTAGTATAGAAAAATTATGTGGCACATGTGGATAAGATAGAGGCTTCTAGAAAATAGGATTAGGACTAGGATTGAGCTAGTGCCACTAAGGTGTGAGCTAGGTTTTTAAAACTAGGTTTAGGATGAAGGCTAAGGTTAAGGTAACGGCTTAGGGAGCACAATGGAGCTAGTTTAGGATTAAGGTTAGGTATTAGGATTATGGTTTTGGGTGTGGCTAAAATAGGTAGGTTCTAACTAGGGTTAAGGCTAGGGTTTTTATGGCCAAAATTGACGCTTCTCCTCTCAAATTGAGCTTTGATGATCTGTATTCTTGCTTCTTCGCCTCGTGAGCCTGAGTAAAGGATTCCTACACATAACAAGATCATAAATTAGCACAAAATAGGCTCAAAATGATAGTTTTATCATTAGCATGCAGATATGCAATTATGTATATCATGACTTAAATCTAATGCAAGTAACACCCAAAACCAACAAAACTAAGCATGTTAACATATAATTATTCTCACTTATTAACCACCACCTTGTAAGCCCTTGATTTTGGTGCCAACATTACAACCACCAACCTTCTAGAACCTCCATGACTGGCATCACATTATGGTGCCCCTACACCCATAACCAACACCCCTCCTCCATGTCTATAAAACCTACCCATAACCACCAATTATTCCCATCCTTGGCTACATTATTCTACTACCAAAAGCCTAGGGAAGAAGGGTGGGACGTGGAGACTAGGAGGGAAGCATTACCATCCCCCTTTAGTTTCTACACTTCCATTCTCTCTTCCTTAGAGCCACGCCAAGGAGCACTTCATTGGAGGATGGCTAGGAGGAGGAGGATGGTCCACCACCCTTGATTGTTGGAGAGAGAGCATCATAACCAGGAGTAGGAGGAACCTCTTCTTCAAGTTTTGGAGTTTCCGAGTCTGGAGCGAAGATCGCCTCAAGCATCATTTTGGAGCCTACTACTACTATCTTGTCTTTATATTTGTATTTCCATTTTGTGGTAGTTAAGCTTTCTTTTACACTTGGGAATTACTTGTGTGGAGCCCTTTCACATAGGTGAGCTTCTCAACTGCTTATTTGTGTGAATTCTACTTCATATATATAGAAATTCAATTGTCTTTCAATTTGAGTTTTCCCAATTTTATGCTTCATAAGTTCCTTAGTTTTGTTGCACTCCCTTCTTAATTACCCTAGGTTAAACATGGTTGGGGTGAGCATAGGAAGGTCGATTTTGCCTACGCATATTCATGATTTTAGTGTAGCGTTTACCATCATCTATTGTTGCCTCATATTTCAAAACACCAAAAATCACAATGCCTAAAAAGCCAAAAAAAAATCCAAGATCTCAAAAGAGCAAGAGAGTTTTATTTTAATAACTACCTACCACTCTTGGAAGACCCGAAATACTCATCACAAGCACTCAGTTTTTACAAATTTAAAAGTATGTGATAGTGCGTATTACAACATTAAAACCCGTATTTACAAATCATGCATTTTCTCGCACCACCTTTTGGCATCATTGCTAGGGAGGCATGACCTAGTAATTTTTTGGATATCTCTGTTACTTAAGTGGATCTTCACTTTTGCTATTTTTGTTTTGTGTCGGTGCAAGTTGAAGCGGAGGTGGGAGCGAGATTGATTTGGAGCGGAAGTTTCAAGATTTCTTGTCTTCTTGCGGTTTCAGGTAAGTACCTTGCCAAAACCCCCTTTAAATCCTAAGAAAATATTCAAAAAAACCTTAAAAATATCAAAACTTATAAAAACAAGAAATTTTAAGGGTGGTGGAATCCTAAAATTCATTTGTTTGCTTGCTTGAATCAATTTTCCACCACCTTCTCTTCATTGGTGTTTCATTTTGAAAAACCTAGACTTCTTGTTTGCCTTTGAAAAATCACCTTCAGGCACAAAAAGGCTTCCAAAAATTCTCAAATTTTGCCATTTGTAGCCTCTTTAAGTTTAGAACGTAAGTTTCAAATTTCAAAAAAATCAAATAAGTAGCCTATTTTTAAAAATTCAAGAACTAGTCGAGTCAAACCCTAATTCCTTATTGCTTTCCTATTGTTCTCAAATTTTATAAATTTTTATGCTCATTAGATTTGGATGATGTTTATATCAATCGAATCCTTTGAGAAATTCTCTACAACATATAAAATTTTCAAAAAATTTTGAGGGATTTTAAGGATTCTATAGAATCATTTTTTCAAAACTATCATTTATGAATTTTGACACCAATGAGGAAAAATCTCAAAAATAATCAAATGATTTTGAAAATTTCCAAAAAAATTATTTTCAAAGTTCTTGTTTGATTTTCTTTTCAGTGGTGGTGTTGTTTGTCTTGTTTGGACTACCACTTAAAAACATAAATAGAAGTCTGTTCATTTCTTAGGAACAACATACTTAGGATTTCAATATTAGGGTTATTTTCTCTTTTGGTAGTCACTTAAAAACCTAAAGGAATTGGATTTCACCAACTCCAAAGCTTGTTTACAATTGCTTGTGTGACATCAAAACTAAAACAAAAAAATATCAAAACCTGAAGACTCACAAAAATCCTTTGTTTGCAAAAACCACTTGTTGTGGCATTAAGCATCACTCTCGCTCAATTCATACACAAAAAAAATATATTAATTTGGACAACTACCACAATAACGCTCATCACAAAACCCATGCATGCCTCATCCTAAGCCTAATTAAAACTACTACCAACTTGACCCCCAAGGATTTCATCATATCTTAGGCTTGATATTCGTGTACTAAATCGTTTACAATGGGTTGCAATTTGCTTGGATAAACCTGGTGTCTAGGTTGAGGGGCCGCATCAAACGGCTGGGTGCGAGTTTATACAAACCCCCAATGACATTCCTAGGACATGCTTGGGCCCAATCCCCCCTTAAGCAACTTGGTTGAGTTAACTAAGGAAAGAGAAGTTCATTGTTAATTTTTTGGTGTACAGGTAACCGAGTCTTAGGTCATTAAAGAGTCACCCTTAAGGCTTAGATTTTGTTTGCTTGTGTGCACACAAAAATTCTCTCATCTCCTTCCTTTCTCTCCTCCCCCATTCTTCCATAGGTGTATACACGGGTGTCAGTCTCAAAAGCCACACTTAGAGGGACCTGTTGATTTCGCCCTCCACACAAAAAGATCTTCATCTTTCTTGTATTCTTCCTGTTCTTTTTCAAGTGAAACAATAGAAAACAATCAAAATAGGTCCAAAATCATTTCCTCTTCCACCTCCAACACACACCAACATCGGCTTGAAGCTAAACCCACAATCAAAACCCATCCTTAACCTTCATTTTGAAATGCCACCCAATCTTGAGATGCCAAACCTTGAAAATGTGAATCCCTTACTCATGATGGTTGAACAACTTTCTTAACTTCAAAAAAATCAACAACAGTTGGCTAGGATTGTGATAACCTAGCCAACCAGAGACAAAATCCACCCTAGAAGAACCAATTGTACTCTTGAAGGATTTCTATGATCCTTCTAATTATCATGAAAGACTTGGGGTGGTCATACCTGTTGTCGAGGCAAAATCAAGGTTAAAAACTGTGTTATAGTATAGTCGAAATTGCTTTGAAAATAAATAATTTTATTAGTTGAGAAAGTTCCGAGGTTGAACACAGGGAGCAATATGGAATTTAATACTCAAAATCACAATTTAAATCAAGAATAAAGATTGCAATAAATGTCAGGATCAATATGCAAAAAGAATGGAGTAAAATGGTAATTTAAATCACCAATTACTCTTCACAAATAATATTTAAATTAGGCCTCAAGTAGATGTTAATCAAATGATATCAGATGACTTAAATAGTTTATGCTACAGTGCTAGAGACTCAAGGGTCTCTCAGTTTCTTTTTCTTTTCTGTTCTTCTTCTTCTCCTCCTTCTTGTGCGGCTTTTTCTTTCTACCTTCGGCCCTTCTTCTTTCCTTCTTCCTTTCTCTGTTCTCCTTCTTCACACAGAGGGGGAAAGTCCTTCAAACGGCTAAGTGTCAACCATTTCTATCTGTAGCAAAACCCTCCCCCTACCCGCGCAAGCTCTCCTTCTCTTTCTCTTTTAGGCTTTGCCCTCCCAAGGCCTCTCAATGGATACTCGGGTAATCGGGTTTGCACGTACCCAGGTCCAGGGTTGCGGCCGTGGTTGCAACTGAGGAGTGCAAGCTTAGGCGGGTCAGGCGCACCAGGTCCACGAGTTAGGTGTCGTAGACGAGGCGCAAGTGTGCGTCGGTGAGAGGGACCTCACCCCATGTTTAAAGGCGATAAGCCTATATCACAAATTCAATATATGCAATAGTGTCGCTTCTGTGGCTCCTGATGTGGGACTATCTGCTCCAACTCCTTCGCATGTCTGCAGCAGCAGTGAAGATGACTCGAATTGGGTCACAGCTATGCTGCTTCCTTCTAATTGAGAACCTGGGAACCTACAACTGCTGAATCCGCACCGTCTGAGCGTGTCGCCTGGAGCTGCTGGTGAAGAACAAGCTTTGAAGCTTGCTTCGGAGCTGTGCGTCAATGGCGGAGAGGGGCCGGTACCTGAAATCAGTAATACGGCCTCGCAGCCCAATTAAACTTGCTCAAGACCTTTGCCGGACCACGGCGAATGCAACGGTGGGGGTTGTGTGGCGTGACGAGGTCCATGCATGCGTGGCAGAGGAGGACTGTGTGCATGAGAGTGGGTATGTTCGGTGGCACTGAGGAGAGGCTAATAGTCTCGATTACTAGAGGGTTTTTGCTCTCTGGGCTACGGCAGAGGTATAGGGATGAACGGCGGCTAGGTTGGTAGAGTGTAGTGGCTGTGCGAGCTCGCCGGAGGTACGCCAGCGAGGTGGAAGATGAAGGGCAGTCGGGCGAGTCGACGGTCGAAACAAAGTGTAAAATGTCTAGAAACAAAGAGTGGAAGATGAGGCGTCGATCTGGGTAGCTAGCGGATGAAGTAAGGCAGAGGTGGTGTAGGTTATGGTCTTGTCGGCACCGGAGAAGAGAATAGCTCCGGAGAGAAAGGCGATGAGGAAGAGGGAGGTTAGGGCGCCGGCTGGTACGGCTCGACGTGAGAAGAAGCGAGGAAGATGTCTCTGCTGCTGGTATTGCAAACAGAGGAGAAGATGGATGGAGGGGCTCGCCGGACGTCGAGGAGCTTTCGGCCGAGAGAGAGAGAGAGAGAGGAATTAGTGGGGATTCTGGGCCTATTTCGAGCGTAAGGAAGATGGTGTGATCGGGATGTTCTTTTATAGACCTCAGGAGGAGGTTTTGGGCTTAGGAAGCTTGCCAGAGTTTGGGAATTCCTTGATACCTAAATCTCATGCGTTTGCATGAGAGATTGGGTAAGTTTTAGGGCTTGGGATCGGGTTCAAAAGGAAGGAAATTTCTTGACGAACTTCCCTTTCAAAATTGAAAGGGATTCGCCAAGAAATCAGGAAGTTCTTTCCAAATTAAGGTCACCGGAGCAAGTAGGAATATGTTTAATGGTGGTAGGGACCTTTTTGTGAGAATGACGACAAAGTTAGGGATCTGTTTGAAAATATTTTGAAAGTTAAGGGTAGAAATGTAATCAAACAGGACTAAGTTGCATACTTGGTCAAGACAAACTCATCTTGGGTCCAAATTTTGGTACAAACCTAATTTGGACATAAGGAATCTAATGGTAAAGTTGGATTTTGGTTTTTACTACGTTTGAATGGGTAATTTATGCAAAAACCTAAATTAGAGCAAATATCTGTCTGTGACTCTATTCTGGGTCAAAATGGGTTCTGATAGTCAAAATGAAGGTTCCAAAGCCTAGAGAATATTTTTATATGAATTTTAGAGGATTTAGGTGAATTTTATTCTGATTAGAACCTCAGTTAATTTAGGGTTTCAAAAAGTCATTTAATTCTCAGAACACGTGCAAATCCTTTTCTAATTGTTTTAACCCACTTGTTAGCTTTCTAAGATTGTTTGATCCTTAATTAACCCCTAGAAAAACTTGTGGTTGTACTTCATTCATGATATGTTGGTAAAATTATAGTTTTAACCCTAGTTTCTTATTTTTCCCTCAGAATGACTATGCAGTGACTTATGATTCTCTGGCAGTTATGTAGGAGTATTTACTGACTTAATTGGGTCAAAATAAGCTAGTTATGGCTCATGATGGTGTTCCCATCAATACCTGAAGAGGATTTTGAGATCAAACCTGTTGTCCTGAATCTGATCAAGTATTTCCATGGCCTACCAAAGGAAGATCCTTTTAGCCACCTTGAGGAATTAGTTATCCTCGCACAAACAACCCATTTCAAAATATCTGAGAAGACCTTTGGCTTATGAGACTCTTCCCTCTTACTCTTAAAGACAAGGCCACCTATTGGTTCAAAATAGTTGGAGACCCATTATTACTTGGCCTCAGTTGAAAAGTGTTTTTCTAAAAAAGTTCTTTTTAATAGGTCGTACCAATGCTCTCTATAGATCTATTACAACCTTCCAACAAAAACATGGTGAATCTTTACATGAATCTTGGGAAAGGTTTCAAGAGCTTTTGAGAAGCTACCTACATCACGAGGTGCCACTCTGGCAACTAGTCTAAATCTTCTATCATAGACTTGAAGATCAACTTAGAAGATTTCTTGATGCTTTATGCAGTGAGAACTTCTTGAACAAGGATGCTGATGTTTGAAAAATTCGTGAAGAAAAATAAAGATTAGGGTTTCATAGAAACCTGCGTTGTAGTATGTGTAAAAATCTGAGATCAAATAAATTTATAACAGAGACTGAGTCTCATGTCGAACACAGGGAGGCGACGTTTCATTTTTAAAATCTTGTTTGTTTAGTTATTTTTGGTATTTTTCACCACATCTATTTATTTGGTATTTTATACAAGTAGAAGATCAAGTGGAAATTAATCTAAACTAAATAATAAAATAGAGAGAGAGGGAGATAACTGATATGTCTAAAAAGCGTATCAAATGTTTGTTACATGACAACTACTTCGAAGAAATAAATCTACACTAGAAAGCGATAAAAAGAGATAGAGAGAGAATCTCCCTCAACTGCTGCTTAGAGAATGATAGCTTAGACAACACCCCGACGAGGGAGGACGGAGACAAATGGAGGACAAGACTGGAGGAAGAAGGCGGGAGGAAGGGCGACGTCGCGGTGATCCACTTCCTTGAATGGTGGTGAGAGGACACTCGATAGGAGCTCCACATATGAGGGTGAGAAGCGGGATTACAGAAATTATTTTTTTAATTTAGTGGAGCTTCCCGAGGCTTGGGAACACTAGAAGTGAGGGTATTTATAGTGGAGAATGGAGGTGTATCAAATCATTTGTCACGCAAGGCAATCAAGGGCTATGCACAAGGCACACATCATGCTCAACACGCACACACAATGCTACCCTTACACTAGCACAGCTATGCATCGCCTCCGTTCTTGGATGAAGATCGTATGCTTGAGATTGCCTTTCCATTGAGCGTTGAGATCGCATGAGTCACGCATTCGATCATGTGCTAAAATCTGGCTGTGCCATGTGGTGGTATCTCCGCCCTTCATCGTGATTCGCATGGTTGTTAACGTGCTAAGGCCTCTTGCTTAATCCGTTGGGGCGCGCCTTTGGTCGACATGGCTTGATGACAGCCGCTCAATCGCGATTGAGTGGCCCTGATTGTAATTCGCGTGTGCTGAGGGAGAGCGCAGATGAGGGATTTAACATGCATCTCTTGGTTGAGAGGTGCGCACTCAAACTGCTATGATGTGCTTGCTCGCACATGATCATGGTCATTGGATAGGACCTTTCAAGGATTGATAGTGGGGACAAGGAATCCGATACAAACCATGTTTAGGGTTAATCTAAGGTTGGATTTAGGGGAATATAAAAAGGAAAGAGAGAAAACACTCAAAATAAATAACCCACTCTATCTCTTTTATCAAAAATGCACTGCAATCTGAACTTGGACTTGCTACGTACATGCATGGGTGCTTTAACTGCTGGGGTCAACGAATCTCTAGGCAGTTTTTGCAAGCTTTAGAAACCTTCATGGTAGACCCAAGGCTGAGGCTGGTCAGGTTTGGATCTTGGCTGGTACTTGAGTACCTCAAGGCCTATTGTTGGTATTCTGATATGATTTCTATAGAACTGGCACAAACAGGCATCTTAACAGCAGAAATGTGGCTTAGAGATTTAGTTCTTCGATAGAACTTTGCTAGGGACTAGCAAAAGTTAGGCATGGGGGTAAGATAGAAACACCATCATTCATCATAACTAACTTAATTTAGTTGAAAATGCTCCTAGATGATCATTTGAGGATCGCAATTCCATTTGAATTTAATATGAGAAGACACAAAAATAGGGTTAATTATGCTAATTTAACATCCAATCACAAATGCAGATTAACCAATGGGTTGATCAGGGGTTAATTAAAGGTTAAATGAACTTAAAAGACCAAGAAGTGGGCTTACACTGAATCAGGGTTTTACACATTTTAGGGATTAAAATATCATTGAAGACCCTAATTATCAGCCCTGCCTAAATTGAAAGGGTTTTGGTCGAAATAAATTCAATCTAAACCTCCTAAAAATTATTGAAATATATTCTAAGAGGTTTGGTACTTTTGGTTTGACCATCTGAACCCATTTTGACCAAGAATAGAGATTCAGATAAGAATTTGCCCTAATTTGGGCTCCTGTGCACTTTACCCAGTCAAATATGGTCAAAACTAAAATCGAAGTTTAGCATTAGATTCCTTAGGTCCAACTTCGATTAACACCAAAATTTGGGCCCAATCACAGCCTATCTTGATCTAGTTTGCATTTTGACCCCCCTAAAAACTCTATTTTTCGCATCTAGAACCCTAGCTTTCATGTTTCCTTACCAACAGGCCCCTAACTTCTCATGTTATCACACATAGGTCCCTGCTACCATTGACGTCTGACTAGAATTTAAACCCACCACCTGCCGAGATTCCAGAGAGAAGATCTCCCTCGAATCAGCACCAAATCCCTCCAAATTTGGAGGGATTGGTTACAAGATCAAGACAAACTGATTGGACTAGGTTTTGAGATTCATCTTTATCCTAAGAGTCACTGGTGGAGCATGCAAAATCCTTGAGCATCTCTTGATAAATCTTGAGGAATTCGCGATGAATTCAAGGAATTGAGGGTCGCAACACCCTCTATTTAAGCCTTAGCTTGTCTCCAAGTCCAAATTAGCCTGGTTTAGGCCAAGAAAATGTCTTCCCCTCCTCTGGCCATCTCCAACCACGGATTCGGCGAGCCCCCTCGACTCCTTCCTCTGGACATCTAACGAACAAATTAGACGATCCTCCTTCCTCACCTTCCTCCGCTCCTTGCCGACCACAGTAGGAGCCTCCAACCCCTTCTTCCTTGCCACCTACCCTCACCAGAGACTTCGTCTTCCTTGCGTTTGGTATGCCTTACCGATGTGAGTTACTATCCCTTTCATCCCATAATTTAGGTCTCTCTCTCCCCCTCACTTCCTAGATTAGAATTAGGACCTTAGGCTTTAGTTTCCGCTGCATTATCACCCTCTCCCACTTCGTCTTCTTCACGACTAGAAAGAGCTCTGACGAGCTCAAACCACGCCATCACGCAACCGTTCACCACACTACCACCGTCACTACCTTCCTCTCACTCCACAGAGCAAAAGCCCCATGTTTATTGGGAGCTTTGCTCACCCACACTCCTCTCCAAACAACCCACCAATCTATCGGTCATCTTGACTTCGTTAGACCTCCACAACACACCAAACACCACGTGACCAGCACCACCACACTCCACTCCACTTGACGATGCTGATGAGCTCTCTAGTTAGGGCCTAGAGCTCATGCTTTCCGTTTCAGGCCTTCACCACCGTCGCCGCCGTCGTCCACTCATCTCCGACTGCCATACACCTTGCCACCAGCACCTAAAGGTGCGGTTTCACTCCATGAACCAAGCTGCACCCCCAATTGATCGAGAGAGCTCCAGCAGCAGCAGCAATCCAGTGGAACTCCACCAGCTGTAGACGCACGAAGAAGGGACCTGATATAGTCCCACATCTGAAGATTATAATTTTGAAATTAGTATTTAAGGAATTATGTGATGTTCATTATTGCCTCAAGACACGGGGTGAGGTCCCTCACTCACGCCTCTCACTCCTCGCCTACCACTCACACCCAGGCGAGCTTGGTCCCCAGTCCAAATTCGATTACCAAAATACCTATTACCAGGTTCTGAAGAGACAGAGAGGGGAATTTTTGAGGGAAGGAGGGGGTTTTGCACTATACTACCTCGAGATTCCTACCTACACTTAGGAAAAGTTAGAGGTGCTTTGGGCTTGATAATTAAGCTATCTAAGGTATTCTTAGGACATTTGTTGTGGCTTCGATTTGGTTTGAGAATACTATTGAACTTGAGATCTGATTGGGAAATTATGCTTACTATTGAGAGTAATTGGTGATTCCAACCACCATTTTTATTCTCTTTATTTTTTTATTCTGAGATACAATTCTGAGCATTAATTGATTACTCTCATATTTGTAATTGAATATTGATTTCATACATCATTATTTGTGATTGTCGTGATTGGTTGATTGAATTATCATATTTGCTCCCTACAAATGACCTTGGAACTCATGATTTTTCGATTAATTACAAATTTAAATGTCAATTCGATTTTTGTTGCTTTAGTGCGATGCATTTTTATAAACTATGATGATTTTTTACTTCAATACCCAACCCACCCAAAACCAGAGAGGACTCTAAGTACTAAGTATCTTTACTATGTGAAAGTGATTAACTCACTCAACGACAATCAAAGCGGACCTTAGCCGTCTATAAACTCGAGGTGACCCTAAGTGAAGATATTTCTACCTAAAGGTTTATCTTTCCAATCGGTAACTTTCTCCCTACACTTACTTTTGGTGGGGTCAACACAAGAGTAAACTCAGTGTATATCTCCCTAGGTTTATTCTACTTCCCCGCTTCTCCATAGGTTTTAGGATTATTCGTGCATTTTTTAGGGCTGGGCTCTAAACAAATAGCAATGGGAGATTATCCACGACAACCAACCATACCCGTGCGGTGAAGTGTGGCTTATTCTTTTTTTCTCTTTTCTATTTTTCATCATTTTTTCTTTTCTTTTTAGGTGTTTTTCTTTTTTTTTTAAGCAGGTGACTTCCCTGATCTAAGATTTACCTAAAGGCAATAGCCAAAGAGATTAGGTCACGTAGCTAGGCTTTGGGCACCCGACTATGAGCAGTTACTCATATCAATGTGCCAACCATACTATCCTAGTACATTTATTAGCTACATAATTTTTGTTAAGATCACCCGAAAAATGAGTTGGTGCAAAAGGTGTAGATCTTAGACTTTATGACCCCTCAACTCAGAGGACAGGTTGATAAGTCGTGTACTTATCACCTCAACTTATTTAACTACTTAGAATGAATTATAAATTGGTAAGGACTCGAGACACAGGTCCACATTTAGTGGACACTTGAGTCAATTAAGTTCGTAGACCAAAAGAGTCTAAGTATTCAGATCCTATAATATTATTTCCTAAAGTTGAAAACTTTTAATGCTTAAGTTCTCATTTTCTAATTCTCTAATTTTTTTGATTTTTGTGTAATTTTTTATTAAATAAAAATAAATGAAAAGATTATATGGAACTGACAAAATAATTTAGAAATGAATTCACCCCCCATGCCTAATAATGTAATGTCCTCATTGTATAATAAAAGCGTGAGAGAGTATAGCAATCAAGATATCGCCTAAATTTCATGATGATTCTGGTCAACTCTGAGTATAAACAGTCTATACAAAGTGATGAGTTTAGTGCTTTCAGCTAGGCACAGTCCGTAAATAGAAAGAAGAAACTAAGGACTTAGATTGGCGGGTCAATATTAGAATAAGAAGATTGAACTTTATACCCACAAAAGTGGATCCACAAATGTGGACGAAATTGTGGTGTAGACCCATGCCCCATGGTCGAATGGTTTTAAGGTTAAGAATTACCCATAATCGAATATCTTTTCGCTTATGGGCCTGGGTCTGTGGTTTGGGAGCATGCAACCCAAATCTATAATTTCGAACACAAAAAAGGTCTAATCCAATAAATGTGTTTTTCCATGTTGTATTCAGCTCAACATAATAATCTATTATTCTACAATTGGGTTTCATGTCCTTAAAATTATAAGTTATAAGGGTCCTGGTGAAAAGTTGGTGATTTAAGTCACATAGGAACCCTAAGATCCAAATTGTTGTCTTCTCTGGGCTTATCTTCCCAAATTTTCATTTCCAAGGTCCTATCCTCCATACTCAAGGTTTCTATTTCCGGGACCTCTAGTGTTAATAACCCCATTTGAAATGTCCAAGTCCAAAAATTGTGGTTGAATCGAAATTGGCCTGGATTCAGTGACTTCATAAATAGAATTTTCATTATTGCTCTTCGGGGTGTGGTTGAGGAGTGGGGTTATTGATTAAATTATCCATGATTTTAGGAATTGAATGCTTCATGTTAGCCCTAATTGAATCACAATCCTTAGTTAAAGAGTCATCAAGTAATTCATCGTGTTCCTTAGGCCCATCCATCTCAGTAAGATCCTCATGCTCGATTAACTCTAGTGAGACTTCTTCACTTATGGATCCTTTACCTTTCGTATCAAAGAATTCTTGATCCTCATAAATATGTCTCACAAGTACGTACAACACTAAAGTCTGTGGAGACATTAACCACTTTTTTCAAGGTTTCAAGTGAAGGAATGAGATCCTCTATAATGGTGATTGGGTGCTCTATATCCAAAACAACCTTGTTATCTAAGGTCTCATAAAACATGTCCCACCTTATAGGTGCTTGAAAGGGTTCAGTCATAGCTTCCACCAAAGGAGGTTCATCCTAAGAATCATCCCAAGATTGGACTAGAGCAACCACAAATTTCATCCTCAATCCTGATAACCTCTCAAGTAACACCTCACCTAGGTCCTTGTCCTCGACCTCTTGGAGCCAATCTAGTAAGGAACTATTAAGTTCATCAATCATTTTAATCAGGGGCTCTAATGCTTCATTACAAAGTAGTGGCTGAGCTTCTAAAGATTGTATGGTTGTCCTCAAGTTAGCTAGCACCCTATCTTGGACCTGATAATGGATCATTGTAGGTTGTTCATCAAGGGATTGTGACCTATATACAGTGTAGTCTTGTGGAGGGTAGGGGTCATAATCATCATATCCTTCTTGATCATAGATTGTACTAGGCTGTTCATGAGAGAGAGAAAATCTATATTCAGCGTAGTTATGAGAAGGATAATAATCAAAGTCTTTATGTCCAGGGTTAGACCCTAGGCATTGAGGTGTTGAATTACATCCCCATTCAGGATTATCCCAACTAGTGGATGAGTGGTTGTTGGTCGACTCAGGATAGTAATCATGTTGGGGATATGGTGTGTTTAGAGAATAGGAGTGGAAGTGTGTGTGTGAAGAAGAATACATGGAGATGCGAGAAGGAAAATAGGTAAGAGAATGTTTCCCTGCAATACAAACAAGCCAAACCTGTCCTTAAGTAGGTAGCCTAAACACCTATTGACTCTCGGAACCCAGCTTAAAATTAAAAAGGATTTGGTCTATTTCTATCCGGTCAATCCATCTAGTTAGAGGGAGGAATTGGGGAGAAGGTTCTTCGTTTGGCTTACTCCTCCGATTCCTTTGATACCCCCAAACTACTGTTATTTGAAGGTACTCCCCTAACTAGATATTCAATGGACAGTAAAGTTAATTAATAAAAAATAATCTCATTTTAGGCTCCAAAGAGTAAGTCAATCCTTAAGGCCAACGTCTACTCAATTTTAATTAGATTTGGGATTGAATGTGCATTCGGAATGTGATGGGCCATTTAGATGGGTTGTGCCTTTAAAATTAATTTCAATGTGTGTGCGTGCACAACCAGGTTTTCAAACA
This sequence comes from Thalassia testudinum, assembly GCA_037157565.1. NCBI lineage: Eukaryota > Viridiplantae > Streptophyta > Magnoliopsida > Alismatales > Hydrocharitaceae > Thalassia > Thalassia testudinum. The sequence goes on from JAZHRO010000014.1 coordinate 34,272,172, forward strand.
AGGTTATTCAATGATGTATCTTTTAGGGTTTAACCTTATTTAGTAGCTTTTAGAATTCAATTCTTAGGTTTATTCAATCAGGGTTTCGTGAGGCACATCAAGTTTTAGAAGCACAGGTGTAAGTATATTCCTTTAAAAACCAGAAGAGAAAATGGAGTGCCTGGCTTAAACCCTAAAAATTGAACCCTATGGAGTAGCTACTAGATGAATAAATTTTAAATTAAGTGGTATGTGCTAAAACATCTATTTTGATGAAACAAAATTATGCTTTACTGTGAACTAATCTTTTAGAATCATGCTCGCACAAATCAAGTCAATTATCCTCCACATGAGTCAAAGTGAAGATTCCGAAGAGTCAATGTATCTTCTAGTTTAAGTGTTTGAGTCTAGAAATTATGTACGAAACCTCAAAAATGTTTTCACGATTTTCTAAGTTGTAAAATCAACATTTAGACAGTATTGATTGATCAAAATATTAGAATTGATCGATCAAAATAGGAAGATTGGTCGACCAAACTAACCTTACGATCAAATCTAATTTTGTCGTAGTTTGATCAATCAAAATAAAAAATTGATCAACCAATTTGATTCGAATGATATTTTCTAACAGTCCAAAAATGCGTCGTTTTCACCTATAAATAGGGCTCCATGCCCCTCATTTCAAAATACACCTTGAAAAACATTTTAAAGAGAAAAAAGTCTTCCACTCCAATTCTTCCTCATACTTTCGTACTCATTCTCTATGCTCTTCAAAAGCAAGTCACTCTGTGCTTCTAAAAAGAAAACTTAATTTGCATATTTTAATTCCTTGAGGTTCCGTAGGAAAAAGAAAACTTAATTTGCATATTTTAATTCCTTGAGGTTCCGTAGGATTAATTTCTGTATTCATTTTATTTCGTTCATTTCATTTGTTGGGATCCATTGTATTGGGACTCTAGAGATTGTTGTGACTTCTCTTAGTAGGTAAAGAAGTGGTTTATAAGAGGTTGTATCACCCTTGTTCAAGTAGTATGTGATAGTGGATTGACTAACCTTACCTAGTCGGGAAAATCCTAAGCTAGGAGGGTTAGGTAGTGGATTTTACCCATGGGGGTTTCCACTAAAAATCGTTGTGTATATTATGGGATTATTTTTATTGTGCCATAATTTTTTACAATCGATATCACGCTTGATCCTATGTTTATGGCCAAGTAAGATCTGTGCAAGTAAGTCACACTCATGCCACTCCTTCATTTGGTATCAAAGTAAGGTTGCGAGAAGACGTCACAACTCAACTCGCAATGGCTTCACAAATCAAGTGCACTGAAGGGTAATCATCGAGTCGTCCCCCCTATTTTGATGGAATGGACTATGAGTATTGGAAGAAACGGGTGTAGGTCTTTCTCAAGTCAATGGATGCAGGCTCATGGAGTCTCATTCAAACAAAGTATGGGGATCCGAAGGTCAATGAGAAAGTTGTGTTAATAGCCGAACAAAAGAAGAAGATCAAAAGCAATGCCAAGGTGATGAATGCACTTTATTGTGCATCATCGAAGGGGGAATTCAACAGGATCTTAGCAGGCAAATCAACTCATGATATTTGGCACACCCTCACAGTGGCCTACGAGGGCAAAAATAAGGTTCAATTGGAAAACATGAAGAATAAAGACAAGGACACAAAAGAAAGCGACAAAAAGAAGAATTTCAAGAAAGCTTTCATAGAAACGTGGAAAGATAGCGATTCCAACATAGAGACCAACTTCGATGAATCGAATGACCACTACAACAGTATGCGGGTTTTACGATGGTTCAGAACCGTTGCCAAAAACTTATAAACCGTCGCCAGTCACCGTTGCAATATATCGCGTCGTTGTTTTCTTTTGGTGACGGTTACAATCACTTATCGTTGCCTTCTAAGCGTGCGTGCATACATGGAAGTGGGCTTTGACGACAGTTTTCAAACCATCACTAAAATGAATTACTAACGATTTTGAATTAATCGTTGCCAATTTTCTTGGCAAGAACCCAATTTACATGCTAAAAATTTCTATACTTTTAGGGACGGTTGTCGAAAAAACCATCCCCAATTGGGACAATTGAATAACCATTGCCAAATGTCAAGCAAAGTTATTGATCAATTAGCAATGGTTGTTAAACCATTGGCAGTAATGCTTTACCTTTTTTTAATGTAATTACACAAAGAAATCAGAAATGTATGAAAATAACGTAAATTTTTCAAAACATTCAATAGAAAGCAATTATATAATGAAACTAATTTCTCTCTATATATAAATGAGGTTCAAATATTACAATACTAACAAGAACAGGAAAAATATAAATGCATATACATTATGTTGCGACACCTATGCCACAAGCCCAAGAACCACCGTCATCATCGTTGCCACGCTTTGAAATGTGGAATGACAATTGATTATGTCCACCACCACCAACCCCCCTCGAAGATAGGACAAGACCTCCCACCGCTTGTTATGCTGCTCTAATAACTTCTCCTGGCACTCCATTCTACGCATGGCAGCCTGCAGCTGGGCGGTGACCTCCTCCAATCTTTTCTCTCGCTCCACATTTTGACGCTATAAGGTCTGAAGCTTGGTGCATATACTGTCATCGTGGGTGGATGAGGAGGAACCTTTCCTTCCATACCAGGCAGAGATCGTCGCACTCCCTGTGCTACGAACAAAGCCTCTATGCTCTAGAGGCATCACAATCTTGAAGGCCTCCTCTGGTGTGAGAGGGGTCTGCGGAACATTCCCGAAGGTCTCATCCGCAACCTCAAGAGGATGGATCAAATCCATCATACGTCCCTATAGATATATATATATATATATATATATTTGTAATTAGTTTTTATATAATTGAAATTAATGTAATTGACATTTATTTACTTACATGTGTCTCCTGGTATGTCGGATGTATCCATGCACATGGGTCGTCGAGTGTTTACTATGAGTTTGCTCATAGACTCCCACTCGATCTAACTAAGTACCCTTGTGCGCCTCCTGAAAATGAAGTAGTATTTTCATCTTATTTTAATTTAACTAAATTATTTTAATTTTATTTCAAATACTGAATTAATAAACTTACATATCTGTCCTGTAATGAGTCAATACTCATCCAACCCAAGCAATGGGTCTAGGCAGGAGCTCAGGCCCTGTTGGCCTTATTCTTCCTGATTTGCTCCTGTAAGAAATATAAATTTTATTACTAAAAGGTTATGTAATTATTCGTTATAAACTAAGTATAGAAATAAAATTCAAGACAATTTATTTAACTCTATCGCTAGATCACTCCAGTGCTTGCAACACTCCTTCCAGATGGAAGGCGCAATTGTAGGAGGCAAGTTTCTCGATGTCTCCTCATACGACTTATTGTTAAAATACTGAAATAATTTCACAAAATTTTATTAGAAAATTTTAATTATATATAAATAATTTAATAAATTTAGAATCTAAAATAATTTCATACCATACTCTTCATCTCCTCTCCATCCACAATGTATCCTGCTTGAATGCTGGAAGATAGCCTTAGGAGCATTGGAATTATCACCCCAATCAAAAGTGTCTTGTATTCAATAATATATAAATCGATTATAATTGTTATAAATGTGAACGAATGAATTTCACATTTATCCTGTAACTCCCCAATAATGGATGCCTTCAACCTCTTGGCGACCAACCTCTAGTCGAAGCAGGAATGTGGCACAGTTGCCTTAACAATCGTGGCTAATCGACTTGTAAAGCTGGGGTAGTTCTTCGCTTCCCTAGTTGCAGTAATGGACACCATAATCCTGGTGCCCTCGGGTAGTCTGTCGAGGTTTGCATTTCGTGTCAAACCTCACGTGCTTTTCCTAGCTGAAAACATGAATAAGCATATGATAAAAGATTAAATAGGTGAAATTAAATATAGTAACCTTTTGAATGAAATTATTTTAAATTCCTACTAACAATGATGCCTGCCTGAGTATCTGACATCAGAAAACACGCAAGTGTAATTTATGCATTGCAGCATGCATTGCGACATTAATTTTAATGAGAAAATGACTAGGTGAGACCAAATGTCAAACACGAGGAGACGTGAAATCAGATCAATTAATCACTTAGTTGTCACAAAATATTTCATTTGGTTTGCTTGCAAAAAGAGAATGAGAGAGAGATAGGGTTAGAAATAATAAGAAAATATGATTGCTAACTAGCTATGCATGAAAAGAAGGTAGAATAATATCATTAATTAAAACATGGAATATTGGAACCATGATTGGAACAACAAGACAACAATTGTGATAATGAATTCTATTATATTGAATGAGCATAAGAGAGAGAGCGATCTTCGTTTTCAATAAAAATTTTAACAAAAAATTGCGTGTCGATATAGTTCGTTGAGTGGTAGAAAATCGCTTTTCAAAATATTTAATGTTCAAAATCTAACCACAAAAATAGTTAATTCGTCTCCATAGGGAAGAATTAGCCTATTATACTAGTGAGTGGTGCCTCAATTATTCAGGAATCTCAACGGGTGTGCATGCTAATTCGTATAATTCGTTTTCAACATAAATCACCATTCTAAGCAATTGATAAAAAAAGTAGGTGTTTAAATTTAAAATCACCACAACCTAATATTCTGTTAACTAGTAATCTTGGCAATGATAATCAATGTAAATACTAATTTGTGGCAAAAGAAACCTTGTTCATTGCAATCAATATCCCATATTTCATAGCATTCATGAGAAGAATCTGGTTATAAGTAATTCACATAGAATAGAGGGATATTCATGCAAATGCACCTCAATAAACTAATGCCTCAAAAATAAGGGAATAGTAAATGGCAATGGCAAAATTCATAAATTTTAATTGGGTGGAAAACAGAGGTTTTTGCCTCTCTCCTACGTGCACATGCGTGGGTCGATGGCGACACGAACAACTTACTGCAGAGATGCGTTGCTACGAGAGCTTCGAGATGGCGGTTGTGGCATCGACGGAGGTGGCCAAAGTTGGCCAGCCGGTGGAGGCGAAGCTCGCCAGCGGCGGGCTTTGCATGCACGCACGTGGACTGCTGTGGCTTGCGTGGAGGCGTGGAAGGGGTTGGCGTGCTACGTGGAGATCCCCGATGACGTTGTTGTGGAGAACGGGTGGCCTGAGATGGTTGGTCGGCGAGGAGGTGGCTGCATGCTTTGGGTTCTTTTGCATGAAGAATTACAAAGGGGTCATGGAAAGGAAGAAGAGGAAGAGGAAGAAGACGAAGGAGCGAGGGTGGGTTTGGCTGCTATGGTGGCGTGCGCGGCTATGGCGTGACGGTTGTGCGCACGGCCTGTGGCGCGATGGTGGGCGTGCAAGGGTGCGTAAGGGAACGATGGTGGAGAAGGTGAAGAAGGAGAAAATGAAGAGGAAGGAGAAGATGGATGGCTGAGGGGGGGTTATGTTTAGTGGTATTGTGGCTGCACGCTGTCACCATGCAACCAGCGGGAGGGAGAAAGAGCAGAGGTGCAGCATGCCTAAGCCATAGTGCTCGCAGGGTCCATGGTGCACACAGTGTCCATAAGGTGCATTTGTTCCACGGTGATGGAGGAAGGAGGAGATCCCCGCAGGGGGGAAGGATTCTCAAGAAGATGGCCAGCCTTCCCTTTAAAAACTCCTCTATTTGTTTGTTTCTTCGGCCTGAAGCCTCTCCAACCACTCGGCGAACATCCCCAGTGGTTGGAACGACAAGATAAGTTTCGGTGGTTTTTCATTAGACGTCCAATAAATTATCCAGACATCTTAAAATGTGTAGAAAGCAGTGGTTCTCGATGGAGATTGTCAGACGTCCAAATTAAACTTCAGACGTCTTATAGAGTGATTTTGGCTATCTGCCTGATGTCTTCAGGTGTCATGTGCCTAGCCTACATCCACCAAATAAATTATATTACCATATCATTTGTTATTAAATGTGAAATTGATGCATGAAATTATATGCAGACTAAGGTAAATTATCATATTTCTCCTAGTCAATTAACAACTAGGAGCAAATAATTAAAGAGTACTTAGGCTAAATAATGGTCCACTAAAGTGGACTTATCATATGCCCCCATACCTAAGTTTTGATAGTCCCTAGCAAAAAGTGAAAAACAATGAAAGTAACCAAAAATGTTTCTTCTTTTCTTATTTAAAAAATTTAGAGATCCAAATAAATGTGAAGTGATAGTAGCCTAGGTAATGGATTCAAGTGAAAAGCCAACCTATATTCAAAGTTCGTACTTAGCCCTTGGTAAACATTTTATTAGGATAGGCAACTACTTCCCTAGGGGATAAAGCAGAAAATAATCTGTAGTTTGACCCCTATTTTTTGGCTTAGGTAGGAGCTACTGAGTTGAATGGATTTATATTTGGTAGCTCACACTCATCAGGTGCTACATATAGTCTAGTATTGCAGACTCTAGATCTCTAAACTATCAAACAAGTCAACTCAGAGAAAGGCTAAACACTGTGCTCTCTTTGTGTTCCCTTGTGCTCATTCACTCTCTCTTTTCTTTTTCTCTTTTTTCCTTCTTTCTTTTCTAAGATCACATATCTTACCAAATTTTTGTAAATGTACTCATTGTTTAGTGGCCTGACATGACATTCATACTTTAATTAAAGTTCTAATAACCCTACAACTAAGTTAGAAGTCCTCAGGCAGTATTCAGGCGATCAAAAATACTGAAAAGTAGGTATAGGTAATATTTGATGGATTGCAATGGATGTTTTTGTTGTTGTCTCAAAAACATCAATATATAATAGAAAAAATGACAAAAAGATGAAACTCCAAACTTGAACTCTTTTCTTTTTCTTTTTCTCTTTTTTTAAAAAATATAAATATTTCCTGCTCTTTTTTTTCTCTCTTTTTCTTCTTTTCTTTTTTTTTGTTTCAACTATTAACACAAAACGACGCATACTTTTATTTACGAGGCATTATTAGGAATAATGATTGTCAAGAGGATATTGTGTAACTTATTTGGATAGGACAGTCGTATTTATGACCTTTGACATTACTACCCTCCTTCAGCCGAGGACTCTATGAAGGATGGTTGTAACCATCCACCATAGTTATAGTTTTATTAGGACTCAATATATGTGTATCTGCCTTATTTGGTGACTCTCAAGAATTCACACAATGTTTGCACGTAGGAACACAGAGCGAAAGCTATGCCTAACTCTGAGGTATCATCATATAATTATCCAGAACTTAAGAGTCCTTGCACTAAACTTAGTGCACCAGTAATCTCTCTACTTTCTCCTAAAAAATAATAGGTGGATCTAATAGAAGATAGTATGCCTGACTCCCTATTAACTATCCAAGGGTTCAGTAGACTAAAAATGTTTATTGATTTTCTTCAAAGATCCATTACCCAGTCTACATGCAAGTGAAGTAACTGTACTGAATTCTCAACTTAAGAAATAATTTAAGAAGAAAATCTTTAATGACACCTCCTTGACAAAGATGTTTTGTTAGGACTAACCAATTTACCCCAAGAAATGAGAGATTTTTTTTTTTATGCTAATGCACCTAACCTAAATGCATGAATACTACCTAAAAATGCAAAATGCACCCTCTATGCCTAAATCCTACAATGTCCTCATTGTAAAATTAAAACAGGGATAGAAAGGAAGGAAATCACTTGATGATGGTGTTATTCTAAATGCTGGGTTGCCTCCTAACAAGCGCTGCATTTTCTGTTGGCAACCAGACTTATAGGAAACCTCTAAGTCTGGTTCCAGACAGATAGAGTTAGGCCTTAAAAATATGCATAACAGCGTGGGCCTAGAAAATAGGTAGCTACTAATGTTGGCGAGTTGATGATGCAATGTTATCTCAAATGCTCGCCAGAAGACATGAAAGCAGAGAACCTCGTAGGCTACCTGGGGAGGTCTAGGAATAACGAGAGGAACATGAGAAGGGACCTCCCGAAATGGAATAAGTGGAGGATAACAAGGGTCCTCCAAAGCAGGAAGGGTTTTAAAAGATATAAACATAATTAGTTCAAACCCTTAAATGGAAAGACTAAATGTACAAGCATCAATCCACACTCGCCATTCTACCCGAGGATGTACTGGCATGATATACTCCCTAGAAAGAATGTATATGAGCAGAGATTTGAGCCGAGGATTAGGTAAGGAATCTACAGGTTGCTTGAGTGATTGGGTGGTAAGTATTAAGTCCAAAGAGGGCTTAGTCTATTTAGGTTCCATTCCCAATAAGAATTCGTCTTCCACATCCTTACCTAACTTCATTGTTTTATAAACCTCCAACTGCTCCTCTACAATAGATGAGTCATGAATAGAATTCAATATCTCATTAGTAGACTCATGATCAACATGCTTTGATGACAGTTGGGTTTCCTAGGAAGTAGCGAGATTACAATTATCATCAAATCCATCCCTGGGTTCTTTCTTATCAATTACATTGTTTGTGGGGACTTTGTGTGCTACTTCATTATCCTTAATATCTTAGGAGGATTATCATCTTTAATGTTATGGAGAAAGCCTATATCACTAAATTCTTTGTTCTTCTTGGGACGTAAATCTTGAATTGATGTATATTATCCCTGAGAGTCTCCCCTAGGCTTCTCACTATTATGTTCATCCTCCAATATCAACTCCTAGTTTTGCGGAGGATGACTCTCAAAATCAAAAGAAGGAAGGAATCCAGATTTCACCAGATTATTTATATCCTTAGGGGGTAAGTCATCGAATAACACATAATCCCCCTGTGATTCACTCTAGATTCTAAGGCCAGGTTCCTCCATTGGGTTATCATCCTCCTCTAAAATAGACTCTTTGTACCCCTAAGACCAAAATTGATCCAATTCATCCTCCATTCCCTTAGGGTCACCTTCATTGGGCACAGTTAAATCCTCAAAATGTTGGATGATAGGTGTTGATTCCCTAAGTGGAGGGTCAAGATTAGGCTCACTAAGGTTAGAATGGGGTTCCACCAAATGATTAATAGGGGAAGTGATATAAACAATACGACCTTGACCCGGGTTATCAGGGGTAAGGAAAATACTGTCATTAAGGTCAAGGTCCTCAAGAGGTACCACCTTCTCTTTCTTTTGACTCCAATATAGCTTCGGTGGATAATCACTAGGATCGTTCTCCTCTAGAGGCCATGTCTCATGGGGAGATTCTAAGTGATAGCTACTTAAAATGGGATCCCTATTGTTATTGGTTTCCTCAGAATTATTTTCATGATCACAGTTGTATGGGTAGGAATCAAAATCACTAGTAAGAGCGTAGCTAAGTTGTCTAATTTCCTTGTTCAATTGTTGACTATTCCTCAACATCTCTCCCATAGACTCCATCATTTCTTTTTGTTGTTTCTACATTTCTATCATAAAAGAGGAGAGACTATTGCTATCAGATTGGGGAGGATAGTCAATCTCAGGCTCTGGTTGCTTAAGGGTATCGGTCCAACCTCGATAAGGAAAATCATAAAGGTGGGGGGGGGGGGGGTGCTTGCATAGTAGTGGGGATTCCATGGGTGGAAAATCCCATTCCTAGGCTTTGCTCAAAAGTGGGAGCTATTGGGTCAGTACTTCCAGGATAGGAATATGATTGATCCCATGAATTATCATTGTACCCATCAAAGGATGGATCCGCTTGGGGCATGGGATCCTGGTTAACAGATGGGAAGTATTGACTCTGATAATCTGAATAATAGGAGTAAGGGTGATCCATTTCTTTAAGCCAAACAGGTTTAACTCTCTTAGGATTTAGAAGAAATCAGAACAAAAGCAGAAACTTCCTAGAGTTCTACCACTGTCAAAACAAACGCAATACAGTGGGATCTATTTTTAGTAGATTCTCGGTCTTAGAATTAGGTGTTCAGTTGGTGGCCAAACAAGTTTTGTAAGAATTATGCTTCCTAGGCCAACCTTCGTTGGTGCCTACAACCTACTTGCAAGGGATGGAAGTCTTGAATCGAGCTCACGCACGAGGAACCAAAGTAACTTGGTGGATAGGCTTATTGATTTTCAACTAACTTCCCTTGTGGTGCAAAAGAGGAGAGGTAGAAATTTATCTAGTGACCTTATGTAGGATGTGCACAGTGTCTCAGGTGTGCAACACAAGTTCGCATTTTGAATTTTGAAATCTCGCAAACAAGATCCTTTTGCACACAATTTCAAGTCACAGATTTTAAGGTCCAACCTCTTAGCAGTCCCAATTTTTAAAGTGACCAATGAATTAATTCGATTCAAAGACTTTAGTGGTCTTAGATTTAAGTCCAATGCAGATGCATGACAGGTAATTAATGCTTAAGAGAAGACGTACCTTACTCCAGCTTTCTTCAATGTAAGGATGTATGCGATGCAGTAAAGATAAACTAGATGCTGCTCATTCAGTCCTAGATGGTCTCCTTATTGATATGCAGCTTCTAGCAGGCAGTTCAATTTTTTATATATATTTTTAATAATATTAAGCAAACAAACCTAATCTAACTAACTAACTAACTAATCTACCTATACGCAGTTCAAATAAACCTTAATCTAAATAAAATGGGAACACACTCCCGAAAATACGCTCCCACATACAAGAGTGATAAGAAATAAAAAGCACTGAGAACACATTCTCAAAAATGCCCAACACGGGTCCAAAAGACAGAACTTAAATGCCTAATGTTTATCTAGCCTAAATCTAATGTCTAATCTCTGATTAAATCAGGAAAGGCTCCTCCGTACGCCTTCATGTGTGTGGGATCAAGGCCCACAAGCACCCATTACTGGCCTCCAGGTGGCGTCAAGATCCACCAAAAATATCATCTCCACCGAGCGCACCCACCATGTTCATATTTTGTTTTTACATAGAAAAAGATCAACAGTTAGTAATTCAGAAAAGCTTAAGAAATAGCATAAAAATGACAAAAATTCATTGAAAAATTAATAGTCATGTTTCCTCCCCAACAACTGCGTCATTTGAAAGAGTAATTTTCATTTTCGATAAAAATTTTAACATAAAATGATGTGTCGTTATAGTTCATTACGTGGTAGAAAATCGCTTTTCAAAACATTTAATGTTCAAAATCTAATCACGAAAATAGTTAGGTCATCTCCATAGGGAGGAATTAGCATATTATACTAGTGAGTGGTGCCTCAATTATTTGGGAATCTCAATGGGTATGCATGCTAATTCGTATAATTTGTTTTCAACATAAATCATCATTCTAAGCAATTGATAAAAAAAGCAAGTGTTTAAATGTAAAATCACCACAACCTAATATTCTGTTAACTAGTAATCTTGGCAATGATAATCAACGTAAATACTAATTTGCGGTAAAAGCGGCCTTGTTCATTGCAATCAATATCCCATATTTCATAGCTTTCATGAGAAGAATCTGGTTATAAGTAATTCACATAGAATAGAGGGATATTCATGCAAATGCACCTCAATAAACTAATGCCTCAAAAACAAGGGAATAGTAAATGGCAATGGCAAAATTCGTAAATTTTAATTGGGTGAAAAATAGAGGTTTTTGCCTCCTTCGTGCGCACGCGTGGGTTGATGACAGCATGAATAGCTTGCAGCAGAGGTGTGTTGCGATGAGGGCTTCGAGATGGCGGTCATGGCGTCAATGAAGGTGGCTGGAGTTGACCTGTGGGTGGAGGCGAAGCTTGCCGGCGGTGGGCTTTGCGTGCACGTGCATGGACTACTATTGCTTGCATGGAGGCATGGAAGGGGTTGGCGTGCTGTGTGGAGATCCTCGAAGGCGTTGTTGTGGAGAACGGGTGGCCAGAGATGGCCGGTCGGCGAGGAGGTGGTTGCAAGCTTTGGGTTCTTTTCGCGTGAAGAGTTGCAGAGGGCACGTGGAAAGGAAGAAGACGAAGACGAAGAAGAAGCAAGGGCGGGAGTGGGTTTGGCTACTGTGGTGGCGTGCGCGCAGCGCGTGCGCGGCTGTAGTGTAATGGTGGCGCGCGTGGCCGGTGGCACGATGGCGTGCGTGCAAGGTTGCGCAAGGGAATGATGGTGGAGAAGGTGAAGAAGAAGAAAATGAAGAGGAAGGAGAAGATGGATTGCTGAGGGGGGTTATGTTCGATGGTATTGTGGTTGCATGCTGTCACTGTGCAACTGCCAAGAGGGAGAAAGAGCAGAGGTGCAGCATGCCTAAGCCACAATGCTCGCAGGGTCCATGGTGCGTGCAGTGTCTACAAGGTGCATTTGTTCCACGGTGATGGAGGAAGGAGGAGATCCCCGCAGGGGGGAAGGATTCTCAAGAAGATGGCCAGCCTTCCCTTTAAAAACTCCTTCATTTGTTTGTTTCTTTGGCCTGAAGCCTCTCCAACTACTCGGTGAACATCCCGAGTGGTTAGAACAGCAAGATAAGTTCCTGTGGTTTTTCATCAGACATCCAATAAATTATCCAGACATCTTAAAATGTGTAGAAAGTAGTGGTTCTCGATGGGGATTCTCAAACGTCCAAATTAAACTTCAGACGTCTTGTAGAGTGATTTTGGTTGTGCCTAATGTCTTCAGGTGTCATGTGCCTAGCCTGCATCCACCAAATAAATTATATTACCATATCATATGTTATTAAATGTAAAATTGACACATAAAATTATATGCAGACTAAGATAAATTACCAATATTCTCCTAGTCAATTAACAACTAAGAGCAAATAATTAAAGAGTACTTAGGCTAAATAATGGTCCACTGTTGAATGGCGGATGACTATGCTATCGAAATTGGTTTTGAAAACCTGTCGTAGTTTGAGTAGCAAAGAAATCCATTCAAAAAATAAAATTTATATCGAAAAATCTGTAAAGAAATCCCGAGTCGAACACAGGGAGGCTACGTCGGTCAAAATTCACAATTATATTTTTGTGTTTTTGTTTAAAGGGCATAATAATCACAATGAAATTGAATCAATATAAATAATAAGAGAGAGAACATTCACTTGATATTGCAAAATATTTTCACAAGCGAGAAATGATTACACTAGAAAGCAAGAAATTATTACAACTAGAAAGTATGAAAATTCTACTCTAGAAAGCAGTAAAAAGAATGGGAGAGAGAAGTTATCCTCCTCAACGATAGCTTGGAGGACAAGTTGGATGGGACAACGCCTGGAAGACGAGGAATAGAGTGGGAAGAAGGAGGACGAAGGAGGAAGAACGGGAACGAGGTAGCACGTCGTCGTCGTTGCGGGATCCACTTTCGGAACTGGGGCGAAAACTTGGTTTTAGCACTTAAGGAGCATCCCGGGTGTGGGACAAGCTTCTCTTGAGCTTTGGAGAGGGAGAGAGAAGGAAGGGATGAGAAATCTGTATGGTAGGGGTCTCCTTTTATAGTTGCAAGGAGTGGGGGCATTTTGGACATTACAACATGAAAAACATTAATTCAGGACCTTTAGTGATGGATTTATTCGTCACTAAAGGCCTGAACGTGGCCGACGTGCGCACCGCTCGCGCGCCCCCTCGCCTCTGCGCTCTTCAACGCTCGCGCACGTTCGCGCTCGCTCAGCCGTTCGATCAAGAGATCAGATGGCTTAAACTGCTTACGCTCGAGCTGCGCGCCCGTGTGCGATTGCACGTAAGCGCCACGTGTCTGATCGTGCGTGGACGCTATCGCTCGATCTCCGCCGCTGGATGCGCATCGTACGACTCCAATCGCATTCCCACTTGCAGCGAATGCGGGCTCGAACGTGCATCGCTCGCTCGCGTAGTGCTCTCGACTGATGTGCTATGCGTAGCTTTGTGTCGCACGGAGAGTTTTACGCACGGCCGATCTCGGCCGTTGGATCTTCATCCGATGTTCGAGATCAAGCGTTGCTTGCGCCTTCAGAAGAGGAGAGCGCTGGATGAGCGGTGTCATGGCACGATCTTGGCCATTAGATGGGTATCCAACGGCTAAGATTTGTCAAGCGGGTGAAGAAAAGCTGCTGTCGGTGCTGGGCGGCTATGATGGTGCCACGTGGCGCCATCTAGGTCGTCCATCTTATGAGTGTTGTAGATGGTGCCACGGGTGTCGGATTGAACCGATTTTTGCACCGTTAGGCTACGATTGTCGAACCGAATCCATCTGCGTGGTCGGATTTGTCATCTGAGATGCGGATTAACACTATCTTGGCCCTTGCTCTTTAGGGTTCTTCCGTCTCTATCTGGTGCTACGGATGTCCGATTAGGGTGATCTTGGAGTCGTTGAACTCCAATCATCGCCCTGATCAGATCTGTACGGTTGGATCTTCGATCCGAGGCCTCGATTAAAAAGTCACCCTGTCCGTGACCATAAAAAGAGATTATTACTATACAATTTATACAAGTTGACCTAAATTCATGATTATGCATGTTATGCACTATTTACAATGTATAATGCTATTGTGACACTAAGAACATGCATTAATAGACATTTTAAGTTAATTAAATGTATGCATATCACACCCCCATGCCTATCTTTTGCTAGTCCCTAGCAAAAGCTACATGCTATTTATAAAAGAATTAGGTTGGGCTACTTAGACAAAAATCATTTTCAACATTAAGAAATTTTTACTTAAAACCTGAACTTTCAAAGACACAACAGCGTCTGGGTATCTGCTAAAATGTTGACCGCTTCAAGCCCTCGCCTTATTCAAAGAAAAATCTCTTTTTCTGCTTTCTAATTTTTTGGATTTTTAAGTTTAAGGTTAAAGGGTGGCATTCTACGGCCACTCAACCTACCCAAGATTTGATGAGAACCATAAGTACTAAGTATCTTATTGTGAATGTGATAAACTCATTGATCGGTAATTAGAATGGACTTCGGGTTTCTACACCTCTAGGTGACCTTAAAAAGAGAGTTCTGCCTAAAGGTGTATCTTTACGATCGGTAGCTTTTTCCCTACTTTTATTTCTAATGGAGTCAACACAAGGGTGAGTCCAATGTATATCTCCCTGGCTTATTCTACTTCTCTGCTTCTTCCTAAGTATTTTGGAAATTTTTAATGCATTTCTTGAGCTGGGTTCTGGACAACAGGTCGATGAGCTGTTACCACCAATAACTTACTAGCCATACTCATGCGATGAAGTGTTGGTTATTTCTTTTATTTTTCTTTCTTTTCTCCTTTTTCTTTTTCTTCTTTTTTTTTCTTTTTCCTTTTTGACTTTATTTTTCTTTTTAAGTAGGTGACTTCTTTGGTCTAAGATTTACCTAAAGGCAGCAAGAAGAGAGTGGTTCAGTGACTGGGCTCTAGATAACTTACCTATGAGCTGTTACCCACGATAACTTGTCAGCCATATCACCCTAGCAGGTTCATTAGCTACCTAATTTCCGTTAAAATCGCTGAACAACAAGTCAGTGACGAGATAGTGTGTAGATGCTTAGACTTAAAGTTCCCTCAAATCATAGGGCGGGTTGATAAGTAGTGTAGTTATCACCCAAACTTATTTAATCAAATTAAAATAGAATTCAGGATGACGAGGACTCGAAAAACAAATCAACATTTTAGTGGATACCTGGGTTGATTAAGCCCAAAGACCTGAATGGTCTTAGTGTTCAGATCTTATTGTAATATTTCCTAAGATTGAAAAGTCCTAATGTTCAAGTATTCTTTCCTAATTCAATTTTTTTTTCATGTATATATAAGAAGAGAAATAGAATTTACAAGAATTTCACAGAGTTGACAAAATGATTCAGAAATGAATCCACCCTCCCATGCCTAGTTGATGCAATATCCACATTCAGAATAAAAGACATGAAAGGAGGGGTAGAGTACGGAAGATATCACCTAAATATGAATCTCGGGTCAGCTTTGAGTCAAACTGTACAACTGCTAAGTTTAATGTCGTCAGCTAGGCGAAGTCCAGCCAAAGAAGTCACAACATGGCTAAAGCAACCGTATCTGAGACGGGTTCTGGAATACTACGGTCAATAACGGGCTTCAGACGTTGACCATTGACTTTGAATGAATTACCTGTCTTTAGGTCAACATCTCCATTTGGAAATATATGATCGATAATGAACAGGTTGTTCCACTTCGACCTAAGTTTGCTGGGAAAGAGCTTAAGTCGAGAATCAAATAGCCAGACCTTCTGGTTCGGCTCAAAGCTCTTGCGGGAAATTAATTGGTCATGTAGGGCTTTTGTCCGAGCCTTGTAGATCTTGACATTCTCATAAGCATCATTTCTAAGCTCCTCCACCTCAGATAGTTGGAATTTCCTGATCTTCCTGGCTAAACTCAGATCTATATTGCTTTGCTTGATTGCTCAGAATGCCTTATGTTCAATTTCTACGGGAAAATGTCACGCCTTTCCATACACTAGACGAAACGGAGACATGCCGATGGGCTTTCTATACGCCATATGGTAGCCCAAAGAGTGTCCTCAAGCTTTTGAGTCCAGTCTTTGCGATCAGGCCTAACCGTTTTCTGCAGAATGTTCTTGATCTCCCGATTGGAGATCTCAGCCTGTCCATTCGTCTGGGGATGGTAAGGTGTGGAGATTCAATGATTAACCCCATATTTTGCCAACAAATTACGGAACTGGACATTAGTAAAATGAGTGCCACCATCGCTGATGATGGCCCTCGGAATCCCAAACCTGCTGAAGATGTTCTTGACAAAATCGATGACCACCTTGTGGTCATTGGTTCAGGTGGGAATCGCTTCGATCTATTTGGACACGTAATCAACAGCGACGAGAATGTACTGATGTCCAAATGAAGGGAGGAAGGATCCCATGAAATCGATGCCCCAAACGTCGGAGATTTCGACAGGAAGAATCGGGTTTAGGGGCATTATATCTCTCTTAGTTATGCTCCCAAGTGCTTGGCATTGGGAACACGACCTCAGGAATTCTTAGGCATACTTGAATAAAGATGGCCAATAAAATCCAGATTGCAAAATTTTTACAACCGTCTTTTTCCCGAAGAAGTGTCCGCCACACGTAGATGCTTGGTAGAACTCAAGTATACTGTTGAATTCGTTCTCCGAAACACATCGGCAAATAATCTGATCAGAGCCAATACGGTACAGTTCAGGGTCCTCCCATAAATAATATTTGGCCTCATATTTAAGTCTATCCCATTGTTGCTTGGTCTAATCCTGGGGGATTTACCAATGGCCAAATAATTAACGATGTTGCCAAACCACGGGGTTTGGACACCTGAAACTGTAAGGATGGTTTCGTCTGGAAAAGTATCAGCAATCGGAATGTCCAGACGAGAAGAATCACTCAGAAGTCTCGACAGATGATTCGCCACCACATTCTGTACCCCAGATTTATCCTTGATTTCAAGATCAAATTCTTGAAGCAGAGGAATCTAACGAATAAGCCAGGGTCTGGCATCCTTTTTGGCCAAGAGATGTCTCAAGGCCGAGGGGTCGGTATATATGATGACGTGAGATCCTAAGAGATAAGCCCTGAATTTCTCCAAAGCAAATACTACGGCTAGTAATTCCTTCTCAGTAATAGTGTAATTCCTCTGGGCCTCGTCCAGAGTTTTACTAGCGTAATAGATAACAGAGGGCTTCCTATCAACTTTCTGAACCAAAACAGCCCCGATCGCGTAATTAGAAGTGTTGGCCATGATCTCAAAAGGGGCTATCCAAATCGGTGGTTGCAACACCGAAGCACAAGTGACTGCCATTTTAAGAAAATCAAATGCCTTACTACATGATTCATCGAAATCAAACGGCATTTCTTTGGCAAGAAGATTGGTCAGAGGACGAGCAACCTTCGAAAAATCCTTGATGAATCTCTTGTAGAATTTCACACGACCAAGAAATGATCGAATTTATTTAACAGATGTGGGGGGAGGAAGTTTGGCGATAGCATCAACCTTAGCTTTATCCACTTCAATTCCCCATTCAAAGATTACATGACCCAAGACGATGCCTTCTTGTGTCATGAAATAACTCTTTTCCCAGCTAAGGACCAGTCTTGTTTTTATGCATCGTTTAAGAATCATTTCAAGATTAGCTAGACAAGAATCAAACAATTCTCCAAAAATAGAGAAATCATCCATGAAGACTTCCATAAACTCTCCCACCATGTCAGAGAATATGGCCAGCATACACCTTTGAAAAGTCACAGGTGCATTGCATAAGTCGAATGGCATCCTACGGAAGGCAAAGGTTCCATAGGGACAGGTGAAAGTCATTTTTTCCTGATCCTCGGGATGGATAGGAACTTGATTGTATCCCAAGTAACCATCAAGAAAATAGAAGTACTTCTGCTCGACTAATCTTTCCAAGATTTGATCAATGAAAGGCAGAGGGAAATGATCCTTTTTCGTGGTCGTGTTCAGCTTCCTGTAATTGATACAAACCCTCCAAGAGGAAGCTGAACGAGTTGTGATAGATTCTCCTTTCTCATTAGTCACAACAGTAATCCCAACTTTCTTGGGAACAATCTGCACGGGACTTACCCAAGGACTATCAGAGATCGGATAAATGATTCTTGCATCGAGCCACTTAATAATCTCCTTCTTGACCACTTCTCGCATATTTGGATTTAATCTTCTCTGCATCTGGCAAGAAGGGCGGGATCAATCTTCCAAAAATATTCTGTGATTGCAATAAGATGGCTCGATCCCCCTAAGGTCATGAATGGTCCAACCAATTACCTCCTTGTGTTCCTTCAGAACCTTAATCAGTTTAATCTCCTTCTCCTTTGTTAATTTAGCATTGACAATGACATGGAGCATCTTATGTGGTCCTAAAAACTAATATTTCAGATTCTCAGGCAATGGTTTCAGTTCAAGCTGGGACGGGTTAATGATTGAAGGTAAGGAAGATGTTGATGAAAACTCATCAAGAGGAAGAGGTTGAGAGTGAACAAAATCAATAACCTCTTCAGAAGATAGCGGGTCTGCCATAGAGGGTTGTAGGTCCAATTCATCATGAAAGGAGGAACTTTCAAATGTAGAAACCATCATACAAGTCTCAATATCCATATTATCGTCCTCAAGTTCCTCAATAAATTCACAATTCTTGAATTTATTAATCGACTTAAAAATATCCAATTTCATTCTTTGATCCCCAAAGGCGATTTCCATACTACTGCTTTCACAGTTAATGTTGGCTTTAGCGGTAGCCAGGAACGGACACCCCAGAATAATGGGCGTGTTCTTCAGATTTTCAGATACATCCATGTCAAGGACAAGGAAATCTATAGTAAAATAAAAATCCTTAACCTTAACAAGAACATCTTCAATAACGCCTCACGGATTTGTGACCGAATGGTCCACTAACTACAACGTTACTGAAGTCGGCCGAAGTCCATTTAATCTGAACTTCTCGTAAAGAGAAGTTGGAATTAGGTTGATGGATGCACCCAGATCCAGCAGTGCTCTCTCAAAAGTGTAATCTCCGATGAGACAAGAAATCAAAGGAGCACCTGGATCTCTCTTTTTCTGAGGGAGGTGGTGCAGGGTAACAGAACTAGCCTGCTCGGAGAGTACCACCTTCCTCGGAACAGATTCTCTCAACTTATGCTTCTGTGTACATAAATCCTTTAAAAATTTTGCATAAGCTGGTATATGTTTGATAGTGTCAAGGAGCAGGATATTGATCTCGACATTCTTGAAAATATTCAGAAGCTCCTCATTGCTATCAACAGACTTCTTCTTCTTTGATCTAAACAAGGGCTCAGAAAAAGGAACATGAGTCGAATCTTTGGAATCAGGTTCCTGAGCCTTGATTTCTTCTCCAGAGTTCTTCATTCTCTCCTCAGGTTCTTCAGGATTCGGTAAATCAGAACAGTGTGGTTGTGGATCCTGAGTTTGTTTACCACTCCTCAAGGTAACAGAATTTGCAAATGCATACGAGTTTGGGTCTTGGGGAGGGTTAGGAAAGATTGGAGGGGCTTCATTAGCCAAGAACCGTTGATATACGGAAGAAGAAGAAGAGGAAGGACTCTGCTCAACCACCTGAGCATGTGCGTGTGGGTCCCTCTGATTCCCGTACCCATGGGCTTGATTGCCCGGATTCAGGATATTTCGTGGGTTGGGTATGGGTTGAGATGGTAGAGATCTAGGTTGACAAGAATTAGCTATGAGCCTGGTTTGCAAGTTGTCCAGCGAGGTTTTCATTTGCTGCATGAGCTGGAGCATAGATCCTTGCATCTCTACCATCTGTCGGTTCAAATCAGCCTGCCCTACAGGTTGACGGACGTTCCAAGCTGGCTGATTGACCTGATTCAGAGGCAATTGAGTATAAACATGACCCTGACCCATTGGTCGTTGCGGAGCATAGTTGCTGGGTCAGAATTGGGTTTGCTACCCTGAGTTTTTCCAGAAGAAGTTAGGGTGGTTTCCTTAACCTGAATTATAAGTATTGGAGTAAGGGTTGGATCTAACATTCTCCTGTACAGCACAAATATCCTCATAGGGTGAGGATGGAGAGAAAGAAAGGGAAGGATCAGAGAAATTGGGATCAAAGGCCCCAGTTTGGAACCCGTGGGGTTCCGAATCACAGGTTGAGCGGCATCAAGTTGATTAACGAAATCCCGTCCAGAAGGAGCTTGCAATGAATGGAATCCCGAATTCTGGGATTGAGTGGATCGAGAGTTGTTCATTGAGTTTCCAGCCATCCACTCCTCCATTCTCTTAGCAACCAAGTCCACCTTATTAAGTTTATTACAAATCAATTCCATGTCGAATGAATGAGAGTCGTGGACTTCATTAACATTCGATCTGGGCTATTGGGACCAGTTAAAAGTATTCATGAAGGCATAATTGATTGAATTCTCGCTCATCTCCTCAAACAAATCGTGCACGCTATCTGCGTCTTTGTTGAAGAAATTACCTCCACAAGAAGCGTCCACGTGATTTCTGAGTTGCTCAGTCAGCCCGTGGTAGAAAATCTGCACGAGTTTCCATTTCGGCACCTTGTGGTGTGGACACCGCCGCAATAGGTCCTGGAATCACTCCCAGGCAACATGAAACTGCTCCCCCGGCCGCTGAGTAAAGGTAGTAATTGCCTGTTTCAAAGCATTGGTACGTCTGACAGGGAAGAATTTCTTTAGAAAAGCCAATTTCAACTCATTCTAAGTTGCAATTGGTCTTCCTATAGTCCTATACCAATGAACGGCTTTATCCCTAAGAGAGTGGGGGAAGAGCCTCATGATCATTTGCTCCTCATTCACGTTTCACGCCTTGGTAGTCTGGACCAAAGTGGTCTAGTCCTCCAAGTGCTAAAACGGATCTTCAGAGCCAAGCCTATGGAAATGTTTGATCAGGCTTAACACC
This sequence comes from Thalassia testudinum, assembly GCA_037157565.1. NCBI lineage: Eukaryota > Viridiplantae > Streptophyta > Magnoliopsida > Alismatales > Hydrocharitaceae > Thalassia > Thalassia testudinum. The sequence goes on from JAZHRO010000014.1 coordinate 34,293,336, forward strand.
TGGGGCTTGATTTCTACGTCTTCGGCAAGAATCTAGACGCTGGGACGTTCCCCGTAATTTGAAGGATCATAAAAATCCTTCAAGGGCTGAGCACCTTGCATTGTCTAGAACCATTTTTGCATTCTCTGCATTTGTTCTAGCTACCTTCGAAATACCTCCTGTGGATCCTACGGCAGAGGAGGCTGTTGATCGACCATGGGATCAATTTGGCCAAAATCCAATCTACGCCTCCTAGAATACTCTAGTGGTCCTTCCAATCGGGGATTGAATGACCTTCTTCCCATCATAAACTAGGAAAAGGTCGAAAGGACTGGGGATAAGAATCCTGCAGCACAACATAACAAGCCTGTCCTTAAGTGAGGTAGCCTAAGGATCTACAGACTCTCAGAACCCGCCTTAAGATTATAAACGATCTACTCTACTTGTGTCTACTCAACCCAACCAGTTAGAAGGACGGATTGGGGAGAAGTTTCTTCCTCGGCTTGCCCCTCCAGTTTCTAATGTACCCCCCAACCGCGGTCGTTTGACGCTACTCCCCTAGCTAGACATCAGATTGATCAATGCAAGCAGGTTAATCATAAACAATCTCAGACTAGGCCCCAAAGAACGAATCAATCCTTAAGGCCAACGTCTACTTGATTTTATTGAGGCCTGGGATTGTAGTGCTTATGAAATGTGGTGGGCCTTTAAAGTGGGTTGTGCCCTTAATGATTAATTGAGTATGTGTAAGTGCGTGCACAACCAGGATTTTCAAGCAAGATTATTTATGATGAGTAGATTTTAATGTTCAAATCTTGCTTAAGTAGCTTTTAGGGTTAAGAATTAGGTTAAATTCAATCAAGTTTGAGGCAAACCAGGTTTTCAAGCACGGGTGAAGATTACTTTCCTTTTAAAATTAGAAATAAAGTGGAGTGCCTGATATGAACCTAGATTGAAAACCCTAAGAGGAAGCTACTTGGTGAGTTGATTTTATGTTGAGTGGTGTGGCCCAAACAACTCAAACAATTGGCCACAATTGTAATTGGCCACAATTGTACCACTGAATTAGGCACACGAAAATGATTATCCTAGAATGATTTCTACTCTTTTATGTGTTGATTTGGGTGTACCAGTTCCACAAATCAGAATCTAGATGAGTAGAAGAAAATCAATTAGGTTAAGTGCCTTGAATGTAGGTGTATGTTGTGTGTATGTTGAATTACCCCACAAAAATATCTTTTTATCTTTTTTATATGCGATGATGAAATGAATGTGGGTAGAAATCCAAACAACCAAACTAATCCTAGGATCTATGCAAACACCTAGATTAATTGAATTTGAATTTAATGTGATGAAATGGAATCTATGGAGGGGGAAGAATGGGGAGCACTTACAGTCATCATCAACTGCACTTTACTCTGATCTACCGCTTGACGATTCCCTGATAGAGGTATCTGCAAAACAATAAACACAAGATAAAGCAAGTTAGAAGACAGTAAAGTGCGTGAAATGCGAAAAGAAGATCGGAAAATCGTTGCCTCTCCGACAATGGCACCAAAATGTTGAATGGCGGATGACTGTGCTATCGGAATTGGTTTTGAAAACCTGTTGTAGTTCGAGTAACAAAGAAATCCGTTCAACAAATAAAATTTACACTAAAAAATATGTAAAGAAATCCTGGGTCGAACACAGGGAGGCTACATTGATCAAAATTTGTAATTATATTTTTGTGTTTTTGTTGAAAGGGCAGAATAATCATAATGGAATGGAATCAATATAAAAATAAGAGAGAGAAAGAGAGAACATTCACTTGATATTGCAAAATATTTTTACAACTAAGAAAGTGAGAAATGATTATACTAGAAAGCGAGAAATTACTACAGCTAGAAAGCAGAAAAATTCTACTCTAGAAAGTAGTAGAAAGAACGGGAGCGAGAAGTTATCCTCCTCTACGATCGCCTGGAGGATCAGCCGGACGAGACAACGCCTAGAAGATGAGGAATGGAGCGGGAAGGAGGACGAAGTAGGAAGAATGGGAATGAGGTAGCACGTCATCGTCGTCGTGGGATCTGCTTTCGAAACGGGGGCAAAAACTTGGCTTTAGCTGTTGAGGAGCATCCCAGGTGTGGGATAGGCCTCTCTTGAGCTTTGGAGAGGGAGAGAGAAGGAAGGGTTGAGAAATCCGTATGGTAGGGGTCTCCTTTTATAGTTGCAAGGAGTGGGGGCATTTTGGACATTACAACATGAAAACATTAATTCAGAACCTTTAGTGACGGATTTATCCGTCACTAAAGGCCTGAACGTGGACGACATGCGCGCCGCTCGTGCGCCCCCTCGCCTCCGCGCTCTTCAACACTTGCGCACGTTCGCGCACGCTCAACCATCCAATCAAGAGATCAGATGGCTTAAACTACCTACGCTCGCACCACGCGCCCACGTGCGATCGCGTGTAGGTGCCGCACATCTGATCACGCATGGGTGCTATCTCTCGATCTTCGCCGCTAGATGCGCATCGTGCAGCTCCAATCGCGCACCCACTCGCAATGAATGCGGGCTCGAACGTGCGTCGCGCGCTCGCGTAGCGCGCTCGACCGCTGCGCTATGTGTAGCTTTGTGTCGCACGGAGAGTTTTGCACACGACCAATCTCTGCCGTTGGATCTTCATCCGACGGTCGAGATCAAGCATTGCTTACACCTTCAAAAGAGGAGAGCGCTGGATGAGCGGTGGCGTGGCACGATCTCAGCCGTTGGATGGGCATCCAACGACTGAGATTTGTTGAGTAGGTGAAGAAGAAAAGCTGTGACCGGTGTTGGGCGGCTATTATGGCACCACGTGACGCCTTCTAGGCCATCCATCTTTTGAGTGTTGTAGATGGTGCCACGGGTGTCGGATTGGATCGATTTTCGTGCCGTTAGGTTGCGATCGTCGATCCGAATCCATCCGTGCAGTTAGATTTGTTGTCTAAGGTGAGGATTAACACTATCTTGGCCCTTGCTCTTTAGGGTTCCTCGATCTCTATTTGCTGCTACGGATGTCCGATTAGGGTGATCTTGGAGTCGTTGAACTCCAATCATTGCCCTGATCATTTCCATACGGTTGGATGTTTGATCCGAGGCCCCGACCAAAAAGTCGTCCTGTCCCTGACCATAAAGGGAGGTGATTACTATACAATTTATACAACTTGACCTAAATGCATGATTATGCATGTTATGCACTATTTACATTGTATAATGCTAATGTGACACTAAGAACATGCATTAACAGACATTTTAGGTTAATCGGATGTATGCACATCATCCACTAAAGTGGACTTATCAATAAGTGTCTTGCAAATTCTAACAATAAGGCTAGAGGAATGCTTAAACAATCATAAACATTAAGCTAAGGAAGAACAAATGCGACAAAATGGAGAGGCGAGGCAGCCACGGCGATGGAAGGGCTTCCGTCGGTGGCTTGATAGCTCCGGGACCTTGCTTTGAAGCTATGGAGGTGGGGCACATGCTTTGTAGAAGATAGGGAGAGATAGATGTTTATGAATGGAGGGTTGTAGACCTCTTTATAGTGGAAGAAAGGTGGCCAAAATAGGTATCGCACCATTAGCGATAGCTAGCTACAAACATTGCTATAGGCCAGCTCACCTACCTACTGTCCTCCATGCACACGTGAATAGTAGCCACGGTAGTTCGATCTGCATGTGCATTTTCTCAGCCATCTAATCAAGGATCAACAACTGAGATCACGCCTCACCCGCATGTATGATTGCACGTTGGATCAGGCGTTGGATGGGTACATGCATCCAACGCACGAAATCGTGCCATGTCGTGCCTTCAAAGCCATTCGATGGAAGATCCGGCGGTCGAATTTCGCCACCACTCACGCTGTGAATTTTGAGCCTCGCAAGGGCTCAAACCCACATTTGCTGATCCTGTCCTGAGGCATGGACCAATGCGCTATCCCCGCACTTTGGTCGAGTTCTTGTGCATCTGCTCATGCACGCGCTCTCAGCCGTCTGATCAAGGATCGACGGCTAAGATCACTTGATGAATGAGAGCTGGATGAGAGCTGTGGGTTGTGGATGCGTGGATGCGCGACACGTGGCCGGCTTTGGGCCGTTGATTTGATATTTTTTGGACTTGTTGTGGGAGCTACGAAGGTTGGATTGAAGTGATTTGGGTCTGTTGGAGTCTGTTCGTTAATTCAGATCCATCCGTGAGATTCAATTGCTCTTCTGGGACCTGTTTCAATATGTACTTGTACAGCAGATCATTAAACATTAATTCTAAGCAATCTTAACATAATATATATGCAATGTTTCCAAGCCTACTATAATATGACATTAATGCACATGTGTCTTCAAAATTTGACTCTAAATGATATAATTAACACTAATAATTGTAAAGTCATCATACATCCATGCCCACCCCTAGCAAGGTGAACTTAATTGCTATTTACAACTAGAATCAAGTATCGATCACTCTGGCACCAGTTACTTGTCACAGGAGGAAATTTCTACTAAGAACTTAACCTACAAAGACTTAACAGCACCCGAGTGCCTGCTAAAATGCAGATCGCCCAAGTCCTTGCCCTATCTATATAGAAGCAAATATATTTTTTTTCTTTTTCATCTTTTCTAAATTTTTTTGGATTTCGGAGCTGAGAGTTTCAAGATAACTTTTTACGGCTACCCAACTCACCCAAGACTCGAAAAGGACTTTAAGTACTAAGCATCTTATTGTGAAAATTACGATAGACTCACTCAACGGAAATTAAAACGGACTTCGGGTTTCTACACCCCTAGGTGACCCGAAAATGAAAATGCTGCCTAAAGGTGTATCCATCTGATTGGTAGCTTTCTCCCTACTTTTATATTTATGGGGTCAACACAAGGGCAAACCCAGTGTATATCTCCCCGAATTATTCTACTTCCCTACTTCTTCCCTAAGTGTTTTGGGATTTTCTTTTGTGCGTTTTATGAGCTGGGATCTGGACAAATGGCCAATGGGCTATTACCAAAGATAACTTGTCAGCCATACTCGTGCGGCGAAGTGTGGCTTATTTCTCTTTTTTTTCTTTTTCTCCTTTTGCTATCATCATTTTGTTCTTTTCTTTCCTTTAAGTAGGTGGCTTCCTGATCTAAGATTTACCTAAAGGCAATGATAAAAGAGAATGGTCTTGTGGCTGGGCTCTGGACAATTGGCCAATGGGTTGTTACCCACGACAGCTTGCTAGTCATACCACTTTAGAAGGTTCATTAGCTACTCAATTTTCATTAGAACAGCTAAAGAGTGAGTCAGTGCAAAACGTGTGTAGATGCTTAGACTAAAAGTCCTCCCATGTTAGAGGGTGGGTTGATAAGTCGTATACTTATCTCCCTACTTTATTGACCAGATTAATATAAATTAAGGTGACAAGGACTCGAGAACAAGCTTACATTTTAGTGGACACCTAGACTGATTAAGCTTGAAGACCTAAAGAGTCTAAGTGTTCAGATCCTTAACATATCATTTCCTAAAGTTGTCAAGCTCTTAATGCCTAAGTTTTTTTTTCCTAATTCATTTTTCCTCTCTTTTTTTTCTTAAGAAGATAATTCAAGCTAACAGTATGTACTCAGAACATATGAATTACCACCCCCCATGCCTAAGTTGGACAATATCTGTTGGTGCTAGAGCACCACGATCATTTATTTTGATGATAACAAAACATGTGTTATTTAACATTTGCAATTGGAGTCCTAGATTTCAGGTCAATTGCAAATGTGGACGTGTTTAGACGGAACTCGAGCTCGCATCCAGGATGGATTAGAGGAGCTTAATGAAGAACAGAGGAGGTTCGCGTGGAGTGACAGATTGAAGATAGAAGACAAGAAGAATAGGATAGATTCTTTTTAATCCTTTCTTGTATCTCTTGTCTTTATTTTCTTGCTCTTTTTTTTTTCCTTAGAATATTGTTAAAGAGCCTCAAAGTACCCTAACAGTAGTCCTAGGAACACCGGCACAACCCTAGGATACTTAGGTTTTCTGTAGAATACGTAGAAAACCAATATAGGGTTCAAACAGCACTTCCAGACGTCTAATTCCCAAATCAGACGTCTGATAAAGTATTTTAAGACGTATGACTGTTGTTTCAGACGTCTGATATCTGTTAGGCTGGACATTCCTAGTTCTGTCTGATGAAATCAGACGTCCTGACCTTATACCAGACGTCTTAGGAGACGTCTGATGGACTTGCCAGACGTCCAGATAGTGGACCGTTGGCTGGCTTAGTAGACACTCAAGAGTATGACCGTTAGAGCCTTATTAGACGTCCTTAGGCCTTTCCAGACGTCTGATAAATAACCGTTTTGCCTCGGCGGACCCAAAATCTCTTCTCAGAGATTTTCTAGCCGTTGCAACGTTTGGGAAATCCATTCCCATAGTAAAAGTAGGTTTCCAAACGTCCAGACATAGTGCCAGACGTCCTATATGTCGTCTGATGGACTTGCACAAAAACCCTGTTTAGATCTGATCCAAGTCAGGAAGAGACCCGCCCAAAATCAGACGTCTGACCTTTAAATCAGACGTCTTAAAGAGAACTTCCAGACGTCTGATGCCAGAATTAGACGTCTGATAAGTCTGTCAGAACAATGATTGTTCCTGATTTCGGGCTGATTCTCTTAGGCTTTGTTCCCAACGGCTATAGAACATTTCCTAAGCCTTCCAAAGCCTTCCTAAGGCCTCTATAAATAGAGGGGAACCTTTGCAACACAAATACACACTAAGAAACACCTAGAGACACCAGGATACGCAAGAAACAATTTGTATTACAATTTCCACTCTCTTGTGTCCTAGCTAGCTCTTGCTCTCCAAGCTCAAGCTCCATTCCCTTGAGAGCATCAAGCCTTCGCGCACCCGCTCTCCCGCCGTTGTTCACGAGAGCGAAGTTGCGCCGTTGCGTGGCTCACGCACCCGCATCATCCTCGATGCACTCCTTGCAAAGGGGCGTTTCCTATTTCCTATAGAAGCTAGGTTTAAATTCCTTTGTTGGCTCTATAGGATTACTTGTTGTTTATTTTATCTTTGTTATTTAGTTGGGTATTCACTTTGCGAATTCCCATCTCCTTCGTGGGACAAAATCCTTCTTGTGGAGAGAAGGGGTTGAGGAACGCTACCCTCGTACTTGTAGTGTGGTTGTACTGAGGTTGAATCACCCTCGTTTTAAAGTGATTCTGTTAGTGGATTTGATCAACTAGGTTGATCGGAAAATCCTAACTCGAGAGGGTTAGGTGGTGGTTTTCACCCGATTTGGGTTTCCACCTAAAAATCTTTGTGTACTTGTGCGATTGATTTTTTGTGAGATTGCTTTATATTTTATTTCCGCATTTTATTACGTCACCCCTCCTGGTAGGGTCGGAACTTACAGTTGGTATCAGAGCAGGTTTTCCGCCTACAGGAGTAACATCCGCGGAAAGATCACATGGAGGGAAGCTGTTCCACAAACAGGATTTCCGAGGGGCAGTCCACAACCCGTCCGCCGTTCTTCGACGGGAGCAACTACCCCTACTGGAAGTTGCAGATGAAGACGTGGCTTCAAGCCACTGATTTCATAGTCTGGGCCAGGTGCGAGACCCCCTTCGACATCCCAGAGAAACCCGCCGGAGGATACTCGCAACAGCAGATCCGGGAGCTCTCTCTCAACGTGAAAACAATGAACGCGTTGTATTGCGCGCTCAGCTCAGAGGAGTTCAACAGAATCTCGCAATGCGCCACCGCATACGAGATCTGGCACACACTTGAGGTAACTCATGAAGGTACCTCTAAGGTAAAAACTTCTAAACTCAATTTACTTTCACAAGAATTTGAGGCTTTTTCTATGAAATCTAACGAAACTTTAAGTGAGATGAACACTGGGTTCACTCTCATAGTAAACAATTTAAAAGCTTTAGGGAAGACCTTCATCAAGGGGGAGCTTCAAGGAAAGCTTCTTCGTTCCCTTGGACCGGAGTGGGAACAGAAAGTCACCGCCATCGAGGAGGCGAATGAAGTAGAGGAGCTCAACAAGGAAGATCTCCTAGGCAATCTAATGGCCTACGAGACAAAGTTAAAGCAGAAGAAGAAGGATACACCGGAGCCAAAACTGAAGAAGACTCTCGCCTTCAGAGCCGTGTCGGATAGCAAGGTAAGTTCCGACGACGAAGACTTTAGAATTTTACTTAAAAATTTTTCCAAGTTTTGTAGGGAATTAAAGAAAGAGAAAAAGGAGAAGAAGGAAAGCCCGAGATGTTGCTACCACTGCAACGAGAAAGGGCACCTACGACCAGAGTGCCCTCTTCTCAAAAAGGAGAAGAAAAAGGAAAAGGAAAAGAAATCTAAGAAGAAGGCGTTCCAAGCCACTTGGGACGATTCCAGCTCGGAGGAAGAAGAAGAAGAAAAAGAAGAAACCGCTTGCTTTGGTTTCATTGCCAGAGGAAGCAACGGTGACAGCGAAAGAGGAAGTGACGACTCCGACAACGAGGTAAATTTCGATTTACAAGAAGCTTTTAATGAACTATTTGAGATTAGTAAATCACTAAAAATAGAAAACAAAAGCATGAAGAAGAACCTTAGTTTTCTTAAAAATGAAAATGATAGGTTAGAAAAATAACTTAAGGACATAGAAGCTAGTCCTAGAATTGATAACCTATTATTAGAAAATCAAGACCTCATCAATGAAAATAATAAATTGATTGAGGAAAATGATAGTCTAAAGTTAGAAATCTCTAATTTAAAGACTAAGATGAGTATTATAGAAAAAGAAATTGCATGTCTTAGGGAAAACTCCAACAAATTAATCAATAAAGTAGATAATTTTTATAGCCCTAAGGTTGAGAAAGGATCTCCATCAAGGAGACTCGCTAACAGATCCGGATCCAGGCCCACTTGGATACCAAAGAAAGAATTAGAATCTTGTTTTGTAGGATTCAGGGATAATTACAACACAAAAGACTGGACCTACAAACTCAAAGCTGGTCAACTCAAGTTGGGAGAACCAAGGAGTAGACCAAGGAGGAGAACAAGAAGACCGACGAGACGGCGAACAAGCGACGGACCCGCTGCACGTCGACCACCAGATTGGAGACCGGCGCCAATGCCAGGGCCTCCAAGCTACGGATGGGAGCCCCATCCGATGTGGCATCCACCACCACCATTCGGGCCATTTTATTGGCCATGGTAGGTGAGGTAAAATTCTTAACCCTATCTTTTTATAAGCATTTAGATAGGGGGAGTTAAAAAATGATGAGCTAATTGTCAATTTTTAAGGGGGAGATGTAAGGTAGCTAAATTTCCTTTAGTAAGGGGGAGAAAAATAATAGCTATCTTGTTACAAAAAGGGGGAGAATATCACTTTTGTTAAAATAAATTCATAGAAGAGCATGTCTTAAGGTGAAGTTATAAGAATTTTAAAACCAATCAAACCTTTTTGATAATGTCAAAAAGGGGGAGGATTTTTATGCATTATTTACGGTTTTGTCATCATCAAAAAGGGGGAGATTGTTGGTGCTAGAGCACTACGATCATTTGTTTTGATAATAACAAAACATGTGTTATTTAACATTTGCAATTTGAGTCCTAGATTTTAGGTCAATTGCAAATGTGGACATGTTTAGACGGAACTCGAGCTCGCATCCAGGATGGATTAGAGGAGCTTAATGAAGAACAGAGGAGGTTCGCGTGGAGCGACAGATTGAAGATAGAAGACAAGAAGAATAGGATAGATTCTTTTTAATCCTTTCTTGTATCTCTTGTCTTTATTTTCTTACTCTTTTTATTTTCCTTAGAATATTGTTAAAGAGCCTCAAAGTACCCTAACAGTAGTCCTAGGAACACCGACACAACCCTAGGATACTTAGGTTTTCTGTAGAATACTTAGAAAACCAATATAGGGTTCAAACAGCACTTCCAGACGTCTAATTCCCAAATCAGACGTCTGATAAAGTATTTTAAGACGTCTGACTGTTGTTTCAGACATCTGATATCTGTTAGGCTGGACATTCCTAGTTCTGTCTGATGAAATCAGACGTCCTGACCTTATACCAGACGTCTTAGAAGACGTCTGATGGACTTGCCAGACGTCCAGATAGTGGACCGTTGGCTAGCTTAGCAGACACTCAAGAGTATGACCATTAGAGCCTTATCAGACGTCCTTAGGCCTTTCCAGACGTCTGATAAATGACCGTTTTGCCTCGGCTGACCCAAAATCTCTTCTCAGAGATTTTCTAGCCGTTGCAACGTTTGGAAAATCCATTCCCACAGTAAAAGTAGGTTTCCAGACGTCCAGACATAGTGCCAAACGTCCTATATGTCGTCTGATGGACTTGCACAAAAACCATGTTTAGATCTGATCCAAGTCAGGAAGAGACCCGCCCAAAATCAGACGTCTGACCTTTAAATCAGACGTCTTAAAGAGAACTTCCAGACGTCTGATGCCAGAATTAGACGTCTGATAAGTCTGTCAGAACAATGATTGTTCCTGATTTCGGGCTGATTCTCTTAGGCTTTATTCCCAACGGCTATAGAACCTTTCCTAAGCCTTCCAAAGCCTTCCTAAGGCCTCTATAAATAGAGGTGAACCTTTGCAACACAAATACACACTAAGAAACACCTAGAGATACCAAGATACACAAGAAATAATTTGTATTACACTTTCCACTCTCTTGTGTCCTAGCTAGCTCTTGCTCTCCAAGCTCAAGCTCCATTCCCTTGAGAGCATCAATCCTTCGCGCACCCGCTCTCCCGCCGTTGTTCACGAGAGCGAAGTTGCGCCGTTGCGTGACTCACGCACCCGCGTCATCCTCGACGCACTCCTTGCAAAGGGGAGTTTCCTATTTCCTATAGAAGCTAAGTTTAAATTCCTTTGTTGGCTCTATAGGATTACTTGTTTATTTTATCTTTGTTATTTAGTTGGGTATTCACTTTGCGAATTCCCGTCTCCTTCGTGGGACAAAATCCTTCTCGTGGAGAGAAGGGGTTGAGGAACGCTACCCTCGTACTTGTAGCGTGGTTGTACTGAGGTTGAATCACCCTCGTTTTAAAGTGATTCTGTTAGTGGATTTGATCAACTAGGTTGATCAGAAAATCCTAACTCGAGAGGGTTAGGTGGTGGTTTTCACCCGGTTTGGGTTTCCACCTAAAAATCTTTGTGTACTTGTGCGATTGATTTTTTGTGAGATTACTTTATATTTTATTTTCGCATTTTATTACGTCACCCCTCCTGGTAGGGCCAAACCTACAATATCCTCATTGGAAGATAAATACATGCAAGGGAGTAAGGAAAGAAATCACCTGAGTTTCAGCTATGTATCCAGTCAGCCTAAATCCTCTGGGTTGCCTCCCAGGAAGCTCTGAGTTTAGTGCCTTCAGTTGGGCACAGTACACAGGAAACAAAGGATCAATCAGTTGAATGGTCTTGCTCAAGAAGGGGAAGATATAATCAGCTAGACCTAGAGTCAAAAGTCCGCAGATGCAGACTAGATATGGTGTAGTCCCATTCCTAAGGGATGGGAACTCAGAAAGTTTTTGGTCATGCATGCCTTAGTTCATTCATCTCTTTTCCTTTGGGTGTGTAGACCAGAATTTTGCTTGGACGAATGTAACCCTAATCTATAATATCAGACATTTAGATTGTCAGAGTAAGCAGCTCTTGTCCTTAGAAAATTATGTTCGAGGTGATGATGAAGCATAGGGTTTTTATTCCTCCCTAGATCTAAGTCATAAAGGTCATAGCGGTCCTAACAAGAGGTCAGTGGCTTAATCAACTTAGGGCCCCTGCAGTCAACATTTCCTTCTTTAATTTTATTGCCCTCAGGGGGGGTCACTTCTGTGTCCATCCAAAAATTTGATTTCAACAAAATGTTCTCTTCTTCCTCTAGATGTTTGGAATCCAAAGGTTTAGCCAACTCCACATTGGTTGCGTTAACATCTTTGAGACTTGGGTTAGCTACAAAGGAATGTGTCTGATCATTCATAATTGATTCGGATGGGTCAAAGTGAAGATCCTCCCAATCCTCAATCATGATTTCTCTGTCTAATTCCTTATAACCATTAGAGCCTGAAATCTTGTTCATTTCTTCCAAATCATAGTCAATCATCAGGGAAGAACTCGTAATGGAGTTAATTTCATCATTCATATCATGCTCCAGTTCTTCCCATTACCTTTCCTTTAAATCCATGATGGGGTCCTTAAGTATTTCACAATCAAAGTGTTCAGAGTCAGATTCCCCATCCCTAAATCTTGATGTCCCTATTACTAAATTATTATCATTAAATTCAGGGACATTGACCCTAATCTTATCCTTCAAATTTCCTTGGGGTGTTTCATCCTCATTTTCCATCATTTGTGTTCCAAAGGATCCTCAATGCTTTCCACCGTTGGGGGAGTATTGATAGTGGACTACACCAATTTTGAGCAACTAGGTGTGGTCTAATCAATTATCATAAGGTCTTGTTCAATTGTCTCTAAGAAAGAAGTATCTTTCATCTCTTTTCATTGACCCTCTTCATCCAATTGTTGGAGCATGTTAAGCATTCTTTGTTTCATCTCAACCAATCTTTGGTTCTGGTTATACAGATTCAACTGAATATCGCAAAGAGTTGACTGAGTGTCGTTGGGTTTCCCTTGGGTTTCTTTCATATTGTACTTAGGGTTAAGGGGTTATGGTTGAGGATGTGTAGCAGAGTCCATACTGGGATTTAAGTTTTTAGGTGGGTCCTCTATCTTTTCATTTTCAGGGTCTAATTCCTTAAGAGGCAGCATTTTCTATTTAATTTTACTCCAGAATAATTGAGGTTCTAAGTCCTCCTCTCAGTCAAATTCTTCATCAGGGGTCTAAAATGGGTGTTGATCATACTTGGTTTGCCCAGGTTTATCATCATCATCATTTGATTTTCATTTTTTTAAAATCCCTTCCAATTCATAGGTCAAGTAGGAGAGATCTTTGAATTCAGATGACCTATCATGGTTATTGTCCATGGAAAGGGTAGGGGTCTTGGTGTTCTCATAAAATGTAGGTCCTATCAGATTGGTTAGTGGGTAGGTTGGGCCTAAAAGCGGAGTCATCATAAGGAGAATCATAATCAAGATAAGAATCCCCAAGGTTTGGATCATACCCCTAAGTGGGTGGGTTGGATGTATCACAATAAGAGGTTGGTGTGGGTTGGGTAAAATTGGGATAAGAGGGGTATTCGGAGTACTTAGGTCCTGGGTTATATCCCCAACTAAGTGGCTGGCTATCCCAAGTAAAATGTGAATACAGTCTACTTGGGTTGGAATACAAATTATTTTGCGGATAGTTTGGGAAGGAAGGATAGGCATTGAAATCCATGGTTTGGAAGAAGTGGAGGGATAAGGGAAGAATAGATGAGAGAATTAAGTGTGCACAATCAAGCAAACAAAACTAAGCCCTATAGTGTAGACCTAGGTGACTTATGTTTCAGAAATAAACTCCGACCACACAACGAATTTGGTGTTGTCCTTATTCTTGAAGGTGGTAAAGTTGGGAAGGTGAAGCAGGGGGAGCATGTCTCGAGGGCCACTAATTATCGCAAAACCCTTGCTTACTTAAGTCGTTTGATAATCGGGCCTCCCAACTTAGCACCTTTTGAAGCAAGAAAACGTCACTAATTCGCAATGTGTTCAAGAAAATACCCTGAAATAGACTTGAATCCTAGGGCCAACGTCTACTCAATATTTATTTGGGTTGGGTTAGTGCTTGTGTTTAAGGTACATGATGAGGTGTTGTTGGGGGTTGTGCCTCTTAATTACTTCAATTGAACTTGTATGTGCACTTCAACAAAACATGATTTTCAAGCAAGGTTTTTTTTAAGATGTAGTGTCTTTTAATGATTCGTCCTTGCTTTAGTGCTTTTTAGGGTTGAAATTCCTCAATCTATTCAAGCAATGTTTGTAGTTGGCACATAAAGTTTTGCACACATGAGTGACAGTAAATTTCCTTTTTGAGCAAAATATGTGGCCCTAGAAAAATAACCCTAATGCATTCACCCTAAAGTTCATGCGATTCTACCAGGTGAGTTGACTTTAGATTGAGTGGTGCGGCCCAATCCAAGACATGGGTGGCTTCGCAAACTCCACTCAAAAGGCAAAACACTCAAAAGGATTTTCGAAGGATATTAAAGTGTTAAGAGAATAGGTTTTTTTCTTTTTTCGGGTGGTGGGTTTAAGATGTGGGCCAAGTAATCATTCACCACGCCATTTTTTTCTTTTTAGATTTTATTTTAAGTAAGCAAACAAGCAAACATTCTATCCTAATGTTCATGCATTTTTTTTAAATATGGGATGATGAAACTACTGTGGATTGAGTGGTACTCACCAAACTCTTCACCGTACTTTACTCCCAATCTACCGTCTTGGGATGCACTCTCGTCACTTTCACGCCAGATTCCTGTAATCAATCAATAGAAAGAGAGAAAAGTGAGTCAGAAATGTGAACATCAATGAAAGGATAGAAGTGACTAAAAAAATCCATTGCCTTCCCGGCAACGGCGCCAAAAATTGGTGTCAAGAATCGCGTTAGGTTAATTCGTTCGCTGTAGTAGTACGCTTACGACATCAATTTTAATGAGAAGATGATTAGGTGAGTCCAAGTGTCGAACACGAGGAGTGAAATCAGATCAATTAGTCACTTAGTTGTCACAAAATATTTCATTTGGTTTGCTTGCGAAAAGAGAATGAGAGAGAGAGAGGATAGGGATAGAAATCCATAGGAGAATATGATTGCTAACTAGCTATGCATGAAAAGAAGGCAGAATAATATTGTTAATTATAACATGGAATATTGAAACCTTGATTGGAACAAGACAACAATTGTGATAACGAATTCTATTATATTGAATAAACATAAGTGCCTTGCAAATTCTAACAATAAAGCTAGAGGAATGCGTAAATAATCATAAACATTAAGCTAAGGAAGAACAAATGAGACAAAATGGAGAGGTGAGGCAGCTACGGCACTAGAGGGGCTTCCGTTGGCTGCTCGACAGCTCTGGGACCTTACTTTGAAGCTTTATGGAGGTGGGGAATGTGCTTGGTAGAAGATAGGAAGAGATAGATGCCCATGAATGGAGGGGTGTATGCCTCTTTATAGTGGAAGAAAGACGACCAAAATAGGTATCGCACCATTAGCGACAGCCAGGACATCACTGTAGGCTAACTACAAACGTTGCTGTAGGCCAGCTCACCTGCCCGCTGTCCTCCGCATGCATGTGAACAGTGGCCGCACGAGGGCGATCCGTGTGCTTGCTTTCTCAGTTGTCCGATCAAGGATCAACGACTAAGATCGTGCCTTGCTCACCCTTTAGATCGTGCCCCGCCAGCACGTATGATGGCACGTTGGATCGGGCGTTGGATGGGCTTGTGCATTCGACGCGTGAAATCATATCACGTCATGCTTTCAAAGCCATTCAATGGAGATCCAGCGGCCAAATTTCGCCGTTGCTCGTGCTCAACAAATTTTGAGCCTCGCGAGGACTTGAACTCGCATCTGCTGGTCATGTGCTGAGGCATGGACCAACACGCTACCCCTGCACATTGGTCGAGTTCTTATGCATCCACCTACGTGCTCTCAGTCGTCCGATCAAGGATCGACGGCTGAGATTGCTTGATGAATGAGCGTCGAATGAGAGTAGTGGGTTGTGGATGTGTGGATGCGCAACACATGGCTAGCTTTGGGCCATTGATCATCAGATCAACGGCCAGAATTTCCCAAACTTGTTGTGGGAGCTACGGAGGTCGAATTGAAGTGATTTTGGGTTCATTGGACTTCGTTCGTCAATCCGGTTTCATCCGTGCGGTCTGATTGCTCATCTAAGACCTGTTTCAATATGTACTTGTACAACAGGTCATTAAACATTAATTCTAAGCAATCTTAACATAATATGCATGCAATGTTTCCAAGCCCACTATAATATGATGTTAATGCACATGTGCCCTCAAAATTTGACTCTAAATGATATAATTGACACTAATAATTGTAGAGTCATCAGTATTAGGCTGCTGCAACTTGCCAGCCTAAGTATCTATTTCCTGTGATGTGCTAGCTTGAGTATCTAACTACTTAAAAGGCTGCTCTACCTCCTCATCCACAGCCTCCTGCTAACCTAGCAACTCCTCAGGATGGGTCTCAAGTTGAGGATTCAACTCAACATCATGGGTATCTGGGGCTGACAACTGACCTCTACAAAAAGCGTGACGGTACTGGGCTAAACTATGTGGAGGGAGGTACTGGAGATAGTGGGAGGGAATCTCGACATAATGGGTATCAGGAGGCTAGGAAACATGAGGTTGTTGAGACTGTGCCTCCTCCTTAACCTAATGCGTAGGTGGTGGTCTACCCTGATGGCCCCCCTCTTATGTGGCTTCATCTTCACATAAATAAAAATAAAATTAGGTAAACATATATTGGAAAATGTAAATGATAAAAGGAAAAAATGTAAACAATTATTTTTAAAAAAGTAACTAAATTTAAATTGAGTTCATTAGAAAATAAATGCTCTTATACCTTAAAAATCAATATCTATTGCACTGAGACCTATTTCTGCTTCCATTGGAATTTCTTGATATGCTTCAAATGCAACAGAAATTTCATTATCTTCTTTCTCATCAAAGAAATCACGAGGCATGATTTTTACTAGTATAATCTACCCATTCTTGCTATTATCAAGTACATAAAAAACTTGTGATACTTGGCAGGCTAGTATGAATGGTTCAGCCATTTGAAGAATTCGACGGTTCTTATTTAAACTGATGAAACCATGTTTATTATCTTTTTTGAAACCAATCCCTTCCTTGAAAAGATCAAACCAATCACACTTAAAAGAAACCACCCTGCGTCAAATCTGAAACACATCTCCACGATTTCAATGATTTGCCCATAGTAGCCATCACAGCCCGTTCCAATATCTCAACTGATAAGAACTCCAGCCTATTGTGATGTCTTTACATCATCGATTGAATTTATTCTAAACCTAAAATCATTAATTTTATAACCAAAATGATAATATCCATAACTCAACAAAGTCTCGCATATTACCTCAAAGTCATCAACCCAATGTGGGTCCTTGTTTTCTTTCATTCGATACACATACTGCTTAAACCAATCAAGGAATTGTAGCCCTTGAATGGCATGAGGTGAAGATTGTTTAAATTCATCGAAAAAAGGATCGACATTGGGAATCTGTTTCAAGATATATAAGTGAGCTAACTATTGATCCATTAAATTGATCATTCTGTATTCTATGTGTAGGATAGACCTTCCCCTCATATCAAAAATTATTAGAAAATCATCATTTATTTCGTTGTCTCCCCCATCAAAATTCCTCTCCAGTAAATTAAATCTGTTGTCGACATTATCCATGTACATAGCACAGAAGTTTATGCATTCTTCTAAAAGGTAGCCTAAGATGATTGACCCCTCTAGCTTAGCTTTATTTAAAATGTAATCTTTTAGCTTCTTCAACTGGATACATCCATCTATACTGTACAGACCCACCAACTCTTGCTTCTTTTGCAAGATGTCTCATCAGTTGCACCATGACATCAAAGAAAGCGAGGGGAAAATTTTGTTTCATTTTGCAAAGTGTAATTACAATTTGATCATTCCAACAATCTAGACTTTCACAGTTCAAAGTCTTCGAGCAAATGACTTTAAAAAATTGACTCATCTCCATGAATGAATCAACCACTAAATCGGCAACACTCTATGAATAGCTAATGGCAACAAAATGTGCATGTAAACATGTGAATCGTGACTTTTCAATCCACTGATCTTCTTCTAAACTTCATTCACACAATGCGAGAGCTTTGAAGAAAACCCATCTGGGACTTTAATTCCTTTCCAAAAAAGAGAATATCTTGTCCCTCTGTCCTTGTTGTAGACTATACGTTGCTGGTGGCATTTCTTCTTCGGTGACATGTAGCTCAGGATGGATACCCAATTTCTTCATATCATTTCTTGATCTTAACGTGTCTTTAGGATTCTTTGTTAAATTCAAGACGTCTAAGATGTTTTCCATGATATTTTTCTCAATATGCATGACATTAAGATTGTGACGTATTGTAAGATCTAAACAATACAGAAGCTCCATGAAGAAGATGCTTTTCTTCTTAAAACCAGAGTCCTTCAATGCCATCAAATCTTTCCTAAAGGGCGACCTAGTCATGCGTTGGCAAGCTTTTCTAATTTTTCCATTACTTTAGTCCCTGACAGTCGAATGGAATTTGTCGACAACTTATTTCTCAAAATCCGGTTGGAATATCAACAAGTTATATCGTCAAATCTATCCTTAAACTGTGCACCCCACCATCTATGCTCAATTGGAAGAAATCTATGGTGACCTAAATATCCAAATTTATTACTTTCAAGTAGTCGCAAATAATGTATATCTTCCATACATACTGGGCAGGTAAACTTCCCTTTCGTACTCCATCCAGAAAGATTCATTTACACTAGAAAGACATTAATGGTCCACAGCAAAGCCCTGTACATCTGAAAGAATTCTTTATTCTTTGCATTATACGTCTGAACACCATCGTGCCATAATTGTTTCAATTCATCTACTAACGGTTGTAAATAGACGTCAATTGCATTTTCTGGTTGCTTAGGACCTGGGATTATGAGGGTCAACATCATAAACGAAGATCACATGCATAGCCAAGGAGGTAAGTTGTTAGTAACAATCATGACTGGCCATATAGAGTGTGACAGATATATGTTCTTAAATGGATTAAACCTGTCGCTTAGAAGTCTCAATCTAACATTACGCGAATCCTCTACAAAAGATAAATGTCTGCTATCGAAGTTTTTCCACTCCTCTGAATCAGTTAGATGGTGAATAAGACCGTCCCCTGACTTGTTTTCATGATGCCACCTCATCAACATTGCAGACCTAGTAGAAAAAAATAGTTGTTGCAACCTTGGAATTAATGGAAAGTAACGAAGAACCTTTATGTCTTGTTTCCTCTCTCCTTTATATCTTTCCTTACCACAATTTGGGCAGGAAGTCAGGCTAGCGTACTCGTTTCTATATAACACGCAATCATTGGGACATGTGTGAATCTTCTCACAATTCATACCAAGTACGTGGATTTGCTTCTTGGCTTCATACCATGACTCTGGCACACTACTGGGATTATTCAACAACTCCCATATAAATTGAAGCACCTCCAACATCATTTTCATTGTAGTTCTATTTATAACTTTTATCTAAAATAATCTCAACAGGAAGGACAGTCTCGACATTGAACTTATTCTAGGTGCGATAAACTCCTCAACTGCTTTCATAGCATCATAAAACTGATTACAGCTTTTAAGTCCTTCCTCATCATTTGTAATATCAAGATCAGCCTCTCTCATCTCATGCAGCATCTTATCGATTTGATTATCATTGTCTTCCTCATCATCACAATCATCAACTTCCACTGTAATCCGTGTCATCTTATGCCGATTCCTCACCATGTGTAGTCCACTTCATGTAATGCTGCCATCAACCATTATAGATCACATGCTCTAGAACCGTGTTCTTATCTTGGACAAATCCATTGAAACACTTCCTACACAGATAGAATATTTTCTCCAAAAATTCTCCACATCTGTATTGTTTCCTATCTTCATAGAAGGCCCAATCTAGGAATGAGATCACTCCACTCTTATACTTAAGGTAATCCAAATTCCTCAAACCAATCCAAGACTTGTTTATGATAACCTAAAATTTTATTGCAAACAACCCGCAAGTTAGGAGCAAATCTTCGGAAGGTATTTGTATTTTAAAGAAGATTTTCACTTGATAGCCCATCCCTAAAGATTTGATCACAACGTTACTTGTTACATGCAACTAGTGTATAGAGAAATTTTAGCAGCACCTCCCCGCACTTCTTTAGTATACGCCCAAAAACTAACCTTAACTACATTACCAATAGCATCCACTAAAGGGCACTTCAGGAACGAAGCTAATATTAGTTGGTATACCAGAGAAGAGCAAGAAAATGCATCCGAAATTTCTCCACACACTAGTTACATGTAACAAGTAACCCTAAATTGTAATCAAATATTCAAGGACACCCCTTACCTCAGAACTTCTCTGAACTAAAGACGACACTTATGGCATGTTATAAAAACAATGCATCATGCATGTTATACACACACTCTCCATTGTCCTTATAACATGATCATAAGTCGTAGACCCTAACTCCTACGCAAAATTTGTAAACCTAAGAAAACTAAATCGAAAACCCTAACTCCTAAACCTAAACCCAAATTTAAATTAAATTTTTGTAACTAAACTTCATAAAAAAAACCCTAAACCATAACGCTAAAGCCCTAAACACTAAATTGTAAATTTTACAACCAAACCTTAGAAACTAAACCCTAAATTTAAAACCTAAACTAGAAAACCAAGACCATAAACTCGAAATCCAATACCCTAAACTCTAAACTCAAAACCTTAAATGCAATGCCCTAAACAATACACACAAAATCCTAAATCCAAAACCCTAAACCCAACAACCTAAATTCGAAACCCTAAACTCTAAACCATAAATCTTAAATCAAAAAACCTAAACTCAATACCTTAAAGCATTAACTTCAAATCTAATACCCTAAATCCAAAATAGAAAACCATTAATTCTAAAATCAAAACTTTAAAACCTAAATCGAAAACTTAAATACTATAACTCTATCGAACAATTTTCAGCAGAGTTTTTCATATAATATTAGACATTCACATTTCCTACAAAAATAGAATAAATCATTCACATACAACATGTGAGCACATCCCACATGTAATGCAATAAATTTAATCTGCAAATATTTAGATTGTGGGTACACCCCACATTCAAATTAAACAATAGAAAAAATCAAATCTAATAGGCAAATTTAAATTTAAGAACATAAATAATTACATGCAATCATTTGTAACAAGTATCAAAATTTAATTAATTACATGCAAATTTCAAAAAAAATAAATATATTACATGCAAATTTTAAAAAATTTCATGCCAACTACTTGTCATGCTAGTAAATTCATTAAACATCAATTTGCATGCATTAACATCTAATTAAATTAACAAACTAATTTCATGCACTACAATTAAATTCATTACATAAAAATTTAATGTAATTAATATAACAAAAATCTAATTAAAAAATAATAATAAAGGGGCAAGGGGCATTTGTAGGGGGCTGCGAGGGGAGCGGGGAAGGGTGGGGTGGTGGCGGTGCGAGGGGGCTCGTTGGAGGAGGAGAAGGATGAGCACTGCGTAGAAATATCTTAACCTTTAGTGATGGTTTATGGATGCTGTTGCTAATTCAGTCACCAAATGCCATTTGAGGGGGTGCACTTCAAGACATTATACCCATAACCATTGCCAATTGAATTTAACTTATCTTTTGCATAGACATTGAAATTTGGGAAGGCACGCTCTTCAATGGACATTAATGACAGTTTTTTTTAAACTATCGCTACAAGAACGAAATGGGCTCCCTTAGCGATGGTTGTATCTCAAAATCATCCCCATTGAAAGGCATCAACTTTTAGGTTGGTGTAATTTTCCATGGGACAATTGGCGACGGTTTAGAAAGAAACCATCTCCAAAACCTCAATTTTTCCGTCTAGCGCGTAAAAAGCTTGCCCTCCTCAATTATCATTTAGCGATGGGTTCAAAAATAACCATCGCCAACTATTACCCCATGCCACACTTGGTTGGCAAGGGAGGGAGAAGTGTTTTTGGCAATAGTTATTTAAATAACCATCCCTAAAACGAAACATTTGCGACGGTTGTAAAACGGTCACTCAAAAATCATTGTAAAATGCACATTTTTTAGTAGTGGACAACGAAGTTGCTCATCTATGTTTGGTCTCTACTACGAAAGACCAAGAAAATGAGGTAAACTTTGACCTTACTTTAGATGAATTATTAGATGCATATCATGATTTATACAAATTGGCTAAAAAATTAAAGAAGGAAAATAAGGAACTTAAGGATAAGTGCTAAAGTTTAGAAAATGAAAAAGATGGTTTATCTCTAGATTTAGAAAATAAAAAAAGGAAATTAGATGAAATAAGAGTTGTGAATGTATAGTTTCATGAGAAAGTAGAAGGTCTCAAGGAACAATATATTCACTTTGAAGACACACTTAATGACCTCAAATATTCTACTAGAATATATGTAGAAAAATATGACATTAACAAGAAGAATCAAAAGAAGATTAGGCATGCATTTTTATATCAAAAGGCCAAGAGAAGATAGTCTCATGGACCCTCTAACTTAAAAGGAATTAACAACCATGAACCCAAAATAATATGGGTGTCGAAAAAATTGTGGAAAATTGTGTTGTAGGTTATGGAAAAGATCGAGATAGAAATCACAATTAGCGAGGCAACCTTCAACAAGCCAATAATCATCAATTTGGCTATGAAAGATGGTGGAACCAACAAGGTCAATGGATGCCAGAATTTTTGTGAAGACCCCCTCCACCTGGCTACTACTATTAGGTATAACTCATACCATTGCAGGTATGATTACCAAAACTAAATCTTTATTACTTGCTTAGTTATAAATAAGTTTTTTTACATAAAATTAATTGAGTATTGAATTAGTTAAATAGGGGGAGCTATCGTGCGATTAAAAAAAAATTGAGATCAAAATAGATTTATTCTATAGCTTCTTGTTGTTTGACTAAAAGGGGAGAAAAATAATCTAAACCAAACCTTGATAAGGGATCATTGTTTAAGGGGGGGAATCAAGATCACTTTCTTAGTGGCTTTTAGATAGCATCTTTATCTTTGTTGGATTGTATAACTATTACTCAACACTTCCTTTTATTTTAATGTGGACATTGTACTAAACTATCAATATCTTCTTATCATGAACTTGATAATTTTCATACGATGAACATGATAAATTTGGTATCATGCTTGATAGAATATTACTTTAAAAAGGGAGAGAAAAATGTCAATTTCATTCTTCGAATTTTACTTGTTTAAGTATGATTAATAACTGGTCACTTGATATATATCTTTTTGTTGATAATAGAAAGGGAGAGTAAAATATGCATGTTGACAGGTGGAGTAATTCTAAAGTAATTATTTATTTTCTTGCATGCATAATTGTAATTTTGTTATCATCAAAAGGGAGGAGATTATTAAGACATCTGTTTTGATGAAACAAAATTATGTTGTAGTGTGAACTAATCTTTCAGGATCACACTCTCATAACTCAAGTCAATTATCCTCCATGTGGATCGAAGTGAAGATTTTGAAGAGTCAATGTATCTTCTAGTTTAAGTATTTGAGTCTAAAAATTATGTATGAAACCTCAAAAATATTTTCACAATTTTCTAAGTCGTAAAATTAACATTTAGACAATATTAATCGACCAAAATATTAGAATTAACCAATCAAAATAGGAAGATTGATCGACCAAACCAGCCTAACGGTCAAATCTGGTTTCCTCAGTTTGATTGATCAAAATAATAATTGATTGATCAAAATGAAAATTGATCGATCAAAATAAAAAATTGATTGATCAATTTGATTCGAATGATTTTTTCTAACATTCCAAAAATGCTTCATTTTCACCTATAAATGGGGCTCCATGCCCCTCATTTCAAAACACACCTTGACAAACATTTCAAAGAGAAAGAGCACTTCTACTCCAATTCTTTCCCTTGCTTTCGTGCTCATTCTTTTACACTCTTCAAAAGCCATGTCGCTCTATGCTTCTGAAAAGAAAACTCAGTTTGCACATTTTAATTCCTTGAGATTCCATAGGATTAATTTCTATATTCATTTTATATCATTCATTTCATTTGTTGGGATCCATTGTATTGGGATTCCAGAGGTTGTTGTGACTTCTCTTAGTATGTAAAAGAGAAGTGATTTGTAAGATGTTGTGTCACCCTCATTCAAGTAGTACATGATAATGGATTAATTAGTGTTGCCTAGTCAGGAAAATCCTAAGTTGAGAGGCTTAGGTAGTGATTTTTACTTGTAGGGGTTTCCACTATAAATCGTTGTATATATTATGAGAATGTTTTTATTGTGCCATAATTTTTTACAATGGATATTACGCTTGATCCTGTGTTTGTGGCCAAATAAGATTCGTGTAAGTAAGTTGCATACACGCCACTCCTTAAGTACGGCCCAAACAAATCAAGCAAGTGTCCTTTTCGCACCACTGATGAAGGTACACAGAAAAAATAGTCATTTATATGTGTAGTTGGTTCGAGTGTACCGGGTCCATAGGTTAGAATCTCGGATAATGACTGAATCAAAAATGGTGCGCCTTAAGGTTTGTGGGTGTTTAGAGTATGTAAATTCCAATTCAATCCCACAATCTGAGAAGAAGATTTATTTTGTGTTTTTTTTATAAATGGATGAGCGAGGCGAGTGGAGGTGACAAACAAATAACCAAGTCTATCCTAGGGCTTATGCAGCCTCTTAGGTTTTTGATTTGGGTTTAAGTTATTTAGGTGGCAAAATGATATCAAGTGGGTGGGGAGGGGGTAAACTTATAGAACCTTTACCCGTACTTTTCTCCAATCTATAGCTTTAGCCTACCACGGATGAGTACCTACAATTACAATAAATAGAAGAGAAGTGAGGTAAGAGTTACATAGATGCGGAAAGAATGTGAAAAATCAAAGTCCGTTGCCTCCTCAGCAATAACGCCAAAATGATGTTCAGAAAATTCGAAAGGAAAAATAGAGATTAGGGTTTTGTAGAAACCCGCATCATAGTATGTGTGAAAATCTGAGATCAAATAAATTTATAATCGAGAGTGTGAGTCTCAGGTCGAACATAGGAAGGCGATGTTTGATTTTTAAAATCGCGCTTGTTTATTTATTTTTGGTATTTTTCACTATTTCTATTTTTTTGGTATTTTATACAAGCAGATCATGTTGGAATTAATCTGAACTAAACAATAAAATAAAGAGAGAGAGAGAGGGAGATAACAAATATGTATAAAAAGTGAACCAAATGTTCATTACAAGACGACTATTAAGAAGAAATAAATCTACATTAGAAAGTGATAAAAAGGGTGCTCATCTGGGTGGGAAATTTTGGGAGCGGCGACCATGCCGGCGGGAGGCGACCATGGGGCAGTCGGTGGAAGGAGAGTAGAGGATTTGACGCTACTAGCAGAAGGGAGGCGGATATGAGGAAGACATATAGAGGTAGTTCAAGGGGTAACAGAAAGATCATGAGCTTCCGATGCCAGCGTTGGGGCCATATGGCGGCTATATGTCGCTCTCCCATTGTGTGCCTGGCATGCGGTGGTTACGGCCATAAGTGGGATTCATGTAAGACAACTGATGGGCAGATGAAGGGCCGCTCAAGTATGCGCATTGGAGATTTGAGTGTTAGGGTACAACCACCACCACCGCCGCCCCTTAGTACCTATGGGGGTCACACGGTCGACGTCGAGGTTCCTATGACAGAGAACATAAGAGCGGCAGAGTTGATACTGAGAGGGGCACTGATCGGAGAGGTAATGACTGGTAGTCCATCCTCAGAAAACCTGCACAATCTGGTAAGCTCTCTCTCTCCATCGACCAACTCGTGGCAAATCGCTTTTCTGTCACTAGCACGGCTTGTGCTCTTTGGCTTGGGGATGATGGATGTCAAACGGTTGCGTTTTCAATCAAGCTCTTTTGAAGGTTTAACGGTGATTTAGAGGTTAGTCTCCCCCTTTGATGGAGCATTGCCGGAGAGGCCACCTCGGAGATTAGGTTCCAGGTCGGGGAGACTTGAGATCAAAGGTCTGCCGCTACACCTAAGGTCAAGGGAGGTGGTGGCAACCATGATATCTGGATTTGCCCTAATGCTAGAAGATGCGGAAGTTGGGTTGATGGAGGGCGATGGACGGGTCCTGAGTGTGATGGTTGATGTCTTCAAATCAGGGTCAATCCCTAACAGACTGATTTTGAGATGTGGGGGTAGCTCTTGGCTGTTGCTATTGAGTTTCACTGTGGATGACATTGCTACGAAGAAGATGCACGATAAGCCGTCTGATTTGCAAGTTGTTGAAGAGGTGAACTTGCAGGTCTTGTGTAGGCCTTCTCCTGAAGAGGCTCCGATAACAAAAAAGTGCAAGGACCATCATATGGGGGAAAGGGGGGAGATGATGGTTGAGAAGAAGGTGGAGTCAGTCAGGAAGGAAACAATGATGCCTGTGATCGAAGATGCAGGGAATGCACAACCAGATGTTGATGACAGTGAGATGCAAGTGTTAGAAGAGATTTCGCCTAACTCTTTGAATACCCAACAGAAGTTGCAAGAGGTGGAGGGTCTAAAATTTGGTACTAGATCTAATACCAAATCTGGTAAGGGTAGGTCACCCTATAGACTTAGACAGAGGAAACCAAAGTCTGACCTGCTTTTGGATGAGAACACGATTGCTGCGATTATGTAGGTCAGTAAATGTCAAAGCCAAAGGGTGGAGGGATCTCATGAAGGAAGATGAGAATCCTCACATGAAATGTGTGCGGGTTGCACGACAAAAGCTGGAGGGCTTTTTTGATGAGATACTTGAGAGAGTGGGGGATCGATTGTGCGATCATACAAGAGACTCATATTGAGAATGAGTCTAATAGAGTATGGAATGACATGATGGCTACGGGGGAAAATCAATGTGTGATGCTTAATGCACATGGTAGGTCAGGGGGCATTGTTATTTGGTGGAGAAGGGCTTGGGCACACATTTTGGATGTACACAAGGCTCGACATCTGATGACCTGCAAGTTCCAAACTCACCAGGGGTAAGATATTATCTGGATTACAGGTGTGTATGGCCCTTATGCTGCATCTGTGAGATAGGAACTATGGGAGGATTGGGCTGCTGTGGCTAAACTAATGCAAGGGGAAGCTTGGCTGACAAGAGGAGACTTCAATTGTGTGCTGATAGGGACAAATAGGCCATATGGTGCTACAGACAGTTCATCTGTTGGATTTCAGTTGGTAGTTCAATCTCTTGGCCTGACTAAATATCCATCATCAGGAGTTGAGTTCACTTGGCGTAATGGTAATGGCCTATTATCTAATATTGATAGATTCTTTGGGAATGTAACTATCCTTGATAGATTTTAATTGTCAAGTGTTGCTGGTCTGGACCACCCTTTCTCTGACCATACTCCTTTCGTCTAGGATAGTGGTGAAGAGATCCAAGCAGGCTCATACTTCAAGTTTAGAAAATCTTGGTTGAGAGAACCTGGATTCCATCAGATGATTAGCTCATGGTGGTAGACCAAACAGGTGGATGGCTCAGCTGCTATCAGGTTTGTCTCCAAGCTGGCAGCTCTATGTACAGTTCTGAAAGAATATGGAGATACTGTGGTCACACTGAGGCAGCAGAGGCGTGTAGAGGCTTTGAACAACATCCAGATGCTGGACTCTAAGGAAGTAGTAGGCCCTCTATCTGATGAGAAGCTTGCAGATAGAAGAATGTGGTAGAGGGTAGTAGTGGAGGAAGATTTCAAATAGGAGATTGATTGGAGGGAGAGGTCAAGACAGTTGTGGCTCAAGGAGGGAGATGCCAACACAAAATTCTTTCACCTTGCGGCCAACTCTCGGAGGCGAGTAAATTATATCTCTTCCATTCTCAAAGATGGGCACAGACTATCCTCTATGCAGGAAATAAGGGCAGAGGCTATCAGATACTACAGGGGGGCTTCTCGAGCAACAAAGAGAGGGGAATGGAGGATGGCTGTGAATGATGCGCCAAGAGTTACAAGTGAGGCCTCTCAACTGACAGCTACTATCACTGAATAGGAAACTATGAATGCTATTAAAGATTTGAATATGGAAGGCTCCCTTGGACCTGATGGTATCCAAGTGTTCTTTTATAAAGAAATGTGGAGTGTGATTGGCAAGGAGGTGATGGAAGTCATAAGAGAGTTTAAGAAGGGCAATGCAGGTTTCAATAAGATCAATAAATCTTATCTTTTCTTACTGCCAAAGACTATGGGAGCTGAGAAGTTTTCAGACTCTAGACCGATCTCTTTGTCGAATTCCATCTACTTAGTGGTGAGTGAGATATTGGCAAACAGATTGAGAACTGTTCTACAAAGCTTGATTCACCTTGTACAATCTGCCTTTCTACCCAACAGATCCCTTCAATAATCTTTCATTATGGCCCAAGAAATGGTGAGTGGATGGCATAGAAGGAAATGTAAGGCATTTATGTGGAAAGTTGACTTCCAAAAGGCCTACGACTCGATTTCGTGGCCATACATCTGGGAGGTATTCAAAAGGAGAGGTTTCCCTCCCATATGGATCCAGTGGATGAAGCGTTATATCACAACTGCTTCCTTATCCCCGCTGATCAATGGGAAACCATGTGGTGCTTGGATTCAACCTCAATGTGGGGTTAGACAAGGATGTCCTCTAGCCCCCTTGATTTTTAACCTTGTAGTTGATGGGCTCGCAAGATATGCATGTAAAATGACAGAGGCAGGGGTCATCAGAGGATGTTCACTTTCCAATAGGAGGTCTTTGGCTCCTATTTTACAGTATGCAGACGATACGGTTTTCTTTATGGAAGGGTCCAATTCTGCTACCCATGCTTTAGGGCATATGGTGAAGATTTTTGGAGACATCTCAGGTCTAAAATTGAATAGGGAAAGTCTACTTTGATATGCTTTGGCATGAATGAGCAGGAACAGAACACACTAGCAGCTACATTGGGTACACCTTAGTCTAAGCTGCCAATTAAATATCTGGGACTGCCATTACGATCTACGAAAATGAAGAAGAATGATTGGAATGTTCTTTTCGATAAGATCTCTATCAAACTGGAAGGGTGGAGTAGTAAATTTTTGTCAAAGGGTGGGAGACTAATTCTCCTAAATTCAGTGATAACCTCTATCCCGATGTTCTACTTCAGCATCTTTAAAGCCCCGAAATCTATTTGGAAACGGTTGGACGTAATGCAGAAGAAATTTTTTTGGAAAGGGATAGGTCATGAGGGGAGATTCATGCAGCCTGTGAAATGGGAACAGATCTACCAGCCAAAGGAAATGGGTGTATTGGGGATTAAGGCACTTAAGGAATTCAATGAGGCTCTTCTGATCAAATGGGCGATCAAGATCTTTGAGGGCAAGGAAGAAATCTGGACATACCTGATCAGAGATTGCTATGGTGGTTCCAACAGTGCACTAAAGAGATTACATCCAATCAAACCATCCCCTTTTTGGAGATTGGTCATCCTAGCAATTAAAACCACTTGGCATTTGATGCAGCCCAAGCTTGGAGATGGCCGTGATTTCAGTTTGTGGAATGAGCAGTGGTCAACTATGGGGATGTTAAGAGATGCTTATCCAAGAGCACATGCTGTAGCTGCAGATAAAGAAGCCCCTGTTAGCAGCCTGTGGTCTATTACAGGGAATTGCTAGAGGCTTGAAGGGTTTGAATTATGCAGAACAGGTACACGGCAGTGGGAGGATAGGCAGAATCTACTATCTGCATTGCAATAGATCTATCCTAGACATGGTGCGGCTGATACATATGGCTGGAATGGGAAGTTTATAGTGCAGTAGGATTATGAAAGGATTATCAGGTCAAACACAAATGTAGAGATTGACCCGATTGATAAGAAAATATGGCTATTGAAGATTCCACTAAAAGTGTAAATTTTCTTATGGCTTTGCAGGAGGGAAAGCTTGATCACGGGTGACTATAGACACAAAAGAATGGGGACAACGTTAAACGGCTACTATCTCTATGGCTTACACTCTGACAGTGTGTCTCATATTTTTTCCTCATGCTTGGTCATAGACAAGTTATGGAGGAAAATATGTCAGGAACCTCTACCTAGCTGGGAATCCCTTTGGCAAAGGTTTACTACACCTGGACAATCATACAGGTGTATGGCCGCCACCTTGTGGTGTGCGTGGAGGGCAAGAAATGAAAAGTTATTTCAGGAGAGACTAGTTTGGTGTGAGCTAATTGTAAATGAGTGCTGGTCCCTCATACATAGATGGGGATCTAATATGTAATTAGCTTTATTTGTTTAATTTGAAATAAATTGCCCTCCAGATTGCTATCGTTTCATGATATCTTTCCTTACAGTTTCAAAAAAAAAGAAAGTGATAAAAAGTGATAAAAAGCGATATAGAGAGAGAACCCCCCTCGATGGCTGCTTAGAGGACAATAGTTTGGACAGTGTCCGATGAGGGAGGACGGAGACGGAAGGAGGATGGAGCTAGAGGAAGAAGATGGGAGGCAGGGTGATGTCGTGGTGATTCGCTTCCTTGAATGGTGGTGAGAGGATGACTGGTGGGAGCTCCACAAATGGCGTTAAGAAGCGGGATTACAAAAATTATTTTTTTAATCTAGTGGAGCTTCCCGAGACTTGGGAACACTAGAATTGAGCTTAAAACGGTATTCTTAACTCTAAGGAGGAAAGGAAGAATGTAGGAAGGGATGATGTGATAAGGGAAGTGGAAGGAGGGTAGGATATTTATACTGAAAGAAAGGAGGTGTATAAAATCATTTGTTGTGCAAGGCATTCAAGGGTCGTGCACAAGGCACGCACTGTGTGCAGTGCGCACATGCAGCATTGCCCTTGCGTTGGCACAGCTAAGCATCGCCTCCACCATTGGATGAAGATCGAGCGCTCGAGATCGCCTCTCTAACGCATGGTGAGATCGCGTAAGTCACACATTTGATCTCGCTTATCGTGTGCTAGAATCTAGCTACACCACATGGCAGTATCTCTGCCCATCATTGCACATCACACGACTGTTAACACGTAAAGGCCGCTCGCTTAATCCGTTTGGGCACGCCTTTCATCAATGTGGCTTGATGGCTGCTACTTGATGCGATCGAGTAGCCATGATTGAAATTCATGAGCATTGAGGGAAAGCGTGATGAGGGATAGAACGTGTGTCTCTTAGTTGAGAGGCATGTGCTCAAACCACTCTGCTGTGCCTACTCTTGCATGATAATGGTCGTTGGATGGGGATCCAATGGCCCAGATTTCTCATGAGATTCTTCTCTTGGTTTGTGAAGTGCAGGGAATGGAGGTCGCATGGCTTGATCTTGGCCATTGGATGATGATCTAACGGTCAAGATTGATGGCGTGGGCGAGGGGTGGCTTGCAGCCAGCTATGGGTGGCCATGATCGTGCCACGTGGCACCATCTAGGCCATCCATCTTCTTTTCCTCAGCGGATGCTACAAAGATTCAATCGAGGTGATTTTCGCATAGTTGGACTGTGATCGTTGCCCTGAATCCATCTGTATGGTTGGATTTGTCGTTTGAAACTCAGATGCATGTCACCCTATGCCCTAGCCATCAAAAGAAGTGAATTAATGCATAATTTATACAAATTACTCTAAATGCAAGATGATGGATGTTATGCATTATTTACAATGCTAAATACATCTACTAACCTAGGAACATGCATAAATAGGCATTTTCACATAAAATATTGTATCCTTATCAGATGCCAACAGTGCCTACCAATTATTTAAGGAAATACATGAAAATGCATTTAATCATGCTTCCATGTGCACCTTTGGTAGAAACACAAACCTACAAATTGGTGTTCATGAGATAGGCTCTCACACTCAATCTATCTCTGCAACCCAAGACAACATCTAGATGATTGCTTAGAGGCTTGACCAAATGCAAATTCTCCAGGAAAAAATTGAGGAAAGGCTTAACCTATAAAAACTGATTCCACCTCAACCACACCTAACCTCCCAAAAAAAGAAACCTTGCATCAAATCAATGCAGTCCCTATTAAAAATAATTTTATCCCTAAAGTTGTATAGGATTTAACTGAGACTTTTGATTATATGAATCCAAATCCCTTTAACCCAGCAACTGAAAACATTTTCACCCTCCAGGAGCATTTTAGAAACCCCTCCAACTCATACAATACAAATTGGTGAAACCATTTGAATTTCTCCTGGAAAAATACCAATCAAGTTCCTTATCCAAGGCAAAATCAATCTGGGACTTATAGGCAAAACTTAAACTTATACCAACTTAGTCCTTCTCAAGAGGATATCAATACCCAACTTATGAAAACTCTGCAAGGAATGTAAAATTAAATGTCTGAAGTGACCCGAATTGTTACCAATTTGCAAAATCAGATCAGGGTCACTCCAGACCAGAGACCTACAGGGAACTTATCCTTACAGCCCATTCCAAATCCCACTAACCAAAGGAACCAACATTAGGGCAGGAATAACCATGGACAACCTCCCATCCACCCTACACCTTAATATCCCCCAGGTTTCCAAAAAATCAGGCCCACCGACCTTAGCCTAGAAACAATCACACCGTAAATTCTATAACTTTGAGGAGCGAAAAGACCACTAATGACCCTGGGCCTTCCTCTACACACGAAACCCACCCAAATCAAATGCAAGTTGACTCTACCCCTACCCCACCTCAGGAAAAAGAGACAAGAGATTTGAAGGATAGATCCCATCCCTTTCCCTCAAGCTCTAGACCCTACCAACACCAAAAGAACGAAGGCTGAGCCCACTAACAAGGAACTAATGGATTTATTTGGGCAAGTGAAAATTAATATCCCCCTTCGAGATGCAATTAAGTACATGCCAATTCTTAAAGGATCATTGCACTCCTAAAAGCTAGACTAAGAATATATGAAGGGTGCTCCTTTTTGAGACAGTAAGCTCTGTGGTCTAGAGCAAGCTACCTCTTGAAAAGAAAGACCCGGGAACCTTGTTAATTTCTGTGGCCCTGCTTGATTTAGGTGCCTCTATCAACCTCATCCCCACTGTTTTATTCGAGGAATTCCAATTCGGCAAGCTCAAGCCAGTTGAAGTGACTCTACAATTGGCAGACCAATCTATGATTCAACCTAAAGGGATTGTGGAAGATGTTATTGTTTGGGTCTAGAATTATTTATTTCCCGTAGATTTTCTGATCCTAGACATCGAGTTACCTGAAACCCTTAAGAATGCCCCTCTTATCCTACAAAGATAATTTTTGGCCACCGCAAAGGCAAATATTCATTGTGATTCAGGAAAGATGAAAATCACTTGCAATGGTTAAACTATCACTTTGGATATATTTCAAGCTTCCAGGATGTCCTGTGAGCCAGATTTCTTTGACGACTTAGATTTTAAAATAGAACAATTGGTGGAATAAACTATGAGTATTTCGTATATGGAGATCCAGCACCCTTCCACCCTTACTTCACCACACATTCTGACCCCAAATCATCCTAACACCACCACCCTCTAGACCTCATTTATGCACCTATCTCTGAGCCTAACCCACAATTGGAGTTAAAACCTTTGCCAAACTCATTGACATATGTTTTCGTTGGACCAAACTAGGCCATGCCCCTGATTATCAATACTCATTTCCCGAGGTATCAAGAGGAAAAACTTTTCCAAGTTTTGAGTAAAAATAGGAAAGCTATTGGTTGGACTCTTAAAGATCTCAAGGGAATTAAATTATCCTATTGGACTCATTGAATTTATCTTGAGAATGAATCTCGCCCCTCCCACCAGCCTCAAAGGAGATTGAATCCTGGCATGCAAGAGGTGGTTAAATAGGAGATCATTAAGTAGCTTGATGTTGAAATTATCTACCCTATCTCTGATAGCAATTGGCTTAGTCCTACTAAAGTGGTGCCTAAGAAAGCTGGACTAACCATTATTACAAATGAGAATGGTGAGACCATCCCAACTCAAACTACCTCTTCTTGGCGTGTTTGTATTAATTATCAAGAATCAAATGCTACCACCAAGAAAAATCATTTTCTACTTCTCTTTATTGATCAAATTTTGGAGCGCTTAGCCAGACAACAATTCTATTATTTTCTTGATGGATACTCTGACTATAATCAAGTTGCAGTCCACCTTGAGGACCAGGAAAAGACTACATTCACCTGCCCCTTTGGAACCTTTGCTTTCCAAAGAATGTCAGTTGGTCTTTGAAATGCACCTATTACTTTTCAGCGGTGTATACTTGCAATATTTTCAAAATTGGTAGGTGACTGTTTGGAAGTTTTTATGGACAACTTCACTATTTTTGGAGACTCTTTTAATAATTGTCTTAATAACCTAGATAAGACTCTCCGAAAATGCATAAAAGTCAATTTAGTCCTCAACTGGAAGAAAAGCCACTTTATGGTCTAGGAAGGCATCGTCCTAAGCATTGCCATTTCTAAGAATGGAATTATAGTAGACAAAGCCAAAATTGGTGTCATTTCTAGACTTCTCCCCCCCAACTCTATTAAACAAATCAGATCATTTTTGGGGCATGTGGGATTCTACTACCGATTTATTAAAAATTTCTCCAAGATCTCCCATCCCTTGAGCCAATTACTAACCAAAGAACAACCTTTCGATTTTAATGAAAACTGTTTGGAGAGCATTGAAAATTTTAAGAAAGATGTTACTGAGGCACCTAATTTACAAGGACCAAATCGGAATCATCCTTTTGAGCTAATGTCGAATGTCTCAGATTTTGCAATTGGAGTAGTTTTAGGGCAAAGAATTAACAAGAAGCCTGTTGTAATCTATTATGCAGGTCAAACTCTGAATGATATGCAACAAAACTACACGGACACTAAAAATGAACATCTTACCATTGTATTTGCTCTTAAGAAATTCAAATCTTGTCTGTTGGGATCACACATCACTATATATACGGACCACTCAGCTCTTAAATATCTGCTGAATACGAAAGATGCCAAACCCCATCTTATTTGTTGGATTCTCTCACTCTAGGAATTTGACCTAGAAATCAAAGATATGGCACCATCACAAAATGGAGTGGTCGATCATCTTTCCCATCTTTCGTCGACCGATGTGCTGATCCTCCTAGATACTTTTCCTGATGAGACCCTCCTCTCTATCAACAACCTCCCTTGGTATGTCAACATTATCAATTATCTAGCAACAAGACTACTCCCTCATGACTAGCCTAAATCAAAAAGGGGCAAGTTCTTCACCTATATCAAACATTACTTTTGGGAGGAGCCCGATTTGTTTCGTATTTGTACTAATTAGGTCATTCGACAGTGTGTTCCCGAATCAGAATTTTCTAATATTCTAAACCACTATCATGCAATGGCCTATGGCGAACATTTTTTAGGTAAAAAGACTAAGGCCAAGATATTAAATTTTGAAATTTTCTGGCCCAGTATACACAAAGATGCTCATGAATTTGTTTAGTCTTGTGTTCATTGTCAAAACATTGGCTATCAGTACAAGTGCACCACGATCATTGATTTTAATGATAACAAAGCACTTGTATTTTAACATTTGCATTGAGTTTATAGTTTCAAATTAAATGCAAGTGGAAACAAGTGTGAAGGAGCTCAAGCTCATGGAACATGGATTGGGGAGCCTTGCTTAGGCTCAAAGCTTAAAGAAGATGAAGAATAGAATAGGGTTTTTTCTATTCCATGTGCTTGTAATATTTTATCTCTTTATTTACTTAAACTCATGTCAAAGCATTGGTTGTCGATGCAAGTGCACCACGATCGTTGATTTGATGATAACAAAGTACTTGTATTTTAACATTTGCATTGAGTTAAGAGTTTCAAATTAAATGCAAGTGGAAACAAGTGTGAAGGAGCTCAAGCTCATGGAACATGGATTGGGGAGCTTTGCTTAGGCTCAAAGCTTGAAGAAGACGAAGAATAGAATAGAGTTTTTTCTATTCCATGTACTTGTAGTATTTTACCTCTTTATTTACTTAAAGTCATGTCAAAGCATTGTCTGTCGATGCAAGTGCACCACGATCATTGATTTTGATGATAACAAAGTACTTGTATTTTAACATTTGCATTGAGTTAATAGTTTCAAATTAAATGCAAGTGGAAACAAGTGTGAAGGAGTTCAAGCTCATGGAACATGGATTGGGGAGCTTTACTTAGGCTCAAAGCTTGAAGATGACGAAGAATAGAATAGAGTTTTTTCTATTCCATGTACTTGTAATATTTTAACTCTTTATTTACTTAAACTCATGTTAGAGAGCCCAAACATAACATTCTTAGTCCTAGGAACACCTCCTCTATCCTAAACACTTAGGAAAAATTTAGAGTTAATCTAGAAAGCCAAAATAGGAATCAAACTGCCTAATCAGGCGTCTACCATTAGTCCCAGATGTCTAATTTTATCTCATAAGTCATCTACTATTTTGACCAGACATCTAATTCCCTAGGCTAGAAAATCATAGTCTATGACCTTTCCATTCAAATGTCCTAACCAAATTCCAAATGACTTGACAGATGTCTGATAATCTTGATAAACGTCCAATAATAGGACCATTAGCCTGTCAGAGCAATATCTTTAAGAACCCACTTAGAAATATCTTATTATTATTCCCAGACATCCATAGAGACCCTTAGACGTCTGATAAAGAGACATTAGACTCAAATCATGATTTGTCATACCAAATACAACCGTTGGCTAGCTCTTAGGAAATCAATTCTCGTGAAGCATGTTTATCATCAGACATCCAATAGCATATCTTAAGACATCTGACCACTTTAGAATCTTATTTAGATCTAATTCAATCCAGGAATCAACCCCCATATATTTAGATGTCCAATATTAAACCAAGACATCTTAAAATGACATTCCATACATCTGACCTAGAACCATGTTTCTATCCAACTAAATCAAGAACTCTGACCCCTTGTATTAGACAACCAAACATATTGTCAAACATCTGATAAGACATCTAATCTAAAAATAAAGCGTTTGATTCTGCTGTCAGCGTCATTATGACCCTGATTTTAGCCTAATTCTTCTTGGATTTGTTCCCAATGGCTATAAGGCCTCTCCTAAGCCTTCTTAAGGGTTCATAACACATCTATAAATAGATGGGAGCCTCTGCTTTGCTCCATACAACATAGAGATAATTCTTTCCACTGTTATACCCATTTTTTGAGAGATCAATAAAAGAAAATTGTGGTCTTGCACTCCAAGCTCTATTCCTTACATCCGAGAGCACTGATACTTTGCTGCACACTTACGTCAATCCACTTCCATCTTAAGAGAAGTAATCCTTGCCTGTAGAAGCTTAGGTTAAACTTTGTATTTGGGTTCTACAAGCTTTGTTGTTCTTGTTTTAGTTTTTGGTTGGGTATTCGTATGGCGAATTTTCATTTTCTTTGTGAGACAAAATACTCTTCGTGAAGAAAAGGGGTTTTGAAGTACACTACCCTCGGGTTAAAATAGTGTGGTTGTAAGTGATACGTTAGTGGATTTGATCTACTCGACAGATCGGAAAATCCTAAGTCAGGAAGACTTAGGTAGTGGTTTTTATTCGAGTTAGGTTTTCACCTAAAACCCTTGTGCATTGTGGTGATTGCTTTTGTGGGATTAATTGAATCTTCATTTGTATCATTTTTATATACCGCACTATTCACCCCCCTCTAGTGGAATTATAGTTGGTATCAGAGCGGACTCACGAATCAGTGTAATAAACTGGTGAGAATATGGAAGGGAGCTTCTTCACCATGAAATAATCCAAAGGACAGTCCATCGTATGACCGCCATATTTTGAAGGTAAGAATTATCCTTATTGGAAGTTACGAATGAAAATGTGGTTGTAGGCAAATACTGCTCTATTTGAGAGAGATGCGAGACTCCCTACAACATTCCAAAAAAGCTCACGGGAGGATACTCGCAACATCAGATTAAGGAGCCCTAACTTAACACAAAGATGATGAACGCATTGTACTGTGCATTGAGTCCCAAAGAGTTCAATCGCATTTCATAACGTACCACTGCCTACTAGATTTGGCACACACTCGAGGTAACACATGAAGGCATATCAAAGGTAAAGTCTTTTAAAATAAGTTTACTTTCTCAAGAATTTGAGTCTTTTACTATGGAAGATAGTGAAAGTTCAAGTGAGATGTATACTAGGTCTACACTTATAGTGAACAATCTCAACTAACTAGGGAAGACCATAGAAGGGGAGCTCCAATCTAAGTTACTTTGTTCCCTTGGATGAGAATGGGAACGAAAAGTAACCGCGATTAAGGAAGCTCACAAAATTGAGGAGCTTAAGATGGCGGATCTACTCAACTTGATGGCTTATGAAAATAAGATGATGTAAAGGAAAAAGGAGACACCAAATTTGAAGATGAAGAACCTTGCCTTTAAAGCTACATCAAACAGTGAGGTAAGTTCCGATGACGAGTAACTCAATTTTTTTACTAACAAATTTGTTAAGTTCCTTAAGCTTAGAGAATGGAAGGAGAAGGAAAGGAAGGAAAAATCGACTCGTTGCTACCATTGCAACAAAAAGGGGCACCTTAAATCGGAGTCCCATCTCTTGAAGAAGGAAAGGAAGAAGGAGAAGAACCACAAGAAGAATGTGTTCCAAGCTACTAGAGATGACTCAACTTCAAAGGAAGAAGTGGAAGAACCCGAGAAGAAATGGAAGAATGAAACCGCATGCCTTGGTTTCATGGCAATCGCATATGAGAGCAAGAAGGAAGACAGAGAAAATGACGACCATAATGTAAACCCTTTTTCAATAGAAAAATGCCAGGATGCCTTTGAATCCTTATTTTTTGAGTATAAGATTGTTAAAAATGAATGCAAGAAGTTTAAATCTGAAAATAAATCTCTGTTAGATAAGTTTAAAGAATTAGATTCTGAAAATAAAATTCATTAATGAAAATTAAGGAAGTAGAAGCAAATGAGTCTTTGCTTAGATTTGAAAATTATATTTTGAAAGACATTAAAAAATTCAAAGATAATATTCAAAATTTGAAACTTGAAATAGCCCATCTTAAGGAGAAGTCAAATCAACTCCTTATTTATCTAGCCAAATTCACTAAAGAGAAGGCAAATTTGGACAAATTGATTACCCATCAAAAGCCAACCTCTAGTAAATTTGGGCTTGGCTATTATGAGGCTAGCATAAGCCAAAAGATTGAGAAAGAATCTCCACTAAGGAGATCCACTAACAAATCCAGATCCAAATTAACTTGGATATTGAAAAAGCAACTCAAACTTTGATTTGTTGGATTCCAAGGAGATCACAATGTGAACAATTGGATCTACAAATTGAAAGATGGACAACTCAAATTAGCAAGACCAAAGAATGGACCAAAGAAGCCTCAACAAATACGAAGAAATCCGAAATGGACAATAAGTAGGCCAATGAAATACAACCAGAATCAAGCACCATTTCCTAGATTTGAAAGCTATGGATGAAGAGGTGATTGCATGTGGCAACCTCCATATGGGCCATATTATTGGCTTTCGTAAGCTAGGTAAAACCCTTCTTTGATTTTGAGGATATGTTTCTAATTAGCATCAAGATAGGGGGAAAAGTTTAAACTTGTTATTGGCTATAATTCCATTAAAAAGGGGGACATTTTAAAAGCTTTTTGAGCTATGTTTCTTAAATTATGTCAAAAGGAGTTAGTGAATGTTAGAAAAGCACACATTCCTTGTATTATTATGTCAAGAAGAGGGAGTTATCCTTATGTTAGAAAAGCATGTTTTAAGATGGAGT
The DNA here is from genome assembly GCA_037157565.1 of Thalassia testudinum. Taxonomy (NCBI): domain Eukaryota; kingdom Viridiplantae; phylum Streptophyta; class Magnoliopsida; order Alismatales; family Hydrocharitaceae; genus Thalassia; species Thalassia testudinum. The sequence continues at coordinate 34,332,822 of JAZHRO010000014.1, forward strand.
TATAGGATAAATTAATTAAAATTGATTAAAACCTTTTTTATAATGTCAAAAAGTGGGAGAATTTCTTGAGTATTATTTATGGTTTTCTCATCATCAAAAAAGAGAGATTGTTGGTGCAAGTGCATCATGATCGTTGATTTTGATGAAAATAAAATAATTTTATTTTAACATTTGAAATTAAATTTATAGTTTTAGATTAAACACAAGTAGAAACAAGTGTGAAGGAGCTCAAGCTCATAGAACATGGATTTAGGAGCTCAAAGCTTGAAGAAGAAGAAGAATATGATAGATTTTTTTCTATTCCATTTACTTGTAATATTTTAGCTCTTTATTTTTGTACACTCATGTTAAAGAGCCCAACTATAACACCCTTAATCCTAAGAACACTTACTCCATCCTAGAACACTTAGGCAAAATCTAGAGTTAAACTAGAAAACCAAAATAGAAATCAAGTTGCTTGATCAGACGTCCAACGTTAGTCCCAAACGTCTGATTTTGTCTCTTAAGTCGTCTGATATTTTGACCAGATGTCTAATTTCCAAGACTAAAAAATCATAGTCTATGACCTTTCCATTCAAATGTCCTGACCAAATTCTAAACGACCTAACAGATGTCTAATAATCTTGATAGACGTCCAATAATAGGACCATTAGCCTGTCAGAACAATATCTTTGAGAACCCACTTAGAAATATCTTATTATTATTCCCAGACGTCCATAGAGATCGTTAGACGTTTGATAAAGAGACATTAGACCCAAATCATGATTTGTCATACCAAATCCAATCGTTGGCTAGCTCCTAGGAAATCAATTCCCGTAGAGTACTTTTATCATCAGACGTCCAATAGCCTGTCCAGACGTCTAGTAAGACGTTTGAACACTTTACACTAGAACCCTGTTTGGATATAATTCAATCTAGGAACCAACCCCCATATATTTAGACACCTAATATTGAACCCAAACATCTTAAAATGACATCCCAGACATCTAACCTAGAACACTATTTCCATCCAACTAAATTAGGAACTCTGGCCCCTTGTATCAGATGACCAAAAATATTGTCAAATGTCTTATCAGACATCTGATCTAAAAATCAAACATCTGATTCTGTTGTCAAAATCATCATGACCCTAATTTCGGCCTAATTCTTCTTGGATTTGTTCCCAACGGCTATAAGGCCTCTCCCAAGCCTTCTTTAGGGTTCCTAACACATCTATAAATAGATGGGATCCTCGCCTTTAGTCCATATATAGATAATTCTTCCCACTATTATACCTATTTTGTGAGAGATCAACAGAAGAAAATTGTGGTGTTATTCTCCAAGCTCTATTCTTCACATCCGACAGCATCGATACTCTGTTGCACACTCACGTCAATCCACTTCCATCTTAAGGGAAATAATCCTTGCTTATAGAAGCTTTGGTTAAACTTTGTATTTGGGCTCTATAGGTTTCATTGTTCTTGTTTTAGTTTTTGGTTGGGTATTCGAGTGGCAAATTCTTAACTCTTTCGTGTGACAAAATACTCTTCGTAAAGAAAATGGGGTTTTGAAGAACACTACCCTCAGGTTAAAGTAGTGTAGTTGTAATTGAGGTTGTATCACCTTCGTCTAAGTGATACCTAATGGGAACACCATCATGATCCATAACTAGCTTAGTTTGATCTGATTAAGTTAATAAAAGCTCCTACATAACCATCAGAAAGCCTTAAAGGCACAAAACATTGATTTGAGAAGAAGACAAGAATACAGGGTTATTTCTAGAAATTTACCATTCTATCACAAAAATAGAATAACCGTGGGTTCTCCCAAGGGAGGAACAAAGGTCAAATGGTCTTAAGAGTCTAATAAGTGAATTAAAACAGACAGAAAAGGGTTTTCATGCGTTACAAGAATTAATTGACATCTAAAACCCTCAAAACAAATCCGCTTAATCCATTGAGGTTCTGGTCAGGATAAAATTTACCTAAACCCTCTAAAAATCATAGAAAAATATTCTCTAGGGTTTGGCACCTTCAATTTGACCATTGGAATCCATCTTGACCTAAAATAGATTCTCAGACAGACATTTGCCCTAATTTAGTAATTATGCAAATTACTGAGTCAAACTAGGTCAAAATCAAAATTCAATTTCACCATTGGATTCTTTAGGTTCAAATTAGGTTTGTGCCAAAATTTGAGCCCAATCTAAGATTCTTTCAACCTAGTTTGCAAATTGGTCCAAGTCTGATTTCCTTTATATTCCACATGGGTCCTTAGCTTTTTAATTTCTTACAAAAAGGTCCCTATCTTTTCCATCATGTTTTTCAAAAAGGTCCCTGCCACCATGAATCCTAATCCTACAACTCTGGCAACCTTAAAATGGCATGTTCTTGATTCCTTAACGAATCCCTCTCAGATTTGAAAGGGAAGTTCGTCAAGGAATTTCCTTCCTTTTAAGCCAAATCCCAAGCTCTAAAACCTTCCCAATCTCTCATGTGAACGTATGAGAGATTAGGGTATCTTGGAATTCCTATCTTCGACGAGCTTTCTTAGCTTCCCAAGCCCAAAACACCATCTAAAGGCCTATAAAAGGACCCTCAGATCAGACCGAAGATCACAAGCTCAATTTTGGCCGGAAACTCCCCATATTCCTCCTTCCTCTTTCGACCAAAAGGCTCCTCTAGCTCTAGCAATTCCTCCTTACCTCATTCCTCGTCCGTTCGCGATGGATTTTCCTCCCTCACCTTCATCCGTGTCGCGCAATACCGACCGACGTCCCTATCTCCTTCGTCCTCGCTGTCCAACCCCCACCGGAGCTATCTTCGTCTCTAACGTCCGCCATACCGCAACTGGTGCCAACTCTGATCCCCGTCATCCACTACCTATCTCTATCAACTCCTCAACTTCTCCACGTCACAACAACACCTCTGACACTTCGCTTCGACTTCCGCACCGCCCTCCACAACTTCATCTTCCACCTCGCCGGCGTACCACCAGAGAGCTCCAGTGGCGACCACAGACCACCTACGACGCCTCTTCCACGCTCTACACCTCCGCCTCGACCTCAGGAGCAAAAGCCCTAACTTAGTTAGGCCAATTGCTCCTCTAAACCCTCTGCCGAACTCATGCTCCTCCATCTACCCTCCGTGAGGTCGACAGGCCTCACCAACCACCTTCATGACACGCTGCACCCACCACCATACTCACCACCCTACGGCGAAGCTCCTGAACCTATTTAACAAGGTCAAGAGGTCGTATCCTAATTTTCAGGTAGCAGGTCCTCCGGCACCATTGTCGTAGCTTTGAGCGAAGCTTGAAGCTTGCTCCAGCACCTGCAAGCCCCAGGTGAAGTCCTAGGCGTAGCGAAGAGTCTCTAGGATCACAACCTAGGGACCAATTTGGCCCTTTGACTGGGCCTTTGACTGCAATTGAATGAAGCAATAGCTGCAGCTGCACGCAGAAGGAAGATGGTGGATTAGTCCCACCTCGGAAGTTGAAGAGCACCTGCAACCGAATAAATTGTTTTTGTGCTTACGGCTTATCGCCTCAACACGCACAGGGGGTAAGGTCCCTGCAAGCCCCTCACATGTGCCTTGCCCATGACACTGCTCACATGAATCTGGTGCTAATCCGATTACCCACCTAACTTAAGCACTCCTTGCTCACTACCCTTTTGCCGGTGAGCCTAATCTCAGGTGTGCTCTACCTGAATACTCGATAACCTGGACCGTGGCCCTGGGAGGGTGGATCCCAAAGAGAGAAGGAAAGAAAGCACGCGGGGGTAGGGGGGCTTTGCTCTGTGGTTCAAACGGTTGACACTTGGTTGTTTAAGAAGCCCTTCCCCTTGTGCCTGAAGAGAAAGAAGGCGAAGAAGGCACAGAAGAAAGCCACAAAGAAGAAGAGGGAGAGGAAGCCACAGGAGAAGAAGAGAGAAGGCACACAAAAGAAGAAGAAGCAAGAGTGAAGGGGAACAGGAGAAGAAGGCAGAGAAGAAGAAGAAGAAGAAGCAGAAGGGCACTGTAGCAGTGAACAGGTTAAGCCATCTAATTGGCTGAGCAGTCGTCTGAAATGCATTGTGCACTTATACTACGTGGAATTGAATTGCTTAGTACTATTGAGTTATTTGATATAATTGTGAGGGGTAATTGGTGATTCCAATCACCATTTTACCCCATTCTTTTTGCATTATCTAACATCCACTTTCATTTATATATCATTTTTGTTTGGAGTTCTATTATACATTGCTTATCTTGCGATCTTGAGAATTATTTTTTCCAATTGCTCCCCATGTTTGACCTCAGACTTTCATTCGAGTAATAAATTCTATTTGTTTTTCATGCTGATTCAACCTATACTACACGCATTAATTTTAAAACCCCGATTCAGAGCGATAAACATTTTGGCACTGTTGCCAGGGAGCAACGTGCAATTTGATCTTGGGATTACAATATCTAATTTGTTACTAACTTGCTTTATCTCTTTTGACTGTGATCTATTTTAGGGAACCATCAGAGGAAGATTAGATGCACATCAGCCACTCCAGGGGCAGGTAAACTCCATCCACCCTCTTCTAAGCCCCTGAGTCTGAAAAGCTAACAAAGAAAAAAATCAATTAGGGCTACTTACATTCTATTCTTAGATTAATCATTAAGTTGCTTGATTTGATACATTCTGAGTAAGAGAACACCCAATCCTGATTTATGCACCTATTTAGAGTTTTAAGGTATCTAGGGCTATCACCATGCTTGAGCCCTAGGTACCACATTTGGACAGATTAAATTGGACCAATCAGAGCCAATTAGGGTTTCCAATTTAAGGTTTTAGAGACACACTTGCTTAATCAAGAATTAACCTGCCCAAACAGTGTGTGCCTAAGTGTTCAAATGCTAGATCGGTGTTTTAAGAATGTCGTGTTGCAGTATAGCCAAAATAACATTTAAACAAATAAATTTTATTACTCGAAAAAGATTTTGAGGTCGAACACAGGGAGCAATATGGAATTTAAAGCTCAAAATCATAATTTATAATGTAAATGAGTACAATATATAAGTAAAAGCTTAATGCAAAATAATATAAAAATCAATGATAATGTGCAAAATAAAGAGGGTAAAATGGTGATTTAAATCACCAATTACCCTTATACAGTAATAGCAAGTAGAAGCACAATATCAGAGTTAATTATAGCTTTAGAAACTCAAATCAAATGTCTGAAAGTGGGATCAGATGACTTAAACATATGATGCTACAGTGCACTGCCTCCTTTTTCTTTCTTTGCTACGGCTATTCTCTTTCTCTTCTTCTTTGGGTTCTCTTCTCTTCTTCTGCTTCCTTCTCCTTCTTCACATAGGGGAGGGGAACTTCTCAAACTGGCTAAGTATCAGCCAATGTCTTCAGCAGGAAAACCCTCCCCCTACCCCGCATAATCTCTCTTTCTCTCTCTAGGTCATGCTCTCCCAGAGCCTTCAACAGTACCGCGTATACAGGTAATTGGACCTAGAGCGTACCCGGGACCAGGGATGCGAGCATGGGTCGTAGCCGAGGAGTGCAGGGCTTAGGCGAGTTATCGGGCACACTAGATCCACGGGGGAGATGTCGCGGATGAGGTACGTGAGGGGGGTGTGTAGAGACCTCACCCCCTGTGCATGATGAGGCAAATAACCCATATCACTTTTTCAATTTATTCATTGGTGGGCGCTCTTCAGTCCATGATGTGGGACTAAATCCTACCGCCTTTCTTTGCATGCGACTACAGCGACTTCTTCGCATGATTGCGGTCAAAGGCTCAATCAAAGAGCCTAATTGGCTCCTTGGTTGCGATCCTGGAAGTGTTTCGCAGCACCTGGGACTTTGCCCAGGGTCTGCAGGTGCTTTAAGCGAGCATCGAGCTTAGCTGGAAGCTTCGGTAATGGCAGCGGAGACCTGGGACCTATAAACACAAAAATAGGCTAAGAGCCCTAGTTAAAAAAGTTCACAAGCTTCACCGTGAGGTGGGGAATTGAACGGCGGTGTTCGTGTGGTGGCTGGATGGTGGTGGAATGTGAGGTGCGACAGTGTGGTGTTCGGTGGAGCAGTGGGGAGGTCAATAGCCTTGAAGACCAGAGGGCTTTTTCTCTTTGGAACACGGCGGAGGCATGGAGATGAACGGCGGCTGGATTGGTGGAGTGTAGTGGCCATGCGAGCTCGCCGAAGGTACGCCGGTGAGGTGGAAGACGGAGGGTGACGAGGCCAATCAATGGTCGAAACGAGGCGATGAGGGTCTGAAAATGAAGAGGGGAAGTTGAGGAGTTATTTAGGAGAGGAGGTGGACGAAGGGGAGCGGAGTTGGTGCCGGGTGAGGTGCGGCTGGCGCCGGAGACGAAGATGCTCAGAGGGAGGCGATCGGCGAGGATGAAGGGGGGTAGGAGTGCTGGCAGGTGTTGCGCGACGCAGAAGAAGATAAGGATGAAGAATCTGCCACAAGTATTGTGGTTAGACGAAGAGGGAAGACAAGGAGTATCACCAGAGCTTGCAAAGCAAATCAGCCAGAGAAGGGGAGAAGAATTAGAGGGAATCTCTGGCCAAATTCAAGCCTTGGAAGTTCGTTGTGATCTGAGAAGTCTTTTATAGGTCATCCGAGGTCAGTTAAAGCTTGGGAAGCAAGCTTCCCAAGCTTGGAAAGCTCACCGGAGTTGGAAGTTTCTTGATACCCAAATCTCATGCGTTCGCATGAGAGATTGGGTAGGTTTTTGGACTTAGGATTAGGTCCAAAAGGAAGGGAATTTCTTGACAAACTTCCCTTTCAAATTTGAAAGGGATTTGTCAAGAAATCAAGGAATTCTTTCCTTTTTAAGGTCGCAGGAGCAAGTAGGAATAGGTTTAATGGCAGCAGAGTCCTATTTGTGAGAATGACGACAAAGTTAGGGCCCTATTTGAAAGGATTTTGAAAGTTAAGGGTAGAAATGAAATTAGACAGGATCAATTTGCAAACTAGGTCAAGACAAATTCATCTTGAGTCCAAATTTTGATACAAACCTAATTTGGACCTAAGGAATCTAATGGTGAGGTTGGATTTTGGTTTTGATCATGTTTGATAGGATAATATATGCAAAAATCTAAATTAGGGCAAATGTCTGTCTGTGATTCTATTTTAGGTCAAAACAGGTTCTAATGGTCAAATTGAAGGTTCTAAATCCTAGAGAATATTTGTATATGATTTTTAGAGGGTTTAGGTGAATTTATCCTAATTAGAATCTCATTTAATTAATCGGGTCTATTTTTAGGATTTCAAAAGTCATTTAATTCTCAGAACACGTGCAAACCCTTTTCTGATTGTTCTAACCCACTTGTTATCTTTTTACAACCAATTGACCTTCATTCAACTTCTGAGAAAATCCATGGTTATACTGCATTTATGTTGAGCTGGTAAAATTATAGTTTTAACCCTAGTTTCTTATTTTTTCTTTCAAAATGAATATGCAATGACTTGTGACTCTCTGGCAGTTATGTAGGAGCATTTATTGACTTAATTGAGTCAAAATGAGGTATTTATGGCTCATAATGGTCTTCCCATCATACCCACATGCTTAGCTTTTGCTAGTCCCTTAGCAAAATTTCAAGGTATTAACTTTGATTCTAGACCATAAAATCTTTTGATGCTTAAAAACTTTGTTGTGTGCTTCCTTTTGTAGATTAGGTTAGAATGCCGATAGTAGGCCTAAAGGTACTCAAGTACCAACCAAGATCCGGACCTGACCAGCTTTAGCCTCAGTCTGCCCCGAAGGTTTTTAAAGTCCACAGGAACTAACTTAAGGTTCGTTGAACTCCGTGGTTAAAGCACCCATGCTCGTAACATGTTTTATTTTAGCCTCGGTTAAGTTCGTAATGCATTTTTGTCAGAGAGAGACAGAAGGATTTTTCTTTGCTTTTGGAGAGTTTTCTCTCTTTTCTTTTTATTTCTACCTTCGGATTGGCTTTACAGCATGTCTATATCGGATTCCTAGACCCCATCATTAATCCTTGTAGGGTCCTTGGCAATCGATGCTTCGAGATAGCACCGCCCATAGCAACCCCCAGAACCCTGGCTTTCGAGATTTCGAGATAATCCTGTCCATGGCATTCTGTAGCTAAATCCAGACCCTAACAATCGACATTTCGAGATAATGCTGCCCATGGCATCTGATCCAGCACAAGGTGCTTACATGCCCCAGTAGGATATGTAGATATCCTAGGAGACAAGCACCAAGGAGATGATATATTATTGCGCATCTTCGAGGGAAATTTCCCGCTTCTCCTCACTGGGAATTCGTCCAAATCAACTTGTGTTGATCAGCCGCTCCTAATTTAGGTAACTTTTTCATAACAAATTAAATGTATTTACATAATTTTGATACTTAGGTACACTGAACCAGATTGTGTGTGGATTGGGGTGCTTAGGTTATTAAGTCCCGCAAACCAGAAGTCAATTAACGAGGCCGAATAATCCCTAAGCCTTAGACCTAATTCTTAAGCTTCGCATTTTCCCCAACCACTTGAGGATTATCCAGTTCTTAGCAGGTACTTGAATTTTTAAGCCTAGGATTAGAGCCCAAGAGGCCTAAAATTAGCGTTCCTACTAATATCTTCTCTATTTTATTAGCACTTTTTGCCTTTCATTTTCTTTCTTTTGATATGGTTTAAAACTAAGTCAATTTCTTAATCTTTTACTAATGACTACTTCTTTTTCTTTTCTTTTCAAATTGTGCCCCTTTTTGACATTTTTTTCTCCTCCCCACTTTCTCCTCAAAATCTAATATGCCATCAAAATTTCCTCTCCTCTCATACTTTTGTTCTTTTTCAAGATTTTTTTATTTTTTTGGTATTTTTGGAATATGTAATCTTTTTGATGAAACCCTTTCTTGTGAAGTGATTTTCACGACATTTTGCACTTTAATATCCCCCCATGCCTATGATTTGCAATGTCCTCATTGTAAATTAGGTGGGTTCGAGTTCAGCTTAGATCATTCATTAGAATAGGTGATGGGTGGGTGAATGGGTCAGGATGACTATTGCGGACGATTTCAAGCTCAGGTATGGGTACCAGAGGTGGAGTCGGTTGTTCTAGTAGATGAACCCTAAAGTACAATATGAGTTCAGCATAGGATGTGTTAGGAAGGGTTTCAGGTTTTTTAACAATGACAAGTTGCCTGCTGTTAAGCGCTGAGTTTAACACATCAGCCGAGCGCAATGAGCTCAGGGAGAATGGAAGGTAAAAGATATCTCAGCCAAATTTGTATTGGTGAGTTCAATAAACGGTTTGAATCTCTGACCGTTCACAACAAAAGGTTCTAAATCGTGGCTGAGTTAACTAATTTTGACAGCTCCATTTCCAAAGATTCGTCGGACAAAGTATGGTCCAATCCATTTTGATCTGAGTTTTCCTGGGAACAATTTGAGTATGGCGTCAAAGAGTAGGACTTTCTGACCAGGGAAGAATATCTTTCTGGATATGTGCTTGTCATGAAAGGCCGTAACCCGCTCTTTGTAAATTCGTGAGTTCTCATACACATCGTGGCATAATTCATCGATCTCGCTCATTTGAAGCTTTTTGTGGGTTCCTGCCTTAGAAAGATCGAGATTGCAATTCTGTACTGCCCAATAGGCTTTGTACTCCAGTTTGACAGAGAGGTGACATACCTTCTCGTACACTAATCTGAAGGGAGACATGCCTAATTGGGTTTTTTGGGCGGTCCTATAAGCCCACAAAGCTTCTGGAAGGCGGGATGACCAGTCTTTCCTGTTAGGTCAAATAGTGACCTGGGGGATTTTCTTGATCTCCCGATTTGATAGCTCAGTTAGACCTTGGTTTGGGGGTGATAAGGAGTAGAGATTCGGGTGATCTAGACTGAGCATTCGTGAAATGGGTCCCTCCATCAGAGATTATGGCACGTGGAATCCCGAACCAAGAAAAGATGTTCTGATGAATAAATTTGATAACCACCTTATGATCGTTGGTTCGGGTAGGAATGGCTTCGATCCATTTGAACACGTAGTCAACAGTGAGAAGAATGTATTCGAAGCCGTTCGAAATAGGAAAGGGTCCCATAAAATCAATCCCCTAGACATCGAAGATTTTGCATACAAGAATTGACTGTAAGGGCATCATATCACGGTGGCTCATGTTGCCTGAGGTCTGGTAACAAGTGCATGCCTTACAGTGATTGTATGCGTCTTTGAAAATTGTGGGCCAATAGAAGCCGCACTGGAGGATTTTTACTGTGGTTTTATGACCAGAGAAGTGTCCACCTCATGCCTGGTCATGGCAGAAGGACAAAATGTCCTGAATTTCCGCTTCTGGAACACATCGTCGGATGATTAGATCAGCACCAATGCAGAAGAGATACAAGTCTTCCCAAAAGTAGTACTTGGCATCAGAAAGTAATTTGTCCTTCTTGGCTTTTGGCCAATCGGACGGTATCTAATGTGATGCCAAGTAGTTTACTAGATCAGCAAACCATGGAAGTCCTGTATTGAGAGTCAGGAGGTGCTCATTGGGGAAATGTTCAGTAATGGGTCCGGAAGGGTTGATAATATCATAAGGAAGGCGGGATAAGTGATCAACTATCACATTTTGTTTCCCTGCCTTGTCGCGAATTTCGTGATCAAATTCTTGCAACAGCAAGATCCAACGGATTAGTCAAGGTTTCGCGTCCTTCTTTGCAAGGAGATGCCTCACAGCAGTGTGATTTGAGTAAATGATAATACGTGAACCCAAAAGAAATGATATGAATTTTTCCAGGGAAAATACTACAGCTAGCAGCTCTTTCACAGTAACTATGTAGTTACGCTAAGCCTCGTCAAGTGTCTTGCTAGCATAGTAATTGACCATGGGTTTCCCGTCTATTTTCTGCCCAAGTATCGCACCTACAGCGTAATCAGATGCATCGCACATGATCTCAAAGAGTTGAGACCAATCAGAGGGCTCAGGATAAGTGCTTGGGTAACTCGATCACGCAGGATCTCAAATGCTTGAGTGCATTCCTTGGTGATTTCAAAAGGGATATCCTTAGATAGAAGATAAGTCAGGGAGCGCGTGATTTTCAAAAAATCCGGAATGAATCCATGCTAAAAATCGACGTACCCCAAGAAGGATTAAATGTCTTTGACCGAGCTAAGCATAGGGAATTTGGAAATCAAATTCACCTTGGCTCGATCAACCTGGATGCCCTTTTCAGAGATAAGACGTCCTAGGACCATTCCCTCAGGTACCATGAAGTGGCTCTTTTCCCAGGAAAGAACCAAGTTTACGTCGATGCACTGCCTGAGGATCTGGACCAAGTGCAGGAGGCAATCGTCAAATGATTTACCAAATACTGAGAAGTCATCCATGAAGACTTCAACGTACTCACCTACCATATCTGAGAATATGGCAAGCATGCACCACTAAAAAGTAGCGGGTGCATTGCAGAGACCAAACGGCATCCTTCGGAATGTGTAAGTTCTGAAGGGGCAGGTGAAGGTGGTCTTTTCTTGGTCCTCAGGATGGATTGCGACCTGGTTATAATCGGAGTACCCGTCCAGAAAGTAGAAGAATCGATTTCCCGCTAGTTTCTCGAGAATCCGATCAATGAACGATAGTAGGAAATGATCCTTCTTCGTGGAGGAATTGAGTCTTCTGTAATCAATGTAGACTCCACAAGTTTGCTATACGGGTCGGTATGACTTCTCTGATTTCAGTCGTGATGACGGTGAGCCCTGCCTTTTTAGGCACAACCTGGATTGGGCTCATCCACCGACTATCGGAGATTGAGTAGATGATCCCTGCATCTAACCACTTGATAATCTCCTTTTTCATGACATCCTGCAGATTAGGATTCAGGCGTCTCTGCATTTCACGGGATGGTCATGAGCCCTCTTCAGCGTAGATGTGGTGTGTGCAGTATGCGGGGCTGATACTAGTGAGATTGTCAAGAGTCCATCCAATGGCTCTTCGATGTTGCTGGAGAACAGAAATCAGGCGTGTTTCCTGATCAGGTGTGAGTCGGGAGTTGATAATCACAGGAAACGTCTGATTGGAACCCAAAAAGACGTATTTGAGATGATCGAGAAGAGGCTTTAATTCCAAAACCAAGTTTTCAGCAGCAACGGGTAATTTCGGATGGGTGTCAAGAGTAAAGGAAGGAGCTATGTGTGTGTCTAGGTTGAGTTCACGCTCCTCTAATTGCAGGTTTTGATCCCCTTGTGGTTGATCAGTAATAGTCGGGTTCTCTATGAAGTCGTCAACCACTACTTCAATATCATAAATTTGTTCTATGACTCCGCAATTAATTCCTTGTTGGGCTTTAAAGATGTTGATCTTTAGTGTCTTTCTCCCAAATTTCAATTTGATTTGGCCCTCCTCACAATTGATATTGGCCCTAGCAGTGGCCAGAAAGGTCTCCCTAATATGATCGGTGTATTCTTCACAATCTCAAGAGCATCCATGTATAAAACAATGAAATCCACTAGGAAATAGAAATCATGTACCCTAACTATGACATCCTGAAGAATTCCTTTTGGTGACTTAATTGATCAATCTGCTAGTTGTAAGGTCATTTCAGTTGGTTTAAGCTCAGATTCTTCGAAGTAGTCTAGTAGGGATGTGGGTATCAAATTTATGGAGGCTCTTAAGTCTAATAAAGCTCGGTCAAATCGTATATCACCTATTTCACAGGAGATCAAAGGGGCGCCTAGGTCTTTTTCCTTAGGCGAGAGTTTGCTCAAAATGACAAAGCTGGCTTGCTCTGACAATATAATCGGATTCCCATCTTTGGTTCGCAGCTTACGCTTAAGTGTACATACGTCTTTCAAAAATCATGCGTAAGCCAGTACATAACGTATCGCATCCATCAAGGGGATGTTTATATGGACCTTCTCAAAGAGCTTAACCAGGTCCTCCTCAGGTGCCATGGTTTTGGTTATTCTTTTTCCCTTGGTCAAGGCCTTAGGAAATGGAACTTTAGATGGTTCCTCTAGAATGGGTCCAAGTTCTTGATCTGGGATAGAGGTGTCCTGGATAACTATCCTTGGGTTAGGGTTTGTATTACCAGGCTTGGTTTGGCTTGGATAAGGTGGGTCCTGTGTTGTTTTGCCAGTGCGGGTAGTAACAAAATTTAATCCTGCCTGGTTTTTGTTTGGAGTGGGTAGAAGAGGTGCTTGCTGCTGGTAACCCGTATATGATGTTGAGGCCTCCATCCCGTCGGGTGATGGAGTAGAAGGATCCTGATAAACAAAGTGAGCTTGGCCCAGATTTGGGTTCATAACGCACCTCTAGTTCGGCACGTTATTCGGATTAGGTAGAGGTTGTGAAGGAAGTGCACCAGGTTAGCGAGGATTTGCCATTTGGGCAAGTTGATTGCGAACCTCTGTGATCTCGTCTCTGTGCTGTTTTTGCATAGCCGCTTTCGTCTTCTAAATGTCAGCCAGAGTCTGAAGGATAATAGTCATTTGATCTATCTGAGTTGGCCTAGATTGATAAGTTGGGTTAAGCCGAGGCTGAGGCAGCTGATATGGACGAAGAACTTGTGGTCGGGGCAGATATTGAGGTCTTTGATTTTGATTATTGCTTGACCATGTGAAGTTGGGATGATTACACCATCTAGGGTTGTAGGTGTTTGAGAATGGGTCATTTTGAATGGCGTTGAGGTCCTCACAGGTCTGAGGGACCTCGGGAAAATCAAAATATGAGGGTTTAGAGTTCCCCCAACTAGAGTAGGTGGATCCAGAGTTTCCTCCGTAGCCAAAATCAGACGGGGGTGGATATGGGTCCATCCCTTGAGAAGTTCGATGATAGATGTTGTGCACAGCCTCCCTGCCAGAGGGTGGTTGTGTGTTCGAGTTTTGCGCAGAGGTGGCTCGCTGCAAATGTCGAGTTAACTCATCCACCTTCTTCTCAATAATAGAGACCTTGTCTAGATGACTGACCATCAGTTCCAATTTGATGGAAGAAGATAGGCCCTGCGTCTCATGTGCTCCCTTTGGATTCGTCAATGCCCGGGCATTCGTCCAGTCAAACATGCCCATGGATTCATTATTGATGGAGTTCTCGCACATATTCTCGAGAATCTCCCACACGGTGTCTTCGTGTTGACCCATTATATTTCCTCCGCAAGTCGCATTGACAAATAATCTAATATCCTCACGAAGTCCCTAGTAAAAAGACTGGACTTGTTCCCATTTAGGAGCTCCGTGATGGAGGCACTCTCGCATGAGATCCAGAAAACGATCCCATGCTTCGTGAAGTGGTTCTCCTGCTTGTGTGAAATGTGTGATCTGGTGCTGTAAAGCATTTGTCTGACCAATAGGGAAGAACTTTCTCAGAAACTCAGATTGAAGTTCCACCCAGGTGTTGATTGGAAGCATTTGGGTTTGGTACTAGTGAGCAACTTTATCCATAAGAGAGGAGAACATTTTCATGAGTAGAATATCTGGATTTTGAGCTTCTAACCCGAAGGTCTGGGCTAGATGCTTGAGTTGTTTGATATGCTAGAAAGGATCTTCAAAATTATGCCCATGGAATTTTGGAATAGCATGAATCATGTTGGGCTTGAGTTCAGTGTCGGGACCTCCAGCAGGGATTTTTACTCAAGGTTCTATTGCTACCGCAACAGGATTGTAGTTATCTCGCATCATTGGATGCTACAGTGGGTTCACAAAGGCTTGGAATAGATCATTAAGGCGTTGGAGTTGATTTTCGAGATTATTTTCTTCTACGGGTTGTGCCATGATGATGGATGAAGGAGAATCAGGTTCAGATGAATCGGAAGAGATGTAAATAAGATTGGGTTGTTGCACAAACAAGGTCGAGACTTGGCCTCGACGTAAATGACTGACTAAAGGAGGCCTCAAGGATGGTCTTAGAGACCTCCCGAACATGCACCGATGGAGTAGATGAGAGGTAGAATGTGATGGACCCAATCAAGACACCCAAAAATTTTGGATGACTATAGAGGTTCGGGGTGGATGATACCCCTTGGTCAAAAAGCCGTCCACCTAAGAATTACCTGGCCAGCTAGAGAGGGAGAGTCCCGCAAAGACCCCTACACGGTAGAGTGCCCCCACGGGTTACAGGTGTAATTTCCTGCTTGGAGGGGGTGAGATATGCGTGACACAATAAAGTGCGGAATAAAAATAGATAATCTCACAAAATTAAGGAATCACACAATAGGCACAAGTATTTTTAGGTGGAAACCTAAATCGGGTGAAAAACCACCACCTAACCCTCTTGAGTTAGGATTTCCCGATCGACCTAGTCGATCAAATCCACTAAACCCAGTCACTTAAACGAGGGTGACTAAACCTCAATTACAACCACACTACTTAGACCGAGGGTAGTGTTCCTCAAAACCCCTTCTCTTCACAAGAAGGAATTTGTGTCACGAAGGAGACGGGAATTTGCAAAGCGAATACCCAACCAAAGACAATATAAAGTACAACAATCCTATAGAACCTCAAATATTTAATCCTAGCTTCTATAGGAGTTAGGAAACTTTCCTTTGGTGGAAGTGCATTGCTGTGACGACGCGGGTGTGTGAACCACGCAGCGGCGCTTTGTCGCTCTCGTAATCACAGAGGGAGAGTGGGTGCACAAAGGGATGAAGCTCTCTAGATATGAAATAGATGCTTGGAGAGCTAGAGCTTCAACTACTTCTTTTGGACACAAAAGATGTGGAAAGTAGTTTGCTTAATGTTTCTTGGTGTCTCTTGGGTGTATTTTCAAGCCAAAGGGTCCTCCTCTATTTATAGAGGGCCTAGGAAGGCCTTGGTGGAAGCCATTGGGTACAAATCCAAAGAAAATCAGGTTGTAGTTAGAATTAATCATGATTCTAACAGGGTCATCAGACGCCTGTTCCTGGCACCAGACGTCTTTTATGACGTCTAGGAACTTCAGACGTCTGATTTTAGGTGGGTTTCCTTCCTAACTTGAATTAGACCAAAATAGGGTTCTAAAGTGTGTCCATCAGATGACATACAGGACGTCTGGCACAAGGTCTGGACATTTGGAATCCTATTTGTTCTCTGGAAATGGATTCCCAATGAGTCTAATGGCTATAAAATCACTGAAGGAAGATTTTGGGTCAGTCGAGGCAAAACGGTCATGTATCAGACGTCTAGGGTCCTCTATGGACGTCTGATACGAGGCTAATGGTCATTTCCTCAACGTTTGGTAAGGAAGCCAATGGTCCATTAATTGAACGTCTGGCAAAGGCATCAGACGTCTCCTAAGACGTCTGGACTGAGGTCTGGACGTTTGATTTTATCAGACAGAACTAAGTCCAGCCTAAATAATCAGACGTCTGAGTCAACAGTCAGACATCTTAAAAGTTTTTATCAGACGTCTGAAATTCAGATTAGACGTCTGGAAAGGCTGTCTAATCCCTATTTTGATTTTCTAAGTTCTCTATAGAAAACCTAAGTATCCTTGACTACTTTAAGGGTTCTTTGAGGCTCTTTAACATAAGATCTAAGACAAAAATAAAGAGCACAACAACGAAACAGAAATACATAGAACAGGATAAAATGAAATCTATCATATTATTCATCTCCTTCCTTCTTCAAGCCTTCACTCCTCGTAAAGCTCCTCCATCTCTGACCAGCTCCTCCAATCCTCCATGGATGCAAGCTAGAACTCCGTCTAAACACCTGTCTCTATTTGCAACTTGACCTGAAAACTAGAACTCAAATACAAATGTTAAAAGACATGTGTTTTGTTATCATCAAAATAAACGATCATGTCCCAAGTTGCTTGGAGCGCTTTCTTCTTAGACTTCTTTTCCTTCTTCTTCTCCTTTTTAAGAAGAGGGCACTCTGATCATAGATGCCCTTTCTTGTTGTAGTGGTAGCAACGTCTCGAGCTTTCCTTCTTCTCCTTTTCTTTCTTACAAAACTTAGAAAACTTTTTAAGTAAAAACTTAAAGTCTTCGTCATCGGAACTTACCTCGCTATCTGATGTGGCTCTGAATGAGGGGGTCTTCTTCGATTTTAGCTCTGGTGTATCCTTCTTCTTCTGCTTTAGCTGTCTCGTAGGCTATTAGATTGCCTAGGAGATCTCCCATGTTGAGCTCCTCCATCTCGTTCTCCTCCTCGATGGCGGTGACCTTTTGCTCTCATTCTGGTCAAAGGGAACGGAGTAGCTTTCCTTGAAGCTCCCCCTTGATGAAGGTCTTACCTAAAGCTTTTAAACTATTTACTGAGAGTGAACCTAGTGTTTATCTCACTTAAAGATTCGTTAGACTTCATAGAAAAAGATTCAAACTCTTGAGAAAGTAAATTTATTTTAGAAGTCTTTACCTTTGAGATACCTTCGCGAGTTACCTCGAATGTGTGCCAAATCTCGTATGCGGTGGCGCATTGCGAGATTCTATTAAACTCCTCTGGACTCAAAGCGTAATACAATGCGTTCATTGTTTTTGCATTTAGAGAGAGCTCCTGGATTTATTGTTGCGAGTAGCCTCCCGCGGGTTTCTCTAGGATGTCAAACGGCATCTCGCATCTGGCATAAATTGTGAAGTCATTGGCTTGCAGCCAAGTCTTCATCCGTAGCTTCCAGTAGGGATAGTTGCTCCCGTCGAAGAATGGCGGACAGATCGTAGACTACCCCTCGAAAATCCTGCTTGCGGAGCTGCTTCCCTCCATGATCTTCTTACTAGGTGTTATTCCGATCTTGCAAGAACTTGCTCTGATACCAACTGTAATTCCTTGCTTGAAGGGGGTGAGATATGCGTGATGCAATAAAGTGCGGAATAAAAATAGATAATCTCACAAAATTAAGCAATCACATAATAGGCACAAGTATTTTTAGGTGGAAACCCGAACCAAGTGAAAAACCACCACCTAACCCTCTTGAGTTAGGATTTCCCGATCGACCTAGTCTATCAAATCTACTAAACCCAGTCAATTAAACGAGGGTGACTGAACCTCAATTACAGCCACACTACTTAGACCGAGGGTAGTGCTCCTCAAAACCCCTTCTCTTCACAAGAAGGAATTTGTCTTGCGAAGGAGACGGGAATTCGCAAAGCGAATACCCAACCAAAGATAATATAAAGTACAACAATCCTATAAAGCCTCAAATATTTAATCCTAACTTCTATAGGAGTTAGGAAACTTCCCTTTGGTGGAAGTGCATCGAAGTGACGATGCGGGTGCATGAACCATGCGGCGGTGCTTTGTCACTCTCGTAATCGCAAAGGGAGAGCGAGTGCGCAAAGGGATGAAGCTCTCTAGATATGAAATAGATGCTTAGAGAGCTAGAGCTTCAACTATTTCTTTTGGACACAAAAGATATGGAAAGTGGTTTGCTTATTGTGTCTTGGTGCCTCTTGAGTGTATTTTCAAGCCACGGGGTCCTCTATTTATAGAGGGCCTAGGAAGGCTTTGGAAGGCCTTGGAAGGCTTCCATAGCTGTTGGGTATAAATCCAAAGAAAATCAGGCCGTAGTAAGAATTAATCATGACTCTGACAGGGTCATCAGACGTCTGGTCCTAGTATTAGACGTCTGGAAAATCCATTTAAGATGTCTGGGAACTAAGTCAAACATCTGATTTTAGGCGGGTTTCCTTCCTGACTTGAATCAGACCGAAACAAGGTTCTAATGTGTGTCCATCAGATGACATATAGGACGTCTGGCATAAGGTCTGGACGTCTGGAAACCTATTTGTTCTCTGGAAATGGATTCCCAATGAGTCTAACGGCTATAAAATCTCTGAAGGAAGATTTTGGTTCAGTCAATGCAAAACAGTCATGTATCAGACGTCTGAGGTCCTCTACGAACGTCTGATACGAGGCTAACGGTCATTTCCTCAACGTTTGGTAAGGAAGCCAACGGTCCACTAATTGGATGTCTGGCAAAAGCATCAGACGTCTCGTAAGACGTCTAGACTAAGGTCTGGACATCTGATTTTATCAGACAGAACTAATTAAGTCCAGCCTAAATAATCGGACGTCTGAGTCAACAGTCAGACGTCTTAAAAGTTTTTATCAGACGTCTGAAATTCAGATTAGATGTCTGGAAAGGTTGTCTGATCCCTATTTTAGTTTTCTAAGTTCTCTATGGAAAACCTAAGTATCCTAGGGTAGTGCAGGTGTTCCTAGGACTACTTTAAGGGTTCTTTGAGGCTCTTTAACATAAGATCTAAGACAAAAATAAAGAACACAACAACGAAACAAAAATATATAGAACAGGATAAAATGAAATCTATCCTATTCTTGTCTCCTTCAAACCTTCGCTCCTCGCGAAGCTCCTCCATCTCTGACCAGCTCCTCCAATCTGCCATAGATGCGAGCTAGAACTCCATCTAAACACTTGTCTCTATTTGCAATTTGACTTGAAAACTAGAACTCAAATACAAATGTTAAAAGACACATGTTTTGTTATCATCAAAATAAACGTTCATGGTACTCTAGCACCAACAACAGGGTTTCCCCCACCTGACCTCTCTTGTCACTAATATTCCAGGTAGACCAGAATGGGGACTTGACCTTTTAAGTCTATTAGTTTTAATTAAGAGCAAGGGTGCTTAGAATTTCACTTGAACTTTAAGATGTGTTGAGTGCAAGAGTGACTTAATTTGAAGATTGGTTGACCCAAACAAGGCGGGTCAACTTCACCTGTATTGTCCTTGAAAATTTAGGTCCCTCTTTTAGTGTTCAAATGACTTTAAAGAGCCTGATTTTAAGGTTTTGCTTGAATAGATCAGTTCAATCAAGGTCTAAGCACACATTGTTTGGGAAGATGATTTCTTGATTAAGCAAGTGTGTCTCTAAAAATCCTAAACTGAAATCCTCAATTGGCTTCTAGTTTGTTCCACTTTAATATGTCAAAATGTGGTACCTAGAGCTCAAACAAGAATGTGATAGCTCTAAATACCTTAAGCTTTTAAGTGGGTGCACAAATCAGGATTTGTTGTCAAATAAAATGTATCAACTCAGGCAACTTGATGAATTATCTATGGAAAGAATGCAAGTAGTCCTAATTGATTTTTTCCTTTTATCCTTTTCAGAATGAGGGGCTTAAGAAAGAGTGGTTAGAACTTACCTGCCCCTGGTGTATTTGTTGTGCAGTTTAATCTTCCTTGAATGTATCTTCTCCTGAAACAACCATAGCAAAAGAGATATAGCAAGTTAGAATCTGAGTCAGGAATTGCAATCAAGAGTTCTAGATTGCCCGTTGCTCCCCAGCAACAACGCCAAAATGTTCAAATGCTAGATCAGTGTTTTAAGAATGTCGCGTTGCAGTATAGCCAAAATAGCGTTTAAACAAATAAATTTTATTACTCGAAAAAGATTCCGAGGTTGAACACAGGGAGCAATATGGAATTTAAAGCTCATGATCATAATTTATAATGTAAATGAGTACAATATATAAGTAAAAGCTTAATGCTGAATAATATAAAAATCAATGATCAATGTGCAAAATGAAGAGGGTAAAATGGTGATTTAAATCACCAATTACCCTTATACAGTAATGGCAAGTAGAAGCACAATATCAGAGTTAATTATAGCTTTAGAAACTCAAATCAGACGTCTGAAAGTGGGATCAGACGACTTAAACGTCTGATTCTATAGTGCACTGCCTCCTTTTTCTTTCTCTACTACGGCTGTTCTCTTTCACTTCTTTTCAACCTCTTCTTTGGGTCCTCTTCTCTTCTTCTTCTTTTGTTTCCTTCTCTTTCTTCACATAGGGGAGGGGAACTTCTCAAATTGGCTAAGTATTAGCCAATGTCTTCAGCAGCAAACCCCCCCTACCCCACGCAATCTCTCTCTCTCTCTGGGTCATGCTCTCCCAAAGCCTTCAACAGTATCGGGTATTCGAGTAATCGAACCTAGAGTGTACCCAGGACCAAGGCTGTGGGCATGGGTCGCAGCCGAGGAGTGCAGGGCTTAGGCAGGTTATCGGGCGCACTAGATCTGCAGGGGAGATGTCACAGATGAGGCGTGTGAGGGGGGCGTGCGGGGACCTCAACCCCTGTGCGTGTTGAGGCAAACCGCCCGTATCACTTTTTCAATTTATTCGTTGGCGGGCTCTCTTCAGTCCACGATGTGGGACTAAATCCCACTGCCTTTCTATGCTCGTGACTGCAGCGACTTCTTCGCATGATTATGGTAAAAGGCTCAGTCAAAGAGCCTAATTGGCTCCTTGGTTGCGATCCTGGAAGTGTTCCGCAGCACCTGGGACTTTGCCTGGGGTCTGCAGGTGCTTGAAGCGAGCTTCGAGCTTCGCTTGAAGCTTCGGTAATGGCAACGAAGACCTGGGACCTACAAACATGAAAATGGGCTAAAAGCCCTAATTAAAACAATTCACAAGCTTCACCGTGAGGTGGGGAATTGAACAGCGGTGTTTGTGAGGTGTGAGGGTGCGTGAGGTGGCCGAACGGTGGCGGAATGTGAGGTGCGACAGTGTGGTGTTCTGTGGAGCAGTGGGGAGGCCAATAGCCTCGAAGACCAGAGGGCTTTTGCTCTCTAGAACACGATGGAGGTGTGGAGATGAACGGCAGCCGGATTGGTGGAGTGTAGTGGCCATGTGAGCTCGTCGGAGGTACGCCGGCGAGGTGGAAGATGGAGGGCGACGGGGCGAGTCGGTGGTCAAAACGAGGCGGTGAGGATCTGAAAGCGAAGAAGGGAAGTCGAGGAGTTAATTAGGAGAGGAGGCGAACGAAGGGGAGCGAAGTTGGCACTAGGTGAGGTGTGGCCGGTGCCGGAGACGAAGATGCTTAGAGGGAGGCGATCGGCGAGGATGAAGGGGGGCAGGAGCGCAGATGGGTGCTGCGCGACGCAGAAGAAGATAAGGATTAAGATTCTGCCACAGGTATTGTGGTCAAACAATGAGGGAAGACAAGGAGAATCACCAGAGCTTGAAGAGCAAATTGGCCGATGGAGGGGAGAAGAATTAGAGGGAATCTCTGGCCGAATTCAAGCTTATGAAGTTGATTGTGATATGGGGAGTCTTTTATAGGTCATCAGAGATCGGTTAGAGCTTGAGAAGCAAGCTTCCCAAGCTTGGAAAGGTTGTCGGAGTTGGAAGTTTCTTGATACCCAAATCTCTCATGCGTTCGCATGAGAGATTGGGTAGGTTTTAGGACTTAGGATTAGGTCCAAAAGGAAGGGAATTTCTTGACGAACTTCCCTTTCAAATTTGAAAGGGATTCGTCAAGAAATCAAGGAATTCTTTCCTTTTTAAGGTCGTCGGAGCAAGTAGGAATAGGTTTAATGGCAGCAGAGTCCTATTTGTGAGAATGACGACAAAGTTAGGGCCCTATTTGAAAGGATTTTGAAAGTTAAGGGTAGAAATGAAATTAAACAGGACCAATTTGCAAACTAGGTCAAGACAAATTCATCTTTAGTCTAAATTTTGATACAAACTTAATTTGGGCCTAAGGAATCCAATGGTGAAGTTGGATTTTGGTTTTGATCATGTTTGACTAGGTAATTTATGCAAAAACCTAAATTAAGGCAAATATCTGTCTATGGTTCTGTTTTGGGTTAAAATGGGTTCTGATGGTCAAATTGAAAGTTTTAAACCCTAGAGAATATTTTTCTATGATTTTTAGAGGATTTAGGTGAATTTTATCCTAATCAGAACCTCAATTAATTAAGCGAATTTATTTTTAGGGTTTCAAAAGTCATTTAATTCTCAGAACATGTGTAAACCATTTTCTGATTGTTCTAACCCACTTGTTATCTTTTTATGACCAATTGACCTTCATTCAACCCCTGAGAAAACCCGTGGTTATACTGCATTTATGATGAGCTGGTAAAATTACAGTTTTAACCCTAGTTTCTTTTTTTTCTTTCAAAATGAATATGCAATGACTTGTGACTCTCTAGCGGTTATGTAGGAGCATTTATTGACTTAATTAGGTCAAAATGAGCTAGTTATGGCTCATGATGGTGTTCCCATCACTAAGCCTTAATTGAATTGATATATTCAAGCAAACCCTAAAATCAGGTTCTTAATCTCATTTGAACACTAAAAGAGGGACCTAAATTAGGTGAAGTTGACCCACCTTGTTGGGTTAACCAATCTTCAAATTAGGTTACTTTGCACAAAAATAGCTTAAAGTTCAAGTGAAATCATAAGCACCTTTGCTCTTAACTCAAAATTGGTGGACTTAAGAGGTCAAGTCCCCATTCTGGTCTACCTGGATCCTCAATGACAAGAGAGGTCAGGTGGGGGAAACCCTGTAACTCATGGGGGCGCTCTACTGTGTAGGGGTCTTCACGGGACTCTCTCTGGCTACCCAAGTAATTCTCAAGTGGATGACTTTCTGACTAAGGGATATCATCTACCCCAAACATTTATAGTCATCCAAATTTTTTGGGTGTCTTGATTGGGTCCATCACCTACTACCCCTCATCTACTACATTAGTGCATGTTCGGGAGGAGGCCCTTAATACCATCCTTGAGGCCTCCATTAGATATTCACTCTCGTCGAGGTCGAGCCTTGACTTCCATGTTTGTGCAACAACCTGATCACATTGACATATCCTCTGATTCAGAACCTACTTCCCCCTCATCAACTATGGATCACCAAGAAGATCAACCTAACCTTGAGCAACAAGTCCATGATTTAGAAAATCAAATCAATGCCATCATCAACCCACCACTGCGTCCTCAAATGTGAGATCACTATAATCCCACAGCGGTGGAGATCGAACCCCGAATTAACATTCCCATGGGAGGACCCGAGGTAGATCTCAAGCCTAGCATGCTTCATATGACCCCAAAATTTCATGTCTTGAACTCCGAGGATCCTTTCCAGCACATCAAAAACCTAAAACATCTGGCCCACACTTTTGGGGCAGATGTACAAAATCAGGACGAATTACTCTTGAAACTCTTCTCATCTCTTTGGCTGACAAAGCCGCTCATTGGTTTCAAACTCAACCACACAAGATCAACACATGGGGAGAACTTCAAACCACCTTCCTGCAAAAATTCTACTCCATTGGTCGTACAAACACAATGCAGCACCAAATCACGCACTTCTCCCAAGGAGCGGGAGAATCTCTACACGAAGCATGGGATCGCTTTCTGGATATCGTGCGTAAATGCCCCCATCACGGAGTTCCAAAGTGGGAACAAGTTCAATCCTTTTACCACAGACTCCATGAAGACATCAAGCTCTTTGTCAATGCAACCTGTGGTGGTAGCATCATGGGTCAACATGAGGACACAATCTGGGAAATTCTCGAGAACATGTGCGAGAACTCCCTGAACAATGAGTCACTGGGTGCGTATGACCGGACGTTCACCCGCGCATTGACAAATAATTGGGGGGTACACGAATCTCGAGGCCTTTCCACTTCCATTGACCTAGAGTTTGTAGCCAGTCAATCGGACAAGGTCTCCATTATCGAGAAGAAGGTGGATGACATCACTCGTCATCCACACAAATCTACCTCTCCACTTCAAAGCACATACACGCATCTGCCTACAGGGAGGGAGGTTGCGCATAACATCTACCACTCCCCGAGGATGAATGCATATCCACTCCCATCTGATTATGGCTTCGGAGGCAACTCCAGGTCAGCTCACCTTAGTTGAGGGAACTCTGAACCCTCGTACCCTGATTATCTCGGAGCTCCTCAGACCTGCGAGGATCTCCACGCCATCCAGAATAATCCTTTCTCCAATACTTACAACCCTGGATGGCGAAATCATCCTAACTTTGCGTGGTAGGGAAATAACTCGAATCTGAGATCCCAATTCCCACCCCGACCACAAAACCAAAGACCATATCAACCCACTCAACTAAGGCCTAATCAAAATTTCCAATCTAGACTGCTTAAAGAAGATTATACATCTTTGATTCTCCAGACCTTGGTTGGTATGAAAAAACAGCACAAAGAAGAGATCTCTGAGTTACGAAATCAATTGGCCTAGCTGGCAAGTACTCGCCAGCCTGGTACACTTCCCTCTCAGCCTCTTCCAAACCCGAATAACATGCCAAACCAGAGGCGCGTTATGAACCCAAATCAAGGCCAAGTTCACTTTATTTATCAGGCCTCTTCTGCTCCATTGCCTGATGGGATGGATGCTTCAACTTCATACTCGGGATTTTAGCAGCAAACACCTATTTTGCCCAACCTAAATCAAAATCAGGTAGGATTAAATTCCATAACCACCCATAGTGACAAAGCAACACAAGACCCACCTTTTCCTAGCCACAACATGCCTGAGACCGTAAACCCTAACCCTAGATTGGTCACCCAGGACACACCCATCCCTGATAAAGAGCTTGAACCAATTCTAGAGGAACCATCTAAGGTTTCATTTCCCAAGGCCTTGACCAAGGGAAAGAAGACAACCAAACTTATGGCACCTGCGGAGAACCTGGTCAAGTTCTTTGAGCAGGTCCATATAAACATCCCTTTAATGGATGCAATTCGTCACGTACCGACTTACGCACGATTCTTGAAAGATGTGTGTACACCCAAGCATAATCAGCAAACCAAAGGCGGGAACCCAATCGTACTGTCGGAGCAAGCCAACTCTATCATTTTGATCAAACTCTCGCCTAAGGCAAAAGACTCAGGCACCCTTTGATCTCCTGTGCTATCGGTGATATACAGTTCGACCGAGCCTTATTGGACCTAGGATCTTCCATCAATTTGATACCTACATCCCTACTAGACTACTTTGAGGAATCTGAGCTTAAACCGACAGAGATGACTTTGTAGTTAGTCAATCGATCTATTAAGTCACCAAAAGGAATTCCCGAGGATATCATAGTTAGAATACACAATTTCTATTTCCCCGTGGATTTCATTGTCTTAGACATGGATGCTCCTGAGAACTTGAAACATACACCGATCATATTAGAGAGACCCTTTCTGGCCACAGCTAGGGCCAATATTAATTACGAGGATGGCCAAATTGAGTTAAATTTAGGAGCAAGACACAGAAGATCGACATCTTTAAAGCCCAACAAGGAATAAATTTCGAAGTTATAGAACAAATTTGTGATATCGAGGCCGTGGTGGACGACCCATGTATCGAGGAAATATTTTTGATCAACCATAAGAAGATCAAAACCCACAATTAGAGGAACCTGAACCTAACCTAGACACACCCATAGCTCCTTCCTTTGCTCCCGACACCCACCCTGAACCACCTACTAGTGCTGATAATCCTATTATGAAATTGAAACCCCTCCCTGACCATCTCAAAAATGTCTTCTTAGGTTCCAATCAGATGTTTCTTGTAATTATCAACTCTCGACTCATATCTGATCAAGAAACACGCCTAATTTCTATTCTCCAGCAGCATCAAAGAGCCATTGGATGGACTCTCAATGATTTGATTGACATCAACCCCGCATACTACACACATCACATCTATACTGAAGAGGGCTCACGACCATCCCATGAAATGTAGAGATGCCTAAATCGAAATCTGCAAGATGTCGTGAAAAAGGAAATCATCAAGTGGTTAAATGCAGGGTCATCTACCCAATTTTTGACAGTTGGTGGGTGAGTCCAGTCCAAGTTGTGCCTAAGGCGGCAAGACTCACCGTGATCACGATTGAAACCAGAGAAACCATACTGACCTATATAATGAACTTGTGGAAACTGCATTAATTACAGAAGACTCAATTCCTCCACGAAAAAGGATCATTTCCCACTACCGTTCATTGATCATATTCTCGAGAAACTAGCGGGAAATTGATTCTTTTGCTTCTTGAACGGGTGCTCCGATTATATCCAAGTTGCAATCCATCCTGAGGACCAAGAGTGACCACCTTCTCCTGCCCCTTCGGGACATACGCACTCAGGAGGATGCCTTTCGATCTCTGCAATGCACCCGCTACTTTTATGCGGTGCATGCTTGCCATATTCTCAGATATGGTAGGTGAATACCTTGAAGTCTTCATGGATGACTTCTCGGTATTTAGAGAATCTTTTGATGATTGCCTCTTGCACTTGGTCCAAATCTTCAGGTGGTGCATCAACGTGAATCTAGTTCTTTCCTGGGAAAAGAGCCACTTCATGGTACCTGAGGGAATTGTCCTGGGACATCCCATCTCTAAAAAAGGCATCCAAGTTGACCGAGCCAAGGTGAATCTGATTTCCAAGGTCCCTATGCCAAGCTCAGTCAAGGACATCCGTTCATTTCTGGGGCACATCGATTTTTACCGTCAATTCATTCCCAATTTCTCGAAAATCATGTGCCCCCTGACCAATCTTCTCTCCAAGGATGTCCCCTTCGAAATCAACGAGGAGTGCACTCAGGCATTTGAGATTCTATGTGATCGAGTTACCCAAGCACCTATCCTGCAGTCCCCTGAATGGTCTCAACCCTTTGAGATCATGTGTGATGCATCTGATTATGCTGTGGGTGCGGTACTTCGGCAGAAAATAGACGAAAAACCCGTGGTCATCTACTACGCTATCAAGATACTTGACGAGGCTCAGCATAACTACACAGTTACTGAGAAAGAGTTGCTAGCCGTAGTATTTGCCCTAGAGAAATTCAGATCATATCTTTTGGGTTCTCGTGTTATCATATACTCGGATCACACTGCAGTGAGGCACCTCCTTACGAAGAAGGACGCGAAACCTCGACTAATCCACTGGATCTTGCTGTTGCAAGAATTTGATCTCGAGATTTGCGATAAAGCGGGAAAGCAGAATGTGGTAGTTGACCACTTATCCCGCCCTCCTTTTGACATTATTGACCCTTCCAGACCCATCACAGAACACTTTTCTGATGAGCACCTCCTGACTATTAGTGCGGGACTTCCTTGGTTTGCTGATTTGGTGAACTACTTGGCATCACATCAGATCCCATCCGATTGGCCAAAAGCCAAGAATGACAAATTACTTTCCATTGGTGCTGATCAGATCATCAGACGATGCATCCCAGAAGTGGAAATTCAGGA
Source organism: Thalassia testudinum (assembly GCA_037157565.1). Classification (NCBI taxonomy): domain Eukaryota; kingdom Viridiplantae; phylum Streptophyta; class Magnoliopsida; order Alismatales; family Hydrocharitaceae; genus Thalassia; species Thalassia testudinum. The sequence goes on from JAZHRO010000014.1 coordinate 34,360,676, forward strand.
CATTTTGTCCTTCTACCATGACCAGGCCTACGGCGGACACTTCTCCGGACATAAAATCATAGAAAAAGTCCTCTAGTGTGGCTTTTATTGGCCCATGATTTTCAAGGATGCATACGATCATTGTAAGGCATGCACTCGCTGCTAAACCTTGGGCAACATGAGCCATCGCGATATGATGCCTTTATAGCCGATTCTCGTATGCGAAATCTTCGATATCTAGGGGATTGATTTCATGGGACCCTTCCCTATCTCAGACGGCTTCGAGTACATTCTTCTCGCTGTTGACTACATGTCCAAATGGATCGAAGCCATCCTAACCCAAACCAACGATCATAAAGTGGTAATCAAATTCATTCATCAGAACATCTTTTCTCGGTTCAAGATTTCACATGCCATTATCTCTGATGGAGGGACCCATTTCATGAATGCTCAGTTCAGATCACTGATGACCAAGTACAGGGTGTCACACCGAATCTCCACTCCTTATCATCCCCAAACCAATGGTCTAGCTGAGCTATCAAATCGAGAGATCAAGAAAATCCTTCAGGTCACTATCCGACCTGACAGGAAAGATTGGTCGTCCTGACTTCTAGAAGCCTAGTGAGCTTATAGGACCGCCCACAAGACCCAATTAGGCATGTCTCTTTTCAGATTGGTGTACGGGAAAGCATGTCACCTCCCCATTGAGTTAGAGCACAAAGCCTATTGGGCTGTACGGAAGTGTAATCTAGAACTTTTTAAAGCAGGAACCTACAGAAAGCTTCAAATGAGCGAGATCGATGAACTACACAATGATGCAGACAAGAGCTCACAAATTTACAAAGAGCAGGTTAAGGCCTTTCACGATAAGCACATATCCAGAAAGATCTTTCACCCTGGTCAAAAAGCCCTACTCTTTGATGCCAAACTCAAACTCTTCCCAGGAAAACTCAGATCAAAATGGATTGGACCATATCTTATCCAACAAATTTTTGGAAATGGAGCCGTAGAAATCAGTCAACCCAGCCTTGATTCTGAACCTTTTATTGTGAATGGCCAGCAACTTAAGTCATTCATTGAACTCACCGATATGAACTTGGCTGAGGTATCTTTTGATCTCCATTCTCCCTAAGTATATTGCACCCGGCTGATGGCGTTAAACTCAGCGCTTAACGGGAGGCAACCCGTCATCTTTTTAAAAAAACCTGAAACCCTTCTTGACACATCCCGTGCTGAACTCATATTATACTTTAGGGTTCATCCATTAGAACAGCCGACTCCACCTCTAGTACCTATACCCGAGCTTGAAATCATCCGCAACAATCCTCCCGACCCGTCCACCCACCCAAAACTTGTTCTAATGTACGATCTAAGCTAAATTCGAACCCACCTAATTTACAATGAGGACATTACAAATCGTAGGCATGGAGGGTATTAAAGTGCAAAACGCTGTGAGAATCACTTCACAAGAACAGATTTCATCAAAAAAAGTACATATTCCAAAAAACCAAAAAAATAAAAAAATTGAAAAAGAACAAAGAAAAAGGAGAAGGATGGAAATTTTGAAAATTGCATATCATCCTGGAGGAGGGAAAAGGGAGGTGATATGAATATCAAAAAGGAATAACAATTTGAAATAAAAAGAGATAGTCATTAGTAAAAGATTAAGGAATCTACTTAGTTCTAGACCAAATCAAAAAAATAAAATAAAATAAAAGACAAAAAAGTGCTGAGAGACAAAAAGAGATTAGTATAAACGCTGATCTTAGGTCTCTTTGGCTTGTGTCTAGGCTTAAAAATTCAAGTATTCATTAAAATCTAGATAGTCCTCAAGAGGTTGAGGAAAATGTGAAGCTTAAGTATTAGGTCTAAGACTTAGGGATTATTCGACCTCGTTAACTGACCTCTGGTTTGTGGGACTCAGTAACCTAAGCACCCTAACCACACATAGTCTGATTCAATGCACTTAACTATCAAAATCATGTAAATGCATTAATTCTGTTATGAAAAAGCTACCTAGATTAGGAGCAGCTTATCAACACAAATTGATTTGGAAGAGTTTCCGACATGGAGAGGCAGGAAATTCCCCTCGAAGATGTGCAATAACATACCATCTCCTTGGTGCTTGTCAACTAGGATATCTAAATATCTTACTGGGGGCATGTAACACCTTGCACTGGTTAAGGTGCCATGGGTAGCATTATCACGAAATGTCAATTGCCAGGGTCTAGATTTAGCTACAGAACACCATGGGCGAGATTATCCCAAAATCTCGAAAGCCAAGGTTCTGGGGGTTTCCATGGGCGGTGCTATCTCGAAGCATCGATTGCCAGGGACCCTGCAAAGATTGATGGTGGGAGCTAGGAATCCGACACAGACCGTGTTGTAAAGCCAATCCAAAGCTAGAAATAAAGAAAGAAAAGAGAGAAAACTCTCCAAAAATAAAAAAATCTTCTGTCTCTCTTACAAAAATGGACTGCAAACTGAACTGGGACTAAACAGGTTTTAAGCATAGGTGCTTTAACTATGGAGTTCAACGAACCCTAAGTTAGTTCCTGTGGGCCTTAGAAACCTTCGTGGCGGACTGAGGCTAGAGCTGGGTAGATCTAGATCTTGGTTGGTACTTGAGTACCTCTAGGCCTACTATTGGCATGCTGACCTAATCTACAAAAGAAAGCACACAGCAGAAATCTGAGCATAAAAAGGCATGGTCTAGAAATTAAGTTAATTCCATAAGATTTTGCTAAGGGACTAGCAAAAGCTAGGCATGGGGGTATGATGGGAACACCATCAAGAGCCATAACTAGGTCAGTTTGATCTGATTAAGTCAATAAAAGCTCCTATATAACCATCAGAAAGCCTTAAGGTCACAAAACATTGATTTGAGAAGATCTTGGCGCAAAATGGAGATGGAGATGGAGGGCGATCATGGGGCGATAGGTGGGAGGAACCATGATGCTGAGGGATGGACTACATGGAGACCTAGAGCATGGAGACGAAAGGAAAGGAGAGGTCTCATGACCAATGGTAGATGGGAGGCGGGTATGAGGACGATAGATAGGGGGAGGTCATGGGGCAATAGGGAGATTGCTTCAAATGCCGGCGTCGAGTTCATATGCCAGTCGTATTTGCTTCCCCCTTGTGTGCCTCGCGTATGGAGGACATGGCCATAAGCAGGACTCATGTAAGGCAAATAGTGGCCAGATGAAGGGTCGGACTAATATGTGCACTGGAGGTTCGAATTTTAGGGCACAGCCGCCATCGCCGCTGCCTCCTCCTACATACGGGGGTCATACGATCGATGTAGAAGTCCCTATGACAGAGGACATAAGAACAGCAGAACTGGTGCTAAGAGGGGCTCTGATCGGAGAGGCAATGACCAGCAACCCATCCTTAGAGAAGCTCCAAAAGCTAGTAAGTTCGTTATCCCCATCGATTGACTGTTGGAAAATCGCTTTTCTATCCCCCACACGATTTGTGCTTTTTGGCTTGGGGATGATGGATGTCGAACTTCTGCGCTTTCAGTCGAGTTCCTTTGAAGGATTGATGGAGATATGGAGATTAGTGTCTCCTTTTGATGGAGCTTTGCTGGAGAGGCCGCCCCAGAGGTTAGGCTCTAGATCGGGGAGACTAGAGATTAAAGGTCTGCCACTACACTTGAGATCAAGAGAGGTGGTAGCGACCATGATTTCTGGGTTTGCTATAGTGGCAGAAGATGCGGATGTTGGTTTGATTGAGGGTGATGGTTGGGTCCTTAGTGTTATGGTGGATGTCTTCAAGGCAGGATCGGTCCCTAACAGATTGATCCTGTGGTGTGGGGGTAGCTCTTGGCTGCTGATCTTGAGATTCATAGTGGGAGATAATGCTGTGAAGAAGGGGCAGGATAAGACATCTGGTATGCAGGTTGCTGAAGAGACGAATGCACATGTACTGAGCAGGCTTTCCCCAGATGAGGCACCGGCAACCAAAAAACGTAAGGACCACCACCTTGGGGAAATGGGGGAGATGATGGATGAGGAGCAAGTGGAATCAGCCAGGAATGAGGCATTGACGCCCGCGATTGAGGTAGTGGGTGATCCACAGTCAACAACTGATAAAATTGAGGTACAAGTTTTGAAAGAGATCTCAAATAATTCCTTGAGGACCCAATCAAATTTAAAAGATGTGGAAGGCCTAAAATTCGGTACTAGACCTACTACTAAGGCTGGCGTGGGCAGATCACCCTATAGGCTCAGACAAAGGAGGCTGAAATCAAACCTGATCTTGGATGAAAATGTAGTAGTCGCGATTATGCAGGTTAGTAAGAGCCAAAACCAAAAGAGGGAGGGGTCTCAAAAGGGAAGATGAGAGTCCTTACATGGAATGTGCGTAAGGTGCATGACAAGAGTCAGAGAGTTTCTCTGATGAGATATTTGAGAGAGTGGAAGATTGATTGTGCGATAATACAAGAGACCTACATTGAGAATGAATCTGATAGGGTATGGAATGATATGAAGGCTACAGGGGCGAATGAGTGTGTGATGCTTAACGCACATGGCAGGTCTGGGGGCATTGTTCTATGGTGGAGAATGGCTTGGTTACATCTGCTGGAAGTACACAAAGCTCGCCACCTGGTGACTTGTAAGTTCCAAAGAAATCAGGGGCAAGATGACATCTATATTACCGATGTTTATGGTCCATGCGTTGCCTCGATGAGACAAGAACTTTGGGATGATTGGGTTGTAGCTGCAAAACTTGTACAAGGGGAAGCCTGACTAGTAGGAGGGGACTTCAACTGTGTACTGATAGGGAATGACAGGCCGAATGGGGTCGTGGATAGTACTTCTATTGGTTTTCAGCTGGTGGTCCAATCTCTTGGTTTGAGTGAGTACCCATCCTCAGGAGCTGAATTTACTTGGCGAAATGGCAATGGCCTTATGTTAAAGATTGACAGATTCTTTGGGAATGCTACTATCCTTGATTGGTTCTAGCTCTCTACTATTGCTGGACTGGAATGCCCCTTCTCAGACCATACTCCTTTGGTCTGGGACAGTGGGGAAGAGGTCCAAACAGTCTCCTACTTCAAGCTTAGAAGATCATGGCTAAGAGAGCCTGGTTTTCACGAGATGATTGGCTCATGGTGGAAAACCAAATAGATGGAGGGCTCAACTACTATCAGGCTTGTTTCCAAGCTGGCTACTCTACGCACAATCTTGAAAGAGTATGGAGCTATGGTGTCTGCACTAAGGCAGCAGAGGCATTTGGAGGCTCTGAATAAAATCCAAATCTTCGATTCTAAGGAGGCAGCAGGCCCACTATCTGATGAGGATCTTGCAGCCAGAAGAATGTGGCAAGGCGTGGCAGTGGAGGAGGACCTCAAGCAAGAGATGGACTGGAGGGAGAGGTCTAGACAGCTATGGCTCGAGGGGGATACCAACACAAAATTCTTTCACCTTGTAGCCAGCTCTCGTAGACGAGTAAACTTTATTTCATCCATCCTCAAAGATAGGCAAAGACTGTCATCTATGCAAGAAATTAGAGCAGAGGCTATCAGGTATTACAGGGATTCATCACAGGCAGCAGAGAGAGGTGGTTGGAGGATAGCTACGAGTGATGCGCCTAGAGTCTCAAATGATCAGGCTTCCAAGCTGACAGCTACTATCACTGAAAAGGAAACTATAGATGCCATAAAAGATTTAAACAATGAGGGCTCCCCCGGACCAGATGGTATTCAAGTTTTCTTCTATAAAGAAATGTGGAGTGTGATTGGCAATGAGGTGATGGATGTTATAAGAGAGTTTGAGAGGGGCAATACAGGTTTTGACAAGATCAATAAATCCTTTCTCTTTCTGTTGCCAAAGACATAGGGGGCTGAGAAATTTTCAAATTTTAGACCGATCGCTCTATCAAATTCCATTTACTTAGTGGTGAGTATGATACTAGCTAATAGATTGAGGACTGTTTTACAGCACTTGATCCACCCTGTACAATCTACCTTTCTACCCAACAGATCCCTTCAGGAATCGTTCATTATGGCCCAGGAAATGGTGTGTGGGTGGCATAGAAGGAAGTGCAAAGCATTTATGTGGAAAGTGGATTTCCAAAAGGCCTATGATTCGATCTCATGGCCTTACATCTGGGAAGTATTCAAAAGAAGAGGTTTCCCTCCCATTTGGATCCAGTGGATGAAGCAGTGTATTACAACCACTTCCTTCTCCCCACTGATCAATGGGAAACCCTGTGGAGCTTGGATTCAACCCCAATGTGGGGTTAAACAAGAATGCCCATTAGCCCCTTTGATTTTTAACCTTGCAGTTGATGAGCTTGCTAGATATGCATGTAAATTGACAGAGGCTAGTGTTATAAGAGGTTATTCCCTATCCAATAGGAAGGCTATGGCCCCTATTTTACAATACGCAGACGACACGATCTTCTTTGTAGAGGGGACAACTGCTGCAACTCATGCTCTAGGACACATGGTGAAGATCATCGGAGACATATTAGGTCTGAAACTAAATAGGGAGAAATCTATCTTGATCTGCTTTGGCCTGAATGAACAGGAGCAAGAAACACTGTCAGCTATGCTAGGAACGCCTCGCTCAAAACTGCCAATTAAATACCTGGGACTGCCACTGCGGTGCTCGAAACTGAGGAAGAGTGATCGGAATATTCTTTTTGACAAGATTTCTATCAAGTTTGAAGGATGGAACAACAAATTTCTGTCAAAAGGTGGAAGACTGATCCTTCTAAATTCAGTTATTACTTCTATCCCGGTGTTCTACTTCTCTATCTTCAAAACCCCGAAATTATTTGGAAACGTGTAGATGTAATGAGAAAGAAATTCTTTTGGAAAGGGGCTCGACATGAGGGGAGATTCATGCATCCTATGAAGTGGGATCAAATATGCCGGCCAAAGGAAGCCGGTGGATTGGGGATCAAGGTTCTTAAAGAATTCAATGAGGCCCTTTTGAATAAATGGGCGATCAAGATTTTTGATGGCAAAGAAGAACTATGGAATGAACTTATTAAAGATTGTTATGGCTGCTCAAATAGTATGCTGAAGAGACTATTCCCAGCCAAACCATCCCCTTTTTGGAGATCGGTCATTCTAGCTATCAAAAGCAACTGGCATTTGATACAGCCCAAGCATGGAGATGGCCATGAGTTTAGCTTATGGAATGAACAATGGTCACCACTAGGTATTCTGAAAGACTCCTATCCAAGAGCATATTCAGCTACTATAGATAATGATGCCTCTGTCAGTAGCTTATGGTCTGAAACTAGCGACTGCTCGACGCTTGATGAGTCTGAAACTAGCAGAGAGGGTACCTAGCTGTGGGAGGAAAGGCAGAGCCTGATCTCAGATTTGTAGAAGTTCAATCCAAGGCATGGCATGGAAGACACATAGAGTTGGAATGGCAGGTACACTGCCCAGCAGGCATTTGAAAGAATTATCAGATCTAGCAAGAGTATGGAAAGTGACCTGGTCGACAAGAAGATATGGCTATTGAAGATCCCACTGAAAGTGCAAATTTTTCTATGGTTGTGCAGGAGGGAAGGCTTGATCACGGGAGATTTTAGATACAAAAGAATGGGGACAACATTAAATGAATGCTATCTATGCGGGTTGCACACTGATAGTTTATCCCACATATTCTCTTCATGCTTGGTCACAGATATGATATGGAGAAAAATATGTTAGGAGCCTCTACCTACATGGGAGTCCCTATGGCAGAGGTTTGCAACACCTAGAAGGCCATATATGCGTATGGTTGCGACCTTGTGGTGTGTTTGGAGGGTGAGAAATGAGAAGTTATTTCAGGAGAGACCAGTTTGTTGTGAGCAAATTGTAAATGAGTGCTGGTCCCTCATATATAGATGGGGATCCAATGTGTAGTTCTCCATTTTTCTTTTTATATAGTATCAAGTAAAATGCTCTCCGGATTGCTATCGTAGCACGATATCTTTCCTCGCAGTTTCAAAAAAAAAAAATTGATTTGAGAAGAAAATAAGAATACAAAGTTATTTCTACAAATTTACCAATCTATCACAAAAATAGAATAACTACAGGTTCTCTTAGGGGTGGAACAAAGGTCAAATGGTCTTAAGAGTCTAATAAGTGAGTCAGAACAGACAAAAAAGGGTTTTCATGCATTACAGGAATTAATGAACATCTAAAACCCTCAAAACAAACCCGCTTAATCCATTGAGGTTCTGGTCAGGATAAAATTCACCTAAATCCTCTAAAAATCATAGAAAAATATTCTCTCAGGTTTGGCACCTTCAATTTGACCATTGGAACCCATCTTGTCCTGAAATAGATTCTCAGACAGACATTTGCCTTAATTTTGATAATTATGCAAATCACTTAGTCAAACTAGGTCAAAATCAAAATCCAACTTCACCATTGGATTCCTTAGGTCCAAATTAGGTTTATGCCAAAATTTGGACCCAATCTAAGATTGTTTCAACCTAGTTTGCAATTTGGTCCAAGTTTGATTTCCTTTATTCCACAAGGTTCCTTAGATTTTGAATTTATTACACAAAGGTCCTTATCTTTTCCATCATTTTATTCAAAAAGGTCCCTCCCATCATGAATCCTAATCCTACAACTCCAGCGACCTTAAAATGGCATGTTCTCCTTGATTCCTTGACGAATCCCTCTCAGATTTGAAAGGGAAGTTCGTCAAAGAATTCCCTTCCTTTTGAGCCAAATCCCAAGCTCAAAAACCTTCCCAATTTCTCATGCGAACACATGAGAGATTAGAGTGTCTTGGAATTCTTATCTCCGGTGAGCTTTCTTAGCTTTGGAAGCTTGCTTCCCAAGCCCAAAACACCATCCAGAGGCCTATAAAAGGACCCTCAGATTAGACCGAAGATCCCACATCAATTTTGGCCAGAAACTCCCCATATTCCTCCTTCCTCTTCCGACCGAAAGGCTCCTCGAGCTCCAGCGATTTCTTCTGATCTCATTCCTCGTTCGTTCACAATACCGATGACGGATTTGCCTCCGTCACCTTCATCCGCGTCGCGCAATAACAGCCGACGTCCCTATCTCCTTCATCCACTCCATCCAACCCCCACTAGAGCTATCTTCATCTCCGACGCCGGCCATACCACAATCGGCGCCAACTCTGATCCCCATCGTCCACTACCTCTCTCTATCAACTCAGCTTCTCCACGTCACGACAACCCTTTGACACTTCGCTTCGACTTCCACACTGCCCTCCACGACTTCATCTTCCACCTCGCCAACATACCACCGGCGAGCTCCAGCAGCCACCATAGACCACCTACGCCGCCGTTTCCACGCTCTACACCTCTGCCTCGACCTTAAGAGCAAAAGCCCTAACTTAGTTAGGTCAATTGCTCCTCCAAACCCTCTACTGAACTCACACTCCTCCGTTTACCCTCCGCGAGGTCGAAAGGCCTCACCAGCCACCTTCACGACACGTCGCACCCACCACCATACTCGCCACCCTACGACGAAGTTCCTGAACCTATTTAACAACGACGAGAGGCCGTATTCTGATTTTCAGGTGGTAGGTCCTCTGCCGCCATTGTCGTAGCTTCGAGCGAAGCTTAAAGCTTGCTCCAGCACCTGCAAGACCCAGGTGAAGTCTCAGGCGCAGCGGAGCATCTCAAGATCACAACCTAGGGACCAATTTGGCCCTTTGACCGGGCCTTTGACTGCAATTGAATGAAGCAACGGTTGCAGCTGCACGTAGAAGGAAGATGGTGGATTAGTCCTACCTCGGAAGCTGAAGAGCGCCCGCAGCCGAATAAATTATTTATGTGCTTACGGCTTATCGCCTCAGCACACACAGGAGGTGAGGTCCCCACACGCCCCTCACATGCACCTCGCCCGTGACACTGCTCACACAAATCTGGCACTGATCAGATTACCCACCTAACCTAAGCACCCCTTGCTTACTACCCACTTCTAGTGAGCCTAGTCCCGGGTGCGCTCTACCCGAATACCCGATAACCTGGATTGTGGCCCTATAAGGGAGGATCCCAGAGAGAGAAGGAGAGAAAGCGTGCGGGGGCAAGGGGTTTTGCTGTATGGTTCAAATGGTTGACACTTAGCCGTTTAAGAAGCCCTCCCCCTTGTGTGTGAAGAGAAAGGAGAAGAAGGCATAGAAGAAAGCCACAAAGGAGTGGAAGCCATAGGAGAAGAAGAAGAGAGAAGGCACACAAAAGAAGAAGAAGCCACAAAGAAGGGGAACAAGAGAAGAATGTAGAGAAGAAGAAGAAGAAGCAGAAGGGCACTGTAGCAGTGAGCTAGTTAAGCCATGTGATCGGCTAAGCAGACGTCTGAAGTGCACTGTGCACTTATACTACGTGGAATTGAATTGCTTAGTATTATTGAGTTATTTGATATAATTGTGAGAGGTAATTGGTGATTCCAATCACCATTTTACCCTATTCTTTTTGCATTATCTGACATTTACTTTCATTTATATATCATTCTTGTTTGGAGTTCTATTATACATTGCTTATATTGTGATCTTGAGAATTATTTTTGCCAATGGCTCCCTGTGCTTGACCTCAGACTTTCATTCAAGTAATAAATTCTATTTATTTTTCACGCTGATTCAACCTATACTACACGCATTAATTTTAAGCTCGATTCAGAGCGATAAACAATACCTTAGTGGATTTGATCTACTTAGTAGATCGGGAAATCCTAAGTCGGGAAGACTTAGGTAGTGGTTTTTAGCTGGGTTGGGTTTCCACCTAAAATCCTTGTGCATTTGGTGATTGCTTTTGTGGGATTAATTGAATCTTCATTTGTATCATTTTTATATACCGCACTATTCACCTCCGCCCCCCCACCCCCTCTAATGGAATTTTATTGGCAACATGACAAAAAAGGATATGATCCCCTAAACCCAATACTCAAAGTTAAAATATTTGATGCTTAGGGCATCGACTTGATGGGACTGTTTGTCTCCTCTTTTGGGTACGAATATATTCTCGTAGTGATAGACTAGTTATCTAAATGGATTAAAGCAGTACCCACACGTACTAATGATCATCGGGTTGTCATGGACTTCATTATGAAAAAACATCTTTTCTAAATTTGGAGTGCCTAAAGCCATTATCAATGATGATGGGTCACACATCACCCACTCTCAATTTCGTCAACTACTAGCTAAATACGAGGTCAATCATAAAATTTCTACTCCTTATCACCCCCAAACAAATGTGCAAACCAAAGCTTTTAGCTGGGAATTTAAAAATATATTGCAAAAAATGGTTAGGCCAGATAGGAAAGACTGGTCCAGCAAGCTGGATGATGCTTGATGGGCCTACCATACTATTTTCAAAACTCCCATTGGCATGTCCTTATTTTGACTAATTTCTAGCAAGGCATGCCATCGCCCGATTGAGTTAGAACATAAGACATATTGGGCTATAAAAGAACTAAATTCAAATATCAATGAAGCTGGTAAACATCGAAAACTTCAATTAACTGAACTAAAGGAAATTTGTCAAGTCTTTTATGAAAACATGCGTATTTATAAAGGCCAAATCAAACATTTTCACGACAAATATATTGTTCGAAAATCTTTTGAACCTAACCAATGCGTTTAGCTTTTTAATGCACGATTGCAAATTTTTCCAGGAAAGTTAAAATCGAAATAGACCAGTCTGTATATCGTTCTTAAAACCTATCCATATGGTGCTGTTGACATTTTCGATCCAAAAACAAGCAATTCCTTAACTGTCAATAGCTAGCGTTTAAAGCCCTATTTAGAAAATACTCCAAACCAACCTTTTGAATCTCTAGACCTCCATCACATACCTGATAATTGATGCACCTCATGCCCAGTTGAAAAGGCATAAAAGACAACTCTTGTTGGGAGGTAACCCATCATTTCCTATCTTTCTCGCATTCTTTCCTTTTTATTTTGCATGCATAACAAGTTCTAAAAAACCCTAATCCAAATCTTGACCATCTCCTTCCCAGGTGATATCTTTTACCCTTTCTTGTGCATGAGGACATTACATATCATAAGCATGGGGGGATACTTTAATTCAAGTCAGAAATTTTATGGTTTTCATAACCTAAATTTTGACATTTTGCATACATTTTCCAAAAAAATAAAAAAAATATATATACATATATATAATTTTGAGGATTTTCAAAAAAAACTCAAGACTAAAGTTGTACTTATTTAACAAAGGTACCACATAGGATTTTATCTTTATCAAACTAAGCGATAAATTCAAGGATCTCTAGGTTAAACTTTTCATGTATGAACTAGACTTAAATGATTAGCGTATCCCTTAAGAACTTGATTTGTTCTGAACCCCTGAACACAACCAACCCTTGGATACCGATTAGCAGTAAGAATAGTACTTGACTTAGTTTTTGACCTGAAAGTTTGGAAACTTTTTGAAACCCAAGTGACAAAACTCTTTCACTTATTGCACTAGGCCTACAGAAAGAAAATAAATCTAAAAAACAAACCCCCTTATTTAACTTAGGGGGAAGCCCGAAATAATTTTGATTGGATGAGTTCCTCCCACTGAGAAGGAGAAAAACATTCCTTATAGGAAGTGATGATAACATGTCACCACCTTGGTGCTTGTTCCATATCAATATTTATATCTATACATGAAGCTTATAAGCACATTTTGTGGTTCAGGTGTCTCAAACAGTACTATCCCGAAGTATCGAAGCGAGAGCTTGGATTTGCTAGAAGTTCCTCTCATGGTGCCACGAGATGTCGGGGTGTAGGGCTCTCAAGAGGTGCCTTGGATGGTGCTGTCATAGCGTCGGAGCAAGGGTATCTTCAAGGATCAGTGATAGGGATAATGATTTTGACACAATTCTGTACTATAGATAATTTGAGGTTAGGCATAGGGGGAACAAAACGAACAAAAAGACAAGAAATTGTAAAAATAAAAATACCCATTGGTGCACTATCACACTTGAAATTTCAATAACACACAAATTGAGGATCGAATTCTTAAGTCAAGAAGGTTCAAATTACGAGGTAGGATTCTAAGATCATTTAAAAAGGGGTGAAGCGATTGGGTTCTTGGGCGAGTACACAAATCCTAACTTTTCTAGCCTTAAGATCCAAGGAGTAAATCCGAAAGTTTTCAAACAAACCCCATACCTTTCCTTTTTAAAATCAACCAAGGACCCATGAAAATTTTCTCTTCAAAACAAGAAAAAATTATTGTTTTCAATAAATACTATTTTGTGAACTAAGTTTTGCAAGGGAGTTGCAAAAGCTAAGTATGGAGGTGTGATAAACTCCTGTTTATCATAATTCTTAAGCACATTTCACAGCTGGTTCCTAGGTATTTTGCAACCATACTACAGTATTAGGCATGCATTAGGCATTATTACATTATTAGGATCCATGCATGATTAGTTAGGTAGTTGCTGTTATTTTTTCTAACTTTATACATTACGTATTTGTTAGGGAGTGCGGGATATTTGTAGATCATCTAAACCCTAATAGACTAAAGAGAAAGGCAAAAACCTTAATCAGAAGAAGACAGAAGCTCCCTTAGCTACATTCCCAACTCTTTCAGCTCCAATTCAGCTCTTCTCATCTCCTGCCAGCCCAACTCAACTCAGCTTAGCTACTAGCTCTTAGCTAGTTACCTAAGCTAACTACTGAGTCCAATGTAACTCCATCTCAGCTCCTCTCATCTACTCCCAGCTCCATCTCAACTCAAGTTAGCTCAACCTAGCTCCACCTAGCTGCTAACTAGCTCTAGCTAACTAAGCTAAGTCCACCACCTCTCCCCTTGCTCTGCTACCTAGCTACCTAAGTCCACCACTCAAACCCACCTACAATTGGTGCCAACATTCGTACAACCACCTCCCTTAGTTGGCACTAAAACATATGTAACCACCACAACCTTCACACCACTTCAAAATGTGGTGCCAACTCCATGCCTTAACCACCACCCAACTACTTCATTCTGGCGCCAAATGTGGTGTTAACCATTGATGCTATCGTTATGCTCAGGTCAATTAAGCGCACCAATCTAAAAAAAATTAACTTAATTAAATATGCAGTATAATGCAAGTCAGGTCGAACCACAGAGAGAGTGTAATGTGATTAACTACGAGTGCTCACAATTTTTTTTTTTGGATTTTTAGAACTAATTTTATTTTTTCCTTTGGATTTTTTTTAGCGCAAGAGACAAAATTGTACACTGCGAATACAATAGAAATATGGCAATCTTTAGATGACCAAAACCTACTAAAAAGAATTTCTAAACCTCAACTAACTTCTCAACTAAACTGAAAAATGAGAAAAACCACATATTATTTGTGACGTGAATGAAATCTCACGCCACCAACAAACTGAGGTTTATTGCAATGATTATTAGACGAAATCAATGGTTTGGAGTGCTTGTCCCTTGGCTACTGAGAGGTAGGGCCTACATCGGGGGTGCATTGAGAAGTGAGGAAAGTGAGTGGGGCCCTCAACACTGAGGTCATTAGCACTAGGTGAGGGTTGTTGGGGCTTTCTCGTGATGTGTGTGATCTGCTAGAATGTATGGAATTAGTTAGGAGTTTGGTGATTAAAATGTAATATGATTTAGAAGATGAATATGAGGGGATTTTGTGGGAATAGGTATGGGATTTGGGTTTGGTGGAAATGAGGGCTAATATAAATAATGATTTTTACTTAGGTGTGAGTTTATGTAGGATGAGGTGAAAAATATAGGTGGAGGGAAATTGGTAGCCACCAGGATAAATTCTAAGAAACAAGTCCACGCAACAACGCTCAATATTTGCTTTGATTTTATTCTTAATCTTGTAAAAGAAATAGCCCATTATTATAGCATAATATAATAGGTGCTAATGACACATTATTAACCCAAGATGCATGCCTATCTATGTAAATACAATATCTATAAAATGCACTAATAATAATATGATAATGCATGTATTGCTGTGGAATTAATGTAATTTAAGCATGTTGGAGATCAAAATATGCCTATGCATCAACCACCACGGTGATATCCCCTTAGGTGGTGCCAACCACATCCATCCATCCACCAATTAACCACCACCTTGTAGGCCCTTGATTTTGGTGCCAACTTCACAACCACCAACCTTCTAGAACCTCCATGGCTAACGCCACATTATTCTGCCCCTACACCCATAACCAGCACCCCTCTTCCATGTCTAAAAAACCTACTCATAACCACCATTTATTCCCATCCTTGGCTACATTATTCTTCTACCAAAAGCCTACGGAAGAAGGGTGGGACGTGGAGACTAGGAGGGAAGCATTACCACCCCTCTCTAGTCTCTACATTTCCATTCTCTCTTCCTTGGAGCCACACCAAGGGGCACTTCATTGGAGGACGGCTAGGAGGGGGAGGGTGGTCCACCACCCTTGATTGTTGGAGAGCGAGCATCACCACCAGGAGCAGGAGGAGCCTCTTCTTCAAGTTCAAGAGCTTCCGAGTCTAGAGAGAAGATCACCTCAAGCATCATTTTGGAGCCTACCACTACTATCTTGTCTTTATTTTTGTATTTCCATTTTGTGGTAGTTAAGCTTTCTTCTACACTTAGGAATTACTTGTGTGGAACCATTCCACACAGGTGAGTTTCTCAAGTGCTTATTTGTGCGAATTCTTCATATATATAAAAATCCAATTGCCTTTCAATTCAAATTTTCACAATTTTATGCCTCTTTGGTTCCTCAGTTTTGTTGCACTCCCTTCCTGATTACCCTTGGTCACTTGTGTTGCACAAGTAGAACACCCGCACCCACCAAGTGCTAACGCCCACATGCAATTCGCCTGCGACCTGTTCCCACCAAGCGCTCACACCCACAAGCAATTCGCCTGCAACCCGTGCTTGCACTCACAGATCTACTCGCGCCATCCATGCACCCGACTACGCACCCGACCCTTCACTTTGTCCTTCACATGCGCGTGATATGCGTGCCCAACTGCTGACACCTCATGCACCTCGCACACAATTTGCACGCGAACGGCGTCATTTGGCCAAATTTAGCCTCTTCTCTTCACTTATAAATACCCTACACCTTTCCCCTTTGCTAACCATCCAAGCCAAGCTTCTCCCTACCCCCTAAAGAGTTCCAAGAGTCCTTTGGAGCTCCCCTTCTCCACTTCAAGGCATGCTCCGAACCTCCACTAGTATAAATAGCTCGTCTATGCCCTCCATCTTCTGACTCCAATCTCCTTCGCTAAGCGTCATTGCTGCCTTCCTCACCCTGTTCAAAGGCTTGAGATCACTCGGTCACTGCCCTACCTTGTCCCTGACTCCTCTGGCTCCGTCCTCCTTCTTTTGTCTTCCCTCTCCTTTGTTCGGGTGCCATCCCACCCTCTGTCTTCCAGTAATCGTCTCAATAGACTCTTCCCTCTATCCTCATTTTATCTCTCATTTTAGCTTAGTTTATTTTTGCCAAATTTTTCCAATTAACAATTATCCTCTCTCTCTCTTTCTCACTCCTATTAGTGTAATTCCTACTACTCTTTATTTTTGAAATAAAATTCCAAGTATTTTTGCATATTATTTTGGCATTATTGTGCTCATCTTGTGTCACACCACTTTCATTATTCCGCCACATTCACTCTCCCACACTCATATTTTTTGTCTCACATTACTTATAAAAAACTATAAAAATCATAAAATAGAAAAATACCAAAAAGACAAACTCACATATTTTCCCAAAAATCAAACCTAGCTTTCCCGTGTTCGACTCGGACTCAACAACCGGTTATTTCTTTGATTGCGATTATTTGCAACTATGACGACATGTCTTTCAAACCTATTTTCATACAAAATTTTCACGTATCATTTTGGCGCCATTGCTGGGGAGGCAATAGACTTAGAATTTTTCGCATTTTCCTACATTTACTGGTCTTTTGACTTACCTATTCTTTGATTTACTGTTTTGTAGGTACCTAATCGAGGTGAACCGAAGACAGTAAATCAGAGTAAAGTGCAGTACAAGAATTTGTAAGTGCATTCTCCACCCATTAGATTTCATTCCGACCATTTAAATAACTAAGAGACAAATCTACTTTGTTGTTTGCGTAAATCCTAAGGTTAACATTGGTTGTCTTATTTGTCACCTCCACCCACCTCAATTCACTCAAAAAAGGAAAAATCTTTTTGATTGTGGGATTGAATTAAAAATTATCCACTTAATCGCCCCATAACTCTGACTTAAAGTGCACCATTTTCTGATTCTATCACCTAACAGAGATTCCGATCTATGGACCTGATACGCTTGAACTAAACACACATAAGTGGCTAGAAATCAAAATGAGCTAAACATGTTTGTGTGCCTTAATCCGATGGTGCAAAAGGTCAATTGTTTGACTTTCATGGGACGCACCACTTTACTTAAAAGTGAAAAATCAAGTAGCTTCCCCCACAAGATTCAACTTTAAGATATGAACCAGGCACTCCACTATTTTTTCATATTTAAAGGAAAATACTTACACCAGTGCTTTTACAACTTGGTGTACCTACAAAAACCTTGTTTGAAAATACCTAAAATTTGAATCTTGAAAACTACTTAAGAAAAATTTGGACCTTAAAATTCACCTCACCTTTGTAATAATCTTGCTTGAAAATCCTTGGTTGTGCACTCACACACATCAATCAATCATTAAAAGCACAATCCATTAATAGCCCATCACAATCCAAGAGTACATTAATCCCAAGACTAATTAAAAATGGAGACATTGGCCCTAAGGATTTGACTCGCTTTTCGGGGTCTGGATTAAGATTAACTGTGATTTACTCCTACTGGTCTATCTGATGTCTAGCTAGGGGAGTTGCATCAAACGACAGTAGTTGGAAGGTATCAAAGGAACCTAAGGTGAAATTTGAGGGAAGAACCTTCTCCCCAATTACTCCTTTAAATTGGTTGGATCGGCCAGATAGCAGTAAATCAAATCGCTCTTGATCTTAAGATGAGCTCTGGGAGCTAGTAGGTCCCTAGGCTACCCAACTTAAGGACAGACTTGTATTTCTTATGCTGTAGGGCTTACCATTTGTCTGTCTGGCTTCCTATATATGCTTGGAAGGAGGTCATTGAGCCCATGACTGGAAGGACCGTTGGACCATCATACTAAGAGAAGGAGGTTGAGTTTTAGCTAAGCAGATCTAATGGCTAATTACTAGCCACCACCACCACTACCTCCTCCTAACCAAGCTGAGATTATCCAAAGGCAGCTAGAGCAGCTGCAACAGATGTAGGTTTGGTTTGATAGAATGAATGGTCAGGGCACCCGGCCCTTGAAGGATTTCTATGATCCTTCACATTACGAGGATCATCCTAGAGTTATGATCCCCGTAGGTGATGTTGAGATTAAGCCCCAAGTGCTGAGTCTTATTAAGCGTTCCCATGGCCTTGGCTTCAAGGATCCGTTCCAACATTTAGAGGATCCGACTACTTTGCTTCAGACCACCAAATCGAGGGATGTAGATGGGGAGCAAATGATCATGAGGTTGTTTCCCCACTAACTCGAGGATAAAGTCACATATTGGTACCGCACCATCGAAAGACCGATTACCACAATGACTAAATTGAAATTAGCCTTCTTAAAGAAATTCTTCCCAATCGAGCAAACCAATACTTTGAGATGGGCTATTACTACCTTCGCCCAACGGCTAGGGGAACCACTTCAAGGGGCCTAGGAATGATTCCAGGACCTATTACAGAAGTATCCATACCATGAGGTACCCAAGTGGAAACTCGTGTAGATTTTCTATTACGGGTTGAATGATCAACTCCATAATCACATCGATGCTTCTTGCGGAGGGAATTTCCTCAACAAGTATGTAGATAGAGTGTATGAATTATTCGAGGAAAGGAGAAGAGACTCTATCAATCACGCCTCCATGGATATGTTCAACAGATCCCAGGAACCTAAATCAAATGCTAATGAGGTTCAAACTGATTCTTCTAAGTTTAATATGGAATTGATCTGCAACAAATTGGATAAGGTGGATCTAATGGCTAAAAGAATGGAGGATCTGGGGTTGTGATAATAACATAATTATTATGCTTAAAATGCCTAAATTATGTTAGAACCTAGGTTAACATAGTGCATCTAAGATGTACATAATGCATTACATTAACCCTTGCTTGACTAGCATTACACTTGTATAATTAGCCTAATTTCACTTTTTATTTTATTTATTAACATAAAAAAAATGTGCATTGGGTAGTTTGGATGTGATGTGCAAGGCCAGAGTGAAGGGCTGCAAAGGAGATGTAAGAGTGGAAAAATCATAGGAGGGGTAAAATGAAATTTTGCCAAGTTACAAGGGCTTGGGCATAATTTGTCTATCAACACCCTAAGCCCTTGCTCTTGAAGAGAAACCAAGCATGTCACGCAAAATTCCAGAAGGAGGGGACCAAAAGAGTACATTTTCCAGCCTCCATGTGCATACTACAAGAAATAAGGGTTTTGGTCACGGTTAAAAATCGTGGCCAAATGACTTATAACCGTCACCAATTAGCGACAGCAAAAGTTGTGTTGCGAAAGGGTCTTTGGTGATGGGTCCACCCAAAACCATTACCAAAGGCTTTGGTGACAGTTTCACCAAAAACCGTCACCGAAGCTGCAGGGCATTGGTGACGATTTTGGGTGGAACCAAACCGTTACCAAAGGCTTTGATGACAGTTCCACCGAAAACCATCACAGAAGACATAGGTCTTTGGTGACGGTTTTGGTTGGAACCATCACCGAAGTCCCACCGTTGGCTACATTCTACAAAGCCCAATTCCTCTCGGTTAGACTTCAGATCATCATCTCGCAAACTCTATCAATAGAATGAAAAAATTAAATAGAAAGAAAGAGAAGAAGAAACTTAACCTCTAAAATAGGAAAAATTCAAAGAAGTGGAACATGTAACTATCAAATATCTTGGCAAAAGCTAGAGATAGGTCACCAAATAGAATAAGCTCCCACTAGTAAATATTAAGACATTTATACTAAAAAAACATCAAGAAGGAAAACTACATGCATGTGTATCCATATCCACTTATCCTATACAAATAAGAAATATAAACCTGGATCAAGCTTAAAATAATTTCCAGCTCTCCAAACTCCTTGACAGCACCATTAATTGAAAACTCATTCTTAGGATCCAGTGATTCTTCTCTTTCCTCTTCCAATTCTTTAATCATTGGCTCAGTAGCTTCACCATCTAAACCCTGCAAGCAAATATCAAGGCGCTAGGGCCTCACCTCGTCTTAGGCAAGCACCTTGACAGCACTACTCACTATAACAAAGTAAAAAATAACTGCCAACTGAAATAATGTAAAACCCAAGTAAAACCCCAACTTATCTTGCATGTATAACAAAGGAAGTCCACTCGTCGATCCAACATCATAAGTACTCTCCCCTTGCCAGTGGAAATGTAGGAAAAGGAAGCCATATATGATGTAAACATAACTGAGATATCCCATAGTCACATGCCCTTTTGAACTGAATTCTTATATGAATGAAAGGAATAAAGAGGATTAACAAGACATGTTGATAGAAATTATTACTCCAATCACTACAAAAAGAGCCAAAAAGCTACATTACACCTCACAAGCAAATTCTCGCCTCAAGAAACATGATTATGCTTAAACCAAGTACACCAAAGCAATATAGCATCGATCCTTAGTTTATTGCTGTCAGCCTCCAAGGATGTACTTCAAGAGCTATCTGAAAACCTCTTCTAAGGTGAAGTCCTATGTCCAAGTGCCAACCCCATGTTAGCATGCTCCAATGAAGAAGCAAGTATAAAAGCCCAATCCTCTAGATCCATGCAACAAAGAACACAAGAAGCCTCTACATCTGGCTGTCATCTCAATCCAAATCTCATGTAACAATTTTCTTCCTCCTCAAGAAACCCTGAACAGGATCTTCTATATCCTCTCACAATGATCAAGAAAAGGATCCTTTACATCCTCCTACAATCACCACCCAAAAAGGGACCATAGTAATCTACCCCAGCTGCCATGCAGGGGTACTAAAGAGGTTAGTCCAGGATAAACCTTAGAATGATACCAAAATGTCTATCACCATCCTCAGGTGAACTCCTATAGTGTCTGGTTGGACCTTCCTCAACAGCTTGGTCAAACCCCTCTAGAAAGTGGACAATGACAAGTCACTTTCTCACTAAGCTCTCTCTCTCTCTCTCTCTCTCTCTCTCTCCATTATTTGGATTTTTAAGGGGATATTTTTTTAGAGATATAACTATGGTGTATGGTTGAGATTTAACCATAATCTAGAAAATGGTTACATACAAAAAGAGTGGATATTAGAATATCTAAAGGTATATGTCCATCAAGGAGACACCTTTTACTAGTTTGTTACCTTCAAACACATAAACTTCTTTGAAAGGAAAAACTAAAAGTTGTAGTTCTACCCAAAGAATTAAAAATTAAACACATCAACATTTTTTTTCTGAGTAGAAGCTACAGGAAAATCATAACAAAAGAAAAGTCTTCAACAAAACAAATTTCAAATGCTTACAGGCAACCCTAAAAGTTGTAACAAGAAACAATTGCAAAATGGAAATGCAAAATCATGGCTTGCAAGTTAACTAGAGAGGTTACAAGAAAGGTAATCAATCAAAAAGCCAAACAGCATTAATAAAGTGTGATTATATATAGATAGCTCCAAATGAAACATGCAAATGCTCTCATCATTCTTAAATTGTTGTCATAAGAAATGAGCATAGGATATCGCAAACCTTGTAAAAGAATGGAGCTATATTTGTGTTTACATCATGCTCAATGACTGTCACCAGCTTTGGCCCCAGTCCTTTCACCATGCGCAGGAGTGATAACTCTACACCTAAGGATGATAATTCCATCAACCAAGGTCGATTTTAAGGATATATGTGCGTTAATGATATACCATAATGGGCTTGGGAGCATTGCATGCATGACAAATTAAAATTGCTTATAATCAATGTTTAATGGCCATATGTACAAGTGTAATGAAACAGGTCTCAAATGAGCAATCAGACCGCACAGATGGACTCAAATCGACGAATCGAGTCCAATGAACTCAAAATCACTCAAATCTGACATCTAGAGCTCCCTCAACTAGCCCAAGAATTTCTGGCTGTTGATCCGATGATCAACGGCCCACAGGCGGCTACGTGGCAGCATCTGATGCGCCCTCACCCGCGGTGCACCTCTTCATCGCGCTCAGCAACTTTAAGCCATCCGATCCTTCGATCAGACGGCTAAGAACTCGCAACCCTCGCCCGCATGCATCCCTCGCCCGCGCGCCTTCACAGCCTCAACATCAAATCCTGACTGTTGGATTTCCATCCAGTGGTCAACACACCCCCACGCCTGACCTCGTCTCCATGACCAATCGAAGGAGCAGCGCAGTGGTCCGCGACTCGCCCTCGCACTGAGAGGCAAGGGTTCAAATCACATCGCGCTTCAATCCGCGACCCAGTGCGCACAATGGCTAATTCAAGCTGCCCAATCAATAGCGAGTGGTGCGGATGGACGCAACGCGGCACGCCCTCACACGCCCGATGGGCACACGCGCGATAATGTGCGAGGTATGCGCTCCGCATGCACGATCTAAACCAACGACGCAGGCGAAGTCCTAACCGTCCGATCTTCAATTAGAGGCTCACAGCGCGAGCACGCAGATCGTGGACGTGGTGCGAGAAGAGGAAGAACACGCGCACGCTTGGACTGGCTGGAGGAGGGCTTCAGCGACGTTTTTGGAAGGGGTTTAGCGATGTCCTAAACATTGCTAAACCCCCTTACCTCAATTAGAAGCCCTTTTCTCCTATTTAAACCCCCTTCAACCACCCCATTGGAAGCATTGAATACACACACATCTTCCACCCTACTCCTAGCTCCTTCTTAGCTTCACCAAGCAGACTTCACACTCGCCGAAGTTGTCAAGCCACCGACGGAGCCCTCCACCGCCATGACTGCTTTGCCTTCTCCTCTCTCTCTCTTTACCCTAGTTTCATATTGCTTTTGTTTAAGCTTTTAGCTATTGTTGTATTTGCAAACAAACTCAAGTTGCATGCTAAATGTTAACGTTGATGTTGTTTCTTATATAGCTCTCATTTTGTTGAATGAATGTTGTGATTCAAAGAAAGATTCTAACCATACTCTCTCTCTCTTTCTCATTTTCTCGCAAGCAAACCTAACTTTATGTGACAACTAAAAGCAACAAAGTAATTCAATTTTACACCTCCTTGTGTTCGACACTTAGACTCACCAAATCCACATTCTAGATTAAAACCAACGTCGCGAACGCATGCTATAACGACACAATTAAACAACCGCGTCCCGCACACGTCAGTTTTTGGCATCGTTGCCTGGGAGGCAACAGATTTCTTTTGTTGCTTTCATCCCGCATTTGTATTCACATCGTCTAACTCATTTTCTCCTACTTGATTGATTGCAGGAACTCGACGCGTGGGCAGCGAAGGAGCACGATTCGCAACGGTAGAGATGGAGTAAAGTGCGACGAAGACCAGTTGTGAGTATCACTCCACCCTTTGGTTGTTTGCGTGCTTAAAAAAAATATACAAAAAAATATAAATAAAAAGAAAATTGGCATGGTGAATGACTACTTAACCCACATTCCAAACTCATCACCTAACAAAAAAAATATACCCTAACATTCTTGAGGAGATAATCTTTTAGAGTGTTCTTTCTCTTGAGTGGTGTTTGAGAAGCCGCCATGATTTGATTTGGGCCACACCACTCACCATAACTAAAATCAACTCACCTGGTAGAACTATATGAACACTAGGGTGAACTCATTAGGGTTGCTTTTCTAGGGCCACATCACTCTAAAGGAAATCATCTTTCGCCCGTTGTGTGCAAAACTTTGTGTGCCCACTTGAACCTTGTCTAAAAACACTAAGGCACTCCAACCCTAAAAGGCACTAAAGTAAAGACAAACATTAAAAGACACCACATCTTAAAATCCTTGCTTCAGAACTATGTCTTGTTAAGTGCATACACGCTCAAATCGATTAACTAAGAGGCACAACCCCAATCAACGTCTCATCACATATCTTGAGCACAATCACTAGCCTAGTCCCTCACTAAAATGTAGTAGATGTGCCCTAGGCAGGACTTATTTAAGTCTTGAAGGTGTGATTTGGTTTGTTAGGAATTTGGCCTTCATTCCCTTTGTAGAATCTGGTGTCTAGGCTGCGAGGAAGTGTCAAATGACCGCAATTGTGGGGTCTATGGAACCGGCGGTGAAAGCCAAAGGAAGAACCTTCCCTTCAATCCCCCCGTAATCAACCTGGCCAAATTAACATTGGGAAGGGCGATTAAGTGCTTATAAGCTTGATCATTTCCTCTGAGGCTTCTAGGTCACCTAAGGTATACACTGTAAGGACTAGACTTGTCTGCTTGTTTGTGCACACACTTCTCGCATTTGTTTCTCTCTGCATCCCTCTCCGTTCTTCCCTAGTGTATGCACGAGAGATGATCACTACATCCCGAGTTGTTTGTTTTGGATAGGGAAATCAGGAGGAGACTTGATTTTACACAAGAAATGGCTGAACCAAGAATTGATGAGGTTGATGACCAACCCCCACCCAATGCTGTGACCATCATTCAGGCCCAGATCTCTACCAACCACCAACTACAACAACAACAAAAAATTCAAACCATCATGCAGGCCATACACAAATTGCAAAACCCTCAAGGGCAAACCCCATTGAACCCACCTAACCCATTGCAACCTCCGGAGGGCCAACCTAGTCCCCTTCGTGACTTTTACGATCCGTCTGCTATTCGGATAGAACCCCATCTTAGGGTCCTCGAAGGGGGAGATGATTTTAAGCTGAAACCTAATGTCTTGAGCTTGATTCAGTGCCACTTTCATGGGAGCTCAAATGAGGACCCCTTCCAACACCTAGAGGACCTTGACCGGATCGTCTGAACTATGAAACCTAGGAACATCAGTTTAGACATTGTTTTGATTAAGATGTTCCCTTTCTCCCTAAAAGACAAGGCATCTCACTAGCTTAGAACCTTAAGAAGGCCCATCTCCACCTGGGAGGAACTAAGGCATGCATTCTTGAAGAAATTCTTCCCCATAGGTAAGACTAATGCCCTCAGAAGAGCTATTACCACATTTACACTACAAGGTGGGGAATAATTTCATGAGGCATGGGACAATTAATGAATTATTAAGGAAATGCCCACACCATGAGGTTCCAAGGTGGCAATTGGCCTAGATCGTATACCATGGTCTAGACAGCAACCTTAGGAACTTTGTTGATGCATGTTCATAAGAGAAATCGAGGTTTTAAAAACTACGTTGTAATATAGCCAAAATCGCTTTGAAAATAAATTATATTTTATTACTCGAAAAAGTCTGAGGTCGAACACAGGGAGCAATATGGAATTCAATCTCAAAATTGCAATTTAAACACAATATGAGCAATTTATAATGAAACTTCAAGCAATAATGATATGTCAATGAAAGCTAATGTCAATACTGTAAAAAGAATGGAGTAAAATGGTAATTTAAATCACTAATTACTCCGTACAATGATAGTTAAAGGGATGCACAATATCAATTAAGAAGCTCAAATCAGACACAATATCAATTAACAATCTAAAGAAATCTTCTTCTTAAACTCTTCCACTTCTCTTCTTTCTCTGCTTCTCTATTTTTGCAAGTCCTTTTCTTTCCTTCTTTCTTCTGACAGGTCAGGTGTACTAGGTCCGTAGAGGAAAGGTCACGGACGAGGCACGTGGGGGGTGTGAGGGACCTCACCCCTTGTGTCTGAGGCAATAAGCCCCAAGCACTTTTTCAACTTATGCGACCATAGCCACTCTTCAACTTCCGAGGTGGGACTAAAGTCCCACCT
Source organism: Thalassia testudinum (assembly GCA_037157565.1). Taxonomy (NCBI): domain Eukaryota; kingdom Viridiplantae; phylum Streptophyta; class Magnoliopsida; order Alismatales; family Hydrocharitaceae; genus Thalassia; species Thalassia testudinum. Next base: position 34,386,504 of record JAZHRO010000014.1, read on the forward strand.
TTCCTTTGCGCATCCGCAGCAACAGGTTTGAAGGCTTAAATTCAGTGAGCTGCTGAGGGTATCTCCCTCAATTGAAGACCTGGGCGTGTGCGTGTGATGACTCCACGCGGTCTAGAGCCAAGGCCAGGAGTAACGGCGCCCTGGAGCAAGCTTGAAGCTTGCTTGAAGGTCAACTTTTAATGGCGGAGGGAGGCTGGAACCTGAAATCACAAATAAGGCCTTTCGGTCATGTCAAAAGGCTCAAGAATGATCACCGGAGCACGGTGAGTGTGACAGTGGGTGTAGCGTGGAGTGAGAGTGCATGTAAGTGACTAGCGGAGACGGAACTAGCTGGAGGATGATGGGTTGTTCGATGGCACGATTGAGGGACCAAATCCGTCACTTTCTTAAGGGGTTTTGGTCTGTGGAGTACGGCAAAGCTAATGGAGGTGGCAGCAGCAAGTTTTGAGCAGTGGGGTGGTGTGTAGGCATCGTCGAAGCTTCACCGGAGGCGGAGAAGATGAAGTGCAGTGAGGGACAAACGGTGGTCGTGTGTAGGTGTAGAGAGTGGAAAAGCGAAATAGAAAGAGAGACAGAGAGAGAGAGCTAAAGAAGGGCTTAGCAAGAGGATAGGGAGGCGGAGGGCTCTGGAGTTGGTTGACCAGAGCCGGAGAAGGAGGAAGATGCGATGGAGCGGTGACAGTAATGTAGATGGAGGAACGCCCTCCCTTTGGCTGGGGAGGGTCGCGACGAAGAGAGGAGTTTAGGCCATCCAATTTGATGGTTGGATGGCCGGAGTAGGGAGATCCAGGGGTGTCACCAAAGCAAGGGTCTTCGGTGGTCAGAGAGGGTTTTTTAGGCCGTTAGACGCGCCAACACTTCTCAAAAGCACGGTCATGCGATGGTCTCTTTTATAGGCTATAGGAAGCCCTTCCAAGCTTGGAAAGAAACTTTCAAGCTTGGAAGGTACTTGCGAAGTAGGACTAAACCTTTGAAAGGCTCTCATGGCCTTTTGGGAAGGACTTAAAGCCCAAGGAATGGCTCAAATGGAAGGTAACTTCCCAAGGAATCTGTGTTTCAAATCTGGGATTGATTGATTGAGAATCGAGCGAGAAATCCTCGCTAGAAACTCGATGGTGAAGGTTTAACCTTCCAAAAATGATGTGGGGACCTGCTTGTGAAGAAGACAAAGAAGTTGGGGGGCTATTTGTAAGAAAGTTCAAAAGTTTAGGGTCTAAATGAGATAGAAAGAATCTGACTGGACCAAAATGCAAACTTGGTCAAGATGATCTCAGATTGGGCCCAAATTTTGGTACAAGCCTAATTTGGACCCAAAGAATTCAATGGTGAAGTTAGATTTAGGTTTTAACCAAGTTTGACTAGATAACTTATGCAAAAACCTAAATTAGGGCAAATGTCTGTCTGAGACTCTATTTTGGGTCAACATGGGTTCTGATGGTCAAATTGAATGTTCCAAACCCTAGAGGATATTTTTCTATGAATTTTAGAGGGTTTAGGTGAATTTTATCCTGACCAGAACCTCAATTTATTAAGCAGGTTTGTTTTTAGGATTTCAAAAGTCATTTAATTCTCAAAACACGTGCAAACACTTTTCTGTCTGTTCGAACCCACTTGTTAGCCTTTTAGGACCATTTGACCCTTAATTACTCCCTAGGAAAACTTGTGATTGTACTGCATTCATGATATGATGGTAAAACTGTAGTTTTAACCATGTTTTATTGTCTTTCCCTTAGAATGACTTTGCAATGAAATATGGCTCTCTGGCAGTTATGTAAGAGCATTTACTGACTTAATTGGATCAAAATGAGCTAATTATGACTCATGATGGTATTCCCATCATAGTCCCATGCCTAGCTTTTGCTAGTCCCTTAGCAAAATCTCATGGAATTATCTTTAATTCTAGACCATATGCCTTTTTATGCTCAAACTATGATGTGTGCTTTCTTTTGTAGATTAGGTCAAAATGCTAATAGTTGGCCTAGAGGAACTCAAGTACCAACCAAGATCCGGACCTGACCAGCTCTAACCTCAGTCCGCCGTAAAGGTTTCTAAGGCCCACAGGAACTAACCTAAGGTTCGTTGAATTCCATGGTTAAAGCACCCGTGCTTGTAACATGTTTTAGCCCAGGTTTAGTTTGTAGTGCATTTTTTGTAAGAGAGAGACAGAAGAATTTTTATTTATTTTTGGAGAGTTTTCTCTCTCTTTTCTTTTTATTTCTAGCCTCGGATTAGCTTTACAACACGGTTTGTATCAGATTCGTAGTTCCCACCATCAATCCTCACAGGGTCCCTAGCAATCAATGCTTCGAGATAGCACAGCCCATGGCAACCCCCAGAACCCTGGCTTTCGAGGTAATCCTGCCTATGGAGTTCTTTAGCTAAATCTAGACCCTGGCAATCGACATTTTGTGATAATGCTGCCCATGGCATCTGAACCAGCACAAGGTGCTTACATGCCCTCGGTAAGATATTTAGATATCCTAGGAGACAAGCACCGAGGAGACGATATGTTATTGCGCATCTTCGAGGGGAATTTCCCGCCTCTCCGCACCGGGAACTCGTCCAAATCAACTTGTGTTGATCAGCCGCTCCTAATCTAGGTAACTTTAACTTATTTAACGTATTTGCATGATTTTAATACTTAAGCACACTGAACCAGACTATGTGTGGATTGGGGTGCTTAAGTTATCAAGTCCCGTAAACCAAAAGTCAATTAACGAGGCTGAATAATCCCTAGGCCTTAGACATAATACTTAAGCTTCACATTTTCCCCAACCTCTTGAGGACTATCTAGATCTTAGCGAATACTTGAATTTTTAAGCCTAGGATCACAGCCTGAGGCCCAAGATCAGCGTTCATACTAATCTCTTTTTTTTCTTAGCACTTTTTGTCTTTCATTTTCTTTCTTTTTGATTTGGTCTAAAACTAAGTCAATTCCTTTATCTTTTACTAATGACTATCTCTTTTTCTTTTCTTTTCAAATTGTGCTCCTTTTTGACATTTTTATCCCCTCCGCTTTTCTCCTCAAAAATGATATGCAATCAATTCATTCAAAATTTCCTCCCTTCTCTTATTTTTGTTCTTTTTTCAAAATTTTTTATTTTGTTGGTTTTTGGAATATGTACTTTTTTTTATGAAACCCTTTTTTGTGAAGTGATTTTCATAGTGTTTTACACTTTAATATCCTCCCATGCCTACGATTTGCAATGTCCTCATTGTAAATTAGGTGGGTTCGAGTTTAGCTTAGATCATTCATTAGAACAGGTTTTGGGTGGGTGGATGGGTCAAAGTGACTGTTGCAGATGATTTCAAGCTCGGGTACAGGTACCAGAGGTGGAGTCAGTTGTTCTAATGGATGAACTCTAAAGTGCAATATGAGTTCAGCATAAGATGTGTCAAGAAGGGTTTCGATTTTTTCAAAAAGATGATGAGTTGCCTCCCGTTAAGCATTGAGTTTAACACCATCAGCCGATCGCAATGAGCTCCGGGAGAATGGAGATCAAAAGATACCTCAGCCCTATTCATATCGGTGAGTTCAATGAACGGCTTAAGTCACTGACCGTTCACAACAAAGGGTTCTGAATCAAGGCTAGGTTGGTTGATTTCAATACCTCCATTTCCAAAGATTCATCTCACCACGAATGGTCCAATCCATTTTGATCTGAGTTTCCTGGGAAAAGTTTGAGTTTGGCATCAAAGAGTAGAACTTTCTGACCAAGGTGGAAAGATTTTCGTACAATGTGCCTGTCATGGAAGGCTTTAACCCACTCTTTGTAGATACGCGAGTTCCCATATGCATCATTGTGTAGTTCCTCGATCTCGCTCAATTGCAATCGGCGGTGTATTCTAACCTTCACTAAATCCAGATTGCACTTCCGTATTGCCCAATATGCCTTGTGCTCCATCTCGACGGGAAGGTGACATGCCTTACCGTACACTAATCTGAAGGGAGACATGCCTAATTAGGTTTTGTGGGCGGACCCATAGGCCCACAAGGCTTCCGGAAGGTAAGTAGACCAATCTTTTCTATCAAGCCGAACAGTGACCTGAAGGATCTTCTTGATCTCTCAATTCAACAGTTCTGCCAATCCATTCGTCTGGGGGTGGTAAGGAGTTGAGATACGATGTGACACCCCATACTTTTTCATCAGGGACTGGAAGTACACATTGGTAAAATGAGACCTGCCATCACTGATGATGGCCTTAGGAACCCCAAATCTGGTAAAGATGTTCTCCTAGATAAATCGGAGGACAACTTTATAATCACTAGTTCTCGTGGGGACGACTTCAATCCATTTAGAGACATAATCAACAGCGAGTAGAATGTATTCGAAGCAGTTAGATCCAGGAAAGGGTCCCATGAAATCAATTCCCCATATGTCAAAGATTTCACACACAATAATCGGGTTCAAGGGCATCATATCTCGCGGGCCCATGTTGCCAAGGGTCTGACAACGAGCACATGCCATACAATACGTCTGTGCGTCTTTGAACAAAGTGGGCCAAAAGAACCCACACTGGAGAATTTTTGTTGCGGTTTTACGCCCAGAGAAATGGCCACCACAGGCTTGGTCGCGATAGAATGACATTACGTCATTGACCTCGTCATCAGGAATGCATCTCCAGATCACCTGATCATTGCCAATGTGGAAAAGGTATGGTTCCTCCCAAATATAGTACTTGGCCTCGGCAATCAATTTGTCCTACTTGGAAGTTGATCAATCTAGCAGAATTTTCCCCGTAACCAAGTAGTTTACAATATTAGCAAACCAAGGGAGATTGTGAATGGCTAGCAGGTGCTCGTCCAGAAAATGCTCGGTGATTGGACCAGATGGGTCAATGACGGAAGAAGGAAGATGGGACAAGTGGTTAGCTACCACATTCTGTTTTCCCACTTTATCGAGAATCTCGAGATCGAATTCTTGCAACAGCAAGATCCAGCGAATTAGTCAAGGTTTCGCATCCTTCTTTGTAAGGAGGTGCCTTACTGTAGTGTGATCTGAGTGTAATAACACGAGAACCCAAAAGATATGATCTAAATTTTTCTAGGGCAAATACTACGGCTAGCAGCTCCTTCTCAGTAACTGTATAGTTACGCTAAGCCTCATCAAGTGTCTTGTTAGTGTAGTAGATGACCACAGGTTTCCCATCTATTTTCTTCCCAAGTACCGCCCCTACAGCATAATTAGATGCATTGCACTTGATCTCAAAGGGTTGAGACCAATCAGGGGACTGCAGGGTAAGTGCTTGGGTAACTCAATCATGTAAGATCTCAAATACCTGAGCGCACTCCTTGGAGATTTCAAAGGGGACATCCTTAGATAGAAGATTAGTCAGAGGGCATGCAATTTTCGAGAAATCGGGAATGAATCAATGGTAAAAACCGACGTGCCCCAGAAAGGATCGGATGTCTTTGACCTAGCTAGGCATAGGGAGTTTAGAAATCAAATTTACCTTGGCTCGATCAACCTAGATGCCTTTTTCAGAGATGAGATGTCCCAGGATAATTTCCTTAGGCACCATAAAGTGGCTCTTTTCGCAAGAAAGAACCAAGTTCACTTCGATGCACCACCTGAGGATTTGGACCAAGTGCTGGAGGCAATCATCAAATGATTCACCAAATACCAAGAAGTCATCCATGAAGACTTCAAGGTATTCACCTACCATATCAGAGAATATGGCAAGCATGCACCGCTGGAAAGTGGCGGGTGCATTACAGAGACTGAACGGCATCCTTCGGAATGCGTATGTTCCGAAGGGGCAGGTGCAGGTGGTCTTCTGTGGATCCTCAGGATGGATTGCGACCTGATTGTAACTGGAGTACCCATCCAAAAAGTAGAAGAATCGATTTCCCGCTAGTTTCTCAAGAATCTAATCAATGAACGGTAGTGGGAAATGATCCTTCTTCGTGGAGGAATTGAGTCTTCTGTAATCAATGCAGACTCTCCACGAGTTTGCTATACGGGTCGGTATGGTTTCTCCGATTTCAGTCGTGATGACGGTGAGCCCTACCTTCTTAGGCACAACCTGAATTGGGCTCACCCACCGACTGTCGGAGATTGGGTAAATGATTCCTGCATCTAACCACTTGATGATCTCCTTTTTCACGACATCCTGCAGATTTGGATTTAGGCATCTCTGCATTTCACGGGATGGTCGTGAGCCCTTTTCAATGTAGATGTGATGTGTGCAGTATGAAGGGCTGATACCAGTCAGATCATCAAGAGTCCATCCAATGGCTCTCCGATGCTGCTGGAGAACAAAAATCAGGCGTGTTTCCTGATCAAGTGTGAGTCGGGAGTTGTAATCACAGGAAACGTCTGATTGGAACCCAAAAAGACGTATTTGAGATGATCGGGAAGAGGCTTTAAGTCCATAATCGGGTTGTCAGTAGCCTCGGGTGATTCAGAGTGGGTGTCAGGAACAAAGGAAGGAGCTATGGATGTGTCTAGAGTGAGTTCAAACTCCTCTAATTGAGGGTTTTGATCCTCTTGTGGTTGATCAGAAATAGTCGGGTTTTCCTCGATACAGTTGTCAACCACAGCTTCGATATCGCAAATCTGTTCTATGACTCCGTAATTAATTCCTTATTGGGCCTTAAAGATGTCGATCTTTAGTGTCTTTCTCCCAAATTTTAATTTAATTTGGCCCTCTTCACAATTGATATTGGCCCTAGCAGTGGCTAAAAAGAGTCTCCCTAGTATGATCGGTGTATTCTTCATATTCTCAGGAGCATCCATGTCTAAGACAATAAAATCCACTGGAAAATAGAAATCATGTACCCTAACTATGACATCCTCAAGAATTCCTTTTGGTGACTTAATTGATCGGTCGGCTGGCTGTAAAGTCATTTCTATTGGTTTAAGCTCAAATTTCTCGAAGTAGTCTAGTAGGGATGTATGCATCAAATTTATGGAGGCTCCTAAGTCCAATAAAGCTTGGTCGAATTGTATATCACCGATTGCACAGGACATCAGAGGGGTGCCTGGGTCATTTGCCTTAGGAGGGAGTTTGCTCAAAATGACGGAGCTGGCTTGCTCCGACAGTATGATTGGATTCACGCCTTTGGTTCGTGGCTTACACTTAGGTGTACACACATCTTTCAGAAATCATGCGTAAGTCGGTATGTGGCGTATCACATCCATCAAGGGCATGTTTATATGGACCTGCTCAAAAAGCTTAACTAGGTCATCCTCAGGTGCCATGGGTTTGGCCATCCTTTTTCCCTTGGTCAAGGCCTCAGGAAATGGAACCTTAGATGGTTTCTCTAAAATGGGTCGAGGTTCTTGATCTGGGATAGAGGTATCCTGGATGATTATCCTAGGGTTAGGGTTTGTATTACCAGGCTAGGAGTGGCTTGGATGAGGTGGGTCCTGTGTTGTTTTTCCACTAGGGTAGTTACAGAATTCAATCCCGCCTGGTTCTGGTTTGGTGTGGGTAAAAGAGGCGCTTACTATTGGTAACGCGCATATGATGTTGAAGCCTCCATCCCATCAAGTGATGGAGTAGAAGGGGCCTGATAAACAAAGTGAGCTTGGCCCTGATTTGGGTTCATAGCACACCTCTGGTTCAGCACGTTATTCGGATTAGGCAGAGGTTGTGAAGGAAGTGCACTAGGTTGGCAAGGATTTGCCATTTGATCTGTATGAGTCAGCCCAGATTGATAAGTTGGGTTAGGCCGAGGCTAAGGCAGTTGATATGTGATAAGTCTACTTTAGTGGACTAATTTAATGCTTAAGTGCATTATTATTTGGATGAGAGATTAATTTAAAACTTTCATGTTAGTGATAAAATCATATGAACCTTAGATTTATCATTTTATGTATCAATTGCATTAATCCTTATATAAAAGGGGTTCATTACTTATGTGATTGCAAGGTCATTTAGGAAAGGACATTTTCTTAGTAAGTTTCTCAGCAAATGTCAACAGAATATGTATTGATTTCCTAGAGATAATAAAAGGGAAGAAAGAAAAGCAAATAAAATACCTTCCAATTCTTCCCTCTCATTTCCTTATCTCTCTCTCCCTCAAATGGCAATGGTAAATCATGATTGTTTTCCTTCCTTCTCTGACTTTCTCTCTCTCATTCTCTCTTTTTTCTCCTTATTTAACAGGGACAACAGGACAAGGAAGCCATATCTCCCCTCCACGGGGAAGAAGCCCCTTCTCCACATCTCCTCTCCTCAAGCAAATCTCCTTCCCTCACCACGCGCCCATCCACGACCGCGAGCCTCCACCTCACCTTCATTGTTCTTCCCTCTACCTCTCTGCATGCGCAGAGACCACATCCACCGCGCTCCCTCACTGTGTCCATGACCTCCTTGCACCAACTAAGAGCTCCTCGACGCCACATCCTCCTCACTGCAACCGTGTGCCTTTCCCCCACCGCGCCGACCACTCATCGCTCTCCTCGACTCCTCGCGCACGTAGCCACTAGCATGCACAACAGGCGCAGCACCACCGACAGCGTAGCCTTCCCCCGTGCACGCAGGCCCTCACACGCCTACCCTGCAGCCTTCCTCCTCGCGGCCAGCCCTGCGCACGCTCGCAGCAGCACAGCCAACCCTGCGCACGCGCAACCAACCGCACGCGTGCACAACAAGTCCTCGCAATAGTCCTCTCCTCGGTGTTGACGGCCCACCGGCATCGCCCATTTGCCACGCGCAGGTACACGCACGCGTTCAACCAGCCCCACGCACCCGTCCTCTGGCCTTCCCCCTCGCGTGCACCGGCCCTCGTCTTCTTCTTCGTCTTCCTCTCCGCAACAGGGCCAAAGGAACCCATCACCACCCGTGGCCTACTCGACGCAGCCACCACCACAGGTTGTTATCCTTCATGCTCTTGACGTCATCAGACTCACCTCGACTCCACCAACGTGACCACTCCCTCAGTTGTGGCTCTTGTGACACACACGCGCGAGCGACCACCCATCACCATCGCTCCTCCTCGTCGCCGACGCCAACTCTAGCCGCCGTTCGGAGAGCCACCACCACCATTGGAAAGCCCTCGTCGCCGTCGACCTTCCTCGAGCTCCTTAGCTTCCGTCGTCGCTTCCTCCTCTCACGAGATCAAGAGGAAGATTTCCTCTATTTTTAGGTGCTATTAATATTTACCAAATATGCCATTGTGAACACTATTCAATTATTTTGTTGGATTATTATATTGAGGTTAATTTGCAAGGGTGCACTTACATTTTGTTAAATTGGATTAACTTATGTTATGTGCATCATTTCTCATTTAAATTGGATTCAGATTTGCATGCAACTAGAAATTACATACTCTGTCACTATACATGCATTATTTACATATTTTTGAGAGCTTGATTTATGATGTGAAATTTACGTAAATAGTCCTAAACTTCTCAAGAAATTGAAAGTTACATTCTGAGCTGCATATTCATTGAATTGATTTTATGAATATTTCTATGAACATGATGGCCCAATAGTCATGAATCTATTGGTCTGTCCTCCCTGTGGATACGTCCTGAAGTGTGGTATTATTTCAGTATTTTAGTAACTTTGATCGAGGTTTTTTCTACCACATTACATATTACGACGACATATTTTTCTGACATTATTTCTGCAAGCGAAAAACCTTGCGATCAAATGGCGTCATTGTCGGGGAGGCAACAGACGCAATAGATTCACCTGATTTTTATTTCTGATTATTTTGAGTTGCGCATTTATCTGATCATTCTTTATCTTTCTGTGCAAGGAATCTGACGGGGCGAGGTGCGGTAGAGCGACGACATCGACCTTGAGCGATGTTCGCACGTGGAGAAGACATAGGAGACCTGGATCCCACTCTCACAAGGGATTCTCCTTCGTCACAAATTTTATTTCTGTCTTTTCGCCCTTACAGTAATTGGGGCTGAAATTTTGGGGGTCCGTCCCCACATTCTTTAGAGGCTTGGGCTATATTTTTTTTCTGTGTGTGAAAGTTAAATTGCTACTTGCTTGCCTCTAAAACAAACAAAAGAAAATATCGAACTGCCTGCTTAGGAGTTGCATACCCGTAGGTGCGTGCATTTAGGGGTGATTGAGTAGCATACTAGATCTTCTCTCTGCATTGCATACATCATTGCACGAAGATTGCTGGAGACAGGTATACCTTTCTAACTTTGCATCCGGCTCCTGTCCACGCATTTGCATTTGGATTAAAATTCAAGACCACCAAATTGATTGAATTTACTAATTCAATGGTTGCCTAACTAAAATTGGGACTGATAATCAGATTCGACCTTAAAATCAAATCATACTTGATCTGATTCAAAGGGACTTGTCTGCGTTTTCAAAATAATAAAAGATTTGCGGTGTGATGCACACTTTTGGCACTGAGCACGCACATTAGGCACCGCATTAAGGCTCGGTCCCTTAAGGCTATAGGCACCGATCTCTTTATCAGTGCAAACCCTCCTATCTTGTTTTGTGGTGGTGGTACTATCTTTTGATCGAGTGTTTTGATACTTCACGGAGGGGGACACCCCTTAAAGGAATAAAAGGATAGTTAAGAGGCACCGCTTACGCATCGCCTTAAAGGAAGGATTCGCCCTACTTGCATACCTTTGTTCGTCCTTGGAGTAACTTCTCACTTGATCACCTGAGAATATCATCTAAGCAAAGCATAGGTCCTAGGGCACTCGAAGGTCACCTTAAGGCATGTAATTGATTGTGAAACTTCTTTTGCCACCAAGAGAAAACGTAAACAACCTCTGTCTTCTCTAAAGAGCTTGTCAGGAATCTCAAGTCACATCTCCCTCTTATACCACTAAAGTGGGAACGAACGGGTGCAAACTTGACTCCATTTGATAAACTTTAAGGAGTCAATTGGAGGTTGGCTTATATCTGCTCTAAGAAAGAAAAGAGAAGTCCCATTGCCTTGTGTTTGATTGGGGTGTGTTTTTCAAGTCGTGTTTTCAAATGGATTATAATAATTATTTCACTGCTGTTCACCCCAGAATACCCAATCCCAATACCTGCAATTATCCATCTTCTGATGAGCATTGGGATCCTTTCTACTCCTACTATAGGAACATTGGTCTAATTAAACCCCAACCTAGTGGTGATGAGCAGAACCTAGGAGAAGGGTATCCTAACCCTAGCACTTCCATGACCATGCCCAACTCGCCCACCCTTCATGATTTGTCTTATCGAGGTTGGACTGATACTCCTAGGCAACTTGAACCTGAGATTGACTATCCTACTCAATCTGATGGTAGCCCCTCCTCTTTTATGATAGAAATGCAAAAACAACAGAAAGAGATGATGGATTCTATGGGAGAGATTTTGAGGAATAGTCAAAGATTAACTTAAGAGATTAACCAGCTTAGCGATCCTCCTACAATCAATTCTGATCCCTACCCTTATATCCCCGATTACCAAGATAATTTCAAGGAAAACAATGACAATAGGGATCCTATTTTGAGGAGTAGCTATCACTTAGACGTCCCTCATGAGATATGCCCACCAGAAGGCAATCTTGGTGACTATCCACCTGATCTTAGTTGGAAGGAGAAAATGGGCCCATTAGATGAACTTGACCCGAATGATAGTATCTTCATTACATTTGATGAAACGAGTTGCAGTCAATTAGTCAACCCCGCTCCCAGTCTGACTCTTGAGGTGGAATCTGTATCCCATCCTTGGGATCCTGAGTATATACTTTACTCGTCTGAGGACCTTGCACCTCAGTTAGAGCCCCCTGAGGATTGTGAAGTTAACAAATTCCAGAAGTCTTGGCTGCCAGAGGAAATCATACTAGAAGAAAGTGATAATAACCACACTCCTTTATCAACGGGACCAATGCCTGTCATTTCTGAGGATTCACAAGTCCCCAACCCAAGTGACCATGAGAAACTTGAGATAGAATTGGAAGAATTAGATCAATATTGTTCTCATGGACACGAAGAGTTGATTTTTGAGGAAGCACATGATCCTGATATGAAAATTTGCCCTGAGGCTCAGAGTCAAGAGGGAGAAAATTTAGAAAAGGATGATGATGACTTTCAAAGGACCGAACTCAAAGTATGGAGTGACTCTAGGGGCGAATATGTTTTGTTCAATGACTTACCCCCTAAGGATTTGATTGAATCCAGATTCCTACATACCTTCAACTATCAAGATCATCCTCTCAAACAATGGAAAGAAATGGAAGCAATTACTACTCTTGAGGAAAGAATCTATACACCCCATGAGTAGGATCTTAACATTGAACAAGAACCTGGGGATGCCATTTTTGAGGACACTCACAATCCTATTGCTTCCAAACCACTTCTACATGATAGTGAAATAAGTGACACCCTTGAGCGGTTCCAATTGGATGACAAACATTTGGGCCCATTCCAGGACATGCCCACAAATGATATACAGCATGAAAGGCAATCAGTAACTAAGGCTGCTTCTAATAACATTCAAGAACTGGAATGGATATTGAGGATGAATATCGAACTGCTCACACCCTCTTTAACCCTTGTCCCTACACCACACCTGAGAGATTTACACTTCTGCAGAAGCAGCTTCCTGAAATCTCTGCTCACACTTTTGATTAACGGGGGAATATCCAGACCAATGCACCCTGTGGTAGAGTGGCAAGTTTGGATAGACTCTTTTCCATGTCAGCCCATTAGTCTTAGGGTATGTTTCGTCGCACTCTCAGTACCCCACACATATTTGCTGAAGGAGCCTTTGCCTCCTCGTCGCACACTCCCGGAGGTTACTACTCATGTATATTATATAAAACCTCCAAAAATAGCTCAGGAGTACCCTCTTTTCACCTGCTTCTGGCAAGTATTTGGCCTCACTATCCATCACCAACTTGCCAACATCTTGGGTTACTTACTCGCCAGGCCAGGTTTGTTACATATCTTTTTTGGGTCTCCTTCTATTTCCCTTCTAGAGCCTGATTTGCGAGGTATTCCAACTCCACCTCAGGTAATATTTGTCCTTGCTCTTGCTTTTCAAAGAGGACATTGTCAGATTTAGGCATGGGGGTGTATAACCTGAGGTTATTCATAACATTTATACATATTCTGCATGCAATTAGGGCATCCATCTTGCATAATAAAAAAAAAACACAAAAACAAGAAAACAAAAAAACAAAAAGGAAAAGATAGAAGAAGAGAGAAAAAGGAGATGAAATCTTTGTGAGCTGAATTTCAAATATATTGAGAAGAGACACTGGAAGAAAATGTGTAGAATTGTGCTGGTCCCAGCAGTTGATTATGGAAAAGTTACCTAAGTTCTAGGCCAGAATGAATGAATAAATAAAGTCCTAAAGTGCTAAAGAAAAGGAGACAAGTGAGGGATACCGACTTTAGGCCTCCTGGGTCTGTTCTAAAGCTTAAACACTCACGTATTTGTTAAGATATGGACTATTCCTCAAGAGGTTGAGGGAGTTGCGAGGTCGATGTATTAAGTCTAAGGCTTAGGGAGTATTCGGCTCCATTGCCTGCCCTTTGGTTTGCAGAACTTGGTAACCTGAGCACCCAAAAATCACACACCGGCCTGGTTCAGTGTGCATAACAAAGAATAATACCACAAAGTGTCTATTCTGAAAATGTTTTCTCGAAAAGTTGACTTAGGAGCGATTTAAAGACACAAGTTAATTGGATGAGTTCTCGGTGCGGAGAGGAGGAATGTAAAATAAGTCCCTCGAAGATACGTTATAACATATCCTCTCCTCGATGCTTATCTCTTAGGATATCTAAATATCCTATTGGGGGCACAGAAGTATCTTGTGCTGGTTCAGATGCCGTGGGCGGCATTATCCTGAAATGTCAATTGCTAGGGTCTGAATTTAGCTACAAAACACCATAGGCAGCTAATGTTAGTTGTTGATGAATGGCGTTGTAGGGTGTATAATATAACATTAAGGATGTCGTATAGTGGTGAGTATGGGTGAGTTCCAGTCATTACAACCATTATTATCATTTGCTTATTTATCTAATTTTTACTGGTTTTGTTCCAGGTCGTTCACTGGGAGGCAATTTATTGAATTTAATTCGGTCACTCTTTGATTATCTCAAAATTGTCTTCTTATTCAAAAAAAAAGAAACTTTACATTTTATTAAAGAATGAATGAATGTGTGTTTTATTTACCTAATTACTAAGAAATGCTTGCAAAAATACTAACTATGAACAAGCATCAAACAATCTATTATTATACTCTAAACTATGTATTTACAAGTTATCCTATTAGTACTATCATAATAGTATATAATACATTAGAATGCAATGGTGTAGAAATTTAACTTATTAGTCTGTTATGTATAGTAACATATACAGCAGTTTCAGTGACAGATATAAGCGTCGCTAAATCTCAGAAAACACTATATACAACCTAAAGAGGCAAAACTGAGATCTTTAGCGACGTTTATAGTGTCACTTTATTCTGTTAGTAATTATATAGATTTACTTATACGTATGTATACTACTTATTCTTTTTCTTTGTTTCTCTTTCTTTCTTCATTAAGTCTCTGTTCTTTGTATTCTTAACTCCTGTTCTTCTTGTGTTCATATTTCTGTTTTAAGTATTCATCTTCTTCTTTCTCTTTTTATTACTCTTGTTCTTTTCTCTGTTGTTCTTGTACTCTTTTCTTTTTTCTCTCGTGTTAACTCTTTGTTCTTCTCTTTGTTAACTCTTCTGTCTTAGCATATTTCAGAGGCTGCGGTGGGGAGGGGATTAGGCTAATATCATTAGTTTAAAACGTGTTTAGTTTGCGGGCACGCTTTTCGAGGGATACACAGCACCCTAAGGGTGGGACCAGACCTCTACTAAGCGCGCCCTAATCTCAGATTAGGTGGCTTAATTATGTCTTTAATCTCAGCGCCAGGCCTCAGCCCAACGCCATATGCTCGCACACGCTCGGGCCCCCGGCCACACACACACGTCACATATTTATCGCAAATCAGACAGAGTACTCAGACCAGAGCTCAATGGGTAATCGGGTCAGATATTCAAAGGCAGTGTTTCGGGCGCCCGGCGCCCGTGACGACTGGCCTATAAGAAACACAAATTACATTTATGTGGCTGCGCTTGACTTGCAGCACACGATGTGGTGCTATTCCAGCGCCACATCGTGCGCTGGAAATCAGGCGCAGCTGCGTCTGTTCGGGCTTTTGGCCCTTGATTTGGGGGCCATAAATTATTAAATAAAATAAAATAAAATATGGTTAATAAAGTATTTACATAATACTACATAATTGATTAATTAATTTTGAATTTTAAATATGTTTACTATACAAATAAATTCGCTAAACTAGGCTGATTGTACAGGTTGATTTAGGTGATTAAATAGTTAATTACTTATAAAATAGTTAGTAAATGGTCTAATTGACCTTATACAGATTCAATTTACATACTTAAGTATTTTATACATATTTTTATTGTATATTTACGAATTTATTTCTATTTTATTTAAGTTAAACTAGCTGTTCTGGGTGTTTTAACAGTGTCAGTGGCTTAAGCCACTGTCAAATGGGCTAACTGCTGCTGCAGTTAGTCCATTTGAAGAGGGGGAAAGTATTCACAGATGAGAGGGGAATTTAGAGAAGAGGAGAATTTAGAGAAGAGGGGAATGTAGCTGCAATTTGCAGCATTTTACTGTATAACTGGGAATAAGAGAAAATTCAGAACAAACTAAAAATTAAAGAGTTGAAATCCAAATCTGATAAGGGTATAAATCTCACGAAAATCACATAAGAATTCAGTTCAAATACCCACAAGGAAAAGCCCTTATCAAAAGCATCATTTCAGATCAAAACACAAATGGCATTGAGTTAGTCTTCCTAATGCCATAGACAGCATGAAGGAAGACTTAACTCAATCAATTAAAACCAAAAACATACAATCCCAGTTTCTTGCAACCTTAAGGAGTATGGAAAACTCCTTAGGTTAGAGAATCACCATACAAAAATAATTATCAAACAGGTGGTGTATGGCAGTTCTGAAATGACAAATCAGAAAAAGAATGCATTAAAGGAATTTATAAAAGCTAGCGAATGCATTCAGATCAAGGCAGAAGCAAATTCATGAAAGGCTCTTCTGATTTGTTCTCTGTCACCAGAGAACTTCTCAGAATCCTTGCCCTCAAGGAAAACCAAAATCCCTTCAATTTGTCAGATCTGTCAAGACATTTCAGAAAGCAAAATCTCTTCAAAACCCATGTTAAAGTGAATCTGACAAACTGAGGCAATCAATCTAAAATAAAAGGGGCTTTTGTGAACACAAATGGGGTGAGTGAGAAGCCCCAAATGGTGCTTGTGACGCCAATTTCAGATCTGAGGCAGTACACCATCAGATCTGGAATTGGGTCCGGATGTGTGGGTGACAGATGAAAGATTCGTCGTTAAAAGGAACATAAATCAGAATTGGATGGTGGAAAAACAAAACATGAAGAGGGAGATAAATTGAATAGTGAACAGATGATTCTTCCCCTCTGATCTGGACTGATCAGAGGAGGTGAGGGAGGGGATCTAATACTAATTCTACTCCTAAGACTAATCTAACTACAGCTAACATTAAACACTAACAATTAAAACTAAATCTATTCTAAACTACTGTAAACTAAATCTAACACTACTTGTGCAGAATTAAAAACTAAACTAAAAGGAAGAATGGGACCTATGGGTCCTTAGCCGGCGGCTAAGGAGGAAGAAAGGAGGAGGGTGACTCCAGCGGAGGGAAGAGTCTGCTAGTGAGACTCCAGGGTCGTCCTCAGGTGCTACGAGGTCCTTAGCGACGAGGAGGGTCGAGAGCAGGCGATGATTCCACAGCCGGTGGCTGTGAAATCAGGGTCTAGGTGAGGAGGAGAGACTGGAGTGGAAGAATTGATCGCTAAGAGATGTAGGAGGGAGCGATCCTCCGCGCGCGACACCACTGAGGTGCTTAAATAGCAGCTCAGTGACTGAGATCACCGCAAGGGTGAGGTTAATCAGAATCAGGCCGGCGGTGAGGATGAGATGGGTAGAGCGCGCGGCGAGTCAAGAGAGAAATCTGACCGTCAGATGAGATCTGGGAAGAGAGGTGAACGCACGCACCGAATCGCGCGAAGGTTCCATTTGAATCCAGCCGCAGATCGAGATCAAAAGTGCGATGGACGGTCGAGAATGGCTGTGTTCTTCGCGCGCTACAGTGCGCGTGAAGAACTCAGCTTCTCGTTGAAATAAAGGAAAATTTGCAGGAAGACCCTTAAACGAAGGGGTAGAAGAATAGCGTGCAGGTCCAAAAGTGAGAAGAACTATAGCTGGAAGGGCCCTGCAGTCATACAGAAGGGTCCCTGCGGCTTGCAAAAAGGTCCAAGAAGGAGTTTTGAAGGGTAGAAATGTAATGCATGAAGGACCTAATTGTAATCTATTTATTTCTAAGCCTAAATGATGTCCAATTGCTTTCAAATTTTTACATGTGCTTAATTGAACATTTAAGACATTGATTTTACCTCTGATCTATCTTTTCAAACTTGTTTATGTGTTCAATTGATGCATGGATCATCATTTGTTCTTTAATTTTCAGAATATCTTATTTTTGTGACCTAATTAGGAGATTTTAACACACATTAAAAGTTTTAGGTCTTTTCTTTAATTCCCACACTTAACCCTTTTTATGTGTTAATTTGATATTGTTTTGCTTAGTATCTAGCTTAATTTCGGCCTTTTAGCTATGATGAGTAGCCACTCATCATACCCCCATGCTTACGTTTTGCTAGTCCCTTAGCAAACAATCTGTTGAAGTGTAAGGCAATTTAAGTATCAGCAAGGTAAGTGTGTAAAGATATCTTTTTCTTCTTTCAAAACTTTTTAAGTGTTTATGATGATGATCTTTAAGTTGAAACATTTTCCAATACCAACTGTGTTTTTGGACATTGTGAGAACCTGGTTACTGAGGATAACCTACCAGAACTCGAGACTTAAATGACATAGACCATCTCTCAACCAACAAGGACTCTTGATATTTAAACCTTAAGTCGAATTCCAGGACTCAGGAGGTTTTACAGAGACTCAGAATGCTATGAAGTTATGGCTGTGCTTTGTGATAAGTCAGGACTAACCAGGTGAATTCTAAGGCTCATTCCCGGGGTTTCACTTCTTTTTAAGTCCAGGTTGGTCCTAACTTCAGCTCATGTTTTCGGATGACTCTCAAAAATTGATGGTATTCAAACCCAACCCTTATTGTATTTGTGGCTCAGAGAAGATTTTTTTTTTTTTGGTGGAAAAATAGGGTATTTATTTTGAACCCTGAAAACATTTTTGGTGGAAGAGTTGTTTTTCAGACTTTTTGGAGAACATACTTGACTTTTTTTTTTTTTTTTTTTTTTTTTTTTTTGAACAGTATGTCTCCAAAACTTATTTGGTAGAGCGCACTGTATTTGGTGGGTGAATTTTTTTGTGGAAAGAGCTTCTCCTAGACACAAGACTAAAGATTAGGACAAAGAGTCTACCTGCACGCATAGGTAAGGACTCCACCTTCCCTAATGAACACAAGGGTTGAGGTTTAGGTTCAAGTGGTCTTTCCTGACATTGTGTAGTGTAAGCCAAGGTTACTTAGACTCCTAAGTCAAAGCAAACCAACGAATCCTGTACTGGTGACTCAGGTACAAGAATTGTCCTAAAGTTAGGAGAGACTGTGGTCTATCTTTTCAAGGCTCGAAGTGTATTAAGCCTAAGCTTGTATCAAGCTCCTATGGCCCGGCAGGTCAAACCAGTAACGGTTGAATGTCCATAGACACTTATTCTATTTTTTTTTTTTTTTTTTTTTTTGTTTTCAGCTATAAGATCACTTATTTTTTCTTTTTTCTTTTTCTCCCTCCTCTCTTGAAATGAATATCCTCCTTTGATAATGAAGTACATGTCCCTTATTGTATTTTTGGAATTTTTCTTGATTTGTTATTTTTTTGTATTTTTAGCTTTGTAAAATTTTTTTTTTTTTTTTTTTCAAAAAAAATTTTTTTCAAAATTTTTCAAAAATTTTTTTTTTGAAGTATATAATTTTTTGATAATACTATATGTACTATAGTTGTGTCTACAATTGCATTTTGGTTTAAATGGTTTACCATTTACACCCCCCCATGCTTAAATGTTTCAATGTCCTCATTGAATGAAAGGGTGGATGCAAATGCATGCTCTGCTTTTCACTATCCTAGACTGGGTGATGGAAGGAAGTCGGAATGAGGAGATACAATCTCTGTGCGGACGATTTTAAGTCTGATCTAGGATCAGAGTGAACAGTCGGGCTAGGAAGTGAAATGCATGACATGTGTGCAATGAATGTATGCTCAGAATGCAAGGGTAGACACTATATGCAAATAAAGGTAAGAGTAAGAAAGGTGTAAAACAGCTATATACAAGGGTAGGTGTTTGCTAAGTTTAACGCCTTCAGCTAGGCGAAAACTTACATGGTAATTCAAAATGTAGGAGCGAAATGGTGGAATTGACAAGTCTGAGATCATGCGGCTCAATGAAAGGTTTCAGTCTTTGTCCATTAACAATAAAGGGTTCAGATTTGTCAAGTTCAGTGATCTCAACGGCTCCATTATCAAATAATCTCAAGATTTTGATTCAGTGTTATGCACTGGTTGTGAAATGTCATGTGTTTGGTTTTGCAGTGTTGGTCTAGGTTGGACATACCTTTGAGCAGGTATGTTCCTAGGGTTGGGTTGTGCTTGGGATGGGAGTGAATGTGGTTGACGGGACTCCGTCAAGTGTGATAGCTGGGCTCTCATCTCAGCTAAGGCCGCGTCCTGTCTCTGCTGCATAGCAATATTCTGTTGTTGCATATCAGCAAGAGCATTCATGATAGACCCCAACTGGTCATCTCGTGTAGGCCCAGATTGAGAGTATTGGGTGGGCCTGGGTTGGGGTTGCTGGTAGGTACGCGGTGGATATCCGTGTGATTGTGGAGGTGGTGCTCGGATCGGGTTGTGTAATGGTGGTGCAGAAGGTTGTTGAAAAGGAGGTCTTTGTGAATTTCCCGACCACGAGAAATTTGGATGATTACGCCATCCAGGGTTATAGGTTTGTGTGAAAGGATCATTGTGAATGGCATGAAGCTCCTCCGAAGCTCCAGAAGGTGCAGGGAGTCAGTGAAGGGAGGAACAAAGGTTCCTCCAACCGGTGAAGGATATGGAAATGGAAAATCCGGTAATGCAGTTTGTGTCACAGAAAGGTTATTCACAGTTTCCCTCCCTGTGGGAAACTGAGAAGAAGTGTTTTGTGCTGGTGACTGAGAAGAAGAAGATGGGTGTTTTGAGAGAAATTTCCATACTTCATCTACTTTCTTCTCGATTAAGCCCACTTTATCCAGTTGACTAGCCACTATCTCTAAGTCTTTGCTACTGGATTGGGCTTCATGTACCCCCGTGTGTGAGTGGGAATGTGAGGACTTTCTATTAAACACGCTCATTGAAGCATTGTTAATAGAGTTTTCGGCCATGCCTTCAAAGAGCTCAAAGGCTGAGTCCTCGTCCCGACACAGGAAATTGCCTCCACAAGCGGCATCTACAAAATTCCGTGTGTCATCATGGAGCCCATGGTAGAAGATCTGAACCTGTTGCCAGCGTGGGACACCATGGTGGGGACATTTTCTCAAAAGCTCATGGAATCTCTCCCAAGCCTCGTGCATAGGTTCTCCTAAATTCTGGGTGAAGGTGGTGATGGCACGCCTTAAGGCATTAGTGCGGCCTACAGGAAAGTACTTCTTTAAGAACTCGTGTTCTAAAGAAGCCCAGGAATCTATAGGTGTAGTCCGTGCAAGTGTTCTAAACCAAAAGGCTGCCTTATCTTTTAATGAAAAGGAGAACATTTTCATCAAAAGCGTGTGCTGATCATGTCCTTGCGGACCCAAAGTTTGGGCAAGATTCTTCAGCTCCTCTAAATGCTGAAAAGGGTCCTCAGAAGCAAGTCCATGGAAGTGAGAAATGAGTGCTATAATGTTCGGCTTCAGTTCAGCAGCACGACCCCCATTGGGATAACGTACCACAGGCATTGGTTGGGCAACTGCGGGATTATAATAATCTCGTAGTTGAGGTCTACGGGGTTGGGGTGGTGCCTGAGGATTTCTAAGTTGAAGTGGTTGTGGTTGGGGGTTAGCTAATAGATTTACAGCTTGAGCAAGCTGTTGCACCTGTTGGGTTAAGGTATTCATTTGTAGTTGTGTATCGAAAAGGTGCTGAAGATGAGGCATAGGTCCTCTCTCCGGGGGTGGATTAGGATGATTAGGATAAGGTGGAGGTTGGAACCTAGGGATAGGTGGTTGCTGTGGTAGAGGATGTGCAACTAAGTCTGGAGGAAGTTCTTCAAAATCCTCAAAGTATGAAGAATCAAGATCATCCTCTTGGCGAGGGGGATTGTGGAAAGTATTTTGAGACTCAGGAGGTAAGGGATTAGAAGTGGAAGGCAAAGAAGATGATGCAGTAGCTTGGGTAGCAGTACCCAAGGGGAGTACAAGTTCTGGGTTTTGGGATCTCCTACCTTCCATTGAGTTGGTTTTTTGAAATCCCGTTTACTCTAATTCGATCCAACTCAATGGAAAAAAAAAAATTTTTTAACGTTCACAATAAAACAGAAGAATCCCAATAAAATCTCAATTCAAGAAGACCAATCAATCGAAACGAATCGGAGAAAAATTTTTCCTAGAGGCTGCTACGCAAAGTATGTTATACGCAACCAATTGTTTCAAGCAATTGTACGTATCCTAAGATAAACCTAGCGAAGTGCAGACCTCTAAAATCCACTGGGAATCTGGATAAGACTGAGCGTGCGGATCCAGATCCTGTGGTTGCAGAAAGATGAGGTAGAAACCCGTGTATTGTGGCCTTAAGTGATCGTGCTGTGTGCACGATAACATTCAACACAAGGCGATTAAAATCTCAAACATGGTTTCACCCAATTTTGCTATCTCCTTTTTGATTTAATTGAAGTGATTAAAATATGTTTTCTATGCTGCTCGTTTCACTTTTTACTAAATTCAGAACAAGTAGTGGTCTTCTTTAATTTTAAGTCAAATGCAAATATGGCAGGAGTTAGAGTTAGGTAAGAAATGCGTACCTGACTCCAGCAATCTTCTAATGCAGATTTGACTTGAATTAAAATCTAGCAGGAATGAAATGCAATCCTAAAAATGGATGCCTGAGGTTATGCTGCTGCTAGATAAGTATGAGGTCTTTTTGATTTTTTTCTGAAAAATTTTATATGCAATTCAAAAGTAAGGAAAGAAATTAAGAAGATAAAGAAATAAAGTCCAGATAGTCTAGAATTATTACAAAAATTGTGTGAGAACAAGCTCTCACAACTTATGACTAACAATTGCTCCTAATCAATAAACCTAAAACTATCTATACTAAAACTAATACTAAAATCCTACAGCGACTTCGAGGCAAAACTCCACCAGGAAGACGGATCTGGAGCGCAGCGACTCCACCAGGAAGACGACACTCCTCCTCAAGTGCTGTGGAAAAAACAAATGATTAGTAAAAGAATAAAGGAATGTATACACAATTAATTCAATGGAAAATAAAAGCAATTATAATGAATGAATGAAGAATTTCTATATACAAAAGAATGAAAAGAAAATTTTGGTGCAAAGAGCGTTGCCTCCCCGGCAACGGCGCCAAAATAATGATGGTGGTGGTTGTTGAAATGTTTGTTGGTAATAATTGTTGATTATGTCGTTGTAGTACAGGGTGTATAATATAACATTAAGGATGTCGTATAGTGGTGAGTATGGGTGAGTTCCAGTCATTACAACCATTATTATCATTTGCTTATTTATCTAATTTTTACTGGTTTTGTTCCAGGTCGTTCACTGGGAGGCAATTTATTGAATTTAATTCGGTCACTCTTTGATTATCTCAAAATTGTCTTCTTATTCAAAAAAAAAGAAACTTTACATTTTATTAAAGAATGAATGAATGTGTGTTTTATTTACCTAATTACTAAGAAATGCTTGCAAAAATACTAACTATGAACAAGCATCAAACAATCTATTATTATACTCTAAACTATGTATTTACAAGTTATCCTATTAGTACTATCATAATAGTATATAATACATTAGAATGCAATGGTGTAGAAATTTAACTTATTAGTCTGTTATGTATAGTAACATATACAGCAGTTTCAGTGACAGATATAAGCGTCGCTAAATCTCAGAAAACACTATATACAACCTAAAGAGGCAAAACTGAGATCTTTAGCGACGTTTATAGTGTCACTTTATTCTGTTAGTAATTATATAGATTTACTTATACGTATGTATACTACTTATTCTTTTTCTTTGTTTCTCTTTCTTTCTTCATTAAGTCTCTGTTCTTTGTATTCTTAACTCCTGTTCTTCTTGTGTTCATATTTCTGTTTTAAGTATTCATCTTCTTCTTTCTCTTTTTATTACTCTTGTTCTTTTCTCTGTTGTTCTTGTACTCTTTTCTTTTTTCTCTCGTGTTAACTCTTTGTTCTTCTCTTTGTTAACTCTTCTGTCTTAGCATATTTCAGAGGCTGCGGTGGGGAGGGGATTAGGCTAATATCATTAGTTTAAAACGTGTTTAGTTTGCGGGCACGCTTTTCGAGGGATACACAGCACCCTAAGGGTGGGACCAGACCTCTACTAAGCGCGCCCTAATCTCAGATTAGGTGGCTTAATTATGTCTTTAATCTCAGCGCCAGGCCTCAGCCCAACGCCATATGCTCGCACACGCTCGGGCCCCCGGCCACACACACACGTCACATATTTATCGCAAATCAGACAGAGTACTCAGACCAGAGCTCAATGGGTAATCGGGTCAGATATTCAAAGGCAGTGTTTCGGGCGCCCGGCGCCCGTGACGACTGGCCTATAAGAAACACAAATTACATTTATGTGGCTGCGCTTGACTTGCAGCACACGATGTGGTGCTATTCCAGCGCCACATCGTGCGCTGGAAATCAGGCGCAGCTGCGTCTGTTCGGGCTTTTGGCCCTTGATTTGGGGGCCATAAATTATTAAATAAAATAAAATAAAATATGGTTAATAAAGTATTTACATAATACTACATAATTGATTAATTAATTTTGAATTTTAAATATGTTTACTATACAAATAAATTCGCTAAACTAGGCTGATTGTACAGGTTGATTTAGGTGATTAAATAGTTAATTACTTATAAAATAGTTAGTAAATGGTCTAATTGACCTTATACAGATTCAATTTACATACTTAAGTATTTTATACATATTTTTATTGTATATTTACGAATTTATTTCTATTTTATTTAAGTTAAACTAGCTGTTCTGGGTGTTTTAACAGTGTCAGTGGCTTAAGCCACTGTCAAATGGGCTAACTGCTGCTGCAGTTAGTCCATTTGAAGAGGGGGAAAGTATTCACAGATGAGAGGGGAATTTAGAGAAGAGGAGAATTTAGAGAAGAGGGGAATGTAGCTGCAATTTGCAGCATTTTACTGTATAACTGGGAATAAGAGAAAATTCAGAACAAACTAAAAATTAAAGAGTTGAAATCCAAATCTGATAAGGGTATAAATCTCACGAAAATCACATAAGAATTCAGTTCAAATACCCACAAGGAAAAGCCCTTATCAAAAGCATCATTTCAGATCAAAACACAAATGGCATTGAGTTAGTCTTCCTAATGCCATAGACAGCATGAAGGAAGACTTAACTCAATCAATTAAAACCAAAAACATACAATCCCAGTTTCTTGCAACCTTAAGGAGTATGGAAAACTCCTTAGGTTAGAGAATCACCATACAAAAATAATTATCAAACAGGTGGTGTATGGCAGTTCTGAAATGACAAATCAGAAAAAGAATGCATTAAAGGAATTTATAAAAGCTAGCGAATGCATTCAGATCAAGGCAGAAGCAAATTCATGAAAGGCTCTTCTGATTTGTTCTCTGTCACCAGAGAACTTCTCAGAATCCTTGCCCTCAAGGAAAACCAAAATCCCTTCAATTTGTCAGATCTGTCAAGACATTTCAGAAAGCAAAATCTCTTCAAAACCCATGTTAAAGTGAATCTGACAAACTGAGGCAATCAATCTAAAATAAAAGGGGCTTTTGTGAACACAAATGGGGTGAGTGAGAAGCCCCAAATGGTGCTTGTGACGCCAATTTCAGATCTGAGGCAGTACACCATCAGATCTGGAATTGGGTCCGGATGTGTGGGTGACAGATGAAAGATTCGTCGTTAAAAGGAACATAAATCAGAATTGGATGGTGGAAAAACAAAACATGAAGAGGGAGATAAATTGAATAGTGAACAGATGATTCTTCCCCTCTGATCTGGACTGATCAGAGGAGGTGAGGGAGGGGATCTAATACTAATTCTACTCCTAAGACTAATCTAACTACAGCTAACATTAAACACTAACAATTAAAACTAAATCTATTCTAAACTACTGTAAACTAAATCTAACACTACTTGTGCAGAATTAAAAACTAAACTAAAAGGAAGAATGGGACCTATGGGTCCTTAGCCGGCGGCTAAGGAGGAAGAAAGGAGGAGGGTGACTCCAGCGGAGGGAAGAGTCTGCTAGTGAGACTCCAGGGTCGTCCTCAGGTGCTACGAGGTCCTTAGCGACGAGGAGGGTCGAGAGCAGGCGATGATTCCACAGCCGGTGGCTGTGAAATCAGGGTCTAGGTGAGGAGGAGAGACTGGAGTGGAAGAATTGATCGCTAAGAGATGTAGGAGGGAGCGATCCTCCGCGCGCGACACCACTGAGGTGCTTAAATAGCAGCTCAGTGACTGAGATCACCGCAAGGGTGAGGTTAATCAGAATCAGGCCGGCGGTGAGGATGAGATGGGTAGAGCGCGCGGCGAGTCAAGAGAGAAATCTGACCGTCAGATGAGATCTGGGAAGAGAGGTGAACGCACGCACCGAATCGCGCGAAGGTTCCATTTGAATCCAGTCGCAGATCGAGATCAAAAGTGCGATGGACGGTCGAGAATGGCTGTGTTCTTCGCGCGCTACAGTGCGCGTGAAGAACTCAGCTTCTCGTTGAAATAAAGGAAAATTTGCAGGAAGACCCTTAAACGAAGGGGTAGAAGAATAGCGTGCAGGTCCAAAAGTGAGAAGAACTATAGCTGGAAGGGCCCTGCAGTCATACAGAAGGGTCCCTGCGGCTTGCAAAAAGGTCCAAGAAGGAGTTTTGAAGGGTAGAAATGTAATGCATGAAGGACCTAATTGTAATCTATTTATTTCTAAGCCTAAATGATGTCCAATTGCTTTCAAATTTTTACATGTGCTTAATTGAACATTTAAGACATTGATTTTACCTCTGATCTATCTTTTCAAACTTGTTTATGTGTTCAATTGATGCATGGATCATCATTTGTTCTTTAATTTTCAGAATATCTTATTTTTGTGACCTAATTAGGAGATTTTAACACACATTAAAAGTTTTAGGTCTTTTCTTTAATTCCCACACTTAACCCTTTTTATGTGTTAATTTGATATTGTTTTGCTTAGTATCTAGCTTAATTTCGGCCTTTTAGCTATGATGAGTAGCCACTCATCAGCAGCACTATCCTGAAGTGTCGAAAGCCAGGGTTCTGGGGGTTGCCATGGGCGGTGCTATCTCGAAGCATCGATTGCCAGGGACCCTACGAGGATTGATGGTGGGGACAGGGAATCTGATACAAATCATGTTTAGGGGCCAATATAATGCTAAGTCTAGGGGAATTAAAAAGAAAGAGAGAAAACTCTCAAAATAATATTTTTCCCTCTCTCTCTCTTACTAAAAATGCACTGGTAAAACTGAACCTAACCTTTCTGCACATATGCACGGGTGTTTTAACCGCTGGGGTCAACGAACCTCTGGACAATTTTTGCGAGCCTTAGAAACCTTCGTGGCGGACTCAAGACTAAGGCTGGTCAGGTTCGTATCTTGACTGGTACTTGAATACCTTTAGGCCTATATTTGGTATTTCAATCTAATTTTTAAAGTGTGGCATGATAAGGCATCCTGACGGTAAAATCTGACCTGAAGACTTGTTCTGTTTCATATGATTTTGCTCGGGACTAGCAAAACTTAGGCATGGGGGTATTTGATAAGTCTACTTTAGTGGACTAATTTAATGCTTAAGTGCATTATTATTTGGATGAGAGATTAATTTAAAACTTTCATGTTAGTGATAAAATCATATAAACCTTAGATTTATCATTTTATGTATCAATTACATTAATCCTTATATAAAAGGGGTTCATTACTTATGTGATTGCAAGGTCATTTAGGAAAGGACATTTTCTTAATAAGTTTCACAGCAAATGTCAACCGAATATGTATTGATTTCCTAGAGATAATAAAAGGGGAGAAAGAAAAGCAAATAAAATACCTTTCAATTCTTCCCTCTCATTTCCTTATCTCTCTCTCCCTCAAATGGCAATGGTAAATCACGATTGTTTTCCTTCCTTCTCTGACGTTCTCTCTCTCATTCTCTCTTTTTTCTCCTTATTTAACAAGGACGACAGGACACGGAAGCCATATCTCCCCTCCACGGGGAAGAAGTCCCTTCTCCACATCTCCTCTCCTCAGGCAAATCTCCTTCCCCTCACCGCGCGCCCATCCACGACCGTGAGCCTCCACCTCACCTTTGTTCTTCTTCCCTCTACCTCTCTGCATGCGCAGAGACCACGTCCACCGTGCTCCCTCGTTGTGTCCATGACCGCCTTGCACCAACTGAGAGCTCCTCGACGCCACGTCCTTCTCACTACAACCGTGTGCCTTTCCCCCACCACGCCAACCACTCATCGCTCTCCTCGACTCCTCACGTGCGCAGCCACTAGCGTGCACAACAGGCGCAACACCACCGACAGCGGAGCCTTCCCCCGCGCGCGCAGGCCCTCACGTGCCTGCCCTGCAGCCTTCCTCGCGGCCAGCCCCACGCACGCCTGCATCAGCACAGCCAGCCCCGTGCACGCGCAACCAACTGCACGCGTGCACAGCAAGTCCTCACAATAGTCCTCTCCTCGGTGTTGACGACCCACCGGCGTCACCCATCTGCCACGCGTAGGTACGCGCATGCGTTCAACCAGCCCCACGCGCAAGCCCTCATGTGCCCATCCTCCGGCCTTCCCCCTCACGCGCACCAGGCCCTCGTCTTCTTCTTCGTCTTCCTCTCCGCAGCAGGGCCAAAGGAACCCATCACCACCCGTGGCCTACTCGACGCAGCCACCACCACGGGTTGTTATCCTTCGTGCTATTGACGTCATCAAACTCACCTCGACTCCACCAATGCAACCACGCCCTCAATTGTGGCTCCTGTGACACACACGCGTGAGCGACCACCCATCGCCGCTGCTCCTCGTCGTCGACGTCAACTCCGGCCACCATTCGGAGAGCCACCACCGCCATTGGAAAGCCCTCATCGCCGTCGACCTTCCTCGAGCTCCTCAACTTCCGCTGTCACTTCCTCCTCGCACGAGATCAAGAGGAAGATTTCCTCTGTTTTTAGGTGCTATTAATATTTACCAAATATGCCATTGTGAACACTATTCAATTATTTTGTTGGATTATTATATTGAGGTTAATTTGCAAGGGTGCACTTACATTTTGTTAAATTGGATTTACTTATGTTATGTGCATCATTTCTCATTGAAATTGGATTCAGATTTGCATGCAACTAGAAATTACATACACTGCCACTACACATGCATCATTTACATATTTTTGAGAGCTTGATTTATGATGTGAAATTTACGTAAATAGCCCTAAACTTCTCATGAAATTGAAAGTTACATTCTGAGCTGCATATTCATTGAATTGATTTTATGAATATTTCTATGAACATGATGGCCCCATAGTCATGAATCTATTGGTCTATCCTCCCTGTGGATACGACCTAAAGTGTGGTATTATTTCAGTATTTTAGTAACTTTGATCGAGGTTTTTTCTACCACATTACATATTGTGACGACATATTTTTCTAACATTATTTCTACAAGCGAAAAACCTCACGATCAATATGGACAAGGAGCTTGTGGTCGGGGCTGATATTGAGGTCTTTGATTTTGATTATTTCCTGACCACGTGAAATTAGGATGATTACGCCATCCAGGGTTATAGGTGTTTGAGAATGGATCATTCTGAATGGTGTTGAGGTCCTCGTAGGTCTGAGGAACCTCGGAAAAGTTAGAATGCGAGGGTCAGAGTTCCACCAACTAGAGTAGTTAGGTCCAGAGTTTCCTTCAAAACCAGAATCAGACAGGGGTGGATACGAGTCTAGCCCCTGAGAAGATCGATGATAGATGTTATGCACAGCCTCCCTGCCAGAGGGCAGTTGTGCGAATGGGTTCTACGCAGAGGTGGCTCGCTGCAAGTGTCGAGTTAGTTCATCCACCTTCTTCTCAATAATAGAGACCTTGTCCAGATGACTAACCATCAGTTCCAAGTCGACGGAAGAGAACAGGCCTTACATCTCATGTGCTCCCTTTGGATTTGTCAATGCACGAGCATTCGTCCAGTCGAACATGCCCGTGGATACATTATTAATGGAGTTCTCGCACATATTCTCGAGAATCTCCCACACGGTGTCTTCGTGTTGACCCATGATGTTTCCTTCTCAGGTCGCATTGATGAATAATCAATTATCCTCACAGAATCCCTAGTAAAAAGACTGGACTTGTTCCCATTTAGGAACTCTGTGGTTGGGGCATTTTCGCATGAGATCCAAAAAATGATCCCATGCCTCGTGAAGCGATTCTCCTACTTGCTGTGTGAAATGTGTGATCTGGTGCTATAAAGCATTTGTCCGACCAACAAGAAGAACTTTCTCAAAAACACGGATTGAAGTTCCGCCCAGGTGTTGATTGGATGTGTTTGGGTTTGGTACCAGTGAGCAGCTTTATCCATGAGAGAGAAGGAGAACATTTTCATGAGTAAAACATCTCGATTTTGAGCTTCTAACCTGAAAGTCTAGGCCAGATGCTTGAGTTGCTTGATATGCTAGAAAGGGTCTTTAGAAATACACCCATGGAATTTGGGAATGGCATGAATCATGTTGGGCTTGAGTTCAGTGTTAGGACCTCCAACGGAGATTTGTACTGGAGGTTTGATTGCCATTGCAGTGGGATTGTAGTGATCTCGCATCATTGGACGCTGCAGTGAGTTCACAAAGGCTTGGAATAGATCATTGAGGCGCTGAAGCTGATTTTCAAGATTATTTTCTTCTGTTGGTTGTGCCATGATGATGGATGAAGGAGAATTAGGTTCAAATGAATCAGAGGAGATATCAATTGGATTGGGTTGTTGCATAAACAAGGAGGTCGAGGCTTGGCCTCAATGGGAATGATTAGCTAAAGGAGGCCTCAAGTATGGTCTTAAAGACCTCCTCCCGAACATGCACTAATGGAGTAGATGAGAGGCAGAATGTGGTGAGCCTAATCAAGACACCCACTAATTTTGGATGACTATAGAGGTTCGGGGCGAATGATATCCCTTATCAGAAAGCTGTCCACTTGAAAATTACCTGGACAGCCAGAGAGGGAGAATCCTACAAAGACCCCAACACGATAGAGCGCCCCCACCAGTTACACGGTTTCCCCCACCCGACCTCTCTTGTCACTGATGTTCCAGGTGAACCAGAATGGGGACCTGACCTCTTAAGTCTACTAGTTTTAATTAAGAGCAAGGGTGCTTATGATTTCACTTGAACTTTTAAGATGTTTTTGTGAAAAGTGACCTAATTTGAAGATTGGTTAACCCAACAAGGTGGGTCAACTTAACCTGTATTGTCCTTTTGAGAAATTTAGGTCCCTTTTTTAGTGTTCAAATGAATTTAAGAGCCTAATTTTAGGGTTTTGTTTAAATAAATCAATTCAATCAAGGCTTAAGCACACATTGTTTAGAAAGATCAATTTTTTATTAAGCAAGTGTGTTTCTAAAATCCTAAATTGGAGAACTTAATTGGCTCTGATTTGGTCCAATTTAATTTGTCAAAATGTGGTACCTAGGACTCAAACAAGAATGTGATAGCCCTAGATACCTTAGCTTCCAATGGGTGCACAGATCAGGGTTTGGATGTTGTCTAAATAGAATGTATCAAATCAGGCACTTGATGATTTGTGTAAGAATAGAATGCAAGTAGCCCTAATTGATTTTTCCTTTTTTACCTTTTTTAGATTCAAGGGTTTTTGAAGAAGGTAGATGGAGTTTACCTGCCCTTGGAGTGGTTGATGCACAGCTGATCTTCCTTTAGTGAGTCCCTAAAACAGATCACAATCAAAAGAGATGTAGCAAGTTAGAATCCAACCTGATATTGCAATCAAGAGATCTGAGTTGCGCATTACTCCCCAGCAATGGCGCCAAAATGTTCGCAAGCGAAATTGAGGTTTTAAAAACTGCGTTGTAGTATAGCCTAAATCACTTTGAAAACAAATAATATTTTATTACTCGAAAAAGTCCGAGGTCGAACACAGGGAGTAATATGAAATTCAATCTCAATTGTAATTTAAACACAGTATGAGCAATTTATAATGAAACTTCAAGCAAGAATGATATATCAATGAAAGCTAATGTCAATACTATAAAAAGAATGGAGTAAAATGGTAATATGAATCACCAATTACTCCGCACAATAATAGTTAAAGGGATGCACAATATCAATTAAGAAGCTCAAATCAGACACAATATCAATTAACAATCTAAAGAAATCTTCTTAAACTCTTCCTCTTCTCTTCTTTCTTTGCTTCTCTATTTGTGCGAGTCCTCTTCTTTCCTTCTTTCTTCTTCTGCCTCTCTGCCTTTCTGTTCTTTTGCCTTTCTTCCTGTGCAGCTCCCCTTCTTCTTCTTTGGCTTCTATCTCTTCTTCACACACAGAGGAGGATCGTTCGCACATTAAATCGGTGTTTTAAGATTGTCATGTTGTAGTATAGCCAAAATAGCACTCAAACAAATAAATTTTATTACTCGAAAAGGTTCCGAGGTTGAACACAGTGAGCAATATGGAATTTAAAGCTCAAGATCACAATTTAAATCAAGAATAAAGATTGCAATAAAAATAATGTCAGGATCAATATGCAAAAAGAATGGAGTAAAATGGTGATTTAAATCACCAATTACTCCTCACAAATAACACTTAAATCAAGTCTCAAATATATGCAATTAAAGTAGCAGATGTCTTAAGTAACCCTGTGCTACAGTGCTAAGGTTTTTCTTCTTCTTCTTCTTCTTGTTCTTCTTCTTCTTCTTCTCTGTCTCTTCTTCTCCTCTTCTTCTTCTTCTCTGTTTCTTCTTCTTCTCCTCTTCTTCTTGTGCGGCTCCTTCTCTTCTTCTTCTTCCTCTTTCTTTCTTCCTCTACTGCTCAAGTCTTCTTCTTCTTCTTTCTCTATTCAGCTATTTCACACAGAGGGGGAGCTTCTTGAATTGGCTAAGTGTCAACCAATTCTCTCTGCAGCAAAACCCTCCCCTACCCCTCACGATCTCTCTTTCTCCTTCTCTCTTAGGCTCCGCCCTCCCAAGGCCTCTCAGTTGGTAACAAGGTAATCGGTAGGCACAAACCCTGGTCCAGGGCTGCGGGCGTGGTCGTAGTCGAGGAGTGAAGGGCTTACGCGAGTTGGGCGCACCAGGTCCGTGGGTGAGGTGTTACGGACAAGGCGTAGGTGTGCGTGGGTGAGAGAGACCTCACCTCATGTTTGGAGGTAATAAGCCTAAGAGACTTTTTCAATTTATGCAAGTGCGGGTGCCCGTCAGCTTCCGAGGTGGGACTATCCCACCTCCTTTCCTCTGCGTGCAGCTGCAGCTGGTGCTCCTTGTGATTGCAGTTAAATACGTAATCAAAGAGCCAAATTGACTCCTGGTTGTCATCCTGGAACTGCTCCGTAGTGCCTAGGACTTCGCCTGGGGTCTGCAGATGCTGAAGCGAGCTTCGAGCTTCGCTCGAAGCTTTGGTAATGGTGGCAGAGACCTGGGTACCCGAAAGCACGAATACGGGCTAAAAGCCCTAGTTAAAACAGTTCATGAGCTTCGCTAGAACACGACGAATGCACAGGGGATGGTCTCGTGGTTCGTGGTGTGGTGGGCTACGGAGGTCAGAGGGGGAACACAACAGTGGGTGTGTTCGGTAGAGTGTTAAAGAGGCTAATAGCCTCAAATACCAGAGGGCTTTTGCTCTCTGGGACACGGTGGAGGTGTAGGGATGAACGGCAGCCAAGTTGGTGGAGTGTAGTGGACGTGCGAGCTCGCTGAAGGTACGCCGATGAGGTGGAAGACAGAGGACGATGGGGCGAATTGGCAGTCGAAATGGAGTCGCGAGTGTCTGAAAATGAAGAGTGGAAGATGAGGAGTCGTTTAGGAGAGGTGGCAGACGATGGGAAGTGGAGTTGGCGTCGGTTGAGGTATGGTTGGCACCGGAGACGAAGTTGCTCTGATAAGGGGTGGACAGCGAGGATGAAGGAGATAGGGACGCTGGCTGGTGCTGCTCAACGCGGAAGAAGACAAGGAAGAAGAATCTGCCGCTGGTATTACAGTCAGACGATGAGAGAAAGCAAGGAGGGTCATCGAAGCTTGAAGAGCAATTCGGCCAGAGGAGAGAGGAATTTAAGGGTTACTCTGGTCAAATTCAAGCTTGGGGGGTTTGGCCTAGCCTGGGCTTTCTTTTATAGGTCATCAGAGGGTGGTTAGAGCTTGGAAATCTTGTCGAAGTTTGGGAATTCTTTGATACCCAAATATCTCATGCGTTCGCATGAGAGATTGGGCAGGTTTTAGGGCTTAGGATCGGGTTCAGAGGGAAGGGGATTTCTTAACGAACTTCCCTTTCAAATTTGAAAGGGATTCATTAAGAAATCAGGGAGTTCTTTCCAATTAAAGGTTGTCGGAGCAAGTAGGAATAGGTTTAATGGTGGTAGGGACCATTTTTTGAGAACGACGACAAAGTTAGGGGTCTGGTTGAAAATATTTTGAAAGTTAAGGGTGGAAATGTAATTAGACAGGACCAATTTGCAAACTAGGTCAATACAAACTCATCTTGGGTCCAAATTTTGGTACAAACCTAATTTAGACCTAAGAAATCCAATGGTGAAGTTAGATTTTGATTTTGGCCACGTTTGACTGGGTAATTTATATAAAAACTTAAATTAAGGTAAATGTCTGTCTATGACTCTATTCTAGGTCAAAACAGGTCCTGATAGTCAAATTGAAGGTTCCAAACCCTAGAGAATATTTTTCTATGAATTTTAGAGAGTTTAGGTAAATTTTATCCTGATCAGAATCTCAGTTAATTAAGCGAGTTTATTTTTAGGATTTCAAAAAGTCATTTAATTCTCAGAACACGTGCAAATCCTTTTCTGATTGTTTTAACCCACTTGTTAACTTTTTAAGACCATTTGACCTTCATTCAATCCCTAGAAAAACCTGTGGTTGTATTGCATTGGCGATATGCTGGTAAAATTACAGTTTTAATTCTAGTTTCTTATTTTTCCCTCAGAATGATTATGCAATGACTTGTGACTCTCTGGTAGTTATGTAGGAGCATTTACTTAATTGGGTCAAAATGAGCTAGTTATGACTCATGATGATGTTCCCATCAAGGATCCTTCTTCAAATGGCTAAGTGTCAGCCGTTATTCTCTATAGCAACCCCCCCCCAACCCGCACTCTCTTTCCTTTCTCTCTGGCTTTTCTCTTTCTCGCCTTCCCAAGGCCACACACAATATCGAGTAATCGAATTTGGGTAAGAGCGTACCTGAGACCAAGGCTACCGACATGGGTAGTAGCCAAGGTGTGGGCTTAGGCGGGTCGGATGTACCAGGTCCGCGGAGGAGAGGTCGCAGACGAGGCACGTGAGGGGTGTGAGGGACCTCACCCCTTGTGTCTAAGGCGATAAGCCCCAGTCACTTTTTCAATTTATGCGACCGTAGCTGCTCTTCAGCTTCTGAGGTAGGACTAAAGTCCCACCTTTCCTTTGCGCGTCCGCAGTAGTAGGGTTGAAGGCTTGAATTGAGTGAGCTGCTGAGGGTATCTCCCTCAATTGGAGACCTGGGCATGTGCGTGTGATGACTCCGTGCGGTCTGGAGCCAAGGCCTAGAGTGAAGGCACCCTGGAGCGAGCTTGAAGCATGCTTGAAGGTCAGCTTTTAATGGCGAAGGGGGGATGGAATTTGAAATCACAAATAAGGCCTTTCGGCCTCATCAAAAGGCTCAGGAACGATCATTGGAGCACGATGAGTGTGACGGTGGGTGTAGCGTGGAGTGAGAGTGCATGTAGGTGGCTGGTGGAGACTGAATTGGCCAGAGGATGATGGGTTGTTTGGTGGTGCAATTGAGGGACCAAATCCCTCAATTTCTTGAGGGATTTCGGTCTTTGGAGCACGGCGGAGCTGATGGAGGTGGCAGCGGCAAGTTTCGAGCAGTGGGGTGGTGTGTAGGCGTCGCCGGAGCTTCGCCAGAGGCGAAGAAGATGAAGTGCGGTGAGGGACAAACGGTGGTCGTGCGTAGGTGTAGAGAGTGGAAAAGCGAAATAGAAAGAGAGAGAGAGCTAAAGAAGGGCTTAGCAAGAGGATAGGGAGGCAGAGGGCTCCGATGTTGGTTGACCGGAGTCGGAAAAGGAGGAAGATGCGGTGGAGCGGCGACGGCAATGTAGATGGAAGAACTCCCTCCCTTTGGCTGTGGAGGGTCACAACGAAGAGATGAGGAGTTTAGGCCATCCAATTTGATGGTTGGATAGCTGGAGGAGGGAGATCCAGGGGTGTCACCGAAACAAGGGTCTTCGGTGGTCGGAGAGGGTTTTTTAGGCCATTAGACATGCCAAGACTTGCTCAAAAGCATGGTCGTGTGATGGTGTCTCTTTTATAGGCCATAGGAAGCCCTTTCAAGCTTGGAAAGAAGCTTTCAACCTTGGAAGGTGCTTGCAAAGTATGATACCTAAACCTTTGAAAGGTTCGCATGGCCTTTTGGGAAGGACTTAAAGCCCAAGGAATGACTCAAATGGAAGGTAACTTCCCAAGGAATCTATGTTTCAAATCTGGGATTGATTGATTGAGAATCGAGAGAGAAATCCTCGCTAGAAACTCGACGGTGAAGGTTTAACCTTCAAAAAATGATGCGAGGACCTGCTTGTGAAGAAGACAAAGAAGTTGGGGAGCTATTTGTAAGATATTTCAAAAGTTAAGATTCTGAATGAGATAAAAAGAGTCTAACTGGACCAAAATGCAAACTTGGTGAAAATGATCTTAGATTGAGCCTAAATTTTGGTACAAGCCTAATTTGGACCCAAGGAATCCAATGGTAAAGTTAGATTTAGGTTTTGACCAAGTTTTGACCAAATTAGGGTAAATATCTGTCTGAGACTCTATTTTGAGTCAAGACGGGTTCTAATGGTCAAATTGAATGTTCCAAACCCTAGAGGATATTTTTATATGAATTTTAGAGGGTTTAGGTGAATTTTATCCTGACCAGAACCTCAGTTCATTAAGCAGGTTTGTTTTTAGGATTTCAAAAGTCATTTAATTCTCAAAACACGTGCAAACACTTTTCTGTCTGTTCTAACCCACTTGTTAGCCTTTTAGGATCATTTGACCCTTAATTACTCTTAGGAAAACTTGTGATTGTAGTGCATTCATGATATGATGGTAAAACTGTAGTTTTAACCCTGTTTTATTGTCTTTCCCTTAGAATGACTTTGCAATGAAATATGACTCTCTGGCAGTTATATAAGAGCATTTACTGACTTAATTGGATCAAAATGAGCTAGTTATGGCTCATGATGGTGTTCCCATCAATGTTCATGTGGAGGCAACTTTTTGAACAAAGATGAGGAGAGCGCATTCGAACTCTTTGAGTCCATGAGTGAGAATTCACTCAGCAATGCCTCCATGACCTAGTTTAAGCGATTCAGTCAACCTCGTGGTGGGATCTATGAGATTCAAGCAAATTCTGGAATGGTTGACATGGACATTATAACCAAAAAGTTGGATCGAGTTGAATTGGTAGACAATAAGATCAATGAGCTGCTAAACCATACCAGGAACCTGCTACAAACCCTCTCCCTAGCAAAGGGAGCTCACAATGTAGACTTAGTGCAACCAATGAGCCAAATGCACCTGTAACAACCCCTGACCATGTTCCAGGGAGGGACCCTTGCTCCCTCAACCCCTGATTACTCACTTCCCTCCCCCTCGGCACCTTCTATCTTTGAAGATGTCCAAGCTATCCAAGGGTATTCTAAACCTGACTCCTTCTCCAACACCTACAACATCGGATGGCGTAATCACCTAAATTTCGCCTAGATGAACCAAAAATCGAACCAATTCCATAATCAACCCAGGCCTAACCCCCTCCTATCAGTAAGGCCCACCGGTTAGACCGCCCTATAATCAGAATAGGGTAGCCCCTCCCCCCTCAAAACCAAATGGACACATTGATAAAAATGATGGCTGACATGAATCAA
The DNA here is from genome assembly GCA_037157565.1 of Thalassia testudinum. Taxonomy (NCBI): domain Eukaryota; kingdom Viridiplantae; phylum Streptophyta; class Magnoliopsida; order Alismatales; family Hydrocharitaceae; genus Thalassia; species Thalassia testudinum. The sequence goes on from JAZHRO010000014.1 coordinate 34,423,864, forward strand.
AAACACCAGGAAGAAATGGCCTTAGTAAAGGGACAGTTGAGCCAGCTGTTGAATTGTAAACAACAGGGATCCCTTCCTTCTCAACCACAACCGAATTCGCGAAATGTAATTAATAGAGGCCCCAATTCGCAAGGGTTCTAAGGCAATCCCGGACATGCCCACATGGTCCAACAATCCTCACAAACACCCCCTGGTTTTAGAGCTCCTTCTTCCTCTTCTTCTCAAAGATCTACCCATGGTCCCAACACCTCTACCAATGCGGTTACCTTGAGAAGTGGCACTAAAACCCAAGACCCCAAATGGCCAACCCCTCTTGTGACCTCACTTCCTGAGATACCTAAGTCTGAGGATGAGCAGGAGGAACCCAAAGACATGGAGACTAACCCGACTCAAACCCAAACACCATACCCTGAGGCCTTGGAAAAAAGGAAGAAAAAGAAAGCTGTAATTGAGAATGAGGAGCTGTTGGAGATTTTCAAACAAGTCCAGATTAATATTCCACTCCTCGAAGCAATTAAATATATCCCTCTTACGCTAAGTTCTTGAAGGATGTCTGTACGCCGAAGCGTAAGCCGAAAACCTAAGCACCTAGGAAGGTAGTGCTCTCAGAACAAGCTAGTTCAGTGATATTGAGCAACCTACCTCCCAAACGAACTGACCCAGGAGCACCCCTGATTTCTTGTAATATTGGGGACATGACATATGATAGAGCACTCTTAGAATTAGGTGCTTCGATCAACCTCATCCCGACGACCTTGTATCACCAGTTTGGATTTGGAGAATTGAAACCCTTACCTATGACCATCCAATTGGCTGATAGATTTGTGAAAACCCCAAAGGGGGTAGTCAAGGACATAATTGTTCAGGTCATGGACTTCTACTTCCTGGTTGACTTTTTGGTTCTCGACATGGAAGTTCCCGAACAACTACAAAACACACCCATCATCCTAGGCAGACCCTTCTTAGCTGCAGCTAAGGCGAACAATGATTGTGACACGGGATGTATGGAAATCGCCTTTGGGGACAAGAAGATGCAATTGGATATCTTCAGGGCGGCCAAGTCTATTAATTGTGACTGGATCAAGGAGCACGATCCCGTGGAACCTCTGGTTGAAGAATGCCTCACTTTAAGCTCCTCAGCGAACCATCTGACTCAACCAGCCAATGACTATCCTGACCCATCCCAGCCTGTGGAGATTGACATTTGCAGAGCTGATTACCTTCCACAACCACCATTTGAGGAGATTGTTGTTGATCAACTCCCGCCTTTCCTTTACTTGTCGAATGTTGTTCCACCTACACCCGAGCTGAAGCCTTTGCCCAATAATCTCAAGTGTGTCTTCCTTGGACCTGACCAGACCTTCCCTGTAATTATCAATGCCCATTTAACTAGGGAACAAGAGCTTAGGTTGACTGCAACCCTCTCTGAACATCGGGCAGCCATTGGATGGACAATTTCCAACTTGAGGGGAATTAGCCCCGCCTATTGCACTCACAAGATCTATTTGGAAGATGGGGCTCGACCTTCTCGCCAGATGCAGAGACGATTGAACCTAAATATGTGAGAGGTCATTAAAAAGGAGATAATCAAGTGGCTTGATGCTAATATCATTTACCCAATTTCTGATAGCCCCTAGGTGAGCCCCACTCAAGTGGTACCCAAGAAAGCTGAGCTCACCATTGTCACCAATGATCAGGGCGAATCCATCCTCACCCGCACCGCTACTGCATGGTGGGTGTGCATCGACTATAGGAAGATTAATGAGGCCACCAAGAAAGATCATTTCCCTCTCCCATTCATTGACCAAATTCTCGAGCGATTGGCAGGGTAGAAATATTTTTGCTTCCTGGATGGATATTCAAGATACAACCAAGTTTCTATTATGCTGGAAGATCAAGAGAAGACTACATTCACTTGTTCGTATGGCACGTTCGCATTCCATCGTATGCCATTTTGATTATGCAATGCACCCGCTACCTTTCAACGTTGCATGCTAGCCATCTTTTCAGAGATGTTGGGTGAATACCTAGAGGTCTTTATGGATGATTTCTCCGTGTTTGGGAATTCATTCGACCATTGTCTTAGCAATTTGGAGAATATCCTGAAGCGATGTATTGAGGTCAACCTGGTTTTAAGCTGGGAAAAGAGCTATTTCATGGTTCAGGAAGGGATTATCCTAGGTCACATCGTCTCGCATAGGGGCATCAAAGTGGATCGAGCTAAGGTTGATCTAATTTCCAAACTTCCACCCCCTAGCTCGGTCCGACAAATCTGATCTTTCCTAGGACATGTTGGCTTCTATAGAAGGTTCATTAAGGATTTCTCCCAACTATCTAAACCCTTGACTGACCTCTTAGCCAACGACGCCCTTTTTCACATGACACCTGATTGCATCAAGGCCTATAACACTCTCAGGGAAACAGTCTCCACTGTGCCTGTATTACAACCCCCAGACTGGTCCTAGGACTTTGAGATTATGTGCAATGCATCAGATTTTGCCATCAGCACAGTCCTAGGACAAAGAAGAGAAAAGAAACTCGTGGTGATCTGCGAGCAAGACATTAGATGAGGCACAAACGAATTATACTGTCACAGAAAAAGAACTGCTCACCATAGTCTTTAGATTAGAAAAGTTCCAATCATATCTTTTAGGATCACACGTGACAATTTACACTGACCACTCAGCTATCCGGCATTTGTTAACCAAGAAGGACACTAAACCCAGGCTCATCAGATGGATCCTACTCTTACAGAAATTTGACCTGGAAATACGCAACAAAGCCAGGTCCAAGAATGTCGTAGCCGATCACCTATCCAGACTCCACCTAGACCACATCGGACCATCATTACCCTTGACTGACACCTTTCCTGATGAACAACTTCTAGTTGTGCAAGGGAGAAAGCTACCCTGGTATGTAGACTTCGTCAACTATTTAGTGGTAGGAGAAACTATGCATGGCTGGTCTAGACAGTAATGGAATAAGTTCTTGGCTGAAGCCAGGCACTATTTCTGGGATGACCTCATGCTGTTTAAACTCTATGCCGACCAGATCATTAGGAGATGTATTGTTACGAACGCGCGCTTCAGACGTCTTTTAAGACGTCTGGGAGGTGGCCCAGACATCTGACAAGACATCTGGAACCACTTCCAGACGTCTGGGAATCGGTTATTTTTGGCACGCGTGATTCGTTTGCGCGCCTGAGCACGCAGACCTGCGTATGCTCTCTCTCTCCCTCTCTTTTTCCCTCTCTCCTGTGGCCGCAGACCACCCTGTCCCGCTCTCTCTCTCCTCGTGCGGCCTTAAAAGGCCACGCCCTCCCCCTCACTCCCATCACCTCCGCCCCCTTCCTCTTCTCCTTCCAGTCGGTGGGAGAGAGCGAGCGTGAGTGAGCGGTGGCGGCGACAGCCACGGCGGGTGCGGGAGGAGGTGCTGCACGGGGGAGGAGGCGTCGGCCGTGAGGGCTCGAGCCTGCCGGGGCAGCGGGAGCCGGCCAGCGGGGGCGCGGCAGACGAGGGGTGGCGCGGGAGGCCTGCTGCAGCTCGAGCAGCAGGCGGAGCACTCGCAGCGCGGCCGTGCGTCGCGAGCGGAGGGCGAGTGGTGCCCTGCTTCTGGAAAATTTTCCAGAATCAGACGTCTGGGATTCCAACCAGACGACGCGGAAGACGTCTGGAGGACTGTCCAGACGTCTAAAAGGTGAGTTATTTTCATACCTTCTTCCTTTCCTACGACCGTCCGTACTGAGAGAGAGAAATGGGTACGCGCAGCTTCAGGGATTCGCATCCAACGCGAATCAGACGTCTGGCTGCAGTGCCAGACGACGGGAACGACTTCCAGACGTCCTGGGTGATCATCGGACGTCTGGGAACTAGGCCAGACACCCCCGCAGGCTTCTGGACGTCTGAGAGCCCACACAGAGCAAGGTAACCCCTGATCCACTTTTTAAGACGTCTGGAATAAGTTCCAGACGTCTGATTTTGCACTGTTTCGTCGTTTTCGACCCGTTTAGGGCCCGTTCAGGTTCCATTTTCCGCGTTTCGAGTTGCATTTTTTTCGGAATTAAATCCTCTACCTGTCTACAGTAGCTGTATACTATTTTGAGAAATTCCTTGTGTTTAATCCTTGTGATAGGACCCCGTTCCGTTGCAGTCTCGGGGGTTGCAGAGGCACGCGGGATTCCCGACCACGCCCCCAGTTCGCCTGTTGTAACCGGTAGAGTGGCATTTAAGTTTATTAGCATAATCTGTTAAATTATGGAACCATAAATAGAACCTAGGACATTGCATGAATCCTAGGAATGAGAAACGAGATTGAATGATAGACCCTAAGGTGTTGCATAAATCCTAGGGCTGGAAAACTAGATTGTATGATAGATCCTAGGGTATGACATGAATCCTAGAATGGAAAAACTAGTGAAATATGTGAACACTGCAGTCTTGAAAATGTGGAAAAGAAATAATAACTGCCAGTAAATTTGTTTAAACAGCTGCCTGTTATGAATAAATGAACATGATTAAGAATTATGGGATGTATGAACGTGAAACTGGAAAGGTGAAACCGGAATGCGCTAAGTTAAAGCGCTGGAACCCTACGGGGAATTAGGAGTAGAACTCCTGGAAAGTGAATGGAATAGAATTGGGGAAGTGAGCTGGCCCTTGAGTACGGAGTACCAAGGAGAGCGACTGTCCCCCTATTTAGTGCAGAGCGGAGCCAGCCGCCCCAGGGACCCGGGGTTAGGACTGGCCACTCTGTACCGACTTGCTAGCCCTCGTGTACGTAGTACCGAGGAGAGCTACTAGTGTAGGGAGGTACTAGCTACCCCACGGGCCCCGGGATTCTGCTAGCCTCCTACATCGACTTGTTAGGCCCACTGGGGCAAACCAGGGTAGTCAGGCAAGGGTGCGCGGACTGTGGAGGGGCAAGGCCCCTGTTTGGTTACTGTGGAGGGGTTGGACCCCTGTTACTGAGAGGGCTCTGCCTTGTACTAATTCCGTGCTGTGCTTTGGGCGCACCCGTTAACGGAAATGACTGACCACGTGCTAGTGCGGGTTAGCTACCCGTGCATTTACCGCGCATGCCATAGTCACCGTTACGTCTGTCAGTGACCTTGGGGTGGTTGACTGAGAGTAGGATCACCACGAGAGACTCTCCCGGCCAAGAGAGCACCACGTGCTACTTCTACTGTTCGGAAAAGACTGCAATCAAGATCGTTCCCACGAGGAACATTCGAGATCAAGTGAAGGATCTGAGAAATAAATAAATTGTGAAACAATAGAAAGACGTAAATAAAGGAAGAAAGAAAATTAAAACAACTACTATACACTTTACTGTTTCTTTAGTTTAACTGCCACTCTACTCAACGTTTTACTGACGTGTTACACTCGTTACCTTTCAGGACCAGGTGTTGAGCAGCCAGGGTCAGCGACTGCAGAGGATGCTGGGCCGAGTAAGGTCCAGTAGAGTTACCGCTGTTCTCTTGTACCTCTTTTGGGTTCCACTGTAGTGAGTACATCTTGTTTCCACTGTACTTTTCTTTACCTGCAGTTCATATTATGTTATGAATGTTATTCTACTGTTGTGGTGGTACATACTGTAGTGGTTTCTTTCCTTACTGCTGTATTTTCGTACTGTTAGTTATATTCATGCTGAATGTGGTTTATTTTACTGCTCTTTTGGTTACTTCCTCGTTGGACGACCAGGTCTTGGGATTAGTCGAGTCGGTCCAGTTCTCGTGTCTCGTAGGGACTCGGGAATCGGGTCGTTACATGTATTCCTGAGGAAGAAGTTCAAAGTGTGCTATCCTTTTGTCACGACCAAGCCTGTAGTGGCCACTTTTCAGGGAAGAAAATGGCTGCAAAGGTTTTGCAGTCCGGATTTTACTAGCCCTCCCTATTCAAGGATGCACACAACTTCACTAAGACTTGCTCTCACTGCCAGACATTAGGGACTATGACCAGAAAGGACATGATGCCCCTCCAGCCCATTCTGATTATCGAAATCTTCGATGTTTGGGGCATCGATTTTATGGGTCCCTTCCCACCATCCAACGGCTTTGAGTACATGTCTCAGTTGATTGTCCCGAAATAGATTGAAGCTGTCACTACCCGAAGATGTGATCATAAGGCTGTCATGGACTTTGTTAAGCAAAACATCTTCTCTCAGTTTGGGATACCGAAGGCCATGATCAGTGATGGTGGGAGTCACTTTATTCATGCCCAATTCCGTGCCTTGCTTAGAAAATACGGGGTTACTCACCGCACTGCCACCCTATATCACCAGCAAACAAATGGGCAAACTGAGGTCTCCAATAGGCAGATCAAGAAAATTCTGCAAAAGACTGTGAGACCTAACTGGAAGGATTGGTTCACACGACTGGATGATGCCTTATGGGCATACAGGACCGCTTTTAAGACCCCGATAGGCATGTCGCCTTATCGCCTGATCTTTGGCAAGGCTTGCCACCTTCCGGTCGAGTTGGAACACCAGGCTTACTAGGTTGTTAAGCAGTGCAACATGGATTCTCAGTTAGTTGGGGCACAGAGGACACTCCAACTCTCCGAGCTCGAGGAAATCCGTCAAGACGAAAACAGTCGACTTTACAAAGAAAAGATGAAAGCCGTCCACGACCAACACATCCATACGAAAACCTTTGAGCCCAACCAGCAAGTTTGGCTTTTTGATGCCCGACTTAAACTTTTCCTCGGGAAACTGAAATCAATGTAAACAGGACCATATCAGGTGGTCAAACCTTATCCCAATGGGGCAGTTGAAATTATAGATCCTAACACTGGGCAAACCTTCACAGTAAACGGTCAGAGATTAAAACATTTTCTTGCCCAGGTTCCCCCAAAGGAAGTTGTCACCCTCATTGAGGGCTGACACAGAGCCTCGCCCAGCTGGAGGCAATAAACTCAACGCTTCCTGGGAGGCAACCCAGAAGATTCAGATTGATCAGGAACATGGCAACACTCAGGTGATTTCTTTCTATACCCCCTTTGCATTCATTTATTTGCTAATGAGGACATTGTCTAACTTAAGCATGGGGGGGTGGTAATTCGCATTCTCTGAGTTATATTATCAGTTTGAATTATATAATAAATAAATTAAATTAACAAAAAAAAATTAGGAAGAACTTAGGCATTAGGAGCTTGTCGACGGTGGGAAATAATACGAAAAGAACCTGAACACTTAGACTTTTCAGGCCTTCAGGCTTAATCAGCCCAAGTGTCCACTAAAATACAGATTTAGCCTTAAATCCTCAATTTACTGTAATTTGCCAATAAAGTAGGGTGATAAGTTTATAACTTATCAGCCTGCCCTCTAACTCAGAGGAACTTTTAGTCTAAGCATCTGCACACATTTTTGCACTGACTCACTCCTCAGAGATTCTAACAGAAATTGGGTAGTTAATGAACTTTCTAAGGTGTTATGGCTGGCAAGTTGTCGTGGGTAATAGCCCATCGGCCGGTTATCCAGAGCCCAGCCACAGGACCACTTTCTTTTATTACCTCTAGGTAAATCTAAGATCAGGGAAGCCACCTACTAAACAATAAAAGAAAAAGAAAAGAGAGAAAAAAGGAGAAATAGAAAAATAGAGAAAGAAGAAAAAAAAAAGCCATACTTCACCGCACGAGTATGGCTGGCAAGTGGTCATGGGTAACAGCTTATTGGTCGGTTGTCCAGAACCCAGCTCACTAAATGCACAAAAAGTCCAAAACACCTAAGGAATTAGCGGGGAAGTAGAGCAATCCGGGGAGATATACACTGGAAACACCCTTGTGTTGACCCCAAATAAGTGAGTAGGGAGAAAGCTACCGATCGGACAGATACACCTTCAGGCAAGCACTTCCTTTTTCGGTCACCTAGGGGCGTAGACACCTGAAGTCTGTTCTAATTATTGTTGAATGAGTCTATCACGACATTCACACCAAGATGCTTAGCACTTAGAGTCTTTTTTGAGTTATAGGTGGGTTAGGTAGCCGTAAAAAGTTACCGACACACTCTCAACTCCAAAATTCAAAAAAATGAGAAAAGATTAAAAAATATATATGTATATATGCTTTAAAGCGGGGATTTGAGGTGTTCGCATTTTGGTAGACACACGAGCACTGTTTAGTCTCTGTAAATCAGGCTCTTAGTATATTTCCTCCCGTTGACAAGCAACAGATGTCTACGTAATCAATTCCTAATCTCGAATGAAAATAACGGCTAGGATAAATCTTGCTAGGGACTAGCAAGGGATGAGTATGGGGGTATGATAACTCTACACCTAAGGATGATAATTCCATCAACCAGGGTCGATTTTGAGGATATATGTGCATTAATGATATACCATAATGGGCTTGGGAGCATTGCATGCATAACAAATTAAAATTATTTATAATCAATGTTTAATGACCGCATATACAAGTGTGTATTGAAATAGGCCTCAGATGAGCAATCGGACTGCACAGATGGACTCAGATTGACGAATCGAGCCCAAGGACTCGAAATCACTTAAATCCGACATCCAGACCTCCCTCAACTAGCCCAAGAATTTCTGGTCGTTGATCTGATTATCAACAGCCCACAGGCGACCACGTGGCAGCATCTGATGCACCCTCACCCGCGGCGCACCTCTTCATCGCGCTTAGCAACTTTAAGCTGTCCGATCCTTCGATCGAACGGCTGAGAATTCGCAACCCTCGCCCACACGCATCCCTCACCCGTGCACCTTCATAGCCTCAGCATCAAATCCTGACTATTGGATTTCCATCCAACGGTTGACACACCCCCACGCCCGACCACGTCTCCGTGACCAATCAAAGGAGCAGCGCAGCGGTCCGCAACTCGCCCTCACGCTGAGAGGCGAGGGTTCAAATCACGCCGTGCTTAAATCAGCGACCCAGTGCGCACCGCGGCTAATTCAAGATGCCCGATCAGTAGCAAGCAGTGCAGATGGATGCAACGCGGCATGCCCTCGCGCGCACAATGGGCACGTGCACGCGAGGCACATGCTCTGCATGCACGATCTGAATCAGCAACGTGGGCGAAGTCTCAACCATCCGATCTTTGATCGAACGGCTTACAGCAAGAGCACGCGGATCGCGGGCACGGTGCGAGAAGAAGAATGCGTGCGTGCTTGGACCGGCGAGAGGAGGGCTTCAGCGACATTTTTGGAAGGGGTTTAGCGATGTCCTGAACGTTGCTAAACCCCCTTACCTCAATTAGAAGCCATTTTCTCCTATTTAAATCCCCTTCAACCACCCCATTGGAAGCATTGAATACACACACATCTTCCACCCTACTCCTAGCTCTTTCTTAGCTTCACCAAGTAGACTTCACACTTGTCGGAGTTGTCAAGCCACCGACGGAGCCCTTCTCCACCGCCGTGGCCGCTTTGCCTTCTCCTCTCTCTCTCTTTACCTTAGTTTCATATTACTTTTGTTTAAGCTTTTAGCTATTGTTGTATTTGCAAACAAACTCAAGTTGCATGCTAAATGTTAATGTTGATGTTGTTTCTTATGTGGCTCTCATTTTGTTCAATGAATATCGTGATTCAAAGAAAGATTCTAATCTTACTCTCTCTCTCTCTCTCTCATTTTCTCGCAAGCAAACCAAACTTCATGTGACAACTAAAAGCAATAAAGTAATCCGATTTTACACCTCCTTGTGTTCGACACTTGGACTCACCAAATCCACATTCTAAATTAAAATCGATGTCGCGAACGCATGCTATAACGACACAATTAAACAACCGCATCCTGCGCACGTCAAGGAGCCAATCCCTCTCATTGATTGCTGAGACACTCTCATTTGACGTATGATGCAGCTGGTAAGCAAAATTAACAATAAGTGCTTCATCGATCTGGTAGCTCAGCATAGGTGGCATCACATCTGTTGTCTTGGCTGCAATAGCATGGAACTCAAATGGAATACCAAGTTCTTCAGCAAGCTTCTCCAGCCTCAACCCAATAATTTTTAAACCTCCAATTTCTCTTTGAACAGACACAGGATCATCCACTCCAGTGATTCTTAATAAGGGCTTTCTATTACAATTTGCCAGGGATTGCAATAGTGAGATGTATTGGCTCCCTTGGTTGATGTCAAAATCAATTATGTGAACCTTCTTGTTATCTTTAAGTACCTCATAGATTGCACCATTAGTAGCCATGAAACCAAATTTAAAACATGGGCATACCTCAAAGAGGATCTGCATTACTAACAAGTGATCAAATGATGGAGGCTCCTTACATCTCAAAGCTTTGTAGATACCAAGCCCAGAGCACTACAAGAAAATATGTCAATTGCAACATAACATTATTGTCGCAAAAACATCCACTACCATCACAAAAAGATTTTTGGGATGGTAACATGAACCGTCACAAAAAGGGGCGTCCCAAAAAGAATTATTGTCGCAAATGTTCTATCATTTGTGACGGCTAAGAACCATCACAAAAGTCCTTACGTGAGTTTAACAACCACCACAAAAGATTATAGTGAGTTAAAAACCATCATAGAAGACCTTAAGTGACGTTTAACAACCATCACAAAAGACTTTACGTGACGGTTAAAAACCATCATGAAAGACCTTAAGTGACGTTTAAAATATTTTATTTACCTATTTAAAAGATTTTAATTACTTTAATATAATCTCTTATGATTTACTTTTCTTTCATCAGTATTATTTGACCTATAATATTAATAGCAAACATTACAATAACATTTACGCATACCAAAAATTATATATTTCATTCATTTTTAACCCAATATTCATGGTCTCAATTACAAAGGACTAAACATACGTAAATGAAATTAAAAGTCATTCCTACAAAAGTTAACTCATTCAACACATGTTCCTACTCATCAAGAAAGTAATCATCTTCATAGTCAAGATCATTTCCATTCTCAAAGTCATCATCTTTAATATCCCTACTTGCTCCACTTCCTACACTACTAAGACAACGCTAAGACGAAAAAGCATCTTGTTGCTTAGTTAGCATATCCAAAACTTTCTCCATCATCTTTTCCATCCTATCCATTCGAGTCTTGAGAGCTTTATTAGAAGAATAAGCACCTCTACCATAATAAGTAGATAGGCTAACACCAGGACTGATACCATGTTCGAACGCGGCTTCAAAACGTCTTTTAAGACGTCTGGGAGGTGGCCCAGACGTCTGGAACCCCTTCCAGACGTCTGGGATTTAATTTCTGCGGCACGGTGGATTTCGTCTGCGCGCCTGCGCGCGCAGACCTGCAGATGCCCCTCTTTTTCCCTCTCCTCCTGCAGGCGCAGGCTGCGCCCCTCTCTCTCGCTCTCTCTCCCCGCACGGCTTTAAAAGGGCCCTCGCCCTCTCCCTCACTCTCATCTCCTCCGCTCCCTTCTTCTTCCAGCCAGTGCGAGAGTGAGCGAGCGGCGGCAGCGGCAGCCGCGGCGGGTGTGCGGGAGGCGTTGCGTGAGGGAGGAGACGCTCGGCCGTGAGGGCTCGAGCTTGCCGGGGAAACTGGAGCCGGCCGGCGGGGGAGTAGTGGGCGCAGAGTGATGCGGGAGGGCTGCTGCAACTCGAGCAGCAGGCGGATGAGGTGCGGCGCGGCCGTGCGTCGCGGGCGGAGAGCGCGTCGAGCTCTGATTCTGGAAATTTTTCCAGAATCAGACGTCTGGGCTTCCAACCAGACGACGATTAAGACGTCTGGAGGACTGTCCATACATCTGGCAAGTAAGTTATTTTTCGTCCTTCTTCCTTTTCTGCGACCGTTCGTATTGAGAGCGAGGAGTGGTACATGCAGGCTCCGAGATTCGCATCCAATGCGAATCAGACGTCTGGCCACAGTGCCAGACGATTGGAAGGACTTCCAGACGTCCGGGGTGACCATCGAACGTCTGGGAACTAGGCCAAACGCCCTCGCAGGCTTCTGGACGTCTGAGAGACTACGCAGAACAAAGGTACCATCTGACCCACATTTTAAGACGTCTGGAAGAGGTTCCAGACGTCTGATTTTGGATTGTTTCGTCGTTTTCGACCCGTTTAGGGCCCGTTCGGAGTCTGTTTTCCGCGTTTCGAGTTGCGTTCTTTTTGGAATAAGATCCTCTACCCATTTATAGTAATTATATATTGTTCTGAGAAACTCCTTGTGTTTGATCCTTGTGTTAAGACCCCGCTTCATTGTAGTCTCGAGGGTTGCGGAGGCGCGCAGGATTTCCGACCACGCCCCCAGTACTTTCGTTGTAGCTGGTAGAGTGGCTTTAGAAATTATTAACATAATTTGTTACAATTATGGAACAATTAATACAACCTAGGACATTGCATGAATCCTAGGAATGAGAAACCAGATTGAATGATAGATCCTAGTGTATTGCATGAATCCTAAGGCTGGAAAACTAGATTGAATGATAGATCCTAGGGTACGGCATGAATCCTAGGACTGGAAAACTAGTGAAATGAATATAGATATTGCAGTCTTGGAAACTGTGGGAAGGAAATAATAGCTACATGTGAATTGATTTTTAACAGCTGCCTGTTATGAATAAATGAACATGTTTGAGAATATGGGTTATATGAACGTGAAACTGAAAGGGTGAAACCTGAATGTGCTGAGTTAAAAGAGCTGGAACCCTACGGGGAGTTAGGAGTAGAACTCCTGGAAAGAGAATGAAATGGAACTGAGAAGGAAAGATGTGGAGGTGCGTTGTCTCTTGGGTACGTAGTGCCAGGGGAAGCACCTGTTACCTGCTTAGTGCAGAGCGGAGCCAGCCGCCACAGGGACCCGGGGTTAGGTCTGGCCACTGTGTACCGACTTGTTGGCCCTCGTGTACACAGTACCGAGGAGAGCTATTAGTGTAGGGCGAGTACTAGCTACCACACGGGCCCCGGGGTTCTGCTAGCTCACCTACACCGACTTGTTAGGCCCACTGGGCAAACCAGGGTAGTCAGGCGAGGGTGCGCGGACTGTGGAGGGGCAAGGCCCCTGTTTGGTTACTGTGGAGGAGTTGGATCCCTGTTACTGAGAGGGCTCTGCCCTATACTGGTTCCATGTTGTGCTTTAGGCGCACCCGTTAACGGAAACGACTGACCGCGTGCCAGTGCGGGTTAGCTACCCGTGCGTTTACCCTGCGTGCCGTAGTCACCGTTACGTCTGTCAGTGACCTTGGGGTGGTTGACTGAGAGTAGGATCACCACAGGGGACTCTCCCGGCCAGGAGAGCACCACGTGTTACTTCTACTATTCGAAAAAGACTGCAATCAAGATCGTTCCCACGAGGAACATTCGAGATCAAGTGAAGGATCTGAGAAATAGATAGATTGTGAAACAATAGAAAGACGTAAATAAAGGAAGAAAGAAAATAAAACAGCTTCTGTACACTTTACTGCTTCTTTAGTTTAGCTGCCACTCTACTCAGCGTTTCGCTGACGTGTTACACTCGTTACTTTTCAGGATCAGGTGTTGAGCAGCCAGGGTCAGTGGCTGCAGAGGACGTTGGGTCGAGTAGGGTCCAGTAGAGTTACCACTGTTCTTTTGTGCCCTTTTTGTTTCACTGCAGTGAATAGTTCTTGTTACTCTCTGTACTTTTCTTTACTTGTAGTTCATGTTATGTTAAATGTTGTTCTACTGTTGTAGTGGTACATGCTGTAGTAGTTCTTTTTCTTACTGCTGTAATTTGTTACTGCTAGTTATATTTCATGTTGAATGTGGTTTATTTTACTGCTCTTTTGGTTACTTCCTCGTTGGACGACTAGGTCTTAGGATTAGTCGAGTCGGTCCGGTTCTCGTGTCTCGTAGGGACTCGGGAATCGGGTCGTTACAAGATGGTATCAGAGCAAGGTCGTCCCGAAAAGTGAATCAACTGACTGGAAAATAACCAATTCACATGTCTATAACTAGAGTAGCCACCACAACATATCTTTTGACATGAGCTCTTAGACTTCTCCATGAGGTATCGTTCCATATTGACGTGTTCCGTTTTGTTTCGCGTCTCCTTGCAGGAGATGCCTCGTCGCGGGACTGGTGAGGCGGGCCGCGGGCGCGGCCGAGGACGAGGTGGGCGTGCCGTTGCCGACGCCTCAGTGGACCAGCCACTACTCCCAGGCATCCAGGCCCAAGACCTCACCCAGCTGATACGGGACATTGTGCGAGAGGAGCTCCACCCACCGCCCCGAGCGCCTCCCCCTGGGGCTGCGGAGGGGGAGTCCTCTGTGGGACCACCCGACAGATGCGGCACTGGACACGGGGGAGGGGATGGGCAGCCGCCGCCCCTACCTTCCTCCGACACTTCTGTGCACGAGGCACCTTTGCCTAGAGGTGCACCAGCATCCCCACTGCAGCGCCACTCTGAGCTCTTCGGACAGTTTCGGAAGCTGAAGCCCCCCTCCTTCAAGGGGGATGAGGACCCGACCGAGGCAGAGGACTGGCTCGAGTAGCTAGAGAAGATTTTCGACACCCTTCGCCCCCCGGTGGAGTGCCGCGTGGCCTTTGCCACGTACCAGCTGGAGAGTGCGGCACACAGGTGGTAGAGGGCGGTCCGGGGACAAGAGAGGGACGAGCCGACCTGGGACCGGTTCGTCGCCCTCTTCCACAAGCAATACTTTCCCCAGACGTGGCAGGACCAGAGGAGGCGGGAGTTCCACACTCTCCACCAAGGGATGATGACCGTGAGCGCGTACTGCACGCGTTTCCTGAAGCTGTCCCGCTTTGCAGCGACAACGGTAGCCATTGAGGAGGAGCACCTTTGGAGGTTCACCGAGGGGCTCCGACCTGCGATTCGGGGGTATTTCAAACTCCTGAAGCTGCCTACGTTTTCGAGGGTGGTGGAGGCAGCCATGACTTACGAGGAGACCAGCCCGTCCGCGCGAGACACTAACGGTGGGCGGAAGAGGCCCTTTCAGCCAGACTTTTCACAGGGCCGGCGAGAGAGGAGGCACGCGGCGTCCGCAGGGGAGCCGTCACATTTTACAAGGCCATCCGTGGCCTTTGGGGGGCCTCGACAAAGGCCAGTCGCCAGCACAGGACCCCCGCCCAGCCGACAGCAGGGACCCACTGAGGGCGGGAGTCGGGTTCCCTTCTGTTACCAGTGTGGCCAGCCAGGCCACATCAGGAGGGACTGCCCACCGAGGGCAGGAGGTCAGCAGATACTTCCCACGCAGAGCACTGGAGGGCACGCAGGAGGCCGCGGTTCCCAGGCGCGAGGAGGAGGACAGCAATCACGAGGAGGGTACCGGCCAGCACCTACCCGTCCGACGCAGAGTGTGGCTGCTTCGTCCGCACCTAGAGCTGAGGGGCGTATCAACTCCCTGACACACAGGGATGCCAGAGCTTCGGGCTCAGTGGTGGCAGGTATGGTTTCAGTTTCCGGCAAACTCGTTTACACACTTTTCGATTCTGGCGCTACGCACTCGTTTGTCGCCGCCAGTTTCGCAGTTAGTTTGGGCCAGGACTATACGCTTTAGAGAATCCGGTCGTAATCAGAGGTCCGAGTGTTTAGCTGTTTGTAGCTGAGGAGGTGTACACGGATTGCGAGGTCATCGTCAGGGGACATAGCCTACAGCTGACCTGATTATGATACAGATGGAGGACTTTGGCATAATTCTAGGGATGGACTGGCTGTCCGCTTACCACGCTTTGGTGGAATGTTTTGAGAGGAAGATCGTCTTCTCCATACTGGAGTTGCCTTCTTTCGAGTTTCACGGACAGCCAGTGGACGGAGGCTTCAGGTGCATTTCGGCACTTCGGGCGGCGAGACTTTTGAGCCAGGGGTGTGAGGGCTTCCTAGCTTGTGTGGTGGCAGAGCCTAGCCCTGTGGTAGACTTCCAGAGCATCCTGGTGGTCAGAGAGTACCCTGACATGTTCCCAGACGAGTTACCAGGACTACCGCCCGAGCGTGAGATCGAGTTTGAGATCTCACTAGTACCAGGGACCAGCCCTATCTCCACCGCGCCATACAGGATGGCACCGCTTGAGCTACGAGAGCTCAAGTCTCAGTTGCAGGACCTTTTGGAGAAGGGTTTCATGAGGCCCAGTGCGTCTCCCTGGGGAGCCCCGGTACTGTTTGTGAAGAAGGATGGCACCCTACGCCTTTGTGTGGACTACCGACAGCTGAATAGGGTTACCATCAAGAACAGATATCCGCTGCCGAGGATCGACGACTTGTTTGACCAGTTGCGGGGTGCCACGGTGTTCTCCAAGATCGACTTGAGGTCTGGATACCACCAGTTGAGGATCAGGGAGGCAGACGTCTCCAAGACAGCTTTCCGCACCCGGTACGGACACTACGAGTTTCTGGTCATGCCGTTTGGGATGACCAATGCCCCTACTGCTTTCATGGACCTGATGAACCGGGTATTTAGACCGTACTTGGACCAGTTCGTGGTGGTATTCATTGATGATGTACTCATCTATTCTCGAGATCGGACGCAGCACGGATAGCACTTGCGGATGGTTCTGGACACACTTAGACGACGTAGGCTGTACGCCAAATACAGCAAGTGCGAGTTCTGGTTGAGGGAGGTGACCTTCCTAGGTCATGTGATCTCTGGAGACGGCTTGGCGGTGGACCCAGCCAAGGTTGAGGCAGTGCTCAGGTGGGAGAGACCGCATTCAGTCACTGAGATTCGTCGTTTCCTGGGACTGGCAGGCTATTACAGATGATTCATCAAAGGTTTTTCACAGATTGCGCGTCCCATGACACAGTTGACCCGGAAGGATGTGCCCTTCACTTGGACGGACGCCTGTGAGGCGTGTTTTCAGGAGCTGAAGGAGAGGTTGACTTCGGCTCCCGTGCTCACCATCCCTGACAGTAGTGGCAGGTTCGTTGTGTACACGGGCGCCTCTTTACAGGGGTTACGAGGTGTGCTCATGCAGAGGGGTCACGTTGTCACTTATGCTTCGCGGCAACTGAAGCCCCATGAGCATACCTACCCTACCCACGACTTGGAGTTGGCAGCTGTCGTCTTCGCGCTGAAGACCTGGAGGCACTACTTGTACGGTGAGACCTTTGAGATTTTCATAGATCACAAGAGCCTCAGATACCTTTTTGATCAGAAGGAGCTCAACATGAGACAGAGACGTTGGTTGGAGCTCCTAAAGGACTACGACTACAACATTTCCTATCACCCGGGCAAGGCCAATGTGGTGGCTGACGCCTTGAGCCGGAAGGCGTTAGCACACTTGGCCAGCTTACAGTTACAGAGTTGGAGCCTCTTGGAGGAGGTGGGCAGTTGGTGACCCCTGGAGTTACGGGGGCACTATGGGGCAGTGACTGTGACACGACAGACTAGGCCAGAGCTGATAGACCACATCATCACAGGATAGATGGCCGATCCGTACTTGCAGTCCTTGCGCGACAGAGTACTGTCAAGGACCCAGGGGACTTCTCTTTCACAGACCAGGTGCTGCGCCTGAGGGGACGGTTGTGCGTTCCCAGGGACGAGGAGCTGTTGAGAGAGCTCCTGACTGAGGCACACGGTTCCAGGTTCACCATACATCCCGGAAACACGAAGATGTACCATGACTTGAGACGCGATTTTTGGTGGAGGGGGATGAAGCGGGATGTGGGTGAATTCGTGCAGCAGTGCTTAGTGTGTCAGCAGGTGAAAGCCGAGCATCAGAGGCCTGCAGGGCCGCTACAGCCGCTTCTAGTGCCAGAATGGAAGTGGGAGAGCATCACCATGGACTTGGTGGTGGGTTTACCTGTTACCCAGCGAGGACACGACGCAGTCTGGGTAATTGTGGATAGACTGACGAAGACGACACGATTCTTGCCGATCCGAGTCACTTTGAGACCAGCACAGTTGGCAGAGAGGTATATCCACGACGTGGTACGACTACACGGAGTTCTGCGGGAGATCGTATCCGACCAGGATACCCGCTTTACGTCCTAGTTTTGGGCTGAGTTTCAGCAGGCCCTGGGGACGCGGTTGAGGTTTAGTACAGCTTACCACCCCCAGACGGACGGACAGTCTGAGCGCACGATACAGACACTTGAGGACCTTTTGCGTGCCTGTGTACTGGACTGAAGGGGCTCTTGGGAGGAGTACCTGCCCCTGGCGGAGTTTGCATACAACAACAGCTATTACTCGAGCATCGGCATGGCTCCCTACGAGGCTCTGTACGGACGGAGGTGTACGGCACCCTTGAGTTGGGTTGAGGTGGGGACCAAGTGGGAGGTTGGCCCCAAATTGATCCGGCAGAGTCAGGAGGTAGTCGAGCAGATCCACAGGCGACTCCGCACTGTCAGGAGCAGACAGAAGAGCTACGCGGATCAAAAATGCAGAGAGGTGCAGTACGAGGTTGGGGACCACGTCTTTCTTCGTGTTTCGCCCATGAAGGGCCTGCAGCGGTTTGGGGTGAGAGGGAAGCTCGCGCCGAGGTTTGTAGGGCCCTTTGAGGTCCTGGAGCGGGTTGGACCCGTTGCTTACAGGCTTCCCTCCCTCCCCAGCTTTCTAGTGTGCACGATGTGTTCCACGTGTCCAACCTCCGGAAGTACGTAGTCGATCCCAGTCACGTACTGAGTCACGAGAGCGTCGAGGTGGGCGACGACCTGACCTACCCCGAGCGGCCAGTGCAGATTCTTGACTGAGCCGTCCGCAGTTTGAGACGAAAGCAAGTACCCTTGGTGAAGGTTTTGTGGAGGAGCCAGTGGTACGAGGAGGCACCTGGGAACCTGAGGCGGCAATGCAGGAGCGGTACCCGGAGCTCTTCGCGGGTACGTCTTTTCAGACCGGCTTCGGCCCTCTTTGAGTTTGTTATGTTTATTGTGACATTTTTCCCGCACCCTAGTTAGCGCAAGTTTCAGGGACGAAACTTCCTTTGAGTTTGTTATATTGTTATGAACGCGGCTTCAAGACGTCTAGGAGGTGGCCCAAACGTCTGACCAGACGTCTGGAACCCCTTCCAGACGTCCGGGATTTAATTTCTGCGGCACGGTGGATTTCTTCTGCGCTCCTGCATGCGCAGACCTGCAGATGCCCCTCTTTTTCCCTCTCCTCCTGCGAGCGTAGGCTGCGCCCCACTCTCTCGCTCTCTCTCCCCGCGCGGCTTTAAAAGGGCCCTCGCCCTCTCCCTCACTCTCATCTCCTCCGCTCCCTTCTTCTTCTTCTTCCAGCCAGTGCGAGAGTGAGCGAGCGGCGGCAGCGGCAGCCGCGGCGGGTGTGCGGGAGGAGACGTTGCGCGAGGGAGGAGACGCTCGGCCGTGAGGGCTTGAGCTTGTCGGGGCAGCTGGAGCCGGCCGGCGGGGGAGCAGCGGGCGCGGAGTGACGCGGGAGGGCTGCTGCAGCTCGAGCAGCAGGCGGACAAGGCGCGGCACGGCCGTGCGTCGCGGGCGGAGAGCGCGTCGAGCTCTGATTCTGGAAATTTTTCCAGAATCAGACGTCTGGGCTTCCAACCTGACGACGATGAAGACGTCTGGAGGACTGTCCATACGTCTGGCAAGTAAGTTATTTTTCGTCCTTCTTCCTTTTTTGCGACCATTGGTACTGAGAGTGAGGAGTGGTACGTGCAGGCTCCGAGATTCGCATCCAACGTGAATTAGACGTCTAGCCGCAGTGCCAGACGACTGGAAGGACTTCCAGACGTCCGGGGTGACCATCGAACGTCTGGGAACTAGGCTAGATGCCCCCACAGGCTTCTGGACGTCTGAGAGACTACGCAGAACAAAGGTACCATCTAACCCACATTTTAAGACGTCTGGAAGAGGTTCCAGACGTCTGATTTTGGACTGTTTCGTCGTTTTCGACCCGTTTAGGGCCCGTTCGGAGTTTGTTTTCCTCGTTTCGAGTTGCGTTCTTTTCGGAATAAGATCC
The DNA here is from genome assembly GCA_037157565.1 of Thalassia testudinum. NCBI lineage: Eukaryota > Viridiplantae > Streptophyta > Magnoliopsida > Alismatales > Hydrocharitaceae > Thalassia > Thalassia testudinum. The sequence continues at coordinate 34,443,635 of JAZHRO010000014.1, forward strand.
TCTACCCGTTTACAGTAATTATATACTGTTCTGAGAAACTCCTTGTGTTTGATCCTTGTGTTAGACCCCGTTCCATTGCAGTCTCGGGGGTTGCGGAGGCACGCGGGATTTCCGACCACGCCCCCAGTACTTCCGTTGTAGCTGGTAGAGTGGCTTTAGAAATTATTAACATAATTTGTTACAATTATGGAACAATTAATAGAACATAGGGCATTGCATGAATCCTAGGAATGAGAAACCAGATTGAATGATAGATCTTAGGGTATTGCATGAATCCTAGGGCTGAAAAACTAGATTGAATGATAGATCTAGGGTACGGCATGAATCCTAGGACTGGAAAACTAGTGAAATGAATATAGATATTGCAGTCTTGGAAACTATGGGAAGGAAATAATAGCTGCATGTGAATTGATTTTTAACAGCTGGCTGTTATGAATAAATGAACATGTTTGAGAATATAGGTTGTATGAACGTGAAACTGAAAGGGTGAAACCTGAATGTGCTAAGTTAAAAGAGGTGGAACCCTACGGGGAGTTAGGAGTAGAACTCCTGGAAAGAGAATGAAATGGAACTAAGAAGGAAAGATGTGGAGGTGCGTTGTCTCTTGGGTACGTAGTGCCAGGGGAAGCACCTATTACCTGCTTAGTGCAGAGTGGAGCCAGATGCCCCAGGGACCCGGAGTTAGGTCTGGCCACTTTGTACCGACTTGTTGGCCCTCGTGTACACAGTACCGAGGAGAGCTACTAGTGTAGGGCGAGTACTAGCTACCCCACAGGCCCCGAGGTTCTGCTAGCTCACCTACACCGACTTGTTAAGCCCACTGGGCAAACCAGGATAGTCAGACGAGGGTGAGCGGACTGTGGAGGGGCAAGGCCCCTGTTTGGTTACTGTGGAGGGGTTGGACCCCTGTTACTGAGAGGGCTCTGCCCTATACTGGTTCCGTGCTGTGCTTTGGGCGCACCCGTTAACGGAAACGACTGACCGCGTGCCAGTGCGGGTTAGCTACCCGTGCGTTTACCGCGCGTGCCGTAGTCACCGTTACGTCTGTCAGTGACCTTGGGGTGGTTGACTAAGAGTAGGATCACCACGGGAGACTGTCCCGGCCAGGAGAGCACCACATGTTACTTCTACTGTTCGGAAAAGACTATAATCAAGATCGTTCCCACGAGGAACATTCGAGATCAAGTGAAGGATATGAGAAATAGATAGATTGTGAAACAATAGAAAGACGTAAATAAAGAAAGAAAGAAAATAAAATAGCTTCTGTACACTTTACTGCTTCTTTAGTTTAGCTGCCACCCTACTCAGCGTTTCGCTGACGTGTTACACTCGTTACTTTTCAGGACCAGGTGTTGAGCAGCCAGGGTCAGCGGCTGCAGAGGACGTTGGGCCGAGTAGGGTCCAGTAGAGTTACCACTGTTCTTTTGTGCCCTTTTTGTTCCACTGTAGTGAGTAGTTCTTGTTACTATCTATACTTTTCTTTACTTGTAGTTCATGTTATGTTAAATGTTGTTCTACTGTTGTGGTGGTACATGCTGTAGTAATTCTTTTTCTTACTGCTGTAATTTGTTACTGCTAGTTATATTTCATGTTGAATGTGGTTTATTTTACTGCTCTTTTGGTTACTTCCTCGTTAGACGACTTGGTCTTGGGATTAGTCAAGTCGGTCCGGTTCTCATGTCTCGTAAAGACTCGGGAATCGGGTCGTTACATACCACGTACAAAGCCACGATGTTTTTTCCCAGTGACCTACAAATAAGCATCATCATCTGACAACACTGAAGTAGAATTATCCCTCTAACCGCGTTGTAAGATCTTCCATACGTTCCTAATTAACATAAAATCTCAATTAGTTAAGCAAAAAAAGTATAAAAAATTATTTCATATTTTAAGTTATTTATGTACATAACTAATAACATAATTAATTCAACAAACTTACAAATTGTTTTTTGTACTCATCATACCAAACTCTTAACCCATTTGGACCTTCTCTACTTTTGAAATACTTAAAAAGATCTTTCCTTGAAGTTTTATTCCCTTATTTTGCCTATATCAAGTAATTTAATAGATTATAAGGATAAAATAAAAAGGTAAAAAAAAAATTTAATTAATACTTACAAGCTTATGATATAATTGATATAAATCTAGTCTACCCATACAATGGGTAACACGCTGTCCCTTAGCTCTATTCAACTTGTTTTTCTCTACCATAGATTTTGAAACAAATAAAAAAATTGACTTAAGATGCAATCTTAAGGTACAAAATTACAATTACTGATACTTCAAATCAATCCAAATAATTACCTTATACTTGTCACTGGTCCAATGATCTATGAGTTTACACCAATCATCGGGATGTATATCATAAGGTATTTTACCAAGCATCTCCAAGATAGGAACATCTTTATTAAAACACTATAAAAAACATCAAAAATAAATTATTACATAAAAAAATATAAATTTAAAAATTATAATTATTTTCCAAATTTAACTTACCTTTTCCTTCAACCTGTATCGATAATTGCAATGGAGTTTGGCTACATGTTTCATAATTTGTCATTCGACATAAGGACTATTTTCCCAATGAAAAATTTCCTACAAAATCAATCATCTATAACTTATAAACATTTATAAAAAAAAAAATTTAAATAATGATTAAATATAAGAAATTATACTTGCAGTCACTTTAAGAGTTCCATCTTCATTTCCTTCGTCGCATCAAGTCTAAAATCTTTGCAGGTGATTGGTATAATAGCATGAGCTAATTTTCCCACTTTACTTTCAAACTTTTGACTATATAATCCACCACTAACGCCTTCCTTAATGTTAACAAAGATTGTCTCTCCAGGTGCAAAACCATGAACAAAATTGCAACGTACTTTTCCTTGTTTTCTTTTAGGATGTGTAAAAGTCATCTAAAAAAAATTAACATATGAAAAGAATTTGTTATTATCATTAGAAAACAAATAACTATTACAAACAACCAATTGATTATTAAAGTCTCACCTCGTCTTCATCCTATTAAGGGGCCATCTAAAAAAATATATGAAATAAATTAATCAATATACAAAAATCAACTTAATCAATTATTATTAAAATACAATCTACAATGATAATAAAATAATTAAGTTCTATATAATGTTACATCTTCATTCTGCTCAAATGCTCTTGTGTTATGAGTAGTATCTCTTGAACGTCTATGAGTTATGCGATCAGAGATCAGCTACATGAATATTTATAATAAAATATAATACAACAAATTAATCTATACAAAAAGGCATCACATTTAAAAATAATTAACAAATAAAATGTCACCTCATCATCATTTTGTTAGAAGGCCATTGCACCAATGGTACGATAAGAAGCTCCAACACTAAGACATGCTTGATGACGAGTATCCTCTCAATGTCGAGAAAGCAGACATTTGGAAACCATCTAAAAAATTATAAATAGGTGTATAAAAATCATAAACCTAGATGTTGTCAAAAGGAAAGGGAAACTTAAGCAATAAACCTATAATGCCCTAATGAACTAGTGGTGACTTTTTTTTCTAAAAAGAAACTGAAAAGCAATAAACCTATAACAAAAAGAAAAATAGACCCAATCAATGCCATGTATATCACCCGTAAAGACACGACTAGGTTGTTCATAGTAAACATGATAACTTGTTACAAGAAATAGAAATCTACGAAACTCTTGTTTAAGGTGCATTGTAGAAGATAATGATTTATCTTATTGACTTCAAGTAAGAAGTGAAGGAGGTTTTGATGAAGGAGGTGATTTAAGAGTGAAGTATGGAGGCTCACAGCATAGAATCAGTCCTACAAGATATTGTTAGTCGTTGAATGAGAAAATGAGCAAAGCATGTTCAAATTGAAATGACTTACATATTTGTTGTTGTTGTGAAGTACGAAGGATTGATCAGAATTGTTGGCCTTCGATTTAGAAATGTAATGTAGGGGCATTCTCCCACCCAAAATGTAACATGTAATGTACAAGTATCTGGTATATTAAGTTTGTTGTAATTGAAAATTGGAGTGGCCATACTTATCTTTCCCAGAGCATGTATTATGTATTATGGGTTTCCAATAATAGAGATAACATAGCAGGCAGCAAAAACAAAGTTAAAGGTGATAGTATATTTTGTTGGTGAGGCTAGCATAGTTAAGAATAAAACATTGAAGAAAATCTTACATTAGCATTTTCCTTGCATAGTTATAACGACCTCCTAATATCAGGACCCGATATATGAGGTACTGAAGTGTATTTAAAAAATATAAGGATTACCATTTGAGACATGCAAAACAAGTAATGTGTAATAGTAGAATCAGCTTACTAAAAGCTTTTGAAAGCAAATAACAAAGCAGAGAGACCAACCATACATGATACAAATGAGACATGTACATCATACGGAAGAAACGACATATACGAGTAAAATAGGACACAATCAGTGCAAGAAAATCTATTGTTGTGGAAAGCATGTGGAAACACGTACCACCTTGCAAGTTAACATGATAAACTTAAGTTTGAAATGTCCTTCCTGAGTTTAAGGAGACAGTTAATAACATGCAAAAGCAACATCCTCAAGAAACCACAAAATGGAACGTAAACAAATATTGAACCATTACTGTACATAGGTACCACTGAATAGGAACTCCAAGGCACAATCCCAAGATAGACATGGATAGATCATAAGACAAAAAAAGATAGAGGGTTTTTGAATAATATAATGCCAAACATTTATGGAACATTCTCCTACATCATTCATGTTTATTGCAAACCGCTATAATTTCATTTTAGGTCCTGTTGTGAACATAGTGTTGTGAAATTTTCCTTTGTTGTTTGTTACATACAAAGTTTGCATGTAAATGTAACAACTCTTGAGATAAGTTGTTATTCACAGCATTGGTAATGCAATTTGAATATTGATACAAGTATGGGAGTACTAGTTAAGTTCAAAATCAAACCTAAGTTTTAGACACCAATAGTGTGGACAACAAACAGAGCATCAACAATGTCATGTCTTCCCTAGTTTCGTGTCTTTCATTGAGATGAGTGTTTCCCCTGTGGGCTATTTATTTTTCTGGCTAAATTCGTTGTGCCCATGATGCAATGACTCTACAAAAGGCACATTATAGCCAGATATTTTTTTACCTTTAAAGGGTTAATCACTCCTATAATATGTTGGAAATTCTACGCATTCACTTATAGCGATAGAATGCTAGAAACAGTTTTCTTTGATGCATATGTTTATGTCATTATGGAGTACAAGAGATCTGATCTATTTTTCCGCTACACATTTGGTATGTGTGCTTGCTTGATCATTTTGGTTCTTGGCAGGTGTATGCTGAACTTCTAGAAGAAAGTGACATAAGCATACCGGCTTGGTTTTCTTTCAACTCTAAAGATGGAATTAATGCAATCAGTGGTGACTCACTACATGAGTGTGCTGCCATAGCTGAAGCATGTGACAAAGTTGTAGCCATTGGAATCAACTGCACCCCTCTGAGGTTTATTCATGATATGGTCCCATCCCTTAGAAAGGTAGCTAAGTAGAGATTACATTACTTCCATGCATACAGTATCCCTTACAGTAGAAGGGTAGCTAAGTTTATGATGATCCTTTTTAATTCTACTTATATGTACTAGATCATGAGCATACAGAAATAAAGAGGCATTGCCTCTCTGAGTGGAAGCCACTCACAGCTAAGATCTGCTGGGAAAAATAAAGTGGAAAGAATACATTTTTCTCAAACTTCACATCTGAGAGTTTCACAACACAAATTGCAACAAGATCCCAAGAACAAGAGATCACAAACCGACAGAAGCTGAATTGAGTCAAAAGGCTCAATTTTTGTGGTTCCCCAAACCTTAGATACCAAAACCCAAAAACACAAAAACCTTCTCACCAAATCAAACAAAAAAAAAACAAATGAAGTTGCTGAAAAAATGTTGCTGAAAATAGCATCGTAGTTATAATGTTGAGAAGGGCAAGATACAGAGGAGGACGAGGGGGAGCAGCGACGGGGGAAGGAGGAGGTGGCGGCATCTCCTTAGGAGCGCCAAAACCCTAGGAGTGCTGAAGCCCTAAGCAGTGGGGTCGCCCTGTTTTCGCCGAAGCCCTTTCACCTCCTCCGCCGCTCCTCGTTCGCCGTGTGCTAGCACTTCCTGTCCTCACCATCCTCTCCCTAGACTCCCTCACACGCAAGGGTGTTGCAGCTTATCGCTAGAGCAAAGGCATAGGGAGGGGAGGGGCGTCAGGCGGAGGTGTTGCTGGACTGGGGGTATCACCAAAGGGAGGAATGAGGGTTTCAGTGGACTTGAGGGGAACGGAAAACGGTAAAGGGGGGATTTTTTTTTCAATGGGCGGGAGAGTGCCCACCTCATTTTTTGTTTTATCTTTGCGACAGTAATTTTAGGTCTCTAAAAATATTACAACTTAGTTTTATATAGGATATGTTGTTACTGTCACAAAAAATGAATCCTTTTGTGACAGAAAAATTTACTGTTGCAATCAACCGTCACAAAAGCATAGTTTTCCTGTAATGGAGGAAGACATTCTTGCAGCAAGGCCTTCCACCAAATAAGCTGCAAGCCTTTGAGGAGGGTCTCCTTGAATTGAAACAATCTGCCTTAGCTCGCTGATTATAGTAGAAGCCTCTTCAAAATTACCTTCTACAATGGCATATGCACAGTCAAAGAGTAGCTGCTTGGATGTCTTGGCTTCCCGAGATCTCTCGGCAGTACCAGAATCTGAATCTAATGAGAACTCCTTTGTTGATCTCCTCATTTCAAGATTCTTGATGGGCCGAGCTCGTTCATCATTAATGCCTATATCTTCTTATCCATCCAAATAGCCCACATCAATATCATTCAGAAGCACCCTCTCAAGTTCTTCAAGCTTAGACTTGATTTCGGTTTCATCATAGCCCATCTCAATCTCTGAACTTTGGGTGCAGGATATAGTTCCTGAATTATGATTGAAGAAACTATCAAAAGATGTGGACAAAGTTGCAATGGTGGGCACACATTTTGTTAATACTAGAGTGCTGCCAATATGCTTTAAATTGGTTCTGGTTGCAAAATTCTAGCAGTGATCATGCATGGCATGCTATGATGTTGTTGTCATGGAACTTGACAAGTTTTAGATTCTATGGTAGGCCTATATCTAACAGGAAAATACTACCAAGATTTATAGGATGCAAAGTAGAAATATAATGTATAATTGAAAGCTCATATGCTGGTTAAGATGTGATTAAAAATAGTTTGATAGTTCTATATAAAGATTAAGATGTTAAAAGGGTGCATGTCATTGGTTTAAAATATAATGAAAATGAGCACATCTGATATTTAACTGATGGAAGACTTGCAAAATGGTAGAGTTTTTCCAGGATGATTGTAGTTCGAGATTTTCTTTGAGCACAATGTTGGGAAATTACAAAGATGCATGATCAGAAATATCAAAATATAAATAGCTAAAGCAACAGAAGAAGATAAACTTCGATATGAAATGGTGAAAAAAAGAACCAGAATAAAGAACAGAATGGCATCGATCGGAAAGAAGAGATGCTTAAGATCATTTTGAAACATGAAGCATGACCATTATGAGCATCAATTTGTGATGGAAGTTTAATTCAAACTGATGCATTTTGAGAGAATATTTAACAAAAAGCAAGGTAAAGAAAGTGAAAAAAAAAGGCCTGTGGAAACAAGCAAAATATTTCATTGACAGTGGTAACTTGGTGTGCCACCAAAAGCTAATGCCATATGATGCCACCTCATTCTTATTATCATCATTTACATGTGTTATGAATGTTTATCTTTTGATGGAAGTTCCTTAAAAAAATAAAATAAAATCCAAATGGGGATGAAAGCACTTTTCACAGACATGAACAACAGAGATATGGGAACTATATCCTTCTTGGCTACATAATGGAAAACGCAACCTCCATGTACGAGAGATCAACATCCTTTTGCCAAGTGCACTCTAGTTGCTTCAAAGAGGTAAAGTTGTCATACCACAGGTTTAAGCAGCTCTTCTATGATCTCCTGTGCTTGCCTTAGCCTGGCATCCACTATGTAAGCAAGTAGCTTGGCTTCAATCAAAATGTGCAGTGGGTCATTCCAATGCTCATAACCTGGCCTTCCTCTCAACTTTTCCTCTTTTTGAAGAGAGAAGGGACCATTTAGTCTCTATGTAGTGACAAGAAGGATAGGGAAGAAGCAATCAAAAGAACTTGAAACAACAGCTTTTTTTGTGAGATATAGCAAAAACTGTAAAACTTGTATAATGCAATAACCTCAAAATAGAGACCAGAAATCAAATTTTTCAGGCATAACAACTAGACAACAATGAGCATTCTCTATTGTACATCTCCTGAGAAATAAGGATGTCATAAATTTCTCATGTTTGTGAACCACTTAAGTTTGATATACTAAAAGATTGGATTTAGGTTCTGCAAGAATAAAATAACTTAACTTGATCAAGGCAGTGCAAATCGGATTCACCAAGGGTAAGTGCAAGATAGTTAATACAACCAAAAATCCATATTTAAATTTTTTATAAATTTGAAGGGCAATCAATTTAGATTTTGATAAGAACCTCTTTCAGTATCATGTCCTCCTTTATAGTCACTAATTCCAAACTGCACCCGCTCAAACTCCACATGTTGTCAGAATTTTCTAAGGTTAATTATCTCACTCAGGTACAACTTTGTTTCTTTCTGTAGATAAATAAATCAAACTTGACAATGGATGTTGATTTGTTAAAATAAATGAACCAAACATGAAGGTAAGATAGATTAACTTCTGCCCATTCAGAACCCTATTGAGGAAGGTTTTTTGCACATATGCATTCATAAAAATATGAGCAAAAGATATTGAACATTGATCTAGAAAAGCATTCTATTACATGTAAACACTAAAATGTAAGGAAATGGAGTACTTTTAGCTAAGAGATCATACCAAGGTATCTTCAATCACTAGATGAGATTCAGACTCTCTCCCCTTAATAAAAGGTAAAAGATCATGCCTTTTTAGGCCATAACTTAAAGAGGCTTTCCTTTTCTTTCACACAATTCAAAAAGTTTCATAACGTAAAGCAACTTTGACAGGAGGTGCATTGGTGGAGGAATCACATTTTAATCCTTGGCAAAACTTTGTTTTTATTTTTCCTCCTTGAATTGCCTGGGTACTAATAAATGGCCCTGATCAGATATGGACTCTAGGTAACAAAAGTACATGTTAATCAATGTAATGTCCAATTGCTAATCATTCCCAACTAACTTGCCAAAATCATAAATGCACATGAAAATCTTTGATATGCTTTAGGCAGAAGGCACTGCTAATTCACAGTCGTGAACACAAATAAGAAGCATATGCGCATATAAGCTCAATAACATTCTTAAGAGATGTATGCTAGCATTCAACAGAGACTTTATGCAATCCACAGTAATATCTAAGAAAAGTCTGGCTACTTAATTTTCTTCTAAGTTGAATGGCAACTAGTTAATCCAACCATCCATGATGCATGTACAGGTGCTAATCGGATTAAGACAAAAAGGAGAAACTGAAAAAGGGGCCATCTCCACCTCTAAGAAAAGAAGTACGCACCTTTTCAGGCAATGGAAAGTATTGAGCCTCAAGGTTGGCTCCCTCGAGTCATCCCAAGAATTATGTTGAATCTTTGTTTCCAGTTAGGGATCCACGTTGTTCACCTATTAGAAAATCGCTAAAAAAAGAACACCACAAATCAGAGTTAAACAAAAAATGGTGAACGAAGGAAAAAATGATAGATTTGATACCTGAGCTCATTATTGCCAATTCCAGAATAATAGCCAGAGTCCACTACTATTGTTGGTGCTACTACCACTGTGAAAGCTTCATACATTCACCTGCCTCAGGTATACTTTACAAAAAAACATGCAAACATACTGATATTATTATTTCCCAAATTCATATACCACAAATGCAAACATACTCATCATTATTTCCCACATTCATATACCACAAATGCAAATATATATTCTACCATTCATATATATATTCCATCAGTCACCACATGCATAATACTCATTCATAAATAAAACACATGCATATTAACATGTTTTGAAATATTACCCTCCATGAAAAAAATAGCCCTTAATGAAGCTGCACTGGTGACTATATTAATGGAGATAAAAATCATGCGTAGATCTTAAAGCAGAGTGAAAGATCCTTGTATTACCATCAATTTCTTCCCAAAATTAATAAATCTTCAAAACTGAAACATCACCGTAGCTTGTGATGCTATTAGTGGTCTACAAGGTTAAGCTTAAGGCTGAGAGTTATGGAATGAAATTGAGTTTGATTGAACTCTAAGTGGGCTTTGAGCTCCGTGTAAGGTCAAAGTTGACTTTTAGTGTTCGAACTTATAACTTGTAAGTGCAAAGCATGTGAAAAGGAAATATTAGCAGTGGCAATCTCTTTTGCACACATGTGATTCTCTCATTGTCAAGAGCGCAAATAGATGCATTGCTTGCATGACAAAGGGACTTACCCAAAGTGTACAATTTATTTCTTTCAATGGAAAATCAAATTGACAGTAACTACAATGTCTTTTTTATAAAAAAATGGTCAACAATGCCCTATGTGTAACACTCATAAGTAATATTGCATTGCTGACATAATGGGCATTTAGCTTTCTAGTAGCAAATGGAACTGTAGCGAAAGTGCAAACTTATAAGGGGTTTCAATTATAGAGATATTTTTTTCTATTGATAATTACCCATCCAATTTCCAGTGGAGATTTCAGATAAAAACCCATACAGAAATGCTGGCAGATAATGATTTCCATTGCTGTGAAATTAAATTGATTAGTGTGTAGGAGAAGGATTGTTGGGGGTGTCTTGGGACAAATGGGCAAGATTACACATAAGGGTGTACAAGATTCTTCTTTGTTATGAAAGCACACCTTGGCACCTATTCAATTAATTGTAAAGAAAGGGCTTCTCTACTTAGATCTCCTTGCAACCTAACCCTATCTGGGTCTTGACATGCTAGTTTCCATCATTTCAAATGAACAATGCCTGAAAAGAGAGTTGAGCAGAATGAAGCTTTTTAAAGTGGATGTTTTTGTTCTGACTAGCTTTTTGAATCTGTATTACTCTGGGGTTTGGGAAATTGGCAAGTTTGAGATATTGAGAGGAAATATATGTGGTCTTACGAAGTCAAAGTTAAACAAAAAAAACTCTCTTAATTAGATATCTTGAGCCCTTACAGTTTGCTCAGCACCATCCTAATTATGTCAAAGCTTGACTATGTTTAAATTTATTGAATGAACATAAGAACTAGGCAAATGCTTCCTTTTTTTCCTTTGTTGATTCAGTTGTCAGATGATTTAGGAGTCAGAAAGAATTCTATTCATTCTATGATCAATACTTTGAGAATAGGGAAAACATGTATGAACTTTCTTCACTCTGATTATAAAGGACTATGCTTACCATCTAGCCATGCTATCTTGACATGGAAAGTGCCTTTTCTATTATATATGTTTATGAGATTTGTCCATTTAAAGAAGCTTCTCAGATTGAAGGATACAGAACAACGTGGCTAGGGTATGTTCTTTGATCTTGCTTATTAATAATGTAGAATGTTGCAATCATGACACTATTATAATCTTAAAGCTTCCTAGACGCATGTTATCTATGACCAAGAAAAGGTTCCTAGATGCATGTTGTCTATGACCAAAAAAAGCTTCCTAGTTTCAAAACTTGTTGGCATACCATCAAACACCTGGCGTGCGTGTTACCCCTTAAGCCAATCCAAGGTTAGTAGATATCCTTGAGCCACTCCGCAGCCAATAAATCCACCAAGTACTGCAACAACAATAATAACAGGAGATCAAGAGAAGTGGAGTTGGAGGAGGAATGAAATGAATGAATAAATAAAAAGAAGTGTGGTGGATTAACCCTAGTTGTAGCAAGGGCAGTGGTAATGGAGGTGCTGCTGGGGAACATGAGGGAGGGACAGAGGTAGCGGTCTTGAGGGGGAGGAGATGTGCCTTCGTCAAGGGAGGTGCCTTCGTCAGGGCAGGAGACGGGTCTTGAGGTAGCGGTCTGTTGGGGAAGATGGTCAGGGGAGGTGCCTTCGTCAAGAGAGGAAAGGGGGTTAGGGATGGTCGGGGGAGGTGACGTCGTCGAGGAGGCAGTCGAAGAGTCGAGGGAGGGGGAAGGTAATGGTAGCGGCAGTTGATTTTCGGTGGTGATCTTGAGGGCTAGGAGAGGTGCTGCTGGAGATCTTGAGGGGGAGTCAGGGGAGGCACCACCATCATCAGGAGAGGGAAGGGGGCTCCTTGGAGGTCGAGGGAGCTGACGCCGTCAGGGAGGGGGTCGGGGAGTCGGGGGAGGGGGAAGGTGATGGGGGCGCGAGTGGGTTTGGGGAAAGTTGTGGCGAGGAAATTTGAGAGAGGGCACGCGGGAAATTTTTGGAGGGAGTAATGGTGACAGTTTCACTTGAAACCATTACTAAAGGCAACGGAGGGAGCGATGGTGACGGTTCCACTTGAAACCGTCACCAAAGGGAACTCTATGGTCATGGTCTCACTAGGAACCATCACCAAAGGCAACGGAGGGAGCGATGGTGACGGTTCCACTTGAAACCGTCACCAAAGGGAACTCTATGGTCATGGTCTCACTAGGAACCATCACCAAAGGGAAGGCCATGGTCACAGTCCCACTTGGAACCATCACCAAAGGAAGCCTATGGTCACGGTCTCACTTGAAACCATCACCAAAGCCTTTTGTCACGGTTCTCATACCCGTCACAAAAGGTTAAAACAGAAAATAAATCCCACTCTCTCACAATGGTCACAGTTTTGAGTTGAACTGTCACCATAAGTTACTTTTGGTGATAGTTACAAAAACCGTCACCAAATACCCATCACCAATTCCCACTTTCCTAGTAGTGGCAGCTCATGCATGAAGCACGTGCACCAAGCACGCCACGCACACAACCCAGGCGCACAATGCTTGGCCGCATGTGCGAGTCATGTGACAAGCCACAACCACTCACGCATAACACCCACTCCCACCAAGTGCTCACACCCACATGCAATTTGTTTGCTACCCGCACCCTCAGCACTACTAAACCTACACGTCCACACTGGCAGATTCACGTGAGATCCACTTGTGCCCTTCGCACACCTGACTAAGCACCCAACTCGCGCGCCTGACTTGCCGCTCCGTAAGCGTCACCCTTCACACGTGCATGATACGTGCGCCAAGCTCTCACCTCCACACATGCCCCAAGCACGATCTGCATGCGATCAGTACCTTTTGGTCGAATTTGGCCTCTTCTCTTCACCTATAAATACCCTACAACCCTCTCCTTTGCAAACCACTGAAACCAAGCTTCTCCCTACCCTCTAAAGAGTTCCAAGAGTCCTTTGGAACTCCTCTTCTCCACTTTAAAGCGTGCCTCGACCCTACGCTAGTATAAAATGCTCGTCTTCGCCCTCCTTCCAACTCCGATCTCCTTCGCCAAGTGCCACTGCCACCTCCCTCACCCCATTCAAAGGCTTGAGATCACTCAATCGCTGCCTTACCTCATCCCCAACTCCTTCGACTCCATCCTCATTCTTCCGTCTTCTCTCTCCTTTGTCTAAATGTTGTCCGACCTCCATCTTCCAGCAACTGTCTCGAGAGACTCTTCTCTCTATTCTCTTTTTATCTCGCATTTTAGCTTTGTTTATTTTTGCCAAATTTTTTTATGAACAATTATCCTCTCTCTCTCTTTTTCTCTCATATTAGTACAATTCCTGCTACTCTTTATTTTTTAAATAAATCTCCAAGTATTTTGGCATATTATTTTGCCATTATTGTGATCAACTTGTCTCGCACCACTTTTGTTATTCCGCCACACCCACTCTCTCACACACATATTTTCTATCTCACATTTACTTATAAAAACTATAATAATCATAAAATCGGAACATACCAAAAAGACATAAACTCATGTGGATCTTCCCAAAAATCGAATGTAGCATCCTCGTGTTTGACCCAAACTCAACATCCAGTTATTTATTTGATCACGATTATTTGCAACTATGACAACACGTTTTTCAAACCTATATTCACGCAAAGCTTTCGCATATCAACCTGTAACGAACGCACGCCCCAGACATCTTTCAAGACGTCTGGGAGGTGGCCCAGACGTCGGACCAGACGTCTGGGGTCACTTCCAGATGTCTGACAAGACGTCTGGGATCGTTCCCAGACGTCCGGGGTGACCATCGGACGTCTGGGAGCTAGGCCAGACGTCCCCGCAGACTTCTGGACGTCTGGGAAATCACGCAGAACAAGGTAATTCTCTGATCCACTTTTTAAGACGTCTGGAAGAAGTTCCAGACGTCTGATTTTGCACAGTGTCGTCGTTTTCGACCCGTTGAGGGCCCGTTCGGGTTCCGTTTTCCGCGTTTCGAGTTGCGTTCTTTCCGGAATTAAATCCTCTACCAGTCTACAGTAGCTATACACTGTTTTGAGACACTCCTTGTGTTTGATCCTTGTGATAGGACCTCGTTTCGTTGCAGTCTTGGGGGTCGCGGAGGCACGCGGGATTCCCGATCACGCCCCCATTACTCCCGTCGTACCTGGTAGAGTGGCTTTTAAGTATAACCTGTTAAATTATGGAATCATAAATAGAACCTAGGACATTGCATGAATCCTAGGAATGAAAAACAGATTGAATGATAGATCCTAGGTGTTGCATGAATCCTAGGGCTGAAAAACTAGATTGTATGATAGATCCTAGGATACGGCATGAATCCTAGGACGGGAATGTTGGTGCTAAAGCACCACGATCATTTGTTTTGATGATAACAAAACACGTGTTATTTAACATTTGCAATTTGAGTCTTAGATTTCAGGTCAATTGCAAATGTGGACGTGTTTAGACGGAGTTCGAGCTCGCATCCAGGACGGATTGGAGGAGCTTGACAGAAAACAGAGGAGGTTTGCGTGGAGCGAAAGATTGAAGATGGAAGGAAATGAAGAATAGGATAGATTTCCTTCTTTTGTACTTGTTGTATTTTTTCGTTTCTTTTGTTGCTCTTTATTTCCTTAGATATTTCATGTTAAAGAGCCTCAAAGAACCCTAACAGTAGTCCTAGGAACACCGGCACAACCCTAGGATACTTAGGTTTTCTGTAGAATACTTAGAAAACCAATATAGGGTTCAAACAGCACTTCTAGACGTCTAATTCCCAAATCAGACGTCTGATAAAGCATTTTAAGACGTCTGACTGTTGTTTCAGACGTCTGATAACTGTTAGGCTGGAGTTAGTTTTCTGTCTGATGAAATCAGACGTCCATAACTTAGTCCAGACGTCTTAGAAGACGTCTGATGACTTTGCCAGACGTCCAATTAGTGGACCGTTGGCTGGCTTAGCAAACAGTCAAGAATATGACCGTTAGAGCCTTATCAGACGTCCTTAGGCCTCTCCAGATGTCTGATAAATGACCGTTTTGCCTCGGCTGACCCAAAATCTCTTCTCAGAGATTTTCTAGCCGTTGCAACGTTTGGAAATCAATTCCCACAGTAAAAGTAGGTTTCCAGACGTCTTGTATGTCGTCTGATGGACTTGCACAAAAACCCTGTTTAGATCCGATTCAAGTCAGGAGGAAACCCGCATAGAATCAGACGTCTGACCTTGGAATCAGACATCTTAAAGTGGCCTTCCAGACGTCTGATGCCAGAGTTAGACGTCTGATAACCCTGTCAAATGTAATCATTGTCCTGATTTCGGCCTGATTCTCTTGGACTTTGTTCCCAACGGCTATGGAAGCTTTTCTAAGCCTTCCAAAGCCTTCCTAAGGCCTCTATAAATAGAGGGGAGCCTTTTCACACCTAGATACACAAGAAAAACACTTAGAGACACAAGATACACACCAAGAGACACCTTGTAATACACTCTCACACTCTTGTGTCCAAGAAGCTCTTGCTCTCTAAGCTCAAGTTCTACATCTTGAGAGCATCAAACCGTTGCGCACCCGCTCTCCCGCCATTGTCTACGAGAGCGAAGTTGCGCCGTTGCGTGGCTCACGCACCCGCGTCATCGTCGACGCACTCCTTGCAAAGGGGAGTTTCCTTATTCCTATAGAAGCTAGGTTTATAATTACTTTGTTGGCTCTATAGGACTTGTTTCTTTTATCTTTGCTATTTTGTTGGGTATTCGCTTTGCGAATTCCCGTCTCCTTCGTGGGACAAAATCTTTCTCGTGGAGAGAAGGGGTTGAGGAACGCTACCCTCGTACTTGTAGCGTGGTTGTACTGAGGTTGAATCACCCTCATTTTAAAGTGATTCGGTTAGTGGATTTGATCAACTAGGTTGATCGGAAAATCCTAACTCGAGAGGGTTAGGTGGTGGTTTTCACCCGGTTTGGGTTTCCACCTAAAAATTACTTGTGTACTTGTGCGATTGATTTTTTGTAAGATTGCTTTATATATTATTTCTGCAATTATTACGTCACCCCTCCTCGTAGGGCCAAACCTTCAGGGAAAACTAGTGGAACAGATGAATACTACAGTATTAGAAAAATGGAAAGGAACAAATAGTTGCCTGTAATCGAATTAACAGCTGCCCGTTGAGTAAATAAATGTTTTGAGAACATGGATTGTGAAAACGTGAAACTGGAAGGTGAAACTTAGACGTTCTAAGCTGGAACCCTACGGGGAAGTAGGAGTAGAACTCCTGGAAAGTGAATGGAATAGTATTGGGGAAGTGAGCTGGCCCTTGAGTACGGAGTATCAAGGAGAGCGACTATCCCCCTGTTTAGTGCAGAGCGGAGCCAGCCGCCCCAGGGACCCGGGGTTAGGACTGGCCACTCTGTACCGACTTGCTGGCCCTCGCGTACGTAGTACCGAGGAGAGCTACTAGTGTAGGGAGGTACTAGCTACCCCACGGGCTCCGGGGTTCTGCTAGCCTCCCACACCAACTTGTTAGGCCCGCTGGGGCAAACCAGGGTAGTCAGGCGAGGGTGCGCGGACTGTGGAGGGGCAAGGCCCCGGTTTGGTTACTGTGGAGGGGTTGGACCCCTGTTACTGAGAGGGCTCTGCCCTGGACTGGTTCCGTGCTATGCTTTGGGCGCACCCGTTAACGGAAACGACTGACCGCGTACCAGTACGGGTTAGCTACCTGTGCGTTTATCGCGCGTGCCGTAGTCACCGTTACGTCTGTCAGTGACCTTGGGGTGGTTGACTGAGGGTAGGATCACCACGGGAGACTCTCCCGGCCAGGAGAGCACCATGTGCTACTTCTACTTTTTGGAAAAGACTGCAATCAAGATCGTTCCCACGAGGAACATTCGAGATCAAGAAAAAGATCTGAGGAATAAATGAAATAGTGAGACAATTGAAAGATGTGAATAAAGAAAGTAATCGAACATAACAGCTACTGTACACTCTACTGTTGTCTTTAGTTTAGTTGCCACTCTACTCAGCGTTTTGCTGACGTGTTACACTCGTTACCTTTTTCAGGACCAGGTGTTGAGCAGCCAGGGTCAGCGGCTGCAGAGGACGCTGGGTCGAGTAGGGTCCAGTAGAGTTACCACTGTCTCTTGTACCTCTTTTTGTTATGTTGTAGTGAGTAGTTCTTGTTTCCGCTGTACTTTCTTTACCTGCAGTTCAAATTATATTATGAATGTTGTTCTACTGTTGTGGTGGTACATACTGTGGTAGTTTCTTTCCTTACTGCTGTACTTTCTTACTGTTAGTTATATTCATGCTGAATGTGGTTTATTTTACTGCTCTTTTGGTTACTTCCTCGTTGGACGACTAGGTCTTGGGATTAGTTGAGTCGGTCCGGTTCTCGTGTCTCGTAGGGACTCGGGAACCGGGTCGTTACAAGATGGTATCAGAGCAAGGTCGTCCTGAGAAGTGAATCAACTGACTGGAAAATAACCAATTCACATGTCCATAACTAGAGTAGCCACCACAACATATCTCTTGACATGAGTTCTTAGACGTTTCCGTTCGGCATCGTTCCGTAGTGACGTGTTCCGTTTTGTTTCGTGTCTCCTTACAAGAGATGCCTCGTCGTGGGACCAGTGAGGCGGGCCGCGGGCGCGGCCGAGGACGAGGTCGGTGAGGTGGGCGTGCCGTTGCCGACACCCCAGTGGACCAGCCACTACTCCCAGGCATCCAGGCCCAGGACCTCGGCCGGCTGATACGAGACATTGTACGAGAGGAGCTCCACCCACCGCCCCGAGCACCTCACCCTGGGGTTGCGGAGGGGGAGTCCTCTGTGGGACAACTCGACGGACGCGGCGCTGGACACGGGGGAGGGGATGGGCCGCTGCAGCCCCCACCTTCCTCCGATACTTCCGTGCACGAGGCACCTTCGCCTGGAGGTGCACCAGCACCTCCCCTACAGCGCCACTTCGAGCTTTTCGGGCAGTTCCGGAAGCTGAAGCCCCCCTCCTTCAAGGGGGAAGAGGACCCGACCGAGGCAGAGGACTGGCTTGAGCAGCTGGAGAAGATCTTCGACACCCTTCGCCCCCCGGTGGAGTGTCGCGTGGCCTTTGCCACGTACCAGCTGGAGAGTGCGGCACACAGGTGGTGGAGGGCAGTCCGGGGATAGGAGAGGGACGAGCCGACGTGAGACCAGTCCGTCACCCTCTTCTGCGAGCAGTACTTTCCCCAGACGTGGCAGGACCAGAGGAGGCGGGAGTTCCACACTCTCCGCCAAGGGACGATGACTGTGAGCGCGTACCGCACGCATTTCTTGGAGCTATCCCACTTTGCAGCGACAACGGTAGCCACTGAGGAGGAGCGCCTTTGGAGGTTCACCGAGGGGCTCCGGCCTGCAATCCGGGGGTATGTCAAACCCTTGAAGTTGCCTACGTTTTCGAGGGTGGTAGAGGCAGCTATGACTTACGAGGAGACCAACCCGTCCGCGCGAGACACCGACGGCGAGTGGAAGAGGCCCTTCCAGCAAGAATTTTCACAGGGCCGGCGAGAACGGAGACACGTGGCATCCGCAGGAGAGCCATCACGTTGTGCAGGGCC
Source organism: Thalassia testudinum (assembly GCA_037157565.1). Lineage (NCBI taxonomy): Eukaryota > Viridiplantae > Streptophyta > Magnoliopsida > Alismatales > Hydrocharitaceae > Thalassia > Thalassia testudinum. Next base: position 34,462,675 of record JAZHRO010000014.1, read on the forward strand.
ATCAGTGGCCTTTGGGGGCCCTCAACAGGGGCCAGTCGCCAGCACCGGACCCCCGCCTAGCCGACAGCAGGGACCCACTGAGGGCGGGAGTCGGGTTCCCCTCTGCTACCAGTGTGGCCAGTCGGGCCACATCAGGAGGGACTGCCCGTCTAGGGCAGGAGGTCAGCAGATACTTCCCGCGTAGAGTACTGGAGGACGTGCAGGAGGCCGCGGTTCCCAGGCGCGAGGAGGAGGACAGCAGTCGCGAGGAGGGTACCGGCCAGCACCTACCCGTCCGACACAGAGTGTGGCTGCTTCGTCCGCACCTAGAGCTGAAGGGCGTATCAACGCCTTGACACACAGGGACGCCAAAGCTTCGGGATCGGTGGTAGCAGGTATGGTTTCAGTTTCCGGCAAACTCGTTTACACGCTTTTCGATTCCGACGCTACGCACTCATTTGTCGCAGCCAGTTTCGCAGTTAGTTTGGACCGGGATTATACACTGTTAGAGAATCCTTTTATAATCAGAGGTCCGAGTGGTCAGCTGTTTGTAGCTAAGGAGGTGTACACGGATTGCGAGGTCAGCATCGGGGGACATAGCCTGCCGGCTGACCTGATTATGATACAGATGGAGGACTTTGGAGTGATTCTGGGGATGGATTGGCTGTCCGCTTACCACGCCTTAGTGGACTGTTTTGAGAGGAAGATCGTCTTCTCCATTCCGGAGTTGCCTTCTTTCGAGTTTCATGGACAACCAGTGGACAGAGGTTTCAGGTGCATTTTGGCACTTCGGGCGGCGAGACTTTTGAGCCAGGGGTGTGAGGGCTTCCTAGCTTGTGTGGTGGCAGAGCCCAGCCTTGTGGCAGACTTCCAGAGCATCCCGGTGGTTAGAGAGTACCCTGACGTGTTTCCAGACGAGTTACCAGGACTACCACCCGAGCGTGAGATCGAGTTTGAGATCTCAGTAGTACCAGGGACCAACCCCATCTCCACCGCGCCATACAGGATGGCACCGCTTGAGCTGCGAGAGCTCAAGTCTCAGTTGCAGGACCTTCTGGAGAAGGGTTTCGTGAGGCCTAGTGCGTCTCCCTGGGGAGCCCCGGTACTGTTTGTGAAGAAGAAGGATGGGACCCTACGTCTTCGTGTGGACTACCGACAGTTGAATAGGGTCACCATCAAGAACAGGTATCCGCTGCCGAGGATCGACGATTTGTTCGACCAGTTGCGGGGTGCCACGGTGTTTTCCAAGATAGGCTTGAGGTCTGGATACCACCAGTTGAGGATCAAGGAGACCGACGTCTCCAAGACAGCTTTCCGCACCCGGTACGGACAGTACGAGTTTCTGGTCATGCCGTTTGGGCTGACCAATGCCCCCACTGCTTTCATGGACCTAATGAACCGGGTGTTTAGACCGTACTTGGACCAATTCGTGGTGGTTTTCATAGATGATGTACTCATCTATTCTAGAGATCGGACGCAGCACGGACAGCACTTGCGGATGGTTCTGGACACTCTGAGACGACGCCAGCTGTACGCCAAATACAGCAAGTGCGAGTTCTGGTTGAGGGAGGTGACCTTCCTAGGTCATGTGATCTCTTGAGACGGCTTGGCGGTGGACCCAGCCAAGGTTGAGGCAGTGCTCAGGTGGGAGAGACCGCGTTCAGTTACTGAGATTCGCAGTTTCCTGGGACTGGCAGGCTACTACAGACGATTCATCAGAGGATTTTCACAGATTGCACGTCCTATGACACAGTTGACCCGGAAGGACGTGCCTTTCACTTGGACAGACGCCTGTGAGGCGTGTTTTCTGGAGCTGAAGGAGAGGTTGACCTCGGCTCCTGTGCTCATCATCCCTGACAGTAGTGGCGGGTTCATTGTGTACACGGACGCCTCCTTGCAGGTGTTAGGAGGTGTGCTCATGCAGAGGGGTCACGTTGTCGCTTACGCTTCACGGCAACTGAAGCCCCATGAGCATACCTACCCTACCCATGACTTAGAGTTGGCAGCTGTTGTCTTCGCGCTGAAGACCTGGAGGCACTACTTGTACGGTGAGACCTTCGAGATTTTCACAGATCACAAGAGCCTCAGATACCTTTTTGATCAGAAGGAGCTCAACATGAGACAGAGACGTTGGTTGGAGCTCCTGAAGGACTACGACTGCAGCATCTCCTACCACCCGGGAAAGGCCAATTTGGTGGCTAACGCCTTGAGCCGTAAGGTGCCCGCATACTTGGCCAGTCTACAGTTACAGAGTTGGAGCCTTTTGGAGGAGGTGGGCAGTTGGCGACCTCTAGAGTTACGAGGGTACTGTGGGGTAGTGACGGTGACACGGCAGACCAGGCCAGAGCTGATAGACCGCATCATCACAGGACAGATGGCCGATCCGTACTTGCAGTCCTTGCACGACAGAGTACTGTCGGGAGACCCGGGGGACTTCTCTTTCACAGACCAGGTGCTGCGCTTGAGGGGACGGTTGTGCGTTCCCAGAGACGAGGAGCTATTGAGAGAGCTCCTGACTGAGGCACACGGTTCCAGATTCACCATACATCCCGGAAACACGAAAATGTACCACGACTTGAGACGCTAGTTTTGGTGGAGAGGGATGAAGTGGGATGTGGGTGAGTTCGTGCAGCAATGCTTAGTGTGCCAGCAGGTGAAAGCCGAGCATCAGAGGCCTGCAGGGCCGCTTCAGCCGCTTCCAGTGCCAGAGTGGAAGTGGGAGAGCATCACCATGGACTTGGTGGTGGGCTTACCTGTTACCCAGCGGGGACACGACGCAGTCTGGTTAATAGTGGATAGACTGACGAAGACGGCGCGATTCTTGCCGATCCGAGTCACTTTAGGACCAGCACAGTTGGCAGAGAGGTATATCCGTGATGTGGTACGACTACACGGAGTTCCGCGGGAAATCGTATCCGACCGGGATACCCGCTTTACGTCCCAGTTTTGGGCTGAGTTTCAGCAGGCCTTGGGGACGCGATTGAGGTTTAGTACAGCTTACCACCCCCAGACGGACGGACAGTCTGAGCGCACGATACAGACACTTGAGGACCTTTTGCGTGCCTGTGTACTGGACTGGAGGGGTTCTTGGGAGGAGCACCTGCCCCTGGCGGAGTTTGCATACAACAACAGTTATCACTCGAGCATCGGCATGGCTCCCTACGAGGCTCTGTACGGACGGAAGTGTACGGCACCCTTGAGTTGGGTTGAGGTGGGGACCAAGTGGGAGGTTGGCCCCAGGTTGATCCGGCAGAGTCAGGAGGTAGTCGAGCAGATCCACAGACGACTCCGCACTGTCAGGAGCAGACAGAAGAGCTACGCGGATCGGAGACGCAGAGAGGTGCAGTTTGAGGTTGGGGACCATGTCTTCCTTCGTGTTTCACCCATGAAGGGCCTACAGCGGTTTGGGGTGAGAGGGAAGCTCGCGCCGAGGTTCGTGGGGCCCTTTGAGGTCCTGGAGCGGGTTGGACCTGTTGCTTACAGACTTGCCCTTCCCCCGCAGCTTTCTGGTGTGCACGACGTGTTCCACGTGTCCAACCTCAGGAAGTACGTAACCGATTCCAGTCACGTACTGAGTCACGAGAGCGTCGAGGTGGCCGACGACCTGACCTACCCCGAGCGGCCAGTGCAAATCCTAGATCGAGCCGTCCGCAGTTTGAGACGAAAGCAAGTACCCCTGGTAAAGGTTTTGTGGAGGAGCCAGCGGTATGAGGAGGCTACCTGGGAGCCTGAGGCGGCAATGCGGGAGCGGTACCCGGAGCTTTTCGCAGGTACGTCTTTTCGGATCGGCTTCGGTCCTCTTTGAGTTTGTTATGGTTAATTGGACGTCTTTTCCCGCACCCTAGTTGACGCAAGTTTCGGGGACGAAACTTCCTTTGAGTTTGTTATATTGTAACGAACGCACGCCCCAGACGTCAGGGAGGTGGCCCAGACGTCGGACCAGACATCTGGGGTCAATTCCAAACGTCTGACAAGACGTCTGGGATCGTTTCCAGACGTCCGAGGTGACCATCGGACGTCTGGGAGCTAGGCCAGACGTCCCCGCAAACTTCTGGACGTCTGGTAAACCACACAGAACAAGGTAATTCTCTGATCCACTTTTTAAGACGTCTGGAAGAAGTTCCAGACGTCTGATTTTGCACAGTGTCGTCGTTTTCGACCCGTTGAGGGCCCGTTCGGGTTCCGTTTTCCGCGTTTCGAGTTGCGTTCTTTCCGGAATTAAATCCTCTACCCGTCTACAGTAGCTATACACTGTTTTGAGACACTCCTTATGTTTGATCCTTGTGATAGGACCTCGTTCCGTTGCAGTCTTAGGGGTCGCGGAGGCACGTGGGATTCCCGATCACGCCTCCATTACTCCTGTCATACTTGGTAGAGTGGCTTTTAAGTATAACCTGTTAAATTGTGGAATCATAAATAGAACCTAGGACATTGCATGAATCCTAGGAATGAAAAACAGATTGAATGATAGATCCTAGGTGTTGCATGAATCCTAGGGCTGAAAAAGTAGATTGTATGATAGATCCTAGGATACGGCATGAATCCTAGAACAGGAAAACTAGTGGAACAGATGAATACTACAGTATTAGAAAAATGGAAAGGAACAAATAGTTGCCTGTAATCGAATTAACAGCTGCCTGTTGAGTAAATAAACATGTTTGAGAACATGGATTGTGATAACGTGAAACTGGAAGGTGAAACTTAGACGTTCTGAGCTGGAACCCTATGGGGAAGTAGGAGTAGAACTCCTGGAAAGTGAATGGAATAGTATTGGGGAAGTGAGCTGGCCCTTGAGTACGGAGTACCAAGGTCATATATAATATTTTGATGATTTTACAAAATGTAGAAAATGAAATAATAAATAAAGCGTACCATATTGTTTTCTCTCTATAATAACATATTTGCAGGAATTCAAAAAGCTTTCCAAGATGGGAGATTAAAAGCGTGAAGACGAGTAGCAAAAGTATTAGGTCTTAGGCTTTTTTCATGTAAACTTTCAAAGGTTGTAATTTTCATCTTATTTGAGTCTAGAAATATTGTAAAGAGCCCCCAAACATAACCTATAAATAGCTAACTTAGGCTCTCTACACTTAGGATAAATTAGAAACAAAAAACCCAACACTTATACTTTTATCAGACGTCCATTAAAAAGTCCAGACGTCTGATTTTCCATCATAAGACGTCTGACATATGTATCAGACGTCTAATTTCAAATATTTCTGGCTTTGTTCATCTCCTCATAAACATCAGTCGAAGGACTTCACTTTCAGACGTCGATAACCGTTCACAGACGTCTGATTCTTTACCCAGACGTCCTCATACTAACCGTTAGACTTTTTATCGGCAAAAATAATTTCTAGACGTCTTGACACACTTACAGACGTCTGCCTTTGAACCGTTGGCCATGATTTTCTGTGCGTATCTGTCTACGGCCACATAATCTTTTGGCAGAAGCAGGAAGGAAGAGTATTTAGGTTTCCAGACGTCTGGTAATGTCCTCAGACGTCCGTAACGACGTCTGATCCTCTAAACCTAGAACCCTGTTTGGATCCGATGATAACAGGAACGAATGCACCATTCATTAGACGTCCAGTAAAATAATCAGACGTCTTATGACATAATATCAGACGTCCTTCTTTTGATCCAATAGAGTCCGTTAAGGATATCCTGCAAAATTAGACGACCATAGTAAAAATCAGACGTCCTGTAAGACGTCTGATCTTATAATTAGACGTCTGATGTTGCTGTCAGAATCATCATTGCCCTGATTTTGTGTGGATTTCGTCCTAAACTCTTGGGATTTGTCTCCAACGGCTAGAAGAGCTCTCCCAAGTGTTCTTGAAGGTTTCAAACTTACCTATAAATAGACTACAACTCTTCTTTGGCAAAACACACCTCTTGAGATACAATTCCATTAGAAAAATCTCTTGCTCACTACTCTAAGCTCCATCTTGCCCTTGTGCTGTGCTAATACTCTGATCAAAGGGCAAATCCATACTCCCGGCTCGCTCCATTCTGCAAATCATCAGGGAGTTCTTTTCATGCTTAGTAGATAAGAAGGCAACTAAATTATTGGGGTGCTCTATAGGTGTTATTTCTACTTGTTAATTTCTGTACTTTGGGTATCCGGCCTGTCGGGTCCCCGTCTCTTCATCTTGAAGAAAGAAACCTCCGTTTAGGGATCGGAGGTGGGAATTGTAATTGAGGAACACTACCCTCGTTTAAGTAGTGTGGTTAGTGGATTGATCACCTTGTGATCGAAAATCCTAAGTCAAGAGATTGGCTTAGGTGGTGGTTTTCACCCATCTTGGGTTTCCACCTAAAAATAATTGAGTATATTGTGTGATTGAATTTGTTGCATTACAATACAATATAATTTCACTATTCACCCCCCCTCTAGTGCAATTTCAGGCCAGACGTCCCCGCAGACTTCTGGACGTCTGGTAAACCACACAGAACAAGGTAATTCTCTGATCCACTTTTTAAGACGTCTGGAAGAAGTTCCAGACGTCTGATTTTGCACAGTGTCGTCGTTTTCGACCCGTTGAGGGCCCGTTCGGGTTCCGTTTTCCGCGTTTCGAGTTGCGTTCTTTCCGGAATTAAATCCTCTACCCGTCTACAGTAGCTATACACTGTTTTGAGACACTCCTTGTGTTTGATCCTTGTGATAGGACCTCGTTCCGTTGCAGTCTTAGGGGTCGCGGAGGCACGTGGGATTCCCGATCACGCCTCCATTACTCCTGTCATACTTGGTAGAGTGGCTTTTAAGTATAACCTGTTAAATTGTGGAATCATAAATAGAACCTAGGACATTGCATGAATCCTAGGAATGAAAAACAGATTGAATGATAGATCCTAGGTGTTGCATGAATCCTAGGGCTGAAAAAGTAGATTGTATGATAGATCCTAGGATACGGCATGAATCCTAGGACAGGAAAACTAGTGGAACAGATGAATACTACAGTATTAGAAAAATGGAAAGGAACAAATAGTTGCCTGTAATCGAATTAACAGCTGCCTGTTGAGTAAATAAACATGTTTGAGAACATGGATTGTGATAACGTGAAACTGGAAGGTGAAACTTAGACGTTCTGAGCTGGAACCCTATGGGGAAGTAGGAGTAGAACTCCTGGAAAGTGAATGGAATAGTATTGGGGAAGTGAGCTGGCCCTTGAGTACGGAGTACCAAGGAGAGCGACTGTCCCCCTGTTTAGTGTAGAGCGGAGCCAGCCGCCCCAGGGACCCGGGGTTAGGATTGGCCACTTTGTACCGACTTGCTGGCCCTCGCGTACGTAGTACCGAGGAGAGCTACTAGTGTAGGGAGGTACTAGCTACCCCACGGGCCCCGGGGTTCTGCTAGCCTCCCACACCGACTTGTTAGGCCCGCTGGGGCAAACCAGGGTAGTCAGGCGAGGGTGCGTGGACTGTGGAGGGGCAAGGCCCCGGTTTGGTTACTGTGGAGGGGTTGGACCCCTGTTACTGAGAGGGCTCTGCCCTGAACTGGTTCCGTGCTGTGCTTTGGGCGCACCCGTTAACGGAAACGACTGACCGCGTACCAGTACGGGTTAGCTACCTGTGCGTTTATCGCGCGTGCCGTAGTCACCGTTACGTCTGTCAGTGACCTTGGGGTGGTTGACTGAGGGTAGGATCACCACGGGGGACTCTCCCAGCCAGGAGAGCACCACATGCTACTTCTACTTTTTGGAAAAGACTGCAATCAAGATCGTTCCCACGAGGAACATTCGAGATCAAGAAAAAGATCTGAGGAATAAATGAAATAGTGAGACAATTGAAAGATGTGAATAAAGAAAGTAATCGAACATAACAGCTACTGTACACTCTACTGTTGTCTTTAGTTTAGTTGTCACTCTACTCAGCGTTTTGCTGACGTGTTACACTCGTTACCTTTTTCAGGACCAGGTGTTGAGCAGCCAGGGTCAACGGCTGCAGAGGACGCTGGGCCGAATAGGGTCCAGTAGAGTTACCACTGTCTCTTGTACCTCTTTTTGTTACGTTGTAGTGAGTAGTTCTTGTTTCCGCTGTACTTTCTTTACCTGCAGTTCAAATTATATTATGAATGTTGTTCTACTGTTGTGGTGGTACATACTGTGGTAGTTTCTTTCCTTACTGCTGTACTTTCTTACTGTTGGTTATATTCATGCTGAATATGGTTTATTTTACTACTCTTTTGGTTACTTCCTCGTTGGACGACTAGGTCTTGGGATTATTTGAGTCGGTCCGATTCTCGTGTCTCGTAGGGACTCGGGAATCAGGTCGTTACACAACCATATTTGGAATACAATCATTATGTGAAAGCAACCATATTGTATTAGTGCTTAGTTGTATTACAACTCTCTTCTTTTAACCAAAACGAACTTGTATTACAAGTTTTTGCATATGTTATAATTTTTTTTCTCATGAAATACAAGTTTATGTACTTCTATTTCAGTAAATGCTTATAATACAAGTTCGTTGCATGTATTACAAATTTATTTTCACTTATAATATAAGTTTTTACACTTCCATATATAGTAAATACTTGTAATACAATTTCATCACTTATTTTATAAATTAATTTTTTACTTGTAATATAAGTTTTTGCATGTATTGTAAGTGAGTTTTCCACTTATAATATGAGTTTTCGTAGTTTTATTGCAATAAATATTTGTAATATAAGTTTGTATTACAATCAATTTTGAATTATTGTAATACAAGTACAAGCATAGTTCCCTTTATGGATGTCATTAATTCTTTTGTCTCCACATTTTGAATTATCAGCTCATCCGACATCCTTATTTGATTTATATTTTTGAAAATCTTCATAAATGATGAATATTTCCCCATTACAAATTAAAAAGGCAAGTCATTATTGTTATGTAGTGTAAGACCACTATGCTACTTTTGGTCCATTTTTCAAGGAACTTTAGATTTTCATTGGATGAAGTACATTTGGTACATTGGATGAAGTACATTTGGTCTCTTGGATCTATTTTGAGCAAAGTGCACTCACCTCATATACAAAAATCAAGGTGCAATGATGGAATCTACATACTCTATGTGTAGGGAGCATGCTTAGTGTAATATTCCTGTCATGCCCACGAAGGTCTTAGAATCATATATGAAATTAAGTCCAACTTTAAAGAGCAAACCCTTTCATCTCATGCCCTTCTAAAAACTTAGCATTCGAATCATAGCTTACGCACAGGACAACCAATTAATGTCCGAGTGCAAAAATGAGATACGTAAACTTAAAAAACATCATATTCATGATGATTGGGAAATTCAGAGGATGCAGATGTAGGATGCAGGTGTAATTTTCGTGATAATTGGGAAATTCGAATAAGATGGAATGCGGACAGAATGGGGCCAAAAGTGCTCAAAGTGCTCTTTATTTGAAGCCCAAGGTCGAGAGCATAATTTGTATGCTCTGGATGGCTATCATACAAAATATTCACAAAAACGATAAAACAAAACAAAAGAATAAAAAATTAAAGAAAAGTAAAACAAATTAGAGGTAGTAGTGGCAATAGTAATATCACGCACACAGCTTTGGACGAGGAGTTCACCCTCGTAAGGTTAACTCCCCATCACATGCCATATAGACGAGAAGAGGCTTGCGAGGGAAGTAGTGGAACTACTGATGTGTCCGAGCATTTTGCAAGAGGCATGGGTAAATGGGCTTGCATGTGAACTAGGCCCATTTAGGGTCATGCAAAATGAAACTTAAAAGAAAATTAGACAAAGCCCATTATGGGCCTATGTATACAGAATTGGAAGCAAACTTCTTGGCTAAGAATCCTACTCCTAAAAGGATTTTAAAAATTTTAAAACTCCAATTTTTATTGTTTCAAAAAATTTACTAATCCTAAATAAAATTGGAGTCTGGCATCTATAAAAACACTTCGAGAGCTTAATGAAGAGGCATATCCTACTTTCAATTCTCTCTCCCTCTCCGTCTCCTCTTGGCAGGCGATCACCGGCACTTCGCTTGTTTTCCATCTCCATCCTCTCAACCTTCAATCTACTTCTTCATTTCTACCGTGATGTCGCCCAGCTCTCCATCCTTACTTTCCGTGTAAATAGGATTTTTAACTTGTTTGCATGTATTTGATTCCTATTTGTAGTTCTTCAATTAGTATGTTGCTCTTGAATATTATTTCATTAATAAAGTCTTCTATTCAGTTATTCTTTCATTTAGTAGTTCTTTGCTTGCTTATTTCATATGTAGTAATTAGTTGATGTTATTTATCTTTACATTTTCACTTAGTAATTAGATCTCCATTACGTTTTCACTCCCATTTTTATTCCATCACATCCATGCGTCCAAAAATTCTCACATTTGTACCATAAGTCTTTGCATGGTACTTTTAGTTTTTCTATTGAATTACACTTGTTGATTCCTTATAGAAAAAAATTAAAAAATCATCTCAATTTCCATCCTTACATTCTTATAGTTCATCCTTGTAGTTCCTTTAGAATTTTACTACTCAATGTCTGGAGTTTTATATTGCATGAAATTTTGTAGGGTGTTTACTTAATTTTAAATGTCCGGTAATTTTTTGAGAATTTTTAGATTTTTGTAAAAATATATTCATTCATAATTTACATTTAGATTCCTATTATGCAAATCAGTCTCTATTATTGGTTTAGTTGTCCTTCCTAATCTTAAAGTACCAAAAGAATATGAAAAATAAAAAATATCATAAATAAATTAATTTAGATGGTAATAAGCTATCAAGGTAAGTTCATTTTCTTGAGGATCAACTTAGACTCCTATTATATTTAAATTTTATTTATATTTTTGAGACTTTGAAATTATTAATGTTCGTAATTTCACGTAACAACAGCAAATTAAATATTTGCAAAAACCTGTGATCAATGTCCATCCGACTGATAAAGGAAGCTCCGGGGGAAAAAGTTACCTCAAATGCTGGAATGGAGGGTTATTCTACTACCTCGTCAGCCAGTTTTGTATAAATGTTTTTTTTTTACCAGACATTGGCCAGAGGGTATGTTTGCAAGATGGAATTCATCTCCATCTTCAATCAAAATCATTGGATTTAGGGTAGCAAGGAGAGTTTCCATCTTATTTACCAATGGATAAGCATTCTTCTCATAAGTGCGTTAACCCCAGTTGTCTTTGGAGTTGAAAGTTTACATGGTTTATTTGAATGTACAATTTTTGTTGTAAACTGGGATATGCAACCCCAGGCATAATGCTCTAAGGGGAGGGTATACCAAAAGGCCATCATGACAAAGGAAAGTACTATTTCCATCTCCTAGATTGGCCATTCTCATTTAGTTGAGGAAATGAGCATGTTTTAGCATTGTCGCCCAAGAAGAGAAGTATTTTTAATATGCTTCAACTTAACCAGTATAGGTAAACCTTTCTAATATCTGCCCCTAATTATTTATGTCAATAAATCAAGTTTGTTATCTAAACTTCTAATGATGGATTTGGTTAATAGCGTTTGTCCATTTAAGAGATCCAAAATCCCCACCTGTCATTTCCCTTGGGCCGACAATTTTTTTCCCAGCTAACCCATGAAGCTTGTGGCTTATTTTGGTCGGTACTCTTTCAAACGAAATCGTGCCTGATCTTGTCGATTGCCTTGATAATTCTCTTAGGCAGTTGGCGACAAAAAAGCACATAAGTAGCACAAGTGAAAGAGCCATTGGGTAAAGCAATTCTAGAAGGTAGCGTGAGTTTTTTTTTTTTTTAAGTAGTAGCTCCATTAACGGGAACCAGAAGATTAGAAAGAGAGTGCAACCGCAAAGGGAGAGAGAGAGAGAAGGTCAAATCGACGCTTCCTTACGTAGGAGGAAAAAGAAACACCCCCTAAGAAGAGGGGAACTGAAACACCCGCAGACTAGGGAACACCAATGTAGAGCACAAAGAAATAAGATCAAAAAAAGAAAAAACTAAAAAAAGAAGAAAGAAAGCACTCTTGTAATGTAACTTATATCCATCAAAGAAGAAAGCTCTACGCTACAAAAATAACAACAACGCCACCGAAGTCGAAGACCTCAACGATTAGATCTAATCCGCCTTAGCGAGAACTTGAATAAATTGCAGTCAAGATGAGTCAGCAAGAACTCGATCGTGTTAATCTTCAATTTCATGCATGATCCCAATAGATAAGCCACTGAGGTGAACTATGAGACCCGAGCATGAGTTGTCAGGCAATACTTCTTCCAACACACCAAACTACCATCAAAGGAATCTCACTTCGAACTAACCTCCCAACCATGAATAACAACACCTAGAGCATAGAAATGAACCTCAAAACCCTCCATCCCTCATTTATAAGGTCCCAATAAAGATATGATAGTAAATAATCTGAAAATGCAAGATACGGAGGTCGAGTTTCCATTTAAAAATCGACTATTAGACTGCAATCCAATGAGGGAAGAAGGAAGAAAACGCAAACTCCATGGTCCATCATTAACCAACTAAACTTGAAGACAACAACAAACTTCACACTGTACAGGAAACTTACGAGGAGTTAAAGTAGATAGAGAGAGTTGGCCATATATTCTTAAAGTTTTTTTTGTACTTCTATAACATAAAAAATCAATCATTAACTTGTAAAGGATTGGAGGTCAAAGGGAAACCTAGATAAATTATTGGAAAGGTATCATCATCACAATTCGAAATCATCTTTATGTCCTCATTTTCGTGGTCTTCCAAGCTGTTAGGGTAGAATAGGTTTTCTTTGTTAATTCACCCTTAGACCAAACAATGTGGAAGAAAATATTTAAAATAGCTTGGAAGTGAATGATGTTATTATTTTTGCTTCAAGAAAAGGTCGTCAATGAACTGGATGTTCATCATGCCAGGCAATGCATAAAATTCCCTTTATGACAGTATGGCTCCATTTAATTGAGGATTAAAATGATAGGCTAGGTGACCAGGCAAGAATAGGTGAATAGTGCATAAATAATTCTATGGTGTAAACATGGTATAAGAGAAATATCAACTCAATCTTTTACTTATAACATATAAACTCACCTATCACATTTAACCCCATTTCACTTTCCTAACAATCTAATATTAAATATAAAATAAATAAGCTACAACCTTCTCTCTATGTTTAAAGCACATCGATATACAACTTAAAATACATCAACCCATCTATTACATCTATCAACTACTATTTCACCACTTACACCACTACCTCAATAACTTACCCCTTATAAACTTTCATTAATGACCAAACACTAGCCTGCATTCGAATGCATCTTATAGATGTAATTCATGCACAATTTATCTCTTTTAATTTTAAGCAAGCGAACCTAAATGATGATCCGCTCAATTTAGTTGAAATCCTTAATAAATGCAGTCAAAATAACTCAATGCACTAGCCAATAAGCTTGTAGTGACAACTTAGCATACGTATCAAAAGCCTTATCCTCAAGTGCCTCCTAAAAAATTTTAAAGGAGGGACATGGGGCCCTGTGTATAAACAACTTGGGGCATGGGAGGAGAGAGATGAGAATTAGGGGCATGAGATGGAGTTGCCAACCCTGTCTAATCATATAATGTGTAGAAGTTGTTGTTGTGTGCGAAAATCGTTGTTTTAAAGTTTAGTGTTATAGTATGGTGACAAAAATCGTATATCATTTAAAATTTATAAAGTACTCGAAAATAAGGAATGAGTCCGAGGTCGTTCACAGGGAGTAAATTAGAATTTACAACACTAATCGCATTTAGAAATGATGAGTACAATCAATTAAACACAAGAGAGATATTCAATGAATAGAATTTACTCAAAATAATATTTAATAATAGTAAATGTGTCTCAAAAAATAATAGAATCAAAAGAATAAGAAAGAACTTTAAAAATAATAATTTAGATCACCAATTAATCTTCCACATTAAACACATATCTGAAGTGTCAATCAATTAAAATTTCCAATAATGATTAGAACCACTTATACAAATATCTATGTCAAATAAGCATCTCAATGTTTCAACAATAACCCAGATTAATCACAATTAAACATTAGACACAAGGATCGACACCTTAAAATAAGATATCACTACAAAAAAAAAATGTGACTATAATGATAAATAAATTATAATTTTAAATATGTCACCTCTGATCTACGTCAAAATATCACTGCTTTTCGCTTTTCCTTTTCTTTTTTTTTTTTTCCCCCTCCCCCTCCTCTTGATTTTTCACTCCTAAACCTAAACCCACACAACCCCTCCTCCAAACCCTCGCCGTCGTGCACTACAACCTCCAACCCCACCAACCCCTCGCCTGTGTCTCTCTTGCAATCGCCTCCACCATTGTGCACCCTCCCCTCTGAACTCGTCGCCGCCATCGCCTCCCCATCCTCCACTGTCCCTCATCTCTCCACTTGCGTGCGCCCACCTCTTCGTCGACTTGGAGGCTTCGACGTGATCTCATGGCATAAAAATCAGATGAATCAGGAGGTACCGGTACTCGAGATCACAGTGCTTTGGATCGAGGTAGGATTTGCAACGGACAGGGGATCGGGTAAGGATCTACATTTGTTATGCTTTTGATTTGGTGTTTCTTGATCCCTTCCTAGGGTTTGAATGACGCATTTCTCACTCCCCATTGCTCTGCCCCATTGCTACCTCACCAATCTAGCCCCATCGTCACCTCTAAGGTACTTCAGTTCTTAAGGTTTCTGTGTGTGTATGTGCGGTTCAGTTGTGGTGGTGCGTTGGCTGTTGTGGTGGTGCAAGGGTGGCTGTGATCGGGTGGTGCTGTCTTGGTTGAGGCCGTGGTTGCACTGGGGGTGTTCGACGAAATGGCTATGTGGGAGGGTTAAAGTCGTGGTAGTGCAGGTGAAGTGTTCGATGAAATGTCACAAGGGGGCTAATAGGTTTTTTTTTTTTTTTCACTTGCAAAAACATGTATTCATACCTTTCACCAAAGTATGTGCAGGAAACAAAACATACCCTCTATCTAAACTTTAATAGTTATAATGATTAGAAGTTGTTAAGTGAAAGAAGCAAAGGTTAAAAAGAAAAGAAAAAAAAAGAGCTGGATACTCTTCATCCACGTCAATGTACAGATCTTCAGAACGGATGGAATGCCTTTCTCGGTCTTGGCAAGCTCCTCAGGATCCAATCCCTCCAACTTGCCGAGTAGTAGTTATGGATATCTCTGAGACCTGTCGAGGTCCACACTGCCCAATGTGCCGCAATAATCATCTTCAAAGAGGGAGCTGGCCAACAACAAGCTTATAAAGTTTGAGAACACGCTAATCTCACATCAGCAAATCCTAAAATGGGCATTCAACAGATATCTCAGAGGAAACATATCCACTAAGCCACCAAGAAATGTGTTCTTCTAAGGTTCCATGCCAGAAAAATCGAACCTTGCATGCTTGCTGCAGCAGCAAAAATGTCCTTGGGATCAAACAAGTCACATATACCTACAAATCTTCTTATGTTCTACTAATGAGTGTTCTTCCAATTGAACTGCAAGTTGTTCACAATTCCCAGGCTAGAGTTAAGGAGCTTGTTGCCCATGTCCTGCTGCTGCTGTTGGCTTATTGTGAGGTCCTGTGCTATTGTATTTATTCCAACCCATCCATTGAAAATGCCATTGCTGGCCATTGTAGCTCTTATTGCAGATGCGGTGGGCGAAGCACCAATTCCTCCTATGCTTCCATAGCCCATGCTACTTATGTTGGATCTGTTGGTTATTCCATTTCCAATCAAGCAGTTCCCTCCATTAAAACCTGGCATCATCCCATTCACAATCATTACCTTGACATCATTTCCTAGTTGGGTCACACCATTCAACTGAGAGGACATCATCATCTCCTGGATAATTTGCTGTACGGAACTCTGTGAATCATTCATTTCGTTTGCCTATATAAATACATTTCTCGCATAGGAATGCACATAATATCCAAGGAAAAGTAAATTGAGCTCTGGTATTATGGAAATGTAGCCTGTTAAATCTTGGAGACTTCTAAGATTTGAGGGTAAGCACTTTTTTAGAGAAAAAAGGGATGAACGGAGGACTGCCCAGTTCTAGAGAGTTTCACAGTTACATGGTCTCATGTGTATGTCATGTATAAAGAGAACATTTTAATGTGAAGTAATGCAAATAGGTCAAAGTTTGTTATTGAAAGATTATGAAGAGCTAGCCATATACTCCTATAATGAAGTTGCTTTTGAAATAATTTATGTTTCTTGTCTGTATCTGCTTACAGTTAGTTCAGATTTCTTTAAGAAAAAAAAAACAGTTAGTTCAGATTAAAAGTATTTTTGCAGCTCAAATAGGCAACTAAAAGAATCAATGGTTTTTAATTGCAACATCACTGCTCTAAAAGTGGCGGTTGTAATTTTTCTTGTTTTGTTGGTTTTCTTTTCTTGGAAAATGCATCCTGAGGTCTAAATGCAAAAAGGAGGATCATAAGTGCATGTGTAGTAGAAATACCTATGTGTTACTCTTTATATAATGTCAAACCGCTGTATATTTGGATGATTTTGGGGTTGCTATTCTTTTTGCTTTTTGATAATGTATTCTTAATAACTTAAATCTACAGTGGTAATTTGGAGCTGTCCACCAAGTGTTTCCAGGATTTGATTCTAAAAGATCAAAATCATCCTGCTGCCTTTATCAATTATGCAGCTCTTCTATTGTCTAAATATGGATCAGTTGTTGCAGGTATGGCATGCAAATCTTTGCTTTTGTTATCTTCTCCCAAATCCATCATTGTTATTTTCCAATATTGTATGGCTTGATCTTTCCTGCTGAGCTATTCAAGGATTTCCACTTCATGTGGATTGACCTTCTCAAGCAATCTCTCTCTCTCTCTCTCTCTCTCTCTGAAATAAAACTAACGATGATGTTCTCAAAATGATTTTTGTTTTGGGAAAGTAGCAATACGATTTGTTTGCTTTTGCTTTTATGATCCAGTTGAGTGATTTAACTCTTTGCTGCACTTATGAACCCCATTATTTTGTTGGATGCTTCCAGGTCTTGGGGCGAATGCTGGTGAAGGAACATCACTGCAGGTGTTGGACTGCAAAACAATGCTTGATCTCAGTGGCAAAAACTGATCCTAAAGTTGGTTCTATATGGGTAAACCTGGCAAGTGCATGTGATTTGGACGATTATCAGGGTGCAAAAAAGTGCTTGGAACAGGTCTCAGTTTATCTCATTAAGAATGAACCTTTGAGGGGTTCCATTTTTTTTAAAAAATTGTTGAATGAGTGATATTAATTATTCTTTGCCACTTTAGCAAATAGCAAGTGCCTTGCTAGTCGTAGCATGCATCTTTCTCTTTGGAGTTCAAATATCAAAACTCGTGTTACGATATATTAGTTGATGTCAGAATATGGTTCTTTGGCTTTATTGACTTTTGAATTTACACCTTCGCACTAAAACTAGCTTTGAAGATCTCTGATAGATTCTCCTGGGGTTTTTGGTTGAAAAACTTATAGAAGACAGCTACCTACCATGAATCACATAAGCTCTAGAGCCATTGCCATCATGGAGATGAGGACAAGTGGAATTGGGAACCTTAAGTATGTTGAGTGGTGGAGTGTGCATTCTGGTGTGGCATGAGGGGATGGATTTTGAATGCGTATGACTAATCAAGAAGGGAGTGGCAATCTTTGCATTATTAGAACTGGTAAGGAAGTGTCTCAAGGAGAATTCATTCTACACTGCATTATTTGAACTAAAAGCAGTTAATGGCATTATTGCTTTCTCAGTGTGTTTACTCCAATTCCAGTTTTAGGGAAGGGATGATATTCAAGGAGATAGGTCGAGGGAAATGAGTTTTAGGCCATCCAATGCTTTCATGAATTCTTGTTTCCTTCAATTAAGGGGAAATTGGATGGAATGTCATTCATTTCTATTTAAGCACCCATCCCTCTGTCTTGTATTGTTGCTAGCCTTTCTCAATGGAACTAGCTATTTCCTAAAACCCTTTTCTCTCTCTCAAGTTCTCTATAGCATGGCTCGTTTATCCCTTCAATTTATTTTTTACTTGAAAATTTGGAATCAAAATATCCTTTATTGCAACGGTGATTTGTCTAATTTGTTTCCTCCTGCTAGTGAAAAGAGATATGTTTTTTTTCACTCATCTTGGTCATTGGCCAATGTCAATATCTTGAAAGCTGACCTGGTAAAATGATGCTCCATGACGTTAATCGAGAAGTGCATAGAAGGGTCTGGCTTATGAAAGCCTTGATGAACTCTGTTTGGTATCAATGAGAGTTCTACAAGTAGAGAGAGCGTACAACTGTGTTCCTTGACCACCTTTAGGAGCATGTTGATCAAATGATACATAAATAAGGGCTGGCCTACGGAAAGTATGCTCCCTTGATTATCTCGGTCTAGAATCAACAAGAGTTCTAAGAATGAAGAGAGTGTACAACTGGGGTCCCTGGCCACTTTCAGGTTGGAGATCTCCTACTTAAGCAATAAGTGATGATTCTCTCCCTCCAGTCTATGTGGTTCTATTGATGTCACTATTGATTGATTATTCTAATTATTCTTCAGATCTTTCCTTGGAGATGTACTGCATCATAACTTGTCAGTTACAAAAGCTTTTCTTACCTGATTCTTCCCCCTAGTTTGGCTTTTTACAGTGCCACCTGGCTCAAATGAAGATGTGGCTCTCTGATTTTTTAGAGCTCAAGTGAGATATGAACTAAAATATTTAGTTCCCTTTTATATAGCAAGGATACATGTCACTTAGAAGCTTCTCAAACTCTTGTTAGACATTTTTTGGCATTGCCTTCAACTGTTGCATGTTGTTTGACTGTGATCTTCTGACTCCCTTTTTTTTATTTTTTGTGATGTATTCCCTCCCACATCCTGTATGATTTGGATATCTTGGCATTTTTCCCTAGTTGCATTTGGTGTTGGTGGCATCTAAAACTCATGAACATGAACAACTCCAACAATTTCTGTGGCTTTTATTATCTGTCTCTTCACAAATGGACCTTGATGCATGAGTTTCTCATTAAGTCTAATTCCCATCATATATTTAGAATTTTTTATATGTTTTTCTTTCTTCTTTCTCCCCTAAATATGACCATTAAATATTTACCTTCATGTATGGCCCCATTTTCCTTGCTCGATAGCTTACAAACTTGGTGTGACATATGCCCTTTTCTCTAATGTAGACAAGCCTTTTACAACATATGATGTAATTAGGATGCTTCCATGTTAAATGGATGTTGTGCAAGAGGAAGAAGGGGAAAAACAAAAAGTTCTTGCATGTATGAGAGGCTTCAATGTTCTTGCGATTCCTATATGTATGATCTTTTGGTGCACCTTGCTAAGTTCTGAACTTTTCCAAGCAGCTAAACTAGACTCTCATAAAATGTCCACTCGATATGCTGTTGCACTACACCGGATTAAACATGCTAAGATGTATCAAAATCCTAGCAGACAACTTTCTTGGGCTACTAACAAGCATGGTTTTAAAAATCGCGCCTCGAGGCGAGGTAGGCCAATTTTGCTTCGAGGCTATAGCCTCAGCTACGGTCTGCGAGGCGTGCGCTTTAACTTGTCGAGGCATGGCTGAGGCGTTGAGGTGCTGAGGCGCTGGAGAGGCGTTGAGGTGCTGAGGCGCTGGAGAGGCGTTGCCTCGGCTGGACTCATCGCAGCTCCAACTCCAGCTCCTCATAGCTCCGTTGCCAGCACCAGCTTTGCCTGAAACCCTAGGTTGAGCTTCGGCGGAGCAGCTTGAGGAGAAGGTGCGATAGATTCTGAAGGATCAATCCTGAAACCCTAGTGTTATATATATATATATATATATTATATCAATTTTTTATGTTTTTTATCCAAAACTTGAGGCTTACGCCTCACCTCAATGAAGGCAAACCGCCTTAGATTGCCTCGCGTTTTTTAAAACCTTGCTAACAAGATGGGATCGATAATTAAAAAAGATCCCGTGGTAATTGATCTTCCCACAGCATGGGCCAGCTTGGCGATGGCACACAGGGCCCAACATGAAATTTCTGCAGCATTCAAGATCGAACAAAAAGATCTGACAGAGTCGAAAGAATGGGCTCTTTGTTCATTAAAGCAGGTAAATGGTTATCTTTTCTCATCATTAACATGATAGTGGATTGAGAATGTGGTTAAATTTTTGCCTGTTGGACTTGTGCTTCTTGCTTCAGACTTGGTGAGTGGCTTGCACAATGATCATGTAATGGTTCAGAAGTTGCAGTTGCTGAAATTTGTCCACGTGATAATACATAGTAGAATTATTAAGCATCTTCTAATGGAAGGTTTATATCCTTACTGAAATGATCTGTAGCAGAGGTGCCCTATTCTGGTAACAAGTGATCGTGGATAGAGGCATGTCTCCATTCTGTAAATCCAGGTTTAGGTTGTTGCAAATTGGAGATATAGGTTTCTTTATGGGAGTGTAACCATGTAAGATCATTGATGTTTTATTTTCTTGTTTTTTTTTCTTTTGTTCTTAGGCTGACGGTGGGTGGGTGGGTATTAATTAAAGCAATGTGTTGGGTGCTAAATAAGATGTTGCGTGCAGGGTGTAGGTCTTTCATTGTTCCTTTTCATCTCTTTTTTCTTTTATCTCTTCTCTTCTTTTTGGGTTGTGTGGGGAGAAGGAACCTTTGAAGTGTTATGAACAGTGAGTTGTGTCACTTTGTCTATGCAGCTTGTTTTACCACATCTGCATATTTTCACCCATTTATGCATGCTTCTATCTATATAATTTAGAGTGACTGTGAGCTCTTTCAGTTGGGTCTCCTTTTAAGTTTTCCCACCATGCCAAAGTTCCGTTATACATCATGTTCAAGTTATAGCATAAAGGCATCTCACAAAAAATTTTGTAAGAAATCCACCACCAGATTCCTTTCAGATGGGGTCCATGGGCCTTGCTGCTTGTAATCTTCTATTTGACATTTTATGCAATTACTTTCTTTTCATTATGGGATGGAATTTTTCATTTTTAGATGCATCTTCTATTGGTGTTGTCTGTGTATGTTATTGAAGGTTCTTGGGAGGAAATACATTCCTTTTCTCCAGCTGTTCCATTAGTGTGTTGCATCAGCTTACCATGATGTCTTATAACAGGTTCTGCCTTGAATTATCAGTTGCTTTGATTGTAGAGGTTGATAAAAGCAACATGGTCGATGTTCGTGGCTTGTTGTCACTAGCTGTCTCAATTCGAATGCCTAACTCTTAATTGTAGGCATGCGAGCATGGTTATTTTTGCATTTAACCTTTAGACTACTCATGCTTGATTGGTTACATCCTTGAATATTGATTTCTAGATATCATATCCTTTGGCATATATTAGGTCTCCCATTTCTTTTTATTGTAAATTAACTGTAGATATTCTTGATCACATGACTTCTGGCTAGTCCACCCATCGTGCATCGTGATGTCAAATCCTCAAACATTCTTCTGGATGAATCTATGAGTGCTAGAGTGTGTAAATCATACTCCCAGTAAAAAGTTCTCTTTTTTTTTCTACTTGAAGTATATATATGACACCATATCCAAGAGATAGAGGATGGCTTCCTCAAACATTCTTCTGGATGAATCTATGAGTGCTAGAGTGTGTAAACCATACTCCCAGTAAAAAGTTCTCTTTTTTTTTCCACTTGAAGTATATATATGACACCATATACAAGAGATAGAGGATGGCATTCTTGTTAACAAAATGTTAGTACTTGTACGGGTTGCTGGTTTTGGATTATCAAGGGAAGAAAAGGTTATTTCCCATGCATTGAATGTCAAGTGATGTTTACAGTTTTGGGGTGCTTCTCTTTGAATTGATTGCTGGGAGAAGTCCCCAACAAGGTCTGATGGAATATGTTGAGTTGGTAAGTTGTCTGGCCTTTTTACTTCTCCATTCTCGTGGATATCCTTTTTTGTCTGATTGCAATCTTTTCAGTTCCATGATCTAGGACCAAAATGAGCTGCCAATATCGATATGTTTCTTATGGTAGGAACCACAATGATTTTGAATATATCCATTTCCAGTTTAAATTGAATATGGTCAAATCCTCTAATGCTGCCGCACTGGCTCTGAAAAATAATCAATTAGCCTGCTGCCAGCGGAATGCACCATTTAGACATTAACATTCCCGAGTTTTATTCAGTAACATGGAACACTCGGGTACCTACATACTTGGAACATTCAGTAACAAAAAAAAAAATACAGGTAAGGCATTCAAGGTTGTATATATAAATAGATAAATGATTAACGTAAGGTTACACCATTGCTCTCTGGATGCAATGATGAAGCATCTAATTCTTGCTAGATTAATTCATTGTCACATAATAAGACATGAAATTGAGCTCAACTTTTCCTTATGCACTGCTCTCATAGATATGTATATGAACTGTGGATGTGAATCTGTTGCCTTATATCTATTCTGGAGCTCCTCTCATAGGGATTTGATTTCATGGAATGCTATGATTGCCAGCAAGGCTGGAAATGGGAAACCTGACGAAGCTCTCCAGCATCTTAGTTTAATGCAGTCTGAAATTAAATTGGTTGTTGCATGGTATTGTTCAAATGGGGTATAGCCCTGATTGAAGTTGGGTCTTGCATGATATTGAGGATGAGGAGAAAGATCAAAAGCTTTCAAGCCACAGTGAGAAGTTGGTAATTTCTTTTGGTCTCGATATCGGCTCTGGAGCTCCCATCATAGTAAAAGAGAACCTCAGGGTATGTGGAGATTGCCATGAGTTCTGCAAGCATGTCAGTAAATATGTTGGTTGAGAAATAATTCTACGAGACAATAGCTGCTTCCATCATTTTCCAGATGGCTTGTGCTCATGCCAAGACTACTGGTAACAGTTCCTCCTCCAGTTTTTTGTGGGATTACACTTTTTAAGTAGCTCTCCAATATATTGTTACAGTGGTCAAGCCTTTTCTCCATGTAAGGGGGATCCCATTAATTCTGTATTATTTTAAATTTGTTCCTTGTGCACTCATTGCTCTCTAATAGCCCCAGTGGACTTGTCCTCCAGAGTCTCAACATGACAGTCGGGAATGCATGCACGGTAGTTTCTGTTCCAGGTCATGTGTGTGGTGGGAACACACACTGGAACATACTCTAGGGTTCACAATATTAGGTAGACTAGACCATGTTTTCAACGAAGGCCTGTACTTGTTGCTTGACATAGCAGTAATCGAGCATAGTAAGTTAGCTTCTTGCAGGTGCCCATAGGCTCAGTGAATCTAGTAACATGTATGTTTTTTTGGGTAACAGAAATAGCACAGAAGTATTCTAGGTCTTTATTCAGACTTTTAAGGTAATTTATATTCTAAATTTTACAATAACATAGAAGGCATTTGATTTCTATTTGTTTGAGCTTCGGATTTCCTTAGTTGCATGGTTAGATGATAAAGATAGTGTGGACTTGCTCTCTACAAGTAATTGATCCATCAAACTAGCTGTCAAGAGAAACATGCTAGGTGGCAGTGACTGGTTCACAAATGACATTGGAAATATCAAAAGCATGGTTCGTGTTGCTTGTTTATTTTTTCTATTTTCTTGTAGTGCCTATATTTGTAAGTTTTTACTGCTTGTTTATTTGTCCTTGTAGCTTGTTTGATGTGTGGCTTTTTTACCACTTTTTAATAAAGTGCAGGTATATGGATATGCTTTGTTTTTTTTCGAGAAAATAAGGATATCCTTTGTTGTGACTTATTTGTCTTATTCTTTTGTTCTTTACTTGTTTTCCTTGAATATCTTTCCTTTTAAACTTACTTTCTTATTCAATTTCGCCTGAATGGCTTTTTTTATGTAGTGTGTGTTCTTTGACCGCTTTTTACAATGTAAAAATAGCTATAACTATGTAGTATAAAAATAGCTATAACTATGTAGTGCAAAAATAGCTATGTGGTTGTATGATAAAACAAGGAATGTGGCTCTACAATGTCCATGGATAACTATATGTTCTTTCCCAAAAGAATTGCTTTATATGATATGTGAAATGGTTCCATTTTATGATTTTATTGTAGTATAGTTTGTATTAATTTAGGTTCATGAAATATGAATAGCTCCCGTCGTCTAGTGGTAGAATAGTATCCTTCCAAGGTATAGATCTGGGTTTGATTCTCGGTCGGTGCGTTATTTCTTTGGTTCCAAGTTAAAGTCTTCATTTTTTAATCTGTGTTTCATGAATTTCTTTATTGCAAAACAAAATGGGAGGTTGTTCAAGGATGCAATCATGATGTGTAACAGAATTATAAATAATTACATGATGCTAATTTCTTTCATGTGTTTACGATAGTCATTTAACTTGTTTATGTACGTAAATTATATTATCAATTTTTTATAAGGCTATAACATGCATCATGTTTAATGATTTACAGTTGTGTATCACCTCAAGTTGATCGAGAATCTTTGCAAGCTGCTTAAGCTTCATAGTTGAGGTACTTGGAAATCAATGAACCATTGGAACAATTGAAAGAAAATCCAATGGGGGCTTACATTTTGATGAACTTTTATGATAGAAGCTACTTGTGCCTTCTAGCCTTAGGGTAGAATGTTGTCTATTAATTTACGAGTGTATAGAGCATGTTCGAAGGTTACTTGTGGTTCATGTCGTTTATAATGCTTGTAGATAATTTCATTTTAGAATTATATGAAAACATTATTCTATTGGATACGAATCTATAATTTATAAATAATTTAATTTGTTATTTTAAAATTTATATCTTGTATATTTTTCTTTAATCCTACATGAATAAAAGTAAACATTGTTATTAATAATGATGTAAGATATTGTAGGACCGTAAAATTGAATAGGATATGGTAGTCAAGATTATGGATTTAGTGACAAATTATCATGTTAGTATTATATTTTAAATAAAATTGGAGTTATTGCCTATAGTGATAGTTTCATTGACATTTTTCACCCTACACCAATGAATAAAATTGTCGCTGTTGCCAGTATCACCAAAATTGGATAGCCTTGGAAATACGACTATCACTATAGTTGTACATGCAACACTAACGGTTTTTACTGTCGGTATAAGTTACAGCGATGCCTCTTAAGACAACATCCCATTTAACTGTTGGAATAGTTCTTTCTACCTACAGTGACTATCATTTCGACTTATACTGACAGTTACTGACCATCGGTGTAGGTGTAGACTATTATTGTGCATGAAGCCTAAGCAGATCTGCAACACAGAGCCAAAGCACTAAGCTTTAGAGATATCAAGTGTATGCATGCATCTCGAGGGGCACAGTACAAAAATCAGCCTCTACTCCCCTCAGAATCTTCTCTCTTTAATGGGGTTTTCAGGCTAGGAATAGTAACGGGTAAACAAATCAACCCAGACCTCTGTGTGTGTGAATCATGGGCGAGGGTGCGTGCATGGGGGACCTCACGTCCTGTGCTCTTGAGGCAACGAAGCAATATCACAAAAGCGTTATATATGCTATCATGTACTTGCCAGCATCCGATGTGGGACTAATGTCCCCACTTTTCTTAACGCGCACCAGCAGTTAAAGCTGCTTAGAGTTGTTGCTTCGGTTTGGTGGCCTTTGCTCAATTGAAGTTGCAGGTTGCTTCGCAAGAAGATTCTGCAACGCATGTACATGGAAGTAGCGATTATGATGGCTGGAGGGTAACAATTGAAGGCGGAGGAAGTGAGTTCATCGGTGATACCTGAGATAGCAAAATACGAGCTTCAAGCCCAAGTTAGAAGGCTCCTGAGCGTTGTGAGGCGAGGAGGGTGATGGTGGTGATGGTGGAGTGTTTCGTGGTCGGATGTGGTTGGACGAAGTCGGAGATGATCGCGGGTTGTGGGTCTGGTCAACGGGGGTGTAGAGTGGATGAAGCTTTGAATTGAGAGAAGGCTTTTGGACTGTGGAAGGTGGGGAAGCTTTTGGTGGTGGTAGTTAGGCATATGGTGGTCGGCAGTGGTGTGGCGGCTTTGCCAGAGGCGTTGTCGTCGTTGGAGAAGACAGAGGGGGAGAGCGTGGATAAGCGGTCGAATCGAGAAGTAAAGGAGACGAGGATCTAGAGAGAGATGGGGAGAGGTTGAACCTATTCATGGATGAAGAGAGAGAGGATTTGGCACCGGCTTTAATTGGCTGGCGTTGGAGAAAGGGAATACTTTGGCAGACGAACGACGGTGAAGAAAGGGTTGGAGACGTCGGGCCTTTGGTTGGCCACCGGATGATGAGGAAGAGCATTACGCTTCCAATTTGACTCTTGGAGGTGCGGACGAGGGAGATTGAGAGGGTCGCTGGAGCGTAGGTTGGAGTCGGCTGGCGAAGAGAAGGCTTGTTTTGGCCTTAAACCTCGTTGAGAAGCCTAGGAGTTCGGGGATCATTTATAGAGCTTGAATCTATGCTCTAAAGTAAGAAAAGAGGCCATGAGAAATGTATTTGGAATAAAAAAATCCCACGGATTTTGTGAGTTTCACTTGAGTTTTAAGGTCCAAATTAGGATCCAAGATCCTGATCAGATGATTCCATGTAATGTGAATACTAATCCCACTAAATTTAGTGGGATTTGGTGTTGATTTGTTAGGGTTTTGGGCTTGGTCAAAGGGTTGAGTAGGTCAGTTGACCTATCAATGGTGGCAAGGACCAAATCGTGAAGGAGATGACAAAGTTGGGGATCCAT
Source organism: Thalassia testudinum (assembly GCA_037157565.1). NCBI lineage: Eukaryota > Viridiplantae > Streptophyta > Magnoliopsida > Alismatales > Hydrocharitaceae > Thalassia > Thalassia testudinum. The sequence goes on from JAZHRO010000014.1 coordinate 34,489,251, forward strand.
TTGCAATAAAATCGAAAGTTAGCGGTTTAAGTGAGAAATAGAGATTTTAGGGATTAAATTGCAAATTAGGTTAATATGGACTTTGATTGGGCTCAAATTTTGGTGTTAATCTAATTTGGACCCAAGGAATCTAATGGTTAAGTTGGATTTCAGTTTTGACCATGTTTGACTGTGTAATTTGCATAGAAGCCCAAATTAGGGTAAAATCTCATCTGAAGCTTTATTCTATGTCAAAATAAGTTCAGATGGTCAAACCAATCAAACCAAGGGTATCAAACCTCTCAAAATATTTTTTCTATAAATTTTAAGAGGTTTAGATGAATTTTATCCTAACTAGAACCTCTTTAATTTAAGAGGGTCTGAACTTAGGATTTTGGTGTGCTGTTTTGGTTCTCGGAATGCGTGAAATCTCGTTTCTATCTGTGTTGACCTAATTCTTGGTCGTTAATGCTCATTTGACTTTTAATTAACCCCTAAGTGACCGTATGGTTACTCTGCATTCATTATGTGATTTTAAAATTGTAGATTTAACCTTAGTTTACTGTTCTCTCCTCAAACAGATCTGAGTGGAATTATAGTCCTCAGGTAATTATTCAGAAGCATTTATCACTTGATTCTGACTATTTCAAGCTAATTATGGCTAATTATGGTGTTACCATCAGTTGTGCCAAGCACAGAGATGAGGTTACCAACCTTGTCTCCATATCCCCGTCTACCCCAAAATAGCTCCCCTCCACTCCCATCAGATTCAACTCCCCACTCTCTCGACCCCCCTCCACCATCACTACTTCCCTTCCACCCAACCCCCTCACCAAAATCCACAACACCCTCCCTCGTCAGCTCACCTCCCCCTCACCCAAGGGTAAGTCCCTCCTCAACACCCCCTCCCCCACCTCCCCTCCTTGACTCCTCCCAACTTGGTGTCTTCTTCATCGACTTTGCCCTCCTCAAGGCCCTCAACCTCCTCGATCACTGACAGAAGGCCCTCCGCCTCTTCTAATCTCCCCACATGCCTCACCTCCTCTGGCTCCCCATTTAGTCCCTCATCCACCACCATCTCCTTCATCACCCTCCCAAACATCCCAACCACCTCTCCATCCCCCTTCTCCGGCATGCACGTCACCACTCCCCTCTCCCTCTTCACCCTCTCCTCCTCTATCCTCATCACATTGCTCATCAGCACCACTAACCCATAACCCCCACCTCAAATTTCACTAGGTTCACGAGCACTACCTTCGTGCTCTTGTTAAAGACCACCCCCAAGAGGGAGAGCTCCACCTTGAGGACCCACAGAGCTATGCACTACCATAAGGTGAGGATGAAGAACCACATTAGTGTCCGATAGAGGCTCCATGGGAAGGTGGATGAGACATACAACTCTACGGTCCACCACAAAAATAGCACGTGGCAAAAGACAGGGAGGAATCGAAGGCAGTGGTGGAGGAAGCTCGAGATGTTGACTGACACATTGGTGGTGGCGGAAGATAGGCTCCATGAAGTGGTTGTAGATGCAGTGCAGCATGTGTTGGTGCTAGAGCACCGCGATCGTTTATTTTGATGATAACAAAACATGTGTCATTTAACATTTGCAGTTGGAGTCTTAGATTTTAGGTCAATTGCAAATGAAGACGTGGTTAGACGGAGTTCGAGCTCGCATCCATGGCAGATTGGAGGAGTTTGATGGAGAACAAAGAAACTTCGTGAGGAGCAATAGCTTGAAGATGGAAGGACAAGAAGAATATGATATATTTCTGTTTATCTTTTTCTATGTACTTTTGTCTTTATTTCCTTGCTCTTTTTGTTTCTTAAAATATCTGTTAAAGAGTCTCAAAGTACCCTAACAGTAGTCTTAGGAATACCTGCACAACCCTAAGATACTTAGGTTTTCTGTAGAGAATTTAGAAAATCAATATAGGGTTCAAACAACCTTTTTAGATGTCTAATCTGAAACTCAGACGTTTGATAATGACTTTTAAGATGTCTGACTGTTGACTTAGATGTCTGATTATATTTAGGCTGGACTTAGTTAATTTTGTCTGATGAAATTAGACGTCCAGACCTTAGTCAGACATCTTAGAAGACGTCTGATGATTTTGCCAGACGTTTAATTAGTGGATCGTTAGCTGCCTTAGTAAACACTGAAGGAAATGACCGTTAGCCTTGTATCAGACGTACGTATAGGACCCCAGATGTCTGATACATAATCGTTTTGCCTCGGTTGACTCAATCTTTTCTCAGAGATTTTTTAGCCATTGCACTCCCTTGGGAATTCATTTCCGCAGAAAAGTAGATTTCCAGACGTCCAGACATCATTCCAGACGTCCTGTATGTCGTCGGATGACAATTCACTAGAACCCTATTTAGATCTGATTCAAGTCAGAAAGAAAATCCGCCTAAAATCAGACGTCTGACTTTGTTCCCAGACGTCTTAAACTGGTTTTCCAGACGTCCGATGTCAGGATCAGACGTCTTATAACCCTGTTAGTGTAATGATTAATCTTGATTTCGGCCTGATTCTCTTAGAGGTTGTATCCAACGGCTATGGAAGCCTTCTAAGGCCTTCCAAAGTCTTCTTAGGGCTTCTATAAATAGAGGAGAACCTTTGCCACTCAAAAACACACCAAGACACACCCAAGCTACATACTTTCCACTCTTTGGTGTCTAAAAGATCATATAGAAGAAAGCTTTTGCTCTCCAAGCTTAGTTCTACACCTAGATAGCTTGATTCCTGTTGCGCACCCGCTCTCCCTTCGCGATTACGAGTGTTGAAGCGCTACCGCGTGGTTCATGCATCCGCGTCGTCGACGTACTTCTTGCAAAGGAAAGTATCCTAACTCCTATAGAAGCTTAGTTTAAGAATATCTTTGTTGGCTCTATAGGACTTCTTGTATTTTACTTTGCTTGTGTTGGGTATTCGCTTTGCAAATTTCCGTCTCCTTCGTGAGACAATCCTTCTCGTGAAGAGAAGGGGTTTGAGGTACGCTACCCTCGTATAAAGTAGTATGGTTGTAATTGGGGTTGAATCATACTCGTTTAAGTGATTCGTTTAGTGGATTTGATCAACTTGGTTGATCAGAAAATCCTAACTTGAGAGGGTTAGGTGGTGGTTTTCACCCGGGTTGGGTTTCCACCTAAAAATCATTGTGTACATTATGTGATTGTTATTTTATGAGATTGTTCTATTTATAATTCTGCATTATTTTTACGTTATGCTGATCTCACCCCCTCAAAGTAGGGAATTACAATTGATATCAGAGTAGGTCTTGCTGATCGGCGTTACACACCAGCAAGAGATCAGATGGAGGGAAGCACATCCGCTATCAGAATATCCGAGGGACAGTTCACCGTTCGACCACCTTACTTCGACGGAAATTACAGCTACTGGAAGCTGAGGATGAGGATGTGGCTTTAAGCCACGGACTTCGCTCTATGGGGACGTTGCGAAACCCCATACGAGATCCCGGAGCGACCTGACGCAGGATACTCGCAGCAGTAGATCCGGGAACTCTCACTCAATGCGAAAGCTATAGACGCATTATACTGTGCTTTGAGTTCAAAGGAGTTCAACAGAATCTCGCAATGCGTCACCGCATACGAGATCTGGCACACTCGAGGTAACTAACGAAGGTACCTCTTAGGTAAAGACATCTAAAATAAATTTACTTTCTCAAGAATTTAAATCTTTTTCTATGAAGTCTAACGAATCTTTAAGTGAGATGAACACTAGGTTCATTCTCATAATAAATAATTTGAAAGCTTTAGGGAAGACCTTCATCAAGGGGGAGCTTCAAGGAAAGCTACTCCGTTCCCTTGGACCAGAATGAGAGCAGGTCACCGCGATTGGGGAAGCAAATGAGGTGGAGGAGCTCAATATGGAGGATCTCTTAGGCAATCTAATGGCCTATGAGACAAAGCTGAATCTTTGGAAGGACACACCGGAACCAAGATCGAAGAAGACCATCGCATTCAGAGCAGCGTCAGATAGCAAGGTAAGTTCCGATGATGAAGACTTGAAAATTTTACTTAAGAAAATTTTCAAGTTTTGTAGGGAGTTAAAAAAAGAAAAGGAGAAGAAAAGCCCAAGACGTTGCTACTACTGCAACGAAAAAGGACATCTACAACCAGAATGCCCACTTCTGAAGAAGAAAAAAAAGAAGTTTAAGAAGGCGTTCCAAGCAACTTGGGACGACTCGAGCTCGGAGGAAGAGGAAGAAAAGTCTATGAAGGATGAAACCGCTTGCTTTGGTTTCATAGCTTTAGGAGAAAGCGACTCCAACAATGAGGTAAATTCTGATTTACAAAATGCTTTTAATGAGCTTTTTGAAGTTAGTAAATCACTTAAGATAGAAAATAAAAGTATTAAGAATCTTAATTTTCTTAAAACTGAAAATGAAAGATTAGAGATAAAACTCAAGGATCTAGAAGCTAATCCTAGGGAAAATAACTTATTAGAAAATAAAGATTTAATCAATGAAAATACTAAATTGATTAAGGAAAATGCACTCTAAAATTAGAATTTTCTGATTTAAAGATCAAGATAAATGTTATAGAAAAAGAAATCGCATAGGGAAAATTCTAACAAGTTAATCAACAAAGTAGAAAATTTGCATAGCCCTAAGGTTGAGAAAGGATCTCCGTCAAGGAGATCCGCTAACAAATTCGGATCCAAGCTCACCTGGATATCGAAAAAAGATTTGGAATCTTGTTTTGTAGGATTCAAGGGTGATTATAATACAAGAGAATGGACCTACAAGCTCGAGGTTGGTCAACTTGAGTTGGGAGAACCAAGGAGTAGACCAAGGAGAAGGACAAGAAGACCGACGAGACGACGAACAACCTAACTCATCACATGTCGACCGCCAGACTGGAGACCGACGTTGATACCTGAGCCTCCAAGCTACGGATGAGAGCCCCATCCATTGTGGCCTCCACCTCCTCCATTTGGGCCATTTTATTGGCCATGATAGGTGAGGTAAAATCCTTTTACCCTATCTTTGTTTATCATTAGCATATAGATAGGAGCTAAAAATTGAGCTATTTGTCAATCATTAAGGGGGAAATCTTGTTAAATTAGTATATTTCTTTTAGTAACGGGGAGAAAAATAATAGTTATCTTGTTACAAAAAGGGGGAGGACATTACTCTTAAAAGAAATTTAACCCATTTGTAGAACATATTTTAAGGGGAAGTTATAGGAAATTTATAATCAATTAAATCTTTTTGATAATGTCAAAAAGGGGGAGGATTTTTTTGCATTATTATTTATGATTTTGTCATCATAAAAAATGGGAGATTTTTGGTGCTAGAGTATTGCGATTGTTTTTTGATGATAACAAGGTATGTGTTATTGAACATTTGCACTTGGAGTCTTAGATTTCAGGTCAATTGCAAATGGAGATGTGGTTAGACAGCGTTCGAGTTCGCATCCATGGCGGATTGGAGGAGCTTGATGGAGAATAAAGGAACTTCGCGAGGAGCAATAGCTTGAAGATAGAAGGACAAGAAGAATATGATAGATTTCTGTTTATCTTTTTCTATGTACTTTTACTTTTATTTCCTTGCTCTTTTTGTTTCTTAGAATATCTGTTAAAGAGCCTCAAAGTACCCTAACAGTAGTCCTAGGAACACCTGCACAACTTTAGGATACTTAGGTTTTCTGTAAAGAATTTAGAAAACTAATATAGGGTTCAAACAGTCTTTTCAGACGTCTAATGTGAAACTCAGACGTCTGATAATAACTTTTAAGATGTCTGATTGTTGACTTAGACGTCTGATTATATTTAGGCTGGACTTAGTTCTGTCTGATGAAATTAGACGTCCAGACCTTAGTCCAGATGTCTTAGAAGACGTCTGATGATTTTGCCAGACATCCAATTAGTAGATCGTTGGCTGTCTTAGTAAGTACTGAAGGAAATAACCGTTAGCCTCGTATCAGACTTTCGTAGATGACCCCAGACGTCTGATACATGACCGTTTTGCCTCAGCTGACCCAAAATCTCTTCTCAGAGATTTTCTAGCTGTTGCACTCCCTTGGGAATCCATTTCCGCAGAAAAGTAGGTTTCCAGACGTCCAGACATCATTTCAGACTCCTGTATGTCGTTTGATGACAATTCACTAGAACCATGTTTAGATCTGATTCAAGTCAAGAAGGAAACACGCCTAAAATCAGATGTTTGAGTTTGTTCCCAGATATCTTAAATTGAATTTTTGGACGTCCGATGTTAAGATCAGACATCTTATAACATTGTCAGTGTAATGATTAATCCTGATTTCTACCTGATTTTCTTGGAGGTTGTACCCAACTGCTATGGAAGTCTTCAAAGGCCTTCCAAAGCCTTCCTAGGGTCTTTATAAATAAAGAACCTTTGCCACTCAAAAACACACCAAGACACACCCAAGCTACATACTTTCCACTCTTTGGTGTCTAAAAGAAGATCATATAGAAGAAAGCTCTGGCTCTCCAAGCTTAGTTCTACACCTAGAGAGCTTGATTCGTGTTGCGCACTCGCTCTCCCTCCGCGATTACGAGAGTGACGAAGCGCTATTGCGTGGTTCACGCATCAGCGTCGTCGACGCACTTCTTGCAAAGGGAAGTATCTCAACTCCTATAGAAACTTAGTTTAAGAATATCTTTGTTGCCTCTATAGGATTATTATATTTTACTTTTCTTGTGTTGGGTATTCGCTTTATGAATTCTCGTCTCTTTCGTGAGACCAAATCCTTCTCGTGAAGAGAAGGGGTTTGAGGTATACTATTGTATAAAGTAGCGTAGTTGTAATTGAGGCTTAATCACCCTCATTTAAGTGATTCGTTTAATGGATTTGATCAACTTGGTTGATTAGAAAATTCTAACTCGAGAGGGTTAGGTGGTGGTTTTCACAAGGGTTGGGTTTCTACATAAAAATCATTGTGTACAATGTGATTGTTTTTTTGTGAGATTGTTCTATTTATAATTCCGCATTATTTTTACATTACGCTGATCTCACCCCCTCCAAGTAGGGAATTACATCATGCTCTTGTGTTTCTTCATGTAGAAAGATGTGCTCCTTGGAGAGGTGCTGCGACTGCGGTTGTCTTGACATCGTGGTGGCTGAGCTCCTACATGCCTAGCAATGCACTCCAACCTAAGTAGCTGTTGACAAAGAGGCAGAACCTTGAGGTAGGGCTTGGTAAGTCGGTCCCACGCTATTGCCATGAGGTCGGCTTGGCAAGCTTGTCTCCCATCATCGTTCACATTTGTTTAGCATAAGATGAGATAGGATTACTCATGTCTAAGGGTGTACACAAGTATAGTAAGTTATTAACTAGTTAAAGCTTATGTTTGTCTCATACATGTATTATATGTCTTTCATATTCAATAACAAAAAATTTAAACTCATAAACAACTTGTATCTTATAAAAAGGTGAATAAAATAGGTAAAAATAAAAAAATTTTAAACAAAAAAAAGTAGAGATATGATTTAAAAGTAATGAAAAAAAATCAAGACATACTTAATATAAAAAAATTTAGGGATTTTTACATATATACCTCTGTAAACTTTCGATGAGATGTATATATCCTTATGTTCTTGATATTTACGTATATATCCTTATAAACTTGCTTCGTTAAGGTCGTATGCCCATGTTCCGTTAAATCGAATGGAAAATGTCAAAAGAAATATAAAAAATAGGAAAATTTATATTTTCTCCCTATTTTCCCCCTAAACCCTCACATCTCCTCCTCCCCCTTGCTCTCCTTTCTTATTTTCTTCTCCTCTGACCTTGGCGAATTTAATTCTAGACCTACATCCGCTGCCAGCAGCCCCATCGCATAGAACTCCACGGCGTCGCACGACCACCTCCTCTACAACAATCCCAAGGCCCATCGCGTACGCAGGGTACGATGGCATCACGTATGGCGGCATCGAGATGGTGTAGATGGCGAGCTTGTCGTAGGTGGCCGCACGGAGGTCGTAATAGGGGAGGTGGCGGCAGAGGCATTGGAGGAAGGGGAGGAGGTGTAAGGGTTTAGGGCAAAAATAGGAGGATGAAAATATAAATTTTCCTTTTTTTTTACATTTTTCATTTGGTTTAATAGAGTAGGGTCATACGGCTTCACTGGAGTAAGTTTATAGGGATATATATATAAATATCAAGAACATGGGGGTATATATGTCTTATCGAAAGTTTACAGGGATAATATATAAAAACTCGTAAAATTTAACAAAAATCAAATAATATATAAGTACATTCTTTACCACCATCTAAAATCACAAACTTACAAATAGAAATATTTAAAAGAAAAAAATTAAGGGAAAGTTGAGTGGTGGTGGCTAGTAGGGAGACAGTCATCGGGGGGAGAGGAGGGGCGAAAGTGGTGGTGGTGCTGATGGAGAGGGGTCGTCTAGTGGTGGTGGCTACTAGGGGAAGGGTCATTGGGGGAAGGGGGGTGCTGATGTTGAGGAAGAGGGGTTGTTCGGTAGTGGTGGCCCTAGGGGGATTCTACGGGGAAAAAGAGGTGAGGAGACAGGGTGCTTTGGTGGTGGTGGTATGATCTTTGCGGGGAATCAAAGAGGAGAGGTGGGTTGTCTTGCAATGGTGGTAGGGTCCTTGCAGGGAAGAAGAGAGGAGATGTGGTCATTTGATGGTGGTGGTTGGTGGGGGGGAGGGTTGTCGAGGGGAGAGGAGGGGGGAAGGGGAGCGGTGATGCTAAGGAAAAGGTGTCCTACGGGGAAGAGGAAGAGAGGAGAGGTGGGTTATTTGAAGAGTGCTAGGTGTTGTCGACTGCCATTGAAGAGAGGATTGCCTAGAGTTTGAAGCTGAGGAAAGGAGAAGGCATTGCCTAGAGTTGATGGAGGTGGAAGAAATGAGGGTCGATGAAACTGTGACTAAAGGAGCAAGGGTTACAATCAAGAATTTAGGAGGTAAGATAGATGAGGGATCGATGAGATCATAAGGGCAATAAGTGAGAAATTTTGGAGGAAGAGTAATGATGAGGTGAGAATTTGATGCAACTTGACACCCCTTGTTTGTCATTTATATACATAGTTGCATCTAGTTATGAGGTGAATCGATTAAATCTCAAAGTCAAACAAACTTATTTTTTAAAAGTTACAAGAATTCTAATCCAATCGCATTTATTATAACTCTTAAGCTAACCTGATACACCCCACTCATGTACCCTTTTCTTACGAGAGATTGTTAATGGAGGCAAAAACCTACGTATGGTCTCAAGTGCGGGATCCGACATGTCCATTTTTGTTATCAGGAACGCGGTTCGCTCAAAACAGTGGAAACCGCTGCTCGGCAATGAGACAGAGACGTCGTCGGATTTAGCCCTCAATTATCTTTTCTCTTTTTTAATACTCTCCAACCCACGCCCCAATTTATTTTGCTAAATTATCCGTGCCCCTTGACGTTGCAGACGGCATGTGCCGCAACGCACATTCCCACGGAATGCATGCACCGCACAATGCCGCCACGGGTTCACAGCACGCCCACCTTTGTCACCCATTTGCTTTAGGGGCTTATTTGATTGGTGAAATGCAGGAGGAATTAGGTGTGAATGCTGTCATTTGTTTTGATGCGGTTGAATTTATTTATTTCGTTGATTTATTTTATTTTTTTATTTTAATTTTATCACATAAAATTCATTTATTTCTTTTACCAAATATTTGAGAAGGAATAAATATTTCTAATTTTTTGATATAACAAGAAATACAACTAAATACTTAAGTAGAATAAAAATTCATAATTCCTCCCGTCCTTTTACATCCTTTTTTTTATCTATCTCAATTATTCCTCCAACCAAGTAACACATAAGGATCTGTTTGGTTGGAGGAATAATTTGGAGGGATAAAAAGGAGGAATTACGAAATTTTATTCCACCAGGATGTTTGATTGTGGACGTTGTCACGTCTAGGAATTAGGTTGGTTTATTCCATGTAAGGTGTTTGGTTGGTGGAATGAAAATGTGGAATTACCAAAGAAAGATAGTTGAAAAAGTGGTAGATGGATAATTTTGCCCTTGAGGTTAATGGAATATTTTTTTTTATTTTAGTTGATATTTTAAATGATGAAGTTAGTTGTATGCCTTGTGCCGTTAGTGGAAGTATATTGTTGGAGATAAATTTTGAATTCCTAGTTTTTGATAAAATGACATTGATGGATTTGTGCATCAACATCATATGAGTCGCTCCTTACAAACTCGTTAGTTATGTTATTTTATGATATGGAACTTAGTTTTACATAAATTTATCAACTTTATTATTGTTTGTTTAAATTGGAAAAATGAATTTGTATATCATTTGATAGACCTTCGCAAATGGTAATAAGTTACACTAACAGAAGACTGTAAAGTGAAGAAAGGAGGATAGAGAAAATATTGAATAGACTTGGTAAAATGAAAATTTTCATTGAATTAATGAATTGTACTATTACAATGTTTGGCTAAACAAGATCAAATCAATCATGTACATCACCACAGTAAATTTTAATTACATAACTTGCCAGGTTACAGATGCAGACTTAGCAATATAAGTGGTATACATCTTAACTTCTATTCCTAAGTACAATAGTTTGATTTTGATAGCCATTGAGATGCAATCGAAACTCCTCCACTTTGATCGTTGTTCGTCTCAAGCATCCAAGGCATAGATTCCGTTGAAAAATTGGAAAGAAACGTGAAGTCATCAAAGATAAGATTGAGATTCGTACATGTATGAGAACTTGCAATGGAACAATCAGGAAATTAATTAGCAAGTTATTATAGAGTACGTATAGTGCTTGTTATTACAAGATTTGTAATGACATGAGCTTTCATCATTGCAATGTTTCCTACATGAAAATGTTAGAATACATTCTTTGTAGTATAAAACCTATCAAATTAAGGATATACCTAGAGGGAGACAATTCAACTCAACAGCAATAGACATAAAAAAATAGTTAAGACCTCATAGGAAGCTATCAAGGCAGCAGTTGTGCTTGAAAAGTAGAAAACCAAACTGTTAAGGCAAACCAAATTGAACCAGCAATAACACAGCAAGAACCAACCCAGACAACCCAGTAAGAACCATCCCACTAACCCAGCAAGAACTAAAACTGTTGTTAGAACTTGATCAATCCTTCAAATGATACAAAGAACTTTGTCAATGCATCAGTTAAGCCACCATCCAGAAATTCATTTACCAGCAAAATGGAAAATTGATCCCAATGTTGATGAGGTCTTCAAGATACTAGCATCACTACAATTTTTGTCCAAAGTTGTAGCAAGCAAAATGACTCTCACTCATCTCCCATAGCTCCATATCCTCGTCCATCTTTTATTTAGTATTCATCAAGCAGCTTCCATCCAATCCTCCAGATTCTTTGTTCATCTAGAGTCGCTGCCTCGAAAAAGAAAATAGGAAAAAGGGAACATTCAAGTAATTTAGATATGTAGCCAATTGGCATGAAGTTGTATGTAAAGTACATGAAAAAGAAGTAAATATGAGAAATGCAAAATTAATTATTTCAATACATAGGTTATACGCATCTATGGCCAATACCAATCAAAACAAGATGTAGCCAACTGTTAGAAATGGATATGAACTGTAAAAGCAATATCAAAATAATTGAAGAGATGCGAAGGTTACTTTGAAATGCATCTGAAAGCATGCTTAGGAGGCCAAACTAATAGTAGATGTTGAATACATTAACTTAACAACGTATAAAAGCAAACTGAGATCAGTAGTTTGTACGATTATAGCATTTCTGAAATAACTAGTAGATAATATACCTGCCATCAACTCGTATGTAGAGTAAATGAAAAGAAAACAAGTAGAGAAACCAGAATATATGATTACAGTCCAGCTTCACAGATATGTCAAAGAACGGAAATAAAAGGAATCTAACTACTTGAGATGTTCATGAAATGTAGCAGGAAGATGGAAAGTAGATAGGGAATGTGAAACTTATTGTGAAATAGATCCATAATATGCAATGGAGGGCACACTAATAGCTGATGCTCCACGTATCAACTTTACCATGTTGACAAGCCAACAATGCATAGTTTGGTAGAGGTTTATACCATATCAGAAGTAAGCACCAACTATGATAGTTTCCATGAATTGGTATGAAAAGTAACTAAGAAGAAAAGGAAAGGAGAAAAATCATGCCAAACGATTACTGAACAGATGTTCTTCAACTATATCTCAGATAACAGTCAAAATATAATATATCCAACATCCTATAGTGGACATGACATCCAAAAATTCATATTACATAACAAATGTGGAAAGTTATTTTGAATTTTAAGTAAAAGCATAGAATGGAGTCGAAACCAATATCTGATACTCCAAATATCAACTTTACCACCTCGAAAAGGAAAGTATGCAATGTTTGTAGGTTTACACCACTTCTGAAAAAAGTAGCAAGTACTATAGTTGCCATGAAGTACTGTTAGGAATACATGAAAAGAAAACAACAAAAGAGAAACCAAGATAAACAATAAAAAATGTGGCAGTTATTGTGAAATAGAAGTTAAAGCATAGAATGTAGTACAAACTCACATCAGATAGTCGACAATGTTTCAATTGCAACATGTATAAAATAGAACTATGCAAATGTTATTGGGTTACATAAAATCAGAAATAAGTAAGAGATAATAGAAGTACAAAAACAAAACTTAAAGCTAATTAAAGACATAAATTTGAATACCTGAGGTAATAGAAAATGATTACCAACGGGAAAAGATTGATGAAGAAAACTATTAATAGACTTATTTTGTTATATCTTGTTAATTATATTCCAATTATAAAACACATGTATAGTTGTCTCACAAACCTGCAAATTGCAGAGAACAATTAATTACAATCGAAAGAAGGCGACATTGAGAACATGTCAATCTTTAATTTTACTATGATACACCACTAACTTATATGGAAGCGTTCAACGTTGAACTTCACTTCTAGAAGTGGTCATGGAGAGTGTGCATCTTAGTATTTGTTGTGGGTATGGTTCAGATTATTCCAAATTTAAAGGCCCACATATCATTGGATCGACACCTATTAGTTAAGATGGTGAAAGATTTTTCCTTTAATCTTGTGTTGCATAGGATTGCTGCATCCAGCCATCCATTTCATGCAAACACGAAAGCTTCAGTGATAAGTGAACCATTTCTTTCCCTTATAGTGTTACATGGGGTTACTGCATTGTAGCCATTCATGTCATGTAAACACTTCATTTAATTTGCCCTCAAATTTCCCATCAAAACAAATAATAAGATCACCCTCAAGTGTCGGATACTAATTAATGGAAGCATTCATCATCGCCATTGTGGACTAGGTGTACAGAACCTGCAATCAATTTGTTAGTACAGATATAAAAGAGAAATAATAATTAAACAACATACATAGTAATATCTAAATAGAAGCAACAACCTTACTACTAAATAATTTCGTAGCAGAAGATAAGCAAGTTCACTAGGAAGAGCGAACCTAGCAGTAGTAGCATCATTGAGTATTCAACATTTACTACATATTACAGTACGATTACTATTTGTTTATCAATGATAAAGACTCTGCGATATCATATGATAATATGGAGTACGTGAGAGAATAACTTCATTCCATCATTAAGTCCTCTATCAGACGATAGTGTGGGAATGGCCGGTTCTTCAGTTGAATAGCTTCCAAATCATTGACCTATGAAAGAAAGAGTTCAGTCATCTAAATTCATCATGTGTACACCTATTAAAGAAAAAGAACACTTAATTTCATATGCTCACCAAATCTCATGCTTTCGACATAGGAGGGAGTAATAAATGCCTTGCAACACACCACTCCCAACCCTCATTCTGTAAGACCCTATATGTGAGCAAGAATTATCATTTGAGAATTTTTCACCTACTTTTCACAGCAGACACGGGAAATGCATCTCTAGACTGGAGGTGGAAAGAATGAGCCACACGCTGCCATCCAAGCCGTGATGCTGTACCTCCATGCCAATCTCCAGAACTCTTCACTTCAAACATGCTCATAATGAGAATGCGGTCCATGTCATCGGATCAAGATGAAAAGCGACGTGGCATCCTACAGTTTCCGAGGATGAAAAACACAGCAGATTTCGACAAAGAACATAACACAACACTAAATATCATAATAACGTAAATAATAGCAGGACATGTTCTATAAAGATTACATGTTCAAACTATGATATAATGTACCGAACATAACATTAAAGTTCAACGATATATAAGAACTTAATTGCAGGTAGTCTACATCCTAAGATTATTGAAATGGTTGACCATTCCACTATACCGCTCTTCAACACTTTGAACTACTACCTCAACCTCTAGGTCTAATACCCTATCCTACAACTTAACATTTCGAGCATCAGATTCCTGCAATTCATGTTGGAGCCTTCGCAGCTTCTCATTCTTATAATCAAGAGCACTCTCCAACTATGCAACACGATCGATAAGCAAATCTACCTGTTTGTCATTGTCATCCTACCTCCTCATTTTTGATATTTTCCTCTCTAACTTCCCCACCAACCAGACAAGAAGGTGAGCTCTACTCATAGCTGCAAAAGTAGATTCATGTAGCTCTGTAGGAACCTTGTATCCACATCCTTGATGGGAGATTGAAATATAAAAAGACCGTTGATAACATATACAACTTTGGAAGGTAGAAGACATCATACTCACATCACTGCCACGTGGACAAAGATAGTATAACCTCTACAGGATTGTATCATCCTGACCATTGTCCTCAGACAGCATCATATTACATAGCTCATGGCACGTGCATCGTCTACCATGAAACCAAAATGGACCACATCGTGGTGCAACCTTCATTCCTGCATCGTGACCCCAAACTTTGTGCATAATTACTGTAACAAATGGTTGACGATATAATTGTTACATTAAACAGTACGTACATATCTAGACACAATTCATTAAGCAATAAAGTTTATTACAATGGCATATTAGATAAATAGTATGCTACAGTGTTTGATAGGGCTATTCAAGAGATGAAAGTGTCTCGTTGTAGTAAAGTCTCTAAATCGTTCTTCAACAAATATAATTTATTACTCAAATTTGAAGTCTGATGTCGAACACAGGGAGCAAGTGTTGCATTCATGTGCTAATCTTAATCAAAATATAAGTGAGCACAATAATTAAGCCAACAATGATTTGTAATGAATAATAATTACTCAAAATTGATCATCAATATATAACATCAGTATATGAAGAGTTTGACATAGCAAAAAAAATGAAAATGATCCCAAAAAGTGGTGATTTAAATCACATTTTAGATCTACATTTAAGCATGCATCTCTATTTAACTTTAACCATAGTACTTAAATAATGCACCAGTAATATAGATAATACTCAATCAGAGGATAAGTACTTAGATGCTAGAATGCAAAGGTACTATTCATCTTCTTCAACTCTTCTCTTCTTCTTTCAGAGCTTCCCTTCTCTCTTTCTTCCTTCTTTCAGCATGCACAGGCCCTCTCTCTTTATTCCCTTTGCAGCACAAGGAAACAATTCTCTTCTGCACCTAAGTGTCACATAGGGACACTTCTTCAGAGAGCAAAAACCCCCTTTCCTCGCGCTCTCTCTCTCTTTCCTACTTTCTCTCTCTCAAGATCCAGGCTTATCAGATTGTCGGGTATGCACGCACTCGAGTCCAGGGCTGCAAGCGTAGGTCGCAACCAATGAGTGTATAGGTTAGGTCGGGTCAAGTCGAGTGTGTGGGTGAGCGGGGACCTCACCCCCAGTATCTGAGGCGAAGAGACTTATTCACAAAAACAACTTAAGCTCTCTCAAGCACTCTTTTGCACCCGATGTGGGACTAAATTCCATAGGGCTTCTCCTCGCGCAGTTGCTGTGAAGATGCCTCCAATTGAGGTAGTTGCAGACGTTGGCGTCCCCAATCAAGGACCTGAGAAGGGTCCTGGGATTACTCTGCGTAGCCTAGGGATGTCACCTGGGGTGTGCATGACCTGGAGCTCGAAGAACAACGTCGGAGATACTCTACGGTGACGGAGAACGGCGAGAACCTGCGATCACGAATATGGGCTTGAAAGCCTCAGTCAGATGGCTCAAAAGCTTCGCCCAAGCACGGCGAAGATGGTGGTGACGGTTTTGTAGCGTGACGGTGCATATGGTGGTGTGTTGGAGTTGGAGGAGTGTGAAGGTGGGTGAGTTCGGTAGGATGGTAGATAGGTCGATAAGCCCAATAATGTTAAGGCTTTTGTTCTAGGGGCCACAATGGAGGTTTTGGCGGTGGTGGTGTGATGTTTGGTGGTGTGTGGTGGTGGCGCGGGCTCGCCGGAGATTTTGCCGGACTTGGAGAAGACGAAGGGGGAGAGTGTGAACGACGGTCAAAATTGGAATTTGAAGAGTGAAAAGGGAAGTAGAGGGGAAGAGGGATCGAGGGGATCTAATTAAGGGACGAAGAGGAAGGAGATCAGCGTCGGCTTTAATTGGCCGGTGCCGGAGGGGACAAATTATCCGTTGAGGATGGTGAGGAAGAAGGGGCAAGGGCACCTCTAAGTTGATCGTCGAGAGGCGGAGGAAGTCGGGGAGGAAGGAGAAACTCCCAATTTGGCCGTTGGGAGGCCATAGGACAACGGAGGAGGATGCTTGCCGGAGCTAAGGCTGAGGTGGCCGGAGAGGGAGTTTGAAGAGGGTTTTTGGGTCAAAACCTAGCTAAGGAGGTGAGGTTGTGCACGAGGAAGCTTTATAGAGCTTCAGGGCGAGCTCTAAATCAGGAAAGAGGGATTCCATGGCTTGGACTTGAAGGAAAGGAACCCATGATTCTCGTGCGTTCGCATGAGCAATCCATGGAGACTGACTCCAAATTGATTCCAGATTGTTTGCCTAAGTGTGAACATCAATCCCACCAATTTTGGTGGGATTTGATTGCCATTAGAGTAGGATTTGGGTTGGTCAAAGTTGCTTGGAGGTCAGGTTTTACCTTAATGGTAGAAGGGGTTTTTTTGCGAAGAAGAAGCTAGGGGGCTAATTGCAAAGAATTCAAAAGTTAGGGGCATGTGTGTGAGAGAAAAGAGTTAGACTAGACTAAAGTGCAAACTTGGTTAAGATGATCTTTGATTGGGTCCAAAATTTGGTACAAAGCTAATTTTGACCTAAGGAATCAGATGGTGAAGTTGGATTTAAGTTTTGACCAAGTTTGGCTAAATAAATTATGTAGAAACTCAAATTAGGGCAATTGTCTGTTTAAGACTCTGTTTCAGGTCAAAATGGGCTCCAGTGGTCAAATCAAAGGTACCAAACCTTAGTGAATATTTTTCTATAATTTCTAGAAGGTTTAGTTGAATTTTATCCTGATCAGAACCTCAGTTAATTAAACGAGTTTGTTTTTAGGATTTTAGATGTCATTTAATTCTCGTAATGTGTAAAAATCCATTTTTGTCTGCATGGACCCTCTTGTTAGACTTTAATGCACATTTGACCTTTAATAAACCTCTGAGAAAACCCACGGTTATTCTGCATTCATGATGTGATGGTAAAATTATGGTTTTAACCCTAGTTTCATGTTAAACTCTTAGAAAGGATGTGCAGTGAATTACGGTCCTTTGGTGGTTATGTAAGAGCATTTATTAATGGATTTTGACTAATTAAAGCTAGATATGCTGCTGATGATGTTATCATCATACAGGAGCGAAATAGAAGGTAGAACATAAACTGCCACAATAGAAGTGCAATCAGTATTGTTTCCCTAACGCCTTCTGTGTCGTATACTGTTGTAGTCCGCCCATAAAGGCCTTGCTATATGATCGTGCAGCACCTCGCCTGCCCTTACATCAGAGTCATCTACCTCACTGTCAACATCATCATTATCATCATTGTCGTCCTCGTTCGATAGTCTCCGATGAAAGTCTGGATCGTTAGGATCATGACGATGTAGGAAGTTGTGAATGATACAAGCCACCATGACCAAGCGTCGTTGCACCTTAATGCTATAGAATGGTCGATCTAGTAATCGAAATTTGACTTTTAAAGCACAAAATGTCTGCTCAACAATGATACGAAGTTGGGCATGACGGTGATTGTATATCTCCTTCTCGGTATGGTATACTCTCCCCCTGTATTCATTCAAGTGGTATGACAAACCACGGTATGGAGCTAGAAATCGATCTGTATTTGCAAACCCAAATCAACCAAATATCTTTTCCCTTGTGGGACATGAAACTTTTCAAACTCTAATGCCGAGTTTAATATATGCATATCAGCTGCTGAACCTTCAAATCCGCTGACAACATAAATGAATTCCATGTTGAAGTCAACGGCTGTGAGGACATTTTGACTTGTCCAGCCTTTCTGGCAACGATATCTCCCGACCTGCTCTATCGGAACAGTCGCACGGACATGAAATCCATCAATTTCTCCAATACAGTCCTTCAAGGAGAGTGCTAACAACATACTATGTCAATGTCGGTTTATACGTGGGAAGGATATTCCGATTTGAGATATTAATTTCAATTAAGAAGTTTACCTTAAAATAAGGATAATACTTCAAGTTATCCCTTATGGTGCTATGAACGGGTGCATCAGGATCGAGAACGCATATGAGAAGCTTCCTCAACTTAAGAATTTGTCTAAGCACATGATTGACATACCTACTAATCATCTCCCCCGAGTGTTGCAATCGCTCCATCAAGTGGCAATTGGAATCACCGTACACCAACACTGACATGAAAATTCCCAACTGTTCCTCCACCGTGGTGTTCTTGGTATCCCTCATATTTGTTCTGCTTCTTAGAAGTTAACAAATGACATGAACGGTCCAAGTGCATCCGAAACTCAGCATGGCACTTGTTGTAATGACTAGATAGCATCTGGTGCACCCATAAGTGGTCCGACATGGATGCAGTATTTTGTTGTATTCATTGATGAACTGTAAGTTGAGCCATAACTAGGAGAGGCACGAACATCTCAACTATTTGGAGGTTTTCAACTTCCTCTGTACTACAATGATCTGATTCAAAGCTCGTACTTGCACTGCTTGAGCTACTAGTAATCTCATATTTGGAATACTCTGAGGAAGACATCCCTGAAAGTATAACTCATAATTTGAAGTATCTAAACCGTACTGTTCACTTATTGAAAATCGTTAAGAACATGAGTAAAATTATTTCACTAAACGGCAAAATGTATAATATATGATTGTAATGAAGTAGACAAATGGATAACGAAATAGGAAACGTGATCACAAGGAATGCGATCGATAATGTTCCAAATTATTACATGCCAAAGGGTTCCAAAAGTGAACAACATAATAAACTACGAAGCTAAAGAACAGAAACATGTCATGCAAGTCCTACTTTAGTACGAACTCCAAATAATTGATGAAGGCATCTGGGATGCCAATAATATTCCTGAAAATTGCATGATTTCTACTCCGTGCAAAATATTGTGCAAGTCTCACTGTATTTGCACCAGAAAGGTTTGGTATTCGCTCGGTAACCATTGCCAGACATTGAGCAATCTCATCAGAGGTATCCATCTTTTTCGCCTGAGACTGAGACTGATGGGAATACCATCATGAGCCCTAATTAGGTCATTTTAACCCAATGAAGAGAATAAATGCTCCTACATAACCACCTGATGGTCAACTCATTGCATAATCTTTCTGAGAGAAACACAAGAAATTAGGGTTAAAACTGTAATTTTACCAATGCAGTACAACCATGGGTTTTCTCAAGGGCTAAACAAAGGTCAAATGGTCTTAATAAGATAACAAGTGAGTTGGATTTGACAGAAAAGGGTTAGTGTGAGATCTGAGAATTAAATAATTTTTGAAACCCTAAAAATAGATCCACTTAATTAACCAAGGTTTTGATTAGGATAAAATTCACCTAAATCCTCTAAAAATCATAGAAAAATATTATCTAGGGTTTAGTAGCTTCAATTTGGCCATTAGAATCCATCTTGACCTATAATTGAGTCTCAGACAGATATTTACCCTAATTTAGATTTTTGTATAAATTACCCAACTAAACGTGGTCAAAACCAAAATCCAACTTCACCATTGGATTCTTTGGATCTAAATTAGGTTTGTACCAAAATTTGGACCAAAGGGAAACTCATCTTGACGTAGTTTACAAAAGGGTCTTGTCTAATTACATTTCTACCCCTAACTTTCAAAAAACCTTGCAAATAGCTCCCTAACTTCTTAGTCATCTTCACAAATAGGTCCCTCCACCATTATCGTGGAGGAATCCTACTCCGGCGACCTTTGAAAGGAGGTTTCTCAATGATTGCTTAGAAAATCTCCTCCAAAATTGGAAGGGAGATTCTCTGAGAAATTCCCTCCAATACGAACCCGTCCATAAGCCCTGATTCTTTCCCAATCTCTCATGCGAACGCATGAGAGATTTGGGTCTCTTGAAGTTTCCATCTCCGGCGAAGCATTCCTTGCTTGGAAGCTTGGCTTCCAAGCACAAAACCTCCTCAGAGACCTATTTAAAGACTCACCAGGGTCCAACGAACTTCTCAGCTTGAAATTGGGTCGGTTTCCCCCTATTCTTCTCTCCCCTCCGGCCACAACCCTCTGCAAGCTCCGACGGTCTTTTCCTCACTCTCTTGTCGCCCAACCACAATACCATTGGCAAGGTTATCTCCCTCTCCATCCTCTACGTTGAGTAATACCGGTCGACGTCATCCCTATCCCATCTTCGTTGCCGCCTCACCTACGAAGTTTTCATCTTCCCCACGTCCGGCAAGCATATCAGCGTGAAATTTCATTCCCTTTCATCCCTTAGAAGTAGGTTTTTAAGTCCCCTCTCTCTCACAGTTTCTTTCCCTCTCTTTAGTTCCCAAAATCGCCCACCAACGCGACTAACCACCGTCACCTCCTCGATCTCCAGCGACTCCTCCGGCGAGGTGCCCTCGTCGCTACGCACCTCCATCCACCTCGCCGACCACCCTACAACCTTCGCCTCACCTCCCTGATCCCTTCCCCTCACTCCAGTCACTCCATTGATCACCCAAACACCTCATTGAACACACCCACTAACACGCACACAGTATGCCCTAGGCACACCATCATAACCACCCTCGTTCCACGCCATGGCTACTGCCACATTCGTCGTGCCACAGCGACCTTGCTGGGCGTTCTGATGCGGCCATTAGGCCCCTGTTCTTGATTTCAGGTAGTAGGTTGATGGCCGCCATTGCTGCCAATCTTGAAGCTTGCTTGCTACGATCCTAGGTGCAACTGTCCCAGGAGCTACCTCCAGGCTGCGTGGAATAAGAGCTCGCACGCATCCAAGTCTTCACGCAGAGGCTTTAGCAGTTGCAGCCCCTTCAATTCAGCCACACACCCTGCTGCAGTGGTGCGTGAGAGGAAGGTGGGACATTTAGTCCCACCTCGGAAACGGAAGGGTGCTTTCATGTGCATAAATTGATTTTATGGCAGAGGTTGTTCACCTCCAACACTGAGGGTGAGGTCCTCCTCCCCCATTTCACCGGACTCGTCTGTGACATAACCCGCCGACCTGGTCGACCCGACTACCCGACCTGATTTCACTCCTCGCTCACCACACATGCTGTGAGCCTGGATCCTGGTCTGCGATAAGTCCGATTACTCGACCGGTTAAGGCTCTGGGAGAGTGAGATTGAAATAGAAAGAGAGAAAGAGAGAAGAGAGCTGCGCGGGGTTAGGGGTGTTTTTGCTCTGAGAGGATTGGCTCCAACACTTAGCCAATTTAGAGGAAGAAGAGAAGAAGAGAAAGAGAAGGACCTCAGAAGAAGGACATCAAAGGAAGAGAAGGCTAAAGACAGAGAAAGAAGAAGGAAGCCAAGGTAGAAGGAAGAAGAAGAGGAGGACCACAGGGATTATGGCAGAAGAAAGGAGAAGAAAGCCTAAGGAAGAGAAGAATAAGAAGAAAGAGAAATTAAAAGAAGAAAAGAAGATGAGAAGGCTGAAGGCAGAAGAAGAAGAAAGATAACATCAGAAAAATCAGAAGAAGAAAAGAAGGATATTGTAGCAAAGCATTTGTGACGTCTGGTTGCAAAATCAGACGTCTGAATTTATATTTCCTTCTTTAGTCAATTTGAGTAGCTATAATTTTGTCTACAACTCTTTTTACTCTTCATATACTCATGCTCTACATTCCAAATTAGTTTTTGAGTAATAGTTTGTGTTCAAATTGCATTAATTTCTATGTTTAGTGTGTGAATTCCATTTGCTCCCTATGTTCGACTTTGAAATCTTTTCGAGTAATAAAATTATTTTTATTTTGAATGCTATTTCAGCTGTACTACAGCGTTACACTTTTTAAACCCCGATTTAGTGCGATAAATATTTTGGCACTGTTGCCGGGGAGCAACGTGCAATTCACCACTATTCTTTGCATTATTTGATTATATTTGAGCACTAACTTGCCATATTTGCTTTATTGTGATTTTGTGAGGTACTTCACAAAAAGATCTTCCCTATTCTTCTCCAGGGCAGGTAACTTCTCTATTCTTCCCTAATCAACCTCCTAATCTTGGGAAGACAAAAAGGAAACAATCGATTAGGAATCACCTGCTTTATTTCTTTATAGTAATTATCATTTAAAAGGCAAGTTTCCTGATTTACGAATTTTTTTTCAAATTCCATTGAAGTTGAAGCGATTTTGTTAGAGATCTTACCCCAAGTTTCCTATGCCTATTACGACAATGCTTAATTTATAATCTTCTTGGACTATGCACTTCTTATTTGAAGTTTGAGGAGAACATTTTTGAAGATTAAAGCAAACTTGGAAATGAAGTCAATTAGGGTTTCTACATTCGGATTTTGGAGTGCTAATTCACACTTGCCTGCATAAAAGGAAAGAAACCCACCCACATTTGTGTACTACTCAAGCCCTTGATTGAAAAGATCTAATCAAGAAAAATCCTAAAAATAGGCTCCAAGCTCACTTGAACCCTAAAATCCTTGGACCTAATAACCTGAGAGTCAAATCAGGGTGATTTGTAGGTCTTGACATAGAAGTTCATTCTGCCATCTTTAGGGCAGGTTAGGTAAAGTTGGACTACATTGTAGGCTAACTAACCTCCAAATTAGGTCACAAGTCAAATCAACTGCTAATTCAAGTGAAAACAAAGGCACAAATTAGGACATAAAATTGGTAAACTTAAGAGGTCAAGTTATCCATTCTGGTCTATCTGGATCCTTAGTGACAAGGAAGGTCAGGTGGAGGAAACCCTGTAACCTGTGGGGTGCTTTATGGTGTAGGGGTCTTTGCAGGACTCTCCCTTTCTGGTTGCCCAGGTAATTCTCAGGTGGACGATTTTTTGATCAAGGGGTATCATCCGTCCCAAACCTCTATAGTCATCTAAAAATCTTTGGGTGCCTTGATTGGGTCAAAATTACATCCAGTCCCTCACCTCTTCTATTTAGAGCACACACACATTTTCTTGGGAATCTCTTTCAGATCTAATCAATTTCGATCCAAACTTGAATTTTTTATTCTACATCTTGATTCCACCATTTGATTAAAAAATGCAGCCTGGCTACTTAGGAAAATCGTTAAAGAAACCTACATCACAAAGATCCATGAAAGATAGAATGGTTGAGGATGCTCTTAGATTTTATGAGATTGATTACAAAATCTCAAAATTAGTAGAAGACATTCAGGTTAATATATCAACAACAACAACCTTCATCATAAACTATGCCCAATTATTATTAACAGAAGCGACAAAGGGATCAACCCGGGACATTCTCATAACAGGATACATCGAGATAGAAAAATTGCATAACTTTGAATATCTCCAATGCATGACACATTCTACACTTTGGGAAAAACACCAAGATGATCTTGAAAAACAGAATGAGATGATGAAATTATTGAAACAAGTTATCGATCAAAAATACTCGTACATGCCCTAAATAGTTAATGAAACATCTTGGAGTAATAGTAAGGATCAACATGATTTCCCAAGTCCCGGGTTTGAGATACAAGGTTGTTGTGGATTCCCAACCCAGACGAAATATAATATGCCTAATCTTAAAATAGGTTGGGTGATCCCAATTGCAGGAGAACACGATTTTGAGCCAGCCCTAGAAAACTAAAACCCTTGTTCACCAAGCATAGAATTCCTAGACTTTTGTAACAATGAGATTGAATTAGAACCTTTCGAGGGTGTAAATCCTGCCCCTTATTCTGATAAGGTGACCCATGAAGGCAATTCTAACCTAGATTCTAGTAATTCAACCCACATCTTAGCATAGAATCTAGATCTGAATCTTATTGGGATGAGTACAAGGCCCCGTATGACGACAATCAAAGTTTGAATTTGGATTATGATTCTAGGCCTTTATTTGATGAATGTATCGCTCCAATATCCTCAGAGATACAGATTGATTTTTTGGAAGTCACGTCAATCTACGATACAAAAACTGAGGAGTTGGAAGGGTGGGGTTTTGATTGGGTCTTCCCTACAAACCAAACACCCAAGCCCAGAACCAATAGGGACACCTTTTTAAGCTCGAAATCTACAAATAGGCTAGCCCCAACTCAAGCTGCTGAGTCAACATCTTGTGATTTACTCTGTGGTGGAACCTCTGATCTCGAATCAAAATTCAAAACTTGATCTCACAATTTCTCCGACGATTTCGAATCTTGCCATGATTTCAGAGAACCACTGTTTGCTGACGACTACGAGCCAATCTACGACCTCGGCTCACATGATCCATTCTTCGACTCTGACTTTGAGATCCCTAATCCCGAGATCACTGATTTAAATTCAAGTTCCATTGAGATGGAATCATTTCTTTTTGATACTCAGGAATCAAAAACAAAAAGTGTCGAGAGTGACTGCAATCCAGAATTCGAATCTTTTCTTGACTCCGATTTTCTTCATCCTATACACTCTTTAGGCATTTACCTTTGAGTTTGCTGGCTACTATGAGGACTCTCTAAATGAACCTACCTTTGAACCTTTACTAGAAGAGTCCTGGTGACGGGTTTTTTGATCATCACCAAGTTTGATTTAGATTTTATTACTCGAATATTTAAAAAATTCTCAAAGGTCGAACTCAGGGAGCAAGTTTGATTTTAGAAGCATAAAAATCCATAATTTACAATAATGTACTGTTTTACAAAAAAAAATTAGAGAGAAAGGAATTAAAATGTTTCTTCTCTTTTCTTTTCTTCTCTCTTTCTTCTTTGTCCTTTCTCTTCTTCTTTCAGTCTTCAGATGTCTGATTCTATGAATCAGACGCCTTAAATAGTGTTCTGCTACAGTGCACACCTTCTTCTTTCTTCCTTTGTCTACTGCTGCTCTTCCTCTTTTCCTTGGCTTTTTCTTCTTCTTTTCTCTTCGGCTGCAGCTCCCTCCTTTGGCTTCAGCTCTTCTTCTACTTTAGCTCCTGCCCTTTCTTTTTCTTCCTTTCCTTTCTTCTTCTTCTTCTTCTTCAGCTTTTCCTGCTTGATCTTCTTGGCTTCTTCTTCAGTTTGCTTCTCCTCTTCCTCTTCTTCTGCTTCTGCTCCTTGGTGCGGCTAAGTCTTTAGCTGCTTCCTCTTCCTTTTTCCTTCTGTGCTACACCGCTTCTTCTTCCTCCTTCTTCAGCTTCCCTGCACGGGCATGGTTAGGCAAAAACCTACCCCTACCCTCCCCGCGTCTCTCTCTCTCTATTTCACTCTCGAGTTCGCTCTCCCAGAGCTTGCTCAGGTATACGGGTCGTGTTAACGTGCTCGGGATCAGGCCCACCGGCGTGCAGTGGTGGACGAGGTGTGCACGGGTATCGGGTCAGGCAGCTAGATCTGTGGAGTGAGCGCGGATGAGGCGGTGAATAGGTGAGGGGACCTCACCCAGGGTGACTGAGGCGATAAGCCTTAGTCACTTTTACAATTTATATGTCTGCACCTGCTCAAAGACTTACGAGGTGGGACTAAACATCCCACCTCGTCGCGTGCCTGGCAGCAGAGAGCGTAGGCGATTGCAGCGACAGCTAAGGCCTTCGAGGCCAATTAACTGCCTGAAGTTGTGTGCGGACGTATTCCGCACAACCTGGGCTTGTATCCTGGAGCTGGAAAGGCCTGGAGTTGCTTGCGAGCTTGCTCCAAGCTCGGCGTCAATGGCGGCTTAGGCTCGGGACTTGAAACCACGAATACGGCCTTGTGGCTCTATCAGAATGCTCTGCGAGCTTCGCCAGAGCACGGCGAAGATGACTCGGGGGTCATCTTCGCGTGAAGATGCCTGTGTGCGTGCAGGTGGGTGTGTTCGGGGAAGGGTTTCAGTGGGTGGCACGGTCAGTGGAGGGTCGCAAGATGATCAGTGGGTGGAGGTGATGCTTCTGAGGGGTCTGGCGAGGTGGATGGGCGTGGGGAGGTGACGGAGACACCTCGCCGGTGGTCTGCCGGAGGTGGAGGAGATGGGGATGGTCTGCAGTTGTCGAGGGGTAGAGATAACAAATTGGCAGAGGGGAAATAAAGAGAAGGGTAAGAGGAACTTAACTACGAGTCCAGAGTGAAGGGGGGCTGTGGAGGTGGCGAGCAGCCGGTGTTGCCGTCGCCGAAGATGAAGGTGCCAGGGGGAGAGAATGGCGACGAGGAAGAGGGGCTGGAGGGTGCCTGCTGGTACAGCGCAGCGCAGCAGAGGATGGCGGAGTTAACCCTGCCACTGGTACGGTGGCAGGGCGATGAAAGAGGAGAGGAAGAGTCGTCAAAAGCTCTGGCAGTTGGCTGGAGTTGGTGGGAGACGAATAGGAGGGGGGGTCTCAGGCCAAATGAAGCTTGATGGATGCGGCGAGGTGTGCCGCTCCTTAAATAGGCGAGGGTTGGTCGGGAGGTGCGTGAGAGCGGCGAAAAAAGTCTTGCCGGAGGTATGGCAGATGGAGACTCATACCTCTTGCGCGTTCGCACGAGAGGTATGACGATCAACAGGGCATGGGGGCCGACCCATGTGGTAGGGGCTCTGTAGGAGCTCCCCTTTCAAATCTGAGGCTGGCTCCCCATGCATGCGTGGCTCCATCCTCCGCGCAAAGTCGCCGGAGGTATGAATTGCGCAGCGGGTGGTAGAAGGATCTGATTGAAGAAAATGACGAGAAAGTTAGGGGGCATTTGTAAGAATTTCAAAAAGTTGAGGGTCTGAAAGTAATTTTGAGGACTAAATTGCAAAGTGGGTCAAGACGACCTTTCCTTAGGTCCAAATTTTGGTATCAACCTAGTTTAGACCTAAGAAATCCAATGGTGAAGTTAGATTTTAGGTTTAACCACGTTTGACTAGACATTTTGCATAAAAATCCATATTAGGTCAAAAATTGGGTAAGGTCCTCAATCTAGGTCAAAATAGGTTCCAACGGTCAAATTGAAGGTTCTAAACCCTAGAGGATATCTTTCCATGAATTTTAGAGGGTTTAGTTGATTTTTATCTTGCCTGGAACCTTATGAATTAAAGTGGATTTGTTTTAGGGTTACAGAATGCCATTTAATTCCCAGATTTTGTCATAACCCTTTTCTAACCAAACCATCCCACTTTTTCCTTTATTAGGTTCACTTGACCCATGTTTAGATCCTTAGAAATCCCGTTCATGCACTGTAATGGTAAAATTAGAGTTTTACCCCTTGTATAATGTTTTATTCTATGATTGACAATTCCCTGATTTAGGCCTTCTCTTAGGTTATGTAGGAGCTTTTGTTCAATTTATTAGGTCAAAATGTGCTAGTTAGGGTTCATGATGAGGTTCTCATCAAGTCCTCACACACAATTCTTATTGATGCCACCTCTACAAATACAGAACTTATTCAAACCTATTATCAACCCTGACCTGTAACCAGACTCAATTTCTATTCTGATTCCCCTGTTACTGACCCGATTGCAGATGATTCGCCTCCAACATTGAGGGTGAGGTCCTCCTCCCCCTTTCATCAGACTTGTCCGCAACATAACCCGCGAACCTGACCGACCTGACTACCCGACCTGACTTCACTCCTCGCTCACCACACATGTTGGTGAGCCTAGACCCGAGTCTGTGATAGGTCCGATTACTCGGCCGGTTAAGGCTCTGGGAGAGTGAGACTGAAATAGAAAGAGAGAAAGAGAGAAGAGAGTTGCGCGGGGTTAGGGGGTTTTTGCTCTGAAGAGATTGGCTCCAACACTTAGCCAATTTAGAGGAAGAAGAGGAGGTCAGGTAGAAGAAGAGAAAGAGAAGGACCTCAGAGAAGGCCAAAGGCAGAAGGCAGAGAAAGAAGGAAGGAGAAGACAGAGAAAGCCAAGGAAAAGGAAGAAAGGCAGAGACAGAGAGGAAGCCAAAGACAGAGAAGAAGCAAAGGCAAAGAAAGAGAAGGAAGGATCAGACATTTAAGTCATCTCTACCTTCACCATTGAATTATTGAATTATTTGGTGATATTATAAGAGTATTTGGTGATCTACATCACCATTATACTCGCATATTTTTGCACTCTGATATTGATATTATTGCATATTCTTTTAATTCTGAATTATGATTTTAATTTCTAAATACCAATTTGCTCCCTGTGTTCGACCTCAGAAATCTTTTCGAGTAATAAAATTATATCTATTTTGAACACTATTTCAGCTGTACTACAATGCAACACTTTTTAAAACCTGACTTAGCGCGATTAAAATTTTGGCATTGTTGCCAGGGTTTTGAACATCAATCAGACTACAAATCATGCCATATCCTTCACTGATCACTCCTGTAGGGTTTCTACATCCTCCACTGATTCTTTTTCATTTAAGGATCCCTACTCTGATCAGGCTGATTTGACTCAGCCAAACCCTAGCTATACACTTCCATACCCTTTTGAGTTCCAAAGTATATGGTGGGTTCCACATCTCTTGATCTACATTTATCAAGCTACCAGATTGATTGGGTTTGGGCTGCATCATCAGCCTATTGATGTTAACAAGCACCTGGTTGGACCAACCAGGCTCTTGAACAAGGTGCTTGTTCTCCAAAACACATCTGACTTGACCACTCCTCTAGATCATTTCCCTCTCGGTTGAAGGCGTTGAATTTAGTGTTTAACGGGAGGTAACCCGTCATTCCAAAAATCAAGATCCTTCTGATTATCCTTTTATACTTCACGTCTATTGCACCCTGAGTTCGATTTTAAAATAGTCGATTCCACCTCTGGTACACGTGCCAGAGCTTGAAATCATCCGCAGCAGTCATTCCCGACCCGTTTGCTCACCCGATAAATCTTGTTCTAAGTCTTGAAACCCAAAACTGTTTCATACCCTCCATTTACAGTAAGGACATTGCAAAACTTAGGCATGGGGGGTGGTAAAGTGCAAACGTACAAAAAATCAAAGTTTGGAAGGGTTCTCACAAAAAATCACATATTCCAAAAATACCAAAAAAAGTGAAAAAATTCTTGAAAAAGAACAAAAAAAATAGAGGAGAGAAAATTTTGATGGCATATCAGTTTTTTAAGAGAAAAAGGGGAGTAGAAATGCCAAAAAGGAGCACAAGTTGAAAAGAAAAGAAAAAGAGATAGTCATTAGTAAGAAATTAAGGAATTGACTTAATTCTAGACCATATCAAGAAAAAGAAAATGAAAGGCAGAAAGTGCTAATGAAACAAAGAAGAGATTAGTAGGAACGCTGATTTTAAGCCTCTTGGGCCGCAATCCTAGGCTTAAAAATTCAAGTACCCGCTAAGATCTGGATAGTCCTCAAGAGGTTGAGGAAGATGCGAAGCTTAAGTATTAGGTTTAAGGCTTAAGGAGTATTCAGCTTTGTTAACTGACATCTGGTTTGCGGAACTCGGTAACCTAAGCACCCCAATCCACATATAGTCTGGTTCAATTTGCATAAGTATCAAAATCACGCAAATGCGTTTAAATTGTTATGAAAAAAGTCGCCTAGATTAAGAGCGGCTGATCAACACAAGTTGATTTAGGTGAGTTCCTAGCACGGAGAGGTGGGAAATTCCCCTCGAAGATGCGCAATAACATATCGTCAACTCAGTGCTTATCTCCTAGGATATCTGCATATCCTATCGAGGGTATGTAAGCACCTTGTGCTGGTTCAGATGTTATGAGTGGCATTATCCCGAAATGTCAATTGTCAGGGTCTGGATTTAGCTACAGAACACCATGGGTGAGATTATCTCGAAATCTCGAAAGCCAAGGTTCTGGGGATTGCCATGGGTGGTGCTATCTTGAAGCATCGATTGCCAGGGATTCTTCGAGGATTGATGATGGGGACTAGGAATCCGATACATACCGTATTGTGAAGCCAATCCGAAGGTAAAAATAAAAAGAAAAGAGAGAGAAAACTCTCCAAAAATAAAAAAAATTTCTCTGTCTTTCTCTTACAAAAACGCATTGCAAACTGAACTAAGGCTAAAATATGTTACAAGCACGAGTGCTTTAACCGCGGAGTTCAACGAACCTTAGGATAGTTCCTGTGGGCCTTAAAAACCTTCGCGGCAGAGTGAGGCTAGAGCTAGTCAGCTCCGGATCTTGGTTGGTACTTGAGTACCTCTAGGCCTACTATCGGCATTCTAACCTAATCTATAGAAGAAAGCACATATCACAGTTTTTGAGCATCAAAGGATTTCATGGTCTAGAATCAAAGTTAAAACCTTAAAAATTTTGCTAAGGGACTAGCGAAAGCTATGCATGGGGGTATGATGGGAACACCATCATGAGCCCTAACTATGTCATTTTGACCCAATGAAGAGAATAAATGCTCCTACATAACCGATTGAAGATCATAACTCATTGCATAATCTTTCTAAGAGAAACACAAGAAACTAGGGTTAAAATTATAATTTTACCAATGCAGTACAACCACAGATTTTCTCAAGGGCTAAACAAAGGTCAAATGGTCTTAATAAGATAACAAGTGGGTTGGATTTGACAGAAAAGAGTTTGTGTAAGATCTGAGAATTAAATGACTTTTGAAACCCTAAAGACATATCCACTTAATTAACAAAGGTTTTGGTCAGGATAAAATTTACCTAAACCCTCAAAAGATCGTAGAAAAATATTATCTAGGGTTTAGTACCTTCAATTTGGCCATTAGAACCCATCTTGACCTATAATGGGGTCTCAAATAGATATTTACCATAATTTAGATTTTTGCATAAATTACTCAGTTAAACATGGTCAAAATCAAAATCCAACTTCACCAATGGATTCCTTGGGTCCAAATTAGGTTTGTACCAAAATTTGGACAAAAGGGGAACTCATCTTGACGTAGTTTGCAAAAAGGTCCTGTTTGATTACATTTCTACCCTTAACTTTCAAAAACCCTTGTAAATAATCCCTTAACTTTTTCGTCGTCTTCACAAATAGGTCCCTCCACCATTATCGTGGAGGAATCCTACTCCGGTGACCTTTGAAAGGAGGTTTCTCCTTGATTGCTTAGAGAATCTCCTCCAAAATTGGAAGGGAGATTTTCTGAAAAATTCCCTCCAATATGAACCTGTCCATAAGCCCTGATTCTTTCCCAATCTCTCATGCGAACACATGAAAGATTTGGGTCTCTTGAAGTTTCCATCTCCGGCGAAGCATTCTTTGCTTGGAAGCTTGGCTTCCAAGCACAAAACCTCCTCAGAGACCTATTTAAAGACTCCCCAGGGTCCAACGAACTTCTCAGCTTGAAATTGGGCTGGTTTCCCCCTATTCTTCTCTCCCCTCTGGCCGCAACCCTCCACAAGCTCCAACGGTCTTTTCCTCACTCTCTTGTCATCCAACCACAATACCAATGGCAAGGTTATCTCCCTCTCCATCCTCCACGTCGAGCAATACCGGCCGACGTCATCCCTGTCCCATCTTCGTCGTCGCCTCACCTACGAAGTTTTTGTCTTCCTCACATCCGGCAAGCATATCGACGTGAAATTCCATTCCCTTTCGTCCCTTAGAAGTAGGTTTTTAAGTCCCCTCTCTCTCACACTTTCTTTCCCTCTCTTTAGTTCCCAAAACCGCCTACCAATGCGACTAACCACCGTCACCTCCTCCATCTCCGATGACTCCTCCGGCGAGGTGCCCTCGTCGGTACACACCTCCATCCACCTCGCTAACCACCCTACAACCTCCGCCTCACCTCCCTGATCACTTTCCCTCACTCCATTCACTCCATCGACCACCCAAACACCTCACCGAACATACCCACTCACACACACATAGTATGCCCTAAGCACACCACCACAACCACCCTCGCTCCAAGCCACGGCCACCGCCACATTCACCGTGCCACGACAACCCTGCTGAGCATTCTAATGCGGCCATTAGGCCCCTGTTCTTGATTTCAGGTAGCAGGTTGACGGCCGCCATTGCTGCCAAGCTTGAAGCTTGCTTGCTACGGTCCTAGGTGCAGCTATCCCAGGGGCTACCTCCAGGCTACGCGGAATAAGAGCCCGCATGCATCCAAGTCTTCACGTAGAGGCTTCAGCAGTTGCAACCCCTTCAATTCGGCCACACACTCTGCTGCTGCAGTGCGCGAGAGGAAGGTGGGACATTTAGTCCCACCTCGGAAATGGAAGGGCGCTTTCATGCGCATAAATTGATTTTGTGCTAGAGGTTGTTCACCTCCAACACTGAGGGTGAGGTCCTCCCCCTTTTCACCGGACTCGTCCACAACATAACCCACAGACCTGGCCGACCCGACTACCCAACTTGACTTCACTCCTCGCTCACCACACACATCGGTGAACCTGGACTTGAGTCTGCGATAGGTCTGATTACTTGACCGGTTAAGGCTCTGGGAGAGTGAGACTGAAATAGAAAGAGAGAAAGAGAGAAGAGAGCTGTGTAGGGTTAGGGGGGTTTTTGCTCTGAGAGGATTGGCTCCAACACTTAGCCAATTCAGAGGAAGAAGAGGAGGTTAGGCAGAAGAAGAGAAGAAGAGAAAGGGAAGATCCTCAGAGGAAGAGAAGGCCAAAGATAGAGAAAGAAGAAGGAGGGCAAGGTAGAAGGAAGAAGAAGAGGAGGACCGTAGGGCTTAAGGCAGAAGAAAGAAGGAGAAGAAAGCTTAAGGAAGAGAAGAAGAAGAAGAAAGAGAAATCATAAGAAGAAAAGAAGAAGAGAAGGCAGAAGAAGAAGAAGAAAGACAGCATCAGAAAAATCAGAAGAAGAAAAGAAGGATATTGTAGCAAAGTCATTTAAGACATCTGATTGCAAAATCAGACGTCTGAATTTATATTTCCTTTTTTAGTCAATTTGAGTAGCTACTTTTTTGTCTACAACTCTTTTTACTCTTCATATACTCATGCTTTACATTCCAAATTAGTTTTTGAGTAATATTTTGTGTTCAAATTACATTAATTGCTAAGTTTAGTGTGTAAATTCCATTTGCTCCCTGTGT
Source organism: Thalassia testudinum (assembly GCA_037157565.1). Taxonomy (NCBI): domain Eukaryota; kingdom Viridiplantae; phylum Streptophyta; class Magnoliopsida; order Alismatales; family Hydrocharitaceae; genus Thalassia; species Thalassia testudinum. The sequence continues at coordinate 34,522,523 of JAZHRO010000014.1, forward strand.
TCGACCTCGAAATCTTTTCAAGTAATAAAATTGTATTTATTTTGAATGTTATTTCAGCTGTACTACAATGCAACACTTTTTAAGCCTCGATTTAGCGCGACAAACATTACCTAATAGTGACTAGGTCATACAGAAATGAACTAATTTGGGCTATTCCATCTAATATTTGGGCATTCGGATGCCTAGAGCTTGATCATCTTCTTTTTCCACCACTGGAACTGTCGTCTCTAGTGGGTCTTTTCCCCTTACTACATCGCGATGAATGAGGGTGGGGTGTCTATATATCAATAGGCCTATCAACGGATGGAGTTTGGAAGGGGTTGGAGGATGAACCCCCAGTAGCACCTTGAACAACAGGCTGAGGCATTCCGTGAATCGAAAATTGACTGATGTTAATCCCATGATATGGTGGTTGACCTGACGCTAGTAACTCCTCGAAACTGAAGTAGGGGTCATTGACATCAAATCCACCCATTGTCGGGTCGCGTGTGGCCATGTTGTATGACTGCTACTGGTAACGGCTACCAATAGAATCCCTGTTTTGAGAATTTAGGGGTATATCGCTTTCACCCCGTGGTAGAGGACCATTGTCTTCTGATGAGTCCAACATTCGTTGAGACAACATTGCATGCTCTTCGGTAGCAATGTCCCTTCCAACTATGGTGTTTATCTCATCATAGTATGGGAATGCAAAGCCCCTCAAATTTTGCAACTTTGGTGGCAACTGAGATGTGCGACATGGAAATTAATGTGGTGAAATGGAAAAGCTACAGAAGAGATAAGGAAATGGGAATTACGAAGTACCTCATCCCAGACGGATGTTGATGGTGCTAAAGGGCATTTAGTAACAGGGTCCAGGCCCTACCCACTCATGTTGAGTAGACGATGGTAGCTACGAAAGTTCTTCTTCAAAGTCTTCCATCTATGCAAGATCTTAGAATAATCATATCCCAATTTCGTCTCCTGTTCAAACTCCAAAACTATCTCCATCCAAGCATGTTTTGAGAATAATCCCCCATCCCAATATCCACGGTCATAATGATCCAACAAAATTTTGATTAATTTCCAATTTTACTTGTTGGTCCACTTCTTCTCTCTTCTACTCAACGCATTAGGACCAGCCTTTTGAGGGGCAGATGAGTGATTTCTGTTGTTCATCTGATTCCTTTACCAAATTTGGAATTGTTACTCATTAGCAAGTGAGATAGAATACGATAGCAACCCAAACTAGTGAAATATAACTATTTCACTTGGGTTCACAGGAGTACTTCATGTGGGAGCAGAAATCCTACTTCCATCTACCATTGTTGCCTCCACCTATACAAACAATAATGTTCATCCTAATCCAACAAGTCACGAGACAAGTTCTCTAAGCATGTGAGATTGCATGTAAATGCCTTGGATTTAATTGGGTTGTAATTTGATTTAAAGTAAAGGATTTGGATTAACTTCATTTTATTTACTTATTTCATGTAGATTTTTATTAAATATGTCATCGTAAAAATGTTAATATTTCCCTTGAATTAAATAGTCTCTCACCCTACCAAAGGAACTATCATCAAACTGAGATAATAAATAACTCCTATTTCAATCAGCATGCATAATTGAAAATGCAAAGACATGTAACTTGAATTGCCACTTCAAAGAAAAATGTAATACTTCCACATCTGGGCAACTTATAGTTGATTTTTAATCATTGGGTAATGTTTGCTTCTTACATGCTTATGGTAAGCTTAATTTTTATTAGATTAAAAAAATGACAAGCTATCTCATTAAGTAAACTGTAGTGTGCAACCAAGCCAGAAAACAACTAAGTGACATTACATACTTGGTCAAATAACTGATAAATATATAGCTCTTGACATTACACATCACAATGAGCTTTCAATAATTAGATGCCAACATTTATATTATTTCCCATACCTTACCCACATGATCAATGTACACCTCTATTTACATGTTACATAAAAATAAAGCATAATGATTTCCTGTTTCAGACGCATTAATGGGATACCATCTTAAATGGATGTATCGCAAGGAATTGTATTGGCCACATTGTGATGATACAAAAATCTATTTTAAAGGAAAGATACGAAATATCAAAATCCATGCCTTAACTGTAGCAAAGCTTCGATGTCTTTGTTTCAATTGCAATCTATGTCTAAACCGTAATGTGCAAACGATGGCAGCTTCCTATGATTAGAATTAAGACAAAAAGGATCATACCAAAATAGCCTCCTTGGGTGGAAATAAATGACAAATGGTTGGAGAGATGAATTGCCCTCTTTATGACAAACGTGAGCTCCAATATACGACAAAATAATCACCGGAAAGAAAAAAACATTCTATCGAAGGTACCGAAAAGAGGAAATCCCCACAAATTGGACTTTTCTTTTTTCCAGAAACATAAAAAATCAGTAAAATAACAACCACCCCATTGAAAAGTATTCGCACGAAAAGCAAACTTTCTCAACCACCTCAATGAAAATTAAACAACCATCTCAATGAGAATCAAATTTGCATGAGAAACAACCATGTCATTAAAAATCTAACTTGCTAAATATTGGCAGGTAAATTGAACGGCATTAGCACAAAAGAAATGAATACAATCATAAAAGGGAAGAAAAGTGTAGATGTCCATTACAAGCCAGCAATAAAAGATTAGGGAAGAAAACCACATTCAAGGATGTTGTCCTCCTTTTAACATGTTCTGAAGACAAAAGAACAAAAATGAAACCTCGACCTGAGATTAGTTAATGTGATAAGGAATACCTGACAATTCAAACAAACAAGCTAAAGACTTCAACAAACACAACTCATCTCAGAAAACGGGGTAAAAAAACAAATTCCCTTCCTATATACATATGGAATTAAGAACCACACTAAATTAAATTTCCCCCTGAACCCGTCCAACAAGATTTACTTGCCACATGGATGGCATCAAGAAACAAGCTAATCATTCCACAACAACCCATCTAATAAAGAAGGAATGAAATCACGTGCGGGAAAAAAAAATCAATGAACCAAAAAAGGAACAATCCGATGAAATTACAACAGGCAAGGGTGTTAAAAATATTAAGAAAGAACCAATCTTCTCTCCAAAACACAAATCCAAAAACACAGACCAGCCAAAGACCCAATCATTGCAGCTAATTCTGGGGAGAGGTGAGGTGGGTATCTCACCTGAGGTGCCATAGATCCCCTTGGCATGTACTGATTGGAGTTGTTCCCTCCCTACTATCCTCCAAATTAACTTGCACCAGTGAAAATATCCAATGAATTTGCAGGATGATCACTAACCTCATGTGATCATCCTTTATACTCTCAAAAAAACAAATTACACTATAAATTACACTTAACAAACGTTAAACAAATTCCAACACAAAGAAGAAGCAATTCCCTTTACCTCATTAGCAATAAAGATCCACACTAAGATGTGAAATATAAGCATTAAGAAACTTCCAAACATGATAAACTTTGTACCTATTTAGTACATGGTTGCAACAGAAAATCCTATAGTCGAATATTGATTAAATTTTGTTTGGTTGCTCTTTTCACTTTTACAAGAAAACACTAAACACAAAAAACTTGAATCAACAAAAAATGTAGCCATTTTGTAGAGATTGTATGGGCTTATAACAACAACAATAATATAATTCTCACAACAGTTAATGCAACAAGAAAACATAGGTGATACTAACCCTAAACTACCTAAGTATTGTCAAGTGTAAACGTAAACAAAACAAACTAATGAGAAGATTTGGTTGCTCTACATGCATCTGTACGTCACGTACTTGCCTAGCAGTTCTTGCCCAAGATTGTTGTGGAGAATTCTGATTGTTGCAGCAGCAACAAAGAATCTGATCTCCACCCGTTAATCTAATTTTCAGAACATAACACAGAATCATGTTTGTTAACAATTCGTCAAGAAGAAAATCAATTCAGAAGTAGAAGAAAGCATAGGGACGACACTAGATACCCTCCTCTTCAAGTTCCTCCTGCTCTTCGATGAGCAAAAGGAGCACAACCCATGCCACCACTTGTAACAACTGCACAACTAATTTATAATGAACTCTACCCCTCACTCTCCTCACTGAAAGCCATGAATGAGGACTGATGTGACCACAGGAGGAAAGCACAGGGCTAAGAGGTGTCATTGTGAAGATGGGATATAAGAGAGAAAGGTCATTTTATCAACCAAGTTGACCACCTACTTGACCCTGCAGATTTCATCATTTTATTCGGGTAAAGGTGTGCTTTGAACCAAGCAAAGTTAAAAAGGAACACAGTGAACAAGATGATATCATGTATCGGGGAAATAAAGAAGGCCAGAGGGACCCTCCGTTAATGGAGTCAACAAGTCAAGAAAGGTAGGTGGGGAAACCGACAACCTAGCAAAGCTAAAAGGTGCATCACTACCAAGAGCCTAATAAAACAAAGCTGGAAACCTTATTCAAAGGACATTGTAAACGCAAAAATGCATAATCCCCAAAAAATGGCAAATCGAAGGCCACAACCTGCAATCGAAACTGAAATCCTCATCGATAATGCTGGAAAGCACGTAAATCATCAGTTAAACAACCTATTATCCAGACAACTAATTCCAATTTATAAAATAACCTAATAATATTAGGAGCTTCGAGAATAACTCATCTTCATCAGAGATAGTTGATGAAGAAGAGGTTTATGTCCATCTGTGTTGTGGATTCGTGATGAAAACCAATCACCAGAAAACGAAACAAATATTGTGCCTTCTCGAGCATTGTCGTTGCCTTGCCCATCGCTAGGGTTTTGCGAGAGAATGGTAGTGATGTCTGCCCTCACAATCGAGAGCAAGAGTCGATCACCCTCAATGGATCGCCCCTTCTCGATTAGCCTCGACGGGTAGTTTCGGTGCCTTCTCAATCAGTTTCGATGGGCAGTTTCGAACCCTTCTCGATCAGTCTCAACAATCAGCACCTTCTCGATCAGCCTTGACAGGCAGTTTCAACCCCTTCTTGATCAGCCTTGACGGGTCGCCTGACGGTGTTCCCATCATAATGTCCTTCGCGCTAAATCGGTATTTAAGATTGTCGTGTTGTAGTATAGCCAAAATAACGCTTAAACAAATAAATTTTATTACTTGAAAAAGTTCTGAGGTAGAACACAGGGAACAATATGGAATTTAAATCTCAAGAATTGCAATTTAAATGCAATATAAGCAATATGTAATAGAACTCCAAACAATAATGAAATAGAAGTGAAAAAAGATGTGAATAGTGCAAAAAGAATGAAGTAAAATGGTGATTTGAATCACAAATACCTCTCACAATAATAGTAAATTTCTCAACAGTATCAATCAAATAAAGCTTAGCAATATCAGATGGCTGAATGGTTAATCAGACGGCTTAAATGTCTAATGCTACAGTGCATAGCCTTCTTTCTCTCTTCTCAGCCTCTTCTTCTTCTTTCTCTTCTTTCTTTGCTGTTGCTCCCTCTTCTCTTCTTCTTCTTCTTCTGCTCAGCCTCTTCTTCTTTTGCTCTTCTCTTTCTTGTCTCTCTTCTTTAGCTACGGTCCTTCTTTCCTTCTTCCTTTCTCTGTTCTCCTTCTTCACACACAGAGGGGGGAGGCATCTTGAATTTGGCTAAGTGTCAGCCAATACTCTCTGCAGCAAAACCCTTACCCTACCCACGCAATCTCTCGTTCTCTCTCTGGGTCACGCTCTCCCAGAGCCTTCCATAATACCGGGTATACGAGTAATCAGACCTAGAGCATACTCAGGACCAAGGCTGCGGGCGTGGGTCGCAGCCGACGAGTGCTAAGGGTTAGGCGAGTTATCAGGTGCACTAGGTCTGCAGGGGAGATGTCGCGGACGAGGCGTGTGAGGGGGGCGTGCGGGGACCGTACCCCCTGTGCGTGCTGAGGCGATAAGCCTAAAGCACAAATTCAATTTATGCGTGCTCAGGTCCTTTGCCGCTTCCAAGGTGGGACTATCCCACCCTCCGTCCTTCGCGTAGCAGCAGTAGCAGCTTCCTTCGTCGAATTGGCGTAGAGGACTTGGTCAAAAGCTCCAATTGACTGAGCAAGGATACACATGGAGGTAATTTGCTCTTCCTGGAGTCGACGCCTGGAACTTGCAGACGTGATGAGACCTTCAAGCTTCGATCGAAGCTTCGTCAATGGCGGTCGAGACCTGGGAACCTGAAAGCAAGAAAACAAGCTAAGAGCCCCAGTTAAAACAGTTCATAGGCTTTGCCGTAAGGTGGGGAATTGAACGGCGATGTTCGTGAGGTGTGAGAGTGCGTGAGGTGGCCGGACAGTGACGGAAGGTGAGGTGCGATAGTGGTGTGTTCAGCGGAGCAGTGGGGAGGCCAATAGCCTCGAAGATAAGAGGGCTTTTGCTCTCTGGAACACGGCGGAGGTGTGGAGATGAACGGCGGCCGGATTGGAGTGTAGTGGCTGTGCGAGCTCGCCGGAAGTACGCCGGTGAGGTGGAAGATGGAAAACGATGAGGCGAGTCGGTGGTCGAAACGAAGTGGCAGATGGCTGGAAACGAAGAGGGGAAGTCGAGGAGTTGTTTAGGAGGGGAGGCAGACGAAAGGGAGCGGAGTTAGCGTCGGTTGAGGTGTGGTTGACGCCAGAGACAAAGCTGCTCAGAGAGATGGACGACGGTGAGGATGAAGGGGGTTGCACGACGCGGAGGAAAATAAGGAGGAAGAGTTGCCACCGGTATTGTGGTCAGACGACGAGGGAAGGTAGGGAGAGTCGCCGGAGCTTGAAGAGCAAATCAGTCGGAGGAGGGGAGAGGAATTTGAGGGATTCTCAGGTAGAATTCAAGCTTAGAGGATCGGGTAGGCCTGGGGAGTCTTTATATAGGTGTCAAGGAGTCGATTACAGCTTGGAAGCCAAGCTTTCAAGCTTGGAAGGTCGTCGGAGTTGGAAGTTTCAAGATTGGGTAGGCTTCAGGGCTTACGATTGGGTTCAAAAGGAAGGGAATTTCTTGACGAACTTCCTTTTCAAATTTGAAAGGGATCCGTCAAGAAATCAGGGAGTTCTTTCCTTTTTAAGGTCGCCAGAGTAAGTAGGAATAGGTTTAATGGTGGCAGGGACCTATTTGTGAGAACTACGACAAAGGTAGGGGCTTGTTTGAAAGATTTTTGAAAGTTAAGGGCAGAAATGAAATTAGACTGGACCAATTTGCAAACTAGGTCAAGACAAACTCATCTTGGGTCCAAATTTTGGTACAAACCTAATTTGGACCTAAGGAATCCAAAGATGAAGTTGGATTTTGGTTTTGACCATGTTTGACTGGGTAATTTATGCAAAAATTCAAATTAGGGTAAATGTTTGTCTGTGATTCTGTTTTGGGTCAAAATGGGTTCTGATGGTCAAATTGAAGGTTCTAAACCCTAGAGAGTATTTTTATATGAATTTTAGAGGGTTTAGGTGAATTTTATCCTGATCAGAAGTTAATTAAGCAGGTCTATTTTTAGGGTTTCAAAAGTCGTTTAATTCTCAGAACACGTACAAATCCTTTTCTGTCTGTCTTATCTCACTTGTTATCTTTTTAAGACCAATTAACCTTCATCCAACCCCTGAGAAAACCTGTGGTTCTACTGCATTCATGATGGGCTGGTAAAATTGTAGTTTTAACTCTAGTTTCTTATTTTTCTTTCAGAATGATTATGTAATGACTTGTGACTCTCTGACAGTTATGTAGGAGTATTTACCGACTTAATTGTGTCAAAATAAGCTAGTTATGGATCATGATGGTGTTCCCATCTTACCCCCATGCCTAGCTTTTGCTAGTCCCTTAGCAAAAGTTCAAGGTATTAACTTTGATTCTAGACCATAAAACCTTTTAATGCTTAAAAAATTTGCTGTGTGCTTCCTTTTGTACATTAGGTTAGAATGCAGATAGTAGGCTTAGAGGTACTCAAGTACCAACCAAGATCCGAACGTAACCAGCTTTAGCCTCAGTCTGCTGCGAAGGTTTCTAAGGCCTACTGGAACTAACCTAAGGTTCGTTGAACTCCGCGGTTAAAGCACCCATGCTTGTAATATGTTTTAACCCAGGTTCAGTTTGCAGTGCATTTTTGTCAGAGAGATAGAGGAATTTGTCTTTGTTTTTGGAGAGTTTTCTCTCTCTTTTCTTTTTATTTATAGCTTCGGATTAGCTTTACAACACGGCCAGTATCGAATTCTTAGTCCCCACCATCAATCCTCGCGGGGTCCCTGGCAATCAATGCTTTAAGATAACACCGCCTGTGGCAACCCCTAGAACCCTAGCTTTCAAGGTTTTGAGATAATCCTGCCCATGGCCTTCTGTAGCTAAATCCAGACACTGGCAATCGACATTTTGAGATAATGTCGCCCATGGCATCTGAACCAGCACAGGGTGCTTACATGCCCATGGTAGGATATGTATATATCCTAGGAGACAAGCACTGAGGAGATGATATGTTATTGCGCATCTTCAAGGGAAATTTCCTGCCTCTCCTCACCGGAAACTCGTCCAAATCGACTTGTGTTGATCAGCCGCTCCTAATCTAGGTGACTTTTTCAAAACAAGTTAAACACATTTGCGTGATTTTGATACTTAGGTGCACTGAACCAGACTGTGTGGATTGGGGTGCTTAGGTTACCGAGTCCTGCAAACTAGAGGTCAATTAACGAGGCCGAATAATCCCTAAACCTTAGACCTAATACTTAAGCTTCACATTTTCCCCAACCTCTTGAGGATTATCCAGATGTTAGCGGGTACTTGAATTTTTAAGTCAAGGATTATAGCCCAAGAGGCATAAAATCAGTGTTCTTACTAATCTCTTCTCTGTTTTATTAGTACTTTTTGCCTTTCATTTTCTTTCTTTTGATATGGTTTAGAACTAAGTCAATTCCTTAATATTTACTAATGACTACTTTTTCTTTTCTTTTCAAATTGTGCTCCTTTTTGACCTTTTTTTCTCCCTTTTTCTTCTCAAAATCTGATATGCCATCAAAATTCCCTCTCCTTTCATATTTTTGTTCTTTTTCAAGAATTTTTTAATTTTTTGGTATTTTTGGAATGTAATTTTTTTGATGAAACACTTTCTTGTGAAATGATTTTCACGACGTTTTGCACTTTAATACCTCCCATGCCTACGATTTGCAATGTCCTCATTGTAAATTAGGTGGGTTCGAGTTTAGCTTAGATCATTCATTAGAACAGGTGTTGGGCAGGTGAATGGGTCGGGGTGACTGTAGCGGATGATTTCAAGCTCGGGTACAAGTACTAGAGGTGGAGTCGACTATTCTAATGGATGAACCCTAAAGTGCAATATGAGTTCAACATAAGATGTGTCAAGAAGGGTTTCGGATTTTTCAAAATGACAGGCTGCCTCCCGTTAAGCGTTGAGTTTAACGCCATCTTTCAGGCACAATGAGCTTAGGGAGAATGGAGGGTAAAAGATATCTCAGCCAAATTTGTATCAGTGAGTTCAATGAACAATTTGTCTCTGACAGTTCACGAAAAAAGGTTCTGAATTGTGGCTGAGTTGACTGATTTCGATAGCTCCATTTCCAAAGATTCGTCAGACAAGGTATGCTCCAATAGATTTTGATCTGAGTTTTCCTGGGAACAATTTGAGTTTGGTATCAAAGAGTAGAACTTTCTGACCAGGGAAAAAGATCTTTCTGGATATGTGCTTGTCGTGAAAGGCTTTAACCCGATCTTTGTAAATTCGTGAGTTCTCATACGCGTCGTGGCGTAATTCATCGATCTCGCTCATTTGAAGCTTTCTGTGGGTTTTTGTCTTAGAAAGATCGAGATTGCAGTTTTGTACTATCCAATAGGATTTCTGCTCCAATTCGACAGGGAGATGACATGCCTTCCTGTTCACTAATATGAAGGGAGACATGCCTAATTGGGTTTTGTGGGTGTAAGGAGCAAAGGAGGGAGCTATGTGTCTGTCTAGGTTGAGTTCGAGCTCCTCTAATTGCGGGTTTTGATCATCTTGTGGATGATCATAAATAGTCAGGTTCTCTATGAAGTCCTCAACCACTGCTTCAGTATCGTAAATTTGTTCTGTGACTCTACAATTAACTTCTTGTTGGGCCTTAAAGATGTTGATCTTTAGTGTCTTACTCCAAAATTTCAATTTGATTTGGCCCTCCTCACAATTAATATTGGCCCTAGCAGTGTCCAGAAAGGGTTACCCTAATATGATCGGTGTATTCTTCACATTCTCAGGAGCATCCATGTCTAAAACGATGAAATCCACTAGGAAATAGAAATCATGCACCCTTACTATGACATCCTCGAGAATTCCTTTTAGTGACTTAATTAATCAGTCTACTAGTTGTAAGGTCATTTTAGTTGGTTTAAGCTTAGATTCCTCAAAGTAGTCTAATAGGGATGTGGGTATCAAATTTATGGAGGCTCCTAAATCTAATAAAGCTCGGTCAAATCGTATATCACTAATTTCACAGGAGATTAAAGGGGTGCCTGGGTCTTTTGCCTTAGGCGGGAGTTTGCTCAAAATGACAGAGTTGGCTTGCACTGACAGTACAATTGGATTCTCATCTTTGATTCGCGGCCTACGCTTAGGTGTACATACGTCTTTCAAAAATCATGCGTAAGCCGGTACGTGGCGTATCGCATCCATTAAGGGGATGCTTATATGGACCTGCTCAAAGAGCTTAACCAGGTCCTTCTCAGGTGCCACGGTTTTGGTTATCATTTTTTCCTTGGTCAAGGCCTCAGGAAATGGAACCTTAGATGGTTCCTCTAGAATGGGTCTAGGTTCTTGATCTAGGATAAAGGTGTCCTGGATGACTATTCTTGGGTTAGGGTTTATATTACCAGGCTTGGTTTAGCTTGGATAAGGTGGGTCTTGTGATGTTTTGCCGGTGCAGGTAGTAATAGAATTTAATCCTGCCAGGTTTTGGTTTGAAATGGGTAGAAGAGGTGCTTGCTGTTGGTAACCCGTATATGATGTCGAAGCCTCCATCCCGTTAGGTGATGGAATAGAAGGGGCCGGATTTGGGTTCATAACGTGCCTCTGGTTCGGTACATTATTTGGATTAAGTAGAGGTTGTGAAGGAAGTGCACTAGGTTGGCGAGGATTTGCCATTTGGGCAAGTTGATTGCGAACCTCCGTGATCTCGTCTCTGTGCTATTTTTGCATAGCCGCATTCGTCTTCTGAATGTCAGCCAGAGTCTGAAGGACAAGAGTCATTTGATCTACATGAGTCGGACCAGATTGATAAGTTGGGTTAGGCTGAGGTTGAGGTAGCTAATATGGATAAGGAGCTTGTGGTCGGGGTGGATATTGAGGTCTTTGATTTTGATTATTGCTTAACCACGTGAAATTGGGATGATTACACCATCCAGGGTTGTAGGTGTTTGAGAATGGGTCATTTTGAATGGCCATGAGGTCCTCGCAGGTCTAAGGAACCTCAAAAAAATCAGAATATGAGGGTTCAGAGTTCCCCCAACTAGAGTAGGTGGATCCGGAGTTTCCTCCATAGCTAGAATCAAACAGAAGTGGATATGGGTCTATCCCCTGATGATGAGAGCCCCATCATGAACCCTAACTAGCATAATTTAATCTAAATAAGTGTGAAGAAGCTCCTACAAAACCTAAAGAGAAGCTTAACTCAGAAAATTCTGAATTAAAGAATATGACAAATCATAAGGGGTAAAACTGTAATTTTACCAATGTAGTACGCAAATAGGATAACTAAAGGTCTAAACACAGGTCAAATAAGCTTAATAAGGAAGGAAGTGGGATGATCTGATTTGAAAAGGGTTATAGCAACTTCTAGGAATTAAATGATATTCTGTAACCCTAAAACAAATCCACTTTAATTTACGGGGTTCGAGGCAGGATAAAAATCAACTAAGCCATCTAAAATTCATGGAAAAATATTCCCTAGGGTTTAGAACCTTCAATTTGGCCTTTGCAACCTATTTTGACCTAAAATGAGAACCATGGCCAATTTATGACCTAATTTGGGTTTTTGCGTAAATTGACCGGTCAAACATGGTCAAACTTAAAATAAAATTTCACCATTAAAATTCTTAGGTTCAAATTAGGATGGTAGAAAAATTTGGGCCTAAGAAAAGATCATCTTGACCAACTTTACAAATTGGTCTTCTTGAATTACTTTTTGACCCTTATCTTTTGAAATCCTTACACATTGCCCCTATCTTTCTCGTCATTCTTTGCAGAATGGTCCTCCCCGCCATTCTGAGCTCCACACCTCCATCCGTGCCATTCTCGTCGTTCTCGCCACTCCGCGCCTCCATCCGCCTCGCCAGCTACCCCTTTAGCTCCGCACCACCTCATTGACACCGAATCTGCCCTCCATTCACCACCTAGCACCTTCAGACCACCCCCCGAACACACCCACTCTCACGCACGCAGAGTGCCCTAGGCGCATGGCCACAAGAAGTCTCGTGCCTCACAGACCCCCGCACCACCTTCGTCGTCCTCTGGCGAAGCTCCCTACGTTATCTGATGTGGCTGTGAGGCCGTCTTCGTGATTTCAGGTCTTAGCCTCCTCGCCGCCATTGAAAGCAGGTTGAAGCTGCTTCGCGAGCTACTCCAAGTTGCAGCGCCCCAGGCCCCCAGGTCCAGCAGCTGCGGAACACTCTCACGCACACACTCAGGCTCGCAATTGGGATCAAAGTCCTCTGCCGCTGCCCCAATTGGTCGAGCCTTCCTCCTGCAGACGCACGAAGACGCAGGTGGGACTTTAGTCCCACCTCGGAAGCCGACATGTGCCCGCACTAGTATAAAAGGAAGAAGTGACTGAGGCTATTCGCCTCAAGTCACACAGGGGTGAGGTCCCTCACCTATTCACATGCCTCGTCCGCAGCACTGCCCACCCGGACCTGGTGACCAGACCCAACTATCCTGCCTGTGCACTCCTCGCGCACCACCCACGCCAATGCGCCTAGACCCGGGCATGCGACCCGACCCAATTACTCGGCTCTGGGAGAGCTTCCTAAAGAGAGATCCAAAGAGAGAGAGACGTGGGGAAGGGGTAGGGTAGGTTTTGCACTGATGTTTGCTTGTGTGCGCAGGAAAGAAGGAAGAAGAAGGAAGAAGCAGGCGAAGGAAGAAGAAAGGAAGGAAAGAAGCTGAAGGAAAAGAAGAGGAGCTGTACTGTAGCAATCGAGTAGTTAAGTCATCTAAGCGCTGAATTAGATGTCGGCGAGAAAGGAGAGTCAGAGAGGAAAGAAGAAGAAAGAGGAACCGCTGCAGAAGAAGAAAGAAGGTAGGTTGAAGAAGAAGAAAAGAAGAAGCAAAGAAAGAAAGAAGAAGAAGAAAGAAGAAGGCAGGTTGAAGAAGAAGAAAAGAAGAAGCAAAGAAAGAAGAAGAAGACAGGAAGAAGAAGAAAGAGGAACCGCTGCAGAAGAGAAAGAAAGAAACAAAGAAAGAAAGAAGAAGAAGAAAGAAGAAGGCAGGTTGAAGAAGAAGAGAAGAAGCAAAGAAAGAAGAAGAAGAAGACAGGAAGAAGAAGAAGAAGAAAGAGGAACTGCTGCAGAAGAGAAAGAAAGAAGAAAAGAAGAATACAAGTTGAAGAGAAGAGTAACTGAAGAAAGAGAAGAAGAAAAGGCCAATTACCCTCTTTCTCTTTCTTTCTTCCTCTCTCTCTTAATTTTTGTAAAACCTTATATATATATATTGTGAATTTATAGGCTTCTAGAATTTTGGTTTCCTCCCTGAGTTCGACCTCGGGAAACTCTTCATTCCGAGTAATAAATTGTATTAGACTGGTAACCACTTTGTTATACACCACAACGACTATAATAACTATGAAGACGAACAAAGAGGTACACCAGTTTTTTGGCGCCGTTGCCGGGGAGCAACGACTATTCTAGAGGCTATTGATTCACAATTTTTGAGTTTCTATTGATTAATCTCTTCTCTTTTGTTGTGCAGGCACAGGAAATCAACATGATAACAAGCAGCCGCACAACAACCACACCTAGGACAGGTAATTTTCTATCCTCCCATTTTAACCCCTAAATTCTAAAGAGGAAGAAAAAGAAAGAAAAAGCTATTTAGGCATAACCTGTCTTCCATAGTTAGTAAATCACCAAAGCTGCCTGTTTTCAATTTCATTATATCTGTAAATCCATTAAGGGTATTTAGGGCTAACACCTTCTTACTTGAGCCCTAATTACCCAATCTAGAAGAAACTAACTGGACCAATTAGAGCCAATATAAGATTCAAAATTAGGGTTTTAGAGACACTTTCTAAGCAAGAATTGAGAATTCCCAAAAGAAGTGTGCCCAAGCCATTGTTTGAAAGCACCTATTTAGAGAAACCCTAAGAAATTTAGCTCTTAAGTCACTTGAACCGTAAAAGACAAGATCTAATAAGCTCTCACAGGAACTAATAGGTGAAATTGATCCCTTGGATCAACCAACCTTTAAATTAGGTCACTCTTTGCACTCAAAAGAATAAAGTTCAAGTGAAAACCTAAGCACCTTGATCCTAACTAAAAGTGGTAGGCTTAAGAGGTCAAGGTCCCCATTCTGGTCTACCTGGAATCTCAGTGACAAGAGAGGTCGGGTAGGGGAAACCCTGTAACTCGTGGGGGCACTCTACCGTATAGGGATCTTCGCGGGACTCACCCTCTTTGGCTACCCAGGTAATTCTCAGGTGGACGATCTTTTGATCAAGGGGTCCATCCGCCCCGAACCTCTACAGTCACCCAACATTCTGGGTGTCTTGATTAGGTCCAGCACCTGCTAAACTCATCCTCTCCATCAGTGTATGTTTGGTAGGAGGTCCTTGAAACCTCCTTTAGAAATTCACTCTCCTCGAGGCCGAGCCTTGGTGCCCTTGTTTGTGCAACCAACACTTCACATAAACCTCTCCTTCGACTCCGAACCCAACTCACCTTCTTCTTCCACAATGGCTTAGCCAATTGAGGAAGAGAACAATCTGAAGCACCAGCTCCAGCGACTCAATGACCTCTTCCAGAACTTCATGCACCCACCGCAGCGTCACATGATGCGAGATCATTATAATCCTGCTACGGTGGCTATTGAGCCTCGAGTCAGAATCCCGATTGGAGGACTTGATTCTGAACTAAAGCCCAACATGATTCATGCCATACCTAAATTCCATGGGCTTAATTCTGAAGACCCCTTCTAGCACATTAAACAGCTAAAGCATATGGCCCAGACTTTCGGGTAAGATGCGCAAAATCGGGATATTCTCCTCATAAAGATGTTCTCCTTCTCCCTTATAGACAAGGCCGCCCATTGGTATCAAACACAGACCCGACCGATCAACAATTGGGAGGAACTTCAGTCCGAGTTCTTGAAGAAGTTCTTCCCCGTTGGTCGAACCAATGCCTTGCGCCATCAGATTACCCACTTCACGCAACAAACGGGAGAACCTCTCCATGAGGCATGGGATTGCTTTCAAGATCTCATGAGGAAGTGCCCCCATCACGGAGTTCCTAAATTGAAACAAGTCCAGTCTTTTTACCAAGGACTCCGTGAGGATATTAAGCTATTCGTCAATGCAACTTGCGGAGGGAATATCATGGGTCAGCATGAGAACACTGTGTGGGAGATTCTCGAAAATATGTGCGAGAACTTCATCAATAATGACTCCATGGGATTATTTGACAGGACGAATACCCGCGCATTGACGAACCTTAGGGGAGCACACGAGAAGCAGGGCTTGTCCACATCAGTCGACCTGGAATTGATGGCCAGTCGATTGGACAAGGTCTCTATTATTGAGAAGAAGGTGGATGAGCTGACTCAGCACTTGCAGCGAGCCACCTCTGCGCATAATTCCTTTGCACAGCCTCCTTCCACACGGGAGACTGTGCAAAATATTTTCCACCGACTTTCTCCTGGGATGGATCCATATCCACCCCCATCTGACTTTCGGATTGGAGGATCCTCCGACCCTTTCTATACTAGCTAGGGGAATCCCACTCCCCCATTCTCTGACTATTCGGAGGCTCCTTAGACCTGTGAGGACCTCAACGCCATCTAGAATGACCCATTTTCCAATACTTACAATCCTGGATGGCGAAACCATCCCAACTTCCAGTGGGCGGGAAATTCCCAAACTTAAAGACCACTCTTTCAGCCCCGTCCACAACCACCTCGTCCTTACCAGCCGCCTAAGCCTCGGCCCAACCCTACTTATCCATCAGGGCCAAAGCAAGACCAAATGTCCCTCATCCTTCAGACTCTGGCTGACATTCAGAGAACGAATGCGGCTATTCAGAAGCAACACAAGGATGAAATCATAGAGGTTCGAAACCAACTGGCCTAGTTGTCAAATTCTCGCCAACCAGGCACACTTCCTTCTCAACCTCTTCCTAACCCTAATAATGTACCGACCCAGCGGTGCGTTATGAACCCAAACCCGGGCCAAGCACACAAGGTTTATCAGGCCTCCTCTGTTCCTTCACCTGACGGGATGGAGGCCTCAACTTCTTATGCGAGTTATCAGCAGCAACCTATCCTATCAAACCCTAACCAGAACCAGGCAGGACTGAATTCTGTGACCACCCGCAGTGGTAAGGAGACCCAAGATCCACCTTATCCAGACCACTCCAAGCCTGGTAGTGACCCAAAACCTAGGACAGTAATCCAGGACGTTCTTATCCCTGTCCCAGGTCAAAGACCTGGATCTATCCTAGAAGAACCAACCAAGGTTCCATTCCCCGAGGCCTTGACCAAGGAAAAGAAGACAACCAAATCCGTGGCTCCTGAGGAGGACTTGGTCAAGCTCTTTGAGCAGGTCCAAATAAACATCCCCTTAATGGATGAGATTCGCCACGTACCGGCTTACACACAATTCTTAAGGAATGTATGTACACCTCAGCGTAAGCCGCGAACTAAGAGTGGGAGTCCAATTGTACTGTCAGAGCAAGCCAGCTCTGTAATCCTGAGCAGACTCCCACCCAAGGCAAAAGACCCAGGAACTCCCCTGATTTCATGCAAAATAGGTGAAACCCAGTTCGACAGAGCATTGCTAGACTTGGGTGCTTCCATAAATTTGATACCCACATCCTTACTTAACCACTTAGTAGAATCTGAGCAAAAACTGACTGAGGTGACACTACAGTTAGCATATTGATCTATAAAGTCACTTAAAGGGATTCTTAAGGATGTTATTGTAAGAGTGCGGGATTTCTATTTCCCTGTAGACTTCATAGTCTTAGACATGGACGCACCTGAAAATCGTAAGGATACACCAATCATTCTAGGGAGACATTTCCTGGCCACTGCTAGGGCCAACATTAGTTGTGAGGAGGGCCAAATAGAACTGAAATTTGGGAATCATACCCTCAAAATTGATATCTTTAAGGCCCAACAAGGAATCAATTGCGGTGTCATTGAACAAATCTGTGATATTAGAGCTTTGGTTGATGAAACACAATTTGAGAATAACCTGATTATGCCTCATCAACCACAAGATCTTGAACCGCAATTAGAGGAGTCAGACCCTGATTCAGACAAATCCATAACTCCTATCCTTGAACCTCACATTCACCCTGAGCCACCCGCTGCTGCTGATAACCCCATTCTTGAACTAAAACCCCTTCCCGACCATTTGAAATACATCTTTTTGGGTTCTAATCAGACTTTTCCTGTGATTATAAATTCTAAGCTCACTCCTGATCAGGAATCTCGTCTGATTACTGTTCTCCAGCAACATCGCAGAGCCATTGGTTGGATTCTCGATGACTTGACTGGAATAAGTCCCTCTTATTGCACACACCGTATCTATTCTGAAGAGGGCACACGACCTTCCCGTGAGATGCAGAGATGTTTGAATCCAATCTGTAGGAGGTCGTGAAAAAGGAGATCATTAAGTGGTTAGATGTAGGGATCATCTACCCGATCTCCGACAGTCATTGGGTGAGCCCAATTCAGGTTGTGCCTAAAAAGGCAGGGCTCACCACCATTACGACTGAAATCGGAGAAATCATACCTACCCGAATAGCCAACTCGTGAAGAGTCTGCATAGATTACCGAAGACTCAATTCCTCCACGAAGAAAGATTATTTCCCACTACCTTTCATTGATCAGATTCTCGAGAAATTAGCAGGAAATCAATTCTTCTGCTTTCTTGACGGGTACTCCGGTTATAACCAAGTGACTATTCATCCTGAGGACCAAGAGAAGACCATGTTCACCTGCCCCTTTGGGACATACGCATTCCGAAGGATGCCTTTCAGTCTTTGCAATGCACCTGCAACTTTTCAGCGGTGCATGCTTACCATATTCTCTGATATGGTAGGTGATTATCTGGAAGTCTTCATGGATGACTTCTCAGCCTTCGGGGCATCATTTGATGATTGCCTCCAGCACTTGGTTCATATGCTCAGGCATTGCATCGATGTAAATTTGGTTCTTTCCTAGGAAAAGAGCCACTTTATGGTGCCTAAGGGGATCGTCCTAAGACATCTAATTTCCGAGAAAGGCATCCAAGTGGATCGAGCCAAGGTTGATCTAATTTCTCGTCTTCCTATGCCTAGCTTGATCAGGGACATCCGTTCTTTTCTGGGGCACGTTGGTTTTTACCGTCATTTCATTCCTGATTTTTTGAAAATCGCGCGCCCCCTGACTACTCTTCTCTCTAAGGATGTACCCTTTGAGATCTCCAAGGAATGCACTCAATTCTTTGAGAACCTTCGTGACTGAGTCACCCAGGCCCCGATTCTACAATCCCCTGATTGGTCTCAACCCTTTGAGATCATGTGCAATGCAATTGATTTCGCTGTAGGAGCGGTTCTGGGGTAGAAAGTTGACGGGAAACCTGTGGTCATCTACTACGCTAGCAAGACACTTGATGAGGCTCAACGTAACTATACAATTACGGAGAAAGAGCTGCTAGCCGTAGTATTTGCCCTTGAAAAATTCCGATCCTATCTCCTGGGTTCCCATGTCATCATCTACTCGGATCACACAACTGTGAGGCATCTCCTTGACAAGAAGGACGCGAAGCCCCGACTAATCCGATGGATCTTGCTGTTGCAAGAATTCGACCTCGAGATTCGCGACAAGGCGGAAAGACAAAACGTGGTAGCTGACCATTTGTCTCGCCTTCCTTCTGAGATCATCAACCCTTCTGGATCCATCACGGAGCATTTTCCTGATGAGCACCTACTGACTATTAGTACTAAGCTTCCATGATTTGCTAATATAGTAAACTACTTGGTCTCTTATCAGATCCCATTTGACTGGTCGAAGGCCAAGAAAGACAAATTACGCTCTGATGCCAAGTACTACATCTGGGAAGACCCGTACCTCTTCCGCATAGGTGCTGACCAAATCATCCGGTGATGTGTCCCGGAGGGTGAAATCAATGATATTCTCTCCTTTTGCCATGACCGGGCATGCGGTGGCCACTTCTCTGGGCACAAAATCGCATCAAAAATCCTCCAGTGTGGCTTTTATTGGCCCACTTTAATCAAGGACGCATATAATCACTGCAAGACATGCAGTCGTTGCCAAACTTTGGGTAACATGAGCCATCGCGACATGATGCCTTTGCAGCCGATTCTCGTATGCAAAATCTTCGATATATGGGGGATTGATTTTATGGGCCCCTTTTCTATTTCGGACGGCTTGGAGTACATTCTGCTGGCTGTGGACTACGTGTCCAAATGGATCGAAGCCATACCGACCCGAACCTGTGATCATAAAGTCGTTATCAAATTCATTCATCACAATATCTTCTCACGGTTCGGGATTCCTCATGCAATCATCTCTGATGGGGGGACCCATTTTATGAATGCTTAGTTCAGGTCACTGATGACCAAATACGGGGTGTCTCACCGAATCTCTACTCCTTACCACCCCCAGACTAATGGTATAGCTGAGCTATCAAATCTGGAGATCAAGAAAATCTTGTAGGTCACTATTCGGCCTGATAGGAAGGACTGGTCGTCCCGACTTCCAGAAGTTTTGTGGGCTTATAGGATCGTCCACAAAACCCAACTAGGCATGTCTCCGTTTAGACTGGTGTACGGGAAGGCATGTCACCTTCCCGTCGAACTAGAGCACAAAGCCTATTGGGCAGTACGGAGCTGTAATTTAGATCTTTCTAAGGCTGGAACCCACAGAAAGCTTCAGATAAGCGAGATCGATGAATTACACCTTGATGCCTACGAGAACTTGCGAATCTACAAAGAGCGGGTTAAAGCCTTCCATGACAAGCACATATCTAGAAAGATCTTTCATCCTGATCAGAAGGTCCTACTCTTTGATGCCCGACTCAAACTCTTCCCTGAGAAACTGCGACTGCGATCCAAGTGGGTCGGACCATACCTTGTCCGACAAGTTTTTGGAAATGGAGCCGTCGAAATCAGCCCACTCAGCTATGATTCCGAACCCTTCATCGTGAACGGTCAGAGACTCAAACCGTTAATTGATGTAACCTCTACAGATTTGGCTGAGTCATCATTTATCCTCCATTTTCCCTGAGCATACTGCGCCCAACCGATAGCGTAAAACTCAGCGTTCAACGGGAGGCAGCCCGTCATTCTTTTTGAAAAAATCTGAAACCTTTTCTGACACCTCTTCGCACTTAAGGTTCACCCTGTAGGACAGCCGACTCCACCTCAGGTGCTTGCATATGAGATTAGAAATCGTCTGCAACAGTCACCCCGACCTATTCACTCACCAAAACATCTGTCCTAATGTATGAACTAAGTAAGAAAAAAATCCTCCTAAGTTACAATGAGGACATTGCAAATCTTAGGCATGGGGGGACATGAAAGATCAAAACTCATAAGAAAAGGTTCTAAACAAAAAAATTCACATATGACAAAAACACCATAAAAAAAAATAATAATAAAATGAGAGGAGGAAAGAAATTTTGTGGACTCTACAAATGAGGAGGAGAAAAAGAACAAAATGATAAAAAGGAGCACAAAATGAAAGAAAAAAGAGCCATTAGTAAGAAATTAAAGAATTAACCTAAGTTCTAGACCACATTCAGGAAAAGAAATGGAAAGTGCACAGTGAGATTAGTAAGAATGCAAACCTTAGGCATTCTTAGATAAACTCTTAGTACCCATTAAGAGCTAGATATTCCTCAAGAGGTTGAGGAAAATGAAAAGCTTAAGTATTAGGTTCAAGGCTTAGGGAGTATTTAGCCTCGTTAACTAACTTTTGGTTTACGAGACTCTTTAACCTAAGCACCCAAATTTCACACACAGCCTGGTTCAGTAAGCATAAAAATCAAAATCACACAGAAGCGTTGTAAAAATTCTGAAAATAACACCTAGAGTAGGAGCGACCAATCAACACAAGTTGATTTGGATGAGTTCCCAACGCGGAGAGGTGGGAAATTCCCCTCGAAGATGCGTAACAAAATATCATCTCCTCGGTGCTTGTCTCTTAGGATATTTACATATCCTACTGGGGGCATATAAGCACTCTGCTGGTTCAGATTCTATGGATGGCATTACACGAATTGTCAATTGCCAGGGTCTGAATTCGGCCACGGAACACCATGGACGGGACTATCTCAAAATCTCGAAAGCCAGGGTTCTGGGGGTTACCATGGACGGTGCTATCTCGAAGCATCGACTGCCAGGAACCCTTGAGGATGGATGATGGGGACAAGGAATCTGATACAGACCGTGTTGAGAAGCCAATCCTAAGCTAAAATTAAAAAAAAGAGAGAAAACTCTCTAAACATATAAATCTTCTATCTCTCTTTCTTACAAAGCACACTGCGAACTGAATCAGGGCTAAAATTATCCCAAGCATGGGTGGTTTAACCACTAAGTCCAATAAGCCTTAGGTTAGCTCCTGTAGGCCTTAGAAACCTCTGCTAAGGACTAAGGCTGAGCTAGACAGATCTGGATCTTGGTTGGTACTAGAGTACCTTTTAGGCCTAGGGATGGCATTCTGACCTAATCAAGGTTACAAAAGAAAAAGCACTTATCTAAACTCAATAAGAACTTCATGGTCTAGAACAAGGGTTGAAACCTTAAAATTTTGCTAAGGGACTAGCAAAAGCTAGGCATGGGGGTATGATGAGAGCCTCATCATGAACCCTAACTAGCACAATTTAATCTAAATAAGTGTGAAGAAGCTCCTACAAAACCTAAAGAGAAGCTTAACTCAGAAAATTCTGAATTAAAGAATAAGACAAATCATAAGGGGTAAAACTGTAATTTTACCAATGTAGTACGCAAACAGGATAATTGAGGGTGTAAACATAGGTCAAATAAGCTTAATAAGGAAGGAAGTAGGATGATCTGATCTAAAAAGGGTTATAGCAATTTCTACGAATTAAATGACATTCTGTAATCCTAAAACAAATCTACTTTAATTCACGGTGTTCGAGGTAGGATAAAAATCAACTAAACCCTCTAAAATTCATGAAAAAATATTTCCTAGGGTTTAGAACCTTCAATTTGGCCTTGCAACTTATTTTGACTTAAAATGAGAACCATACCCAATTTATGACCTAATTTAGGTTTTTGCGCAAATTGACTGGTCAAACATGGTCAAACATAAAATCAAATTTCACCATTAAAATCCTTAGATTCAAATTAGGCTGGTATAAAAATTTGGGCCTAGGAAAAGACCATCTTGACCGACTTTACAAATTGGTCCTCTTGAATTACTTTTTGACCCTTATCTTTTGAAACCCTTACACATTGCCCCCTATATTTCTCATCGTTCTTTGCAGAATGGTCCTCCCTGCCATTCTGAGCTCCGCACCTCCATCCGCCTCCACGCCTCCATCCCTACCATTCTCGTCGTTCTTGCCACTCCGCGCCTCCATCCGCCTCACCAGCTACCCCTTAAGCTCCGCACCTCACTGACACCGAATCCACCCTCCATTCACCACCTAGCACCTCCATACCACCCCCCAAACACACCCACTCTCACGCACGCAGAGTGCCCTAGGTGCATGGCCACAAGCACTCTCGCGCCTTGCAGACCCCCACACCACCTTCGCCGTCCTCTGGCGAAGCTCCCTGCGTTGTCTGATGTGGTCGTGAGGCCATTTTCATGATTTCAGGTCTCAGCCTCCTCGCCACCATTGACAGCAGGTTGAAGCTGCTTCGCGAGCTGCTCCAAGCTGCAGCGCCTCAGGCCCCCAGGTCCAGCAGCTGCGGAACACTCTCACGCACACACTCAGGCTCGCAATTGGGGTCAAAGGCCTCTGCTGCTGCCCCAATTGGTCGAGCCTTCCTCCTGCAGATGCACGAAGACGCAGGTCGGAAGCCGACGCGTGCCCGCACCAATATAAAAGGAAAAAGTGAGTGAGGCTATTTGCCTTAAGTCACACAGGGGTCAGGTCCCTTACCTATTCACGCGCCTCATCCGCGGCACTGCCCACGCGGACCTGGTGACCCGACCCGACTAT
This sequence comes from Thalassia testudinum, assembly GCA_037157565.1. Lineage (NCBI taxonomy): Eukaryota > Viridiplantae > Streptophyta > Magnoliopsida > Alismatales > Hydrocharitaceae > Thalassia > Thalassia testudinum. The sequence goes on from JAZHRO010000014.1 coordinate 34,545,879, forward strand.
CCTGCCTATGCACTCCTCGCGCACCACCCACGCCAGTGCGCCTGGACCCGGGCACGCGACCCGACCCGATTACCCGACTCTGGGAGAGCTTCCTAAAGAGAGATCCAAAGAGAGAGAGACGCGGGGAAGGGGTAGGGTAGGTTTTGTGCTGATGTTTGCGTGTGTGCCCAGGAAAGAAGGAAGAAGAAGGAAGAAGCAGGCGAAGGAAGAAGAAAGGAAGGAAAGAAGCTAAAGGAAAAGAAGAGGAGCTGCATTGTAGCAACCGAGTAGTTAAGTCGTCTAAGCATTGAATCAGACGTCGGCGAGAAAGGAGAGTCAGAGAGGAAAGAAGAAGAAAGAGGAACCGCTGCAGAAGAAGAAAGAAAGAAGAAGAAGAAAGAAGAAGGCAGGTTGAAGAAGAAGAAAAGAAGAAGCAAAGAAAGAAAGAAGAAGAAGAAGAAAGAAGAAGGCAGGTTGAAGAAGAAGAAAAGAAGCAAAGAAAGAAGAAGAAGACAGGAAGAAGAAGAAGAAAGTGGAACTGCTGCAGAAGAGAAAGAAAGAAGAAGCAAAGAAAGAAAGAAGAAGAAGAAAAAAGAAGAAGGCAGGTTGAAGAAGAAGAAAAGAAGAAGCAAAGAAAGAAGAAGAAGAAGACAGGAAGAAGAAGAAGAAGAAAGAGGAACCGTTGCAGAAGAGAAAGAAAGAAGAAGAAAGAAGAAAAGAAGAATACAAGTTGAAGAGAAGAGTAGCTGAAGAAAGAGAAGGAAAAGCCAATTACCTTCTTTCTCTTTCTTTCTCCCTCTCTCTCTTAATTTTTGTAAAACCTTATATATATATTTTGAATTTATAGGCTTCTAGAATTTTAGTTTGCTCCCTGAGTTCGACCTCGGGAAACTCTTCATTCCGAGTAATAAATTGTATTAGACTGGTAACCGCTTTATTATACACCACAACGGCTATAATAACTATAAAGACGAACAAAGAGGTACACCACCTGAGAAGGTCAGTGATAGATGTTGTGCACAGCCTCCCTACTAGAGGGTGGTTGTGTGTACTGGTTTTGCGCTGAAGTGGCTCGCTGCAAATGTCGAGTTAGCTCATCCACCTTCTTCTCAATAATAGAGACCTTGTCCAGATGACTGACCATCAGTTCCAAGTCGACGGAAGAGGACAGGCTCTGCATCTCATGTGCTCCCTTTGGATTCGTCAATGCACGGGCATTCGTCCGGTCGAACATGCCCATGGATTCATTATTGATGGAGTTCTCGCACATATTCTCGAGAATCTCCCACACGGTGTCTTCGTGTTGACCCATGATGTTTCCTTCTCAAGTCGCATTGACGAATAATCTAATATCCTCACGGAGTCCCTGGTAAAAAAATTGGACTTGTTCCCATTTAGGAACTCCATGATGAGGGCACTTTCGCATGAGATCCAGAAAACAATCCCATGCTTCGTGAAGTGGTTCTCCTGCTTATTGCGTGAAATGCGTGATCTGGTGTCGTAAAACATTTGTCTAACCAACAGGGAAGAACTTTCTTAGAAACTCGGATTGAAGTTCCGCCTAGGTGTTGATCGGATGCGTTTGGGTTTGGTACCAATGAACAGCTTTATCCATGAGAGAGAAGGAGAACATTTTCATGAGTAGAATATCCCGATTTTGAGCTTCTGACCCGAAGATCTGGGTTAGATGCTTGAGTTGTTTGATATGCTGGAAAGGATCTTCAGAATTACGCCCATGGAATTGTGGAATGGCATGAATCATGTTGGGCTTGAGTTCAGTGTCAGGACCTCCAGTAGGGATTTGTACTCGAGGTTTGATTGTTACTGCAGTGGGATTGTAGTGATCTCGCATCATTGGACACTACGGTGGGTTCACAAAAGCTTGGAATAGATCATTGAGGCGCTGGAGTTGATTTTCGAGATTATTTTCTTCTGTGGGTTGTGCCATGATGATGGATGAAGGAGAATCAGGTTCAGATGAATCGGAAGAGATATCAATCAGATTGAGTTGTTGCACAAATAAGGAGGTCGAGGCTTGGCCTCGACGTGAATGAGTGACTAAAGGAGGCCTCAAGGATGGTCATAGAGACCTCCTCCCGAACATGCACCGATCGAGTAGATGAGAGGTAGAATGTGATGGACTTAATCAAGACACCCAAAAATTTTGGATGACTATAGAGGTTCGGAGCGGATGATACCCCTTAGTCAAAAAGTCATCCACCTTAGAATTACTTGGGCAGCCAGAGAGGAAGAGTCCCGCAAAGACCCCTATAAGGTAGAACGCCCTCACAGGTTACAGGGTTTCCCCCACCCGACCTCTCTTATCACTGATGTTCCAAGTAGACCAGAATGGGGACTTGACCTCTTAAGTCTACCAGTTTTAATTAAGAGCAAGGGTGCTTAGAATTTCACTTGAACTTTAAGATGTGCTGAGTGCAAAAAGTGACCTAGCTTGAAGATTGGTTGACCTAATAAGGTGGGTCAACTTCATCTGTATTGTCCTTGAAAATTTATGTCCCTCTTTCAGTGTTCAAATGACTTTAAGAGCCTGATTTTAGGGTTTTGTTTGAATAGATTAGCTCAATCAAGGTCTAGGCACACATTGTTTGGGAAGATGATTTGTTGATTAAGCAAGTACGTCTCTACAAATCATAAATTGGAATCCTTAATTAGCTCTAATTTGGTCCACTTTAATTTGTCAAAAGGTGGTACCTAGGGCTCAAACAAGAATGTGATAGCCCTAGATACCTTAAGTTTTAAGTGAGTGCACAAATCAGGATTTGTTGTTCAAATAAAATGTATCAACTTAGGCAACTTGATGAATTATCTATGGAAAGAATGCAAGTAGCCCTAATTGATTTCTTTCTTTTATCCTTTTCAGAATGAGGGGCTTAAAAGAGAGAGATATTAGAACTTACCTGCCCCTAGCGTGTTTACTATGTGACTGATCCCCCTTAAATGTATCTCTCCTGAAACAATCCATAGCAAAAGAGATATAGCAAGTTAGAATCTGAATCAGGAATTAAAATCAAGAGTTCTAAATTACCGGTTGCTCCCCAGCAACGGCGCCAAAATGTCCTTCGTGCTAAATCGATATTTAAAATTGTCGTGTTGTAGTTTAGCCAAAATAGCTCTTAAACAAATAAATTTTATTACTTGAAAAAGTTCCGAGGTCGAACGCGGAGAGCAATATGAAATTTAAATCTCAAGAATTGCAATGTAAATGCAATATAAGCAATTTGTAATAAAACTCCAAACAATAATGATATAGAAGTGAAAACAGATGTCAATAGTGCAAAAAGAATGAGGTAACATGGTGATTTGAATCATCAAATACCCCTCAAAATAACAATAAATTTCTCAACAGTATCAATCAAATAAAGCTTAGCAATATCAGACAACTGAATGGTTAATCAGACGGCTTAAATGTCCGATGCTACAGTGCATAGCCTTCTTTCTCTCTTCTCAGCCTCTTCTTCTTTCTCTTCTTTCTCTGCTGCTGCTCCCTCTTCTCTTCTTCTTCTTTTTCTTCTGCTCAGCCTCTTCTTCTTTTGCTCTTCTCTTTCTTGTCTCTTCTTCAGCTACAGTCCTTCTTTCCTTCTTCCTTTCTCTATTCTCCTTCTTCACACACAGAGGGGGGAGGGTTCTTGAATTTGGCTAAGTGTCAGCCAATACTCTCTGCAGCAAAACCCTCCCCCTACCCCACACAATCTCTTTCTCTCTCTGGGTCACGCTCTCCCAGAGCCTTCCACAATACTGGGTATACAGGTAATCGAACCTAAAGCGTACCTGGGACTAAGGCTACGGGCGTGGGTGCAACTGAGGAATGTTAAGGGTTAGGCAGGTTATCGGGCACACTAGGTCCACGGGGGAGATGTCACGGACAAGGCTTGTGAGGGGGGCGTGCGGGGACCTTACCCCTTGTGCGTGCTGAGGCGATAAGCCTAAAGCACAAATTCAATTTATGCATGCTTAGGTCCTTTGCCACTTCCGAGGTGGGACTATCCCACCCTTCGTCCTTCGCACAGCAGCAGCAGCAGCTTCCTTCGTCAAATTGGTGCAAAGGACTTGGCCAAAAGCTCCAATTGACCACGCGAGGATACACCTAGAGGTAATCCGCTCTTCCTGGAGTCGATGCCTAGAACCTACAGACGTGATGAGACCTTCAAGCTTCAGTCAAAGCTTCGTCAATGGCGGTTGAGACCTGGGAACTTGAAAGCAAGAAAACGAGCTAAGATCCCAAGTTAAAATAGTTCATAAGCTTCGCCATAAGGTGGGGAATTGAACGGCGGTGTTCGTGAGGTGTGAGAGTGCATGAGGTGGTCGGACGATGACGGAAGGTGAGGTGTGACAGTGTGGTGTTCGGCGGAGTAGCGAGGAGGCCAATAGCCTTTAAGACAAGAGGGCTTTTGCTCTCTGGAACACGGCGGAGGTGTGGAGATGAACGGCGGCCAGATTAATGGAGTGTAGTGGCCGTGCGAGCTCATCGGAGGTACGTCGGTGAGGTGGAAGATGGAGGACGGTGAGGCGATTCGGTGGTCGAAACGAAGTGGCCGATGGCTGGAAACGAAGAGGGGAAGTCGAGTTGTTTAGGAGGGGAGGTAGAAGAAGGGGAGCGGAGTTGGCGTCGGTTGAGGTGTGGCCGATGCCGGAGACGAAGCTACTCAGAGAGATGGATGATGACGAGGATGAAGGGGGGCAGGAATGCCGGCGGGTGCTGCGCGACGAGGAGGAAAACAAGGAGGAAGAGTCTACCACTGGTATTGTGGTCAGACGATGAGGGAAGGTAGGGAGAGTCGCCGGAGCTTGAAGAGCAAATCTGTCGGAGGAGGGGAGAGGAATTTGAGGGATTCTCAGGTCGAATTCAAGCTTGGAGGATCGGGCAAGCCTGGGGAGTCTTTATATAGGTGTCAGGGGGTCGATTAGAGCTTAGAAGCCAAGCTTTCAAGCTAGGAAGGTCGTCAAAGTTGGAAGTTTCTTAATACCCAAATCTCTCATGCATTCACATGAGAGATTAGGTAGGTTTCAGGATTTAGGATTTGGTCCAAAAGGAAGGGAATTTCTTGACGAACTTCCCTTTCAAATTTGAAAGGGATCTGTCAAGAAATCAGATAGTTGTTTCCTGTTTAAGGTCACCAAAGTAAGTAGGAATAGGTTTAATGGTAGTAGGGACTTATTTGTGAGAGCGACGACAAAGTTAGGGACTTATTTGAAAGATTTTTGAAAGTTAAGGGTGGAAATGAAATTAAATTGGATCAATTTGCAAACTAGGTCAAGACAAACTCATTTTGGGTCCAAATTTTGGTACAAATCTAATTTGGACCTAAGGAATCCAAAGATAATGTTGGATTTTGGTTTTGATTATTTTTGACTGGGTAATTTATTTAAAAATTCAAATTAGGACAGATGTCTGTCTGTGATTTTGTTTGGGTCAAAATGGGTTCTGATGGTCTAATTGAATGTTCTAAACCCTAGAGAGTATTTTTCTATGAATTTTAAAGGGTTTAAGTAAATTTTATGCTGATCAAAAGTTAATTAAGAGGGTCTATTTTTACGGTTTCAAAAGTCATTTAATTCTCAGAACACATGCAAACCATTTTCTGTCTGTCTTATCCCACTTGTTATCTTTCTAAGACCAATTAACCTTCATCCAACCCCTGAGAAAATCTGTGGTTGTACTGCATTCATGATGAGCTGGTAAAATTACAGTTTTAACACTAATTTCTTATTTTTCTTTCAGAATGATTATGTAATGACTTGTGACTCTCTGACAGTTATGTAGGACTATTTGCTGACTTAATTGGGTTAAAAAGAGCTAGTTATGGCTCATGATTGTATTCCCATCATCACCCCTCCGCATTAGAGGTTAGGGTTTCACACGAGAGAAGGATGTTTGCTGGCAAAGGGGCAAGGCAACTCGAAACCATCGACGCGGAACAAACAATGGAACAACTCAATTCCGAGTGGAGGCGCGGATGCAATGGAACCCGGCATTAGGCCCGCAACACCATAAGCAAACTATTTTGGAATTGAGCCTTCCAAATATGAAATTAAAGCCAATTCCGAATACCTAAAGGAACGAATTGTTGATGTCAAAAGCCACGTGACTTTCCAAGTCCTTCCCCTTACCTGTAGCTGGGGAACGCTCCACCGGACGTGAGGCCCATGTCTCTTTCGTCATATTTTGCAGATCCAATGGCACAAAGGGCGAGCATCGAAGTTGACCTCAGATTTTGCTCGAAAATACCAGTACTCTTTACTTTATTGATATGTCCTTTCCCATCCCCTCCACCTCACCAACTTCGTCATCCGAACATTTGTTTTGACAGTTTCACGACAACGGGAGGATATGCCACCGGAACACGCAAAAAAAAGGGCCCGTCGGTTGGATCCGAAAACTACTGGAGGAGAGCAGCCCAGGACGAAGTCCCCGGCCAGTTGGGCATATCGTAGACCTTAAGCTGACGTGTCGAGACGGGTCCCACAATCACGTGAGGGGACGTGGTGCGTGCCACCTGAAGAGACGTACCGTGTGAGTGGTCTTGAAAAATCTCATATGTGATCTATCCACCAATGGGGTGCGAGCTCCCACGTGAAGACGACCCTTCCAAAACCCTCATCTGTTCCCCCCCTCCTCTCCTTAAAACTCCAACCCCGCTCCTTCCTTTCTTTCTTACACGAATCGGGAACATTCATCAGGGATCTTGGGAAAGATTGTGAAGATCGTGACCATGGGCTTGGGTGGGTCGGATAATCCAGCAGCATACATACACAAGGTAAGGCATCCCATTCATTAGGTTCTTCTACTTTCTTTTATATATATATATATATATATATATATATATATATATATATATATTTGTTTGCGTAAATTTGATGTTGACCACAGGTGCAACACCTGATCGAGCAGTGCATGCTCTTCAACATGAGCCGAGAGGAGTGCGCGGAGGCACTCTTGAATCGTGCAAACATCAAACCCGTCATCACCACCACAGGTATCGTACTTGGACCACCAATATGCCATAGTGAAGGAGATATATATATAGGTACAATATTTTTAGTTATTGCTACGTGCCCGTAGTGTTTTCTGTTTTTCTTGATTATTTGGTAGAATAAATCCATTCTGGTGTGAGTTAATAAGAGATTAACTAATTGCAACCGTACGATTGACGTATTATCCAAATTTACCTAACGAACCATTGACCCTATAGAGATGCTTACGCTTACACGCTGTACTTCCATTTTTTTGTGGATCAGTGTGGAAGGAGCTAGAGAAGGAGAACAAGGAATTCTTTGAAGCTTACGAGAGACATAGGGAGGAGATGATCTCCAAGGCAGGAGGACATGCCTGCTGCTGGTCGTACTACACGGATCGAACGGAGAGGACTTGGTTATGAAGTGTGACTTTCACTCCTTGTAATACTGGGGATGCTTCATTGTGATCGTTACCAGCCATGTCATTTTGCCGGGATTGTCAGCTTGGTTCCCCCACTGAAAAGCAAGAAATACATCACCATCGATCTTGCAATGGACGGTCGTCCATGTTTTCGCTGTTTTGGAACGTTTTCTGAAGCTACAGTGTAGTAGCTGAGGGGACTATCTTTTAGTCTGGGGAATGCTGACGTGACGATCGGATGATGTCAGCGGTGTAATTATTGCTTTGTTAATTTAATGCTAACAAATTGGAGGAAAGTACGACTGATTGATGTCTGGCTTGTTGCGTTGATTCGAAATTGCCGTTATTTCACGGGTGCCGTTTGGTATAATAGCCTGGTTTGGTAGTTCCGGCGTTAAAATTATTCTAGTGAGAGATGGAGGTTTGGGTTTTCAGATATTATTTCAAGAAGTGGAAAGAAAATGGATATCTCACTTCTTCCTTATTAGAATTATCATCTTTTATTTGGGATAATAAAAAATTTTATTAAATATCTCACGAAAGTCCCATCAGTTGTTAAATCGGAAGAGAACTAATAGTATCGAGAATTCTTCGAATAAGGTTGTCGGCCAAACATTTTCCATATTTCACTGCGTATGTGATGTTTAAGGGAGATGCATTTATCACCTTTCCTACTCAACCATGGCCGGAGCCTTTTCTTTCTTCCCGTGTTTCTTTCCTGTTGGGCAGAGGACTCAAAAGTGATCCGGTGATCTGGTACACATAATCTCCACTATATATTGCTATTAGTGTCGTTACTAATTACCATCAAGTCAACAATCGAAGCTGGTCGTATAATATCAGTCTAATGCATTTTTATTTTTCCTATTTCACAATGTCCGAGAACTAGTTCTTTTCAATTTTTCCACCAGGTTTCAAAACAGTTAAATAGTAAAATATTAAGTCTCTAAGGGTTAGTTTATCGTAGAGGATGGTTAATCTGGAATAAATTATTTGTAATAGGGGATAATCCTTAAAATTGTTTACTTTAAAAGAAGTGATAATCTATATTTGTGTTTACTGAAGGGAGGATAGGAATGAGAGTTATCCTGTCATGTGACAGGGGATGTTTATTTGAGAATAAAGATTAGAATGAGGAATAAGATGAGAAATAACTACTTACCCCTTATGATTGTAGATAAGTTGGTTAGTTCTAATATTTTTGATTATATTTATTTAATGTGATAATGTAATTTATAATTAAATAGTGAGTACAGTTAAATTAGGTAGAATATGTTAGCGTAGTAAATTACTATTAGATATTGTAGTAATTATAAATATAATTAAATATTAATTTTAGGATGGCATTGAATTCATTTGATGAGTTATTGTCAATCCATTTTAAGTTAGTAATAATAAATGGATTTGAAGTATTAATTTTTTTTTTTCAGCAAAAAATTATCTTCAATTTGTGAAAACTTTAATAATAATTATGTGTGTTGAAAGATATTTTCATAGCACACATGATAAAATTAAGAAATACCATAACAATGAAATATAACAAATGAGAGGAAAGTGGAAATTATAAAAATAGTAATTGAGAGAAATAGATATTACAATTAACGTACCACTTGATGGTCTAGTTGTCCATTGTTAAAATTCTTAAAGTGAAGCTGCATTGAAAATTGAAGGCCATTGTGTAATGATGAACGATTTTAAAAAGGTAATATCAATAAATAAAATTCATCTAACCTGTGACATTTCGTTATGTAGTATTCCATTGGAGCACAACGTATATTAAGTAATGTGTTAGATTCAGGTTGCTTAAAGTCAACGCTTGTCATTGGGCAAAGTCAATAAAATAATGGATGGTGTAAATCAGTTATCTCTGGAAAATTAGTTTACATAGGGTTACTGCGTAGTAGTCGTCCTAACTATGCGAACACATTTTCCTGGAGTTTCCTTATTTACTCACTAGGCAGCCAAAGCAAGATTATCTAAGTGTATAATATCTTTTTCCTCAAGCGTTTGAAGCTTTCACCATTACCTATATGAATTAAATTCTCTTTGCAATGCATCCTGTACATGTAATTAGTAGTAATGAAAATTACATAAGAATTCAAATATCTTCATGTAGGAAAGAATAACTTAAAAAATGGTTGTAATAAAGGAAATTCGGAAGAAGTAAAAATAAAAATATTTAAGCAGTAAATATAACGATTCATAAGTACTGTCATATGTTAATAAGTACCGACATTGTTAACTGGGCGAAATCGTGATTTTAAAATATAAAATATGTGCGTTGTCGTATAGATGAAATCACCTAAAAAATAAATAAGAATTTATTGCTCAAAAACCTAGGTATCCGAGGTCGAACACAGGGAGCAAATTGATTTTTTAAAAACTAAAATCACAATCTCAAAATATGATATTTAACAATAATATAAATGAGATTCAATGTATATGAAAACTAAAAAGAGAATAGAAATGCAAGAGGAAATTGAATATTCTCTCTTTTTTCTTCTCTCTCTCTCATGGCTTCTTTCTTCTCTTTCTTCCTTTTCTTTCTCTGCTTGGCCGCATCTTCTCCTTCTTTCTTTCTCTGACTTTCCTCTTTCCTTGTAAATCAGACGTCTGATTTTGTGAATCAGACGTCTTAATTTGCGATTGCTACAGTGCCTTCAGCTCCTCCTTCTCTTTCTTCTCTACCTTTATTTGTCTTCTTCTTCTTCCTTCTTTCTCTTCTTCTGATCTCTGTCGTCTCTTTCTTCTTTAGTCTCACCTCTTCCTTTGCTACAGTGCTTCTTCCTTCCTTTCTTATCTTCTTCAGCTTCTGCCTCTAAGTCCTTCCTTCTTCCTTCTTTCTCTTCTTCTGCTCTCTGTTGTCTCTTTTTTCTTCCTTTCCTTCTGTCTTCCTCTGCGGCTCCTTCTGTTCTTGATTCCCCCTGCCTTCTTCCTTTCTTCTGCCTTGTCTTCCTTCTTCAGCCGCACCTCTTCCTTTGCTACAGTGCTTCTTCCTTCCTTCCTTGTCTTCTTCAGCTTCTGCCTCCAAGTCCTTCCTTCTTCTTCCTCTTCAGCAGCTACCTCCAAGTCCTTCCTTCTTCTTCCTCTTCAGCAACTGCCTCCTCCTCCTCCTTCCTTTCCCTGCACAGTATAGCAAAACCTACCCCTACCCTCCCCCACGTCACTCTCTCTATTTCTCTCTTCGCTCTCTCAGAGCCAGACAATCGGGTAGACGGGTCGGGTTACGAGCGCCCGGGTCCAGGCGCATCGGCTTGGGTGGTGTGCGAGGAGTGCAGGATAAATGGGTCAGCCAGGACCGCGTAGGAGTGACCGCGGACGAGGCGGGGGCGCGGGCGAGGGTCCTCACCCCGTGTCGTTTGGAAGAGAAGAGCTAAAAACAGAAATTCAATATAAACCACTCACTGCGCTCTTGAGTTCACAAGGTGGGACTAAAAGTCCCACCCGCTTCTTTGCGCACACCTGCAGGAGACCTTTGCCCAATTGCTGCAGCTGGGCTATCCTTCAAAACCAATTGCCTGCTAAATGCGTGCGCGAGTCGAACCCGCACCTCCTAGACCTAGAGACCTGGAGCGAAGTGCCTGGGTTGAAGCTTGCGAGCTCCTTCGAGCCGGTGCAAATGGCGGCGGAGGCTCAGACCTGCAGTCACTCAATACAGCCTTGTAGCCCCATTAAACCAAATGGGGAGTTTTGTCGTGGCACGGCAAAGGTGCCTAGGTGGGTGGCTGGTCGCGGGGTGGCCTAGGCGTGCGTGCCTAGGTCGCTCTATGGCCGTGAAGATGGGTTAGGTCGGGGGGCATTTTTGAAGGGTATGGCGGTCAGTGGAGGGGCGGATGACAATCAGTGGGTGGTGGCGGAGGTGATGAGGTATCTGGAGAGGCGTGTGGAGGTACGGAGAGGTGGAAGCACCTTCGCCCGTGGTCGGTCGGAGATGGAGAAGGTGGAGGTGGTTGGCGGTTGTCGAGGGGAGTTTGCTAAAATTAATTGGGGGAAAATAGAGAGTAGAGAGAGAGGGAGCTTATTTGCAAGTGGCTGGACGAAGGGGGGAGGCGGAGGATGAGCGGTTGTTTTGATGATAACAAAACACGTGTTATTTAACATTTGCAATTTGAGTCCTAGATTTCAGGTCAATTGCAAATGTGGACGTGTTTAGACGGAGTTCGAGCTCGCATCCAGGACGGATTGGAGGAGCTTGACGGAAAACAGAGGAGGTTCGCGTGGAGCGAAAGATTGGAGATGGAAGACAAGAAGAATAGGATAGATTCTTTTTTATCCTTTCATGTATCTCTTGTATTTATTTTCTTGCTCTTTTTGATTCCTTAGAACATTATGTTAAAGAGCCTCAAAGTACCCTAAAAGTAGTCCTAGGAACACCTGCACAACCCTAGGATACGTAGGTTTTCTGTAGAACACTTAGAAAACCAATATAGGGTTAAAACTGACTTTCCAGACGTCTAATTCACGAATCAGACGTCTGATAAAGGATTTTAAGACGTCTGACTGTTGTTTCAGACGTCTGATAACTGTTAGGCTGGACATAGTTAGTTCTGTCTGATGAAATCAGATGTCCAGACCTTAGACCAGACGTCTTAGGAGACGTCTGATGACTTTGCCAGACGTCCAGTTAGTGGACCGTTGGCTGGCTTAGAAGACACTCAAGAATATGACCGTTAGAGCCTTATCAGACGTCCATAGGACTTCACAGACGTCTGATAAATGACCGTTTTGCCTCGGCTGACCCAAAATCTCTTCTCAGAGATTTTCTAGCCGTTGCAACGTTTGGAAATCAATTCCCACAGTAAAAGTAGGTTTCCATACGTCCAGACTTAGTGCCAGACGTCCTCTATGTCGTCTGATGGACTTGTACAAAAACCCTGTTTAGATCTGATTCAAGTCAGGGAGAAACCCGCATAGAATCAGACGTCTGACCTTGGAATCAGACGTCTTAAAGTGGACTTCCAGACGTCTGATGCCATAATTAGACGTCTGATAACCCTGTGAAGTGTAATCATTGTCCTGATTTCGGCCTGATTCTCTTGGGCTTTGCACCCAACGGCTATGGAAGCTTTTCCAAGCCTTCCAAAGCCTTCCTAAGGCCTCTATAAATAGAGGGGAACCTTTGTAACTTAAAAACACACCTAGAAACACAAGATACACACTAAGAGAAACAAGAGACACACCTAAGCAACTTAGTTCCACTCTTTTGTGTCCAATTGAGGCCCTTGCTCTCCAAGCTCTAGCTTCATTCTCTTAAGAGCATCAAGCCTTCGCGCGCCCGCTCTCCCGGCGTTGATAACGAGAGCGACGTAGCACCATCGCGTGGCACACGCACCGCGTCATCGTCGACGCACTCCTTGCAAAGGGGAGTTTCCTATTTCCTATAGAAGCTAGGTTTAATTTTGTTGGCTCTATAGGACTGTTGTTTATTTTATCTTTGTATTTTGGTTGGGTATTCGCTTTGCGAATTCCCGTCTCCTTCGTGGGACAAAATCCTTCTCGTGAAGAGAAGGGGTTGAGGAACGCTACCCTCGTACTTGTAGCGTGGTTGTACTGAGGTTGAATCACCCTCGTTTAAAGTGATTCGTTTAGTGGATTTTGATCAACTTGGTTGATCGGAAAATCCTAACTCGAGAGGGTTAGGTGGTGGTTTTTACCCGGTTTGGGTTTCCACCTAAAAATACCTGTGTACATTTTGTGATTGCCTATTTTGTGATATTGTTTATATTTATTTCCGCATTTTATTACGTCACCCCCTCCTAGTACGAACCTTCAATTAGTATCAGAGCAGGTCTCGCGTAATCGGCGTTACAAATCGGTGAGGATCTAGATCATGGAGGGAAGCATAGCCGCAGTCAGAATCTCCGAAGGGCAATCCACCGTCCGACCACCCTATTTCGACGGGAGGGACTTCGGATATTGGAAGTTGAGGATGAAGACGTGGCTTCAAGCCACGGACTTCGCTCTATGGGGATGTTGCGAAACCCCATACGAGATCCCGAAGCGACCCCAAGGAGGCTACTCGCAGCTGCAGATTCAAGATCTCTCACTCAACGCAAAGGCAATGAATGCCTTGTATTGCGCGTTGAGTCCGAAAGAATTCGAACGAATCCAAGAGTGCACCACCGCCCACGAGATATGGAGGAGGTTGGAAGGCACTCATGAGGAGACGAGTTCGGAAGAAGATCTCGGAGAGAAGGAAACCACGTGCCTTGGTTTCATGGCAATCGGAGAAAGCGACATCGACAGCGAAAGCGACTCCGACAATGAGGTAAACCTGGATTTACAAGAAGCTTTTAATGAACTTTTTGAGATTAGTAAATCACTTAGGGTAGAAAATAAAGGCATTAAAAAGAACCTTAGTTTTCTTAGAAATGAAAATGATAGGTTAGAAAAACAACTCAAGGACATAGAAACTAGTCCTAAGGATAATAACCTATTATTAGAAAATCAAGACCTCATCAATGAAAATAATAAATTGATTGAGGAAAATGATAGTCTAAAAATAGAAATTTCTGATTTAAAGACTAAATTGAACATTATAGAAAAAGAAATTGCATGTCTTAGGGAAAGCTCTAACAAACTAATCAACAAAGTAGATGATTTTTATAGCCCTAAGGTTGAGAAAGGATCTCCATCAAGGAGACCTTCTAACAAATCCGGATCCAAGCTCACTTGGATACCGAAGAAAAAATTAGAATCTTGTTTTGTAGGATTCAGGGATGACTACAACATAAAGGACTGGACCTACAAGCTCAAGGCTGGTCAACTTAAGTTGGGAGAACCAATGAGTAGACCAAGGAGGAGAAGAAGAAGACCGACGAGACGGCGAACAAACGACGGACTCGCCGCACGTCGACCGCCAGATTGGAGACCGGCGCCGATGCCCGGGCCTCCAAGCTACGGATGGGAGCCCCATCCGATGTGGCATCCACCACCACCATTCGGGCCATTTTATTGGCCATGGTAGGTGAGGTAAAACCCTTTACCCTATCTTTTTATCAGTAGCATTTAGATAGGGGGAGTTAAAAATTTTATGAGCAAATTGTCAATTTTTAAGGGGGAGAAATAAGGTAGCTAAATTTCCTTTAGTAAGGGGGAGAAAAATAATAGCTATCTTGTTGTTACAAAAAGGGGAGAATATTACCTTTATTAAAATAAATTCATAGAAGAGCATGTTTTAAGGGGGAGTTATAAGAAATGTAAAATCAATTAAACCTTTTTGATAATGTTAAAAAGGGGGAGAATTTTATGCATTATTATTTACGGTTTTGTCATCATCAAAAAGGGGGAGATTGTTGGTGCTAGAGCACCACGATCATTTGTTTTGATGATAACAAAACACGTGTTATTTAACATTTGCAATTTGAGTCCTAGATTTCAGGTCAATTGCAAATGTGGACGTGTTTAGACGGAGTTCGAGCTCGCATCCAGGACGGATTGGAGGAGCTTGACGGAAAACAGAGGAGGTTCGCGTGGAGCGAAAGATTGGAGATGGAAGACAAGAAGAATAGGATAGATTCTTTTTTATCCTTTCATGTATCTCTTGTATTTATTTTCTTGCTCTTTTTGATTCCTTAGAACATTATGTTAAAGAGCCTCAAAGTACCCTAAAAGTAGTCCTAGGAACACCTGCACAACCCTAGGATACGTAGGTTTTCTGTAGAACACTTAGAAAACCAATATAGGGTTAAAACTGACTTTCCAGACGTCTAATTCACGAATCAGACGTCTGATAAAGGATTTTAAGACGTCTGACTGTTGTTTCAGACGTCTGATAACTGTTAGGCTGGACATAGTTAGTTCTGTCTGATGAAATCAGATGTCCAGACCTTAGACCAGACGTCTTAGGAGACGTCTGATGACTTTGCCAGACGTCCAGTTAGTGGACCGTTGGCTGGCTTAGAAGACACTCAAGAATATGACCGTTAGAGCCTTATCAGACGTCCATAGGACTTCACAGACGTCTGATAAATGACCGTTTTGCCTCGGCTGACCCAAAATCTCTTCTCAGAGATTTTCTAGCCGTTGCAACGTTTGGAAATCAATTCCCACAGTAAAAGTAGGTTTCCAGACGTCCAGACTTAGTGCCAGACGTCCTCTATGTCTTCTGATGGACTTGTACAAAAACCCTGTTTAGATCTGATTCAAGTCAGGGAGAAACCCGCATAGAATCAGACGTCTGACCTTGGAATCAGACGTCTTAAAGTGGACTTCCAGACGTCTGATGCCATAATTAGACGTCTGATAACCCTGTGAAGTGTAATCATTGTCCTGATTTCGGCCTGATTCTCTTGGGCTTTGCACCCAACGGCTATGGAAGCTTTTCCAAGCCTTCCAAAGCCTTCCTAAGGCCTCTATAAATAGAGGGGAACCTTTGTAACTTAAAAACACACCTAGAAACACAAGATACACACTAAGAGAAACAAGAGACACACCTAAGCAACTTAGTTCCACTCTTTTGTGTCCAATTGAGGCCCTTGCTCTCCAAGCTCTAGCTTCATTCTCTTAAGAGCATCAAGCCTTCGCGCGCCCGCTCTCCCGGCGTTGATAACGAGAGCGACGTAGCGCCATCGCGTGGCACACGCACCGCGTCATCGTCGACGCACTCCTTGCAAAGGGGAGTTTCCTATTTCCTATAGAAGCTAGGTTTAATTTTGTTGGCTCTATAGGACTGTTGTTTATTTTATCTTTGTATTTTGGTTGGGTATTCGCTTTGCGAATTCCCGTCTCCTTCGTGGGACAAAATCCTTCTCGTGAAGAGAAGGGGTTGAGGAACGCTACCCTCGTACTTGTAGCGTGGTTGTACTGAGGTTGAATCACCCTCGTTTAAAGTGATTCGTTTAGTGGATTTTGATCAACTTGGTTGATCGGAAAATCCTAACTCGAGAGGGTTAGGTGGTGGTTTTTACCCGGTTTGGGTTTCCACCTAAAAATACCTGTGTACATTTTGTGATTGCCTATTTTGTGATATTGTTTATATTTATTTCCGCATTTTATTACGTCACCCCCTCCTAGTACGAACCTTCAGTCGAGGGGAGTTTGCTAAAATTAATTGGGGGAAAATAGAGAGTAGAGAGAGAGGGAGCTTATTTGCAAGTGGCTGGACGAAGGGGGGAGGCGGAGGATGAGCGGTGCGTAGGTGCCATCATCAGAGAAGAAGCCCTGAGATGAGGATGACGGCGACGAGGAAGGGGTCAGAGAGGTGCATGCAGGTACAACGTGACGCGGAGGAGCATAGCAGAGGACTCTGCCACTGGTATGGTGGTAGAGTAACGAGAAGAGGGAGGAGGGATCGTCGGAGCTTGCGGGCAGATGGCCGGAGATGAGGGAGGACGAAATTAAGGGTGTATCTACGGCCAAATCAGGCTTGGAAGATGCGGCCAGACTAGAGTCACCTTTTAAAGGCACAGGCAGAGGACCTTGTGCTTGGAAGGAGAGCTTCCAAGCGCAAGACTCTCACCGGAGGTATGGGTTGGACAGCATTCCCATGCCTCTCGAGCGTTCGCAGGAGAGGTATGTTGTGAACCAGATCTTGGGAAGCTACTCAGACGGTAGGGGATTCCTCAGAGGATCTCCCTGCCAAATCTTAGAGTAGCTCCTTGGGGAAGTGAGGAGAAATCCTCCTCGAAACCTCGCCGGAGGTATGGCGCCTCTGCTGAAACGGCAGAGGGATCAAAATGAAAAATGTGACGAGGAAGTTGAGGGGGTTTGCGCAAGGGTTTTCAAAAGTTAGGGGCCAAAATGTAATATGGTGGACTATTTTGCAAAGTAGGTCAAGATGACCTTCCCTTTGGTCCAAATTTTGGTACAAACCTAATTTGGATCTAAGGAATCCAATGGTGAAGTTGAATTTTAGGTTTGACCTGGTTTGATTGGATATTTTGCACAAAAATCCAAATTAGGTCAAATATTGAGCTAGGACCCCAATCCAGGTCAAAATAGGTTCCAAAGGACAAATTGAAGATTCTAAACCCTAGGGGATATTTTTTCATGAATTTTAGAGGGTTTAGTTGATTTTTATCCTGACTAGAACCTTGTGAAATTAAGTTGGTTTGTTTTACGATTATAAAATGTTATTTAATTCTTAAATCTCACCATAACCCTTTTCTGACTGAACCATCTCACTTTTTCTCTTATTAAGTCCAATTGACCTATGTTTAGCCCCTGAGAAATCCCGTTGATGCACTGCAATGGTAAAATTACAGTTTTACCCTTTAGTTCATGTTTTCTTCCCAGAACAATAATTCATTGAATTAGGCATTCCTTTAGGTTATGTAGGAGCTTTTGTTCACTTTCTAAGGTCAAAATGAGCTAGTTAGGGCTCATGATGAGGTTCTCATCATACCCCCATGCCTAGCTTTTGCTAGTCCCTTAGTAAAAATTCAAGGTTTCAACGTCAGTTCTAGACCATGTGTTTCTTTAACATTTTATGGTAAGTGCTTTTTCTTTTTCTTTTGATTAGGTTGGAATGCCGACAGTAGGCCTAGAGGTACTCCAGTACCAACCAAGATCCGGACCTGACCACCTTTAGCCTCAGTCCTTCGCGAAGGTTTTTAAGGCCCGCAGGAACTACCCTAAGGTTCATTGGACTCTGCGGTTAAAGAACCCATGCTGGAGACATATTTAGCCTTGGTTTAATTTGCAGTGCATTTTTTGTAAGAGAGAGAGATAGAGGATTTATTTGTTTGGAGAGTTTTCTCTCTCTTTTCTTTTTATTTCTAGCTTCAGATTGGCTTCTCAACACGGTCTGCATTAGATTCCTCGTCCCCATCATCAATCCTCAAAGGTCCCTAGCAATCGATGCTTCGTGATAGCACCGCCCATGGAAACCCTCAGAACCTTGATTTTCGAGATTTCGAGATAATCCCGCCCATGGTGCTTCGTGGCCGAATCCAGACCCTGGTAATCAACATTTCGTGATAATGCACCCATGGTATCTGAACTAGCAGAGTGCTTACATGCCCCCGGTAGGATATGTAAATATCCTAAGAGACAAGCACCGAGGAGACGATATGTTGTTACGCATCTTCAAGGGGAATTTCCCGCCTCTCCGCGCCGGGAACTCGTCCAAATCAACTTGTATTGGTCGGCCACTCCTAATCCAGGCAACTTTTTCATAATATTAAAACGCTTTTTGTGTGATTTTGATCGTTATGCACACTAAACTAGACTGTGTGTGGATTATGGTGCTTAGGTTACCGAGTCCCGCAAACTGAAGGTCAGTTAACTAGGCTGAATACTCCCTAAGCCTTAGACCTAATACTTAAGCTTTGCATTTTCCCCAACCTCTTGGGGATTATCCAGATCTTAACGGGTACTAAGAGTCTAGCCAAAAAGGCCTAAGGTTAGCATTCCTACTAATCTCTTTTTGTGTCTCCTTAGCACTTTTTCTCATTTTTCTCATTTTTTTTCCTTGATGTGGTCTAGAATTGTAGTTAATCCCTTAATTTCTTACTAATGCCTATTCTTTTTTTTTCTTTTTCATTTTGCTGGTTTTTGGCATTTTGCACTTTTTCCTCCTTGTGTTTTGTATAGCCCAAAAATTTTATCTCCCCCCTTCTCAATTTTTTTGTTCTTTTCCAAGAGATTTTTTTTATGATATGTGATTTTTTTTGTTGAAACCTTTTCTTGATATGATTTTCATACATTTTGCACTTTCATACCCCCCATGCCTATGATTCGCAATGTCCTCATTGTAAATTAGGTGGGTTCGAATTCAGCTTAGTTCATTCATTAGGACAGGTGCTGGGTGAGCGAACGGGTCGAGGTGACTGTTGCGAACGATTTCTAGACTCGGGTACAGGTACCTGAGGTAGGGTCGGGTGCAAAGAGCTCTAAAGTGCTCTATCCATTAGTGCAACGATCTAATGGATGAACTCTAAAGTGCAATATGAATTCAGAAAAAAAATGTTAGGAAAGGTTTTGCGTTTTTTAGAAGAATGATGGGTTGCCTCCCGTTAAGCACTAAGTTTTACGCCATCGGCTGGGCGCAATGAGCTCAGGGAAAATGGAGGATAAAAGATGTCTCAGCCAAATCTGTATTGGTCATGTTGATGAACGGTTTGAGTCTCTGGCCGTTCACGACGAAGGGTTCAGAATCGTGGCTGAGTGGATTGATCTCAACGGATCCATTTCTAAAGATTCATCGAACTAAGTATGATCCGATCCATTTAGATTGTAGCTTTCCTGGGAATAATGTGAGTCGGGCATCAAAGAGTAGGACCTTTTGACCAGGATGAAAGATCTTTCTAAATATGTGCCTGTCGTAAAAGGCTTTAACTTGCTCTTTGTAGATTTGCGAGTTCTCATACGTGTCTTGGCATAATTCATCAATCTCACTCATTTGAAGCTTTCTATGGGTTCCAGCCTTAGAAAGATCTAAGTTGCAATTCCGTACTGCCCAATAGGCTTTATGCTCCAATTCAACGGGGAGGTGACATGCCTTCCCGTACACCAGTTTGAAAGGAGACATACCTAATTGGGTCTTGTGGGCAATCTTATAAACCCACAAAGCTTCCGGAAGTCGGGATGACCAATCCTTCCTGTCAGGTCAAACAGTAACCTGGAGGATTTTCTTGATCTCCCTGTTTGATAGCTCAGCTAGACCATTAGTTTGGGGGTAGTAAGGAGTAGAGATTCGGTGTGACACCCTGTATTTGGTCATCAGTGACTTGAACTGAGCGTTTGTGAAATGGGTCCCTCCATCAGAAATTATTGCACGTGGAATCCCGAACCATGAGAAGATGTTTTGGTGAATGAACTTGATAACTTGTGATCATTGGTTTAGGTCAGAATGGCTTCGATCCATTTGGAGACATAGTCAACAATGAGTAAAATGTATTCGAAGCCATCCGAGACAGGGAAGGGTCTCATAAAATCAATCCCCCAAATGTCGAAAACTCACATACCAGAATCGGCTATAAAGGCATCATGTCTCGATTGCTCATGTTGCCCAAGGTCTAGCAACGGATACATGCCTTACAGTGATTGTATGCATCCTTGAAAATTGTGGGCCAGTAAAAGCCACACTGGAGGACTTTTAATGTGGTTTTGTGTCCTGAAAAATATCCACCGCATGCCTAGTCACGGCAGAAAGAGAGTATGTCTTTGATTTTCGCTTCCGTGACACATCGTCGGATAATTTGATCAGCACCAATGCGGAATAAACATGGGTCTTCCCAAAGGTAATACTTGGCATCGAAACGTAATTTGTCCTTCTTGGCCTTCGGCTAATCAGATGGGATATGATGTGATGCCAAGTAGTTTACTATGTCAGCAAACTATGGAAGCCCTATATTGATAGTTGAAAGGTGCTCATCAGGAAAATGTTCCGTAATGGGTCCGGAAGGGTCAATGATCTCAAAAGGAAGGCAGGACAAGTGATCAGCTACCACGTTCTGTCTTCCTGCTTTGTCACGAATCTCGACGTCAAATTCTTGCAATAGCAGGATCTATCGGATTAATCGAGGTTTCACATCCTTCTTTGCGAGGAGATGCCTCACAGCTGTGTGATCCGAGTAGATAATAACATGGGAACCCAGGAGGGTAAGATCTGAATTTTTCTAGGACAAATACTATAGCTAGCAGCTCTTTCTCAGTAACCGTGTAGTTACGTTGATCCTCGTCAAGTATTTTGCTAGCGTAGTAAATGACCACAGGTTTCCCATCAATTTTTTTCCCCAAAACTGCTCCTACAGCGAAGTCAGATGCATCGCACATGATCTCAAAGGGTTGAGACCAATCAGGGGACTGTAGGATCAGGGCTTGGGTAACTCGATCACGAAGGATCTCAAATGCTTGATTGCATTCCTTGGAGATTTTGAAAAGTACATCCTTGGAGAGAAGGGTGGTCAAGGGGCGCGCGATTTTCGAAAAATTAGGGATAAATTGGCGGTAAAAATTGACGTGCCCCAGAAAAGATTGGATGTCCTTGATCGAGCTAGGCATAGGGAGTTTGGAAATTAAGTTAAACTTGGCTCGATCGACTTGGATGCTTTTCTCCGAAATCAGATGTCCCAGGACGATTCCCTTAGGCACCATGAGGTGCCTCTTTTCCAAGGAAAGAACCCGATTCACGTCAATGCATCGCCTGAGTATTTGGACCAAGTGCTGGAGGCAATCATCAAATGATGCTCCAAATACTAAAAAGTCATCCATGAAGACTTCCAGATAATCACCTACCATATCTGAGAATATGGCAAGCATGCACCGCTGAAAAGTTGTGAGTGCATTGCAGAGACTGAAAGGCATCCTTCGGAACACATACGTCCCGAAGGGGCAGGTGAACGTGGTCTTTTCTTGGTCCTCTGGATGGACTGCCACTTGGTTATAACCGGAGTACCCATCAAGAAAGCAGAATAACCTATTTCCCACTTTTTTCTCGAGGATCTGATCAATAAAAGATAGTGGGAAATGATCCTTCTTCGTGGAGGAATTGAGTCTTTTGTAATCAATGCAGACTCTCCACGAGTTAGCTATACGGGTCGGTATGACCTCTCTGATTTCAGTCGTGATGGTGGTGAGTCCTGCCTTCTTAGGCACAACCTGGATTGGACTCATCCATCGACTGTCGGAGATCAGGTAAATGATCCCTGCATCTAACCACTTAATGATCTCCTTTTTCACGACCTCCTACAGATTAGGGTTTAAACATCTCTGCATTTCTCCCGAAGGTTGTGCACCCTCTTCGGAATAGATATGGTGTGTGCAATAAGAGGGACTGATACCAGTCAAATCATCGAGAGTCCATCCAATGGCTCTACGATGTTGCTGAAGAACAGTAATCAGGCAGGATTCCTGGTCATATGTGAGTCTGGCGTTGATAATCACAGGAAACATCTGATTGGAACCCAAAAAGATGTATTTCAGATGGTCGGGAAGGGGCTTGAGTTCCAGGACGGGATTATCAGCAGCAGCGGGTGGTTCAGGGTGTGTGTCAGGAACAAGGGTAGGAGTTATGGGTGTATCTAGATCAGGTTCAGACTCCTCTATTTGTGGGTTTTGATCTTCTTGTGGTTGATCGGGGATAATCAAGTTGTCCTCGATATGCGATTCATCAACCACAGCTTTGATGTCACATATTTGTTCTATAACACCGCAATTAATCCCTTGTTGGGCCTTAAAGATGTCAATCTTTAGACTTTGGTTCCCAAATTTTAATTCTATTTGGTCCTCCTCACAGCTTATGTTGGTCCTAGCCGTGGCCAGAAAATGTCTCCCTAGTATAATCGGTGTATCCCTTGGGTTCTCAGGTGCATCCATATCTAGAACTATAAAATCCATAGGGAAGTAGAAATCCCGTACCCTAACAATGACGTCCTCGAGTATTCCGTTAGGTGACTTGATGGATCGATCGGCTAACTGCAATGTCACCTCTGTCGGTTTAAGCTCAGACTCTTCAAGGTGGTTAAGGGGGGATGTAGGCATTAGGTTTATGGAGGCACCTAGGTCTAACAAGGCTCTGTCAAATTGGGTTTCACCAATTTTACATGAAATCAGGGGAGTGCCTAGGTCTTTAGCCTTGGGTGGGAGTTTACTCAAAATTATACTGCTGGCTTGCTCTGACAATATGATCGGACATCCACTTTTGGTTCGCGGCTTACGCTTGGGTGTACACACATCTTCAAAAATTGTGCGTAAGCCGGTACGTGGCGGATTGTATCCATCAAAGGGATGTTTATCTGGACCAGTTCACAGAGCTTGACTAGATCCTCCTTAGGAGCCACGGGTTTGGTTATCCTTTTTCCCTTGGTCAAGGCCTCGGGAAATGGAACCTTGGTTGGTTCCTCTAGAATGGGTCCAGGTTCTTGATCTAGGATAGGGGTATCCTGGATAACTATCCTAGGGCTTAGATCACTACCAGGCTTGGAGTGGTTTGGATAAAGTGGGCCTTGAGTTGCTTTACCACTACGGGTTGTTACGGAGTTTAATCCTGCCTGGTTTTGGTTTGAGGTCAGTAAAATGGGTGGCTGCTGTTGAAATCCCACGTAAGATGTCGAAGCTTCCATCCCGTCAGGTGATGGAAAAGAAGGGGCATGATAAATCATATGTGTGTGGCCTAGATTCATAATGTGCCTCTAGGTCGACATGTTATTTGGGTTCGGCAGAGGTTGCGAAGGAAGTGTGCCCGGTTGGCTTATTTCATTGTAGTATAGTATAGAGAAGTGGTTACCAGTTTAATACAATTTGTTACTCGGAAAAAGAGTTCCCGAGGTCGAACTCAGGGAGCAAGTTGTATTCTAGAAGTACAATGTTTCTATTACAAAAATAAGAGAGATAGAGGGAGAAATAAATCTAAGTCTTGTGGCTTCTCTTCTCTTTCTTAGCTTATCTTCTTCTTCTTCTCTGTCTTCAGTTCTTCTTCTGCTTCTTCTTATTTCTTTTCTTCTTCAGAGCTTCTCGTCTTCTTCTCTTTATCTTCTCTTCTTTCTGCCTCAGCTGCAGAACTTTTCTTCTTGCGGTCCTTTACCTTGCTCAGCTGCACGGCTTCTTTCTTCTTCTTGTTTTTCTTCTGTTCTTTAGTTCCTCTTCTTCTTCTTCTTCTGCTTCTTCTATTTCTTTTTTTCTTCAGAGCTTTTTTTTCTTCTATTTCTTCTCTTCTTTCAGCTTTGTCGCTCGTCTTCTTCTTCTCTCTATCTTTTCTTCCTTCTTCTTTCTGCCTCAGCTGCAGAGTGTCGTCTGATTTTCCAATCAGACGACTTAAGTCGCCGCTGCTACAGTGTTGCTTGGTGCTCCTCCTCCTTCTTCCTTCAGTCTTCTTCGTCGGCCTTCTTCTTCTCTGCCTCGCCTTTTCCTGCACACACCACAGCCAACGCAAAACCTACCCCTTTCCCTCTACCCAAACGTCTCTCTCTTTCTTGGACTTCGCTCGTAGGATAGCTCTCCCAGAGCCGCCGGGTAATCGGGTCGGGCTTCGTACCCGTGACCAGGCGTACCGGTGTGAATGGTACGCGAGGAGTGTGCAGGTGGGGTGTCGGGTCGGGTCCGCCGGATCCGCGTGGTGAGCTCGCGGACCGGGCGGGTGAGTGGGCGCGGGACCTCACCCCGGTGCATTCGGAGGCAATAAGGCTATTTCACTTTTACAATTTAAACTGGTGTGTGTTGGTGCTAGAGCACAACGATCATTTGTTTTGATGATAACAAAGCACGTGTTATTTAACATTTGCACTTGGAGTCTTAGATTTCAGGTCCATTGCAAATGTAGACGTGTTTAGACGGAATTCGAGCTCGCATCCAGGACGGATTGGAGGAGCTTGATGGAGAACAGAGGAGATTCGCGAGGAGCGCTAGATTGAAGATGGAAGGACAAGAAGAATAGGATAGAATTTTGTTTAATCCTTTCATGTACTTTTTTCTTTATTTTGCTTGCTCTTTTTATTTCCTTAGAACATTATGTTAAAGAGCCTCAAAGTACCCTAACAGTAGTCCTAGGAACACCCGCACAACCCTAGGATACTTAGGTTTTCTGTAGAATACTTAGAAAACCAATATAGGGTTCAAACAGAGTTTCCAGACGTCTAATTCCCAAATCAGAAGTCTGATAAAGTGTTTGAAGACGTCTGACTGTTGATTCAGACGTCTGATAACTATTAGGCTGGACATAGTTAGTCCTGTCTGATGAAATCAGACGTCCAGACCTTAGACCAGACGTCTTAGGAGACGTCTGATGACTTTGCCAGACATCTAATTAGTGGACCGTTGGCTGGCTTAGCGAACAGTCAAGAATGTGACCGTTAGAGCCTTATCAGACGTCCATAGGACTTTACAGACGTCTGATAATTGACCATTTTGCCTCGACTGACCCGAAAATCTCTTCTCAGAGATTTTGTAGCCATTGCAAATCCATTCCCACGAAAAAGTAGGTTTCCAGACGTCCAGACATAGTGCCAGACGTCTTATATGTCGTCTGATGGACTTGCACAAGAACCCTGTTTAGATCTGATTCAAGTCAGGAAGAGACCCGCCCAAAATCAGACATCTGACCTTGAAATCAGACATCTTAAAGTGAACTTCCAGACGTCTGATGGCAGAATTAGACATCTGATAAGCCTGTCAGAACAATGATTGTTCCTGATTTCGGGCTGATTCTCTTGGGCTTTGCACCCAACGGCGATAGAACCTTTCCTAAGCCTTCCAAAGCCTTCCTAAGGCCTCTATAAATAGAGAGGAACCTTTGCAACACAAACACACACCAAGAGAAACACAAGACACACCTAAGCAACTTAGTTCCACTCTTTTGTGTCCAAGAGAAGCCCTTGCTCTCCAAGCTCTAGTTCCATTCATCTTGAGAGCATCAAGCTTCGCGCACCCGCTCTCCCGCCGTAGTTCATGAGAGCGAAGTTGCGTCGTCGCGTGACTCACGCACCGCGTCATCAACTCGACGTACTCCTTGCAAAGGGGAGTTTCCTAATTCCGATAGAAGCTAGGTTTAAAATTACTTTGTTGGCTCTATAGGATTACTTATTTATTTTATCTTTGTTATTTGGTTGGGTATTCGCTTTGCGAATTCCCGTCTCCTTCGCGAGACAAAATCCTTCTCATGAAGAGAAGGGGTTGAGGTACGCTACCCTCGTCTAAGTAGCGTGGTTGTAATTGAGGTTGAATCACCCTCGTTTTAAAGTGATTCGGTTTAGTGGATTTTGATCAACTTGGTTGATCGGAAAATCCTAACTCGAGAGGGTTAGGTGGTGGTTTTCACCCGATTTGGGTTTCCACATAAAAATACTTTGTGTACTTTGTGTGATTGCATCTTGTGAGATTGTTTATATTTTATTTCAGCAATTATTACGTCACCCCCTCCTGGTAGGGACGAATCTACAGTGTGCGGCTTCAGGATCTTCCGAGGTGGGACTAAATGTCCCACCCCAATTTGGCTCCTGCAACTGAGAAAGCTGCAGGCAATCGCGGCTGTTGCGAGGTCTTCTCTTCAGCTGAAGGCCTGGGCAGCTGCGTGGCTGCAATCCGCGCGTCCTGGAGCGCAAGCCTGGGGGGAAGCGAAGCTACAACTGCAGAACGAAGGAGCTTCACCTGTTTGGCAATGGCGGCGAAGGACGGGTAACCTGATCACAGAGATACGACCTCTCGGCCTAGTCAGAAGGTGCAGGGAGCTTCGCCGGAGTGCGGTGAAGCTCGTGCGGGTGGTGGCGAGGCGTGGGGCGACGTGTAGGGGCTGCCCTAGGTCGGACTGTGGCTGGGGGAGTGGGTTTGTTTGGGGGAGTGATGTGGAGGTGAGGAGTGGCAGTGAAGGGGCGGAAACGGTTCAGTGGGACGAGGCGGAGGTTTTGGGTCGGTCGGCGAGTCGTGTGGAGTGGCGGAATAATGGGAGCGACTCGCCGGAGGTGGGCCGGGGACGTGGAAGGTGATGGTGGTCGGGTCGGTCGAGGGTCTAATTGAACAAATTAAAATAGGGAAAAGAAAGAGGGGAGAAAGAGAAGTAACTGTTACAGATTCTCGTGAATTGAAGTGGGTTTATTTTAGGGTTACAGATTGTCATTTAATTCCTTGGAGTTGCTGTAGCCCTTATCAGATCAGATCATCCCACTTTCCTTCTTATTAGGTTAGTTTGACCTATGTTTGGATCCTGAGTTACCCTATTTGCAGATTGTGCTGGTAAAATTATATTTTTACCCCTTATGACTTATTTTCTTCTTAGACTCAGAATTCTCTGAGTTAAGCCTTTCTTTGAGTTATGTAGGAGCTTTTATCATCTGTATTAGGTCAAAATGAGCTAGTTATGGCTCATGATGAGGTTCTCATCATACCCCCATGCCTAGCTTTTGCTAGTCCCTTAGCAAAAACCAAAGGTTTCAACCTTTGTTCTAGACCATGAAGTTCTTAATAGCTTCAGATAAGTGCTTTTTCATTTGAGCTTAGATTATGTTAGAATGCTGACCCTAGGCCTAAAAGGTACTCTAGTACCAATCAAGATCCAGATCTGTCTAGCCCTAGCCTCAGTCCTTAGCAAAGGTTTTTAAGGCCTATAAGAATTAACCTAAGGTCTATTGGACTTTGTGGTTAAGGCACCCGTGCTTGGAATGATTTTAGCCCTGGCTCAGTTCGCAGTGCGTTTTGTAAGAGAGAGAGATAGAAAATTTTTCTGTTTGGAGAGTTTTCTCTCTCTTTTTCTTTTTAATTCTAGCTTAGGATTGGCTTTCCAACACGGTCTGTATCAAATTCCTTGCTCCCATCATCAATCCTCAAGGGTTCCTGGCAATCGATGCTTCGAGATAGCACCGCCCATGGCAACACCCGGAACCCTGGCTATTGAGATTTCGAGATAATCCCATCCATGGTGTTCCGTGGCCGAATCCAGACCCTGGCAATTGACACTTTGTGATAATGCCATCCATGGAATCTGAACCAGCAGAGTGCTTATATGCCCCTAGTAGGATATGTAAATATCCTAAGAGACAAGCACCGAGGAGATGATATTTTGTTACGCATCTTCGAGGGGATTTCCCGCCTCTCTGCGCTGGGAACTTGTCCAAATCAACTTGTATTGGTCGGCCGCTCCTACTCTAGGTGTACTTTTCAGAATTTTTGCGACGCTTTTGCGTGATTTTGATTTTTACGCTTATTGAACCAGGCTGTGTGTGAGGTTAGGGTGCTTAGGTTATTGAGTCCCGTAGACCAAAAGTTAGTTAATGAGGTCGAATACTCCCTAAGCCTTAGACCTAATACTTCAGCTTTTCATTTTCCTCAACCTCTTGAAGAGTGTCCAGATCTTAATGAGTACCAAGAGTCTATCCAAGAATGCCTAAAGTTTGCGTTCTTACTAATCCCATTGTGCACTTTTCAGTTCTTTTCTTGAATGAGGTCTAGAACTTAGGTTAATTCCTTAGTTTCTTACTAATGACTATCACTTTTTCTCACATTTTTGTGCTCCTTTTTCATTTTGTTTCTTTTCCTTTTCCCACAAAATTTCTTTCTCCTCTTATTCTTTTTCAATTTTTTTTTCTAATTAATTTTTATGGTGTTTTTGGCATATGTGAATTTTTTTGTTTAAAACCTTTTCTTACAAGTTTTGCACTTTTATACCCCCCCATGCCTAAGGTTTGCAATGTCCTCATTGTGACTTAGGAGGTTTTTTATTTACTTAGTTCATTCCTTAAGACAGAAATTTGGATGAGTGAATGGGTCGGGATGAATTTTGCGGACGATTTCTAATCCCAGATGCAAGCATCTGAGGTGGGGTCGGCTGTCTACAAGGGTGAATGTTAAGTGCACAAAACTGTCAAAAAAAGGTTTTGGATTTTTAGGAAAATGACGGGTTGCCTCCCGTTAAGCGCTGGGTTTTACGCCATCGGCTGGGCGCAATAAGCTCAAGGGGAATGGAGGATATAAGATGATTCAGCCAAATCAGTAGAAGTCACATCAATGAACGGCTTGAGTCTCTGACCGTTCACGATGAAAGGTTCGGAATCGTGGCTGAGCGGACTGATTTCGATAGCTCCATTTCCAAAAACCTGTCGGACTAAATACGGTCCGACCCACTTGGATCGCAGCTTTCCCGGGAAAAGTTTGAGTCGGGCATCAAAGAGTAGGACCTTCTGACCAAGATGAAAGATTTTTCTTGAGATATGCTTGTCATGGATGGCTTTAACCCGCTCCTTGTTGATTCGCGAGCTCTCATACGTGTCTAGGCGTAATTCATCGATCTCGCTGATTTGAAGTTTTCTGTCGGTTCCAGCCTTCGAAAAATCTAGATTATAGTTCCGTACTGCCCAATAGGTTTTATGCTCCAGTTCTACAGGAAGGTGACACGCCTTCCCGTACACCAGTCTAAAGGGAGACATGCCTAATTGGGTTTTGTGGGCGATCCTATAGGCCCACAATGCTTCTGGAAGTCGGGACGACCAGTCCTTCCTGTCAGGCCGAACAGTGACTTGCAGGATTTTCTTGATCTCCCGATTTGACAGCTCAGCTAGACCATTAGTTTGGGGGTGGTAAGGAGTAGAGATTCGGTGAGACACCCCGTATTTGGTCATCAGTGACCTAAACTGAGCGTTTGTGAAATGGATACCCCCATTAGAGATTATAGCACGAGGAATCCCGAACCTTGAGAAAATGTTTTGATGAATGAATTTGAGAACAATTTTGTGATCACAGGCTCGGGTCGGTATGGCTTCGATCCACTTGGACACGTAGTCCACAGCCAGCAGAATGTATTCGAAACCATCCGAAACAGGAAAGGGGCCCATAAAATCAATCCCCCAAACATCAAAGATTTCGCATACGAGAATCGGCTGTAAAGGCATCATGTCGCGATGGCTCATGTTGCCCAAAGTTTGGCAACGACTGCATGCCTTGCAGTGACTGTATGAGTCTTTGAACAGTGTGGGCTAGTAAAAGCCGCACTGGAGGACTTTTGATGCGATTTTATGCCCAGAGAAATGGCCACCGCATGCTTGGTCATGGCAGAAAGAGAGGATATTGTTGAATTCCTCTTCCGGGACACATCTCCGGATGATTTGATCAGCACCTATGCGGAAGAGGTACGGGTCTTCCCAAATGTAATACTTGGCATCAGAGCGCAATTTATCTTTCTTGGCTTTCGGCCAATCAGACAGGATCTGATGAGATGCCAAGTAATTTACTATATAAGCAAACCATGGAAGGCTAGTACCAGTAGTCAGCAGGTGCTCATCAGGAAAATGCTCTGTGATGGGTCCGAAAGGGTTAATTATTTCAGAAGGAAGGTGGGACAAGTGATCAGCTACCACATTTTGCTTTCCCGCTTTGTCGCGAATCTCAAGGTCAAATTCTTGCAACAGCAAGATCCATCGGATTAATCGAGGTTTCGCGTCCTTCTTTGTAAGGAGATGCCTCACAGCTGTGTGATCCGAGTATATGATGACACAGGAACCCAGAAGGTATGATCTAAATTTTTCTAGGGCAAATACTACAGCTAGCAGCTCTTTCTCAGTAACCGTATAGTTATGCTGAGCCTCATCGAGTGTCTTGCTGGCGTAGTAAATGACCACAGGTTTCCCATCAATTTTCTGCCCCAAAATCGCTCCTACAGCAAAGTCAGATGCATCGCACATGATCTCAAAGGGTTGAGACCAATCAGGGGACTGTAGGATCGGGGCTTGGGTGACTCGGTCACGTAGGATCTCAAATGCTTGAGTGCATTCCTTGGAAATTTTGAAAGGTACATCCTTGGAGAGAAGAGTGGTCAGGGGGCGCGCGATTTTTGAGAAATCAGGGATAAATCGACGGTAAAAACCGATGTGCCCCAAAAAAGATCGGATGTCCTTGATCGAGCTAGGCATAGGAAGGCGAGAAATCAGATCAACCTTAGCTCAGTCCACTTGGATTCCTTTTTCCGAAATTAAGTGTCCCAGGACAATTCCCTCAGGCACCATGAAATGGCTCTTTTCCTAGGAAAGAAACAAATTCACATCGATGCACCACCTGAGTATCTGGACCAAGTGTTGGAGGCAATCGTCGAATGATGCTCCAAAAATTGAAAAGTCATCCATGAAGAATTCCAAATAATTACCTACCATATCTGAGAATATGGCAAGCATGCACCGCTGAAAAGTAGCGGGTGCATTGCAAAGACCGAAAGGCATCCTTCGGAAAGCGTATGTTCCGAAGGGGTAGGTGAACGTGGTCTTTTCTTGGTCTTCAGGATGGATTGCCACTTGGTTGTAACCGGAGTACCCGTCAAGAAAGCAGAAGAACCTATTTCCCGCTAGTTTCTCGAGAATCTGATCAATGAAAGGCAGTGGGAAATGATCCTTCTTCGTGGAGGAATTGAGTCGGCGGTAATCTATACAGACTCTCCACGAGTTGGCTAATCGGGTAGGAATGACTTCTCCGGTCTCAGTCATTATAGTGGTGAGTCCTGCCTTCTTGGGCACGACCTGAATTGGGCTCACCCAACGACTATCGGAGATCGGGTAGATGATCCTGGCATCTAACCACTTGATGATCTCCCTTTTCACGACCTCCTGCAGATTGGGGTTCAAGCGTCTCTGCATTTCACGAGAAGGTCGTGCGCCCTCTTCTGAATAGATATGATGAGTACAATAAGAGGGACTTATTCCAGTCAAATCATCGAGAGTCCACCCGATGGCTCTGTGATGTTGCTGGTGGACAGCAATCAGACGGGATTCCTGTTCAGGATCGAGGTTGGAATTGATAATCACAGGAAGGGTCTGATTAGAACCCAAAAAGATGTATTTCAAGTGAGCAGGAAGGGGCTTCAATTCGAGGATGGGGTTATCAGCAGCAGCGGGTGGTTCAGTATAGACGTGAGGTTCAAGGGTAGGAGTTACTGGGTTGTTCGTATCTGGATTTGACTCCTTAGTTTGCGGGTCAAGATCTTTCTGCGGTTGATGAGGTATAATCAGGTCATTCTGGAAGTGTGTTTCATCAACCAAAGCCCTAACGTCACAAATCTGTTCGATGACACCGCAATTGATTCCTTGTTGGGCCTTAAATATATCAATTTTCAAGGTTTGATTCCCAAATTTGAGCTCTATTTGGCCCTCCTCACAGCTAATGTTGGCTCTAGCAGTAGCCAAGAAAGGTCTCCCTAAAATGATTGGTGTATCCCTAGGGTTCTCAGGTGCATCCATGTCTAAGACTATAAAGTCTACAGGAAAGTAGAAATCCCGCACTCTTACAATAACATCCTCGAGAATCCCTTTTGGTGACTTTATAGATCGATCTGCTAATTGTAATGTCACCTCGATTGGTTTTAACTCAGGTTCTTCTAGATGGTCAAGTAAGGATGTGGGTGTCAGCTTTATGGATGCACCCAAGTCTAGCAAAGCTCTATCAAATTGGGTATCACCTATCTTGTAGGAAATCAGGGGAGTGCCAGGGTCTTTAGCCTTGGGTGGGAGTCTGCTTAGGATTACAGAGCTGGCTTGCTCTAACAGAAAACTTGGACTCCCACTCTTGGTTCGCGGCTTACGCTGGGGTGTACACACATTCTTTAAGAATCGTGCATAAGCCAGTACATGGCGGATTGCATCCATCAAAGGGATGTTTATGTGGACCTACTTAAAGAGCTTGACCAGGTCCTCCTCAGGTGCCACGGGCTTGGTGGTCTTCTTTCCCTTGGTCAAGTCTCGGGAAACGGGATCTTGGTTGGTTCTTCTAGGATAGGGGTGGGAATGTCCTGGATTACTGCCCTAGGCTTGGGATTACTATCAGGCCTGGAGTGGTTTGGATGAGGTGGGTCTTGGGTTTCCTTACCACTACGGGTTGTTACGGAATTAAGTCCTGCTTGGTTTTGGTTGGGATTGGGTAAGATAGGTTGCTGCTGGTAACCCGCAAAAGAAGTGGAGGCCTCTATCCCGTTTGGTGAAGGAACAGAGGGGGCCTGATAAATCATATGGGCATGGCCCGGGTTTGGGTTCATAACGCGCCGCTGGGTTGGCACGTTATTCGGGTTAGGAAGAGGTTGGGAAGGAAGTGTGCCTGGCTGGCGAGAATTTGCCAACTGGGCCAGTTGGTTTTGGACCTCTGTAATTTCATCCTTGTGTTGCTTTTGAATAGCCTCATTCGTTCTTTGAATGCCAGCTAGAGTCTGAAGGATAAGGGACATTTGATCCTGATTTGGCCTTGATGGATAAGTAGGGTTGGGCCGAGGCTGAGGCGGCTGGTAAGGACGAGAGGATTGTGGGCGGGGCTGAAAGGGTGGTCTTTGGGTTTGGGAATTTCCCGCCCACTGAAAGTTGGGATGGTTTCGCCATCCAGGGTTATAGGGGTTGGAGAATGGGTCATTCTGGATGGCGTTGAGGTCCTCGCAGGTCTGAGGAACCTCTAGAGAATCAGAGAAAGGGGGAATGGAATTCCCCGGGCTGGTGTAGAAAGGATTGGATGATCCTCCGATCCAAGAATCAGATGGGGATGGATATGGATCCATCCTAGGGGAAGATCGATGGAGAATGCTTTGCACAGTCTCCTGTGTGGAAGGAGGTTGTGCAAAGGAGTTACGTGCAGAGGTGGCTCGCTGCAAGTGCTGAGTCAGCTCATCCACCTTCTTCTCAATGATTGAGACCTTGTCCAATCGACTGGCCATTAACTCCAGGTTGACTGATGCGGACAGGCCCTGCGTCTCATGTGCTCCCCTAAGATTCGTCGATGCGCGGGTATTCGTCCTATCGAATAATCCCATGGAGTCATTGTTGATGGAGTTCTCGCACATGTTTTCGAGAATCTCCCACACGGTGTCTTCATGTTGACCCATGATATTTCCTCCGCAAGTTGCATTGACGAAAAGACGGATGTCCTCACGGAGTCCCTGGTAAAAAGATTGAACCTATTCCCATTTAGGAACTCCGTGATGGGGGCACTTTCTCATGAGATCCTGAAAGCGATCCCATGCCGCATGGAGAGGTTCCCCTATTTGTTGAGTGAAGTGCGTAATCTGATGGCGCAAGGCGTTGGTCCGACCAACGGGGAAGAACTTTTTCAAAAACTCGGACTGAAGTTCTTCCCAAGTGTTGATCGGCCGGGTCTGAGTTTGATACCAATGAGCAGCCTTGTCCATAAGAGAAAAGGAGAACATCTTCATGAGAAGAATATCCTGATTTTGCACGTCTGACCCAAAAGTTTGGGCCAGATGCTTTAGCTGTTTGATGTGCTGGAAGGGATCTTCAGAATTAAGCCCATGGAATTTAGGTATAGCATGAATCATGTTGGGCTTCAATTCAGAATCAGGTCCTCCAGCCGGGATTCTGACTCGAGGCTCAATGGCCACCGCAGCAGGATTGTAATGGTCCCGCATCATAGGACGCTGCGGTGGGTGCACAAAGTTTTGGAAGAGGTCATTGAGTCGCTGGAGCTGATGCTCCAGATTTTTTTCTTCCTCAACTGGTTGAGCCATGATGGGGGAAGAAGAAGAGCTTGGTTCTGAATCGGATGAGAGAATAATGTGGTGGGGTTGCTGTTCAAACACGGGCGTCGAGGCTGGGCCTGGACGAGAGTGAATTCCTAAAGGAGATCTTAAGGGTGGTCTTAAGGATCTCCTACCGTTCATGCACTGTTGGAGGAGAAGAGTTTAGAAGGTGTTGGACCCAATCAAGACACCCAAAAATGTGTTGGGTGACTATAGAGGTGCGGGGCAGATGGACCCCTTGATCAAAAAGATCGTCCACCTGAGAATTACCTGGGCATCCAGAGAGGGTGAGTCCCGTGAAGACCCCTACATGGTAGAGCGTCCCCACGGGTTACAGGGTTTCCCCCACCCGACCTCTCTTGTCACTGCGGTTCCAGGTAGACCAGAATGGGGATCTTGACCTCTTAAGTCTACCAATTTTGGTTTAAGATCAGGGTGCTTAAGGTTCCACTTGAACTTTTAAGTATTTTGAGTGAAGAAGTGACCTAATTTTAAGGTTGGTTGACCCAAGGGGTCAACTTCACCTCTTGTTCCTTTGAGAGCTTTTGGGTCCTTTCTTTTAAGGTTCAAATGGATTTAAGAGCCTGATTTGCTTAAGGTTCCTCTTGTATAGATCTTTTCAAACAAGGTTTAGGTACACATCTTTTTGGGAAGATCTTTTCTTTGTTAATAGAAGGTGTGTCTCTAAAAACCCTAGCTTTTCAATTCCTGAGTTGGCTCTAGTTGGTCCATTTTAGTTGCCTCAAAAATGTAGTATCTAGGGCTCAATCAAGAAGGTTTTAGCCCTAGTTACCTTAGTTGGATGGACAGTTAAAATGTGTGGAAATGAAAAATTTAGGCAACTTTGAGGAATTACTATGTATGATGCAGGTAGCCCTAAGTTGATTTTTCTTTTCGTTCCTTTTTAGATTTTAAGGGAGTTTAAGAGAGGGCTAATGAAGATTACCTGTTTGTTGGAGTGTTTGTTGTGCGGCTGCTCCTCATTTTTACCTGCACATAAGAGAGAGAAAAAGATTAGCAATCTCTTAAAAGAATTTCAAATCTTCTAGAATAGCCGTTGCTCCCCGGCAACGGCGCCAAAAACTGGTTACACACGAATCCCCTACAGTTTTTTATTATTTCGTCGTAGTATAGTATAGAGAAGTGGTTACCAGTTTAATACAATTTGTTACTCGGAAAAAGAGTTCCTGAGGTCGAACTCAGGGAGCAAGTTGTATTCTAGAAGTACAATGTTTCTATTACAAAAATAAGAGAGAGAGAGGGAGAAATAAATCTGAGTCTTGTGGCTTCTCTTCTCTTTCTTAGCTTATCTTCTTCTTCTTCTCCGCCTTCAGTTCTTCTTCTGCTTCTTCTTATTTCTTTTCTTCTTCAGAGCTTCTCGTCTTCTTCTCTTTATCTTCTCTTCTTTCTGCCTCAGCTGCAGAACTTTTCTTCTTGCGGTCCTTTGCCTTGCTCAGCTGCACGGCTTCTTCTTTCTTCTTCTTGTTTTTCTTCTGTTCTTTAGTTCCTCTTCTTCTTCTGCTTCTATTTCTTTTGTTCTTCAGAGCTTTTTTTTTTCTATTTCTTCTCTTCTTTCAGCTTTGTCGCTCGTCTTCTTCTTCTCTCTATCTTTTCTTCCTTCTTCTTTCTACCTCAGCTGCAGAGCGTCGTCTGATTTTCCAATCAGACGACTTAAGTCACCGCTGCTACAGTGCTGCTTGGTGCTCCTCCTTCTTCTTCCTTCAGTCTTCTTCGTCGGCCTTCTTCTTCTCTGCCCCACCTGTTCCTGCACACACCACAGCCAACGCAAAACCTACCCCTTTCCCTCTACCCAAACGTCTCTCTCTTTCTCAAACTTTGCTCGTAGGATAGCTCTCCCAGAGCCGCCGGGTAATCGGTTCGGGCTTCGTACCCGTGACCAGGCGTACCGGCGTGAATGGTACGCGAGGAGTGCGTAGGTGGGGTGTCGGGTCGGGTCTGCCGGATCCGCGTGGTGAGCGCGCAGACCGGGCGGGTGAGTGGGTGCGGGACCTCACCCCAGTGCGTTCGAAGGCAATAAGGCTATTTCACTTTTACAATTTAAACCGGTGTGCGGCTTCAGGATCTTCCGAGGTGGGACTAAATGTCCCACCCCAATTTGGCGCCTGCAGCTGAGAAAGCTGCAGGCAATCGCGGCTGTTGCGAGGTCTTCTCTTCAGCTGAAGGCCTAGGCAGCTGCGTGGTTGCAATCCACGCGTCCTAGAGCGCAGGCCTGGGTGGAAGCGAAGCTGCAGCTGCAGAACGAAGGAGCTTCACCTGTTCGACAATGGCGGTGAAGGATGGGTAACCTGATCATAGAGATACGGCCTCTCAGCCTAGTCAGAAGGTGCAGGGAGCTTCGCTGGAGTGCGACGAAGCTCGTGCGGGTGGTGGCGGGGCGTGGGGCAGCGTGTAGGGGCTGCCCTAGGTCGAACTGTGGCCGGGGGAGTGGGTTTGTTCGGGGGAGTGATGTGGAGGTGAGGAGTGGCAGTGAAGGGGCGGAAACGGTTCAGTGGGACGAGGTGGAGGTTTTGGGTCGGTCGGCGAGTCGTGTGGAGTGGCGGAATAATGGGAGCGACTCGCCGAAGGTGGGCCGGAGACGTGGAAGGTGATGGTGGTCGGGTCGGTCGAGGGTCTAATTGAACAAATTAAAATAGGGAAAAGAAAGAGGGGAGAAAGAGAAGTAACTGTTACCTACTTATAGGGGCGAAGGAGGCCGGAGTGGGGCGACAGTCGTATCGACTGTCGCCGGAGAAGAAGGTGCCTAGAGAGAGGGAGCGGCGGCGAGGAGAGAGAGGAAGAGCGCGCGCTGGGTACGACGCAACGCGGGAAGAGCAGGAGAAGGTGGCTCTGCTGCTCGTATTGCGGCAGAGCGACGAGGAGGAGGAGGAAGAACTGCCGGAGCTGGAGAGCTTCTGCCGGAGTGGGAAGAGAGGAAGGAGGGGGGTGTTTCTCTGTCAAATCCGAGCTGCTGAATGCGGCAGACGGTGGCGATTTTTATAGAGGCGAAATCAGAGAGGAGGGCGGAGGGAGACGACGTGCCTCCCTCGCCGAAGGATGGCCGGATTTCCACCCATACCTTCCGCGCGTTCGTACGGAAGGTGTGGGCGATGGTAGAGATCGTGGAGGTGTCCCTGCGACAGCAGACGTCGCAGGGAACACCCCGTTCAATTGGTAGAGGATCGCCCTCACCCTGCACGGTGCCATGCCTCGCTGGAGCATGGCGCTGCTCAGGGTTTTGCAAGGAGGACCCAAATGCAAAAATGATGAAGAATTAGGGGCCAAAATGTGAGGGTTTCAAAAGTTGAGGGTCAAAAAGTAATGGATGAGGACCAAAATGCAAAGTCGGTCAAGAAGGTCTCTTCTTAGGCTCAAGTTTTTATGCATGACTAAATGGGACCTAAGGATTCTAATGGTGAATTTTATTTCTAGGTCATACCTTGGTTGACCAGCCAATTTTACGTAAAAACCCAAATTAAATCATTAATTGGGCATGGTTCTCAATGTAGGTCAGAATGGGTTCCTAAGGCCAAATTGAAGGTTCTAAACCCTAGAGATTATTTTTCTATGAATTTTAGAGGGTTTGGTAGATTTTTGCTTTGCCTCAAATCTCGTGAATTGAAGTAGGTTTGTTTCAGGGTTATAGATTGTCATTTAATTCCTTGGAGTTGCTGTAGCCCTTATCAGATCAGATCATCCCACTTTCCTTCTTATTAGGTTAGTTTGACCTATGTTTGGACCCTGAGTTACCCTGTTTGCAGATTGTGCTGGTAAAATTGCATTTTTACCCCTTATGACTTATTTTCTTCTTAGACTCAGAATTCTCTGAGTTAAGCCTTTCCTTGAGTTATGTAGGAGCTTTTATCCTCTGTATTAGGTCAAAATGAGCTAGTTATGGCTCATGATGAGGTTCTCATCAGCGGGAATTCGCCATCTGGGCGAGTTGGTTGCGAACCTCTGTGATCACGTCCTTGTACTGTTTTTATATTGCCGCATTCGTTTTCTGAATGTCAGCCAGTGTTTGAAGGATAAGAGACATTTGATCATGGTTTGGCCCAGATTGATAGGTGGAGTTGGGCCGAGGCTGAGGCGTCTGGTATGGATGAGGAGCTTGTAGACGGGGTTGATAAGGTGGTCTTTGATTCTGAGAATTTTTCGCTGATTGCACAACAAAAATACACCAATAAATATGCCATCTTGTGTTATTTCCTAGCACTACCATTGCATCTTATGTAGTAATAGTGGCATTTGTACATAGACATGCATGCTTTTCTTCTAAAAGAGGGGAGGAGAGTGAATAATTGGCCATCTAATTAACATCTTCATCAAGGGTTGCATTGCAAATTCACCATTTTCATTTTTTATTTTGACTTTGAATTCTTCTCCCTCGTGCGGATGCAGGGCATGGGGCATGCGCCTCTTCGCGCCACTCCTCTGCCAGCAGTATGGCTGGACATGCAATGCCAACAGCATGGCTATGGCATGCCTTCTTCTTCTTTAAAAGGCCTTGCCCTCTCCCTTGCGTAGGGGGCCTAAACACACACCACCTTCAGACACTGTCCTCCACCGTCAGGCCAATCTCCTCCCCTTTCCCTCTCCATACGCAGTATCTCTTCTCATTAAAGAGACACACTGCGGGCAGGAGAAAGCTCTCAGTGGTCCCACAACCACCACTGTGAGTTCCACCATCGCCCAGCTCCTTTGAGAGTAGGTGGGCGTGGTGGTTTCACCTTCTGTTTTCATTGTTGGAAGCCCACCTCCGCGAGCCCTTCCCGCACGTGCAGGAGCCTTCCAGCGCGCCTGCACAAGCGAAAGCAGCTGCTACCGGTCGGCAGACCGCACGCGCACTGTAGCGCACGGTCTGCGCGACATTGTAGCCACCAGCTTGCTTCTCACATAGCCGGTGGCAGCACGCTCTCTCTCTTCGCTCGCTACCCGCTCCAGCAGGTCGCCCGCATCTGCGCCTACGCCCGCACTTGCCCGCGCTCACTCCCGCCCACAGCGCTGTGCGCTGTGCTACGTAGTGCTCTGCGCTGCACTCTCTCACCCGCGCCCGCACTCGTCTGCGCCTACGTGCCCGTGCGTAGCCCTTGTGCGCCTGCATGTGCCTTGTCCGCCAGATGTCGCCCGCTCCTGCCAGACGACTTAACTCTGCCCTCTCTCTCAACTCACCCACCAGTGAACACACCCATACTCATACACACACACACACTCGTACACTCACACACTCACTTGTACACACCTACACATACATACATATATATATATATCCACTCACTTATATACCTAAATATATATATATATACATACATATACATATATACATATATATATTTATACATATATACATATATACATACATATATACATATATATCTATATATATACACACACACACATATATATATATATACACACACACACACACAACTACATATACCTATATAGTTATAACCCTATCTACACACACACACACACACACACACACACACACACACACATATATATATCACCTACCCGTATCCATATGTCCGTGCACTAGTCACCCCATCACGCATCATATCGCGGAAATATCTGCACCAGTTGCTGATATTCCCCAATACCCGCGCAAAGCAAGCGCCTCCGCACACACTCCCACACATCCGCCCCACACTCTACGCGGCACTTCGTCTTGTTGG
Organism: Thalassia testudinum; assembly: GCA_037157565.1. Lineage (NCBI taxonomy): Eukaryota > Viridiplantae > Streptophyta > Magnoliopsida > Alismatales > Hydrocharitaceae > Thalassia > Thalassia testudinum. The sequence continues at coordinate 34,585,789 of JAZHRO010000014.1, forward strand.
TTGCGTCTTACTAGACATGGACCAACTCGACACTGTGCTACACTCCACTTCCACTTCCCCCTCCACCCCTCTATATATATAATATATACATATCTATATATAGAGAGACTATATTTATTATATTAAGCTAAGTATTCCTTTTTCTACAAGCATCCTACCTTGTTTTTATTTCTCTTTTGTTTTCTGCTATTAAAAAGATAAAAAAGGAGTAAAAGAGAAAAGATAGTTCTTGTCTTGCAGGTACTCGATCTTGCGAATAGTAGGACCAGCTTTTTTTGGAAACCCTAAGTTGGCTCAAAGCCAAGAACAATTTGGCTCAAAGCCAAGAACTGGATTTTGAGGGTGTGCCTCAAGGACAATATTATCAACAAAAAAATCTTAAATAGAAAAAAAAACCAAAAACATAATAAATGCACGGAAGAGATATGTTTTAGGAAAGACGTAGAAACTTCTTCACCTTTAATTCCCGCCTCCCTGAGATCAACCCTGGGCCTAAAAGTGACCAAGATAAAATTAAGTAGGCCAAGTTAAAAAAAAAATTGTGAAAGATGGTTAGACTCGACTTAGGTTAACCCACTATACTAACTTTAACGATAATTTCACCATATTAACACAACCTATTCGAGTTCTACCACTCTTTTTCTGGTGCCGTTGTTGGGGAGGTACACATTGAGGTAAGTTTCTACTCCATTCCTTTGATTTTCTCTTCTCACACCCTTATCTTCACGAGTGTTTTTGTTTGCTCGTGTGCAGGTAAATCGGTTGCAAGGAAGAGGCAAGTAGAGGAAGTCAGAGACGTGGGCAGATCTAAGGTGGGAGCGAGAGCGTGAAGTCGCCGGTGCCACACTAGAGCTTCACCCACGTTGCTGAATAAGTAGGTCTCTCTTTCTTAGCAACTTAGGTTAACTTGTCACCTAAATAAAAAAAAAACCTAAAAACACTTCTTGGGAATTTCTTGGGGCAAGTGGATTAAAAATCACTTGCTTGATTGTTTGTTATCACCCCCACCGCCCTTGGATTTCTCGCCAAACTTTGCATAGCGAAGATCCAAGAATCTTGATTCTTGAATCTTTCGTCGTGTGAAGTGTTCTTTGAGGCAAGATTAAATAGATTGATTGCCATCCCTCCTTGCCTCATTTATCCACAATTTGGGATCACATTTTTTGGTGGGGAGACTTGGAATTAAGTTGATTCCAACCCCACCACGACCTTTCACTTGCCTTAGATTTGATCCCGAATATTTCAACCCTAACACTTTAATTTTCTTTACATTATCTAGTGGTTGAGCCTTGTGTGTGGAATGTCATTTTTGGTGATTGGGAGCACTTAAATTGAAGTGTTTTGGCTCCCTTTCACACTAACTTAAAATTGACTCGTGCATCCACACATAGAAATTTCCACCTAGGGAAGCCCATTGCATTTTTAGCATGCATTAACCAACTCACATTGAAGAAGGGTTTGTTGGGCACAGAAGAACTTGTGTTTTCTCAAAACCTGGAGATTAGTTGAATTGATAACTCAGCGAAATCTTAAAATCCATACTACTTAAGGCTGGAATTCTAAAAAATCATTCACCATCTAAAACTTCAATTCGGGGAGATTTCCCCGTTGCATGCTTGGTTTACAAACTTTTTAAAATCAACGCACTTGGGCATTACCCGTATACAACGTCCTTCACATTTCTGAAGCACTTGAACCTAAGCCTCTAATTAAAACTGGTAGCAACTTGACCCTTATTAAGGATTGGAGGTCTAACTACCTACGTGTAGCACCTACGTGCTAGTACGGGTTCCTGCGTGCTATCAGGTGTCTAAGACTGGGGCAAACAACCTTTCGATCTGGCCCGATGGTTCCGCGGTGCTCGCATTTGGTTCTGTAGGTTGTGATAGTAGGTAACTTAGATCTTTAGGTCTAAGGGCACATTGCATAGGTTAGGACTTTGATTGCCTTGATTTGTCATCAAGTGTACCTTTGCGGCGTCATTTCTCTCATCCCCTCTTCCCTTCTTATCTCCCCAATTCTTCCTACGGTAGTGCATGTTTGGGAGGAGGTCACAAAATCCTGAATTGTTTGAATTGTCTGATAATTCTAAAAGGATAGAAACTGAATCGTCATCCTCCTCCACAAACATGGTTGCACGCCCACCCCCAAATCCCGAGGGAGGAAACCGCCCCCCTCAAATCCAACCAGGTGGTGGAGCCATGGACCCCATAACCCGCCTCCAAGTCCAAATGGAAATGTATAATGAACAGATTGAAACCATTAGGGAAACCTTGGAGGAAATGCAGAACCCTCCCGAACGGGAGCCTAGGTCTCTTAGCTCTTATCAAAATCCCGCTGCTACAGAGACCATAGGACAAATTCGGGTCCCCATGGGCAGGGACGATTTTGAATTGAAACCAAATATAATTGGCCTGATTAACTTTCACTTTCATGGTCTTGCAAGTGAAGATCCTTTTCTCCATTTGGAAGACCTAACCCGTTTGGCTGAAACAGTTAAACCAAGAAACATCGGGTTATCAATTGTCCTCATGAAAATGTTCCCATTTTCGTTATGGGATAAAGCGTTGCAATGGTTACGCACCCTTAGGAGAACCATCCATTCTTGGGAAGAGATGCGAACAACATTTCTCAAGAAATTCTTCCCAATCGGGAGAACCAACGCACTTCACCGTGCTATAACTTCCTTCATGCAACAAAACGGCGAGGAGTTTCATGAGGCTTGGGAGAGGTGTAATGACCTCCTCCGGAAGTGTCCGCACCACGGTCTGCCTAAGTGGCATATAGCCCAAATTTTCTATTATGGGCTAAATGAGACTTTGAAGTGGATTGCAGATGCTTCTTGCGGAGGGAATTTCGTGAATAAAGACGAGAATGGAGCATTCGAATTATTTGAAAACATGAGTGAAAACTCAATGACCAATGCCTCCATTATCACCTTTAATCGTACCAGCCTACCCCGTAATGTTCACGAAGTTGACACGGGACCCTCCCATTCATCCACAGATCTTAGCCTTATCGCACAAAAATTGGATGAAGTCTCTGTCATGCACAAGAAGTTGGACGAGGTCCTGGCCAATCTCGCCTATTCTATTGCAAACACCTCTACCTCACCGCTCCGTCACAACCCTAATCCTTCCAACACCAGGCTTATCCCCAACAACCCTGTGAGTCTTCCTTACCGAGCGTCGCGTCGAGCGATTCGGTAAGTCATGTGGATCTGGCTTCTGCAAGCCAGTATTTTGACATGGAGGACCAAGCCTCCGTGTGCTCGGATGCATATTTACATGTGAACTCGTCTTCTAGCTTAGAAGACGCTTGCACCTTGGGGAACAACCCGTTCTCTGCCACTTATAACCCAGGGTGGCGAAATCATCCTAACTTCGCATGGTCCAGCAACCCGCAATGCCAAAACCCCGCGGGTGGGCCAATGCAACCGTCCGCACCCATCATCCCAAGGGCCCAGTCTAATCTGTAGCAAATCCACCATCGGGTACTCGCATATTGCAAACAGAACACGCATCAAGTCCTCTTGATAAACTGATGCGAATGATGATGGAAATGTCTAAGAGCCATGAAGAGAACATGACCTCTCTTCGGCACCAATTGGCGCAGCAGAATGCTGAGATCAGTCAAGTACGCATGGCGACTCAATCTCAGGGCACTCTTCCAGCCCAACCTATTCCCAACTCGCAAAATTTCGTACCCTGTGGTCCTCAACCACAGGTACGACCTTCTCAGGGGTAGGTTCATCAGATTCTACAAGCACCAAGCATTCCTCCAGGATTCCAGGCTAATCCCGCTGCAGCACCTCACCCTTATGTCCCAATTGCAAACCCTCCTCCGCCTTATGATCCCATTGGACCTACAATGTCCAATGCGATTACTACGAGGAGCAGTAAGCAAACTGTTGATCCGCCTCGACCTGATCCTGGCCCATCTTTTTCATCGCCCTCTCATTCGGGATGCGCACTGCATTCTCGTAAGGACGATACACCTAAACTAGTGCCAGAATCAGTCCCATTCCCTGAGGCTCTACTAAGGGAGCCAAAAGGCAAGAAAAAGGATATGCAGGCCTTTGATAACCTGCGTAATTTATTCAGGGATGTTGAAATCAAGGTACCCCTGTTAGAGGCTATCACCACATACCTACTGTCGCCCGATTTTTCAAAGACTACACTACACCTAGGCGACAGTCAAAGAAAATAAAGAATCCAGTGGTTCTCTCGCCTCATGCGAGTTGTGCTATACTGTCAAATCTACCACCGAAGCAGAAAGATCTGGGCACACCGCTTATTTCTTGTAGCATCCAAGGCTGCAATTTTAATCGTTCTCTGCTTGATCTAGGATCTTCCATCAATCTTATACCAACCATCATGCTTGAGAAATTTGCCTTAGGAAATCTGAAACCCACCCCTGTCAGGTTACAATTAGCAGATTATTCTATCAAAATACCCAAGGGTGTGGTGGAAGACGTGGTGGTTAGGGTCAACAGTCTCTGTTTTCCTGTTGACTTTCTTGTTTTGGATATGGAAGTTCTTAGCTCACTTTCTGATTGTCTGATCATCCTTGGTCGACCTTTCTTGGCCACAGCCCGCGCCCATATCGACTGTGAGTCAGGCTGTATTGAGATTGCCGTTGGATCTGAGAAGCTCAAGCTTAACATCATCAAGGCAGCCAAGAACTTTGATAGCGATTGCATCGAGGATGACACGTCTGACGAGGACATGGCCGTTAGCGCGTGTATCGGACTAATAGGGACCTATTCTGACTGCTATGGATTGCCTGTAAACACAGACGATTGCTTGATCGACACATATTGTGACGTTCCCCCATCCCTCCCTTTTCCTGTACCTTCTCTTGACCAGACTTCTGACAAGGTTTTCTCCACTTCCCATACCTCATGGTCTGAGTCATATTCGAGCTACTCACCGCCATTCCACACTCTTGAAGATCGGATTGCCCTTTCTTTCCCGCCAAATCAGAGGGAATTGCAACTCCACACTGGGACCTTGAGCCCACATACTACTCACTTGGGCTATCCCTTTTTGGATCCATCTATCCAAGATGCCCCTCTTCTTGTTCAAATTGAGGGCCAACTTCTTCCTCCTGCCATGTTTTCTTCTGATCTACTTGGGACACTTTCGTCCTAAGAAATGCCAGACCTTTCACCATCCTCTCCCGAGCTGAAAGAGTTGCCTAATACGCTTAAGTATGTTTTCTTGGGACCAAATGAATCGCTCCCCATAATCATTAGTTCAAAATTAACCAGGGAGCAAGGGTGCAAACTAACAAAGGTCCTTATGGAACACAAGGCAGCCATTGGATTATCCTTATCAGACTTAACTTCCATTAACCCCTCCTACTGCACTCACCGTATATATACGGAGGAGGAGGCTCGACCTTCCCGCGAGATGCAGCGACGTCTCAACCCTAACATGTGGGAGGTCATTAAAAAGGAAATTATTAAGTGGCTGGATGCGGGTATAATCTACCCGATCAGTGATAGCCCCTGGGTGAGCCCGATTCATGTCGTGCCCAAAAAGGCAGGACTCACCATCCGTATCAATGACAGGGGCGAATCCATCCCTACATGCACTCCTACATCTTGGAGAGTGTGTGTAGATTATAGGAAACTGAATGCTGCAATGAAGAAAGATCACTTTCCGCTACCTTTTATTGACCAAATCCTGGAGCGGTTAGCGGGAAATAAATTTTTCTGTTTCCTTGATGGATTCTGTAGATATAACTAGGTGGCAATTTACCCCAGGGACCAAGAGAAAACCACCTTTACCTGCCCCTTCGGCACCTTTACATTTAGAAGGATGCCGTTCGGACTTTGTAATGCGCCAGCAACTTTCCAGAGATGTATGCTGGCGATATTCCATGACATGGAGGGTGACTTTCTTGAGGTCTTCATGGATGACTTTTTGGTCTTTGGACCCTCTTTTGATGACTGTCTTGCCAACCTGACCTGTATCCTTCAGAGATGTATTGATGTGAACCTCATGCTTTCCTAGGAAAAAAGTCATTTTATGGTACACGAGGGAATTGTTCTATGGCATATCATCTCCGATAGGGGTATTGAGGTTGACAGAGCCAAGCTTGATGTAATTGCTGATTTACCTGTACCTAGCTCTGTCAGACAAATCCGCTCCTTCTTGGGGCACGTCGGTTTCTATAGGAGATTCATCAAAGACTTCTCCAAGATTTCTCGACCTTTAACTCATCTCCTATCAACCGAGGTACCCTTTGATATGGGCCCCGACTGCATACGAGCATTCATGCAGCTGCGTGATGCTATCACCAAGGCCCCTGTTCTTCAGCCACCTGATTGGTCCCTCGACTTTGAACTCATGTGTGACGCTTCCGACCTTGCAGTCGGAGCCATCCTGGGACAAAGACGCGATAGACACCCCTTCGTGGTGTACTACGCTAGTATGACGTTGGACGAGGCCTAACGTAATTATACAACCATTGAGAAAGAACTACTAGCAGTCATCTTTGGGCTGGAGAAATTCCTCTCTTACCTTTTGGGCTCGCATGTTATTATATTCACTGACCACGCAGCCATTCGCCATCTCATGCACAAGAAGGATGCCAATCCTAGACTGATTCGTTGGATCCCTCTGCTCCAAGAATTTGACATTGAGATCTGCGATAAGGCCGGAGCCCAGAATGTTGTGGCTGATCATCTCTCAAGTCTGGACCTTGACCACATTGGACTTACCCTACCGATCAATGAGGTTTTTCCTGGTGGTCGGACCCAATTAGGTGTGTTAATATGGTAATTTTATTGTTGAAATGTATATAGTGGTTAACCTAAATCGAACCTAACCATCTCTTTACAAAATATTTTTTTTTACCTGGCCTATTTGATTTTATTTTGGTCACTTTTAGGCTTAGGGTCGAACTCGGGGAAGTGGGGTTACAAGTCAAGTTTCTACACCTTTCCTACAACGAATCTCTTCCGTTCGTTTATTGTGTTTTTGGTTTTTTTTTTTCTATTTAGATTTTTTTCTGATAATTTTTGTCCTTGAGGCACACCCTCAAAATTAGGTTCTTGGCTTTGAGCCAAATCACGGTTCCAAAACGGGTCTTGCTATTCGCAAGACGGAGTACCTGCAAGTCAAGGATTATCTTTTCTCTTTTATATATTTTTTTATCTTTCTATTGGCAGGAAAGAGAAGTAGAAGTAAAGTAACTATAGTATATATATAGATATGTATATACTCTATATGTATAAAGGGGTGGGGGTGGAGGCGGAGATGGAGTGTAGCACGGCATCGAGTCGGTTGTCGTCTAGAAAGACGCAACCAACAAGATGAGGTGCCGCGTGGAGTGTAGGATGGATGGTGGAAGATGTGTGTGACCATGCTTTTTGTACGCGTGTATCGGGGAATATCAGCAACTGGTGCAGATATTCCTGCGATACAACGTATGGTAGGTAATGTGAAATATATATATATATATATGTATAAATGTAAATATATCTATATGTATATATGGTTATAAATATATAGGTATATATGTTGTTATATGTATATATATATGTATATGTAAATATATATAAGTATATATATATATGTAACTATATGTATAGATAGATATATGTATATGTATGTATATGATACTATATAGATGTATATATATATATATATGTGTATGTATATAGTAATATATATATGTATCTATACTTTACTTAGTTATATAGGTAATAATATATATATATATATATATAGATATATGTATATATATGTATATATATATATATATATGCATATAAATATATGTATATATGTAAGTATATATGTGTGTGTGTGTGTGTGTGTGTGTGTGTTTGTATGTATGTATATAAGTATATGTATATATATATATATATATAAAAGCATATAGATATATGTATACTAATACTTAGTTATATAAATACTACTATATATATAGATATAAGTATATATATATATGTATGTATGTATATAAATATATGTATATATATCAATATATATATGTATACGTATATATATATATATGTATATAATACTACATAAGTGAGAGTGTGTGTGTGTGTGAGAGTGTGAATGTGTGTGTGCAGAGATAGAGTGAGAGAGGGCTGAGAGAGAGAGAGAGAGAGGGGGGGACTGCTGGAGTGAAGGCTGGAGAGTTAAGGCGTCTGAAGCTTCAGGCGTCGACGTCTGGAGGCTTCAAGCGCGCGCGCAGGCGCGTATGCGCGTAGAGAGGCACGCGCTGGGAGGGAGTGAGCGGGGAGAGGGCTGCAGCGCACAGCGCTACGCGGAGAGCTGGAGCGGGCTCACGCAGACGTACACGGGGGAAGGGAGTGGGCGGGAGCAGGCGCTGGCAGAGGACCGCACGTAGACACGCGGGCAGGCGCTGGAGCGGACTCGGGGCGAGACGCGCGTGCGAGCGAAGGCCAGTTGTGGTGCGCCGGTTGACCGGATAAGTGAGAAACTTACCGGTCACCCCACTGTAGCCACAGTGTTCCGCAGAATCGTGTGAACAGTGGCTACAGTGGTCGAGTGAGCCATGCAACCGCTTGCGTCCGGTGCTGTGAGTGCAGGCGGCTTGCGGCTGGCGTGCGCGGGCTGGCGCGCACGTGGAAGGGTTGCATCGGCTGGTGACTTGCGGGCGGAACGTCGCGACAAAGTGCACAGAGAGGGCTGGGTTGCGGGCGAAGGAGCGCGACAGGGTGCGTGGTGGCCGGTTGCGGGAGGAAAGGTGAGTGCAGTGCGAAGAAGCGGGGGGTGAGGGTGCTTGCAGGTGCGCGCTGGAGGCGAGGGTGGCCTGCAGGCGTGTGAGGAAAGGGCTAGGACGGCTGCTGCTGGATGCTACAGGAAATAAGTGGTGTGCCCGAATCTTTCTGCTTCGGTGGTAGGTTTGACAGTATAGCACAACTCCCATGAGGCGAGAGAACCACCGGATTCTTGGTTTTCTTTGACTGTCACCTGGGTGTTGTGTAGTCTTTGAAAAATCAGGCGACAGTAGGTATGTGGTCGATAGCCTCGAGTAGGGGTACCTTAATTTCTACATCCCTGAACAAATTACGCAGGTTATCAAAGGCATGCATATCTTTCTTCTTGCCTTTTGGCTCCCTCTGTAGAGCCTCAGGGAATGGAACTGATTCTGGCACCAATTTGGGTGTATCGTCCTCTCGCGAATGCGGTGCGCATCCTGAATGAGAGGGTGATGAAGAAGACAGACCAGGATCAGGTCGAGGCGAATCGATGGTTTGCTTACCGCTCCTCGTAGTGATAGCATTGGACGATGAGGGTCCAGTAGGATCATACAACGGAGGAGGGTTCGCAATAGGGACATAAGAGTGCGGTGCTGCAGCGGGATTAGCCTGAAATCCCGGTGGAATGCTCGGAGCCTGCAGAATCTGATTAACCTGCCCCTGAGAAGGTCGTACCTGTGGTTGGGGACCACAAGGTACGAAGTTTCGCTGGTTTGGAATAGGTTGGGCGATAAGAGTGCCTTGAGATCGAGTCACCATGCGTAGTTGACTGATCTCAGCATTCTGCTGCACCAATTGGTGCTGAAGAGAGGTCATGTTCTCTTCATGGCACTTTGACATTTCCGTCATCATTCGCATCAATTTGTCAAGAGGACTTGAGGCGTGTTCTATTTGCAGTACGTAAGGGCCTGATGGCGGATTCGCTATAGGACTAGACTGGGCCCTTGGGATGACGGGTGCGAATGGTCGTATTGGTCCACCAACGGGGTTTTGGCGCTGCGAGTTGTTGGTCCATTAGAAGTTCGGATGATTTCACCACCCTAGGTTATAAGTGGCAGAGAACGGGTTATTCCCCAGGGCATAAGCGTCTTCTATGTCAGAAGACGCGTCTGCATGTAAATATGCGTCCGAGTACACGGAGGCTTGGTCCTCCGTGTCGAAATACTGGCTTGTAGAAGCCAGATCCACATGACTTACCGAGTCGCTTGGCGCGACACTCGGAAAGGAAGGTCTTACGGGGTTTCTCGGAATAAGCCTGGTGTTGGAAGAATTAGGATTGTGATGAAGTGGTGAGGTGGGGGTGTTTGCCATAGAACGGGCGGGGTTGGCCAGAAGCTCGTCCAGCTTCTTGTGCACGACAGAGGCTTCATCCAATTTTTGTACGATAAGGCTGAGATCAGTGGATGAATGGGAGGGTCCTGTGTCAACTTCGTGGACATTTCGGGGCTGGTTGGTATGATTAAAGGCGACAATGGAAACATTGTTCATTGAGTTTTCATTCATATTTTCAAATAATTCGAATGCTCCATTCTCGTCTTTATTCATAAAATTCCCTCCGCAGGAAGCGTCTGCAATCTACTTCAAAGTCTCATTAAGCCCATAGTAGAAAATCTAGGCTATATGCCACTTAGGCAGATCATGGTGCGGACACTTCCTGAGGAGGTCATTATACCTCTCCCATGCCTCATGAAATTGTTCGCCATTTTGTTGCGTAAAGGAAGTGATAGCACTGTGAAGTGCATTGGTTCGCCCGATTGGGAAGAACTTCTTGAGAAACGCTGTTCTCATCTCTTCCCAAGAGTGGATGGTTCTCCCAAGGGTGAGTAACCACTGCGACGCTTTACCCCGCAATGAAAATGGGAACATTTTCATGAGGACTATATGTAACCCGATATTTCTTGGTTTAACAGTTTCAGCCAATCGGGTTAGGTCTTCCAAGTGGAGAAAAGGATCTTCACTTGCAAGACCATGGAAGTGAAAATTAATTAGGCCAATTATATTAGGTTTTAGTTCAAAGTCGTCCCCACCCATGGGGACACGAATTTGTCCTATGGTCTCTGTAGCAGCGGGATTCTGATAGGAGCTAAGAGACCTAGGCTCCTCTCATTTGGGAGGGTTCTGCATTTCCTCCAATGTTTCCTGAATGGCTTCAATTTGTTCATTATACATTTCCATTTGGGCTTGGAGGTGGGTTATGGGATCTAAGGCTCCAGCACCTGGTGGGTTTTGAGGGTGGTTTCCTCCCTCGAGATTTGGGGGTGGGCGTGCAGCCATGTTTGTGGAGGAGGACAATTCGGCTTCTTTTCTAAATTTATCAGGCAATTCAAACAGTTCAGGATTTTGTGACCTCCTCCCAAACATGCACTACCGTAGGAAGAATTGGGGGGATAAGAAGGGAAAAGAGATGAGAGAAATGACGCCGCAAAGGTACAATTGATTACAAATCAATTCAATCAAATTCCTAACTTCTACAGAGTGCCCTTAGACCTAAAGATCTAAGTTACCTACTATCACGAACTACGGAACCGAATGCGAGCACCGCGGAACCACCAGGCAAGATTGAAAGGCCGTTTGCCCCAGTCTTAGACACCCGATAGCACGCGGGAACTCTCACCAGCACGTAGACGCTACACGCAGGTAGTTAGACCTCCAATCCTTAATAAGGGTCAAGTTACTACTAATTTTAATTAGAGGCTTAGGATCAAGTGTTTCTGGAATGTGAAGGGCGTTGTTTACGGGTAATGCCCAAGTGATTGATTTTTCAAGTGTGTAAAACAAGCATGCAACGGGGAAATCTCCCTGAATTGAAGTTTTTAATTGGTGAATGATTTTTAGAATTCATCCTTAAATAGTATGGATTTTAGGATTTCGTTGAAATACCAATTCAACTAATCTCTTGGTTTTTGAGAGAATACAGGTTTTCTTCTAAGCCCAACAAACCCTTCTTCAATATCAGTTGGTTAATGCATGTTACAATGCAATGGGCTACCCTAAATGGAGATTTCTATGTGTGGATGCACGAATCAGTTTTAGATTAGTGTGAAAGGGAGCCAAAGCACTTCATTTCAAGTGCTCCCAATCACCAAAAATGATTTTCACACAAGACTCAACTAAAAGATAAAGAAAATCAATTTGTTGGGGTTGAAGTATTCGGGATCGAATCTTAGGCAAGTTGAACAGTCATGGTGGGGTTGGAATCAACTCAATTCCAAATCTCCCCACCAAAAAGGTGATACCAAATTTGTAGACAAATGAGGCAAAGAGGGGTGCAATTAGTCTTTTTATGTTTGCCTCAAAGAATACTTTACATGGAGAAAAATTCAAGAATCAAGATTCTTGGATTTTCACTATGCAAAGTAAGGCGGGAAATCTCGAGGTGGTGGGAGTAAAGGCAATCAATCAAACAAGTGAATTTTAATCCACTTGCCCCAAGAGATCCCAAGAAAATTTTCTAGTTTTTAGTTTTTTTTTTTTATTAAGGTGACAAGTTAACCTAAGTTGCTAAGAAAAGAAGACCTACTTGTTCAGCAACGTGTGCGAAGCTCCAGTGCGGTGTCGGCATCTTCACGCTCTCATTCCCGCCTTGGATCTGCCCACGTTTCCGACTTTGTTTGCCTGCCTTCTCCTTGCAACAGGTTCACCTGCACAAAAAAAATAAAAACACCCGTGAAGAGAGAAGAGAAAAATGAAAGGAATGGAATAGAAACTTACTTGAAGGCACAGTTGCCTGGCAACGAGGCTAGAAAAGATGGTGGTCGGACCCGGTTAGGTGTGTTAATATGGTAATTTTATCATTGAAATGTGTATAGTGGTTAACCTAAATCGAGCCTAACCATCTCTTTACAAAATATTTTTTTTTACCTGGCCTATTTGATTTTATCTTGGTCACTTTTAGGCCCAGGGTCGAACTCAGGGAAGTGGGGTTACAAGTCAAGTTTCTATGCCCTTTCTACAACGAATCTCTTCCGTTCGTTTATTATGTTTTTGGTATTTTTTTTTTCTATTTAGATTTTTTTTCTGATAATCTTTGTCCTTGAGGCACACCCTCAAAATTAGGTTCTTGGCTTTGAACCAAATCAGGGTTCCAAAACGAGTCTTACTATTCACAAGATGGAGTACATGCAAGTCAAGGATTATCTTTTCTCTTTTATATATTTTTTTATCTTTCTATTGACAGGAAAGAGAAGCAGAAGTAAAGTAACTATAGTATATATATAGATATGTATATACTATATATGTATAAAGGGGTGGGGGTGGAGGCGGAGATGGAGTGTAGCACGGTGTCGAGTCGGTCGTCGTCTAGAAAGACGCAACTAACAGGACGAGGTGTCGCGTAGAGTGTAGGATGGATGGTGGAAGATGTGTGTGACCATGCTTTTTGTATGTGTGTATCGGGGAATATCAGCAACTAGTGCAGATATTCCCGCGATACAACGTACGGTAGGTAATGTGAAAAATATATATATATATATATATATATGTATATATATATGTATAAATGTAAATATATCTATATGTATATATGGTTATAAATATATAGGTATATATGTAGTTATATGTATATATATATGTATATATGTAAATATATATAAGTATATATATATATATGTTTGTAACTATATGTATAGATAGATATATGTACGTATAAATATATAGTATGTATGTATATGATACTATATAGATGTATATATATATATGTGTATGTATTATATATATATATATATATATATGTATGTATGTATGTATGTATGTATGTATCTATACTTTACTTAGTTATATAGGTAATAATATATATATATATATATAGATATATGTATATATATGTATATATATATATATGCATATAAATATATGTATATATGTAAGTATATATATATATATATATATATATATAAGTATATAGATATATGTATATATATATATGTATACAAATACTTAGTTATATAAATACTACTATATATATAGATATAGTATATATATATATGTATACGTATATGTATATGCATATATATCAATATATAAATGTATACGTATATATATATATATATATATATATATGTATATAATACTATATAAGTGAGAATGTGTGTGTGTGTGTGAGAGTGTGAATGTGTGTGTGCAGAGATAGAGTGAGAGAGGGCTGAGAGAGAGAGAGAGAGAGGGGGGGGGGGACTGCTGGAGTGAAGGCTGGAGGGTTAAGGCATTTGAAGCTTCAGGTGTCGACGTCTGGAGGCTTCAAGTGCGCGCGTAGGCGCGTATGTGCGTAGAGAGGCGCGCGCTGGGAGGGAGTGAGGGCGGAGAGGGCTGCAGTGCACAGCACTGCGAGGAGAGCTGGAGCGGGTGCACGTAGACGTACATGGGCGAAGGGAGCGGGCGCTGGCAGAGGACCGCACGCAGACGCGCGGGCGGGAGCTAGAGCGGACTCGAGGTGAGACGCGCGCACGGGCGAAGGCTGGTTGCGACGCGCTGGGTGATCGGATAAGTGAGAAACTTACCGATCGCCCCACTGTAGCCACAGTGTTCCGCAGAAATGCGTGAACAGTGGCTACAATGGCCGGGCGAGCCGCGCAACCACCTGCGTCCGGTGCTGTGAGTGCGGGCGATTTGCAGCTGGCGCGCGCGGGCTGGCATGCGCATGGAAGGGTTGCGCCGGCCGGTGGCTTGTGGGCGGAACATTGTGACAGAGCGTGCGGAGAGGGCTGGTTTGCGGGGGAAGGAGCGCGACAGGGCGCGCGGTGGCCTACGGGTGTTGGCTGGCGGGCACGATAAAGCTTGGCCGGCTGCTGCAGGGGCGCGCGGTGGCCGGTTGCGAGTGGAATGGCGAGTGCAGTGCGAAGAAGCGGGAGGCGAGGGCGCTTGTAGGCGCGTGCTGGAGGCGAGGGCGGCCTGTAGGCGTGCACGGAAAGGGCTGGGGCGGCTGCTGCTGCCTTGCTGCTGCTGCTACGTGTGGAGCTTTGAGCTTCAAAGCTTGAAGCTCCTGCTCCAATGGCTGAAGTGGCTTTGGACATTGAAACAGGGAATACCACCACGCCCACCGGCTCTTTGATGAGCTGGGCGGTGGTGGTCTCACGGTGGTGGGTGTGCACCATCGTGAGGTACTCCTACCTGCAAGGTGTCTCCTTAGAGGAGGAGGGCCTGCATATGGAGGGAGAGGGAAGGAGATGGTGGCCTGGAGAAGAAGCTGCGTTGGGTTCTATTGGCTGGACCAGGCCCTTTGCAAAGGAAGAAGCCGCCCTCTTTTTAAAGAAGAGGAAAGCATGCACAGCCATGCCCTGGCTGTGCATGGCTGCATGCGGCTGCAGGGCTGGCAGGGAGAGGCTGAGCAGGACATGGTACGAGGAAGAAGAGGTTGCCATGCATTGCAGCCACGGGAAGAAAGTCAAAAATAAAAAAGAAATAAAAAATGAAGATGGAAATTTTACGAAGTAGCACTTGAGGAAAATGTGAATTGCGAGGCCATTTTATTCACTCTCCTCCCCTCTCAATTAAATGCATGCATGTATTTTCACAAATGCGACTATGGAACCCTAATATGCACTGGTAATGCTAGGAAATAGCACAAGATGGCACAATTGCAGGTGTATTTTTGCGGTGCAATCATTTCCCGATGAGCACCTATTAGCAATTAATGTAGCAAGTGGACCTTGGTATGCCGACATTGCCAATTACCTTGCTTTTGGTTCCTTCCACGTGGCTGGCCTAAAAACCAACGCGAGCGTCTCATTGCAGAAGCAAAGTATTATTTCTGGGATAATCCACTACTTTTCGAATAGGTGCTGACCAGATCATCCGTCGCTGTATTCCTGACAACGAATCCCCGGTGTGCTATCCTTCTGCCACGATCAGGACTGCGGAGGCCATTTCTCTGGGAGGAAAACTGCAGCCAAGGTGTTGTAGTGTTGTTTCTTTTGCCCCTCCCTTCACCAGGATGCACACAATTATGCCAAATATTGCACTAGGTGCCAGTCGTTAGGGTCAATGTCACGTCGTGACATGATGCCCCTGCAACCCATCCTAGCTATTGAAATCTTCGACATTTGGGGAATCGATTTCATGGGTCCCTTTCCTCCTTCCAATGGCTGCGAATACATCCTCGTTGCTGTTGATTATGTTTCAAAATGGATCAAGGCTATTCCCACGTGCCATGCTGACCAAGTCATATCCACTCGATTTGTCAAAGACCACATTTTTGCACGCTTTGGGATCCCTCGAGCCATTATCTTGAATGGAGGAAGTCATTTTACCCATGCTTCTTTTCGAGCACTTCTGAGGAAATATGGAGTCCACCATTGTATCGCATCTCCGTATCATCCTCAGAAGAATGGCCAGGCTGAAGTGTCGAATCGGAAAATCAAGCAAATTCTCTAGAAAATGGTTCGGCCTGACCGTAAGGATTGGTTCGACAAGCTGATTGACGCACTTTGGGTGTACTGGACCACCTTCAAGGCTCCCCTAGGCATGTCTCCTTATAGAATCATTTACGGGAAGCCTTGTCATTTGCCCGTGGAGCTGGAGCACTGCGCTTATTGGGCGGTTCACTAATGTAACCTCGACCCAGACCTGTGTGGTCGAGAAAGGAAACTCTAACTCCAAGAAGGCACCCCAGCAACACTCCACTGTCACGTACACTTCACTTCACACCTTTTCACTTCACTACCCACCATCCACCCACCCTACCACTCTGCTATATACCTTGCACCTCAGCTCTCGTTCCCCGATCTTTGGACCTTCCTCTACCCTGCATGCATATGAGGACATAGCATCGTTTGGCATGGGGGGGTGGATAGGCATCCATAGGATCTGGGTGTTATATGGTATCATGTAGCTTCCATCATATATATCCATCTATAAATATGTACATATATAAAAAAAAAAGGTGTTTGGTAATGATCTGAAGGCTGAAACAAAAATACAATAAGTGTTTATGGATATTCAACCACTATTTGGAAGACCTTCCAGGCCACAGAAGCTTGATTTACTCAGGCTTGGATTAATTCACTTAAGCATTGGCAGGATAAACCAGAATCTCTCCTAACTAAAGACGTATTCTTGTACCTGAGTCACCAGTACAAGATTCGTTGGTTTGCTTTTACTCAAGAGCCTAAGTAATCTTGGTTCACACTACACATATCAGGAAAGATCAGGTGAACATAAGATCCAACCCTAGTGTTCATTAGGGAAGGTGGAGTCCTTACCTGTGCACGCAGGTAGACTTTTTATCCCATGCTTTAGTCTTGTGTCTAGGAGAAACTCTTTCCACCAAAAAGGAACTCTCCCACCAAAAAAGTGTGCTCCTCCAAATAAAGTTGTAAGAGATATACTGACACTTGTTTCAAAAAAGAAAATTTGTGCAAATAAGTCAGTATATCTCGCAAATATCTGTAAATTCTTCTCCCTAAAAAGTTTTTCAGGGCAAGTTACAAAAATCCTGTTTCTACCATATATTCTTTGAGCCGCAAAAGCAATAAAATGGGAGTTGAGTTTTCCATCATCTTTTTAAGGATCAATCCGAAGACACGAGCTGAAACTGGGACCAACCTGCACTTAAAAATTTGTGAAACCCTGGGCTTGAGCCTTAATGTTCATCTGGTCAGTCTTGATCCTTCACTATGCACAAACCATAATTTCTTGAGCTCTCGAATACGGCAAAAACCTTCTAAGTCCTGGAAATCGTACTTAAGGTTTAAATATCAATAGTCCAGGTTAGTCGAGAGATGATCTATGTCACGTAAGACTTAAAGTACTGGTAGTCTTCTCTGAAAGTGGTTCTCACAATATCCAACAAATAAACACACCCATGTCGCTTCAAGCTTCAGCTTAAGATCATCTCTAAATACAAAATAAAAAAATGTTTTGCTAGGGACTAGCAAAAGATAGGCATGGGGGTATGATTGCACAACAAAAATACACTAATAAATATGCCATCTTGTGTTATTTTCTAGCACTACCATTGCATCTTATGTAGCAATAATGGCATTTGTACATAGACACATGCATGCTTTTCTTTTAAAAGAGGGGAGGAGAGTGAATAATTGGCCATCTAATTAACATCTTCATCAAGGGTTGCATTGCAAATTCATCATTTTCATTTTTTATTTTGACTTTGAATTCTTCTCCCTCGCGCGGCTATAGGGCATGGGGCATGAGCCTCTTCGTGCCACTCCTCTGCCAGCAGCATGGTTGGACATGCAATGCCAACAGCATGGCTGTGGCATGCCTTCTTCTGCTATAAAAGGCCTTGCCCTCTCCCTTGAGTAGGGGGCCTAAACACACACCACCTTCAGACACTGCCCTCCACCGTCAGGCCAACCTTCTCCCCTCTCCCTCTCCATACGCAGTATCTCTTCTCACTGAAGAGACACACTGCGGGAAGGAGAAAGCTCTCAGTGGTCCCACAACCACCACTGTGAGTTCCACCACCGCCCAGCTCCTTCGAGAGCAAGTGGGCGTGGTGGTTTCACCTTATGTTTTCATCGTTGGAAGCCCTCACCACCATTGCCAGAGCTTCAAGGTCAGAAGCTCCTTCAGCGCCTGCACTGACCTGCAGCAGCTGCTGGCCACCGCGCGCACGCCAGCAGACCTCCGCGAGCCCTTCCCACGCGCGCAGGAGCCTTCCAGCACGCCCACACAAGCAAAATCGGTCGCTACTAGTTGGTAGACCGTGCGCGCATTGTAGCGCACTGTAGTGCTCGGTCTGCGCGACATTGTAGCCACCGGCTTGCTTCTCACTTAGCCTGTGGCAGTGCGCTCTCTCTCTTCACCCGTTACCTGCTCCAGTTGGTCGCCCGTGTCTGAGCCCATGCCCGCACTCACCTTCACTGACTCCTGCCCACAGTGTTGTGCGCTACGCTACGCAGTGCACTGCGCTGCACTCACTCGCCCGCGCCCGCACTCGTCTACACCTGCGCTCCTGTGCGTAGCCCTTATGTGCCTGTGCGCGTCCTGTCCGCCAAACGTCGCCCGCTCTCGCCAGACAACTTAACTCTGCCCTCTCTCTCACACTCACCCGCCAGCGAACACACCCATACTCATACACACACACTCGTAGACATACACACTCGTACACTCACACACTCACTTGTACACACCTACATATATATATATTCAAAAATATATATATACACGTATATATATATATATATCTATATAGTTATAACCCTATCTATACACACACACACACATATATATATACACACATCACCTACCCATATCCATATGCCCGTGCACTAGTCACCCCACCGCACATCATATCGCGGGAATATCTGCACTAGTTGCTGATATTCCCCGATACCAGTGCAAAGCAAGCACCTCCGCACACAATCCCACACATCAGCCCTACACTCTACGCGGCACTTCATCTTGTTGGTTGCGTCTTACCAGACATGGACCAACTCGACACTGTGCTATACTCCACTTCCACTTGCACCTCCACCCCTCTATATATATAATATATACATATCTATATATATAGAGACTGTATTTATTATATTAAGCTAAGTATTCCTTTCTCTACAAGCAACCTACCTTATTTTTATTTCTCTTTTGTTTTTTGCTATTAAAAAGATAAAAAAAAGAGTAAAAGAGAAAAGATAGTTCTTATCTTGCAGGTACTCGATCTTGCGAATAGCAGGACCAATTTTTTTTGGAAACCCTAAGTTGTCTCAAAGCCAAGAACAATTTGGCTCAAAGCAAAGAACTGGATTTTGAGGGTGTGCCTCAAGGACAATATTATCAACAAAAAAATCTTAAATAGAAAAAAAAACCAAAAAATTAATAAACGCACGGAAGAGATACATTTTAGGAAAGGCGTAGAAACTTCTTTACCTTTAATTCCCACCTCCCTGAGATCGACCCTACGCCTAAAAGTGACCAAGATAAAATTAAGTGGGCTAGGTTAAAAAAAAAAAATTTTTGTGAAAGATGGTTAGACTCGACTTAGGTTAACCCGCTATACTAACTTCAACGATAATTTCACCATATTAGCACAACCTATTCAAGTTCTACAACCCGCCCATTGGAAGTTGGGATGATTTCGCCATCTAGGGTTGTAGGTGTTGGAAAATGGGTCATTCAAGATGGCGTTGAGGTCCTTGCAGGTCTAAGGAGCCTTAGGAAAGTCAGAGTATGGGGGTTCAGAGTTCCCCTACTAGAATCGAGCAGATCGGAGGTCTTTCTGGTTCTGGAGTCAGATGGGGGTGGATACGGATCCATCCCCTGAGAAGATCGGTGATAGATGTTTTCCACAGTTTCCCTCGCGAGAGGTGGCTGTGCGAAAGAGTTCTCCGCAGAGGTGGCTCGCTGCAGATGCCGAGTCAGCTCGTCCACCTTTTTTCTATGATAGAGACCTTGTCCAACCGACTGGCCATCAGTTCAAAGTTGACAGATGTGGATTGGCCCTGCGTCTCATGTGCTCCCCTAGGATTCGTCGATGCACGGGCATTTGTTCGGTCGAATAAGCCCATGGAGTCATTATTGATGGAGTTGTCGCACATATTTTCGAGAATCTCCCACACCGTGTCCTCATGTTGACCTATGATGTTTCCTCCGCAGGTTGCATTGATGAACAATCGAATGTCTTCACGGAGTCCCTGGTAAAAATACTAGACTTGTTCCCATTTAGGAACTCCGTGATGGGAGTATTTTCGCATGAGATCCAAGAATCGATCCCATGCCTCATGAAGAGATTCTCCTTATTGTTGAGTGAAATGAGTGATCTGGTGGCACAAGGCATTTGTCCGGCCAACGGGGAAGAACTTCTTCAAAAATTCAGACTGAAGTTCGACCCATGTGTTCATCGGACGAGTCTGAGTTTGGTACCAATGAGCAGCCTTGTCCATGAGGGAGAAAGAAAACATCTTCATGAGTAGAATATCCCGATTTTGTGCATCTGACTCGAAGGTCTGGGCCAGATGTTTGAGTTGCTTAATGTGCTGGAATGGATCCTCGAAGTTAAGCTCATGGAATTTTGGTATGCCATGAATCATATTGGGCTTGAGTTCAAAATCAAGACCTCCAGCCAGGATTTCGATTCGAGGCTCAATTGGCACTGCAACGGGATTATAGTGATCTTGCATCACAGGACGCTGTGGTGGGTTTACAAAGTTTTGGAAGAGATCATCTAAGCACTGAAGTTGGTGCTCAAGGTTGTTCTCTTCTTCAATGGATTGTGCCATGATGCAAGAAGAAGGAGAACTTGGTTCAGAATTAGAGGAAAGATCTATGTGGTGGGGTTGCTGCACAAACAAGGACGTCGAGGCTTGGCCTCAGGGAGAGTGAATTTCTAAATGAGGTTTTAAGGACCTCCTACCAAACATGCACCGAAGGATTTGATGAGATTAGAATGTGCTGGACCCAATCGAGACACCCAAAATATGTTGGGTGACTATAGAGGTTCGGGGCGGATGATACCCCTTAGTCAGAAAGGTCGTCCACTTGAGAAATACCTGGGCAACCAGAGAGGGAGAGTCTTGCAAAGACCCCTACACGGTAGAGCATCCTCACGAGTTACAGGGTTTCCCCCACTTGACCTCTCTTGTCACTGCGATTCCAGGTAGACCAGAATGGGGACCTTGACCTCTTAAGTCTACCTTTTTTTAATTAAGATCAAGGTGCTTAGGGTTCCACTTGAACTTTAGGTCTTTTGAGTGCAAAGTGACCTAATTTTAAGGTTGGTTGACCCAAAGGATCAATTTCACCTCTTTGTTCCTTTGAGAGCTTTTAGGTCCTCTCTTTTAAGGTTCGAGTGAATTAAGAGCTTGATTTGCTTAGGGTTTCTCTTGGATAAATCTTTTCAAACAAGGCTTAGGCACACCTCCTTTTGAAATTTTTGATTCTTTGCTTAAAAGATGTGTCTCTAAAACCCTAGATTGAAATCCTTAGGTTGGCTCTATTTGGTCCAATTTAGTTGCCTCAAAAATTGGTAACTAGGGCTCAATCAAGAAGGTTTTAACCCTAGTTACCTTAATTGGATGTGCAATTCAAAATGTGTTGAAAGTAAAAATCAGGCAACTTTTGTGAATTACTAAATATGGAAGCAGATAGTCCTAGATTGATTTTTCTTTATTTTCCTTTTCAGATTTTTGAGGGGATTAAGAGAGAGGGCAAATGAAGATTTACCTGCTCCTGGTGTGGTTGTTATGCGGCTGCTTTTCTTTTCTTTTCTTCCCCTAAAACAAACACAGCAAAAGAGAGATTAAGTCAGTACTAAATCAGAGGTTGTGATCAAAGTTTCTGAAATACCCGTTGCACCCCGGCGACGGCACCAAAATGTTTGGTATATAATGCTTTGTCGTGTTTTAAATCAGTCTCGTTGCAGTATAGTCGAAAAAGCGTTATAAACAAATAAGAAGTTTTTATTACTCGAAAACCAAGGAATCCGAGGACGAACTCAGGGAGCAAATTGGTATTTTAAAAACTAAAATCACAACTTCGAAATTACTCAAAAGATGATATCAATGCAATTCAATGTATATGAAAGCTAGAGAGAAAAAATGCAAAAAGAAATAGATTGTCTTTCTTCTTTCTTCTTCTCTTTTCTCTTCTTTCTTTCTATGACTTCTTCTTCCTTCTTTTTCTTCTCTCTTTCTTTTCCTTTATTCTTTCCTCTGCTTGGCCACACCTTCTCCTTCTTTCTTTCTTTGACTTTCCTCTTTTAGACGTCTGATTCTGTGAATTAGACATCTTAACTTGCGATTGCTACAGTGCCTTCAGCTCCTTCTTTGCCTATCTGTCTTCTTCTTTTGCACTTGGTTTATGCCTTCAGGTCTTCCTTCTTCAACTTCTGCTTCTGCGACTACAGTGCTTCCATCTCCTTCCTTCCTTAGCCGCTCCTGCCTTCAGCTTCTTCCTCTTCAGCCTTGTCTTCTGCCTTCAAGTCCTTCTCCTGCCTCTGCTTCCTTAGCCTTCCTTAGTTGCGGCTAAGTCCTTCCTTCTTCTTCTCTCTTCAGCTGCTGCCTCCTCCTCCTTCTTCCTTTCCCTACACAGCACAACAAAACCTACCCCTACCCTCCCCCGCGTCACTCTCTCTATTTCTCTCTTCGCTCTCTCAGAGCCAAACAATCCGGTATACGGGTCGGGTTACGCCTGCCCGGGTCCAGGCGCACCGGAGTGGGTGGTGCGCGAGGAGTGCAGGGTAAACGGGTCAGCCAGGTCCGCGTTGGAATGAACGCGGACGAGGCGGGGGCTTGGGCGAGGGACCTCACCCCGTGTCGTTTGGAGGCGAAGAGCTAAAAATAGAAATTCAATATAAACCACTCACTGCGCTCTTGAGTTCATGAGGTGGGACTAAAAGTTCCACTCGCTTCTTCCCGCTCACCTGCAGGAGACCTTTGCCCAATTGCTGCAGCTGGGCTCTCCTTCAAGGCCAATTGCCTGCTGAATGCGTGCACGAGTCCCACCTGCACCTCATGGACCTGGAGACCTGGAGCAAAGCGCCTGAGTTGAAGCTTGCGAACTCCTTCGAGTCGGTGTTAATGGCAGCGAAGGCTCAGATCTGCAGTCACTCAATACGGCCTTGCAGTCCCATTAAACCACATGGGGAGTTTCACTGTGGCACGGCGAAGGTGCCTAGGTGGGTGGCTAGCCGCGGGGCGGCCTAGGCGTGCATGCCTAGGTTGCTCTATGGCCGTGAAGATGGGTTAGGTCGAGGGGTGTTTCTGAAGGGGCAGATGATGATCAGTGGGTGATGGCGGAGGTGATGAGGTATCTGGCGAGGCGTGTGGAGGTAAGGAGTGGTGGAAGCGCCTTCGCCGGTGGTCGGCTGGAGATGGAGAAGGTGGAGGTGGTTGGCGGCTATCGAGGGGAGTTTTGTAAAATTAATTAGGGGAAAATAGAGAGTAGAGAGAGAAGGAGCTTATCTGCGAGTGGTTGGACGAAGGGGGAGGCGAAGGACGAGTAGCACGTAGGTGCCTTCGTCGGAGAAGAAGCCCTGAGATGAGGATGATGGCGACGAGGAAGGGGTCAGAGAGGTGCGCGCGGGTACGGCGCGATGTGGAGGAGCATGGCAGAGAAGACTCTGCCACTGGTATAGTGGCAAAGCGACGAGAAGAGGGAGGAGGGATCGCCGGAGCCTGCGAGCAGATGGCCGGAGACGAGGGAGGACGAATTCAAGGGTGTATCTGTAGCCAAATCAAGCTTGGAAGATGCGACCGGACGAGAGTCACCTTTTAAAGGCACAGGCAGAGGACCTTGTGCTTGGAAGGTGAGCTTCCAAGCACAAGACTCTCGTCGGAGGTATGGGTCGGACACCATACCCATGCCTCTCGATCGTTCGCACGAGAGGTCTGGTGCGAACTAGATCTTGGGAAGCTGCTTAGACGGTAGGGGATTCCTCAGAGGATCCCCCTGCCAAATCTGAGAGCAGCTCCCTAGGGAAGTGAGGAGAAATCCTCCTCGAAACCTCGCCGGAGGTATGGCTCCTCTGCTGAAATGGCAGAGGGACCGAAATGCAAAAAGTGACAGGAAGTTGAGGGGATTTGCGCAAGGGTTTTCAAAAGTTAGGGGCCAGAATATAATTGGGTGGACTATTTTGCAAAGTAGGTCAAGATGACCTTTCCATAGGTCCAAATTTTTGTACAAACCTAATTTTGACCTAAGGAATCCAATAGTGAAGTTGGATTTTAAGTTTGACCATGTTTGATTGGATATTTTGCACAAAAACCTAAATTAGGTCAAATATTGAGCTAGGACCCCAATCTAGGTCAAAATAGGTTCCAAAGGCCAAATTGAAGGTTCTAAACCCTAGGGGATATTTTTCCATGAATTTTAGAGGGTTTAGTTGATTTTTATCTTGACCCGAACCTTGTGAAATTAAGTGGATTTGTTTTATGGTTATAGAATATTATTTAATTCTTAAATCTCATCATAACCCTTTGCTGACTTAACTATCCCACTTTTTCTCTTATTAAGTCCAATTGACCTATGTTTAGACCCTGAGAAATCCCATTGATGCACTGCAATGGTAAAATTACAATTTTACCCTTTAGTTCATGTTTTCTTCCTAAAACAGTAATCCCTTGAATTAGGCCTTTCTTTAGGTTATGTAGGAGCTTTTGTTCACTTTTTAAGGTCAAAATGAGCTAGTTAGGGCTCATGATGAGGTTCTCATCATACATCAACTGCGACATAGTTCTGAAATAAGCACAGTTCAACATAATACCAACAACGACCAACATAGAGAAGTACTACCAACAGACGTATTACTGAATAACACATAGACCAGAATATTAATCTATCAGGTCGAAGATTTCCATGAAAGGCCCACTGTAGTTTTGGAGGACATCTCCATGCTTTCTCTAATATATCAAGTCCTCAAATAATTCCATGAAAGGGAATTTACGATTATGCAACCTTTTGTACTTCACTCCAACCTACGAGATGAAAAGAATTTAGAAGCTTGACATGATATTGATTAAATGACAAAATTTGAGTAGTTGATATTGTACATAATCCCATTGGATAGGATCAACTGGAACAATGACATTACATGTGTCATCCCAGTGTCAACTAGGATCTCCCAACAAATTGATGATCAACATGTAAATATATCTAAGAAACGTCCATCGACTTTGAATTAGATGCATTGGAATAGCCTCCTCGAAATGAAATTCCATGTGTTCTTTAGTGATGAACCAAGCAGTCCTTGTGAATGAATCATTAATGAACTCCCCATTAAATTTCAGATTCCTCAAGGTCCTCAGAAGGCATTCATCTTCTTCCTCAATTCATGCCCTTGGTGTCATTCTAAATTTGAAAGAGTTGTTAGAACTGGTAAAAAATAATTTCAATGGCATGGCAGAAGTTGTTGCAACGTAAGGACATTATTCATTTCAATATAAGATCTCATGTAATATTCATGTTACCCTACATTGATCGACCCTTACTTAAATATAAGATATCTAATGTAATGTTTATGTTACCCTACATTGATCAATGTGTACATACGTGTGCACATTTACTCCATCGAATGTTTAGGTATTCAATTATTTAGAATACATGAAGGCAAATGTTGTTGTAAATCCTATGGATTCTTTGTGAAACGATCTATCCAAACATCGTACTTCCTGCTTAGTGCAAAAATATATTCCTGGGAAGCTTTATATTACTGTTGCAATTCCATTCTTTTCCTCTTCTCCTGTATGAGCTCGCTGCATACATCGTAATACATGCATGCCATGAAATTTAACTCCACCTCTCGTTATTTCGAAGTTGATTGAAATTGGAGAGGAGACTTATTATAACTGCATCTCTAAATGAAAGTTATTTCTTACATGCTATAAATGAATTGAAATACTGGAAGAGAATGTTTCTATTACGCTTTTTCCATAAGGGCATTTGTAGTAGAGACTATCTAAGATTGCATCTACTTTTCTTCCATCCTCCTTTAAGACAAGCTCGTAGGGAAGTCTACAGAGGCAGCGTCTTGCATGTGTCGACATCCCTCAAGATATAGATATGCCTGTATGGTAAGAAATTCTTAACGATGGAACAATAATTTCCTAATACAACCCTACAAGTCTGCATATAACATTGTCCTGATATGGTAGTCCATAGACATAACAAAGAAGTGTTGATAAGTAATGCATCTACAATGCTAATAGTGCATGATAAAAGTAAAACACTACATATGACATTGGAACTAAGATAAATGGATGTTTTCGATGTGAGTTAGCAAATCATGGCATTCAGTCTCTAATTCATCAGCTTTTGCCTTCATTTGCGCCACTCAAACTTAACTTGATCTAACTCTGCTTGCGCACTATCCACCATTGAGTTTTGGGGACAACAACATGCTGCCTCGAGCTTATCATACGAGAGGCTCAGGAAGTTGTGCTCAGCCTTCATTGATGAGAAATTTGCAAAATATGACCTTGCAACTTGTTTAAGGTTGCATCCCTGCATGCAATGGATTAAGTGTAGTACGTTAATCCTATGGACGGGATCAGCTGATGATGGATGTACTCGTGTAGACACTAACCTCTTTTCCCTGAGGGCACACGTAAAATAGACGGTCTAAAGCTTCCTTATTTGTTGGGTTATGTCTCTCAAAAACAAGCTTGTGTGGTTCATGGCAGAGGCATTCACGGCCATGATACCAATCTCCCCCTTAGTAAGGAGCGGTTTCCATCCCTGAAATATCAATAATATGATGCAAAGGCCATGGGGGTGCAGAAGAAATCGTGAAGATGTAAAGATAAAATAAGAAATACTCATCGAACTCATCCTCACATATCATATGGGCTCCATAACATTCCCATATATTAGATATAGAATTTATATACGATGAGTACATAGAAATGAAGACGATGTAATTCTATGACATTCTTTAGAGCCCATCAAACATGTGCATTTCTCAGTTGGAATTCCTCCCACATGATGTCGACAATTGACTCCTTTATTTGTCCCCCTCGTCGTAGATCTGCCTGACTTAACGTCACGGAAGGCTCAGGAGTTGTCACCAAGGTTATCTGTCCTAGGGAGTGGTCGACTACCAAGTATATGATCTTGGTACGGCGTTGCCTCCATGTTTTTGTTACAAAATTCATCGCGTCCTACATCTCTCAATAGGAAGTTGTGAATGGCACAACATGCAATGACTACGTCTCGGTGGACTTCATCTGAATAGAACGAAGGATACTTCAAAGATAGAAATCTCTTCTTTAAGACACCGAAACACCACTCAACGCAGTTCCTAATCTTTAAATGACGATGGTTGAACAACTCTTTCTTATTTAGATATCTGTTTCGTGAATGACTTGAGTTGTATTCGGTGATGTAGTAAGTGACATTTCTATATGGTGCAAGGAATTGATCAGTATTTGCATATCTACAATCCACTAGATACACTTGACCTCGTGGTACAGGAATATTGTCTTCTTGAACAGCCCATCGAAATACCGTCATGTCAGCAGTAGATCCTTCCCAACTATTAGTAATGTACTGTATCGATAGATCTAATGATGCAATACACATAACATTCAAAGAACATTAACCATGCTGGTTTTGATACCTACCAACATCTGTTGGGTTACACATAGCTCAACATGTGTTCCATCAATTGCCCCAATGACATCCTGTAGTGATAGTGTTGGTAAGGATAAACATGTGATATATCGTAAATAAACAATCGCACCATGCCAAATTAAGAAAGATAGGGGGTTACCTTGAAATATGGGTAAAGCTCCTTGTTCTTCCTTATCTTAGCCGAAACTGGTGCAGAGTGATCAGGAAATGAAATGAACTCAAATTAGAGCTTCTTGATAGCTTAGGCAACTCCTTTGCAGTAATTACTTATTGTTCTTGACTATCTTTTGAATTGGGCCTGCATATTTCAATTTGCAGCTCCCTGACCTAACCCATATAGGAAAATTGCAAGTGCCTCGTTTGGATGCATCTCCTTGGTGGGTTTTAAGTACTTCCTATTAAGTAACATGTCTTGTAACTTGATGAATTGAAGACTCTCCATCTGAAACATATCAATTGGTCGGTCATAGTGCCCTTCTAGAATACTATTCACTCACAGCAATCCTTTCAAATCACTTGTGTGTTTATGCACATGCAGAACATGTATAGTATGTTCTAGTTCATCAACAACATAATGCATTGTTTCTTCAAATATGGCACCCATAATTGCATCTCCAACCTTATCACTATCCAATGAACAACCAGAGTCTTCCATCTATTAAGTTACAGAAAACATAATAACATTGAATAAGTCATCCATTGCAATGTTGCTATTCATACAATTCCATGATAGATACAGTAATATAAAATCATAAAACAATTCAACATAGAAAACGAAAATTTCATGATACATCCAACAATGAGAAAGATACGACACACTTAGGATAGAGGACAACCCAAGTGAACTACAACGACAGAATAAGAAGACCAACCACAAACTACCTCCATTACACTGATAAAACACATACGAAGCAGACTACCACGTAGTCACATATCCCCATTCATGACCATTTGGACTAACTCGAACATATCCTCCGGAGTACCACACAAGAAAACCCTCATGATATCTCTAAATGATGCATCCTTCAACCGGGCAATCATCCTAGCCCTCTCACGAACCCCAAGGCCCGGTAGCATCGACACCAATCTATTATCAAATTCATTAATCTCACCTCTTTCAACTTCACGAAGTCGTTTGCGCTTGCTAAATTGCAAGTACTCATCCATCATTGTCGCAATATTCTCAACTCCTTTGGAATTGGGGATGAAGCTACAACGTCGCTTCCCACTACTTTCGGAAGTGCATCTGGTAGCCTTCCCTTCCATATCGCTGACGGTGAGTTTGCCATAACATGTACTCCCTCTTCAAGAACTTGTGCCATGATTGGTTTGGTTGATACTCGTTGGGAGGAAGTGTAGTTCTCACGTTGCCAGCCTGCGAGGACATTGATGCATTTTCGTTCATGGAGAAATCCATTTGAGATAAATTCACTTCACCTTCACCTTTGTGATCAACAAAATCCTCTTCGTCTACTTACCTAAGACTAGATGTAGCATTCACTCCCCTAGCAATATCTCTACCAACAATAATCTCCAATTCCTTGTAGTAAGGGAATGACTATCCATGGAGCTTCTTAAGATGCTTTGGAAGCTGCAATTATATAACATGTTTCACATAGAACATCATTCATGATTGACAAAAATGACAATTGAATTATAAACTTTACCAACCTCATCCTAAGCATTGTCATCGTAAGGATGGGACATTTCCTTCAGTCGTCCCAACCCCACCCACTCTTGTTTGTGAGTGTAGCAAAAGTGTTGTACTTCCTCTCTAATGTCTTGAAGCGGTTCTGCAATTGGTCTTTGTTGTAGGTGAGATCACTCTTGGAGTTGAACTCCTAAACAATGTCAATCCATCTTGTTCTAGTGAACGACCCATTAACGAAGTTATTCTCGTAGTGGTTACTGAGAAGTCCTATCAGCAACTTATCTTTTTCACTTGTCCAATTGCTTGTGCATGGAAGTCCCTTCTTACTACCTTGTTGGGCACCCATCCTTCGACTCGAGCCCTCTCCATTCATCCTATATACATAACTTAATTACTCATCCGATGTTGTTATGGCAAATATGTAATGTTTATGTGATTGAAACATTTGTAAATCCTGCAAGCAATGGTTTAGTCTATACCTTGCTTGCCAGAATTGTTTGTTGACATCATCCATGTCATCATCTTCCATCTCCAACTCAAAAATTATTTTACCAATTGCTATATTGATTTCGATGACTAAAATTTGTACATGTCTAACTCTTTGACTCCTTTGTGGATATACACAATGGCTGACACGACTACTTGCGTCAGCCATTTCCCGTCTCAAAATTTCATCACTGAAATCCATTAATACCACTTAGGAAATGAATTTCTACCTTAGTTGGCAATTACCTCATCACTCATATTTTGGTAAAGATTATCGTTTTAGATAAATGAGTTTTAACGTAATCGATTTTCACATGGTTGTCATATAGCACTCATGCATTGAACATGTGTGGCTTATATAGGTGCAATTATTACTAAGAACTTGTTTTCATTGGTAAGAAGGTATGAAAGATTTTTAATCAAAATAATGATGGAGGTAAGGAATCGATAGCATATAGTTTAGCATATTTATCAAGTTTTCAATTGGATAGGTAGACATTTTCAGGAACTTCCATAAATATTGGAAATTTCAGTGACATTGAAAAGAAACAATGAAGCATAACAAGCAGATTATGGGACACAATGAAGCATAATCTGTTTGTTAATAGGAAGCATAACAAGTAGATAATGAAATAGGGGAATGCCATATCCATACCTCGTTCTGCATGCATGTATTGAATGATCAAGCTGAATTCCATGAAATGGACTCCACCCGTCCTCACATAACGCAACATAAAACAGAACGAAATAGAAAAATCAAACGAAGTACAGAAATGAGAAACAAAATATAAGTTGTTCAATGGAAGCGAGACTTAAATGGAAATACGATAACGACATGTGATTGGTACTATGCATACTGAACAAGATTGTCGTGTAAAGATGTGAATGAAGTTGATGGATTTAAATGGAGGTTTGGAATCAATTTTGATTGATTTTGATACCTGATTTGATTTCCTTTTCTTCGATGGATCTAAATGAAGGTTCCTGAACCTCTAATGAGTATTTATGATACCTAAGATTGGGATTTAATTATTTTAAATTGAATCTGGGATTTTTTATTTCAATGTTTGTTAACGAGTGAAATCGAGGTTATAAAAGCTGTGTCGTAGTATACGTCAAAATCGCTTGAAAACAAATAGAATTTATTACTCGAATAGAACTCTGAGGTCGAATACAGGGAGCAATTAGCAAAGATGATTATCAAGATTGCAATTCAACACAAATATATGAGCAATAGAATTCCAAGCAGTAATGATATATAAATGAAAATGTATGTCAAATAGTGCAAAAAGGAGGTAAAATGGTGATTTGAATCACCAATTGCCCTTCACAATTATATCAAATACCTCAATAGTACTGAGCAATTTAAATTCCACGTAGGATAAGTGCATAGTGCACTTCTATTGAATCTCAAAGGTACTGCTTCTCTTTTGTGCTTCAACCCATCATCTTCTTCCTATGTGCCTTCTATCTTATTCTTCTTCTCTGTTCTGTAGCTGCTCTTCTCTTCTTTCTCTTCACGCATAAGGGGGAAAGGTTCCTTAAATGGCTAAGTGTCAGCCGTTGAACCACAAAGCAAAACCCTCCCTGCCCTCGCATGCTCTTTCCTTCCTCTCTCTCTGGGTTTTCTCTTCTTCACCTTCCCAAGGCCACAGCGGGCTATCGGGTTAACGGGCACATGCACAATCAGGACCAGGCTCACCAATAGTGAGTGGTGAGCGAGGAGTGCTTAGCTTAGGTGGGTAATTGGGTGAGCGCCAGGCATGCGTGAGGAGTGTGAGAGGGACCTCACCCCCTGTGTTAGTTGAGGCGATATGGCACGGAGAGAAAAATAATTTATGCGTGCATGCCTAGTTGCCCACTTCCGAGGTGGGACTGAAGTACCCCCTCCTTCCTTCGCATGTGTCTGCTGATGGTGGATTAGGCAATTGCAGGTGGAGGAGTAGTCAATGCTCCTAATTGACCAGCTAGTGGTGATCCTGGGAGAGTGCCGTGCGACCTGGAGCAAGCGCCTGGAGTGAACGCGTCCTGGAGCAAGCTTGAAGCCTTGCTTGAAGCTTCGTTAATGGTGAATGTCCACGAACACCTGAAATCATACAAACGGCCTTATGGACACATTAAACTAGCTCAGGAGAGTCGTAAGGTGATCACGAATGTGCTGGTGGTGGTTTCGTGGAGGATGGTGGTCTATGGTGGCCGGACGGAGTCGAAGAAGGTTGTTGAAGGTGGGTTTGTTCGATAGGTGATGTGGGCGAGTTGAGTGGCAAATAGGTAGAGGGGTTTCGAAGAGGGTGGTGTGGCGAAGGTTGTGAGGTGGTCGACGAGGTGGATGGAGGGGTGTAGCGGCATATACGCCTCGTCGGAGGAGCAGTCGGAGCAGAAGAAGATGAAGGTGACTCCGGTGGGGGGTTGGACAGCGAGGACAAAGGAGATAGGGATGTTAGCCGGTATTGCGAGATGCAGAGGAAGGTGAGGAAGGCAAATCCGTTGTCGGTATTGCGAACGGACGAGGAATGAAGATGAAGGAGGTCACCGTAGCTCGAGGAGCCTTTCGACCGAAAGTGGAAGGAGGAATTATGGGGAGTTCCTAGCCAAAATTGAGCTTGGGATCTTCGGTATGATCTGGGAGTCCTTTTATAGGCCTCTGGATGGTGTTTTGGGCTTTGGAAGCAAACTTCCCAATTTAGGAAAGCTCGTCGAAGATAGAAATTCTGTGATACCCAAATCTCTCATACGTTCACATGAGAGATTGGGAAAGTTTTAGGGCTTAGGAATTGGCTCAAAAGGAAGGGAATTCATTGACGAACTTTCCGTTCAAATCTGAGAAGGATTCGTCAAGGAATCAAAAAGAACATGCAATTTTAAGGTTACCAGAGTTGTACGATTAGGATTCATGGTGGCAGGGACCTTTTTGAAGAAAATGATGATAAAGATATGGACCTTTGTGTAAGAAATTCAAAAGCTAAGGACCCATGTGGAATAAAGGAAATTAGACTTGGACCAAATTGCAAACTATGTTGAAACAATCTTTGATTGGGCCCAATTTTGGCACAAACCTAAGTTGGGCCTAGGAAATCTAATGGTGAAGTTGGATTTTAGTTTTGACCTAGTTTGATTGGGTAATGTCACAATTACCCAAATTAGGGCAAATGTCTGTCTGAGA
The DNA here is from genome assembly GCA_037157565.1 of Thalassia testudinum. Taxonomy (NCBI): domain Eukaryota; kingdom Viridiplantae; phylum Streptophyta; class Magnoliopsida; order Alismatales; family Hydrocharitaceae; genus Thalassia; species Thalassia testudinum. The sequence continues at coordinate 34,618,858 of JAZHRO010000014.1, forward strand.
ATCTATTTTAGGTAAAGATGGGTTCCAATGGTCAAATTGAAGGTACCAAACCCTAGAGAATATTTTTGTATAATTTTTAGAGGGTTTAGGTGAATTTTATCCTGACCAAAACCTCAATAGATTAAGCAGGTCTATTTTTAGGATTTCAGATGTCTATTAATTCTTGTAACTCATGAAAACCCTTTTCTGTCTATCCTAACCCACTTATTAGACCCTTAAGATCATTTGACCTTTGTTCCACTCCTGAGAGAACCCATGGTTGTTCTATTTTTGTGATAGAATGATAAATTTACAGAAATAAACCTATAATATTATTTTCTTCTCAAACCAATGTTTTATGCCTTTAAGACTTTCTGATGGATATGTAGGAGCTTTTACTGACTTAATTAGATCAAACTGAGCTAGTTATGGTTCATGATGGTGTTCCCATCAATGTTCATGTTCCAGGCTGATCTGTAGATTTCATGCTGATTTCAAATGGATACTAATATCTTGATTAACACTAACCTTGATAGAATTTAACTCATATATGGTTACCTTTTGCTTATATTGATTGATGGACATAAGAATGAAGCCAGGCAACTTTATATAGACATCCATCAAACAAAGATAAGTCCACGAACATATTTTTACTATGTAATGCAAAAATCACTTTATGTAATACCAAATTTTAAGGGAAAGTTATGACATATCCCCAAAATATTCTCAATAATATATTACATTCTAGAAACTCTAAAATTGTATGTGGAACTAGATATGGTGGAATTAACAATTTAACAGTGCCTTTCTAGAGCAAATATCTAACATCAGTTAATTACCATAAATCTGTAAAGAGTAGTTACAATGCAGAAAAGAATTCTATGATGGAAAAAATACATGTATCCCATCTCAAATGTGTTATAAGGACTTTACTTAAAAGATAATGCAATAATGGTTTAATAGTGAGGGTGACATTTCAAACAAGAGATGCTTGCTTTAATACACTTCTAAGTGAAAAGAAATGAGAATGATGACCATGTCACCCTCCAAAAATTGCAAAAGCATTGATGATCAAATGTTAGAGAGATCATTAAAAGCAATTTATCTACAAGTGCCCCAGTAACCATTGAAAAAATCTTGCTAGAGTAGGAAGAATGATATAGTCAACCCGACAGTAATATATGTTGCCACGATTCTGAAATTAATTTAAATCTCCTACTGGGAACTTATGGGACAAATCAAAATTTCCAAAAAACAACAGCCACAGATGACTGCAAGTTCCACACCACCTCAAATTTATGCACTTTTAGATCAAGGATATGTTAGATTTGAGATCCTAATTGCATCAATTGGGATGCAATTATAACATGGTGACGTAGGAATTCATGTTGAAATTAGCGAGATTTGGGAGAGGTTTTTAGTCCCATACTGGAAGTGGATTAATCTCTTGGTGGGTGTAAAAGGCTTCTGCCTCCCATGGCTTATGTAGCAAAGAGTGAGAGGTGGGGCTGGGGACCACACACGCACGCGCACGCGCCCCGCCCTGACTCGGGTGAGAATCAATTTGGAACTTGGACTCCTTTTGCTACGGATTTTTAATCTCACAATTTTGACCTGAATTGGTCGATCAAAATGTAAAATTGGTCGACCAATTATTTTGGTCAATCAATGAATTTAGTTTGGTCGATCAATTTCTTTGGTTAACCAATTAATGAGGTCTGATCGACCAAATTATTTTGGTAGATCAATGAACTTAATTAGTCAATCAATTGCCATATTTCCATAAAATTGGAATTTCCTTAAATGTCTGGTCATTGGCTCTATATAAGGGTCACGAGGGAGCTCTCATTTGAGTGAGAGGTGGGGTTGGGGACCACGCACGCATGCGCACGCGCCCCACCCTGCCCCGGCTTGGGCTCGGGCTCGGGTGAGAATCAATTTGGAACTTGGACTCCTTTTGCTACAGATTTTTAATCTCACGGTTTTGACCTGGATTGGTCGATCAAAAAGTAAAATTGGTCGACCAATTATTTTGGTCGATAAATGAATTTAGTTTGGTCGATCAATTGGTTTGGTCGACCAATTAGTGAAGTTTGATCGACCAAATTGTTTTGGTCGATCAATTGTCGTGTTTCCATAAAACGGAAATTTCCTTAAATGTGTGGTCGTGGGCTCTATATAAGGGTCACAAGGGAGCTCTCATTTGACACATAACAAAAGTAGAAAAACTCTCTCCACTCTCCACTCTCTCCCCTGCTCTCTCTCGTTCTTGTCTCTCTTTCCTGATGTGTTCGTTCGACATGATATTAGTAGAAAAATCTCCAATCACTTTTGTCGATATTGCACAAGGAGATTGAGAGACCCACGAGAAGTTTTTGATTGATTAAACCATTCAGTTGGTAGATCTATCAGGAATTTGGTTGGAAACCAAATTATCTCAGCTTCGTTTTCCTGAGCTAGTTTTCAAGGACGTCCAAGATCGGAGTACACCGAATCTTAGAGGTGGATAGTCGTATCCTGGGAGGAGTTCGTCAGACTCCGATGCACTGATATTGTGGGGGGTGATATCTTTTCTAAGGGAAGTCCTTAATGGGTGCTTCGATCGGAGTAAAATGTAATCACTTCTCGTTTTGTTTATTTGTATTATTGCATATTATTTGTTCTTTATTTTATTTTGGATCTTGCCAAATCATGTTTGACTTGCTTGATTTAATATTTTTTATCTATGCGAAAACATTAGAAATGCATATATTGTTATTTATTTATTTCCTATATGCGTTTATTTCAACAATCTTAAAGAATGCATCGCTTAGATCTAAAGATGTCGTAAATGACTTTTAAATCACGTATAGACTTATCTGGTATGCCTGCAAAATTTGGTGGGCAAAATTTCAAACGTTGGCAACTACGCATGAGAATTTGGTTGACCATCATTGGTTTGATCTCGATGTTGGGAACAAATTGCCCGATTTTAGATAAGGAAAAATCTACTCCTGAAGGCCAAATGGTGGTGGATGTGTGGAATGAGTGCAACTGTATTTGTCATGGTTGCATCTTATTGGCATTGTCCAATGTGTTGTTTGATGTGTACAGTACATCTACATCCACTGTGAAGGGGCTATGGGAGGAGTTGGACAAGAAGTATAATATCGAGGACTTTGGTATTGAAAAATACTCTGTCACAAAATTCCTTAAATTCAAAATGACTGAGGGTAAATCAATATCAGAGCAGGCACACGAATTTCTGCTATTGTTCCATGGTTTAGCAGAGGTTGAAATGAAGCTTCCTGAGAAGTTTCAAGTTATGTTTATCATTGAGAAATTTCTTAAATCTTGGGAGGACTTCAGGATAACTCTCAAGTAAAGGAAGGAAAAGATTTCTCTTGATGACTTGATGATAGCAATTGCTATTGAGGAAGAGCATAGGAAATAGAAACCTGTACTGCATGTGGAGTCTAAGGTGAATGTCATGACATCTAAGGGCAAGGAGAATAAAAATAAAAATAATAAAAAAAATGAAGGCCAAACCCAAGATCTAGAAGAAATCCAAAAACAAACCATGCTGGCACTGTGGGTAGGTTGGGCATTGGAAGAAGGATTGTCCTAATAAAGCTTAGCAGAAGATCACAGATGAGAATCTTCAAGTGAATGTGATCACCGAGGAGGTCGAGCTTAGCGATGGGTATGCTTCAATAAAATCCGAACTCTGTTATTCACGATCCTACTGAATGGCTCGTGGATACTAGAGCCAATGTACATATTTGTACCGATAGATTGTTCTTTTCTTCCTATCAGACCTGCAGTGGCAAGATTGTGAAAATGGGGAACGACTCTGCAGCCAAGGTGCTAGGATTCGGACGAGTGGACTTGAGGTTTTCCTTGGGGTGAGTCTGGACACTGCGCAGGGTGTTTCATGTTTCTACTATGAAAAAGAATGTTCCTTTTAGTTCCTTATTAGTTAGAGAGGGTTATGAGTTAAACTTTAAATGAAATAAAGTTGTTATGTTGAGACATGGAATATTTTATGGAAATGGGTATTTGGTAGATTTTGATCTATTATTTCGAGTGAGATGTCATGTGGATGTATCATATAGAAATGCTCTAAATAATGTTAGTTTTCATTCGATTCAATCTGTTTGCAGTAATATTGAATTTTGTAATATATGCATGATAGATTGGGTCATGTAAATTTCAATTCATTAAAAAGAATGATGAAATTAAATATGATTCCTAAACACACCATAAATAAAACTAAGAAATGCGAGATATGTGTGCAGGCTAAACAAACTAGGAAGCCTTTTCGCTCTATTATTAGAGATACTGAGGTTCCAGATTTGTTACACATGAATATCTGCAAGTTTAATGGTGTGTTGATTAAAGTAGTAAAAAGTATTTTATCACCTTTATAGATGACAATAGCAGATACTGCTATGTGTATTTGCTTAAGTTTAAGGATGAGGCATTAATTAAATTCCTCATCTTTAAGAAAGAAGTAGAAATACAAACTGAGAAAATTCTTAAGTGACTGAGGTCAGATAGAGGAGGAGAATATATATCTAATTTATTTGATGAACAGTGCCAAGTTTTTGGTATAGGTCATGAAATGACGGCCTCATATTCCCCTCAATCTAATGGGATAGCAGAGCGAAAGAATACGACCCTAATTGACATGGTCAACGCTTTCTTGCAAAGCTCAGGATTACCTACTTACATATGGGGGAAGCTTTGAATGCGGCATGCCATATTCTGAATAGAGTTTCCCTTAAGCATAAGGAAAGTAGTCCATTTGAGATTTGGAGAAACAAGAAACCAAGTTTGAAATACCTTAAAGTGTGGGGTTACCTTGCAAAAGTGATTATCCAGAACATAAAAGGAAGAAGCTTGGACCTAAGACAGTTGGCGCGGTCTTTCTGGGTTACGTTGATAATAGCTATGCTTATAGATTTTTTGTTATAAAATCTGATATTTCAGCCATAGATGTTAACACTATTGTTGAGATTCGTGATGTTACATTTTTTGAGGATGTCTTCCCTATGAAGACTGGATTACCTCAAAATATGACTTCATATTATCTAGCCACCACATCTGGTTCTATTCCAGATCAAATGGAAAAGATGTCTAATGTGAGGGCTAGCCCTTCTCATTCTAAACCCAATCAAGTAGAAGAATCTGAACCTAGGAGAAGTAAAAGATCAAGAATTGCCAAAGATTTGGGAAGTGATTTTATTACTTACCACCAAATCGAGGGCGATCCCCCCACTTATCGTGATGCTATGGCTTCTTTTGAAGCTAAGCACTGGAAAGATGCCATTAAGAGTGAGATAGACTCAATCATCTCTAATGACACGTGGGAGTTGGTTGATTTATCTCCAGGGTGTTCTACTATTGGGTGCAAGTGAGTATTTAAGAGAAAACTCAGGCCTAATAGATTTATTGAAATATACAAAGCTAAACTTATTGCCAAGGGGTTCAAGCAAATGGAAGGAATTGATTATTTCGATACCTATTCTCTAGTAACTAGGATAACTACTATCTGGATGGTTATTGCATTGGCTTCTATTTATGATCTTACTATCCACTAAATGGATGTGACGACCGTCTTTCTTCATGGCGATCTTGAGGAGGAGATCTATATGGACTAGCCTGAGGGATTTGTAGCTACTGGGAATGAGAAAAAGGTTTGCAAGCTTGTTATATTTCTTTATGGTTTGAAACAACCACCTAAGCAATGGCATGAAAAGTTTGATAAGACTATACAATCTTTTGGCTTTGTAGGTCACAAATTTGACAGGTGTGTCTACTCTATGATTAAGGGTGATATGTGTATTGTCCTATGCCTATATGTAGATGATATATTACTGTTTGGATCAAACGTTAGAATTGTGATTTAAACTAAGCTGTTCTTGAGTAGTAAGTCTAAGATGAAGGATATGGGTGTTGCAAATGGGATCATAGGCCTCAAACTGATTCGATCAACAGAGGGGATAGCTATTTCTCAATCTCATTATGTTGAGAAGGTTCTTGAGAAATTTGGTTATGAAGATTGCAAGGCTGTATGCACTCTTTTTGATTCATCAAAAAATCTGTATAAGAACAAAAGTGGAATGCGTGTTTCACAACTAAAATATTTACAGATTATAGGAAGCTTGATGTATTTGGTTAATTGTACTAGACCAGAAATTTCTTTTTCCATATGTAAGTTGAGTAGTTACACAAGTTATCCTAACCATACTCATTGAGATGCCTTAGACTGAGTACTCAGGTACTTAAAGGGAACTATTACCCTTAATTTGTATTATGGTAAATATCCTTCAGTTTTGGAAGGATATAGTGATGCAAGTTGGATCGGTCAAATGGAGGATTCTGGGAGTAATGGTGTTATAGGGTATGTCTTTACATTTGGAGGCGGTGCAGTCTCTTGGCAGTTTGCAAAACAGACAATTTTAGCCTGGTCTACCTTTGAGGCTGAGCTATGTGCTTTGGACACCACTAGAATTGAGGCTGAATGGCTAAAAAAACTTCTTACAGAAATCCCTATGGTAGGTAAGCCAATTCCTATGATATCTTTGCATTATGATAGCATGACTGCTATAGCAAAGATTAAGAGTTTAAAGTTTAATCAGAAAACAAGGAGACATATCCAAATCAGATTCAAGTCTTAAGGGATTTAGTGTCTCAAGGAGTGATTGCTGTGGAATTTATAGGATCCAAGGATAACACAGTAGATCCATTTACTAAAGGACTTGATAGATCTATAGTCCTTAAGTCTAGGCTTGGGATGGGACTGAAACCTATTAGGAGTTCACCCACAGTAGCAACCCAACCAAACTGAGTGGAGATCCCACAAAGTAAGTTTAATGTGGTAACAATAAGCTGTATGGGGAACTGGTTGGCACTCATTGTTAGATGCATTTGCATCTGAGTCCAATCCCTAGAAGCCTGAGTGCCTTAAGCTGCAAATTTAGGAAGAGCAAAGGCTCTAAATGGGTTCAAGACTTTTTGGTAGGATGTGAGTAGTGCATCCTTGGAAAATTTCACTTATGTGAGTGTTACTATGGGCCGCAGGTAAGGGAATAGGGCCTTTCCCAATTACACTTATGAAATAGGAAACGGTGCATGGCCTTTAGAGCACCAACCTTGGAGATTATCACCAAGAACTTCATTCTGTTGTCACTACTATACACCCCACATCAAAGGTCTAGAGTTCAAGATTAGTTTCACTTTATTCCTGTGGTGGTGAAGGTAAATGACTCAGGTAAGGGTTCAAACCGGAAGGTACCTTTATTGAAAGCAGAGTGTGGTAGCCAAGGAATTTATCGTTGAATTTCAGCGATGAATTTGTGGGGGATTGTTGGATTTGAGGCTTTTACCTCCCATGGCTTATGTAGCAAAGAGTTAGAGGTGGGGCTGGGGACCACGCACGCACGCGTGCACCCCCCGCCCTACCTCGGCTCCAGCTCCGTCTCGGGTGAGAATCAATTTGGAACTTGGAACTTGGACTCCTTTTGCTACGGATTTTTAATTTCACAATTTTGACTTCGATTGGTTAATCAAAATGTAAAATTGATCAACCAATTGTTTGGTTGACCAATTAGTGAAGTTTGATCAACCAAATTGTTTTGGTTGATCAATGAACTTAATTAGTCGATGAATTGCTGTGTTTCCATAAAACGAAAATTTTCTTAAACGTCTGGTCATGGGCTCTATATAAGGGTCACGAGGGGGCTCTTATTTGACACACAACAAAAGCAGAAAAACTCTCTCCACTCTCTCCCCTGCTCTCTCTCGTTCTTGTCTCTCTTTCTTGGTGCGTTCGTTCGATGTGATATAGGTACAAAAGTCTCCAATCACCTTTGTTGATCTTGCACATGGAGATTGAGAGACCCACGAGAAGTTTTTGGTTGATCAAATCATTCAGTTGGTAGATCAATCGAGAAGTTGGTTGGAAACCAAATTATCTTGGCTTCGTTCTCCTTAGGTGGTTTTTGAGGACGTTCAAGATTGGAGTGCGTCGAATCTTGGAGGTGGATCTTCGTATCCTGGGAGGAGTTCGTTAAACTCCGACGACGCATCGGTATTGTAGGGGGTGATACCTTCTCTAAGGGAAGTCCTTAATGGGTGCTTTGATCAGAGTAAAATCTAATCCTTTCTCGTTTTGTTTATTTGTGCTATTGCATGTTATTTGTTCTTTATTTTATTCTAGATCTTGCCAAATCATGTTTGACATGCTTGATTTAATATTTTTGATTTGTGCGAAAACATTGGAAATGCATATTTATTTCTTTATTTATTTCCTATATACGTTTATTTCAACAGGATAAACTCATAATATGTGAACCAAATAAGGATAAACTCTAATGTCGACCAAATATTTCCTTGCACATAACGAAATCATAACAGATGATGGTCCCATTGATGAAGTAATGTTTAGGGCAAATTTGTCATTGTTAAAGTTATGTGTTGTAGTATAGGACAAATGCGCTCAAACAAATACAACTTATAACTCGAATATAAGTCCAAGGTTGAACGCAGGGAGCAAGTGTTGCATTCACGCACTAATCTCCATCATAATATAAATGAACACAATAATTAAGCCAATAATGATATTCAAGGAAGGATAATTACTCAAGAATTGATCATCAATGTATAACATGAGTTTGATATAGCAAAAAGAATAGAAATAATCCTAAAAAGTGGTGATTTAAATCACCTTTTAGATCCACATTTAAGCATGCATCTCAATTTATTCTTAACCATAGTACTTAAATTATTCAAGAATAACATATCAATCAGATGCCAAGTACTTAGATGCTACAGTGTAAAGGCACTGTTCATCTTCTTCAACTCTTCTCTTCCTTCTTCTTTCTTCTTCTTTTCTTCAGCATGCACAAACCTTCTTCTTTTCTCTTCTCAAGCCTTCTTCTCTCTTCACACACAAGGGCTACGCACCCTTCAAATTTGGCTAAGTGTCGCACAGAGAGACTTCTTCAGAGAAAAAAAACCCCCTTCCCCCCACACTCTCCCTCTTCCTTTCTTATCTTCTTTTTCTCTTAGATAGTCAGGTAATCGGATCATGCACACCCGGGTCCAGGCTCACCGGCAGTGGTGATGAGCGAGGAGTGATAGGTTAGGTTGGGTTGGGTCGAGTGAGCGTGAGCAGGTGAGCGGGGACCTCATCCCCGGTGATTGAGGCAAACAACCGATATCACAAAATCATCTTATGGGCTGTTGTGAGCCTCTCCACACATGATGTGGGACTATAAGTCCCCTCCTCTCATGTGCCTGCAGGTGAAGCTTCGACCAATTGAAGCAGCCGCGGTTGGTGTGGTGCCCAATTGACTACATGGGATGATCCTGAAGCGAGTCCACAGGTCCTGGAGGGTGCACCTAGGCCGTTCGTCGCTAGATCATGAAGAACAGGGCCAGAGATGAGCATCGGTGGTGGACCTTCGGTGATAACCTGCGATCACAAATACGGGCTTGAAAGCCCCAATCAAATGGCTCAGAGGCTTTGCCCAAGCATGACGAAGATGATGGTGACAGTTTTGTAGCTTGAAGGTGCGTATGGTGGTGTGTCGGAGTCGGAGATGGTTGCGTGAAGGTGGGTTGTTTTGTGGGGAGCTAAGGTGAGAGATGGAACGAAATAGGAGAGGGCTTTTGATGGGGGAAATATGGTAGAGCTATTGGGAGTTGTGGAGAGTCGGATGGTGGTTTGTAGTGGCAACACAGGCTCATTGGAGCTCGGCTGGTCGTGGGGAAGACGGTGAGAGAGATGGTGGAATAGTGGTTGAATTCAATTAGGAAGGGTTGGAATGAAGTCTAGAGAAGAAAGGGAGGCTAAGGACCTAACTAAGGGATGAAGAGGAAGGAGATCCCTGCCGGCTTTGATTGGCCAGCGACGGAGGGGACGAACTCTCCGGTGAGGTGAACAGCGACGAGGAGAGGGGAAGATGGTGCCCGCTGTGACTAGCGAGACGCGAAGGAAGATGGTGAGGATGATGGACGGGCCAATTTGGTCATTGGCTGTCCCTAAGAAGACAGGGAAGAAGAGCCACCAGAGCTAGTTCAGAGAAGGCTGGAGATAGGGATTTGAAGAGGTTTTTGGCCCAAAACCTAGCTAAAGAGGTGAGGTTTTTGTCGTAGGTCAATTTATAGGCCATGGGGAGGGGTTTCAAGCTTGGAAACCAAGCTTGTAACCCCATGTTTTTCACGCAAATAGGACATGCGAAACTTCAAATGGTTTGCATGAGGATTTGGGGCCAAATTAGGATTCATGGAAGGCCTCATTTGGAAGGGAATTACTCAAGGAATCTCCCTTTCAATTTTGGTAGTATTTGATTGAGAATCGAGTGAGAAATCCTTAATCGAAACTCGACAGTGAAGGTCTGACCATCCACAAATGGTGTGAGGACCTTTTTGCAAAGATTGATGATAAAGTTAGGGACCCATTTGCAATCAAAAGTTAGCGGCATATGTGTGAGAGAAAAGAGTCAGACAGAACTGAAATGTAAACTAGGTCAAGATGATTTTCGATTGGGCCTAAATTTTGGTATAAACCTAATTTGGACCTAAGGAATATTATGGTGAAGTTGAATTTATGTTTTGATTAAGTTTGATTGGATAAATTGCGTAGAAACCTAAATTATGGCAACTGTCTGTTTGAGACTCTATTTTAGGTCAAAATGGGCTTTGATGGTCAAATCAAGGATGCCAAACCCTAAAGAATATTTTTCTATGATTTTTATAGGGTTTAGGTGAATTTTATCCTGACTGGAACCTCAGTAAATTAAGTGGGTCTATTTTTAGGGTTTCTAATGTCATTTAATTCTCGTAACACGTGAAAACCCGTTTCTGTCTGCACGGGCCCTCTTGTTAGACTTTAATGCATATTTGACCTTTAGTAAACCCCTGAGAAAACCCGTAGTTATTTTGCATTAATGATATAATGGTAAACTTATAGTTTTAACCATGGTTTCATGTTCGACTCTCAGAAAGGATGTGTAGTGAATTATGGTCCTTTGGTGGTTATGTAGGAGTATTTATTAATGGAATATGACTAATTAAAGCTAGATATGGCTGATGATGACGTTATCATCATACCTCCATTCCTAGCTTTTGCTAGTCCCTTAGCAAAATCTCACGGAATTAACTCAAATTCTAGACCATGCCTTTATGTTCAAAGTCCTGATTCTTTCTTCTTTTTAGAAATTAGGTCAGAATGCCAATAGTAGGCCTAGAGTTTCTCAAGTACCAATCAAAATCCATACCTAACCAGCTTTACCCTCAGTCTGCCGTGAAGGTTTCTAAGGCCAATAGAAACTAACCTAAGTTTCGTTGGACCCAGCGGTTAAAGCACCCGTACTTGTAACATGGTTAGTCTCGATTTAGTTTATAGTGTGTTTTTTGTAAGAGAAGGATAGAAGAATATATTTCATTTTTGGAGAGCTTTCTCTCTCTTTTTCTTGATTATTTCTAGCTTTGGATTGGCTTAAAAACACGATCTGTATCGGATTCCTTGTTCCTACCATCAATCCTCGCAAGGTCCCTGGCAATTGATGCTTCGAGATAGCACCGCCCATGGCAACCCCTAGAACCCTGGTTTTCGACACTTTGAGATAGTGTCGCCCATGGCATTTTGTAGCTAAATTCAAACCCTAGCAATCGAGATTTCGGGATAATCTCGCCCACGGCACCTAAACTAGCACAAGGTGCTTATGTGCGCCCGGTAGGATATTTAGATATCCTAGGAGACAAGCATTGAGGAGATGGTACGTTATTACGCATCTTTAAAGGGAATTTCCCACCTCTCCACACCGGGAACTCGCTCAAATCAATTAGTGTTGATAAGCCGCTCCTAATCTAGGTAGCTTTTTCAGAACAGAATTAAACATTTTTACGTGATTTTGATATTAAGCGCACTAAACTAGATTTGTGTGTGGATTATGGTGCTTAGGTTATCGAATGCTACAAACTAGAGGTCAGTTAATGAGGCTGAATAATCCCTAAGCCGTAGACCTAATACATAAACTTCACATTTTCCTCAACCTCTTGAGGACGTCTAGATCTTAACGGATATGTGAATTTTTAAACCTTAAAACAAGCCCAAGAGGCCTAAGATCAGCACTCATACTAATTTCTTTGTCTCTCTGTCATTCTAGGACTTAATTTTTTTTCTTTTGATTTGGTCTAGAACTTAGTTAGATTTCATAATCTTTTACTAATGAGTATCATCTTTTTGTTTCAAATTATAGCTCCTTTTTAGCATTTGAATCACTTCCTCATTTCCTCCTCAAAAAATGATATGCAATTAATTTTCTCAAAATTTTCTCACCTTTCTCTATTTTTTTGTTTATTTTTTCAATTTTTTTGATTTTTTGGAATATGTAATTTCTTGTGAGAACCCCTCAAGAACTTAAGTTTTTTGTGTTTGCACTTTAACACCCCCACGCCTAAGTTTTGCAACGTTCTCATTATAAAGCGAAGGGTATGGAATCAGCTTGAGTTCAAGGATTAGAACAGGGTCAAAAGGGTGGGCAAACGGGTCGGGATAACTGTTGCGGACGATTTCAAGCTTTGGTACAGGTACCAAAGGTAGAGTCGGCTATTCTAAAACTGAACTCAGAGTGCAGTAGACATGAAGCTCAAAGGGATAATCAGAAGGGTCTCAGGTTTTTGAAATGACGGGTTGCCTCCCGTTAAGCGCAAAATTCAATGCTTTCAGCTGAGCAAAAAATGATCATGGAGAAGGAGTGGTCAAATCAGATGAATTTTGTAGAACAAGCACCTTGATTAATAGCCTGGTTGGTCCAACCAGGTGCTTGTTTAGATTGACAGGCTGATGATGGAGACCAAACCCAATTAGTCTGGTGGGTTGATGGATGTGGATCAAGAGATATGGTACCCACCAGACACTTTATGACTCAAAAAGATATGGCAATGTGAATTGTGGGTTTGGCTGAATTGGATCGCCTGGTTAGAGTAGGAATCCTCAAAAGAGAATGGATTAGTGGAAGATGTAAGATCCCTACAAGAGTGATCAGAGACGGATGGGATGTGATTAGTAGTCTGATCAAGGTCCGGATCCCTATCAAAAGATTGATAAGAATCATGTGCGAACGGATCATCGAGAGGAGAATTAGAGTAGAAGTTAATTCTGGTTGCAGGTTGGGGTTGGGATTGGATTCAAGAAGGTTCTGTATGTGTTGTAGAAGAGGTAGCTTCAAAGAGAACTGTATGCGAGGGCTCTTCTAGAAAAGGTTCAAAGGTAGTTGTATCTAGAGAGTCCTCATAGAGCCCATCAAAATCAAATGTAAATGTTTGGAGAGTGCTTATAGGATCATGAAAATCGGAGTCAAGAAAAGATTCAAACTCTGGATTGCATACACTCTTGGCACTTGTAGTTTTTGAATCCTGTAGATCACAAAAGAATGATTCCAAGTCAATGGAACTCGATTTTGAATCGATGATCTCAGGATTAGAGACGTCAGAGTCAAAGTTGAAGAATGGGTCGTAGATGCTGAGGTCGTAAACTGGTTCGTAGTCGTCAGGAAACAAAGATTCTCTGAAATCAAAGTAAGATTCGAAATCGTTGGAGAATTTGCGAAGATCGTGTTTTGAACCTGATTCCGGATCGGAAGTTCCACCACAGAGTGAATCGAGATGTGGAGAAGCAGCAACCTGACTTGAATCTAACCTAAACTTAGAATCCTAACTCAAAAAGGTGTCCCTATTAGGCATGGGTTCCAATTCTTGGCTCCTAGGAGAGACCCAATCAAATCCCAACTCTTCCAGCTCCTTGATTTCTGTGTCATAAATTGGCGTGATTTTTGACAAATCGATCTGTATCTCGGAGGAGTCTAGAGAGGTGTAATTTTCAAACATAGGCCCAGAATCGTTGTTCAACTCGAAAATCTGAGTCTCAGCACATGGGGCCTCATAATTATCCCAAATAGGCTCGAATCCAGATTTTAGGTTAAAGGTAGGGATTATATTACTAAAATCTAGGCTGGGCTCTATTAGGATGTTAGAATCATCCTTGAGAATTACCTTAACAGGATAAGGCTCGGGATTTACATTCTCGAGGAGTTCTGTTTTAAGCTTATCATTGCAAGTGTCTGGGAATTCAAAGCTAACCAAACCAGGTTCTTGTATCTCTAGGGCAGGCTCAAAATCGGAAACACCTGCAATTGGATCTTCCCAACCCAACTCAAGATCAAGTGTATCAGTTTGCACATAAGTTGGATCATATTCCATCTGGGTTGGAGATCTACAACAACCTTGATTCTCGAACCCAAGATTTGGGAAATCAAATTGATCCTCAGTCTTTTTCCAAGATGTTTCGCTAAATGCCTGGGGAATATACGTGTATGTTTGATCGATAATATGTTTCAACAATTTTATCATCTTCTCGTTTCTCAAGGTCATCTTGGTGTCTTTCCCAAAGTACAGGATTTGTCAGACATTGGAGATATTCAAAGTTATGCAATTTTTCCAATTCACTATATCTTGTCATGAGAATATCCCTAGTTGATCCATTTGTTATTTGTGTCAATATTAATTGAGTACAATTTGCAATAAAGGCTGTTGTTTCTGGGATATTCCAATTGAATCATGCTGGCCAGATTTGAGGTTTTATCATCAACTCCATAAAATTTCAGGGCATCCTCAATCATTCTATCTCTCAAGGACATTTGAGATTCAGGTTTCCTAAATGGTCTTCCTAAATTGACAAGCTACATCTTCAAATCAGGTGGTGGAATCAAGATGTAGAATCAAACTTAGGATTTAGATTGAAATTGATCAGATCTGAAAAGAGATTCCTAAGAAGATTTAATGTAGTCTCTTAGGTTAAAAACCTAAGGACCTTCCTGTTTGTGCTCTAGTGAAAAGATGAGGGACTTGAATGTTATTTGGAGAAAAGATGAGGGACTTGAATGTTATTTGGACCCAATCAAGGCACCCAAAGATTTTTGGATGACTATAGAGGTTCGGGCCGGATGATACCCCTGGATCAGAAAGTTGTCCACCTAAGAATTACCTAGGCAGCCAGGAAGGGAGAGTCCTGTAAAGAACCCTACACGGTAGAGCATTCCCACAAGTTACAGGGTTTCCCCTACCTGACCTTTCTCGTCACCGTGGTTCCAGGTAGACCAGAATGGATAACTTGACCTCTTAAGTCTACCAGTTTTAAGTCCTAATTTGTGCTTTTAATTCCACTTGATTTAGAAGTTAAGTTGACTCGTGACCTAATTTGGAAGTTGGTTAGCCCACAAAGTAGACCAACTTCACCTAACTTGCTCTAAAAGATGGTAGAATGAAATCTAGGTCAAGACCCAGAAATCACCCTGAATGACTCAGTTTATTTGGTCCACGATTTTAGGGTTCAAGTGATTTTAGAGCCTGATTTTTAGGGTTTTCTTGATTAAGTCTTTTCAAACAAGGGTTTGGGTAGCACACAAATGCGGGAGGGTTTATTTCCTTTTATGGAGGAAAATGTGAATTAGCACTTCAAACCCTAGTGTTGAAACCCTAATTGACTTTATTTCAAGTCCAATTAAATATAAAAGATGTTCACCTTCAGCTTTAAGTAAGAAGTGTGTTAGTCCAAGGTGATTTTAGGAATTAATCGTAGTCCCTAATTGGTATAGGGAATTTAGGTAGGGAATTCTAAATAGAATCGCTTCAAACTTCAATCAAATATGAGAATTTTCCACAAATAAGGAAACTTTCCTCTTAATGATAATTACTAGAAAAAATAAGGCAGGTGATTCCTAAGTAGTTTTGTTTCCTTTTCTCTCTTCCAAGAATTAGGAGATTAGGGAAGAAGAGAGATTGCCTACCCTGGAGTGGTTGAATTGCGCAGAAGTTCGTCTCGTGAAGTATCTTACAAAATCATAAGAAATCAAATAGCGCAAGTTAGCAGTCAAATATAATAAGATAATGTAAAGAATAGCAGTGAATTGCACGTTCCTCCCCATCAATGGCACCAAAATGTTTAGGGCGAATTCGTCGTTGTTAAAGTTATGCATTGTAGTATAGGACAAATGCATTCAAACAAATACAATTTATAACTTGAATATAAGTCCGAGGTCAAATGTAGGAAGAAAGTGTTGCATTCACGCATTAATTTCAATCATAATATAAATAAGCAGAATAATTAAGCCAATAATGATATTCAAGGAAGGATAATTAATTAAGAATTAATCATCAATGTATAACATGAGTTTGATATAACAAAAAGAATAGAAATAATCCTAAAAAGTGGTGATTTAAATCACCTTTTAGATCCACATTTAAGCATACATCTCAATTTATTCTTAACCATAGTACTTAAATTATTCAACAGTAACATATCAATCAGATGCCAAGTACTTAGATGCTACAGTGCAAAGGCACTGTTCTTCTTCAACTCTTCTCTTCCTTCTTTCTTCTTTTCTTCAGCATGCACAGACCTTCTTTTCTCTTCTCAAGCGTTCTTCTCTCTTCACGCACAAGGGCTACGCACCCTTCAAATTTGGCTAGGTGTCATATAGAGAGACTTCTTCAGAGAAAAAAAAAACCCCTTCCCCCCACACTCTCCCTTTTCCTTTCTTCACTTCTTTTTCTCTCATATAGTCAGGTAATCGGATTGCGTGCACCCAGGTCTAGGCTCACCGGCAGTTGTCATGAGCGAAGAGTGTATAGGTTAGGTCGGGTCGGGTTGAGTGAGCATGAGCGAGTGAGCAGGGACCGCACCCCCGATGTCTGACGCAAATAGCCTATATCACAAAATCATCTTATGGGCTGTCGCGTGCCTCTCCACACACGATGTGGGACTATAAGTTCCCTCCTTCTCTTGTGCGCTTGTAAGTGAAGCTTCGACCAATTGAAGCAGTCGCGGTTGGTGTGGTGCCCATTAACTACTTGGGCATGATCCTGAGCTGAGTCCACAGGTCCTGGAGGGTGTGATGAGCCCATATTTGTGGGCTAAGTATGTATTTTAATGCCTAGACATTATGTTAACATGTACATTTATATAGCATACATTAATGTGTAAATAGGATAACATAAAATCTCATGCATTTCATGCATTACATGCATTGATAATATCATTTAGAATTTATTTGGAATATCAGGCATTGAAATAGGTTGCATTACAATTAGTGTTTTGAATTTAACATAGAAGTTAAGGTCTTACATATAAATAACCCAATAATCATTTTTCTTTATTTTTATTCTCTTCTCTGCAGCAACGATTTCCCATGCCAAATGCACGCCTTAATTACTGAGGAGAGAGGATACTGCATGTCATCAATGATCCGTCTTCTCCATGACGCTTCTTCTCCATGTTCCTGCAACCATAAAAGAAGACCTCAATCGCACCATCATGAGCAGGCCTCCACCCCATTCCCTACTATGCAGAGAATAGCTTCTCGTCCGTTCCACCACCATCGGTCTCAACTGCAACAGTTTGCTCCATCATCGTAGGTGTGCGTTGTGACAGGATGCTCCGCCAAATCAGAGTAGTTGCATTACCGTGAGCACCTCAGTGTGCACACCCCTCCACGCTGCAACAATAGTGTGCAACACTACCCTCGCCGCCATCTCCAGCAACCACCTCCAGCTCCTCACCCCAGCGCCAGTTAAGACGTCCGGGAAATTTCCCAGACATCTGACGCCCCTCCCCTCGCTGTGTCTTCTCTGCCCAACCTTGCTTCTAGCTCGCGCACCATCAGCGCACTCACACATCGCCACCCCTGCATGTAATCGAGGGTGCGTGCAACTCCACTAGCAGGTTCCTTGCATGCCCCTGTGCTTCTCCAGCAGTGTCGCGTGTCCTTTAGTAGCGCCTCACCTCACCGGCTACCCCTCCTCTCTGGGCGCATCTCCGCGCTGTACCCCCTGCGTGCAGCATCGTCCGTCACCTTAAGCTTCCGCCACTTGTATCACCCACCAGCACGCAGCACCATTTCCATCTCCTACGCACACCTACAGCTCACGCAGCAGGCAGTGTGCATGTGTCCCTATGCTCCCCCTCACCTCCTGCAACTCCGTGCTACACCCCCAGCGTGTACCAACTTCTCCGCGCGTCCGCGCAGCTTGCAGCGTGCAGTAGTAGCAACTACATTCACCAGCAACTCCAGCTCCTCCCTGCGTGCACTTGCGCACAACTCCAGCAGCAGCAGTTGCATTCGCAAGCACCCATCTTTCCCCCTCGCGCGATCTGCACGCCTCCAACAGCAATAGCAGGAAATGCCCAACGGTGGCACCCACCGCCATCTCCTCCTCACTGCCGCTACCTCCGACCACCATTGGCCACAAGACCACCACTGCCAAATAGCCCACAGCCCACTCGACCTCCGGTTGCAGCCTCGCCATTCAGCTCTTCTTCCTCCGCACGTGCAAGTAAGAGGAAGCCATTCCCCTATTTTGCTACAATAGACAAGGTATTAGTTTTTACATTCAATGTCATTGAAAACTTTTATTTTAATTTTATTATTGTGAACATTGCATTGAGCTCCCTCTTATTTGGTATAAAAGCAATTTTAGATTATGCTCTCATTCAAACTCAGATCTAACATGGTTTTCGACACAATTTTTGGGGGAAACAATTCGTGAACATTTATTTTTAACCCGTGCGAGTTTTAATAGGTCATTACCTCCCTATTGATACGACCCGCTCTCTCGAGTGGTTTATTTTCAATTTAATACTTTGATTAATCGATTTTCCACCACTTTAAAATACAACGACAAATCATCTTAATCATCTTATTCGATAGCGAAAATCGACTCGTCAAATGGCGCCATTGCCGGGGAGGGAACAGGCTTAATTAACTCGCAATTATTCATTTGTTCATGTTGATTTAAATTGAGGCATATTTAACTTGTTTTATCTGATTTAGTGCGAGGTACAAATATTACAAATAAGTTGTCGCATCGACCTCAACAATGTCGTGGTGGACCTTATTTCCACCACTTGGAGGAGGGACAGGGCTTCGCATCTTGGTGGACGTTGCCGCCACCTCCGAGATAATCATAGGACCTTGTGGGCCTTAACCCCACACGCATAAAGATGCATGGATGACCATCTAGGAGGAGTCTTCCTCTTAGAATTTTGATTTCGCATTTTAGAGTAGACTCTTTAGGTTTAGTTTAGTTGTTTGTTTTCTTGACCTTATACTCTGGGGCCAGTTTTAGGGGTTTATTCCCTGATTTTATTTTAGGCTCATGTTAGGTAATTTTTGGGAGTCTGTTCCCTCTTTCTTTAGAATTAGGTTTTTACTTTCTTTTGTGGATTGATTTTATTTTTCTTGATTGTGCATAAATAGCTAAAAAAAAAACACAAAAAAAAGAAAACATGAGCTGCCTGCTAGAAGCTGCCTACCCTTAGGATGAACCATTCAGGTGTGTATGAGCAACCTCTAGATTTATTTTCTGCATTGCATGCATTCTCACATCGCTAATTGCTTGAAGCAAGGTACGCATCCTCTTACTTTGTATTCATATCTTGATCACGCATTTGCATTTGGACTTAATTCCTAGATCACATAATTTGTCTTGAAACGATCTAACAAGTGGTCACATTAAATTTCTGAAAGGGATTAAGTAAAGGAGGAACACAATAAAACCCAAGGAGTTGATTTGAGACATTGTGTTGTGGTTCGAAATTCAAATTCAAACTTTTACGGTGAATGCACACGTGCATGACTGCGCACTAAAACACGCAATTAGACACTCCTAGCTTTTGACCTGCTAGGAAGGAACTCTCCTACCATTGGATACCAAAGTACTTGAAACTTAAGTTCAAATATTTTGTAACTCCAAGGAGGGGGATACCCTATCACGGATTTTTTAGGGTAGTTAAGAAGCACCGCGAAAGCACAGCTTCAAAGGAAGGCTTAGGCCTACTTGCATCCCTCGATCTTCCGTCCTTGGAGTACTTTACCATTTGAACTTTAGGGCAGAGCACCTAAGTTCCAATTAGGTCATCATTAAGGCGTTTCGTAGGTCGACAATAGTTACGTAATTGATTGGGTAATTTGTATTGTCACCTACAACTGACTAAAATCTCAAAGGCCTTAATTGATTAAAGACATAAAAGTCCTTTGGAATTGTGTTTGTTTGTGTATGCTTGGTAGGCAGCCTCTGAGGAGACAACTTGTGTTTAATTCAGAACCTAAAAGAATCCTTAGAAGAGCCAACCAAGAGAGAAGAGAGATGGCCGAGGAAGGAGAAAATAAAATTGTGGAGAACCAATGATCTTTGAGAGATTATTTTATACCTACCAACCAACCTGGCCATACACTGAGAAGACCTGGGGGGAACAATCCATATGAAATCAAGAGTAGTACCATATCTCTGTTTCCCTCATTCTATGGTACTTCTAGGGAGGACCCCTACAGGCATCTGGAGGAATTTACTGAGGTCTATTCCACGGTGAGATTGCAGGGTGTTACTAATGATGCCCAAATGCGAACCCTCTTCCCTTTCTCCCTCAAGGATAAGGCGAAGCATTGGTATCACACTCTAGATGGTAGAGTGGATACTTGGGATCCCTTGAAGGGAGAGCTTTTGAAAAAATACTTCCCCATGAGCAAGACTAATCACTATAGGAGGGAAATCATAGGTTTTGCTCAACAAGATGGAGAATAATTTCATGATGCATGGGAGTGCTTCAAAAATTTGTTATGCTTATGTCCCCGTCATCAAGTGCCAAGATGGCAACTTGTAGAAAGGTTCTACATTGAATTAAATGACAACTACAGGCAAATAGTGGATGGTGCCTGTGTAGGAACCTTTCTCACAAAAACTGAAGATGAGGCTTGGGATCTTTTTGAGACCTTGAGTGAGATTTCTATCCCCCTAAATTCTTCCTATTTGGATAAGAAACCCGCTCTTATGCAATGAAAGATTGAGGCAAATGAGGCTAGGGATACTCAGAATTTGGCCTTCCAGGTTCAATTATTGAACCAAAACATGGAAAGGCATATGACAAACCCTAACCAACTCACGCCAAATGCCTCCACATCCCAAGCTTCTGAGTGCTTGATATAGACACATCTATTTAGGTTAAAATGACTATTCATGCATGTTCCTAGGCTTAGATTTGCATTTCATCTTATAAATATTACATAACATGCATCATTCTGCATTTAGAGTAACTGTATATATTTTAGGTTAATTAGGTCCTTTTTATGGTCAGGAGAGAAGAAGACTTATTTCAGGCCTCGGATGGATGATCGAACCGTATGGATCTGATTAGGACGACGATCGGAGTCTAACGCCTCCAAAATTGTCTAGATCAGAGAACCGTAGCATCATACGAAGTCCAAGGAAGATCAATGGCCTGGGGGAAATGTGACATCCATATAGGTTTCAGATGAAAAATCTGACCATACGGATGGATTCGGAGTGATGATCGCAGTCTGGCAACGTGGGAATCATCTCGATCTGAGCACCGTGGCACCCTCTACAAAAGAAAGAAGAATGGACGACCTAGATGGTGCCACGTGGTGCTATCCATGCTGCCCAATGCCGGCCAGCAGTCCCAGCACCGCCTCCTCATTGCTGATCTCGCACCACAGCTGTTGGATGAAGATCCAGCATTTCATGTTATAAATATTGCATAGAATGCATCATTCTGCATTTAGGGTAGTTGTATATATTTTACATTAATTAGGTCCTTTTTATGGTCAGGAGAGAAGATGACTTATTTCAGGGCCTCGGATGGATGATCGGACCGTACGGATCTGATTAAGATAACGATCGGAGTCTAACACCTCCGAAATCGTCTGGATCGGAGAACCGTAGCATCATACGAAGTCTGAGGAAGATCAACGGCCAGGGGGCAATGCGACATTCATACTGGTTTTCGATGGAAAATCTGACTGTATGGATGGATCCGGAGCAATGATCGCAGTCTGGCAACGCGGGAATCATCTCGATCTAAGCACCGTGGCACCCTCTACAAAAGAAAGAAGAATGTTCGGCCAAGATGGCGCCACGTGATGCTATCCAAGCCACCCAATGTTGGCCAGCAATCCCAGCACCGACTCCTCATCATCGCTGATCTCGCATCACAGCCATTGGATCAAGATCCAACGGCTAACGATTCATCTCCATCGCGTGCGTTAAGATGTCCGCCCGACAATTTGGACGTCTTGGCACATTAGTTGGAGAGAGGCACTCCCAAAGGAGGAGTGCGAGTTCGAATCCCTGCAACCCCTTCCAATTACCAATTGATCGTGCATGAAGCACCACAGCGCATCACATATAGCTGCAACCGCATGCAGTAGGAGCATAGCGCATGGCAGAGTGCGCACATGTGACACGGTGCTGGGTGCACGGGCACGTGAAGCGTGGATCTTCAGTGACACAGGCCTTTAGTGATGCTTGCAGCTGTCACTAATGGTCTACGCATGCCAGCAAGAGAAATTGAAGGGCGAATTTTCAACGACAGCTACAGGGATCTATAGCAACGTTTACGAACGTTAGTAATGACCCAGATGCGAATTTGTTCTTCCTCCACTGTAAAAGGACCTACCCACCACCATTCCAAACCATCTCTTCCTTTCTTCCAGTCACCACCTCCAAGGCTCTAGAGAGAGCTTGTTCCAAGCTTGGGATGCTCCTCTAGAGTAGAAAATCAAATAGTTTTCCCTCCCCTCATCCCCATTCGTGGAGCATCCCGTGGCTGTCCTCTCACCACCCTTCAGGAAGAAGATCCTCTCTACGACGCCGTCCTGTCCCATCCTCCATCCTCTGGCTCCATCCTCGTTTGTCCTACTCCTCACCACCTTCCTCCAGGCGACGTCAGAGTGAGTCATCCTCCGAGCGACCGTCAAGGGGGATTTCTTTCACCTCATTCTATGTTTTTACACTTTCGTAGTGTAGATTTTCCGCTTTCGTAGTGTAACAAACATTCGTTTATAAATAGATGATTATTTTTCTCTTTTTCTCTCTCTCTTTCTAATATTGTTGCAAGTAGATTAGCTGGAAGTCATTGACCTGATCTCTTGCTTGCTAAAATCTAAAAAAATTAGAAAAGATAAAAACAACCAAAAACAAATAAAAGTGAAGCGCAGATTTTTAAAATCAAATGTTCGCCTCCCCGTGTTCGACCCAGGACTCACTTTGTGAGTTTCGGTTATAAATTTTATTTGATAGACGCATTTTGCGAGCTACAATGATGGGTCCTCCAAAGCCTCATTTTAATAAGCGAAACACGCCCTTGACCATTTTGGCACCGTAGCCGGGGAGGCAATGTTCTTTGGTTTTTATCGCATTTTCCCGCATTACTTACATATTTCTCTAACCTATCTTTCTTCAATTTATTGTCTTGCAGGAACCCGTTCCTGGAGCCAAGGATGGTATGTTGGAGTTAAGTGTGGGTAGAGAATTCTGTAAGTTTCCCCCCACTTCCCTACCCACTAGTTCATTTCACCACATTAATAACTCAAACCCAAATCAACTTAGGTGCTTTTTATAAACCCTAGGATAGATCTGGTTGTTTGTTTGTCACCTCCACTCATCTCACCCCCGCATATATTAAAAAGATACTCTTCTCTTGTAGGATTTTCGAAAAAATACACACATTAACACCCACAACTCTCAACTTAAGGCGCACCACTCCACTTTGATTCTACCACTTAACCGAGATCTGACCTGTGGATCCGGTACACCTTAACTCAACACACACATAAGTGAGTAGAAATCTAATTAGGTTAAGACTTTTTGTGTGCCTTAATCAAGTGGTACAATAGGCCAATTGCTTGAACTATTTGGGCCGCACCACTTAATCTAAAACTGATCCATCAAGTAGCTTGCCACTTAGGGTTGATTCTTAGGGCTGAACCAGGCACTCCACATTATTTTTGATTTTTAAACGAACATATCATCACCCGTGCTTTCAAACCTTGATTAAACCAACCTAAGAATTAAGCCCTAAAAGCTACTAAACAAGGTTAAATCCTAAAAGATACATCATCAAATAACCTTGTTTGAAAACCTTGGTTGCGCAAGCACACACATTTTAACTGATCATTAAGGGCACAACCCATCTAAAAGGCCCATCACATTCTAAGAGCACAATCATCCCAAGCCTAATTAAAATCAAGTAGACGTTGGACTTAAGGATTGATTCGCTCTTCGGGGCTCAAACTGAGATCTTTTTTTCGATTAATCCGCTTCTGCTGGTCCATCTGATGTCTAGCTAGGGGAGTAGCGTCAAATCATCGCAGTTGGGGGGTACACTAGGAACTGGAGGCGTAAGCCAAAGGAAGAACCTTCTCCCCAGTCCCTCCTTCTAATTGGTTGGATTGATCGAATAAAAGTTGTAAAGGCCCATCCTGATTTTTAGCCTTTTAAGACGTCTAGAGTGTTAGTCAGACGTATGGCCAGATGTCTAGACCCCTTCCCGGATGTCTGGAAATTGAAAAACCTGTATGCACTTTGCGCTCTGCACGCAGGCAGCGTGCAGACCATCCTTCTCTCTCCTTCCTTCTTCTTTTCCCCCTGCCAAACCCTAACCCCTCAACTATAAAAGACCACCCCCTTCCTCTCCTCTCCACTCCACCACTACCACCACACCCCCCACTCCACTGCCATGAGCAAGGGCGCACGAGAGAGAGCGTGAGAGAGAGGAGGAGGGTGCGTGAGGAGGAGAGTGCCAAGGTCAAGAGCTTCGTGGAAGCTCGCACGGCCACCACGACGCGTGTGGGAGAAGGAGGACATTGGAACGTCGTCCCTGACCTTTTGCAGCAGTTGGGGCTGCAGCGA
Organism: Thalassia testudinum; assembly: GCA_037157565.1. NCBI lineage: Eukaryota > Viridiplantae > Streptophyta > Magnoliopsida > Alismatales > Hydrocharitaceae > Thalassia > Thalassia testudinum. The sequence continues at coordinate 34,643,593 of JAZHRO010000014.1, forward strand.
AGCGAAAGGAGTCGCGACGGAGCATGGCGAGAAGCATTGGAGCGTGGTTTAATACTGGAATTTTTCCAGTATCAGACGTCCGGAGTGTCTTCCGGACGATCGGCTGGGTGTCTGGCGTCGACACTAGACATCTGAAAGCATCTGTATCACGAAGGTACGTCTTCTTCGTTGGTACGGCCATGCATGCCGCACCACAGATGATCTGTTTGGGCTAAAGTGGTTTACTGCTTTGTCGTGCGTAGAAGCAGCTTTGGGAAGGTGCGCGGAATGCCCTTCCACGCACTTTCAGACGTTTGGACAGCATACAAACGACCAGAGGCATTCCCAGACAACCCGAGGACTAGTCAGACGTCTGGAACTATCTTCATACGGTCGCGGAGAAGTCCTGGATGTCTGAGGGCACTGCAGGAGCTTAAGGTGAGTCTCTGTGACTTTTAAGATGTCTGGACTTGTTTCCAGACGTCAGATTTGGGTCTACAAACACATTTTTGACCCTTTTTGGGTCCTATCGGGATTCGTTTTATGCAAACGAAATATCTGTGGATTCCTTGAGAGTTTCTCTACGTATTAGAAGCCTTTATATAGTGTTCTGAATCTTCTGTTATGGTGTGTTTCTTGGTATAAGACTTCGACCTGTTGCGTGTTTGGTGCTTGCAGAGGCACGTGGGCCTACAGTTCGAGCCCCCAGTACTCTCAAATTGTCTGGTAGAGTGGTCCACCCCTATTATACTTATTAAATATGAATGCATCTATGGAAATTAGACAACTGGAAACCTAGGATGTGGCATGAACCCTAGGATGAGAAATGGTTGAACTAATTGTTTGCGTAATTGAAATTATATTTATATGAATGAGCTAAATTAATAACCACTGCCTATAAATAAATATGAGCTACCTGTTAGAATATGAGCTGCCCGAGATAACTAAACAGTTACCTGTAATATCAAAGTTACCTGTAATATCACTTGTTGCATGTGTTAATTTGTGGAAATACGAGCTGCATGTGTATAAACGAGAACTGAATTGTGAATGATGAAACCTGGATTGGAATAATATGGTGAACATAAGCATGAACCCTACAAGGAGTTAGGAGTTGAGCTCCAGTGGTTAGATGGAAAAGTTTGGAATGTGGACGGAAAGTATGCTAGCCCTTGAGTACATGGTACCAAGGAGAGCGGCTGTCCCCCCTTTTAGTGTAGAGCGGAGTTAGCTGCCCTTGGGTTGGGACCCAGGGTTAGGATTGGTCACTTTACACCGACTTCTGTTGGCCCTCGCATACACGGTACCGAGGTGAGCTACTAGTGTAGGGAGGGAGCTAGCCACCCCACGGGGCCCAGGGTTCAGCTAGCCACCCTACACCGACTTGTTAGGCCCTCTGGGCATACCGGGGTAGTCAGACGAGGGTGCGCGGACTGTGGAGGGGCGAGACCCCAGTTTGGTTCTGAGGGGTAGGACCCCTGTTTCTGAGAGGGCTAGGCCTATACTATTCTGTGATATACTTTGGGCGTACCTGCTAGCGGAAACGACTGACCCCGTGTCAGTGCGGGGTAGCTACCCGTGTGCTTATCGCGCGTGCCGTAGTCACCGCTACGTCTATTAGTGACCTCGGGGTGGTTGACTGGGTGTAGGACTATCACAGGGGACTCTTCCGGCTAGGGGAGCACCACGTGTACCTTCTACTCTTCAGAAAAGACTGCAATCAAGATCGTTCCCACGAGGAACATGCAAGATCAAGAAAAAATTATGAAAGTAAACTAATGGGGTGAAAAGAAATTACTTGTAAAATAAAATAATTTGAAAATGATAAATATGCTTGCCGCTTTTAATGCTTTAGATAGTATGGTTACCACTCTACTCAGCATTCGCTGACTCCGTCTTTTCGTAACACTGTTCAGGTCCAGGAGTTGAGTAGCCCGAGCTACCGGTTGCAAAGGGTGCTGGGCCCAGTTGAGCCCAGCCGTAGTTTTCAGTACTTTTGTTGTACTCCCTTTTCTGCTATAATGAGTTTCAGACTTTTTGTTACTATTCATGTTACTGTTGCTTTTGTTCTACTTTCCTGTTGTTGTTGTGGTATGTACTGAACTAGCAGCTTTTACTTTCCTTTATTGCTTATACGCTTTTACTGTTTAGTTACATTGCATATGTGAATGTGGTTTATTTTCCTGATTTTCGATTATTTCTTGTTGGACGACTGGGTCTTGGGATTAGTCTAGGCGAGCTGATCTCAGGTCATATAGGGATTCAGGAACCGGGTCGTAACAAAAGTAGACCAAATTGTTTATAATCTCAAGACGGATCCTGGGAGTCTGTAGGTCTTTAGGATACCCACATAGGGACAGGTTTGGTTGATTGTACTGCAAGGCACCTTTCTCTCTTCTGTTTTCCCTCCTACTCCACAATGTATCCCTCCACATCTTTCACACATTTCCAATCCTATCCTTCTACCACCACTTATCCCCAAGATGATTACTATTACGACTTAACTTGTAATTACCCATCCACTAGCCGGGATGACTTTGATTGGGGTTATGAACATGGACCTCAGTGTCCAGGGTTTAACCCTAGACAACAAGCCTATGATTACTATCCTTCCCAGAGCTATAATGATTATAGGATCTTCATCCTTTGATCACCAAACAAACCCGATCTACAATCAGGAAGGATATAATGATTACAACACCTACCCTCCCCAGTATTCCACTGAATATAGGTCGCCACCATCCTTTAAACAACCAAGAACGACCTACTATTAGAGAGGGACCCGAGAACCTCGATATCTTGACTCCCCTAAATTTAACCCAAACCCACCCAAACCTAAACTGAACCAGTCGGTTCAGGTGAACCAGATCCAGGATAGGGTGTTGGCTAATTTGAGGAACACTATACAATCTTTAGAAGCTTAGCCAACACCATGCACTGAAGCACTAGAGCCTATGATCAAAATGATTGATGAACTTAACAATTCTTTATTGGATTTGTTCCAAAGTGTTAGTGATAGGAACTTGGGTGAGTTTCTTCTTGGGAAATTGTTGAGGTTGAGGATGAAATTTGTGGTTGTCCTAGTCAAATCTTGAGATGATTCTCAAGATGAACCCCCCTTCAGGAGAGCCAATGTCTGAACCCGCTCAGGTGCCTATCGGGGGGGATACATATTCTCAAATTGGAGATGACCAGGTTGGTCTAGAGCAACCCTTTGAGGATGAATCGAGTTTCTCACCCGAGACTAGAGTTCGGGAATGACGAAAAATATGTCACCACGGACCATGAAATAACAGTCGATTTTGAGACATATATAAATGAGGATCATCAATTCTTTGACTCTGAGGGTGAAGAATCTTTTGGTGAAGTCTCACTTGAGTGTAAGGATGATGATTTTAGTAAGACAAATGGGCTTGAGGAATCTAATGAACCATTTAATAGCCCGTTCATTGAAGATTTGGATTCGGTTGGGGCTAACTTGGAGGATTTGAATCCTCATTTACTAGAAGATTCAATCAATAGCCCCATTCCTCAACCACACCCCAAAAGAATTGATTTTGATTTGGAAATCATTGTACCCAAGTCAATTTTGAGTCAGCCACAATTTCTGGACTTGGGTAAATCATATGGGGTGAATGATAAGCTAGAGGTCCTGGAATCTGAACACTTGATGTTGGAGGATAGGAAGTGGGAAATAAAAATCTGGGAAGCTACTTCTGAGGGAACTATGAGTTTGGATTTAAGGGTTCTTGTTGACCTAAAATCAACTATTTTCTACTAAGACCCTTACGATATCTTTCACATGCAACCCAAGTTCAAAATAACTGATTATTTTTCTGAGCTGAACGTTGAGTGGACTTCCGCACTTAATGAACCGTCTTTACACATTGTCCGACACTTTGGTTTTGGGTTCCACACCACCAAACCGCAGGCCCGGCCCCACAAGCTCAACAATCTTCGATTCTGGATTATTTTCATCTAGAACCTGAGAACCACTTAACCCTAGGGCATGGGTCTGCATCATAATCTGGTCCACGTCTGTGGACATCTTCTGTTGATGGGTTTCAGGATCAACCTTTTGATTTTGATTCTGACCCGCACATGTGAATTCCTAATTTCTTCTTTGTATGTATATTATGCCTAGCTGAACATTAAACTTAGCGCGTGTGTATACTCTCTTCTCTCTACGGAGCTGACTGGGTTGTCATGAAATTTAGGTGATATTCTATTTACTTTTTCCTTTTCATGTCTTTGTTTTTACAATGAGGACATTGCATCATTTAGGAATGGGGGGGTGGATAATCAATTCCTGAAATCATTTTGTTAACTCTGTAGAATTTCTTTTAGTTTCTTATAAAATTAAAAAAATTAAAAATTTGAAAATGACAAAAATAAAAAGAAATTAGGAAAAGAGAACTTAGGCATTTAGAAGTTATTAACTTTAGGAAATGATACGAGAGGACCTAAACACTTAGACTCTTCACGTCTTCGGGCTTAATTAGCCCGGGTGTCCACTCGAATGTGGATTTAGTCTCGAGTCCTCACCAATTAAAATTCATTTTAAGTTGGTAAATAAATTGGGATGATAAGTATGCAACTTATCAACCCGCCCTCTAATTTGGAGGAACTTTAAGCCTAAGCATCTACACACTTTTTTTGCACTGACTTACTTTTCGACGGTTTCTTCAGAAATTAGGTAGCTAATGAACTATCTTGGGGGTATGGCTAGCAAGTTGTCGATGGTAACAACTTATCGACAGGTTGTCTAGATCCTGGTCACAAGACCATTTTTGTTATATTGCCTTTAGGTAAATCTTAGATCAGGGAAGCCACCTACTTAAAAAAAAAAGAAAAAATATATATAGGAAAAGGAGAAAAAAATAATAAAAAAATAAACAAAACCACACTTCATCGGACGAGTATGGCTGACAAGTTACCATGGCTAACAGCCCATTGGCCGGTTGTCCAGAACCCAGCTCACAAAAAATGCACAATAATTCCCAAAACACTTAGGGAAAAAGCAGGGAAGTAGAATAAACCGGGGAGATATATACTTGGTTCACCCTTGTGTTGACCCCATAAATAAAAGAAGTAGGTAAAAAGCTACCAATCGAAAAGATAAACCTTTAGGCAAGGTCACCTAGGGTCGTAGAAACTCGAAATCCCTTTCAACGGCCGCCTAGTAAGTCTTTCACTATTTTCACAAGATGCTTAGCACTTAGAGTCCTTTTCGAGTCTTGGGCGGGTCAGGTAACCGTAAAAAGTTATCTCGGAACTCTCAAACTCCAAAAGTACGAAAAAATTAGAAAAGAAGAAAAATAAAAAAAATATATATTTCCTTTTCAAATAAGGTGAGGACTTGGGCGGTCTACATTCTGGAAGGCACCCAGGTACTGTTGAGTTTTCGTTGTTTAAGACCTTAGTTAAAATTTTCTATTGTTAATAAATGACTTAGCCTAAGAGATCTAAACATAATTTTGATTTTATACATAGCATGTAGTTTGATTTTGCTAGGGTCTAGCAAAAGATAGGCATAGGGTTATGATATAGACACATCTATGTAGGTTAAAATGCCTATTCATGCATCTTCCTAGGCTTATATTTGCATTTCATGTTATAAATATTGCATAGCATGCATCATTCTACATTTAGAGTAGTTGTATATATTTTAGGTTAATTAGATCCTTTTTATGGTCAAGAGAGAAGAAGACTTATTTCAGAGCCTCTGATGGATGACCGGACTGTGCGGATCTGATTAAGACGACAATCGGAGTCTAACGCCTCCGAAATCATCTAGATCGGTGAACCGTAGCATCATACAAAGTCTGAGGAAGATTAGTGGCCAGGGGGCAATGCGACATCCATACAGGTTTCAAATGGAAAATATGACCGTACAAATGGATCCGAAGCAACAATCGCAGTCTGGCAGCGTGGGAATCATCTCGATCTAAGCACCGTGGCACCTTCTATAAAAGAAGAATGGATGGCCCAGATGGCACCACGTGGCACCATCCAAGCCGCCCAATGCCGGCCAACAGTCCCAGCATCGCCTCCTCATCATCGCTGATCTCGCACCACAGCCGTTAGATCAAGATCCAACGGCTGAGGATTCATCTCCACCACGTGCATTAAGACGTCTTGGCGCATTGGTTGGAGAGAGGCACTCCCAAAGGAGGGGCCGGGTTCGAATCCCCGCATCCCCCTCCAATTACCAATTGAGTGTGCATGAAGCACCACAGCTCACCCCGTACAGTCGCAGCCAAGCACAACAGCAGCATAGCGCATGCCAGCGCCCACGTGAGACACAGAGTGGGGAGCACAGGCGCATGAAGCACGCAGCATGCGATGCGTGTGCCAGCGGAGGATAGGCGCGGATCTTCAGTGACGCGGGCCTTTAGTGACGCTTGCAGCTGCCACTAATGGTCTATGTGTGCCAGTAAGAGGAATTGAAGGGCGGATCTTCAACGACAGCTACAGGGATCTATAGCGATGTTTACGGACATCAGTAATGACCCAAATGCAAATTTGTTCTTCCTCCTTCACTATAAAAGGACGTACCCACCACCATTCCAAACCATCTCTTCCTTTCTTCCTTTCACCACCTCTAAGGCTCTAGAGAGATCTTGTCCCAAGCCCAGGATGCTCCGTTAGAGTAGAAAATCAAATAGTTTTCCCTCTCCTCATCCCCATTCATGGAGCATCCCGTGGCTGTCCTCTCACCACCCTTCGGGAAGAAGATCCTCGTCCCGACGCCGTCCTGCCCCATCCTTCGTCCTCCGGCTCCGTCCTCGTTCGTCCCACTCTTCACCACCTTCCTCCAGGCAATGTCAGAGCGAGTTGTCTTCCAAGCGACCGTAGAGAGGGATTTCACTCACCTCATTCTATCTTTTTACGCTTTTGTAGTGTAGATTTTTCGCTTTCATAGTGTAACAAACATTTGTTTATAAATAGATGATTGTTTCTCTCTCTTTCTCTCTCTCTCTTATATTGTTGCAAGTAGATTAGTTAAAAGTCATCGACTTGATCTCTTGCTTGCTAAAAACTAAAAAAAATTAGAAAAGATAAAAATAACTAAAAAAATAAAAGCGAAGCGTGGATTTTTAAAACCAAATGTTCATCACCCCGTGTTCGACCCGAGACTCACTTTTCGAGTTTCGGTTATAAATTTTATTTGATAGACGCGTGTTGCGAGCTACGACAACAGGTTCTCCAAACCCTCATTTTAACAGGCGAAACGCGCCCTCGATCAATGCTCCATTTGCAATGGCAATACGCATGCTACTGTGGATTGTCATTTGGCCTCCCAATTCCCTGACTTTGTACAGACGAACCTGAATGCCACCCAAGGGTTCCGTCCCAGACCTCGTAATGACCCTTTTTCCAGCACTTATAATGAGGGATGGAGGAACCACCCCAATTTCTCATGGTGATAGGGGAATGTCTCTAATTCAGGGAATTACAGACCCCAACCCTTTCAGACTCAACAGTATAATCAACCTCCTATTCCCTCCCAACCATCCAAGACTTCTAAGATGGATAAGCTTAAAGCCATGCTGAAGGCCATGCAGGAGACTCAAAGCATGATCATCCAATCTCATGACAAGGCAATCAATGAGATGAAATCACAAATTGGACACCTTGTCGAGGCCATGAGTAAAAGGGAGACTGGGAAGCTTCCCAGTTCATCTGAGGAGAACCCTAAAGGGAAAGGGATTATCTTTAGGGAGCAAGCCCAAGCAGTGACTATTCTGAGGAGTGGGAAAGAAATTTCCAAACCTGATGCTTCTATAGTCCCACCTTCTGAAAACCATCCACCCCGACTTTCGACCCCACCGGAGAAGAGCAACCTAACTCTTCTCCGCTTGAAATCACCTCACAGGAGAGGTTGTCTCCGTTCCCCCACTTACCCGACATGACAACCCTTCCACCCAGAGACCGAGAGTGCCCTTTCCAGAGTGTTTATCCGACTCTAGGCAGACTTCTGCTGACTCATCTGGAGCTAAATATAGGATGGACGAAATCATGGAGACTTTCAAACAAGTGTAGATTAACTTGCCCTTGCTTGAAGCTATCAGGTAGATTCCGTCCTATGCCCGCTTTCTAAAGGACCTGTGCACAAAAAAGCGTCAATCAAGGAAATAGATCCAATCAAAAGTTGTCCTGCCTGATTCTGTTAGCTCAATTATACAACACGAGACACCCCCAAAACTTAAGGACCCAGGAGCCCCATACATGTCAGTGGTCATTCGCGACCTATATATAGACGAGTCTCTACTTGATTTGGGTGCGGGGGTAAACATCCTTCCAAGCTATGTATATGAACAACTTGGAGGAGGCAATTTGAAGCCTTCCCCTGTGATCCTCCAAGTTGCAAACCGTTCTTTGAAGACACCACGGGGCCTGCTGGAAGATGTCCTCGTGAGAGTGGAGGATTTCTTCTTCCCCATTGACTTTCTAGTACTGGACACTGACCCTACCAACAAACCAACCAAGCCTTCCATCATCTTGGGCCGCCTTTTTCTTGCGACTTCTAATGCTTCAATTAATTGTCACAATGGGGCATTAAAAATGGGCTTTGGGAACATGAAAATTTGGCTTAATGTGTTTGATGCTTATAAACAAGCCGGATCTGAGGATTGTTCCCAAGTTGAGGTGGTAGATGACCTGATTGAAGAGACAACTCCTGTAATTTTATGTGACGACCCCTTTCAGCATGTCATGCTAAATGTGCATTCCCATCTTTTGGAGGAAAGTGAAGGGGATGTGATAGAACTTGAGGAATTACTTGGAGTTTCTACTGAGACTCTTTCGCCATCATACCTGCCTAAGGTAGATCTACTACCTGAGATGGGGACTTCTATTTTGAAACCCTCAACCATACAAGCCCCTGACCTTGAACTGAAACCCCTCCCAGACTCTCTCAAGTATGTATTCCTTGGGCCAAATGATACGCTCCCTGTAATCATTTCATCTGCGCTATCTGAAGTGCAAGAGGGAGCCTTGCTAGACTATTTATCAAGGCATAAGGAAGCCATAGCTTGGATGATTGCTGATATTAAGGGTATAGACTCTACGCTTTGCATGCATCACATTTATACTAATGATTCCATCAAACCCTTTCGAGATATGCAGAGACAACTTAACCCCAACATGAGGGAGGTGGTTAAAAAGGAGATTCTGAAGTGGTTGGACGTTGGGATCATTTATCCCATCATAGATAGCAAATGGGTTAGTCAAATCCATGTAGTGCCAAAGAAGGCAGGCTTCACGGTAGAAACAAATGACCAGAGTGAACAAGTGGTGACCAGACCCTCAACTGGTTGGAGGGTCTGCATTGACTTCCGCAAACTAAATACCGCTATCCAGAAGGACCACTTTCCCTTGCCCTTTACTAATCAGATCCTAGAGAGATTGGCCGGGAACAAGTATTTCTACTTTTTAGATGGATATTCTTGGTACAACCAGGTTGCAGTCTTCCCTGATGACCAAGATAAGACAACTTTCACTAGTCCTTACGACACTTTTGCGTTCAGGCGTATGCCGTTTGGATTATGTAAAGCACCAGCAACTTTCCAGTAGTGTATGATGTCCACTTTCTCGGACATGATTGACTAGTTCGTCATGGTTTTTATGGATGACTTCTCCATTTATGGCTCATCTTTTGACCAGTGTCTCTTGCACTTAGAGAATGTGCTGAAGAGATGTAAGGAGACTAGTTTAGTCCTCAGTTGGGAGAAAAGCCACTTCATGGTACAAAATGGCATTGTACTTGGGCATGTTGTGTCTGAAAGAGGCTTGGAAGTAGATAAGGCTAAAGTTGATTCTATTTCCAAACTCCCATTGCCCATGAATGTCAAACAGATTAGATCCTTTCTGGGCCATGCAGGCTTTTATAGGAAATTCATTAAGAATTTCAGCAAAAATTCTAGGCCACTTTACGACTTATTGGAGAAGGAATATTCCTTCAATTTTGATTCAAAGTGTGTCAAGGCTTTTCATACGCTGAAGGAGGCCTTGACTTCTGCACCTATTCTCCGAGCTCCAAATTGGACACTCCCATTTGAGCTGATGTGTGATGCTTCGGATTGCGCAGTGGGAGTAGTTCTTGGACAGAGGGTTGAGGGATGACCACATGTGCTGCACTATGCCAGTAAGACTTTAACTGAAGCACAACAAAACTATACAGTCACTGAAAAGGAATTACTTGCTGTAATTTTTGCTCTAGAGAAGTTTAGGTCTAATCTTCTTGGATCCAAGGTGGTCATTTTTACTGATCATGTAGTAGTGAAACATCTCATTGCCAAGAAGAACTCTAAGCCACGCTTAATTAGGTGGATTCTACTCCTTCAATAGTTTGACTTGGAAATTCGTGAAAAGAAAGGAGTGGAAAATGTAGTGGCTGACCACTTGTCTCGCCTTCCGCTTGATGACACTCCATCTAGAGACATCCGCATGACATTTACCAATGAAACCCTTATGGCGGTAACACCAACTTCACCCTGGTATGCGGATATAGTTAATTACTTGGTCATTGGAGAGACCCCTGGCTCTTGGGATGTGCAAAAACGGAGGCGATTTATTTCCCAAGCTAGATTCTTTCATTGGGAAGAGCCACAATTATTTAATATTGGACAAGACCAAGTTTGGAGACGATGTGTGCCTAAAGAAGAGCAATAGAGTGTGTTGAGATTTTGCCATGAGCTTCATTATGGAGGACACTTTGGTGCTAAGAAAACAACTTTTAAGGTTCTCCAGCCCGATTTTTGGTGGCTTACTTTATTTAAGGATTCCCATAACTTTGTTAAGGGCTGTCTCAGATGTTAACGGACTGGAACGATTGGGAAGCGGAATGAGATGCCCCAACACCCTATCCAACCTGTGGAAATTTTTGATGTTTGGGGGATAGGCTTCATGGGTCCCTTCCCTTCGTCCCATGAATTTGAGTATATCTTGGTGGTAGTGGATTATGTCTCCAAGTGGATAGAGACCATTCCTATGTGCACAAATGACCACTCTGTGGTCTTGAAATTTGTGAAGGCCAATATCATATCTCGCTTTGGCTGCCCCAAGACGATTATAAGTGATGGGAGACCTCATTTCCAGAACCATCACTTCAATCAGCTACTCAGGAGTCTGGGAGTAACTCACATGATTGCTACCCCTTATCATCCTCAGACAAGTGGCCAGGTTGAAGTGTCAAAAAGGGAGATCAAGAACATTTTAGAAAAGACCGTTACACCAGATAGGAAGGACTGGTCCCAAAAGCTCGATGACGCTTTCTGGGCTTATCGAATGGCCTACAAAACTCCTTTGGATATGTCTCCCTTCCAGATTATGTACGAGAAAGTGTGCCACTTACCCGTTGAACTTCAACATAGGGCACTCTGGGCTATCTGAATTGTCAACTTGGATTTCGAGCAAGCTGGTAAGGCACGTTTACTGGAGTTGATTGAGCTAGAGGAGTTGAGGAATGACGCTTATGATACCTCCCAAGCTTATAAAGAGAGAACTAAGGTCTTGCATGATAAATATATCCTTAGAAAGACCTTTGAGCCCAATCAAAAAGTCTGGCTTTTCAATTTTAGACTTGAGCTTTTTCCAGGAAAATTGAAATCATGTTGGGATGGGCCTTACATTATCACCAAAGTATTTCCGCATGGGGCTGTGGAGATTAAGAGCCCTTCTTCTTCAACAACACCCTTTACCGTCAACGGCCAATGATTAAAACCTTATGTAACTTTGGATGACCATCTGGTTGACAAGGTCACTCTCGAGGAGCCTTAGCTCCTTTCTTTTTCGCCTCAAGTAATATCTTCCCTTGGTCATTCTACTTTCAATGTGAACATTGTTTGAACAAGGCATTGGGGGATAGGACCTGAGGCATCGGTACATAGCATTTATACATAGTGCATTCATGCATTTAGTTAAAACATTCTACGTTGCATACATTTGCATTGTTAAAAAAAAAAAAGGAAAAACATTTTGTATTATTGAGCTTAACTGGTTGGGCCCTGCATTCTTAGGCAGACCAGAACTTTAAGTTAGACTAAGTTGACTCTAGGGTTTGACTTAGAAGCTAAGTTGAGCTACTGGCTTTAGACCTTTAAAGTCCTTTGTGGACTTAAAAAAACTCAAGTAGGAGTTAAGTTGTGGAACATTCCTCAAGAGGTTGAGGAAGGAAAGCTAGGGATTAAGTTAAAGACTGGGTAGCACTTGATGTATTTTTCTATCTTTTGGTTTACACGTCCTCGTAACCTAAGCATCCACATTGCACACACACTTGGTCTTGTGTAAATAATGATAACCTTAATTCCTTTCTTGGAAAAAAAAATTTGGTTCTCTTAGTTCTGACTTAGGAGAAGCTTGAAAACACAAGTTGATTGGAAGAGTTCCTACCGTAGGAGAGGTAGAGTATATACTCACCTTGAGGATGCGATGATAACATGTCACCTCCTCGATGCTTGTCTCTTAAGATGTCCATCCTACTGTGGGCATGCAAGCGTATTGTGCAGTTCAGGTACCATGGGCTGCCCTATCTCGAAGTGCCAATTGCCACAGACCTGAATTTGCTTTAGAAATCCATGGGCGATACTATCTCGAAGTGTCGATTGCTAGGAGTTCTTGAGGTCGTTATGGGCGGTGCTATCTCGAAGCATTGAAAGTCAGGCACCCTTCGAGATTCGTTGATGGGGACAATGAATCTGACACAGACTGTGTTGATAGTTGATCCAAGGTTAGACTTAGAAGAATCAAACAAAAAATATATATACGAAAAAAAAAATCCTCTTTCTAGGTTGGCAATCATACCAACCTCAAATAAATCAGACCATTGCACTTGTACGGATGCTTTAATCTCTAGGAACAATAGACCTTAGGGTAGAGTTAGAAATTAAGGAAACCTGTGCTTGCAACTCATCCTTAACCAACCTAGTTTGTAACTTAGCAACTACTTGGGAACCTTAGGTCTAAAGATCGAACTTAACATGTTTCTAAAGGAAGACCGATTTGGCTGGCTGGTCCACTTGAAGAGCTGAGTTATTGCTTGAATTTGCTAAGGACTAGCAAAAACAAGGCATGGGGCATTTGATGAGCCCATATTTGTGGGCTAAGTATGTATTTTAATGCCTAGACATTAAGCTAACATGTACATTTATATAGCATGCATTAATATGTAAATAGGATAACATAAAATCTCATGCATTTCATGCATTACATGCATTGATAATATCATTTAGAATTTATTTAGAATATCACGCATTGAAATAGGTTGCATTACAATTAGTGTTTTGAATTTAAAATAGAAGTTAAGGTCTTACATATAAATAACCCAATAGTCATTTTTCTTTATTTTTATTCTCTTCTCTATAGTAACGGTTTCCCACACTGAATGCGCACCTTAATTGTTGAGGAGAGAGGATACTGCACGTCATCAACGATCCCTCTTCTCCACAACGTTCTTCTCCATGTTCCTGCAGCCATAAAAGAAGGCCTCAACCACACCATCATGAGTAGGCCTCCACCCCATTCCCTACTGTGAAAAGAATAGCTTCTCATCCGTTCTATCACCGCCGACCTCGACTGCGGTAGTTTGCTCCATCACCGTAGGCGTATGTCGTGACAGGACGCTCTGCCAAATCGAAGCAGCTGCATTACCGTGAGCACCTCAGTGTGCACACCCCTCCACGCTGCAACAACAGCGTGCAGCACTACCCTCACCGCCATCTCCAGCAACCACCTCCAGCTTCTCGCCCCCGTGCCAGTTAAGACGTCCGGGAAATTTCCCGGACATCTTAACTGGCGCGGGGGCGAGGAGCTAGAGGTGGTTGCTGGAGATGGTGGTCCGGACGTCTGACGCCCCTCCCCTCGTTGTGTCTTCTTCACCTGACCTCGCCTCTAGCCCGCGCACCATTAGCACACTCACACAGCACCACCCCTGCATGTAGTCGAGGGTGCGTGCAACTCCACCAGCAGCTTCCTCGTGTGCCCCTGTGCTCCTCCAGCAGTGCCGCGCGTCCTCCAGTAGCACTACACCTCACCGGCTACCCCTCCTCTCCAGGCGCATCTCCACCTGCACCCCCAGGGCACAGCACCGCGCCTCACCTCCTACAACATGCACCAGCACGCAGCACCGCTTCCACCGCCTGCACACACCTTCAACTCATGCAGCAGGCAATGTGCGTGTGTCCCTATGCTTCCCCTCACCTCCTGCACCTCCGCGATGCACCCCAGCATGCAGCAGTTTCCCTGTGCATCTACGCGGCCTGTAGCATACAGCAACAGCAGCTGCATGCCGCCAGTAGCAGCTGTGTTCGCTAGCAACTCCAGCACCTCCCCACGTGAGCCTGCATGCAACTCCAGCAGCAGCAGCTACGTTCGCGAGCACCCATCTTTCCCCCCCACGCGATCTGCATGCCTCCAGCAGCAACAACAAGAAATGCCTAACGGTGGCACCCATCGCCGTCTCCTCACCGCTGCCGCCTTCGGCCACCATTGGCCACGAGACCACCATTGCCGAATAGCCCTCGGCCCACTCGACCTCCAACTGTAGCCTTGCCATTCAGCTCTTCTTCCTCCGCACGTGCGAGCAAGAGGAAGCCATTCCCCTATTTTGCTATAGTAAACAGGGTATTAGTTTTTACATTTAATGTCATTGCAAACTTTTATTTTTATTTTATCATTGTGAACATTGCATTGAGCTCCCTCTTGTTTGGTATAAATGCAATTTCAGATTATGCTCTCATTCAAACTCATATCTAACATGATTTTCGACACAATTTTGAGGGAAATAATTCGTGAACATCTATTTTTAACCCGTACGAGTTTTAATAGGCCATTACCTCCCTGTGAATACGACCCGCTCTCTCGAGTGGTTTATTTTCAATTTAATACTTTGATTAGTCGATTTTCCACCACTTTGAAATATGACAAATCATCTGAATCAACTTATTCGAAAGTGAAAATCGACTTGTCAAATAGGCCATTACCTCCTTGTGGGCTATCACGTGCCTCTCCACACACGATGTGGGACTATAAATCCCCTCCTCTCGTGCACCTGCAGTGAAGCTTTGACCAATTAAAGCAATACGGTTGGTGTGGTGCCCAATTGACTACCTGGGCATGATCTTGAAGCAAGTTCGCAAGTCTTGGAGGGTGCACTTGGGCCGTTCGTCGCTAGAACATGAAGAATAGGGTTGGAGATGAGCAACGGTGGCGGAGCTCCGGCGATAACCTGCGATCACAAATACAGGCTTGAAAGCCCCAGTCAGATGGCTTAGAGGCTTCGCCCAAGCACGGTGAAGATGATGGTGGCGGTTTTGTAACTTGAAGGTGCGTATGGTGTGTGTCGTAGTCAGAGATGGTTGCGCGAAGGTGGGTTGTTTGTGTTGGTGCTAGAACACCACGATCATTTGTTTTGATGATAACAAAACACGTGTTATTTAACATTTGCAATTTGAGTCCCAGATTTCAGGTCAATTGCAAATGTGGACGTGTTTAGACGGAGTTCGAGCTCGCATCCAGGACGGATTGGAGGAGCTTGACGGAAAACAGAGGAGGTTCGCGTGGAGCGAAAGATTGGAGATGGAAGACAAGAAGAATAGGATAGATTCTTTTTTATCCTTTCATGTATCTCTTGTATTTATTTTCTTGCTCTTTTTGATTCCTTAGAACATTATGTTAAAGAGCCTCAAAGTACCCTAAAAATAGTCCTAGGAACACCTGCACAACCCTAGGATACTTAGGCTTTCTGTAGAACACTTAGAAAACCAATATAGGGTTAAAACAGACTTTCCAGACGTCTAATTCACAAATCAGACGTCTGATAAAGAATTTTAAGACGTCTGACTGTTGTTTCAGACGTCTGATAACTGTAAGGCTGGACATAGTTAGTTCTGTCTGATGAAATCAGACGTCCAGACCTTAGACCAGACGTCTTACGAGACGTCTGATGAATTTGCCAGACGTCCAATTAGTGGACCGTTGGCTGGCTTAGAAGACACTCAAGATTATGACCGTTAGAGCCTTATCAGACGTCCATAGGACTTTACAGACGTCTGATAATTGACCGTTTTGCCTCGACTGACCCGAAAATCTCTTCTCAGAGATTTTCTAGCCGTTGCAAATCCATTGCGTAGTAAAAGTTGGTTTCCAGACGTCCAGGCATAGTGCCAGACGTCCTGTTTGTCGTCTGATCGACTTGCACAAGAACCCTGTTTAGATCTAATTCAAGTCAGGGAGAAACCCGCATAGAATCAGACGTCTGACCTTGGAATCAGACGTCTTAAAGTGGCCTTCCAGACGTCTGATGCCAGAATTAGACGTCTGATAACCCTGTAAAATGCAATCATTGTCCTGATTTCGGCCTGATTCTCTTGGACTTTGTTCCCAACGGCTATAGAACCTTTCCTAAGCCTTCTAAAGCCTTCCTAAGGCCTCTATAAATAGAGGGGAACCTTTGTAACACTTGGAGACATAAGAGACACACTTAGAAAAACAAGAGACACAAGATATACACTCTCACACTCCTTTGTGTCCAAAAAAGGATCTTGCTCTCCAAGCTCAAGCTCCATCATCTTGAGAGCTAAATTCAGTTTGCGCGCCCGCTCTCCCGCCGTAGATAACGAGAGCGACGTAGCGCCATCGCGTGGCACACGCACCGCGTCATCGTCGACGCACTCCTTGCAAAGGGGAGTTTCCTATTTCCTATAGAAGCTAGGTTTAATTTTGTTGGCTCTATAGGACTGTTGTTTTATTTTATCTTTGTATTTTGGTTGGGTATTCGCTTTGCGAATTCCCGTCTCCTTCGTGGGACAAAATCCTTCTCGTGGAGAGAAGGGGTTGAGGAATGCTACCCTCGTACTTGTAGCGTGGTTGTATTGAGGTTGAATCACCCTCGTTCAAAGTGATTCGGTTAGTGGATTTGATCAACTAGGTTGATCGGAAAATCCTAACTCAAGAGGGTTAGGTGGTGGTTTTCACCCGGTTTGGGTTTCCACCTAAAAATCTTTGTGTACATTGTGCAATTGCTTATTTTTGTGAGATTGCTTTATATTTTTATTTCCACAATTTTATTACGTCACCCCTCCTGTTAGTAGGGAACTTTCAGTTTGGTGGGGAGCTAGGGCGAGCGATGCAGCGAAATAGGAGAGGGCTTTTGATGGGGGAAGTACGATGGAGCTATTGGGAGTTGTGGCGAGGCAGATGGTGGTCTGTAGTGGCAGCATGGGCTCACCGAAGCTTGGTCGATCGTTGGGAAGATGGTGAGAGAGACGGTGGAATAGTGGTCAATTGAATTAGGAAGGGTTGCAATGAAGACTAGAGGGGAAAGGGAGGCTAAGGACCTAACTAAGCGACGAAGAGGAAGGAGATCCGTGCTGGGTTTGATTGGCCGGCGTTGGAGGGGACGAACTCTCAGGTGAGGTTAACGGCAGCGAGGAGAGGGGAAGATCGTGCTTGCTGTGATCGGCGAGATGCGGAGGAAGACGGTGAGGATGATGGACATGCCAATAGCCATCAGAGCCAGGCCAGAGAAGTCGGAGATAGGGATTTGAAGAGGTTTTTGGCCCAAAACCTAGCTAAAGAGGTGAGGTTTTCGTCGTAGGTCCATTTATAGGCCATGGAGAGGGGTTTCAAGCTTGGATACCAAGCTTGTAATCCCATGTTTTTCACGCAAATAGGACATGTGAACCTTCAAAGGGTTCGCATGAGGATTTGGGGCCGAATTAGGATTCATGGAAGATCTCATTTGGAAGGAAATTCCTCAAGGAAACTCCTTTTCAATTTTGGGAGTGTTTGATTGAGAATCACCTAGCTCGAAACTCGACGGTGAAGGTCTGATCTTTCAAAAATGGCGTGAGGAAGTTTTTGCAGAGAACATTGATAAAGTTAGGGACCCATTTATAATTATTTTGAAAGTTAGGGGCATATGTGTGAGAGAAAAGAGTCAGGCAGGACTGAAATGTAAACTAGGTCAAGATGCTCTTCGATTGGGCCTAAATTTTGGTACAAACCTAATTTGAACCCAAGGAATCTGATAGTGAAGTCGGATTTAGGTTTTGGCTATGTTTGATTGAGTAAATTGTGCAGAAACCTAAATTAGGGCAACTGTTTGTCTAAGACTATTTTCGGTCAAAATAGGCTCTAATGGTAAAATTAAGGATGCTAAACCCTAGAGAATATTTTTCTATAATTTTTAAAGGGTTTAGTTGAATTTTATCTTGATCAAAACCTCAGTAAATTAAGTGGATCTATTTTTAGGATTTCAGATGTCATTTAATTCTCGTAACGCGTGAAAACCCATTTCTGTCTGCACGGACCCTCTTGTTAGACTTCAATGCATATTTGACCTTTAGTAAACCCCTGAGAAAACCCGTAGTTATTTTGCATTCATGATATGATGGTAAAATTACAGTTTTAACCCTGGTTTCATGTTGAACTCTCAGAAAGGATGTGGCTTACGGTCCTTTGGCAGTTATGTAGGAGCATTTATTAATGGAATATGACTAATTAAAGCTAGATACGACTGATGATAATGTTATCATCAAGTAAAAATTCCATCATGGAGTTCGACACACTTGAAAACCAATATTGCATCTGTTATGAGGAGATAGGAGCTGGAGTTGGAAGATACTTGCTCCTTGTGTAGGTTCAGAGGAATAAATTTCACATCTTTTTTTTTACTCTGGCTTTTCAAGGGAGGTTGGGCAATGCCTTAATGTAGCTGAAATGGTTTACTTTCATGCTTTTTTGTAGTACTACTAGGGGTGCCTTGTGGATGGCTTGGATAAAGGTTTTTGCAGGATTGTGGTCCCTGCTCAATTCGGTTGCAGCATAAAAGGGTGGCGTTTAGTGTGGAAAAGGAGTTGGTGGAAAACTTTTTTTGGCAGGTCTTGCATTTGTTGGATGCAATTGCTGTAACCTTTGATTACTTTAAATAAATGAAATGGATGGCTATTAACCTCCTTTAGTAACCATCCTTATACCTTTTCCAATAAGAAATAGCAATACATTTTGTCACATGTTAGGATACTTATTAGTTCTTTATTTGTGAAATCATTGCTAAGATTAATTTTACTTGTATCAACTGACTACCCTACTTTATATGTCTGCATCTACATTTGTTAATGAACAAACATGTACATTGTAACATGTTATACTATATTTAAGAAACAAATTGGTATTTTTTTATAACAGAACAATTGGTTTATCTTCTTCCATGATTTTAGGAA
The DNA here is from genome assembly GCA_037157565.1 of Thalassia testudinum. Lineage (NCBI taxonomy): Eukaryota > Viridiplantae > Streptophyta > Magnoliopsida > Alismatales > Hydrocharitaceae > Thalassia > Thalassia testudinum. The sequence continues at coordinate 34,662,798 of JAZHRO010000014.1, forward strand.
AGCCAAAGCCACCTTCCACCAATACAAATGCATGCACACTTGCACACACATGCTCCCATTTGTCATTAGAAGATCTAATGACAAAATAAACTAGATCCCTCAAATTATCAAAACCAAGGTTCCTCAGCAACAAGCATTTTACAGAAATAAAGTTGGACTAAGACCAAATCCCTAATTTTACAGAAATAAACAAAGCAATTCCTAGAATCATCATGGTTGAACTAAAGTTGGACTAAGATTTAGCTTAACAAGGTAACTGAATTCAAGGAACAGAGATATGATATGCAAACATCCAATCAACCATTTCCAAAAGTAGACTAGGCACTCATGCAATAGAGAAATATAGGATCTATAAACACATAAGTAAAACAACCTATGACCAAACAAGGTTAGGTACAAGTAAACTCCAACCAAAGTAAACAAAAAGATAATCGAATTTCACCTGAGCAAATATACTCACACAGAAGTAAAACAACCTTCACTAAGACCATCCAACCAATCTATGCAGAGAAAGACCCAAAATGGTGAACAGGGGAACCGTAAGACAGAGAAAACCCAAATCAGATTTAGGTTGAAAGACAGAGTGAAACAAACCATGTACCAGATAGGCTTCAAGGAAATGATAAAGAGGGGAAGCGCAAGCACCTCCCCTTTTATAGAGGAGGACGAATCAAAAGCCATCAATGCATTCAACAACAAACAAAAATAGTTTGACAGATTATAAAAGCAACCTCACACCATGGGTTATGAGAAAACACAGCAAGATTCACGCAAGAAAAAGGTAAAGCTGAAGAAACATCACGTCTACCCACATACCTTCACGACTGGGTAGGAAAAGAGAGGAGAGAAATAAAGGCCACCCACCTAGGTCGTAGCACAGGACCTACCTCAACAGCCACCTCCCAATGCAGCGACGCAAGACGCCAACCCACATGTACGAAGAATTGCAAGCTTACCTACATGTCGCCGATCTAGCATTTGTGGAGGTAGGGAGAAGGGCCACAACCGACCTACGATTTTGCAAGGGATGGAGAAGGGCCGGATAGCGGAGACGAGTAGACGCAGGACATTGCGGGATGGAGTAGCATGGGTGAAGCGATGGTCATGGGAGTAGGGAGGAGTCGGGGGGAAGGGAAGGGGCGAAACGGTGCCTGGGGGCATAATGGGCAAATAACACGGGCACGGAGCAACATGCGACAAGTGCTCGACGCTGGATAACTCGGGAGATAAGTTATCCCCTAAGCAAACCCGAGTTTGCTTATTCCAGAATAAAGGGTAAGTTATCCCCTAAGCAAACCCGAGTTTGCTTATTCCAGAATAAAGGGGGTATCAAGGGATAACTTATCTCCTATAGTAAACAGGGGATATCCCCTGCTGTAAACTAGGCCTAAGGTTTTGTACCGTGGACATTTAAAGGAAAATTTTATCTTATATTACTACAATAAAATATACAAAATGGGATGAATAGATAATGATGATTAGTCATATTCGTCATTATATTTAAATATAACGATGCTTTTAATTATTCGTTACAATTTATTTTAAAAATAACAATAATTTTAATTATTCTTTTCAATTTTTTTAAAAATTAATAACGATCATTTTGGTTAGTCGTTATGTATTTGTTAGACAACGAAACAAAATCATCATCATTCTATTTCACTATAAATAGATAATGAAGGATATTTTTTATAAGTTTTCTAAAATCCACTAAAATTCCTCTCCTTCGATTCTTTCTTACCCCCGCCCACCCCCTCCCCTCACTTGCACACAAACGACATCTCCACCTCCACTAGTCGACATCTCCATCTCCCCTCTTCGATCCCTCGACCTAGACCACCATCGTCGATCCCTAGACCTCGATCGCCACCGTCGATCCCTCAACCTCAACCTTGACCGCCACCGTCGATCTCTCGATCTTGACCGCCGCCGCCAATACCTCGAGCTCGACGATCCCTCGAGCTCGATCGCCACTGCCGATCCCTCGAACTCCCCTCAACCTCGACCACTCCCTCGAACACCACTGTCTATCCAACAAAATCTCGCACGATCCCCATCCTCCTCGTGCAGTCGCCGCCACCGCATCGCTTCCATCGCCATCACCCCATCCTTGACGTGCCGCCACAATCGCGAGCTCTCCACCACCGCCCCAATCTCTACCCTCGCTAAGGTGAGCTTATTCTTGTCTAAAATAAGCTCCCATCCTAGCAATCTACAAACCTAGATTTGTACTCCAAGAGGCTTTCTACTACCATATTCATATCCTGGATTGTGCATTCTCAAATAGTCAGACATTTTCTACCTATTTCATCTAGTTAAACTTTGTCAGGCTCAAGTTTAATATGTTGGTGCAGTGTGCAGTCGTTTCTCAGCAAATTCGTTTGTAAACCCGAATTATAGCATATGAGCCAGTAACTCGTTATCCCACGGTTCAAGTAAGCTAGGGTCAAAAGAAGCAAATTCCATCTAAACAGGATTGGTTTATGATGTCAAGGTTTCAAGAAACCAATTAATCAACTTGAGAAAGAGACTGAATGATAAAGTGGAAAAGGCTCTATTCATCCATCAGATAACCATAGCATCAAGACTAAACGTCATGAATCCCTGATCTATTCTGCATACCTACTCTTGTTTTCCAAACCAAGAAAAGCTGGTACTTTCACTAATTGAAAAACAAATCGTGTAAACAAAGCAGTTATCAACAGGAGTTGTTGTCAAAGATGCATGCACAAGTTTATAGTTCGCCATGTTCCAATTATGTAGGGATCTTCTAATGATAGTGATGTTCCTATTAGATGAGTCTTCTAATGACAACATCGGTAAATAATTACGATTGCATAGAAATTGTATTGGGCTTGGTTAAATGTATTGCTAGTGTCAGCCTGGCAGAAATGTTTTTTTATTGAGAGGATGACAAAAATGTTTTAAATGTAGCAGATAGGTGTCACTGTACACATTTTCCAGCGAATTATACATGAGGAAATGTTTTTGTTGGGATTGGTAGATGGTTGGCGCTCTAACATATCTTGTAACTACTTCTACTTCCTTTGTCCATCCGTTTTGATTTGGACCTATAGGGATTAAGCACAACCTATATCTCTGGTTGGTATTTGACTAGGGACACACTAGCATTGCATTTCACTCAAGTTAGTTTACTTATAAACTTTCTTTGGATGGCAGGTCCTTTCAATCTAAACATGATTTGGCCAAAGGCCACCCTCGTGCTCAAGCATGGGATGATGCATTAAGTAACAAGGCTATCTTTAAGTCTCCTAAGGCAATATGTGGAGGCATTCAAGTGTGCTTTCCTCAGTTCTCAGTTCCCAGAACAGGGTGATTTGATAACCTTCGAATCTGAAGTCAGTAAATCTATGGAAGTTCATTCTTTTTGCTCTTGTTAGTCCTTGGTGCTACCTCTTTTCTGCTGCTTGCATCAAGTGATGCCAAGTATTAACAAGGGTGAAAAATTTAGGCAGGCAAATTTATTGATCCTCATTTTGTTTTGGTTTTCATAGCAAATTAATCAGGGACCCCTATTGAATTTCTGCTTTGTATGTGGATCCCGGTTGAATTCTCCACTCCTAGCTTGTTATACATTGAACATAAATGCTATAAAGTCTCGCTTCTCCCTTTTTCACTGCCAATTCTCTCAATATTCTAAATAATTGCAAAAATAAAGTTATATTTTTCCATGTGATCTTCCCATAGAATCCCCTTGAGTAATTCATCATTCTGGACCTCTCTAGAATCATGGCCTTAGTCCTATTTTTTCAAGTCCATGTTATTCTAGGAATGCTCGCATATCATCAACATGGTGACTATCATACTTCCTTTGTTTTAACTTAGGGCATTAACATCATCTAGCGGAAAGAAAACTGCAACTTTTTATAGCTGATTCCCACAAAATTGAAGGATTTTTCTAAGATGCTTTAATACTTTATAGCATTCCCTAGAAGATGCTGAATATTATTTCCTAAGAAATAGATTGTTCTTTCCTAACTCTTTCCCTTACAAAACCGAGCATGAAAACTTAATCTACTACAAGTTTATGGAACTAGGGGGCACTTTTGTTACTGAAGCATGCATGGATAGCAAGAAAGTTAAATGGATGAAAGGGTGTTTAAATGCTTGGGTGAAGTACCTTCTGTCTAGCATAAAACTTTGAAAAATTGGCTACATGTCCGCTTCAATCTAGGTTCACCATTTCTCTACAAACTATTTGACTATAATTTCAGGCCTCTTTTATTAAAAGAAGCTTTTTAAGGCATGGTGAGAGAGAAGGTTTTAGAAAAGAAAAACTAGATTACAATGATAGGTTGCTTCAAGGTGATGCTACTTCTGCAATTTATCTTGTGGAAGCCTGCTAGAAAGTTCATGATTTTGATCAAATGTTCAACAATAAGAATGAAACCTTTTAGGGCCAAGGTAGAATGTAAATTTCTTGTCTTTTCCTAAATTGAGATGCACAATATTATGAGATGCACTGATCAATTGCTGTAATCAGTGCAACCTTGAAGTTGCTTATATTGATTTATCAGAATTGTATGCGTATGGAATCAGGTCTAAAGTTTAGTCTTACTAAGAAAATTTACCCTAAATAGATTGATTTATCAATCCGGCCTGTCTGTCTATCTGATTCTTTTCCCTAGCAGATCATTGGAATTTTATTCAAACCCCACCTCACTTAATTTTCCCAGCCCCATGAAATCCTCCCACCTTTCATGAGATTAGAAAGTTACAATGGCAAAGGAGTTATGAGTTTGTGAGAAGGTTGCGTTAATGCTAACCTATGGATTTCCTCGTCATAATTGGCTTGGCTTTGAAGGTAAGCAATGGTCTCTAAGACTTTTAGCATTCACTGATATTGAATCGCTGAATGTTACGATTTGAAGGGAAAAAATGATTCTTCTAGTAGCACCTTTTTCTTTTCTATGCAAGAAGCATAGGGCCAAACATCTGCTGTTTCTATATATCTTTGCTTTGAAGGGTTATGTTTTTTATAAAATGCCATTCTTGTGCGTTCAAATAGACTAACTTCAAATGATCCTCAAGCTATTGGTCACATCTTAAAATCTATTGCGATACATGTTCCTTTAGAAGAAAACACTTTAGTGTTGTAATGTGTTGCCACTTCGTAATTCTTTTGGAATTATATGTATTCTTTACAAGATTACTCAAAATGCCAATTGTTATCTGTTTCAAAAAAAAAAAATGCCAATTGTTATCAAACATTGTAGTTTTGATTCATACATTTGCCTTGAGCCTGAATGTAAATATTAGATTTTGCCTGCTATGTTTTGCAGTATGTAAAGCTCAAAGCCAGTGTCTTGCACAACATATGCTGATGCTCAACTCCTAAGGGAAAAATATGGGACATCAATTCTTAAGCATGTATCTTGCTTTTTGACTTGAATTCTTCATCACAGCTTTATTTGTTGATTGTTTTGCATGTTGATAGCAAGACCTTGTTTTGTCAAGTCTGCTATCATGCATATTCTATAGATGCATATTTTCATTTTAAAGTAATTAAATGTCATGCTTATGCATAGTTTCTCATTTTGAAACTTGTTAATTTTATTTCTCGCTAAAACGTGCCCCCAAATTTGCTAATTATTGCTGACTTAACCATAAGTGATCAACATATTTTGAACGTAGTTTACCTTCTTCATAACAATCACAGGGCAACATGACTCCTGTAAACATGGTCAGAAGAAGAGTAATTTCAAGGGTAATTGGAGAATAAGAGGGGTACGTTGGGCACATATAGCAGTGTATAGCCTTATAGTTTGACTTCTATTTATATTTTAGACAGGATTATTCATGGAATAGTTTAATATTTACTTTACAGAAATCTAGATGCCTAAAGTAATGCATTCATGTACAAAAATATCCAGGTGTGATGACCTTCCAGTTTTCTTCTTTATACCAGGGAATTTTAATCTTTATTTTCTAATCTGTTATATATTAGCCTAGTTTTATCTCAGTGTGAGATTGTAGAACTGGGTCTATAATTGCAGGTTTTTTAGTTCCATACTTTTGGAATTACTCATGAGCATATTGCCATTCAGGTTTAGGTTCGTAGTCATGTTATCAGGTATTGCTATGGAGATGAACAACATCTTGATGAAGCATTGAAGAGTATTTCAATATGGACAGGTATCGCTAAGTATATGGTTTGGAATGGATGTTTGCCTTCCTGCATACATGCATGTGTCAATCTACATATGCACTCATATATACATTTTTATTTGTGTTTTCAATTTAGATGTAAAACAAAATTTCTTTTCAGTTTGTACACATATATATGGTTTATTTGTTTCTTCTAGCTTGTTTTTCCCCCTTTCTTTTTTGTTTTTAAGAACATTTAGAAAAAACAAAATTTCATGCATGGGCCCAAAAGTTTGTACGGGCTTCGATTTGATCCAGGTTTGTTATGCTTTCTACTGGTCCAAACCTAGGCCCATCATGAAATGAATGGGTCAGCCTAGCCAAAGACCATGCATTTTTTATTGTAATAAGGACAATATGCATACCATCGATGTTGCTTAAAACCCTATCTACTGGTAGTGTAAGAAAAATCATGATCACTCAGTTCAATATAAAGGTAATATTGAACTTACCTTTATACTCTTTTAAAACCTAGATGATGAAACCATTGTTGGTTATCTTTATACTCTTTTTAGAAAAGTTGCTTTGTGGTGACTTCTGAAGAATGTTCTTTGTGAAAGCCCCAAGAATGTTCTTTGTCTAAACCTTAAAAAGGGGTGATTGACTGATTTCATGCTAGAATCCATGTGATATTTGTTTGATCACTTCCTATTCAGGAAGAGCTGGGTGACTGGCTGATGTAATGTCATGTTAAATCAGATAATAGCTCTAAATTAGTCCTTTTTATTTTAAAGACAAACTTGGCTGAGTATTTTTGGGTATCATCAATATTTTCCTCTTTCTTTACATTTTATTAGTTATGTAGTCTGGGTTCTTTTCCCTTGCTCATGATGAGTATTGTTTCTATTTCTTTTTCCAAGAATACTAGCTGCGATATGGTTGCCTTTACCTATGTCAAAATTAAAATTTATGGTACCAAAATAGTTCTATCATCTAATTCTTTCCTTGCATGCAGGACCTGCCGCATATGAACCTCAAGTATTTGCTGCCCAAACCCCTAAGTAAGAGAACTGGCCATCCTCTTTCTTAGTAGTTTCTAGAAACCCAGATGCTAACTTGATTTTTTCTCTTTTTGTAGCCAAAGCAGAAAATTAAAGAAGTGAAGAGTCTTCTCTGAAGCCGGCTTTCTACCTGTTAGAAGGATTTGCTAGGAAATTAGGCAGTAATCTTTCCTTATGGTGGCGATCTAAAAGTTCTACAATGTATAGTTCTACTAATAGTAGTTGGCGCAAGAGAGGGAGGCTTGTTAATCTTAATCTTCTTGAACCTGTATAGTTATTTTTGTTTGGGATTTATAATTGGAATTTTTGTAACTTTGTAGAATTTATCTTAAGAAAGTAATCTACAATGTATGCATTAATTTTCATGTGCATCATTGTACTTTTTTAGATTCCAAATCAAATATTAATGTTTGGATTTGCTTTCTTTCTTTTCTTTTTGAAAGTGCAAGGAAGAGTACTTGAGGTCTATAGTCATCCATAGGTTTAGGTGTATCTCCGTACAGTTTCTTTTTTTGAAATCTTCAGTTTCTTTTAATTTTTAGTTTTTCCATAGTCATCCAGAGGTTTACTTTTTTTTTCTTGTCAATTTCTTTTAGTTCTTTGTTGCCTTCTCCCGCCACTCGATTTAAGCATCAAAATTTTGTTTATGATGTCTTTTATATGGATGTGTCCAAAGAGTGAATGATTTTAACAAGGTTGGTCCGGCACCTTTTCTTTAGTTATTGCAGTAGTTTTGCTGGACCAGTAATTTGCTTGGGCCAATTTTATATTCAATCTGTTAAATATATTCTTTTATCTAATATGGCTACTGTTGCATGGAAATCTCTCACTAGGCAGGTGCTAGCTATAATCCTTGGTTCTTCCTGGAAGTTTATGCTATATTAAATTAACTAATTGGAGTTCTGGATTTGTTTTGTTTGTCACCTACACCTCTACCAAAGGAAACCAAACCAAGCCGTTACCTAGAGAACGTGGGTTGGCTTCAGGGAGTATTTGTTTTCATTTCGATCTACTTTTTCTGTGATACTCAATATTAGCTCCCAATGAGCATACTCTAAAAAGGCTACTAATAAGCAAATTACTAGAGGTCTTGAGTTTGGTGACGGGGAAGTCCTTGTGTTGTGCCTATATCAACTACCCTCTCAAAAAAAAGAAAGGCAAATTCTTGCATGTGGAAGCATTAGGCATCAGTTGAATAGACCTTTGTAAGAGGGTTTTGTTTCATTAATAGTACTATGTAATTTAGTTTCTTTAGCTGATAGAAACTAATCAGCCTTTTTGCTATGATAGGTACATTCTTCAAAAGTTTGCAATAAGCTTGATAGTTGGGAATAAGTTTGTCCATTGTGGCTCAACTTTGCAAGAGATGTTGCTTTTGGATGATACATTCATGCATACATCCACACACACAAAGCGTGCAGATTTGCCATAGCAAAAATGGTGCTAAATTGATTTCTTTTTTTGCAGATTGGATCCTGGGATAGCTATATTGGCATTGTTACTTGCTTGAAATGGACCCCTCAACGGGTTATGTTTGCAGTGGCATCTTCTGTGCTTACGTTTTGGATACTTGATCAGGCTAAATTGAAAGGAGCTTGGCAATTGCCAACATGACACTAAAAGATAACCGAGGAAGTCTATAATCAATCACTAAGTGGTTGCCTAAGCTTCTTTTTGTCCTGTAAGTCTTTATGCAGTCACCTTTTTTTTGTGGAAAGGATAAGGTAATTAGATGTACAGTAGATGTAACCATTTTTGGGCATCACATGGTATCTTTCTTTAAAGTTGTTGCCTAATTGCAGTACTATATATTTTGAAATTGCTTAAAGTAGATCTGAATGGAGGCAAAGAATCCATGTGGTAAACCTCATGTTATTGTTGTTGTACGGTCATGCTCATTAAATAACTATTCTATTTTAAATAGAGAAGTCATTTTATAATCCAAGGAGAAAATGGTTGGCACTTTGGAGGACTTTTAGAAGTGGGGTTTAGGTGGATATTGAACGGGAGTTTCGCTTATAAAAATAATATCAGAAAAATACATCGTCATAGTACAAATCGCGTGGTGGAAAGATCTCGAGCAAAAATACTTATCAAAACTAACCACGAAAGATTAGGTCATATCCATGAGGAAACAAACCAATAAATTACCAATATTTTCAGTGCATCATTTGGGTATATTGTACGAGGTTAATATGATGCAAAATCAATATGTCGATAAGTTGTAGCATCAATATAAGAACAAGAATGGCTTAAATAAGAGTTAATATGAAATATATAAAAGGAGGGTGATGCAAAGAAAAGCATGATTTGTAAAAAGTAGGTTTTAGGTCGTAGCACATTAATTCACAATCGCTTTTAAAATTTGTAAACCTAGATAGTGGTGGTATCTAGGGTCATCCAAGGAGGCGAAAATGCACTTTTTAAGAATCTTGCTTGATAAAATAGAAATTAACTTTCTTTTTAAGTTTTTGAGTATAAGCTTTTTTTGGGTTTTTGAATAATAAGGCAATTACGCAAATGGAAGTGGGAAGGAGACCACCTAACTTGCTGAAATTAAAACCTAAGTGATAGGCAATTCTACTCTCTAAACTCACCATAGGTACGTGAAGACCAAGGGTAATTAGAGAGAGTGTGTGAGTGCACTACGGTAAAAACAATAACATGTAAAAAGATGCAACAAGAATTTACAAGAAGGCAATTTTACTAAAGGAGAAAATTGTTTCACAAAAGGACAAGTAGAGGAATGCTTCTACTCTAACAAATGAAAATAAAAGAAACAAAAATCCTCCTGTGATGATGTTGTTGAAGAAGAGAAAGAGGCTCCTTGCTCCAAGCTCAGCTGCTCCTGGGCTTGAAAAGTTCTCTTTCTTCTCCTTCCTTGAAAAGCTCCTCTAAAATGGTGTCTTCCTTGGCAAGCCCTAAGGGGGTGTGCCCTTACTCCTCCAAGAGTGGATGATCTCCACCCTCAAGTCTCCTCCTAGGGTGGCATGCACCACCCTCAAGACCTCCTCCTAAGGTCTTCCTTGCCTGGCTACTCCTCTGGCTAGTGAGGGCACAAGAGAGAAGGGAAGAGGAGAAGGCACCAAGGGGACAGAGTGTCCCCTTAATCTTCTTCTTCTCCTTCTTTTCTTGGTCGTGGGTATGGTGGGATGAAGGTGGAGAATATGAAGCCAAAGGATGGTCTCTTTTGGTGGTAGTTAGGAGGGTATTTATAGAAGTGGAGAGGGTGATGGTTGGTGCCAACCATGGTAGGCTTAGGGTTAAGTGGAATGTGGTGTAGGTGTAAGGTTAGGATGAAGGCTTAGGATGGTAGTTAATGGATGGAGGGTTCGATTAGGTTGGCACCATATGTAGGGGTGTGTTGAGTGGTGGTTATGGTTGGGTTAGATGGGGTTGGTGCCACTTTTTGGTGGGGTTATGGGTTAAGGGTTGGCGCCAACATTTGGAGGGCCAGGATTAGGTTTGGTGGGTAGTTAAAGGTGGTTATGGGAATCCTAGGGTGTAGGATAGTTGGCTCCAATCTTATGGATACCAAGGGGGCTAGTTATGGGTGGTTAAGGGTTGGAGAGGCAAATCAAATTGGCGCTAAAGGTGGAGCTTCTAGAAGGGTCTTGTGTGATGCCAAAAAAGGAGGGCTGGGATGTGTTTGGTGGTGAATGGATGGCTAAGATGGAGGGAGAGGTTGGAGCCAAAAATCAAGGTGGTTGAGGGGTGACTTTTGGCACCAACTTTGGTGCCTCTTGGTGGAGGTTATGGGGTGAAGGGGTGTATAGGAGTTGGCGCCAAAATAGGTTGAGGACTAGGAGCTTAGGTGGACTAGGTTTAGAGCTAGTTGGTGGAGCTTGTTAGGTGCTGAGGTGGAGTTAGGTTGTAGGTGGTGGAAGGCCAATGGGAGTTGAGATGTAGCTAAGCTAAGCTAGCTTAGCTAGTAGTTGAGTAGAGGAGGAGGAGGTGGGATGGAGCTAGGGTTTAAGGAAGAGGAGTTAAGGAAAGAATGTCTGGAGCTGAACTGGAACTGGTAGCTATTGAAGGGAGCTGTAGGGAGCTACTTTAGTTGGCTTAGCTTACTAGTTCTTTGCTAGTTGCTAAGCTAAGCTAAAGTAGGTTGACTTCTGCTGAAATATGCTGAGGTAAGATGGGTCTGATTTTCCTGGGGAGAACCTAGCTAGCTGGAGTAGTTGAACTAAGTGGAGTCCTCAGGAGCTGGACTTGAGCTGACTTAAGTTGAGTGGAGCTGAAAGTAGCTGGTCCTGAGTTGAGGTGAACTCCTGTCAACTTAGTTGAGCTAGCTCGAGCTCCCAGTGAATTAATTAGAGCTAAGGTAAGCTAGACTCAACTAAGTTGAGTATGATCTGAGCTAACTTGAGTTAAGGTGAGCTAAGATGAACTACTCTGAGCTACCATTCAACTAAGATGAGCTGAATGGAGCTAACCCTAACCCAAGTGAGCTTGTATCCAGCTATGATGAGCTGGAATTGGCTGAGTCTCAGCTGGAATGAGCTTCCGCTTCATTAGTTGCCTTCATGAGTGTTTGGATTTTAGGGATCTGTCAATCTATTTATTCCTAACACACAAACAAACGTATTAAAAATACAATAAAAAATGCAATGCATGCCTAACCTAATTGATGCCTAAATGCAACCCAAAAATCTGTTTATGAAGTTAAAATCCTAAGAGTTAGGTTTGTTTTAGGGTATAAGAATGATAATAAACTGACGTTTATCAAAGGGTTTGAGCAATAATTACCCAACAATATAACATTTCTATCTCAAAAATCAACTTCTTCAACCAACGTCATTTAACTTAATACGCCCCTCCTGTAGCAAAACAAAGGATGGGGTTCTCCAGCTCACGTGCACGTGTGAGGGGACAGCTGGAGGCGTGGCTCGTCAGAGGAGTAGGGCTGGAGGAGAAGAGCACTTCTGTGGTGGTGTGGCAGCGTGTGGTGGTTAGAGCTGCCACCAGCGACGAGGAGCTACGGCGATGGTGTTCTATTGCCGCTAATGAGCACATGGTGGTGGTCAAGGAGGAGTCACGCGAAGGGGCTGACTGTGCACGGCACGCAAGGGTGCATCGAAGATGGCTGGAGGTTGGTGGCACATGCGGAGGAGTTGGCTGCATGGTGGTGGCTTATGGGTTCTCTTCTTTGTTGCAATGGTTGAAGAAAGAAGGAGATGAAGAAAGATGAAGTCGAGGAAGCCATGCGTACGGCTGTGGGTGCGTATGGCTAATGCGCAAGGGCACACGGGCGTTCGTTGTTGTAGTTGGGTCTCACATCGAGGAGATTGAGGGTGCTGTGGTGGCATTACTCACAATGGTCCTCATGCAGAGGAGGTCGCATAGAGGTTCGTAGGATTGAGGTTGAGCGAGGAGTGGGCACGATCGCGTTGCAGTCGTAGTGAGGGAGGAGTCACGATGGAGGGCGCGATCGGGGAAGGAGACTCGCGGTTGTGGTTGCTGTGGTGCGTTGATGAGGAGGCACGGTCGGTGTACTGATGGGCACAGCGAAGGTGGAGGAGAGGGTTCGTGGTAGGAAGAAGATGAACAGGATTGAGGAGAGGGGTTTCTTCCTTCCTGGACATCCGGTAGACCTCTTGGATGGCTGAACTCACTACCCGCGGCCCTGTACGATCCGCGAGAGTGAGGGATGAAGTCCATGGCTGGAAAGATGCCCCCCCCTCATTTCTCTTCATGCCTATTATAAACACAGAGAGAGAAAATCAAAGAGAATAATCATGACTTCATGTTACCAAAAGAAGAAGAAAGAGATTTGAGGGAAAATAAAAAAAAGGAAGGGAATGCCCTTGATTGATTTGAGAGCCATAAAGGGATGCAAAATAAAATGATTCCCTTGCTATACTTTGCTAGAACAAAATCACAACATTATGGTATCTCAAATTGAGTTTTGATGTGATGCCCTTGCCTTTAAAGTGAATAATTAATCCCTCCATATAAAGATTAATGCAATTAATGCATGAAATGATAAATCTAAAGCTCACATAATTTTATCAATATCATGCATACTTTAAATTTTCTTCTTCCAATAACAATATTCTTATGCTCTAATTTAGTCTACTAAAGTAGACCTATTAAATACCCTCATACCTAAGTTTTTCTAGTCCCAAGCAAAATCATGCGAAACAGACTAGGTCTCTAGGCCAAATTTTATCGTTAGGATGCCTTATCGTGCCACACCTCTGGAGATTCGATCGAAATACTGACTATAGACCAAAAGGTACTCAAGTACCAACCAAGATACAGACCTGATCAGCTTCATCCTTGGTTACATCGCGAAGGTTTCTAAGGCTCGCAAAAACTGCATAGAGGTTCATTGACCCCACCAGTTAAAGAACTCGTACATATGTGCATCAAGTCTAGGTTCAATTTACCAGTGCATTTTTAATAAAAGAGATAGAGAGAGATGTTCTTTCGAGAGTTTTCTCTGTTTCTTTTTAAATTTCCCTAAACTCAACATCAAATTGGCCTTAAACATGATCTGTATCAGATTTCTTATCCCCACTATCAATCCTTATAGGGTCCCTGACAATCGATGCTTTAGGATAGCATTGCTCATGGTAAACCCCAGAACCCTAGCTTTCAACACTTTGGGATAGTGTCGCTCATGGTGTTCTATAGCTAAATTCAGATCCTGGCAATCGATATTTCGAGATGTCTCCCATAGCATCTGAACCAGCACAACGTGCTTCCATGCCCCTGATAGGATATTTAGATATCCTAGGACACAAGCATCGAGGAGACGGTATGTTGTAACACATCTTTGAGGGGAGAAATTTTCATTTCTCCTCTCCGTGTCGGGAACTCATTCAATCAAATTGTGTCTTCGAGTCGCTCCTAAGTCAACTTTCTGGGAAAACATTTTCAGAATAGATACTTTTGGCATTATTCTTCGTTATACACACTGAACTAAACCGGTGTGTGATTTTTGGGTACCTTGGTTACTAAGTCTCGCAAACCAAAGGGTAGGCAATAGGGCCGAATACTCTCTAAGCCTTAGGCTTAATACATTAGCCTCACAACTCCTTCAACCTTTTAAGGAATAGTCCAGATCTTAACAAATACGTGAGTATTTAAGCTATAAAATAGACCTAGGAAGCCTAAAGTCGGTATCCCTCACATATCTCCTTCTCTTTAAAACTTTAGGACTTAATTCATCATCTAATCCAGCCCAATACTTAAGTAACTCTTCCATAATCAAATGCTGAGACTAACACGATTTTTCCATTCCTTTCTGTGTTCACCTTCTCTTTTTCTTTCCTTAATAATTTTGTACTTGAGCTTGCAAAGATTTCATCTCTCTTTTTTTTTTGTAATAAAAGTCCTAACTACATGCATGCAAAATGTGTATAAATGCTATGTACAACCTCAGGTTATACCCCCCATGCCCAGATCTGACAATGTCCTCATTGGAAAGCAAAAGGAAGGAAAGATATTACCTATGGTAGAGTGTTTGGAGCTAAGGTTCCTCTAGCTTATAGGTGTCCAATACTTGGCTATCAGAAAGAGTGACATATGATTTCAAACATTAGCCATTTATCTTGAAAGTCTCACTAGATGAGGGATTTTGTATCACAACTGCACCATGCGAGAACACCTGCGTGACAGTGTATGGCCCATCCCAATGGGACTTAAGTTTCCCAGGGAATAACTTGAGTCTAGAATTGAATAGCCAGACCCGTTGGTTGGGCTCAAAGGTTTTGCGGAGGATGTGTTTATCGTGAAAGACCTTAGTGCACTCCTTATAAGCCTGAGCAGTTTCATAAGCCTCATTCCTCAATTCTTTAAGCTTAGTTAGTTCTAATAAGCGCGCTTTGCTTGCATCCTCGAGATCCATGTTGATATTCTTAATAGCTCAGTAAGCTCTATGCTCAATCTCAACAGGTAAATGGCATGCTTTGCCATACACTATATGGAAGGGAGACATACCCAAGGGGGTCTTATAAGCAGTTCTGTAAGCTCATAATGCATCATCAAGTTTCTTTGGCCAATCTTTCCTGTCGGGTCTTATAGCTTTCACTAGAATTTGTTTAATTTCCCTATTAGACACTTAAACATGTCCACTCGTCTGCAAGTGATACGGGATAGCCACCTTGCGGGCGACACCAAGACTTTGAGTAAATGGGTGAAGTGTGCATTCCTGAAATGTGGTCCCCCATCACTAATGATCGTCCTCAGCCAACCAAATCGGGAAATGATATTGGCCTTAACGAAAGTTAGGACCATGGAGTGATCATTGGTCCTAGTCGAAATAGCCTCTATCCACTTTGACACATAATCAACTGCCACAAGGATATATTCATAATCGTGAGACGTTGGAAAGGGGCCTATGAAATCAATGCCCCAGATGTCGACTATCTCAACCGAAAGAATAGGCTGCTGAGGCATCTCATCTCGCTTCCCGATTGTTCCAGTTTGTTGACAATGAAGACAGGTCCCCACATAATTGTCTTTGAAAAGTGAGGGCCACCAGAACCCAAACTGCAGAACCTTATACACAGTTTTCTTCGCATTAAAGTATCCTCCATAGTGTAGTGTATGACAGAAATTCAAGATGCTCTGTTCCTCTTCTAGCACACACCTATGTAAGAGCTGGTCACAGCTTATTCTAAAGAGCTCGAGGTCCTCCTAGTGATAATACTTAGTGTTAGCGAGAAATCTATTTCGCTTTTGCTTATTCCACGTACTAGGGGTTTCACCAATGACCAAGTAGTTGACGACATCAGCATACTGCTCGGGCGTAAAATCACGTTTGAAGATAATTACGTCATAGTATAGCACAAAAATACGTCGAAACAAATAAAATATAACGAGATTGTGAGTCCTGGTCAAACTCAGGGAGCCAGAGAAACAACTTGATTTTAACATTGATCTAATCTAACTAGAACTAGAATAATAGGATATTTATATTGCAAATTTATTCAGATAATAATTAGGCTGTTCAAATAGAAGAATAACTAGAACTAAAAGAATCACTAGAAAAACTATTAGAACTACTAGAACTCAAACAACGATCTATCTACTAGAACAAGGGCACCAAGGGTGGTCCTTGGTGGTCTTTTGAGAGGTTGGGAAGAGCAGTAGTGGTGCACCAAGGTGGTCTTGATGGATGCCTCAGCGGAAGAGTGCGCTTAGAGATGTCTGGAGATGTCTGGACGGAGAGATGCCTTCAGATGGGAGCTTCGGGGTCCTTTTATAGTTAAAATGAGGGGCAAAGCTGGTATTTGGGCCCCCAACTCGTGCATTAACCTTGGATTGATTAGATCCGTCGATCGGGAGATCAACAGATCAAATCACATCCCAAAATAGCCTCCACAATGCACCTTTAATGCATGCACTACCTCAGATGCCGCCACGTGTTGCACGCTGGACCATCAGATCAAGATCGCACGGCTGGGAGCCAACGCTGCTCACCGCCTTCGCCTTTCTTGCGTGCGCGCACGTGCGTTTAATCTTGGCTGTTTGATCGTGAAGATCAATGGTTGAGATTATGCGCGCTACCACCTTTAGAAGCCACGTACATCAGCGGGCCTAACCGCGCATCCATTCGCATGTTCACCACATCACCTCATCCAATGCTTGATTGCGTGCCACGTGTCTGTGCCTACGTCCTTGATTGTTGATTTGACGGCTCTATTTCACCCAAGTGCATCGCCTCTTCCAATTTCCACTCCACGTGGTTCGAACGATCACTGCACGTTTGATTTTACATGCGCTGGCCAACGCGCTACGCATGCGGATGGTCGTGCATTTATTTTCTTGTGCGTACCGCCTCAACCATTGGATAAGGATCCAACGGCTGAGATGGACTCCCGATTGATGAGGCACGGGGAAGTGGCGACGTGCCACTCTTGTGGCTGTTGAATGACGATCCAACGGCCCACAAAGCACGTAACGAGTGCATCAATGGATAGGGCATCGATCTTGGGTGGTTATGATGGCACCACATGGTGCCATCGTGGCCGTCCATCTTCTTTGCTTTGTAGATGATGCTACAGAGCTTCGATTGAGTTTTTTTTTGCACCGTTAGACTGAGATCGTTAATCTGAATCCATTCGTGAGGTCAGATTTGACATTTGAGGTTCAAATTTACACCACCTTGCTTCTTGGCCTTTGCTCTTCCACGAGTTTCATAAGATGCTACGGAAGTTTGATCAAGATGATCTCGGAAGCGTTGGACTTCTATCGTCGTCCTGAACGGTCGAATTTATCATCCGTGGATCTAAATTACCTGCAATTATTATTGCCTCTCAATTAGAACCCAAAATAACATTATTATTCACAAAACTAACAAATCAATTATAAAGCAAAATATGTGACTCATGCATGCAATATTCCTAAGTTGAGCTAGGATCTAACTTAATTCAAGTAAATTAGGACCTATGATTGTTGTGCAATCACATACCAAGGAGTCGGTTGTACCACTATCACTATTTCATCAAGAAAGGTGTCATGAATGTCTCCTGACGGGGTTGAAGCCTCAACTGGGATCTTGAATAAATGATCTGCGACTATATTTTCAACCCATTTCTTGTCACGGATATCAAGGTCGAACTTCTGTAGTAATAGGATCCATCGAATAAGCCTAGGTTTGGTGTCCTTACCGAGCAAATGCTTCAAGGCTGAATGATCAGTATACACCACAACCTTGGATCCCAAAAGATAAGACCTAAACTTCTCTAAAACAAATACTAACGCAAGGAGTTCTTTTTCTGTCACGATGTCGTTTTGCTGTGGATCTGTAAAGGTCTTGCTAGATAGTACAGCACATGAAGCTTCTTATCAACTCTCTGACCAAGGACTGCTCCCACAGCAAAATTCAAGGCATCACACATCAACTCAAAAGGAAGGGTCTAATCAGGTGCTTGTAGGATAGGTGCGGTTATGAGGGCCTCCTTCAAGACTTGGAAGGCCTTAACACACTTTGCATAAAAAATGAAGGCAGTATCCTTCTCTAGTAGGTCTCAAAGTGACATAGAAATCTTGCTAAAGTCTTTAAGGAAGCTCCTATAAAAGCTAGCATGGCCTAGGAATGATTGGATCTGCATGACATTGGTAGGTGGTGGAAGCTTTGAAATGGACTTAACCTTGGCCTTATCCACTTCTAAACCTCTCTCAGACACTACATGCCCAAAAACAATGCCTTGCTGAACCATAAAATAGCTTTTCTCCCAGTTGAGTACCAATCCTGTCTCTTCGCAGCAAGTGAGAACTTTTTCTAAATGTGAGAGACAGTGGTCAAAGGACGAGCCGTATATGGAAAAGTCCTCCATGAAAACTTCAACAAACTCATCAATTATGTCCAAAAACATGGACATCATACACCACTGAAATATTCTCAGAGCATTACATAGTTCAAATGGCATCTAGCAGAAGGCAAATGTGCCATAAGGACTCGTGAAAGTGGTGCGCTCCTGGTCGTTAGCGAAGACGACAATTTGATTGTACCCAAAATATCCATTGAGAAAATAGAAGTATTTATTCCTCGCCAATCTCTCTAGTATCTGATCAATAAAAAGTAGAGGGAAGTAGTTTTTTTGGGTTACGGTGTTAAGGCGACAATAGTCTATGCATACCCTCCATCATATTGTGGGTCAGGTGGTGACTTGCTCCCCTTTTCATTGGTCTCTACCGTGAATCCCGCCTTTTTGGACACCATGTGAATAGGATTGACCCATTTACTATTAGAAATGGGATAGATTATCCCTGCATCCAACCATTTTAAAATTTCGTTCTTCACCACTTCCTGCATGTTGGGTTTTAATCGCCTTTGCATATCTCCAAAGGGTTTTACAGAGTCATCCGTGTAAATGTGATGCATGCGGAGAGTTGAGTCAACTCCTTTGATGTCAGCTATAGTCCAAGCAATGGCTTCCTTGTGTCATTTTAGGCATTCAATTAAAGTTCCCTCCTACATCTCAAATAGAGTAGTCGAGATGATGATAGGGAGCATATCATTAGGCCTAAGGAAAACATATTTGAGGGTCTCTAGAAGTGGTTTAAGCTCCAAGTCAGGAGTTTTATGAATCGAGGGAATTATGTTCGATGTCCCCACTTCCGGTAGTGGATCTACCTTGATTGTCCATGGCGAGGAGAGGGACTCAGCTTTGACACCCAACAGCTCTTCTAATTCAGGCATATCTCCCTCTCCTTCAAGATTCGGGGTATGGTCCTTAGAAATGACCATTTGGAGGGGATTATCACACAAAAGAGCTAGTATCATCTCCTTTATAATTTCATCGATCACCTCAATTTGGGAACAACCTTCCAATTTGGGTTGTTTATAGGAATTAAACACATTCCGTTGGATTTTCTGGTTCCCAAAGCCCATCTTGAGCACCACTGATTTGCAATTAATGGATGCATTGGCTATAGCCAAAAAGGGACGCCCAAGGACAATCAAAGGTTTGGTGGGCATGTTGGATGGGTCAACGTGCAATATCAAAAAGTCGACAGGAAAGAAGTCCACTCTCACCAGGACATCTTCTAAGAACTCGCGAGGTGTCTTCAATGATCTATCAGCTACTTTGAGGATTATAGGGCTAGGCTTTAATTCACCTCCTCCTAATAGCTCATAGATTGAGCTCAGCAATATATTAATTGCCACACCTAAATCGAGGAGAGCCTCATCGATGCGTTGGTCTCCAATGACCACAGAAATATACGGGACTCCTGGGTCCTTTATCTTGGGGGGTGTACCTTGTTGTAGGACTAAGTTGACTAGGTCAAGCAGGACGACTTTAGCCTGGGCCTATTTTCTTGATTTTCTCTTCTGCATGCACAAGTCCTTCAGAAATTTAGTATAGGATGGGATTTGCTTGATAGCATCCAATAGAGACAAGTTAATGTGAACTTTCTTGAATGTCTTCATTATTGCTTCCATCCTATCTTTGGCTCCGGATGAGCCAGCAACAGGTGCCTCAGGGGTGGGTAAGTGCTCAGGAAAGGGCACTCTCGGCCTCTAGGTCAAGGGCTTGTCATGGCGAGACAAGGGCGAAACGGGGACAACATCCTCCGGATAGGTAATTTCAAGCAAGGAGGGGCTGAGTGGCTCTTCCTTGGTGGATGTGTAGGTGATTGTCGGGTTGGTAGAAGGGGTGACCGTGGGAGTGACTTTAGGTTTGAAAAGTTGTTTGCCACTCCTCAGAACGATCACAACCTTAGTGTGCTCTCTTATGAAGGGCCCTTTATGCCTAGAATTCTCATCAGATGAGCTGGGCAACTTCCCAGGATCATGTTGTCTAACAGCCTCAACAAGATGGCCAATTTGAAATTGCATTTCTTGGATTGCTTTATTCTGAGATTGAATGATTATACTCTGATTTTCTTGCATGGCCTTCATCATAGCTTTCAGATCATCCATCTCAAAATTGTTGGGCTGAGGAGGCTGGAATTGTTGTGCCCAAAAGGTTTGGGTGGGTTGGACTCTTGAATTCCTCGAGCTGGAAGCAGCACCTTGCTTCCATGAGAAATTAGGATGGTTCCTCCACCTAGGGTTGTAGGTGTTTCCAAAAGGGTTGTTCCTAGGAGGTGGATGAAACCCTTGGGCAGCATTGAAGTCTGCCTGCATTAAATCGGGGAATTGATTAGTCAAATGGCACTCAACAGTGGCATGAAGAGTGTTTGGCAAATGAAGCATTCAGAAAGGTCCTGGACTTGGGAAACTAATTGCGGAAATGTGATGGGGTTTGTTATGAGTTTTTCAAAGTTCTGATTCAACAATTAGATTTGGAAGGCTAAGTTTTGAGTATCCTGATAGGCCGAGGTTAAGTGGATAGAATTATCATTCAGTGACTCAAATAACGTCCAAGTCTCATCTTTTGTTTTGGTAAGAAAGGTTCCAGCACAAGCAGCATCTACTGTTTGCTTATGCCTATCAGATAGTCCAGTATAAAACCTCTCTACCAATTGCCATTTGGGCACTTGATGATGGGGGCATAATCGAATCAGATCATTGAAGTGCTCCTAAGTCTCGTGGAATTGTTCCCCATCTAATTGAGTAAAACCCATGATCTCCCTCCTGAAGTGGTTGGTTTTGGTCATCAAAAAGTATTTTTTCAAGAATTCTCCCTTAAGAGCATTCCAATCATTCACCCTTGCATCCAAGGTGTAATACCAATGTTTTGCTTTGTCCTTAAGGGAGAAGGGAAAGAAAGTTCTCATCAAAACTTCATCAGTAAAGTTCTGAAGTTTCACCATAGGGTAGACCTCGATGAATTCCTCTAAATGTCGGTAGGGGTCCTCCCTAGTAGTGCCATAAAAAGGAGGACAACAAGGATACGGTACTGCTCTTGATCTCATATGGATTAACCCCTCCCGGTCATCTCAATGCTTGAGCAGGTTGGTTTGTCGGAATGAAGTAATCCCTCAAGGTCCTTTGTTGATTTTCTCCTTGATCAATCATTTCTTCTTTCTCTCTTTGGTGGGCTCTCCTAAGGATTCTCTAGACTACTCTCAAGAGAACATCTACCAAGCATATAATATCTACCAATCATAATTCAAATTCTTGCCAATTGAGTAAGTGAAACCCCCACTCAACAGATCAGTCAAAAAGGGTCAAGGCGATGTCCCTCCATTCCCACATAAGTGATATAAGAGGAAGTGGAGATCTTGACCTGCTCTGTTTTGAGGGGTAGAGGTAGAATTGGTTGATATAGATGGCCAAACAAGTTATTCAATGTAGTTATGCGACCTAATCCAACCTTCGAGTGCCCTAAGATCTATACCTTGCTTCAATGATACTCTCAGGCGATCTAGTGAGAAGTTACTCCAAGGACGAAATTAAGGGATACAAGTAGGGCAAATCCTTCCTTTGAGGCAATGCGTAAGCGATGCCTTTTGACTACCCTTTTATTCTTTTAAGGGGTGTCCCCTTGAAGTATCAAAACATTTGGTCATAGGATAGCACCACCACCACAAAGTAAAATAGGAGGGTTTGCATTGATAAAGAGATCTGGCCTATAGCCTTAAGGGACCAAGACCTAGCATGGTACCTAGTGTGCGTGCTCAGTGTCAGAAGTGTGCATCACACCGCAAATCAGTTCGATTTTGAGAAGAATCGCACACAAGTTCTTTTTGATCAGATCAAATGTGATTTTGATTTTAAAGTCAAATCTGATTAGCAATTAAAATTTCAGTTAGGCGACTACTGGATTAAATCAATTCGATCAATTTGGTGGTCTTTAGATTTAATCCAAATGCAATGCGTGAAAAGGAACTGGATACAAAGATAGAACGATATACTTGTCTCCAGCAATTCTCCGTGCAGATATGTACGTAATGTAAAGAAAGAGATCTAATATGCTGCTTAATCACCCCTAAATGCGTGCACCTAAGGGTATGCAACTCCTAAACAGGTAGCTCGATATTTTTGTCTTTTCTTTCTAGAGCAAGCAGGTAAGCATTGAATCACACACACAGAAATAGCCCTAGCTACTAAAGAAAGTGGGGGCAGACCCCCGAAAATTAACCCCAATTACTACAAGGGCAAGAAGACTGAAATGAAACAAACTCAACGATGGAGAATCCCCTGTGAAAGTGGAATCCAGATCTCTTCACATCCTCTTCACGTGTGTAGGTGTCGTTCGAGATTGACGTCGTTGCTTTGCTGCACCTGTTGTCTCGTTAGATTTCTCGCATAGAAAAAATAGTGAATGGTAAGATAAATGCGCACCTCAGAATAATCAGAAATAATTTTGTGAATCTATTGCATCTATTACCTCCTCGACGACACCATTTGAACGGGAGATTTCGCTTACAAAAATGATATTAGAAAAATACATCATCGCAGTACAAATCGCATGGTGGAAAGAACCCAATCAAAAATATTTATCAAAACTAACTATGAAAGATTAGGTCGTATCCACCAGGAGATACAGACCAATAAATCTACCAATATATTCAGTGCATCATTTAGGTATGTTGTACAAGGCTAATATGATGCAAAATCAATTTATCAATAAGTTGTAGCATCAAGAATAGATTAAATAAGTGTTAATATAAAATATATAGAAGTAGGAGGGTTTGAGCAATAGTTACCCAATAATATAAAATTTCCATCTCAAAAATCAACTTCTTCAGCCAACGTCATTTAACTTAATACCTCTCCTGTAACCAAACAGGGGATGGGGTTCTCCGGCTCGCGTGCACGTGTGAAGGGATGGCTGGAGGCATGGCTCGTCGGAGGAGTAGAACCGGAGGAGAGGAGCACTTCGATAGTGGTGCGGCGGCATACGACAGCCGAATCTGCCGCCGGCAACGAGGAGCGACGGTGGTGGTGTTCTGTTGCCGCTGATGGAGCACACGGTGGTGGTCGAGGAGTCGCGTGAAGGGGCTGACTGTGCATGGCATGCAAGGGTGCGCCAGAGGTGGCTGCATGGTGGTGGCTTATGGGTTCTCTTTGTTGCAGCGGTTGAAGAAAGAAGTAGATGAAGATGAAGTGGAGGAAGCCACGCGTGCGGCTGTGGGTGCGTATGGCTGATGCGCTAGGGCGTGTGGTTGTTCGCTGTTGTGATTGGGTCTTACGTCGAGGAGATCGAGGCCACTGTGGTGGTGTTCCTCGCGGTGGTCGTCACGTAGAGGAGGTCGCACAGAGGTTCACGAGAATAAGGCCGAGCTAGGAGCGAGCACGGATGTGTCGCGGTTGTAGTAAGGGAGGAGTCACAGTGGAGGGCGCGGTCAGGGATGGAGACTTGCATCTGTGGTGCGTTGATGAGGAGGCGTGGTCGGTGTACTGATGGACGCAACGAAGGTGGAGGAGAGGGATCGCGGTAGGAAGAAGATGAACAGGATCGGGGAGGGGGGTTTCCTCCTTCCTGGACATCCAGCAGACCTCCTGGACGGCTTAACTCGTTACCCCTGGTCCTGTGTGATCTGCGGGAGAGAGGGATGAAGGTCGAAGGTGGAAAGATGCCTCCCCTCGTTGCTATTCATGCCTGTTATAAACACATAGAGAGAATCGGAGAATAATTGTGACCTCATGTTACCAAAAGAATAAGGAGATTTGAGGGAAAATAAAAAAAAAAGGAAGGGAATGTCCTTCATTGATTTGACAGGCATAAAGGGATGCAAAAAAAATGATTTTCTTGCTATTTTACTGAAACAAAATCTCAACATTATAGTATCTAAAATTAAGATTTGATTTGATATCCTTGCCTCTAAAGTGAATAATTAATTCCTCCATATAAAGATTAATTCAATTAATGTATAAAATGATAAATCTAAAGCTAACATAATTTTATCAATATCATGCATACTTTAAATTAATTTCTTCTAATAACAATATTCTTAGGCTCTAATTTAGTCTACTAAAGTGGACTTATTAGATATCTATCTTTCTTTGATAATGGCATGTGTTGGTCTTTGGTCACTTTTGCTTCAGTGAAATAGGTGGTATTTACGGGGGCAAATAGCATGGTTTGAAATAGGAAATTGTAGTTTTATTTAATTTTTTGTCTCAATTTTTATAATGGCTTTGCTTTTTGGAAAACAATGAAAGTTCATGTTGAATGTATAAACAACAAAGTTTCTGGATTTACTAATACGGAAATGATAAGGTAGTTTATCTTTTAGGGAGAAAATTTGATCCAATTTTTAGTTACTTGTTTCACATATTGTTAAAAACAAAGCTTCTTATCATGAAAATAAAGTAAACTTTTGACAAATTTAAGTTTGAATTGTTTTTGTTCCTTTTTCATAGAAATAAAGTAAACTTTTTAGTTTCTTCAAATATATGTTGCAATGAAATTTATCCATAATTTTTTAGGTGTATTTTCTATAAAGTTTTCATTGGAAAACTTTAATTTTTGAGAAATATTTTGATGGATATTGTAAAATAAATTTTCATCTTATAGGTAATCAAAATAAAGTATTAAGTATCATATATTATGATTGTTTTAAAAGATGATTAATACAGTTTTGTATCCTTTATACATTGCGATAAATTAATCGTTAGCATAGTCTTCACAAGGCGACGAGAAAATCGTTGTTAAAAGGAAGTAAAGACAACGAAAATATCCGTTGCTAAATTTAAAGTATATGACGATTTTTGTGATGATTTTATTTGTTGTTTGAATTTGACAACAAATATATTATTCGTTGTAAATTTAACGACTTGTATAGCAACAAATATGGCAACAAATAAATTATTCGTTGACAGATTATACAACGACGATTTATTCATTGTCATCTTCATAAAATATTCATCGCCTTTGACCCTTTTTGTTGTTGTGTGTGTCAAGGGTAAAGTGAACAATGCGTAAATAAGAAAAAAGTTTTATTCTCCACTTGTAACATCTACCTCTCACCAATCATATCTATTTCCACTAACATCAGTCATAGCCATTACATCCACCTATCACATTTATCCTACTAACTCACCTCCAGTACAAATAAAAATAAAATCTAATAATAGCATATCAACTCAACTGTCACATTCACACCCACTAACCTTCCTCTTACCGATCCACTTATTCCTCAAGTTACCGTTTGTTTTGTGGGATTGGGATGCCTATCCCTCATCTAGGAGAGTTTATCCCAGGATAGGATAATATAGGGTTAAAGGCCACAATCCCCTAATTCCAGGGGGGTGGGATAGTCTAATTCCATGTACAATCCCATGCACAATCCCTCCCCCACCTCACTATTGCTACTGCTACTGTTGTTCTTGTCGAGGTTAAGGCCACCAGGATGGAGTACAAGGTGATGCTAGAAAACGACGCAACGGTGGCAATGAAGATAGGATTATTTTGCAAACAAGGTGAAGAACGGTGTATATGGCCATCGTGCTCTTTGCTTGGCATTGTTGGATCTAAGGTACATTTCTCGTGGTTTGGTTGGTTCATGATGCAGATAGGATTCACTCTCCATGAAAGGCGAATGTGTTCCTCCATGCTGGATATCAACCAGAAAGGTAAAAATTAACCCACATGCAGTGCACATATATTTCTATGGAGGTTGAGAATCCACCAATGGAGTCTAATAGTCCATAGGTGGAGTCTTCAAAATTCACAGGTGGAGTTTGAGAATCCACCGTCAGATTCTCATAATCCACAAGTGGAGTCTGAGAATCCACCGTTAGATTCTCATAATTCATAGGTGGATTATGAGAATCCACTAGTGGATTCTTCAAAATGCACAGGTGGAATCTTCAAATCCACCGGTAGATTCTCAAAATATGGATTCTTAGAATCCACAGGTAGAGTCTCAACACCCCCACCATGTCAAACGTGAAATTACTCAATTTAATCCCGAGATTGCCACCTATCAAAAACAAACATCAAAACGCTACAATCCCAGAATTGAGGCACAATCCCGTGCCCTTATTTTTCAATTCCTCCTACATAATTCCTCTAAACAATCAGTGCCTAAGACTTCATAAACTTTACCCAATCTTAAACTTTAAACCTTTGCCAAACGAGGCTTAAGGCTATACCTAGTTGAGGGAAAAACCCATTTATCCTTTACAATAATGATAAAGTAGTAGAGTACTGAATCTAACAATCACTCAAATAAGCATACAAAAGACATGAGTTAATAATTTAGTTTTACCTGTATGGTGTATATCTAGAGAGGGAATCTAAGCTTAAAGTATGTATTATGTGAAGATAATTACAACAAGTTCAATTATCCTTAAGCAATGTACATCTGTCCTTTTACAGGGTGTTTAGGGACGTAATTATTACATGTAATAACTCATCCTAGAGAAGTGCAATCGTTTAACTCGCTTTCCAAGGACCTTCATTTATTTGCATCGTTTCACCTTCCGACCTAAATTGCATCGGCCAATCATTCACCACGAAACTTTGTGTCGCCTTGATGGATGATGTCTCCCAAGTGTTTGACCTGAGCTTTACTTCATCATCTAGTTGTCTTCCAAGCTATCCTACCTAAGTTTTAGGTCAACACATCAGGCAGTGATCCGGTTAGATCTAATTTCCCATAGTGGCAGCAAGGGCTGGTTTTGTTGCTCACTAGACCTTCTCTCCTAGATTCGGGACCCTTCTAGAATCCTTTAGGCCTTTATTGGCTATGTGGGCGTAAATCTTTAGGCTCAACTTTTTCTCCCTCATCAAATACCAAAGAGTTATGTTGAGAGATAAAACTAACTTAAGTATGATTTACACTCAAATATTCTTGGGCGTAAATTTTGCCAAAGTTTCCATACTTATAATCATTGTCCATACTTGCAATGGACAATGATATCCCATCTTCCACTTATTCTGCCACATAAATGAGCACTTGAGTTACATTTATCATACCCATCATTTTGTATTAGTTATAACTTATGCCACACCATCAAAAAATATAGTAATATAGATGATAAAAAAAATAGGTATGCAAACATATACCTAGAACATATGAAAATATGACATAGTTCTATAGATGATAAAGATCTTTTCTCTTGCAAAGGTTAAACAAGATAGCTAAGTGATAATCTATAGCGAAAAGTTTGATATCAAAAATATCAAAATAATTTTAGTATAAGTTACTTCCAAATCTTCAACTTGAAATCATTGTAATTGAATAGAAGAGATGGAATCAAAAACTAAGAAAAGCAATCAAATGAATGAAAACATTTAAATAATAATATATCAAAATCTTGATCTTTTTGTTTTCTTCCTATCCTTATATCGTAAGAGTCATTTTTCTAGTGACATTACTTCAGCTTGCTTCATGGATATGATATTTCTAATCTCTACTGATGTTCTAGTTTCTGAATAATATTTGTTCTCAATTATTGTTCATAAAAGATGTGTCTTTGATGGGGAAAGAAAGTCAAGCCTACTAGAGATAGGCCTATGAGGCAAGTAGGCCCAAGAAGAAAGCCAGCCAAGATTGAAAGTAAGGTA
The DNA here is from genome assembly GCA_037157565.1 of Thalassia testudinum. NCBI lineage: Eukaryota > Viridiplantae > Streptophyta > Magnoliopsida > Alismatales > Hydrocharitaceae > Thalassia > Thalassia testudinum. The sequence continues at coordinate 34,690,834 of JAZHRO010000014.1, forward strand.
GCACCCCCCCCCCCACCCCGCCCCCCTCCCCCACTGGATAGTGATGCCACTACTCAAGGTAGACCACCTAGAGCCAGTCGTCTAGTTTGCTCGCCCAAGAACATTTTGCCTGCTCGAGATCTTAGACAGTGAAAGAACAAAATGAAGTTTGAGATAAGCGATGCCAAGGTCCAAAGGTGGAAAAACCAAGGCAATGACATGAGAATCAAAGCGATAGTTAAGTGATTGAGGCACTAGCAAGCATAATGAGGCAACCTACTGGGAGGTGATATCCCATAAATGTTGCTAGTCCTCATAATAAGGGAGATCCTCCTATAAAAGGGGATTCATGTATCCGGGAAAGGTAGAGACTCCCCATATTGTATAGAAAAAAGTTTCTAGTAGGCAGTTGAGGGTTAGACCCCCTCCCCAAAGATACACCAATGAAGTGGAATTGGGTTACCAAACCACTGTGTTATTCATTCTCCATTCATATGCTTCTAACACTCCCACCTCCCATAGTTCCTGTCGAGTCCTTTACGCTCGATCAATTATTGTCATCTGTGGGAAATGCAACGAGAAGCCAAGTCTCTTTAGGGGAAGGATGTGACTCCCACCTAAGCCACACCTGAGCGTGGTCCCACACATGCATACTGAAGCACCTTTTGGTCGCAACCTAGCTAGATAGGCACCAAGACATGCTGGAAGCTCAACGACACTGGTCGAAGGAATCCACAAACTCTTCCTGGGAGGGTGAAGGCGGTACTCGTGCACATGAAAAATAAGCACAGTGACCTTCCTTTGACAGTGACCATCAACGGTCAGATGCCTAAGTGGCGAAGAGTTGGTCTCCACTCCCCCCATTCCATCAACCATACGCCATGGTAAAGCTACTCGCTTGCCCAATCTTGTGCTACCCACGTCAATTGTCGCTCCATTCTCCCCCCTCAGTCTGGTAGGCATCTAGGTGAACCCTGTATGACTATTAACACCTCTAGGCCCAATGGCACCTGCTTATATCCAAAACTAATCACCTAAGTGCTAACCAATGTAAAACTGATCAAGATGTGATCTAGCATTCCCGGCAATGGCATCATCTGATCGAGACCGAATTGCTAATTAAAAATTAGAAAAATAGAGTCATTGTGCATGGCAGCGAAAACATCTGAACAGAAGATAAAAATGAGAATAAAACCATGTATAGCAGGGGAAAATTTGTCGTATCCATAGGGAGGCTATGAAAACACACATCAAGATCTCATTTATTTCAAACAAAGCATATAACCAGAAAAACACCTATACTCAAAACATTTATTTGCGATAAACAAATCTAACCCTAAACATTCACACTAACACATTTAACAAGACGTCATGTTTTCATTCAAAATAAAATGACAATACAAACTAAAATGAAACGAAATAGCACAAGACATGCGAACTCCCCTCGTGTGCAGGGAGCACTGGTGACCGCAGTGGTGGTTGCAGTGTCATCGGAGGTGGCGGTTGGAGAACCACTCACACGTCCCTCACGCTGTCACCACAAGGGGGTTGTCAAAGTGGTAATCGGCGGTAGACAGTGATGATGGTGTTAGTTACAGGCATAGATGACCGAATGGTCATCTAAACCCGATCAATCGGCAGGTAACAACGTGTTAGCGAAAATGGAGGATAGTCAGTTAAGGTTTTTGGGGGCGAACAATGTTGAGGAATGGTCATATAAAAAGAAAGAATGAAATCCTTAATGGAAGCCCCAAGAAAACCTAATTGAGCATACCTCTCCTCCTCGCTTCTTCTTCCCTCTTGTCGTCCTAAGATTGGTATCAGAGCCATCTGTGTGCCGTCGACTAGTCGACGATCTCGTCGCACCCACACTGTTGCTCTCCATTGTCCCCGTAGGCGTTGCATCTTTAGTAGTCCTTCGTCGACCTAGCCTTCGATGGCCTTTACACTTCCATTGGAGGTCCTTGGTGACCTCCAATCTCCACAAGTCCTACCCTCCGATCACTCCATAGCTTCCTGCTGCCACGTGCACCTCACCACTACTAGGGTTTTTGGTATTTTTTTTGTTGTTATTCCCTTTTTGCCCTTTTCTTTTGATGGACGTCAGACTCCTCTACATTTTTCTTCCACAGCATTCGTTCCTGTTTGATTTATTACCTTAGTTAGTAATTGTTTATATTTTTTTGTTCACCGTGTGCGTCAACGTAGAGAAGTTTGTTTTTGCTAAGAAAAAAAAGAGGGAATAGTGGTAAAGGCTTACATTATTTTTATTATTTGATTTCTCATTAGTTACATTGATCACTTATTTTTTTCTCTAATTAAATGTGATTTGTTAAGTAAAAGTAATTTGCTTAAGTAAACGTCATATTATTTGGTTTTTTAGATACCTTTTTTGATAACCTAATTGCTTGACTTAATTTGTCTAATTAAAGTTGTTTAATTAGATTAGTTTTTGTTTTTTTTTATAGTAATATTATTGCATGTGATTATCTTTCATCAATTATATTCATCCATTTATTTATTTTGAATCTCATCAGTTTATATATTAGATCAATTGATGTAGCTCTTATATCACTACAACAGTAGGCACGTCTTGCAACAGTTTAGAATCGTCGTCAATTCCTGCTAAACTGTCTTCAATGATCATTGCTGTAGATTGCATCACCGTTTTAATTTAACGATGGTTAAATTCCCTTATCGTTGTCGTCTCAACACATGCGGGTGCACAGGGAACTTGGGTTTGGTGATGATTTTCAAATCACCACTAAATTGAATTAAGAACGATTTTATATTAGACCGTTGCTGTTGTTATTGGAGGGAACCCAAAATACGTACCAAAAAATTATGTACTTTTAGCAACGATTTTCGTTAAAGTTGTCCTATACACTGAATGGCAACGATTTTACAAACCGTGGCAAAATCAAGGTAACTGTCGACGAATGGAATGCAATATCTCGCATCAAAATTATTGGGGTACCTAAGTAACATATGGCAACGGTTTGAAAGCTATCACTAATTACAATTCACAACAATTTTAAATAATAACCATTGCTAATAATGTTTCAAATATTTTTTAAAAGCAATACGTTTTTTTAGTACGAGAATTAATAACGCATAACAAATAGGAGAGGTTCCAAAGTATCACAAGTTGTTCAAAATATTCAATAAGAAGAAATTATATAGCCAAAATAATTTATATATATAAAAATAATGTTCAAATATTACAACAAAAGAGAACAAACTATAGAAACATGAACACTATCCTGGGGCACCTACGCCACCAGCCCCAGAACCACCACCATCATAGTCATCGCTACATCTTGGAATGTGGAACGATGAATGATTAGGTCCAGATCCTTGAAGATGACAAGACCTCCTTCCATTGCATGTGCTGCTCTAACAACTCCTCTTGGAGTTCCATCCTGCGAGTGGAGGCCTGCAACTTTGAGGTGACCTAATCCAACCTTTTCGCCCACTCTACATCTTGACGCTGTAATGTCTCAATCTCTGTGCAGAGTCTGTCTACGTGGGTGGACGAGGAGGATCCTTTCCTACCATACCAGGAGGAAATCGTTGCACTCCTCCCACCGCTATGGACGAAGCCTCCGTGCTCTAGAGCCATCATGGTCCTGAAGGCCTCCTTTGGTGTTACAGGAGTCCGCAAAACGGTCTCGGAGTTCTCGTCTATGACCTCAGGAGGATGGATCCAATCCATCATATGATCCTGTAAATATATATATTTGTAATTAATTTTTATATATTAAGAAATTAATATAAGTAACTTGTAATTACTTACATGTGTCTCCTGGTATGTCAGATGTATCCATGCACGTGGGCCGTCGAGTGTTTCTTTACTATGAGTTTGCTCATAGACTCCTACTCGATCTATCTCAACACCCTTGTGAGATTTCACCTAAAAATGAAGTAAAGTTTTCATCTTCTTTTAATGTAACTAAATTTCTTTATTTTAGTATGAAATATTGATTTAAGAAACTTACATATTTATCTTTTAATGAGTCAATACTTATTCGACCCAAGCAGTGGGTCTGGGCAGGAGCTCAGGCCCTGTTGGCCATGTTCTTCTTGATCACTCTTGTACGAAATACAAATTTTATTATCAAAAGAATATGTAATTATTTGTTATAAACTGAAATTAAAAATCAAATTCTAAACTATTTATTTACTTGTATCGTTGGATCTCTCCAATGCTTGCAACACCCTCCAAATAGGAGGCGCAATCATAGGAGACATGTTTCTCGATGCCTCCTCATATGACCTATTGTTAAAAAACTGAAATAATTTTACAAAGTTTTATTAGAAAATGTTGATTATATATAAATAATTAAATAAATTGAGAATCTAAAAGAATTTGATACCGTACTCTTCATCTCCTCTCTCCATCTATGATGTATCCTGCCTGAATACTATAGGATAGCCTTGGGTGCATTGGGATTATCGCCCTAATCAAAAGTGCACCTTGTATTCAATAATATATAAATCAATTACATTTGATATAAATCTTAAAAAATGATTTCCAAATTTTTTACCTGCAATTCCCAAATAATGGCGGACTTCAACTCCTTTGCAACCCTCCTCCAGTCGAGGCAAGAAAGTGGCACGGTTGCCTTAATAATTGTGGCTAATTAGCTGGTAAACCTGGGGTAGTTTTTTGCTTCCCTAACTGCAGAGATAGTCACCACAATCTTGGTGTCCTTAGGTAGCTTGTCAAGGCCTGCATTTTGTGTCAGACCTCGCATGTTCTTCTTAGCTAAGCACATTGAAGAACATTTTTTAATAGATAAAATATGAAAGGAAATAAAAAGCCTTATAACTACTAAATTTTACCACCACTGGTGCCTGCCTAAGTAGTTGGCACCTGCAACGTGCCTGCTTGAGTAGTAGGCTCTTGCGATGTGCCTGCCTGAGTGGCAGGTGCAGGATCTACTATGGAAGGGTGGGATTTGCGTGATATGAAAAATAATGCGGAAAATATAATAGCAATCACACAAAAAGATGCAATCACAAGTACACAAATATTTTTTGGTGGAAACCCAAACCCGGGTAAAAACCACCACCTCAACCTCTCGGTTTAGGATTTTCTGATCGACCGAGTAGATTAAATCCACTATCAAGTCACTTAAACGAGGGTGACTTAACCTCTTACAACAACACTATTGTTTGGTCGGATAATCCATGGAGAAAGATTTGAGTTTTGAAAACCCGTCGTAGTGCGATTTGCGAGGAAAAACTGTCAAAAGATAAATTTTACCGAAACTCAAAAGGAATTCCAGGTCGAACACAGGGAGGCAAATGTTTGATTAAAAATCGCATTTGTTTTATTGTTATGAAGTAGATTAGCTAGTTGAATTGAATCTATATTAGCTATCTATTTAAAGAATAATACAAATAAAGACAAAATAGAGATAGAATAAACATGGATTTCAGAACCATCAAGTGATGTTCATTACAACTAATTATTACATTAGAAAGCTAGAAAGATTACAACTAGAAAATGATAATTCTACTCTAGAAAGCAGTAAAGTGAAGGTGAAGAGAAGTTATCCTCCTCGACGACTACTTAGATGAGCCACGTTAACAGAGTGCCTGGACGAAGATGGTGAGATGAGGGATGAGGGAGAACGAAGACTAATGACGAAGAATGGGGTAGGGCAACGTCGCAATGGGATCCACTTCCCAAATGGCGATGAGAGGACAACCGTAGAATGCTCCATGAATGGGATGAGAAGGTGGAAAAATTATATTTTTAACTATAGAGGAGCATCTCGGGTTTGGGACAAGCTCTTAGAGCTTTGGAGGGGGTAAGCAAAGAGACAAAGGGATGAAGAAAGTGTGGGGGTCGTAGGGCCTTTTATAGGTGAAGGTTGGAGGGGGCAAAAAGGTCATTTCATCTTAAAACATTAAATGAGGGGGTCTTTAGTGACAGATATAAACGTCACTAAAGACCCCATGTTACTGAAGGACATGCGCATGCCCCTGCCTCCTCTCCTTCTGTGTACAACACGCCTGTGCACAAACATGCAATATTAACTATTCAATCGCGAGATCGGACGACTTAAAATCAATCTTGCTGGCGCCTTCATCATGCGCTCGCGCGTAGATCGGGCATGAGCGTCGAGTGTCAAATCACGCGTCCACATGATTTGAAGATTTGGGCCGTTGGTGTCTGATCGGTAGGCTAGATTTTGTGCTCGTGCACGAGGAGGGCATAGCTCCACAAATAGAGCGCGTGCTCTCTACTCACATAGCGCCTTAACTGCTGCGCTACGTGTGCGTTTGAGGTGTGCGGAAGCTTTTGTGCACAGTCGATCTTGGTTGTTGGATTTTCATCCAACTGTTGAGATTAAGCATTGATGTTCGCTTGGAAAGGTGGAGCGGGAGGCCTTGGCATGCGTTGGGCGGCTGGGATGGCTCCACGTGGTGCCATCTTGGTTGTCCATCTTCTGTGAGTTGTAGATGGTGCCATAGATGTCGAATTGGACCGATTTCCATGCTGTTGGGTTGCGATTGTTGATCCAAACCCATCCGTATGGTCGGATTTGTCATATGGTGTACGAATTTACACCATCTCAGCCCCTTGACCTCTGATTTTTGTTGGACTGCATCTGATGCTACTGAAGTTCGATCGGGGTAATCTTGGAGTCGTTGAACTTCGATCGTCACCTTGATCAAATCTGTATGGTTGGATCTTCAATCCGAGGTCCTGATAAGATATTGCCCTATTTCTTGACCACAAAAAGGGAAAATTAACCTAAAATTTATATAGCCTATTCTAAATGCATGATGATGCTTGTTATGAAATATTTATAATGTCTAATGCAATTTTATGTCTAAGAACATGAAAAAATAAATAGTTTATGTGGTATAAACGAGTTTACATTACACCCCTATGGCTATCTTTTGCTAGTCCCTAGCAAAACTACATGCTACTTATAAGAGAATTAGGTCAAATTTCTTGGGCAATTAAGAATTTCAACTAAGACCCGAACTACAAAGACACAAAAGTGCCAGAGTGTCTGCCAAAATGCAGACCGCCTCAAGCCCTCGCCTTATTCAAGGAAGGACCCTTTTCTTCTTTTTCTTATTTTCTAATTTTTTTAGATTTTTGAGTTTATGGTTTCGGAGTAGCTTTCTACGGCCACTCAACCCACCCAAGACTCGATGAGAACTCTAAGTTCGGCGATTAGAATGGACTTCAGGTTTCTATGTCCCTAGGTGACCTTAAAAAGGAATTCTACTTAAAGGTGTATTTATTCGATCGGTAGCTTTCTCTCTACTTTTATTTTTATGGGGTCAATACAAGGGCGAACCTAATGTATATCTCCCTAGTTTATTCTACTTCTTCACTTCTTCCTAAATGTTTGGAATTAAATGTGCATTTTGGTAAGTTGGGATATAGACAACCTACCAATGGGCAGTTACCCACGATAACTTACCAACCACACTCGTGCGGTGAAGTGTGGCTTATTTCTTTTTGTTTCTTTTCTTTTCTCCTTTTCTATTTCATTTTCTTTTCTTTTTGGATATTTTTCTTTTTTTTTCTTTCTTTAAGTAGGTCTCTTCCCTGATCTAAGATTCACCTAAAGGTAGCAGGAAAAGAATGGTCTTGTGGCTGGGCTCTAGACAACCGACCAATGGTCTATTACCCATGCTAACATGCCTGCCATACCACCCTAGAAGGTTCATTAGCCACCAAATTTCCGTAAAAATCGTCGAAAAGTGAGTCAGTGCAAATAGTGTGTAGATGCTTAGACTTAAAGTTCTCTCAAATTAGAGGGCGGGTTGATAAGACATTTACTTATCACCCCAACTTTATTTAATAAAATTAAAGATAAATTCAGACTGGTGAGAACTCGAGAAACAAATCCACCATTTAGTGAACAGCCGGGCTGATTAAGCCCGAAGACCTGAAGGGTTTTAGTATTCAAGTCATACAGTTTTATTCTCTAAGATTGAAAATTTTCTAAAGCCTAAGTTTTCTTTCCTAGTTCCATAATTTTTTTTAATAAATAGAAAGAAAACAAAAAGAATCAACAGAGTTAGCAAAATAATTCAGAGATGAATATCCACCCCCCATGCCTATCTAATGCAATGTCCTTATTGTATTAAAAATACATGAAACTGAGTGGAGTAGAGTAGAAAGCACTTGAATTGCGTGAATAACATGTTAGCTTCGAGATAAAAAAAAATTATATACGTGCTAAATTTAGTTTCTTTAGCTAGGCACACTATACAAGAAAGAAGAAATAAAGAATTCATAGGTGCAGGTCAGAATTAGGACAAAAAGATTCACCTCAGGACCTACTAGTAGATGTCAACAGATGTGGACCAAATTGTGGTGCAGACCCATACCCCATGGTCGAGTATATCTAAGGTTCTAGATAAAAATTACCCAGAACCTGAGATCAGTATGCAAGTGGAGTCGGGCCTACGATTTGTGAGGATGCAATCCAAGACCAAAAAGTCGAGTTAGAGAGAAATCAAGCTCAAAAGGATAATCAAGGAATGTGTGCTTGGGTTGGACATCCTCTGAGTCAAAAATGTCATAAGGGTCCTGGTAGAGAGTTTATGGTTTCAAACAAATCGGAACCCTTAGACTCGATCTTCTGCTTCCTTCGAAATTGGCTTTCCATATCATTTTCAAATTCCTATCCTCCATAATCAGAATTTCGAATTCCAAAACCTCTTGTATATTAATCACCCCATCTAAAATGTCTAAGTCCAAGATTTGTTGCTGAATCAGAATTGACTTGGGTCTAGTGATCTCAAAATCAAACTTGTTAGTAAGCTCAATGGGGTGTGATTGAGGATCAGGGCTATGAATTGAATCCTTCAGAAAGTGAGGATCTAAATCTGCCATGTGCGCCCCAACAAAATCCATTTCCTTAATTATTGGACCATCAAATGATTTATCATCCTCCACGGGCCCATTCGTCTCACTAAAATTATCTTCCTCAAATTTAGGTTGGACCTCACGCAATGATTCTTTATCTTTAGAATCAAAGAATTCTGAATCCACATTAATGTATGTCTGAAAATCATCAATCACTTTCTATTCTATGGAGAGATACGTTTCGTTGTACCCCGGCTCAGGGATCTCACGTGAAGAAATCAATTCATCCTTATTTGATTGCTTTAAAACAACCTGGTCAACTTGGTCTCGTAAAATGTGTCCCCCCTACAGGTGCCTGAGCGGATGCTGACATAAGCTCTCCTGTCAGGGGTTCATCCTGGGAATCCTCCCAAGATTGGACTAAAGCAATCACAAATTTCATCCTCAATTTTGATAACTTCCCAAGTAAAAACTCACCTGGGTCCTTATCCTTAACATCCTGGAGCCAATCCAACAAATACTTGTTAAGATCGTCAATCATTTCAATCAGAGGCTCCAATTTTTCAGGGCAAGGTGTTGGCTGAGCTTCTAAAGATTGTATGGTATTCCTTAAGTTAGCCAACACCTTATCTTGGACCTGGTTAACTTGAACCAAATGGTTTGGTTTAGGGTTAGGTGGGTTTAGGTTCAATCTGGGGGAGTAAAGGAATTGAGGTTCTTGGTACCCTCTCTGATAATAGGTCATTTCAAGTTGTCCATAAAGAGGTGATGGCCTATATGCAATGTAATATGGGGAAGGGTAAGGATCAGCATATCCTTCTTGATTGTAGATCATATTAGGTTGTCCAAATGAGGTACGGTGATCTATAATTGATGTAACTCAGAGAAGGATAAGAATCAAGATCATGGTGTCCAGGGTTACACCCAGAACATGGAGGTCTAGAACTGTATTCCCAATCAGGATTATCCCAACTAGAAGATGGATGAGAATAAGTCTGGTTGGAATAATAATCATTTTGGGAATAAGTAGTGGTAGAGGATAGGAGTGGAAGTGCGAATAGGATGTGGAAGGATCCATGACAGAACGAGAGGAAGAAAGGCACCCTGCAATATAAATAATCAAATCTATCCTTAAGTGGGCTAGCCTAAAGTCCTACAGACTCCCAGAACCCATCTTGAGATGAAGAAACGATTTGATCTACTTCTTTCCGGTCAATCCAACCAGTTAGAGGGAGGGGTTAGGGAGAATGGTAGAAACAGACTAATCGAAAATAATCTTGATCTGGGCTCCTAAGAACAAGTTTAATCCTTAAGGCCAACGTCTACTCTGTTTTAATTAAGATTAGGTTTGAATGTGCTTTGGAATGTGATGGGCCCTTTATCTGGGTTGTGCCCTTAATGTTTGATTGATATGTGTGTGTGTGCACAACTAGTGGTTTTCAAGCAAGATTTTTTTTGAATGTGGTGAATTTTAGGGTTTAAATCTTGCTTAGTAGCTTTTAGGATTCAACTTTAGGTTTATTCAATAAAGTTCAGTTAGCACACCAAGTTTTGAAATCTCAGGTGAAGATGTTTTCCATTAAAACTTAAAAGAATGTGGAGTGCCTGGTAAATCCCTAAAAGTTGAACCTATTTCACAGTTACATGATGAATTGATTTTAATTGAAGTGGTGCTTCCCAAACAACTCAAACAGTTAACCTAATGTACCACTTAATTAGGCACACAAGTGATTACCTAATCTAATTTCTACTCAATTATGCGTTGATGAGTGTACCGGTCCCAAAGATTGGGTTACCGGTTGAGTATGAAGAATCAAAAGAGGTTGTGTACCTCTGTGAGATTTTTTGTAAAATTTTTCTTTTTATAAGTAGAGGGTGGGGTAAGCGGAGGTGGAAATCAAATAATCAAAACTAATCCTAGGGTTTATGAGAACACCTAGGTTAATTAGAGTTTGAATTAGGGTTAAGAAATGAACTCTATGGAGGGGGGGAGAATGGGGAGCACTTATAATTGTCTTCAACTGTACTTTACTCCTTTCTACCGCTTAAAGATTCCCTGTTGAGGTACCTGCAAAATAATAGAAAAGAAATAAAAGCAAGTTAGAAAATAGATAAGTGCATGGAAATGCGGAATGGAAATTGAGATTCGTTGCCTCCCCGGCAACGGCACCCAAATGTTGTTTCAGAAAGATCGTTGCAAATAGAGTTTGAGTTTGGAAAATGAGTCGCATTGACGGAGTGCCCAGACGAAGATGGTGAGATGTGGGATGAGGGAGAATGAAGATTGACGACAGAGAACGAGGTAGGGCAACATCGCAGCAGGATCTGCTTCCCGAATGGCGATGAGAAGACAACCGCTGAATGCTCCACAAACGGGATAAGAAGGTGGGAAAATTATATTTTTAACTCTAGAGGAGCATCCCAGGTTTGGGACAAGCTTTTAGAGCTTTGGTGGGAGTGAGAGAACAGAGGAAGGGATGAAGAAAGTGTGGGGGTTGTAGGGCCTTTTATAGGTGAAGATTGGAGAGGGCACAAAGGTCATTTCATCTTAAAACATTAAATGAGGAGTTTTTAGTGACGGATGTAAACGTCACTAAAGACCCCACATTGCTGACGGATGTGCGCACCCCCCGCCTCCTCTCCTTCTGCGCACAAAACTACTGTGCATGAACACGCGCGATCGAATGACTTAAAATCAATCTCGCCTGCGCCTTCATCATCGGCTCACGCATGAGATCGAGCATGAGCGTTGAGCGATGAATTGCACGTCCGCCTGATCTGAAGATCTGACCCTTTGGCGTCTGATCGGTCGGTTGGATTTCACTTTTGTGCACGAGGAGGGCGCAACGCTGCAATTTGAATGCGCGCTCTCTGCTCACGCAGCGCCTTCACCGTTGCACTACGCGTGCGCTTGAGGCACGTGAAATCTTTTGTGCATAGCCGATCTTGGCCGTTGGATGAAGATCCAACGGTTGAGATCAAGCATTGATGTGTGCTTAGAGAGGTGGAGTGGGAGGCCTTGGCATGCATTGGGCAGCTGGGATGGCGCCACGTGATGCCATCTTGGCCGTCCATCTTCTGTGAGTTGTAGATGGTGCCACAAATATTGGATTGGATCGATTTTCAAGTCGTTGGGCTGCGATCGTTGATCTGAACCCATCTGTGAAGTCAGATTTGTCATCTGATGTGCAGATTTATGCAATCTTGGCCCCTTGATCTTTGATCTTTCTTGGACTGCATCTGATACTACGGAAGTCCAATTAGGGCAATCTTGGAGTCGTTGAACCCGATCATCGCCCTGATCAGATCCATATGGTTGGATCTTCAATCCGAGACCTCGATAAGATATTGCCCTATTTCATGACCATAAAAAAAGAAAATTAACCTAAAATTTATACAACCTAATGTAAATGCATGATGATGCATGCTATGCAATATTTGAAATGTATGATGCAACTTTATGTCTAAGAACACACAAAAATAGATGGTTTATGTGATATAAAAGTGTTTACATCAGCTACTTTATACAAGGGTAGTGTACCTTAAACCCCTCCTCTTCACGAGGAGTATTTTGTCCCACGAAGGAGACGGGAATTCGCAAAGTGAATACCCAACCAAAAATAAATAAAATAGTAGTCCTATAGATCCATAAAGTATAGTCTTAAACTTTGCTTCTATAGGCAATGGGTACTTCTCTGAGATGGAAGTGGAGTGCACGATCCACGAGATGGAATGACGACACCCTCTTATACGTAGACAGGAGAGCAGGTGCATAGTTTTGAAGATGCTCTCATGATGTAAACTGAGGCTTGAGCACTTCTTCGATTCTAACTTCTCTCAAACACAAAAGGTTGTGGAAATAGTTTCTCAAGGTGTGTGTTGCAAAGGAAAGGTCCACCTCTATTTATAGAGGCCCTAAGAAGGGTTTAAATGACTCTTTTAGTCGTTGGAAGGCTTCTCTAGTCGTTAGGAACAAATCCAAGGCAAATCAGGCTGGAATCAGGGTCATTTATGATTCTGATAAGAATATTAGATGTCTGAATATATTATCAGACATCTGAGTCATCGTCTAATTTTATGGTCGGACATCTGATCTAAAAGGATGGATCAACTGGACGGTGTTAGATCAGAATAGACGTCTAAAGATGTCTCTTAAGATGTCTAGGCTTAAGGTCAGATGTCTAATTCTAGATGGGTTTGCTTCCTATTTTTGTCCAGACTTAAACAAGGTTCTAGGATAAGTTGGTCAGATGACAGGTCAGTCATCTGGCACAAAGTCTAAACGTCTGGAAATGCAATCTACAATGGGAATGGATTTCCTGAGGCTAAACGGCTATAATCATTTGACAAAAGATGATTTAGGCCTAGCATCTACTTATTAGACATCTAGGGATCACCACGAACATTTTAAAGTGAAAGTAAGTCAGCTTTAAGGTTAATCCTCTAAGATTAGGCTGATAAAGCCAACAATCCTCTAGTTGGACGTCTGGCAAGGTCATCAGACATCTTCTAAGACGTTTGGACTAAGGGCTGGTCATATGAAATTAATAGACAAAAGGCACTAAGTCCAGCCTAGGTGTTTGGACATCTGATCAAACAGTCAGATGTCTCAAAGTCAAAGATCAGTCATCTGATTTCAAGATTGGACGTCTGATCAGGCTGTCTAATGCCTATTTTGTCTTTCTAAGTTTTCTACGAAAATCCTAAGTATCCTAGGTTTGAGTAAGTATACCTAAGACTATAGTTTAGTTACTTTAAGGCTCTTTAACATATAATCTAGTCAAAAAACAAAGAGCAAAAGAATAACAAGGGAATACATGAAAAGAATAACAAAAGAATACATGAATAGAGTATTTATCCTATTCTTCATCTCCTTTCTTCTTCAAGCTTTTGCTCCGAGCGAAGCACTTTGTCCTCCATTAGGCTCCTCCAATCCACCATGGATGAAAGCTTGAGCTCTTTCACACTTGATATCCATTTTCATTATTCTGAAACTCATAAACTCAAAACAAATGATAAATAACAAGTGTTTTGTTATCATCAAAATTAACGATCATGATGCCCTTGCACCAACAATCTCTCCCTTTTTGATGATGGCAAAACCATAAATATAAATTCAAAAATTCTTTCCCGTTTTGACATTATCAAAAAGGTTTAATAACTTTTAGTCATTTATCCTATACTCCCCCTTAAGACATGCTCGTCTAATTCCATCTCTTTCATATAACAAGATAGTTATGTTATTATCTCCCCCTTTCTAAAGGCAAAATAACTATGTAATTTTTAAAACCTCCCACTTAATGATGGACAAATAGCTTCATCGATTTAAACTCCGCCTATTTATATGCTATAAAAAAGATAGGGTAAGGAATTTACCTTACTTACCATGGCCAATAGCATGGCCCAAATGGAGGTTGCCAAAATGGATGGGGCTCTGACATGAGCCGGATGCGTTTGTCTAAATAGGTCATTGTAGCTCACGTTCGCAATGTCGATTTTAAATGTAGACATTGTAGCTCACGTTCGCAAAACCCACCATTTCCAAGTGTCGAACACAGGGAGGCATGAAATTGACTTTTTCTATCACTTAGTTGTCACGGAAATGGTGGGTTTTACTTGCACACGAGAAAATGCGGGAGAGAAAAGAGAGTAAGAGAGAAAGAGAGAGAGAGAGTAGGGTTAGAGTCTTTTGATCACAACATTCATGCAAATCAAGATATGAAAAACCCGATAAAAAGAGAGAGACAATAGCTATATAAGAAACGACATCATTTAACATGTAACTTGAGTTTTACAGATACAACAATAGCTAAATGCTTAAACAAAAGTAAAGTAAAGCTAGAGTAAAGGGAGAGAGAGGGGGGAGAAGGCGAGGCGGCCACGGCGGTGGAGGAGGGCTCTGTCAGCGGCTCGTCAACTCTGGCGAGTACAAAGTGTGCTAAGGGAAGCAAGGAGTACGGTAGAAGAATTGCAAGTGTATTTACTGCCTTTACATGGGTAGTTGGAGGGGGTTTATACAGGAAGAAGGGGTTTCTAAATTAAGTAGGGGCTTTAGCGACATCCAGGATGTCGCTAAAATCACCCTAGAAATGTCGGAGAATGCCCCTGCCTGCCGGTCTTCTGCATGCGCCTGTTCTTCCTCCCGTGCCATCCGTGTACGCACCTTGAGGGTCGTCCACTCAAAGATCAGACGGTCGAGATTGTGCGCGGAGCGCGCTTGCGGATCGCTTGCTGAGATGCACGCGCCTGATCACTTGCATTTGTGGGCGCCACGTAGCGCTATCTCCGCCGTTCGTGCACTCATCAATAGTCCAATTTCTCTCGCGCGAGTCTTCCCCTCGGATTAGATACACGGGGCGGTTCGATCCTGCATTGGATGCACGGGGAAGGAGAGTTAACCATTGTACTGCGTTCCGCGAATGGTCACGGAGAAGAATTTGCGCTCGACTGCTGCCGACCGTTGGATGAAGATCCAACGGTCGGATCTTTGTGCTGGGTCTCAACGATGGTAGAGAGCGAGGGTGATGCGTGGATCTCAGCCGTCCGATCTTTGAGCGTCTCTCTGTGGTGCTGTGCAGTGAAGGCATGCTGTGGGAGCCGTTCTCGGTCGTCCGATCGAAGATCGAATGCCTGAGATTCATCCTGCGGATGATGGAGGAAGCGGGAGTGGCTTGTACACGCTAATCTTACGTCACTTGGCAGCTTTGTGGTTTTTGATCATCAGATCAACGATCAGAACTTCTTGGGCTAGTTAGGGGAGCTCCGGATGTCAGACTTGGTTGATTTTGAGTCCGTTGGACTTTGTTCGTCATTCTGAATCCATCCGTGCGGTCCGATCGCTCATCTGAGGCCTATTTTGATATGAACTTGTACAAATGGCCATTAACATTGATTTATAAGCAATCTCAATGTGCAATGCATGTAATGCTCCCATGCCCATTTATGATGTGTTATTTATGCATGTTACCCTTAAGATAAACTTCGATTGATAGAATTATCGCCACAAAATGTAGAGTTATCATACTCCCATGCTCATTCCTTGCTAGTCCCTAGCAAGGTTCATCCCAGCCATTATTCTCAGTCAGAATTCAGGAATTGATTACTTAAACATTTTGTTACTTCTCAACAGGAGGAAATATACTAAGAGCCTGATCTACAGAGACTAAACAACGCCCGGGTGTCTACCAAAATATGAATCACCCGAATCCTCGCCTTAAGGCATACATATATATTTTTTTCTTTTTCATCTCTTCTCATTTTTTTTTGGATTTTTGGAGTTGAGAGTGTGTCGGTAACTTTTTACGGGTACCCAACCCACCCAAAACTCGAAAAAGACTCTAAGTGCTAAGCATCTTGGTGTGAAGATCGTGATAGACTCACTCAATGGTAATTCAGACAGACTTCGAGTTTCTACGCCCCTAGGTGACCGAAAAATGAAGTGTTTGCCTAAAGGTGTATCTGTCCGATTGGTAGCTTTTTCTCTACTTTTATTTTATTTGAGGTCAGCACAAGGGTGTTTCCAGTGTATATCTCCCCGGATTGCACTACTTCCCTGCTTCTTCCTTAAGTGTTTTGGATTTTTTTGTGCATTTAGTGAACTGGACTTTGGGCAACTGACCAATGGGTTGTTACCCATGACCACTTGTCAGCCATACTCTTGCGGTGAAGTGCGACTTATTTTGTTCTTTTTCTTCTTCCCTCCCCCCCACCCCCCCTTTTTTTAGTAGGTGGCTTCTCTAATCTCAAATTTACCTAAAGGCAATAAAAAAGTGGTCCTATGGCTGGGCTTTGGACAACCGGCCAATGGGCTATTACCCACGACAACTTGCTAGCCATACCATCCTAGAAGGTTCATTAGCTACCCAATTTCTGTCAGAATCTCCGAGGAGTGAGTCAGTGCAACAATGTGTGCAGATGCTTAGATTAAAAGTTCCTTCGAGTCAGAGGGTAGGTTGATAAGTCGTATACTTATCACCCTATTTTATTAATGAATTAAAATAAATTAAGGTTGTGAGGCTTCGAGGCTAAATTCATATTTTAACGGACACCAGGGCTGATTGAGCCTGAAGGCTTGTAAAGTCTAAGTGTTCAGGTTCTTTTCGTATTATTTTTCACTGTTGACAAGTTCCTAATGCCTAAGTTTTGCTTCCTAAATTCATCTTTTTTTTTGTTTTTTATTTTTAATTTTATTTTATTATATTCAAACTGATAAAATGAACTCAGAACATGCAAATTACCACCCTCTCATGCTTAAGTTGGACAATGTTCTCATTGACAAATAAATGGATGCAAAGGGGGTTCAAAAAGAAGTCACCTGAATGATGCTGTGTACCTGATCAGTCTTTATCTTCTGGGTTGCCTCCTAGGAAATGCTGAGTTTAATGCCTCCAGCTAGGCGATGCTTCGTGTCAACCCTTGATGAGGGTGACAACCTCCTTTGGGGGAACTTGGGCAAGGAAATACTTTAATCTCTGATTGTTTACCGTGAAGGTGTGCCCAGTGTTCAGATCTGCAATTTCAACCACCCAATTGGAAAAAGGTTTGACCACCTGATATGGTCCTGTCCACTTAGATCTGAGCTTCCCGAGAAAAAGTTTAAGTCGGGCATCAAAAAGCCAGACTTGCTAGTTAGGCTGGAAGGTCTTTCTATGGATGAGTCAGTCATGGATAGCTTTCATCATTTCCTTGTAAAGTCGACTATTCTCAAATGCATCTAGACGAATTTCCTCGAGCTCGGAGAGTTGGAGCGTCCTCTATGCACCGGCTAACTGAGAGTCCATGTTACACTGCTTAATAGCCTAGTAAGCCCGGTGTTCCAATTCGACCGGAGGGTTGCAAGCTTTGCCAATGACCAGGCGATATGCTGACATGCCTATTGGGGTCTTAAAAGCGGTCCTATATGCCCACAGGGCATCATCTAGTCATGTGGACCAATCCTTCCTGTCAGGTCTCATAGTCTTTTGCAGAATATTCTTAATCTGCCTATTAGAGACCTCAGTCTGCCCATTGGTT
This sequence comes from Thalassia testudinum, assembly GCA_037157565.1. NCBI lineage: Eukaryota > Viridiplantae > Streptophyta > Magnoliopsida > Alismatales > Hydrocharitaceae > Thalassia > Thalassia testudinum. The sequence continues at coordinate 34,708,676 of JAZHRO010000014.1, forward strand.
TGCAGATGATACGGGGTGGCAATGCGGTGAGTAACCCCGTATTTTCTAAGTAGGGCATGGAACTGGGCGTGGATAAAGTGACTTCCACCATCATTGATCATGGCCTTCGGTATTCCAAATCGAGAAAAGATGTTTTGCTTAACAAAATCCATGATAGCCTTATGGTCACATCTGTGAGTGGTGACGGTTTCAATCTATTTTGAGACATATTCTACTGAGACTAAGATGTACTCAAAGCTGTTGGATGGTGAGAAGGGGACCATGAAATCAATGCCCCAAAGGTCGAAAATCTAGACAATCAAAATGGGCTGGAGGGACATCATGTCTTGTCTGGTCATGGTCCCTAAAGTCTGGCAGTGAGAGCAAGTCTTTGCAAAGCTGTGTGCGTCCTTGAATAAGGAAAGCCAGTAAAATCCAGACTGCAAAACCTTCGCAGCCGTCTTCTTCCCCGAAAAGTGGCCACCACATTCTTGGTCATGGCAAAAGGATAGCACACTTTGAACTTCTTCCTCTGGAATACACCTCCTGATAATCTAGTCGGCACAGAGGCGAAACAGCATGGGATCATCCCAGAAATAATGCTTGGCTTCAGCGAAGAACTTATCCCATTGTTGTCTAGACCAGCTATGTGGGGTTTGTACTACTACCAAATAGTTGACGAAGTTGGCATACCAAGGTAGTTTCCTTTCGTGCACAGCCAGAAGTTGTTCATCAAGAAAGGTATCAGTCAAGGGCAAGGAGGGCCCAATGTGGTCCGGGTGGAGTCTGGACAGGTGATCATCCACGACATTCTTGGACTCAGCTTTGTCATTAATTTCCAGGTCAAATTCCTAAAAGAGTAGGATCCATCTGATGAGCTTGGGTTTAGCGTCCTTTTTGGCCAACAAATGCCGGATGGCCAAGTGGTCCATACAAATGGTCATGTAGGATCCTAGGAGGTAAGATCGAATCTTTTCGAGTCTAAAAACTATGACGAGCAGCTCTTTCTCTGTGACTGTATAGTTCCGTTGGGCCTCATCCAATGTCTTGCTCGCGTAGTAGATCACCATGGGTTTCTTCTCTTGTCTCTATCCCAGGACTGCACCGATGGAAAAGTCTGATGCATCACACATAATTTCAAAATCCTGGGACCAGTCCGGGGGCTGTAAAATAGGTACGGTGGAGACTGATTCCCTGAGGGTGTTGTAAGCCTGGATGCAATCAGGTGTCATGTGAAACAGGGTGTCATTGGCCAGAAGTTCCCTAGCAATGACACCAAAAATTGACGTGAGCCGGACGCGTTTGTCTAAATAGGTCGTTGTAGCTCACGTTCGCAACGTCGATTTTAAATGTAGAAATGGATGTGAGTTTGAGTGTCGAACACAGGGAGGCGTGAAATCAGCTTTTTCTGTCACTTAGTTGTCACAGAAATGGTGGGTTTTGCTTGTGCACGAGAAAACACGGGAGAGAAAAGAGAGTAAGAGAGAGAGAGTAGGATTAGAGTCTTTTGGTCACAACATTCAAGCAAATCAAGATAAGAAAAACCCAGTAAAAAGAGAGAGACAATCGCTATATAAGAAATGGCATCATTTAACATACAACTTGAGTTTTATAGATACAACAATAGCTAAATGCTTAAACAAAAGTAAAATAAAGCTAGAGTAAAGGGAGAAAGAGAGAGAGGGGGGAGAAGGCTAGGCGGCCACGGTGGTGGAGGAGGGCTCTGTCGGTGGCTCGTCAACTTCGGCAAGTACAAAGTGTGCTAAAGGAAGCTAGGAGTGGGGTAGAAGAATTGCAAGTGTATTCAATGCCTATACATGGGTAGTTGGAGGGGGTTTATATAGGAAGAAAGGGTTTCTGAATTAAGTAGGGGCTTTAGCGACGTCCAGGACGTCGCTAAAATCACCCCAGAAATGTTGGAGAAGGCCCTTGCCTGCTGGTCTTCCACGCGTGCTTGTTCTTCCTCCCACGCAATCCGTGTGCGCACCTTGAGGGCCGTTCAATCAAAGATCGGACAACCGAGATTGTGTGCAGAGTGTGCTTGCTGATCGCTTGCTGAGACGTGCGCACCCGATCGCTTGCATCTGTGGGTGCCACGTAGCGCTATCTCCACCATCTGTGCACTCATTGATGATCCAATTTCTCTTGCGTGCGCCTTCACCTTGGATTCGATATGCGGTGCAGTTCGATCCTGCGTCGGATGCGCTGGGAAGGAGCATCGACCGCTGCGTTGCGTTCCGTGGGTGGTCACAGAGAAGAATTTGCGCTCGGCTACTGCTGACCATTGGATGAAGATCCAATGGTCGGATCTTCGTGCTGGGTCTCGGCGATGGTAGAGAGTGAGGGTGATGCATGGCTCCCAGCCATCCGATCTTTGAGCGTCTCTTCGTGGTGCTGTGCGGTGAAGGTGTGCTGCGGGAGCAGTTCTCGGTCATCCGATCGAAGATTGAACGGTTCAGATTCATCTTGCGGATGATGGAGGAAGCAGAGTGGTGGCTTGTACGCGCTAATCTCGCACCACATGGCAACTTTGTGGCCATTGATCATCAAATCAATGGTCAGAACTTCTTGAGCTAGTTGCGGGAGCTCCAGATGTCGAATTTGGTCAATTTTGAGTCTGTTGGACTTCATTTGTTGTTTTGAATCCATTTGTGCGGTTTAATCGCTCATCTGTGGCCTGTTTTGAGATGAACTTGTACAAATGGCCATTAACATTGATTTGTAAGCAATCTTAATGTGCAATGCATGTAATGCTCCCATGCCCAGTTATGATGTGTTATTTGTGCATGTTACCCTTAAGATAAACCCTGATTGATAGAATTATTGCCACAAAATGTAGAGTTAGCAAGCTCCCATCCGTAGCTTGGAAGTCTGAGCATCGACGCCATTCTCCAATCGGGTGGTCGACATGCATCGGTTTGATCACCTACCGATGGTCTTGTTGACCCTCTTGTCTTCCTCTTTGGTCTTGATGGTGGTCCACCTAGTTTGAGTAGACCATCCTTGAGCTTGTAGGTTCGATCTTTGACATTGTAATTTCCCTTGAACCCTACAAAACAAGATTCGAGTTCTCTCTTCGGTATCCAAGTCAATTTGGATCCGGTTGTATTAATTGGTCTCCTTGATGGAGATCCTTTCTCAACCTTAGGACTGAAGGTCCCTACTAGGAGGGGGTGACGTAATAATTGCGGAAATAAATATAAACAATATCACAAAATAGGCAATCACAAAATGTACACAGGTATTTTTAGGTGGAAACCCAAACCGGGTGAAAACCACCACCTAACCCTCTCGAGTTAGGATTTTCCGATCAACCTAGTTGATCAAATCCACTAAACCGAATCACTTAAAACGAGGGTGATTCAACCTCAATACAACCACGCTACAAGTACGAGGGTAGCGTTCCTCAACCCCTTCTCTCCACGAGAAGGATTTTGTCCCACGAAGGAGACGGGAATTCGCAAAGCGAATACCCAACCAAAATACAAAGATAAATTAAACAACAGTCCTATAGAGCCAACAAAATTAAACCTAGCTTCTATAGGAAATAGGAAACTCCCCTTTGCAAGGAGTGCGTCGACGATGACGCGGTGCGTGTGCCACGCGATGGCGCTACGTCGCTCTCGTTATCAACAGCGGGAAAGCGGGCGCGCGAAGGCTTGATGCTCTCAAGAGAATGAAGCTAGAGCTTGGAGAGCAAGGGCCTCAATTGGACACAAAAGAGTGGAACTAAGTTGCTTAGGTGTGTCTCTTGTTTCTCTTAGTGTGTATCTTGTGTTTCTAGGTGTGTTTTTAAGTTACAAAGGTTCCCCTCTATTTATAGAGGCCTTAGGAAGGCTTTGGAAGGCTTGGAAAAGCTTCCATAGCCGTTGGGTGCAAAGCCCAAGAGAATCAGGCCGAAATCAGGACAATGATTACACTTCACAGGGTTATCAGACGTCTAATTAAGGCATCAGACGTCTGGAAGTCCACTTTAAGACGTCTGATTCCAAGGTCAGACGTCTGATTCTATGCGGGTTTCTCCCTGACTTGAATCAGATCTAAACAGGGTTTTTGTACAAGTCCATCAGACGACATAGAGGACGTCTGGCACTAAGTCTGGACGTCTGGAAACCTACTTTTACCGTGGGAATTGATTTCCAAACGTTGCAACGGCTACAAAATCTCTGAGAAGAGATTTTGGGTCAGCCGAGGCAAAACGGTCATTTATCAGACGTCTGTGAAGTCCTATGGACGTCTGATAAGGCTCTAACGGTCATATTCTTGAGTGTCTTCTAAGCCAGCCAACGGTCCACTAACTGGACGTCTGGCAAAGTCATCAGACGTCTCCTAAGACGTCTGGTCTAAGGTCTGGACGTCTGAATTCATCAGACAGAACTAACTATGTCCAGCCTAACAGTTATCAGACGTCTGAAACAACAGTCAGACGTCTTAAAATCCTTTATCAGACGTCTGATTCGTGAATTAGACGTCTGGAAAGTCTGTTTTAACCCTATATTGGTTTTCTAAGTGTTCTACAGAAAACCTACGTATCCTAGGGTTGTGCAGGTGTTCCTAGGACTACTGTTAGGGTTCTTTGAGGCTCTTTAACATAATGTCTAAGGAAAATAAAGAGCAAGAAAATAAATACAAGAGATACATGAAAGGATAAAAAAGAATCTATCCTATTCTTCTTGTCTTCCATCTCCAATCTTTCGCTCCACGCGAACCTCCTCTATTTTCCGTCAAGCTCCTCCAATCCGTCCTGGATGCGAGCTCGAGTTCCGTCTAAACACGTCTTCATTTGCAATTGACCTGAAATCTAGGACTCAAATTGCAAATGTTAAATAACACGTGTTTTGTTATCATCAAAACAAATGATCGTGGTGCTCTAGCACCAACAATCTCCCCCTTTTTGATGATGACAAAACCGTAAATAATAATGCATAAAAAAACCTCCCCCTTTTTGACATTATCAAAAAGGTTTAATTGATTTTACATTTCCTATAACTCCCCCTTAAAACATGCTCTTCTATGAATTTATTTTAACAAAGGTGATATTCTCTCCCTTTTTGTAACAATGAGATAGCTATTATTTTTCTCCCCCTTTCTAAAGGAAATTTAGCTACCTTATATCTCCCCCTTAAAAATTGACAATTAGCTCATTAATTTTTTAACTCCCCCTATCTAAATGCTTATGATAATAAGATAGGGTTAAGAATTTTTACCTCACCTACCATGGCCAATAAAATGGCCCGAATGGTGGTGGTGGATGCCACATCGGATGGGGCTCCCATCCGTAGCTTGGAGGCCCGGGCATTGCCGCCGGTCTCCAATCTGGTGGTCGACATGCGGCGGGTCCGTCGTTTGTTCGCCGTCTCGTTGGTCTTCTTCTTCTCCTCCTTGGTCTACTCATTGGTTCTCCCAACTTAAGTTGACCAGCTTTGAGCTTGTAGGTCCAGTCCTTTATGTTGTAGTCATCCCTGAACCCTACAAAACAAGATTCTAATTCTTTTTTCGGTATCCAAGTGGGCTTGGATCCGGATTTGTTAGCGGGTCTCCTTGATGGAGATCCTTTCTCAACCTTAGGGCTATAAAAATCATCTACTTTGTTGATTAGTTTGTTAGAGCTTTCCCTAAGACATGCAATTTCTTTTTCTATAGTATTCATCTTAGTCTTTAAATCAGAAATTTCTATTTTTAGACTATCATTTTCCTCAATCAATTTATTATTTTCATTGATGAGGTCTTGATTTTCTAATAATAGGTTATTATCCTTAGGACTAGTTTCTATGTCCTTGAGTTGTTTTTCTAACCTATCATTTTCATTTCTAAGAAAACTAAGGTTCTTTTTAATGCCTTTATTTTCTACCCTAAGTGATTTACTAATCTCAAAAAGTTCATTAAATGCTTCTTGAAGATCGAGATTTACCTCGTTGTCTGAGTCGCTTTCGCTTTCGCTGTCGCTTCCTCTGGCCATGAAACCGAAGCAAGCGGTTTCTTCTTCTATGGTCTTTTCTTCTTCTTCTTCCTCCGAGCTAGAATCGTCCCAAGTGGCTTGGAATGCCTTCTTCTTAGATTTCTTCTCCTTTTCCTTCTTCTTCTCCTTTTTGAGAAGAGGGCATTCTGGTCGCAGATGCCCTTTCCCGTTGCAGTGGTAGCAACGTCTCGGGCTTTCCTTCTTCTCCTTTTTCTCTTTCTTTAATTTCCTACAAAACTTGGAAAAATTTTTAAGTAAAATTCTAAAGTCTTCATCGTCGGAACTTACCTCGCTATCCGACGTGGCTCTAAAGGCGAGAGCCTTCTTTAGTTTAGGCTCCGGTGTATCCTTCTTCTTCTGCTTCAACTTAGTCTCGTAGGCCATCAGATTGCCTAGGAGATCTTCCATGTTGAGCTCCTCCATTTCGTTCGCCTCTTCGATGGCGGTGACTTTCTGTTCCCATTCCGGTCCAAGGGAACGAAGAAGCTTCCCTTGAAGCTCCCCGTTGATGAAAGTCTTCCCTAAAGCTTTCAAGTTATTTACTATGAGAGTGAACCTAGTGTTCATCTCACTTAAAGTTTCGTTAGATTTCATAGAAAAAGCCTCAAATTCTTGTGAAAGTAAATTGAGTTTAGAAGTTTTTACCTTAGAGGTACCTTCATGAGTTACCTCGAGTGTGTGCCAGATCTCGTATGCGGTGGCGCATTGCGAGATTCTGTTGAACTCCTCCGGGCTGAGCGCGCAATACAACGCGTTCATTGTTTTCGCGTTGAGAGAGAGCTCCCGGATCTGCTGCTGCGAGTATCCTCCGGCGGGTTTCTCTGGGATGTCGAAGGGGGTCTCGCACCTGGCCCAGACTGTGAAGTCGGTGGCTTGAAGCCACGTCTTCATCCGCAACTTCCAGTAGGTGTAGTTGTTCCCATCAAAGTAGGGCGGACGGGTTGTGGACTGCCCCTCGGAAATCCTGCTTGTGGAACAGCTTCCCTCCATGTGATCTTTCCGCAGATGTTACTCCTGTCGGCGGAAAACCTGCTCTGATACCAATTGAAGGTCCCTACTAGGAGGGGGTGACGTAATAATTGCGGAAATAAATATAAACAATATCACAAAATAGGCAATCACAAAATGTACACAGGTATTTTTAGGTGGAAACCCAAACCGGGTGAAAACCACCACCTAACCCTCTCGAGTTAGGATTTTCCGATCAACCTAGTTGATCAAATCCACTAAACCGAATCACTTAAAACGAGGGTGATTCAACCTCAATACAACCACGCTACAAGTACGAGGGTAGCGTTCCTCAACCCCTTCTCTCCACAAGAAGGATTTTGTCCCACGAAGGAGACGGGAATTCGCAAAGCGAATACCCAACCAAAATACAAAGATAAATTAAACAACAGTCCTATAGAGCCAACAAAATTAAACCTAGCTTCTATAGGAAATAGGAAACTCCCCTTTGCAAGGAGTGCGTCGACGATGACGCGGTGCGTGTGCCACGCGATGGCGCTACGTCGCTCTCGTTATCAACAGCGGGAAAGCGGGCGCGCGAAGGCTTGATGCTCTCAAGAGAATGAAGCTAGAGCTTGGAGAGCAAGGGCCTCAATTGGACACAAAAGAGTGGAACTAAGTTGCTTAGGTGTGTCTCTTGTTTCTCTTAGTGTGTATCTTGTGTTTCTAGGTGTGTTTTTAAGTTACAAAGGTTCCCCTCTATTTATAGAGGCCTTAGGAAGGCTTTGGAAGGCTTGGAAAAGCTTCCATAGCCGTTGGGTGCAAAGCCCAAGAGAATCAGGCCGAAATCAGGACAATGATTACACTTCACAGGGTTATCAGACGTCTAATTAAGGCATCAGACGTCTGGAAGTCCACTTTAAGACGTCTGATTCCAAGGTCAGACGTCTGATTCTATGCGGGTTTCTCCCTGACTTGAATCAGATCTAAACAGGGTTTTTGTACAAGTCCATCAGACGACATAGAGGACGTCTGGCACTAAGTCTGGACGTCTGGAAACCTACTTTTACCGTGGGAATTGATTTCCAAACGTTGCAACGGCTACAAAATCTCTGAGAAGAGATTTTGGGTCAGCCGAGGCAAAACGGTCATTTATCAGACGTCTGTGAAGTCCTATGGACGTCTGATAAGGCTCTAACGGTCATATTCTTGAGTGTCTTCTAAGCCAGCCAACGGTCCACTAACTGGACGTCTGGCAAAGTCATCAGACGTCTCCTAAGACGTCTGGTCTAAGGTCTGGACGTCTGAATTCATCAGACAGAACTAACTATGTCCAGCCTAACAGTTATCAGACGTCTGAAACAACAGTCAGACGTCTTAAAATCCTTTATCAGACGTCTGATTCGTGAATTAGACGTCTGGAAAGTCTGTTTTAACCCTATATTGGTTTTCTAAGTGTTCTACAGAAAACCTACGTATCCTAGGGTTGTGCAGGTGTTCCTAGGACTACTGTTAGGGTTCTTTGAGGCTCTTTAACATAATGTCTAAGGAAAATAAAGAGCAAGAAAATAAATACAAGAGATACATGAAAGGATAAAAAAGAATCTATCCTATTCTTCTTGTCTTCCATCTCCAATCTTTCGCTCCACGCGAACCTCCTCTATTTTCCGTCAAGCTCCTCCAATCCGTCCTGGATGCGAGCTCGAGTTCCGTCTAAACACGTCTTCATTTGCAATTGACCTGAAATCTAGGACTCAAATTGCAAATGTTAAATAACACGTGTTTTGTTATCATCAAAACAAATGATCGTGGTGCTCTAGCACCAACAAGGACTAGCTTTTAATTTACATAAAAGACCATTTGAATTTTCTTTTAGACTAGCTAGTTCCTTTTCAATAGCATGCATCTTGATTTTTAAATCCAAAATTTCTATTTTGAAACTAGTGTTCTCCTCAATCAATCTACTATTTTCATTGACTAGGTTTTTATTTTCTAACAACAAATTATCATTTTCAGAAATTTTACAACTAGAACTACTTTCTAGATTCCTAATTTGAATCTCTAACCTTTCATTTTCATTTTTAATAAGGCTAAGATTCTTCTTAATACTTTTGTTTTCTACTTTTAATGACCTACTAACTTCATAAAGTTCATTAAAAGCATCTTGTAATTCATTAAAAGAATTTACCTCTTTGTCGTCTTCGCTTTCATTATCACTCTCCATTTCCATGAAGCCCATGTAAGTGATTTCTTCTTTGGGATTTTCTTCTTCTTCTGAGGTCGAGTCATCCCAAGTAGCTTGGAATGGTTTCTTGTACTTCTTCTCCTTCTCCTCCTCTTTCTTTTCCTTCTTGAGAAGAGGACAGTCGGGTCGGAGATGTCCTTTTTCGTTGCAATGATAGCAACGTCTTGGACTTTCCTTCTTTTCCATCTTCTTTTCTCTCTTTGAATCCCTACAAAACTTGGAAAATTTTTTAAGTAAAATCTTAAAGTCCTCATCCTCGGAACTCACCTTACTATCTGATGCGACTTTAAATGCCAAACTCTTCCTTGGCTTTGTCTTAGGAGTGTCCTTCTTCTTCTTTATCTTCGTCTCATAGGCCATGAGATTGCTTAGGAGATCCTCCATATTGAGCTCCTCAACTTCATTTACCTCTTCCATGGTGGTGACCTTCTGCTCCCATTCCGATCCGAGAGAATGGAGAAGCTTTCCTTGAAGCTCCCCCTTGATGAGGTCTTTCCTAAAGCGTTCAAATTATTTACTATGAGAGTGAACTTAGTGTTCATCTCACTCAAATTTTCATTAGTCTTTATAGAAAATGATTCAAATTCTTGACTAAGTAAATTAATTTTAGAGGACTTTACCTTGGAGGTACCTTCGTGATTTACCGTTAGCGTGTGCCAAATCTTGTATGCAGTGGTGTATTGCGAGATTCAGTTGAATTCCTTTGGGCTCAGCATGCAATAGAGAGCATTCATCATCTTAGCATTGAGTGATAGCTCCCGAGTTTGTTGTTGAGAGTAACTTGCCTTGGGCCTTTTTGGAATGGCGTATGGCACTTCGCATTGCTGCCATATTGTGTAGTCACTTGCTTGGAGCCAGGTCTTCATCTGGAGCTTCCAGTAAGGGTAGTTGCTCCCATCGAAGAATGGCGAACGGGTAGTAGACTACCCCTCAGATGCTTTCATTGCAAACATGCTTCCCTCCATGATTTGATTCTCGCCGGTGTGTTACATCGATGTCGTGAGACTTGCTCTGATACCAATTGTAGGATCTACAATGGAGGGGTGAGATTTGCGTGACACGAAAAATAGTGCAGAAAATATAATATCAATCACACAAAAAGATGCAACACAAGTACACAAATATTTTTAGTTGGAAACCCAAACCCGGGTAAAAACCACCACCTAAACCTTTCGATTTAGGATATCCCGATCGACTGAGTCGATCAAATCCACTATCAAGTCACTTAAACAAGGGTGACTTAACCTCTCACAACAACACTACTTTATACAAGGGTAGTGTACCTCAAACCCTCATCTTCACGAGGAGTATTTTGTCCCACGAAAGAGATAGGAATTCACAAAGCGAATACAAAACCAAAAACAAATAAAGCAACAATCCTATAGAGCCACAAAGTATAGTCTTAAACTTAGCTTCTATAGGAAATGGGTACTTCCCTGAGATGGATGTAGAGTGTGCGATCCACGAGATGGCACACCGACGCTCTCCTATACGTAGGCGGGAGAGCAGGTGCACAGTTGGGAAGATGCTCTTAAGATGTAGACTAAGACTTGAGCACTTCTCCTTTGATTCTAACTTCTCTTAGACACAAAAGGATGTGGAAATAGTTTCTCAAGGTGTGTTTGCAAAGGAAAGGTCCACCTCTATTTATAGAGGCCTTAAGAAGGGTTTAGAAGCCTTCTCTAGCCTTTGGGAACAAATTCAAGGCAAATCAAGCTGGAATCAGGGTCATTTATGATTCTGACAATGTTATTAGACGTCTGAATATATTATTAGACTCTGGGTCATCGTCTGATTTTATGGTCAGACATCTGATCTAGAAGGGTAGATCAACTGGATGGTGTTAGATCAGAATAGACATCTAAAGATGTCTTTTAAGACATCTAGACTTAAGGTCAAACGTCTAATTCTAGACGAGTTTGCTTCCTATTTTTGTCCAGACCTAAACAGGGTTCTAAGATAAGTTGGTCAGATGACAAGTCAGTTGTTTGGCACAAAGTCTGGATGTCTGGAAATGTAATCTACTGCAGGAATGGATTTCTCAAGGCTAAACGGTTATAATCATCTGACAAAAGGTGATTTGGGCCTAACATCTACTTATCAGACATCTAGGGATCACCACGGACTTCTGAAAGTGAAAGTATGTTAGCTTTAAGCTTAATCCTCTAAGATTAGGCTAATAAAGCCAACAATCCTGTTAGACGGGCTAGTTCGAGGGTTTTGAAAGATGCGTTCATTGTAGTAATAATTTCTCAAAAATAGCTCGAACAACAGATAAAATTTATAACTCGAATATCAGAAATGAAGTCCGAGGTCATTCGTTGGGAGCAAATATGGAATTCAATCTCTAATCTCAATAAATAATATAAATGAGTACAATTAATTACTTAAACTAATGTACGGCATAGGTATATGATGAGTCTAAAGAAATCTAGACAAAATAATGGTAATTTGGATTACCAATTATTACTCTAACATATATAGCAACTACTCAAATAATATCACTATTCAAACCAAGTTCACAGTGCACTCCATTAGACGACAGAGTTTTTACCCAGACGGCTTAAGTCAGCCTTGCTACAGCGCTAAGAGGGCACTGTACTTCTTCTTCAGCCTTCACTTCTTTCTCTGTGTGCCTCCTCTTCTTTAGCCTTCTGTCTCTTCTCTTCCTCTGCTTCTTCTTTTGCCTTTCCTCTTCTTTCCTTCTTCTACGGTCCTCCTCTTCTGCCTGTTCTCTTCTCTGGCCCTTTTAATGCACAAGGGGGGGAAGGCTTCTTCAAATTCGGCTAAGTGTTAGCCAATACAAAATAGAGCAAAACCCCCTTAACCTCGCGCGCTCTCTTCTTTCCTTTCTCTGGGTTCTCCTCTTTCACGCCCTCCCAAGGCCATGCACAGTATTGGGTATTCGAGTAATCGGTCTGGAGCACACCCAGGACCAGGGCTTCCAGTGTGGGGTAGCAGCCGAGGTGTGCACGGGCATAGGTGGGTCGGGTTGGAGCTAGGCCCACGTGGTGGTGTCACGAGGGAGTCAAGTGTTGGGTGCGAGGGACCCCACCCCCTAAGTGACTTGAGGCGAAGAGCCTCTGTCACTTTTTCAATTTATGGCATTGCTTCTTTTCAACCAATGAGGTGGGACTAATCCCTACCCCTGCTGCTCGCATATGCCCACAAATGAAGATGTCTTCGATTGGAGTAGCAACAGGTGGTGTGGTCTCCAATTGACCACCTGGGCGTGTGCTTGGAAGCCTTTCGCACTATCTGGTGCTTGCGCCTAGAGCTGGCAATGGCAAGAGACCTTCTTCAAGCTCCTCAAAGGAGCACTGGTAATAGCGGAGGTGGCAGTGAACCTGAAATGAATTACACGGACTTGCGGCCTCGTCAGATGGTTTAGCAGGATTGCCGTGGCATGGCGAATGTGTTGACGATCATGGCGTGCTGCAAAAATGCGTGTACGTGGCTGGCGAAGTTGGAATAGGTCTGAGATGATGGGTTTGTTTGGCGGAGGGTTCGGGTGGACGGTGGAGCGAAATAGGAGAGCGGTTTTATAGAGGGTGGTGTGGTAGAGCTTATGAGGGTTTTGGTGAGGCGGATGGAGGTGTGTAGCAGCGAGGATGCCTTGTCGAAGGAGCGGCTGGAGACGGGGAAGACGAGGGTGATTGATGGCATCGAGGGGATATTTTTGGTTTTTTGGGTAGGAAACTAACCTAAGGATCTAAAGAAGATAAAATAACCCTAATCTAATGGACGATGGGTGGAGAACGACACCAGTGTTGGTAGGCTGGCATCGGGGAAGAAACCACTCTGGTAGGTGGTAACGGCGATGACGATGGAGAGAGAGCGATGATGGCTGTATTGCACGATGCAGAGGAAGATGAGGAAGAAAAATTCGTCGTTGGTATTGCAGTCGAACAATGAGGATAGGCAGAGGGAGTTGCAGGAGCTTGAGGAGCCTTTCGACCAGAATAGGAGGGAGGAAATGAGGGTAGATCCGGTCTAAATCAAGCTTAGGATGGACGACGTCACCGGCTGTCCTTTTATAGGTCTTTAGAGGGTGATTAGAGCTTGGGAGCTTGGAAGGCCGTCGGAGTAGGAAACCTATGAGATACCTGAATCTCTCATGCTTTCGCATGAGAGGTTGGGAAGGTTGTTGGGCTCAAGACCAGATTCATTAGAAAGAGAACTTCGCAAAGAATCTCCCTTGCACTTTTGGAAGGGATTCATTGATCAGAGGAGGAGTTCTCTTCAATAAAAGGTCATCGAAGAAGGATTCCTCTAAGATAATGGCAGAGGGACCTATTTTCAAAGAGTGACGACAAAGATAGGAGCCTAATTGTAAGGATTTTGAAAGTTAGGGGCATGTGTGTGAGAAAAAAGACTCAAACAGGACCAAATTGCAAACTAAGTCAAGATGATCTAAGATTGGGCCCAAATTTTGGTAAAAGTCTAATTTGGACCCAAGGAATCCAACGGTGAAGTTATATTTAGGTTTTGACCACATTTGACTGGAGAAATTATACAATTACTCAAATTAGGGCAAAAGCTGTTTGTGTCTCTATTTTAAGTCAAGATGGGTTCTAATGGTCAAATTGAAGGTACCAAACCCTAGAGAATATTTTTATATGAAGTTTAGAGGGTTTATGTGAATTTTATCCTAACCAGAACCTCAGTAGATTAAGCGGTCTATTTTTAGGGTTTCAGATGTCTATTAATTCCTGAAATGCATGAAAACTCGTTTCTGTCTACATGGACCCACTTTTTAGACATTTATGACCATTTGACCTTTGATTAACCCCTTAGCAAACTCGTAATTGTTCTACAATTGAGATATGTTGTTAAAACTGCAATTTTACCCCCGTTTTACTCTTTCTCTCAGAATAGATTTGCAATGAATTATGGGGTTATGTAGGAGCATTTAATGATGGAATATGACTAAATAAAGCTAGATATAGTTGATGATGACGTTATCATCATACCCCCATGCCTAACTTTTGCTAGTCCCTTAGCAAAATCTCATGGAATTAACTCAAATTCTAGGCCATGCCTTTTTATGCTTAGAACTCTGTTATGTGCTTTCTTTTGTAGATTAGGTCAGAATACTAACAATAGGCCTAGAGGTACTCAAGTACCAACCAAGATCCGGACCTGACCAACTTTAGCTTCAGTCTGTCGTGAAGGTTTCTACGACCCACAGGAACTAACCTAAGGTTCGTTGAACTCCATGATTAAAGCACCCGTGCTTAAAACATGTTTTGTCCAGGTTCAGTTTGTAGTGTGTTTTTGCAAGAGAGAGATTGAAGAATTTTTTGCATTTTTTGGAGAGTTTTCTCTCTCTTTTTCTTCTTTATTTCTAGCTTTTGATTGGCTTTACAACACAGTCTGTATTGGATTCCTAGATCCCACCATCAATCCTCGCAGGGTCCCTGGATTTCGATGCTTTAAGATAACATCGGCCATTGCAACCCCCAGAACCTTGGCTTTCAACACTTCGAGATAGTGCCACCCATGGCGTTCTGTAGCTAAATTCAGGCCCTGGCAATCAACATTTTTAGATAATCTCGCCCATGGCACCTAAATCAACACAAGGTGCTTACGTGCCTCTAGTAGGATATTTAGATATCCTAGGAGACAAGCACCGAGGAGATGGTATGTTATTGCGCATCTTCGAGGGAAATTTCTCGCCTCTCCGTGCCGGGAACTCCTCCAAATCAACTTGTGTTGATAAGCTGCTCCTAATCTAGGTATCTTTTCATAACAAAATTAACGCTTTGAGTGATTTTGATAATTAAGCACATTGAACCAGACTGTGTGTGGATTAGGGTGCTTAGGTTACCGAGTCTCGCAAACCAAAGGTCAGTTAACGAGGTCGAATAATCCCTAAGCCTTAGACTTAATACTTAAGCTTCGTATTTTCCTCAACCTCTTGAGGACTATCCAGATCTTAACGGATACGTAAATTTTTAAGCCTAAACACAACCCAAGAGGCCTAAGTTTAGCATTCATTCTAATCTCTATGTCTCTTAGCACTTTTTGACTTTCATTTTTTCTTTTGATTTGGTCTAGAACTTAAATAGATTCCATAATCTTTTACTATTGACTAACTCTTTTCTTTCAAATTGTTGCTCCTTTTTGACATTTAAATCACCTCCCTTTTCCTCCTCAAGAATGATATGCATTCAAATTTTCAAAGTTTCCTTCCTTCTCCCATTTTTTTGTTCTTTTTCAATTTTTCGTTGTTTTATTATATATATTTTATTTTTTGGAATATGTATTTTTTTTAGAACCCTTTAGAAACTTGAATTTTTGTATGTTTGCACTTTAACACCCCCGCATGCCTAAGTTTTGCAATGTCCTCATTGTAAATGGAGGGTACGAAATAGTTAGGGTTCAATATTTAGAACAGGTTTAGTGGGTGAGCGGATGGGTCAGAATGATTGTTGCGGATGATTTCAAGCTCTGGTGCAAGTACCAGAGGTGGAGTTGATTGTTCTAAAACTGAACTCAAGGTGCATTAGATTTGAAGTACAAAAGGATAATAAGAAGGATCTCAAATTTTTGAAATGACGGGTTCCCTCTAGTTAGGTGTTAAATTCAATGCCTTCAGCCAAGCAGAAAATGATATGGAAAAGGAGTGGTCAAATCAGATGAGTTTTGTAGAATAAGCACCTCAATCAATAGCCTGGTTGGTCTAACCAGGTGCTTGTTCAAATCAGCAGGCCAGTGATGCAGCCCAAACTCAATCAATCTAGCGGTTGATGAATGTGGATCAAGAGATACGATGCCCACCAGATACTGTAAAGCTCGGAATGATGCGGAAGTGAAAAATTAGGGTTTGGCTGAGTCGGATTAGCCTAGTCAGAGTAGGGATCCTCAAAAGAGAATGAATTAATGGAGTATGTGAGATCCCTATGGGAGTGATTAGAGAAGGATGGGATGTGATTAGTAGTCTGATCAACGTTCAAAATCCAATTGGAATGTGGAGGAGAATTATATGCTACTAGATCATCGAGAGGAGAGTCAGAGTAGAAATTGAGCCCGGTTGCAGGTCGGGGTTGGGTTCGGATCTGAGCAGGTTTTGTATGTGCTATAGAAGAGGTGGCATCAAGAATAACTGTATGTGATGGCTCCTCTAGAAAATATTCAAAGGTAGGCGTATCTAGAGAGTCCTCATAGAACCCATCAAAATCAAATTTAAATGCCTGGAGAGTGCTTATAGGATCAAGGAAATCTGAGTCAAGAAAAGATTCGAACACTGGATTGTAGACTCTCTCGGCAATTACTATTTCTGTTTCCTGAGGATCAAAAGGAAATGATTCCATCTCAATGGAACCTGATTTTGAATCAATGATCTCGGGATTAGGGACCTCAAAGTCATAGTCAAAGAATGGATCATGTATGCTAAGATCGTAGATTGGCTCGTAATCAGTAGGAAACAACAGTTCTCCAATATCAGAGTAAGATTCAAAATCGTCAGAGAACTTGCGAGAATCATGTTTTGAATCTGATTTAGGATCAGATGTTCTACCACTGAGTAAATCAAGATATGGAGAAGCAGCAACCTGACTTGGTAAAAGATTCAAAAAATGAGATTAACTTCATATGATAAATTGAACATATTATATGATAAACATATACAATAGATTTTTTAAAAAATAACTAACAGATTTTAACTTCATTAGAAAGTAAAAGTTATTATATCTTAAACATCGGTATCTATTATAATGAGACCTATTTTTTGTTCTTTTGGAAAATCTTGACATGCTTCAAAAAGAAAAGAATGTTCACTATCCTTCTTTTCATCAAAGAAATCATGAGGCATGATTTTTATGGTTATAATCCACCCATTCCTGCTATTATCAGGCACATAGAAAACTTGTGATACTTGACACACTAGTGTGAATGATTTAGCTATTTGGAGAATTCGACGATTCTTATTTAAATTGATAAAACCATGTTATCTTTTTTGAAACCAATCCCTTCCTTGAAAATATCAAACCAATCACACTTAAATAAAATCACCTTGCGGTCATATGTGAAACTCATCTCGACAATCTTTGTGATTTTGCCATAGTAACCATCACAACCTGTTCCAATATCACAACTCACAAGAACTCGAGCATGTTGCGATGCCTTTCCATCATTGATTGACTTTATTCTAAATTTGATTCCATTAATTATGTACCCAGAATGATAATGTTCATAACTCAATGAAGTTTCACATATTAAATCAAAGTCATTCAACCAACATGGGTCATTGTTGTCTTTCATCTGATATATACATTGCTTAAACCAATCAAGGAATTGCAACTTCTGAATAGAATGAGGTGAAGAATGTTTAAATTCATTGAAAAACGGATCGACATAGGAAATTTGTTTCAAGATATACAAGTGAGCTAACTGCCGATCCTTTAAATCGATCATTCTGTATTCTGTCTGGAAAATCGACCTTCCCCTCATATCAAAAATTGATAGAGAATCATCATTAATTTCATTGTATCCCCTATCAAAATTCCTTTCCAGTCGATTGAATTTATTATCAATATTATCCATGTACATAGCACAGAAATTTGTGCATTCTTCTAGAAGGTAACCCTCAACAATTGACCCCTCTAGCATCTCTTTATTTAAGATGTAATCTTTGAGCTTCTTCAGAAATCGCTCAACTGAATACATCCATCTATACTGTACAGGACTACCAACTCTTGATTCATTTGCAAGATATAGAGTTAGATGGACCATGAGTTTAAAGAAAGTTGGGAGGAAAATTTGTTCCATTTTGCAGAGTGTGATAACAATTTGATCATTCCAATAGTCTAACATTTCATAGTTAAAAGTTTTAGAGTAAACGACTTTAAAATATCGACTCATCTTCGTGAATGTATTGACCACTGGATCTGGCAATACTCCATGAATAGCTAGCAGGAACAAAATCTGCATGTACACATGTGAATCATGGCTTTTCAATCCATTGATTTTCTTCTGAACTTCATTCACACACTACGAGAGCTGTGAAGAAAACCAGTTTAGGACTTGAATTCCTTTCAAAAAGGAGAATATCCTGTTCCTCTGTCATTGATTTAGATTGTACATTGCTGGTGGCATTTCCTCCCCATCGATGACATGTAGCTCAAGATGAATTCCCAATTCCTTCATATCGTTTCTTGATCTTAATATGTCTTTTGGGTTTTCTATTAGGTTTAACACATCTAAGATGTTTCCATGACATTTTTCTCAATATGCATCACATCAAGGTTGTGACGTATTGTGAGATCTTTCCAATATGGAAGCTCCATGAAGAAGATACTCTTCTTAAAATTGGAGTCCTTTAAAGCTGTCAAACTTTCTTGAATGGACAACTGAGTCATATGTTGGCAAGGTTCTGTAATGTCGCAAATGCTTCGAACCCTGACAGCTGAATATCATTTGTGCTCAACTTATTTCTCATATTTTTGCTTGATAAATGACAAGCTTTACCGTAAAACCTATCCTTAAACTGTAAACTCCGCCATCTGTGTTCAATGGGAAGAAATCTACGGTGCCCTAAATAAGAAAATTTCTTACTTTCAGGAAGACGAAAATGATGTGTATGACATACATGTTGGGCAGGCAATCTTCCCTTTCATACTCCATCTAGTAAGGTTTGCATATGCTGGGAAGTCATTTATGGTCTAGAACAAAGCTGCGTACATTTGAAAGAATTCTTTCTTCTTTGCATCAAATGTCTGAACATCATCATGCTACAGTTGTTTCAGTTCATCTATTAACAGTTGTAGGTAGATGTCAATTGCATTTCCTAGTTGCTTGAGACCTGGGGTTAAGAGGGTCAACATCATAAACAAGGTTCGCATGCATAGCTAAGGAGGTAAGTTGTAAGTAAACATCACGACTGGCCAACTAGAGTACGATGGGTACATGTTCTTAAAGGGATTAAATCCGTCGCTTGCAAAACCCAATCTAACATTACACGAACACTTTACAAAAGATAAATGTCTAATGTCAAAATTTTTCCACTCTGAATTAGTTGGATGATGAATAAGCTTGTCTTCTGACTTGTTTTCCTGATGTCACCTCATCCATGTTGCAATCCTACTAGAAATAAATAGTCGTTGCAGCCTTGGAATTAATGGAAAATAATGAAGAACCTTTTTGGCTTGTTTTCTCTCTCATTTATATCTTTCCTTACCACATTCTGGGCAGGAAGTCAAGTTGGCAGTACTCATTTCTGTATAACACGCAGTCATGCCGACATGCGTGAATCTTCTCACAATTCATACCAAGTACTCGTATTTGTTTCTTTGCTTCATACCACGACTCTAGCATACCATTGGGATTATTAACAACTCTCGTATAAACTGAAGCACCTCAAACATCAATTTCGTTGTAGCTCTATTCAAAAATTTCATATGAAATATTCTCAATAGAAAAGATAACCTCATCATGGAACTGCTACCAGGTGCGATCGGCTCCTCAGCTGCCTTCATTGCATCATAAAATTGATTATAGGTATTTAATGCTTCCTCATCATTTGCAATATCAGGACCAGCCTCTCTCATCTCATGCGGCATCTTATTGATTTGATTATCATCATCTTCATCATCATCAGACTCATCCACTTCCACTGTATTTCATCGTCATCCTTTGTTGCTTCCTCTCCATGTGTAATCCACTTCATGTAATGTTGCCACCAACCATTATATATCACATGCTCTAGAACTATTTTCTTATCCTAGACAAATCCATTGAAACACTTCCTACACTGATGGAATATTTTCTCAAAATATTCTCAACATCTGTATTGTTTCCTATCTTCATGGAGGGGCCAATCCATGAATGAGATGACTCCACTTTTCTACTTAGTGTAGTCCAAATTCCTTAGATCAATCCAAGACTTGTCCATGATAGCCTAAAATTTTTAATAAACCACTTGTAAGTTAGGAGAAAACATTACGTGAAAATATTATAATTTGAAGAAGGTTTTCACTTGATAGCTCATCCTTAAAGATTTGATTACAACGTTGCTTGTTATATGCAACTAGTGTGTGGAGAAATTTTGGTAGCACCTCCCTACATTGCTCCAATATACCCCCTAAAACTAAACTTAACTATATTCCCAATAGCCCCCACTAAAGGACGCTTCGGGAATGGAGCTAAGATTAGTTGGTATGCTAGAGAACAGCGAGAAAATGCGACCAAAATTTCTCTACACAGTAATTGCATATAACAAGTAACCCTAAGTTGTGATCAAATCTTCAAGGACCCTCTTTAGCCTGGGATCTTCACCGAACTAAAGATGTTCAACACTTATGGCATGCTACAAAGATAACGCATCGTGCAAGTAAGTGAAGTATACACACTTTGCCTTGTTCATATAAGATGATCATAACTCTCGATGAGTGAGTATTATGACAAGATTATATCCCTCCCACAACCTGTAACCTAGGGGTTAGAATTCCTATTGTTTGTCATGAAGTACTTCAAAATTTGTACAAGTGTGTGTAGTACGACGAGTTGATAATCAAACATTTAACTTTTGAATTAAATTTTTGTAAATAAGCTTCCTCGACAAAAAACCTAAACCCTAACCCATAAACCCTAAACATTAAACCCTGCACTTAAAACCTAAATGCTAAACTCAAAACACTAAACCCTAAATAGAAAATTATAAAATCTAATCCCACAATCGTAAACTTGAAACCCTAAAACCACTTCCCAAAATCGTAAACTTAAAGCCGTAAAACTTAAACTTAAAATCCTAAACTCAAAACCCTAAATCCAAAACTCAAAACCCTAAAACCTAAATGCTAATCCCTAAACCTAAAAATCTAAATCGAAGACCCTAATCCCAAAATAGTACTCAATTCAAAATTGAAAACCCTATACTCAAGACCATAAACTCTAAACCTAACATCATAAAACTCGACTTTATATTCGAAACCCTAAAACCCAATACCCTAAATTGTAAACCAAAAACTCGTAAATCGGGAACCTAATACCTAAATCAAAGAGCCTAAATCCTAAACTTAAAATCACAAATGCTAAAGTCAAACCCAATATCCTAAACCTTAAACCTAGATGTTAAACTTAGAGCTGAAAAATTTTTGATAGAGTTTCCCCTATAACATTACACATTTTCCATTTCCTGTAAATAACACATCACGACATATGTGGGCACACCCCATTTTTAACTCAATTAATAGAAAGACTTAAACATGTGGGCACGCCCCAAATTTAAATGAAATAATTAGCACAATTAAACATGTAGGCACACCCACATTTAACATTTAACATATAAATCAAATAGCTAGTTAATTAACAATTTTCATAAAAATTCCTAACAAGTAACTAAATACAATAAATTACATGCAAATTTGACAAAATTTAATTTCCATGCAAAGTACTTTACATCCAATTAATTAACATGCAAAATTAATTCATCAATAATTTACATTTGAATTTATATTACAAACAAATACAAATAGAACACAATTACAGAAAAATTAAACATATAATTAATTTAAATTATAAAAAATAGGGGGTGGGGGGTGTTGCAGGGAGGGGGAGGAGGGATGGCAGGGAGGAGTGGGGGGATTGCAGGGGGCAGCGACAATTGCTGTAATAAGGGGTGGCGGTGGTGGGTGTGGCGGTAGGGGTTGGAGCGAAGTAGGGGGTGGACAAGCTGGGGCTGGGGATTTCAACGACAATAGGGGGTTGGAGCGGTGGGGGTAGGGGCGTGGCCAGCTGGAGTGGGTGGCCATTGACGACAGGGGTGAGGAGAGAAGAGTACCTCAATGAGGAGTAGTGGTCATGTACCTGGGCAAGGAGGAGCGGGCATGCGACGAGGTGAGGAGGAGCGGTCACACCGGTTGTCTCTGGAGATGAGGGATGGGGCCTCAGGGCCTCAGTGGGTTTCCAAAGGCGGGTGAGGCGAGGGTTGGCGATCTCCGAAGGCTGGGCCTCAGTGGTAAGAATAGTAGGAGAAGTGAGGAGGGGAAGAGAAGAAAGGTGATCGACCTTGCCAAAAATATCTCTAGAATTGAAACCATCGCCAAATGAAATTATGGGGTGTGCTTAGCAACAGTTTTATTTATAACCGTCCCCAATTTAATTTATAATACCATTTCTATTGGACATCAAAGTTTAAAGGGGCACGCCTTTTCATTGGACATTGGCGATGATTTCCAAAATAACCGTCGCCATTTAGTAAATATTTCACCTATGGCATGCAAAAAGCCTGTGCTCCTAAGTAATCATTAGCGACAGTTATTTGTAAAATCGTCCCTATCTTACCCTGAGAATCCCATGTTAAGTTTGGTGGGGGGAGGAGGGAGGAGGCTTTAGGCAACAGTTACTTATATAACCGTCCCTAAAGATAACAATTAGTGACAGTTCTATAACTGTCGCCTATTAACCGTTGCAAATTGTGCATTTTGTTGTAGTGTATGTATTGATTTCCACTAGTTCACTTAAAAAATCATTAGTGTATTTGTTTAGTTATTCATTTTTATTATATATTTGTTAAATAAAAAAATGTATTTGCCACATGTCGAATTTGACTTACTGCATCATTCATTTTATTCTTCTAAGTTTGGTAAGTCATATATTCATGTTCATGTTATTTTCCATATTTGTGTTGTCGTGCCCATTCATGCATTATAGTTGTATGCATTTTTTCTTATATTACATCTTTTATGTTTTATTTAGAAATATGACAACAAAATTGATTGAACTAGTCAAGTTGGACAAGCTCAATGGTATTAATTATGACATGTGGAGTCGACAAATACAGTATGGTCTGATGCATGATAATTTAGATGGCCTTATTGATACCCCTGCTTCTAAGCTTTCGGAAAATCTCATTGATGTGGAAAAAGTAGCCCATCAAAAAGCCTATGAGCAGTGGGAGAAAAATGACAAGAAGGCACATAGTTTTATGCTAATACACATGGATGATGATCTGATAAAGGTCTTTGAGAATCATAAATTAATGTATGATTTATGGAGGGCTATCAAAGAAAAATATGACTCTAAAATAGAAGTGAACGTGCAACTTCTTTTGTATAAGTACAATGCATGCAAAATGAAGGAGTCAGAGAATGTCATTGAGCATGTCAATAAGATGATTGTAATGGCCAATGATTTAAGAGCTACAGGAACAGAAATTCCTAAGAAAATGCAGGTGGCCACAATACTGAACAGCTTGCCACCATCATTTGATATGGTTGCCACCACTTTGAGACTAAACAGCACCATAAAGAATGTGACCAACTTGCCTGCGCAATTGGCTATTTAACAAGACTTGGTTACCAGAAGAAAGCAATTAGAAGTATTTGAAGTAGAACAAGAGGAAGCACATGTTGTTCAGCATAAGAACCTTGGTCCTTCTAAAGTGCATTTCAAAGGAAACAAGCAAAAACATGGAAAAGGACCATGTGGATCGTGCTATAACTGTGGGAAGTTTGGCCACTTCAAGGCCAATTGTGCCTAGGGAAAGAAACAAGGCCAAACTAAGGGCCCGAAAAATAAGGGCAAGAATCGTGAATTTGTTGGTGTGGTAGAGTGTAACTCTATCATGACTAACTGCGAAGGCTGGTGGGTGAACTTTGGTGCCACTTGACATATTGCAAAGACCAAGGAAGGCCTAGTTGACTTCAAAGAATTAAAGAAAGGAGAGCAGAGAATCTGGATGGGTAACAACACCTATCTGGATGTTGAGGGTGTTGGGACCTATAGGCTCGATCCTGAAGAAAGCATGATGGCTCTCCAGGATGTGTTTATGCTCCTGGGTCTAGAAGGAATCTTATTTCTATGTATGCTCTTATTAAAAAAAATTAGAAGTTAGATTCTATAATAATTGTCTCTGTTAGTAGAGATAGAAAGGTTTTTACTGTAGGAAAATTTGTGCTAGAACATGATCTCTATATTTTTATTTTGGTGATACAATAAAGAAGGATTTGAATTATTCCTTCTATTTATTATTTGATTTTGATTTGTGGCATATGAGATTGGGACATCCAAGAAATATTAAAATGGATCAGATAATAAAAATGAATATGTTATCTAACATAACAAGAGCAAGATCATTGCCCTATGAACATTGCTTGATCAGAAAAATGACTAAAAAACCTTTTTCTAAGGGTCAAAGGTCAAGAGAATTATTAGAACTTATTCATTCTGATATATGTTGTCCATTAAGTGTTAAAACACATGGTGACAAGGAATATTTTATAACTTTTATAGATGATTATTCTAGATATTCGTTCATATATCTCTTAGAAAGAAAGCCTAAAGCTTTTGAATGCTTTAAGAGATATAAGACGAAAGTAGAAACAAAATTAGAAAGATCCATTAAGGTGTTAAGGACAGATGGAGGTGGTGAATTTAATTCGAGAGAGTTTAATGCCTTTTGCAATCATGTGGACATTGTTAGACAAATAACAATTCCACATGTGCCACAACAAAATAGTGTGGTAGAAAGGGAAAATCGAACATTGATGAATGCAGTTAGGTGGATGTTCTCTCATTCTAGACTCCCAAAGAATTTTTGGGGTGAAGCATGCTAACTGCAAATTATATAGGAAATAGAATTCTCACCAAATATGTGGAATCTACACCTTATAAGATATGGAATGGAAGAAAACCACAATTGAACCACCTCAGAAAATGGGGGTGTGAAGCACATGTCTTGAACCCAAATCAGCTTAGAAATAAGCTTGATTTTAAGACAATAAAGTGCAAATTTATAGGTTATTCTGATAAATCCAAAGGGTATAGGTTTTATCACAATGAAAGGGGTCTTGTTGAGAGTTGCGATGCTACTTTTCTAAAAAATAAAGAAGAAAAGAAGAAAGGAAAAGGGGAATCAGAATATCTATTTATCCTTTATAATGATGATGTCGATTCTGGAATAGATCCAACTGAAAGGGATGATTGTGTTCATTCAAAAATGGAAATTGAATCTATGAATGACGATGTACCTATGGAGTCTATGGGTGAATCCAATCAACCCACAAGAATAACCGACAACAAGAGACTTAGAATGCAACCTGCATGGATGGTGACTATCATTTGTACTCATGCAAGGTTTTGTGTTACATCGTTGATGAGGACGTTTCAGATTTTACGGAACCATTGTCTTTTGATGAAGCAATGGCATCACCCGAATCCGAATCATGGATGATTTCCATGAAGGATGAGCTTCACTTGGTTGAGAAAAATAATGTTTGGGAATTATGTAATCTACCAGTAGGCAGGAAGTCTATAGGGTGTAAATGGGTCTTCAAGAAAAAGTATCTAGTTAATGGTACTGTTGATAAATTCAAGGCAAGGTTGGTTTCCAAGGGTTATACACAGAAAGCTAGAATTGATTTCCAGGAAACATATTCTTCGGTAGCCAAGTTTGCATGAATTAGGATGATTCTAGCTTTGGTCGCATTTATGGATTTGGAATTATTCTAAATGGATGTAAAAATTGCATTTCTCAATGAGGAATTAAGAGAAGATATTTATATGCGACAATCTGATGGGTTTGAGGTAGAAGATAAGGAGAACATGGTTTACAATTTGAAAAAGTCTCTGTATGGTCTAAAACAGTCTTCATGATAGTGGTATCTTCATAATACTATTATTCAATTTGGTTTTGTGGCTAACAAATTGGATAATTGTGTATATGTCATGCATAGTGGGAGTAAATTTATGATTTTGTCATTATATGTGGATGACATATTGCTCACTGGAAGTGACATAGAGATGTTGAATGACATGAAACAAAAATTGAGTAATGAATTTGAGATGAAGGAATGGGAGAAGCATCTTATGTCCTTCGAATTCAGATCACTAGAGATAGAAAGTCAAGAATATTGAGTTTGTATTAAGAAAAATATTTGCATACCATACTAAAAGGATTTGGAATGGAAAATTGCACTCTTGCCCCTACCCCACTTGTTATGGGAAAACGACTAAGCAAAAGCCAATGCTCGAGTAAATGACAAGAGTCGTTAAATGTCCCATATGCATAAGCAGTTGGAAGTTTAATGTATGCAACGATGTGTACTAGACCCGACTTGGCTTACCCTGTAAGCCTAGTAAGTAGACATCAATGTAATCTAGGACCAACACATTGGGAAGCTGTTAAAAGGATTATGAGATATCTAAAGGGTAATATAAGTTTGAGATTGGTATATCAGGCTAAATCACCTGAGGTGATTGGTTACTCGGACGTAAATTTTGGAGGTGATGTGGATGATAGAAAATCCACATCTGGTTATCTTTCCATGTTTGGTGGTGTTGCTGTTTCTTAGGGAAGCAAGAAACAAGGATGTGTATCAAGGCATACACAAGAAGCTAAATACATTGCATGCAACATGGCCACCAAACATGCAGTTTGGATCAGATGCTTCTTAGATGACTTGAGCCTCGGATTGATAAAAGAGTCATTAGAAATATTTTGTGATAATCAAGTAGCAATAAGCTTGATTAATAGCGGGGCAAATTGTTCTAAAGGGAAACATATAGAGATCCAGTATCACTATATTTGAGATATAGTGGAACAACAAGAAACTAATGTAAGTTATATACCTACCAGTGATATGCTTACAGATTTCCTAGGTAAGGGTATACCAGTAGGGACTTGCATTAAGCACGTTGATTTAATGGGACTCAAAAATTTTTGAGTCAAGTGGGAGGTATTCATGAATAATGAGCCTCTTATAGCATCTCCAAGAAATATAAACACCCTACAAATAGTAGGAGTGTGTGATGATAACGTCATCATCTGCCATAACTAGCTTTAATTAATCATAATCCATTGATAAATGCTCCTACATAACCACCAAAGAGCCATAACTCACTATATATACATTTTGAGTGAAATGCATTAAAACATGGTTAAATCTTCAGTTTTAACAGCATATCCTAAATGCAGAGCAATCACGAGATTTCCCAAGGGTTTATTAAAGGTCAAATATGCACTAAAATCTAACAAGAGGGTCCATGTAGACAGAAACGGGTTTTCACGCATTACGAGAATTAACAGATATTTGAAACCCTAACAACATACCTGCTTAATTAACTAAGGTTCTGATCAAGGTAAAATTCACCTAAATCTTCTAAAAATCATAGAAAAATATTTTATAAGGTTTGCTACCTTTGATTCGACCATTGGAACCTATTTTGACCTAAAGCAGAGTCTCAGACAGATAGTTGCCCTAATTTAGGATTTTACGTAATTTACCTAGTCAAACTTGGTAAAAATCAAAATTTTACTTCACCATTAGATTTCTTGGGTCCAAATTAGATTTGTACCAGAATTTGGGCCCAAGCAGAGATCATCTTATCCTAATTTGCACTTTAGTCCAGTCTGATTCTTCTCTCAAATGGCCCCTCAGCTTTCAAAATATATTGTAGAGACCCCCCTAAATTTGTCATCACCTTCACATCTAGGTCCCCACCGCCATTAGGAGTAGTTACATCTCACCGTTGAGATTTGAGCGAGGATTTCTTACTCGATTCTCAATCAATCAATCCCAAATTTGAACCAGAGATTCCTTGAGGAATTCTCTTCCAAATGAATCTGATCTTGGACCCCAAGTCTTTCCCAATCACTCATGCGAACGCATGAAAGATTTGGGTATCCTTTTGTGTGCAAAGCTCTCAAGCTTGAAAGCTTCTTTCCAAGCTTGGAAACACCCCCTAAGGCTTATAAAAATATCCCTCATGCATTTCCTTACCTTAGCTTGGTTTGGAGGTTGGATCCCCCTTCTTCCCTTCTCCCTGACCTCTATCTTTACCAACATCGGTGAGCTCCTCCGTCTAGCCTCTTTGCTCGCCATCACAGACAATAGCTAGCGAGTTTGTCTTTCCCAGCTTCTTCCGCTCCTCACGATATGCGTAGGCACCCCTCAAACCCCCTCTTTCCTCATTGTTCGCCCCCCGGAGACTTCCCCTTCTCCGACGTCAGCCAATCAAAGTCGATGCCTTGCCTTCCCTTTGAACTATTAGTTTAGGGTTAGTTAGGTATCCTTAGATCCTTAGGTTAATTCCCTCTATTTAAAACCTAAATATCAACTCTCGACGCCACCTCAAGCCACCTTCATCTCCACCTACGGCCACACCTCCAGCGAGGTCCATCTCACACCACACACCTCCAAACACCTCGCCACCTACTTCGCAACCTCCGCCACACCACCACGACCAGCCCTCTCCTATTTCACCTTAGTGTCCACTCAAACTCCCCATCGACCAACCCACCTTCGCACGTCATCCTCCGACCTCCGCAGACCACCTTACGCCCTAACTCTTCACGCAACCACTGCCACCACACTCCACACCTTCCAGCGATGCTCATGAACCGTTTTAATGTGGCCGAGAGGCCGTGTTGATGACCTGTAGGTTTCCACCATCCATCGCCATCACCGCCATCGCTGCCACCTTTTTCATTGAGCTCCAGGCCATGCAAGCCCCAGGTTCTACCTTTAGGCATTGCAGATTCGCCCCAAGAGTCTTCCTAGACAGTCAATTGAAGGAAGCAATGAAGGAGCCACTCCAATTGCTCGGAGGAACTGCCTGTTGCTGCTGCTTGGATACGCGAAGAGAAGGCTTGTGGCTTTAGTCCCACATCGGTAGAAGAGCAGTCGCGCATGCATAAATGGAATTTTTGCCTAAGGCTTATCGCCTCAGACATTGGGGGTGAGGTCCTCTCTTCACCTGCAAATGCCCTACCAGCCTAAGCCTTCACTCCTCGGTTGCAACACCATGTATGCAGCCCTGGACTCGATATTGCATGACCCGATTACCCGATTACAACCCAATTATCTAAAAAAAGAGGAGAGGCAGGAAAGAGAGAGAGTGAGGGAGGGGGGTTTTGCTCTTGTAGGCACTGTGCAACACTTAATCGCAAAGAAGAGGAAAGGCTGAAAGGAAGAAAAGAAGAAAGAGAGGAGAAGTCGTGCTTGAAAGAAAGAAGAGGAAGAGGCTGAAGAGAAGAAAGGAAGAAGAAGAAGGCTCTCTAAGAGCACTGTAGCAACGACATTTAAGTCATCTGATCCAAGTAGCCAAAATCTGAAAACCTTTTAGTAGCACTATAGATTTATTTGCCTTCGTGGATATATAAGTGGTTTTGGTTACTGTTTGTTTATTTGATATTATTGAGTAATTGATATGTATATGTTTAAGACCAATAATTGTTGATTCAAATTGCCATTATTTTGTCTTAGACATCTTTTTGCCTCATTAAACTCTTGCAATACTCATGTTTTTATAGAAATTAGATTTGAGTAATTATTCATTGAATATCATTCTTGGCTTATTTTTTGTGCTCATATACATTTATTTTGATTAGCGCATGAATTACAATACTTGCTCATTGTGTTAGACCTCGGTCTTCATTTCAGATATTTGAGTTATAAATTGTATTTGTTGATTGAGCTATTTGGGAGATTTTGCTACAACAAAACATAATTTAAACCTCCTATCTAGCCCTATCAACATTTTAGCGCCATTGCTGGGAGCAACATGCAATTCACCACTATTCTTTGTTTTATTTGATTATATTTGAGCACTAACTTGCCCTGTTTGTTTCTTGTGATTTTTGCGAGGTATCTCACGAGGCGATCTTCCGCGTAATCCAACCACTCCCAGGATAGATAATCTCTCTTCTTTCCTAATCTCCTAATCTTTGGAAGAGAGAAAAGGAAACAAAACTAATTAGGAATCACCTGCCTTATTTTCATAGAAATTTTTATTTAAAGGCAAGTTTCCTAATTTATGAAAAAAATCAATATTTGATTGAAGCCTGAGACGATTTTGCTTAGATATTCCCCATCCCAAATTGTTTGTACCTATTAGGGACTACACTTAATTTTTAAATCACCTTGGGCTAACACACTTCTTGCTTGAAACCCAAGGTGAACATTTTAAGATTGAATTGAACTTGGATTAGAGCCACGTAGGGTTTCAGCATTTAGGGTTTGAAGTGTTAGTACACATTTTCCTACATTAAAGAGAATTAACCCGCATGCATTTGTGTGCTACCCAAGCCCTTATTTGAAATGATCTAATCAAGAAAACCCTAAAACCAAGCTCTAATTTCACTTGAACCATAAAAATCTTGAACCTAATAACTTGAGAGTCAACTCAAGGTGACTTCTGGATCTTGATCCAGATTTCATCCTCCATCTTTTAAGGCAGGTCAGGTGAAGTTGGTCTACTTTGTGAGACAACCAACCTGCAAATTAGGTCACAAGTCAAATCAACTTCTAATCAAGTGAAATTCAAGGCACTAATTAGGCTAAAATTGGCAGATTTAAGATCTTAAGTTCGTACACTCCAGTCTACTAGGAACTGCAGTGACAAGAAAGGTCGGGTAGGGAAAACCCTGTAACTCATGGGGATGCTCTACCGTGTAGGAGTCTTTACAGGGCTCTCCCTTCCTGGCTACCTAGGTATTTCTCGAGTGTACAGATTTCTGATTCAAAGGTATCATTCGCCTCGAAACAGACTTAGTCATCCAAAAATCTTTGGGTGCCTTGATTGGGTCCAATTAATATCTAGTTCCTTATCCTTTCTCGAGAGCACACACACAGGAAGGTCATTAGGTTTTTAACCTAAGAGACCTCATTAGATTTTCTAACGGATTTCTAATCTGATCTGATCAACTCCAATTTGAATTTGAATTTGATTCGACATCTTGATTCCACCACTTGATTCAAAAATGCAACTTGACATGTTAGGAAAAGTGATTGGGAAACCTGTGTCCCAAATGACCATTAAAGACAAAATGATTGAGGATGCTTATAGACACCATGAGGAATATTTTAATAGGGACATTTAGGATAAATTCAAGAAAACAATGAACCACATTTCGAACCATATGGAGAAAATATGGACATGAATAAACCACGGTTCAACCCGGGATGATCTCTTAGCAGAACACATTAAATTGGTGAAATTACACAATAATGATTGTCTGCAATATTGGTCAAATCCTTCATTTTCAGAAGAACTCCAAAATTTTTTGGAAAAATGGGGAGAATTGCTGAATAAGTTATATAGAACCATTGATCAAAAATACCTGTCAGAAGTTAATAAGACATCTTGGAGTGATTCTAGTGATCTACGTAATTTCCCAAATCCCGGGTTTGATGATCAAGGTTGTTGTGGACCCCCAACCCAAATGAATTTAGATTCAAACTTCATAACAATTGACATACCTGATCTTGATAAGGGTTGGGAGGATCCAATTGTAGGTGTTCCCAATTTCAAACCAACCTTAGAAAACCAGGAAGGTGGTCCATCGAGCTTAGATTTCCCCGACACCTGTGATGATGAGATTAAAATAGAATCTCTTAAGAGTATAAATCCTAAGCCTTATCCTGTTAAGGTAACTCTCGAGATTGACTCTGAAATCCCAATAGAGCCTAGCATAGATTCTAGTAATCCAACCCTTACCATTAACCTAGAATCTGGATTTGAGCCTAGTTGGGATAATTATGAGGCCCAATGTGATAAGAATCATATTTTGAATCTAGACTATGATTATGGGCGTGTATTTGATGAATACACCTCCCCAACCTCCTCAGAGACAAATTGATTTTACGAAAGTCATGTCTATCTATGATACAGAAATCGATGGGTTGGAAGAGCTGGGACTCGATTGGGTCTATCCTAGGAACCAAGAACCTGAGCCCATGCCTAATAAGGATGCCTTCTTGAGCTCGGAATATGAAAATAGTTTAGATCAAAGTCAAGTTGTTGCTTCTACATATCTTGATCCTTTCTGTGGTGGAACCTCTGATATGGAATGAAGTTTAGAACATGATCTTCGCAAGTTCTCCAACGATTTTGAATCTTTGATTTCGAAGAACTGTTGTTTCCTAATGACTCCAAACCTGTTTACAACCTCAGTGACCATGACCCGCCATTTGATTTTGACACTGAGGTCAATGATTTGAATTCCCATGATGCTGTAATTCCCTTTGGGAGGGTGTGAGATATGTGTGATGTATAAAATGCGAAATTAAAATAAACAACAATTTCACAAAAATAAGCAATCACACAATGGCACAAGAGATTTTTAGGTGAAAATCCAAATTGGGTGAAAACCACCACCTAACCCTCTCGATTTAGGATTTTCGATTGACCTAGTCGATCAAATCCACTAAACAAGTCACTTAAAATGAGGGTGACTTAACTTCTTACAACCACACTACTTTGAACGAGGGAGTGTACCTCAAAACTACTCTTCACGAGGTGTATTTTGTCCCTTGATGGAGACAGGAATTTGTAAAGTGAATACCTAAAACAAGCAAAGATAAAATACAATACAACCTATAGAGCCAACAAAGTATTTGGTTAAATTTAGCTACTATAGGTAAAGGAACTTCCCTTAGGTGGGAGTGCATCGGCGTGACGACGGGGGTGCGTGAACCACGCTTTGGCACAATCGCGCTCTCGTAACGTCGGTAGGAGAGCGGGTGCACAGCAGGATGAAGCTCTCAAGTGTGGAACGAATGCTTGGAGAGCTAGAGCTTCTTCTACTTCACTTGGACACAAAAGATGTGGAAAATGTGTTGCTTGGTGTATCTTCACAAGGCAAGGGTCTTCCTCTATTTATAGAGGGCCTAGGAAGGCTTTGGAAGGCCTTAGAAGGTTTCCATAGCCGTTGGGGTTGAACCCAAGGCAAAATAGGCCATAATTAGAATCATTTATGATTCTGACAAGGTCATTAGACGTCTGGTCCAGGCATAAGACGCCTGGAAAACTAGTTTAAGACGTCTAGGAACTAAGTTAGACATCTGATTCTAGGCGGGTTTCCTTCCTGATTTTGATCAGACCTAAACACGGTTCTAGTGTATAATTATTAAATGACGTACAGGACGTCTGGAAACCTATTGTACTGCGGGAATGGATTCTCAAGATAGGTTAATGGCTAGAATAATCTAACAAAGGTGATTTTGGCTCACAATGAGACTCAACGGTCACATATCAGATGTCTGGGGTCCTCTACGGACGTTTGACAGAAGTCTAATGGTTATTTTCCTCAATATTTACTTTGTTAGCCAATGTTCAACTAATTAGATGTCTGGACTAAGGTCTAGATGTCTAATTTTAACAGACAGAACCTACTAAGTTCAGCCTAAGTTATTGGACGTTTGAGTCAATAGTCAGACGTCTTAAAAGTCACTATCAGACATCTGATTTCCAGATTAGACGTCAGATTAGGCTGTCAGAACCCTATTTTGATTTTCTAAGTTCTCTACAGGAAACTTAGGTATCCTAGGATTGTGCAAGTATTCCTAGGACTACTTTAACGGTTCTTTAAGGCTTTTTAACAAGTAATCTAAGAAAGAAAAAGAGCAACAAAAGAAATAAAGACAAATTACAATGAACAAGAAGGGAAATCTATCCTATTCTTCATCTCCTTCCTTCTTCAAGCTTTCTCTCCTCGCAAAGCTCCTCCTACGTCAAGCTCCTCCAATCTGCCATGGATGCAAGCTTGAACTCTGTCTAAACATGTCTCCATTTGCAATTAACCTGAAATCTAAGACTTCAAGTATAAATGTTAAATAACTTGTGTTTTATTATCATTAAAATAAACGATCGTGGTGCTCTAGCACCAACAGATGCCACCTCTTCTATAGTACATATAAAACCTTCTCGAATCCAATTCCAACCCCAACCCGCCACCGGAATCAACTTCTACTCTGATTCACCTCTCTCTGATCCAGTGGCACATGATTCTTCTCCATCTTTTGATCAGAATTCGGACATCGATTAGAATGCAAATCACGTCCTAACCTTCTCTGATCACTCTCGTGGGGATCTCACATCGTCCACAGATCCATTTTCTTTTGAGGATCCCTACTTTGATCAGGCTGAATCAACTCAGCCAAATGCACGATTTGCACTGCCATATCTTTCTGTGCTTCAAAGCATTTGGTGGGCACCACATCTATTGATTCACATCTATCAACCCACCAGACTGATTGGGTCTGGGCTACATCATCAGCTTGTAGATCTCAACAAGCACCTTGTTGGATCAACCAGGCTATTGAACAAGGTGCTTATTTTACAAAATTTCACTGATTTGACCACTCCTCCATGACCACTTTCTGCTCGACAGAAGGCATTGAATTTGGTGCTTAACGGGAGGCAACTCATCATTCCAGAAAACTCGAGACCCTTCTAATTATCCTTTTGAGCTTCACGTCTACTGCACTTAGAGTTCAGAGTTAAAACAGCCGATCCTACCTTTGGTACACACATTAGAGCTTGAAATCGTCAACAACAGTCATCTTGACCCGTTCACCTACCCTTTTTTCCCTGTTCTATTCCATGAACCAAGCTTATTTCATACCCTCCGATTTACAATGAGGACATTGCAAAACTTAGGCATGAGGGGGTGTTAAAGTGCAAACACATAAAAATTCAAGTTTCTAAGGGGTTCTCACAAAAAAATATATATCCAAAAAACCATAAAAATAAAAGAATTTAAAAGGAACAAAAAAATGGGAAGGGGAGGAAAATTTTGTGACCCTAATTGCATGTCATTCTTGAGGAGGAAATGAGGAGGTGCTTCAAAATGACAAAAAGTAGCAACAACTTGAAAC
Source organism: Thalassia testudinum (assembly GCA_037157565.1). Lineage (NCBI taxonomy): Eukaryota > Viridiplantae > Streptophyta > Magnoliopsida > Alismatales > Hydrocharitaceae > Thalassia > Thalassia testudinum. Next base: position 34,743,408 of record JAZHRO010000014.1, read on the forward strand.
GAAAGTGTTAGTCGTAGTAAATGATTATGGGATCTACTTAAGTTTTAGACCAAATCAAAGAGAATAAAATAAAGTCAAAAAGTGCTAAAGAGATACAGAGATTAGTATAAATGCTGATCTTAGGCCTCTTGGGCTGGTTTTTAGGCTTAAAAATTCATGTATCTGTTAAGATTTAGATGGTCCTCAGAGGTTGAGGAAAATGCAAAGCTTATGTATAAGGTCTAAGGCTTAGGGATTATTCGACCTCATTAACTAACCTTTGGTTTGCGGGACTCGGTTACCTAAGCACCCTAATCCACACAAGCCTGGTTCAGTGCGCTTAAGTAATCAAAATTATGCAAAAGCATTTATTTTGTTATGAAAAAGCTACCGAGATTAGGAGAAACTTATAAACACAAGTTGATTTGAATGAGTTCCCAATGTAGAGAGGTGGGAAATTCCCCTCGAAGATGCGCAATAACATATCGTCTCGTCAGTGCTTGTCTCATAGGATTTCTAAATATTCTACCGGGGGCATGTAAGCATCTTGTGCTGGTTTAGGTGTCATGGGGGAGATTATCCCAAAATGTCGATCACCAGGGCCTGAATTTAGCTATAGAACGCCATGGGTGGCACTATCCCGAAGTGTCGAAAGCCAGAGTTCTGGGGGTTGCCATGGGTAGTGCTATCTCGAAGCATCGATTGCTAGGGACCCTGCAAGGATTGATGGTGGGAACTAGGAATTCGATATAGATCGTATTTTTGACCCAATCTGTAGCTAGAAATAAAGAAAAGAAAAAGAGAGAGAAAGCTCTCCAAAAATGCAAAGAAATTCTTCTATCCCTCTCTCTTACAAAAACACACTACAAACTGAACCTGGACTAACCATGTTACAAGCACGGGTGCTTTAACCACTGGGTTCAACGAACTTTAGGATAGTTTCTGTGGACCTTAGAAACCTTCGCCGTAGACTAAGGCTAAAGTTGGTCAGGTCTGGATCTTGATTGATACTTGAGTACCTTTATGTCTACTGTTGGCATTCTGACCTAATTTTTAAAAAGAAGAATAAATCAGGACTCTAAACATCAATGCATGGTCTAGAACTCTAGTTCTTTTCATAAGATTTTGCTAAGGAACTAGCAAAAGTTAGGCATGGGGGTATGATGATAACGTCATCATCTGTCATAACTAGCTTTAATTAGCCATAATCCATTGATAAATGCTCCTATATAATCGCCAAAGAGCCATAACTCACTACATATTCATTTTGAGAGAAATGCTTTTAAGTAGGGTTAAATATGTAGTTTTAACAGTATATCCTAAATGTAGAGCAAACATGGGGTTTCCCAGAGGTTTATTAAAGGTCAAATATGCACTAAAATCTAACAAGAGGGTCCATGTAAACAGAAACGGGTTTTCATGCGTTACGAGAATTAACGGACATCTGAAACCCTTAAAATAGACCATCTTAATTGAGGTTCTAGTCAGGGTAAAAGTCACCTAAATCTTCTAAAATTCATAGAAAAATATTTTATAAGCTTTGGTACCTTTGATTTGATCATTGGAACCCATTTTGACCTAAGATAGAGTCTCAAACAGACAGTTGCCCTAATTTGGGTTTTTACATAATTTACCTAGTCAAACTTGGTCGAAACTAAAATCTGACTTCACCATTAAATTCCTTGGGTCCAAATTAGATTTGTACCAAAATTTGGGCCCAAGCAGAGATCCTCGACCTAATTTGCATTTTGGTCCAATTTGATTCTTCTTCTCTCAAATGGCCCCTCAGCTTTCAAAATATATTGCAGAGACCCCCCTAACTTTGTCATTACCTTCACATCTAGGTCCCTGCCACCATTAGGAGTAGTTGCAGCTCACCATTGTTATTCGAGCGAGGATTTCCCGCTCGATTCTCAATCAATCAATCCCAAATTTGAACCAGAGATTCCTTGAGGAATTCTCTTCCAAATGAATCTGGTCTTAGACCCCAAGTCTTTCCCAATCTCTCATGTGAATGCATGAAATATTTGGGTATCCTTTTGTGCGCAAAGCTCTCAAGCTTGAAAGCTTCTTTCCAGGCTTGGAAACACCCCCTAAGGCCTATAAAAAGATCTCTCATGCATTTCCTCACCTCCTTAGCTTGGTTTGGAGACCAGATCCCCATTCTTCCCTTCTCCCCGACCTCCATCTCCACCAACTCTGGTGAGCTCCTCCATCTAGCCTCTTCGCTCGCCATCATAGACAATAGCCGGTGAGTTTGTCTTCCCTAACTTCTTCCACTCCTTGCAATACATGTAGGTGCCCCTCAGACCCCCTCTTTCCTCGCCGTTCGCACTTCGGAGACTTCCCCTTCTCCATTAGTTTATGGTTAGTTAGGTACCCTTAGATCCTTAGGTTAATTCCCTTTATTTAAAACCCAAATATCAACCCTCGATGCCACGGCACGCCAACTTTGTCTCCACCTTCGGGCACACCTCTAGCGAGGTCCATCTCACACCACACACCTCCAAACACCTCGCCACCTACTCCACAACCTCTGCCACACCACCATGACCAAAACCACTCTCCTATTTTACCTTATCGTCCACCCAAACTCCTCGTCGTCCAACCCACCTTCGCACGTCATCCTCTGACCTCCGCAGACCACCTCACGCCCTAATTCTTCACGCAACCACTACCATCACACTGGACACTTGCCGGCGATTCTCATGAACCATTTTAATGTGGTCGAGAGTATTGATGGCTTGTAGTTTTTTTCCATCCACCACAGTCACCGCCATCGCTGCCACCTTGTTCTTCGATCTCCAGGCTATGCAAGCCACAGGTTCTACCTCCAGGTGCTGCCGATTCGCCCCAAGAGTCTTCCTGGGCAGTCAATTGAAGGAAGCAATGAAGGAGCCACTCTAATTGCTTGAAGGAACTGCCTGTTGTTGCTACTTGGATACACGAAGAGAAGGCTTGTGGCTTTAGTCCCACATTGGTGGGAGAAGAGCCGCCGCATATGCATAAATGGAATTTGTGCCTAAGGCTTATCTCCTCAGATGCTAGGGGTGAGGTCCCCGCTTCACCCGCACATGCCCGACCTGCCTAAGACTTCACTCCTTGGCTGCAACACCATGCATGCAACCCTGGACTCGATACTGCATGACCCGAATACCCGATTATGATCTGATTATCTGAAAGAAGTGGAGAGGTAGGAAAGAGAGAGTGGGAGAGGGGAGGGTTTTTCTCTCTGATGTTTAACTCTGTGCAGGCACTTAGTCGCTAAGAGGGGTCTGCTCCCCTTGTGCATGAGAAGGAAAGGAAGGAAAGGAGATCCGAAGAAGAAGAGAGAAAGAAGAGGAGGAGCTAAAGAAGAAGGCTCTCTATAGAGCACTGTAGTAGGGTTGAACTTAAGTCGACTGATGATAAATGCTCGACGTTTGATTTGAGTTTATTTGAGATACTGTTGTATTCTTTAAGTAATATGGTTAAGGTTGAATTGAAATATTGCATGCATGTTTAATTAGGAGGATTAGAGGCGATCTAAATCACCATTATTTTTCCTTTGCTTTCTTTTTATCATATTTAACTCTTGAATTACTCATGTTTTATATTGAAAATCAATTTTAAGTAGATATTATTCATTGGATATCATTATTGTGCTTAATTCCCTGTGCTCATTTAAATATACATCTTAATTAGTGCGTGAATTGCAATACTTGCTCCCTGTGTTCGACCTAGGACTCTTCTTTTAGATATTTGAGTTATAAATTGTATTTGTTGTTCGATAGGTTGAGGATTTGAACTACGACGACGATAATATAAACCCTAGATAGATCGCTTCAACAGTGTGGCACAACTACGTCGATCAAGTGAGAGATGTTAGTTGCAGGAGTAGATGTCTGAGTGGTCATCTAAACCTGGTCAATCTGTAGCTAACGACGTGTTAGCAAAAATGGTGAATAGGCGATTGAGGTTTTTGGGGGCGAACGAGGTCGAGGAATGGGCTTATAAAAAGAAATAACAAAATACCTAATGAAAGCCCCAAGAAAACCCATCAGAGCATACCTCTCCTCCTTGCTTCTTCTACCCTCTCATCGTCCCAAGAGATGGAGGTTGGCTGGAGGTTGCGATGGTGCTATCTGGCCTTTGAAGAAGGGAATGGCGGGCTGTGGTGGTGGTGATTGTTGGTGTTTGGTGGTGGTTGGTGGTGAGAGGTAGTTGGTGGTTGCCGGTTGGTGATGGTGAGGGTGGAGGCAGTAGGTGAAGGTGGGATGTGGTGGTGGTCTGATGGAGAGTCTCCGAAGATGAAAAGAAGGAGGAGGAAGTCAAGGTGGAGTTGTGGTGAGGAGCTCGCCAGTGATGAGTTGAGGATGGTGAGGCTGTGTGAAGGTCTTGGCGAGGTGGCTAAACAAGGAAGTTGGAGATCGAGGAGAGGCGAGGGGAGGACGGTTGCACCCTGGGGTGCACGAGCTACTCGCTTTCGTGATGGTGGAGCAAGGGAGAGTGAGCTGCTCTCACGATCGGGGCTGATGCTCGAGCCTCTAGGGCCTGCAGGAAGATAAGTCGAGAGAAAGGGAGAGCAAGGGAGTTAGGTCTACGAGTCTGTGTGTTTGGCCACGTCAAAGCGTGCATGATGAGAACACCATCATGAGCCATAACTAGCTCATTTTGATTCAATTAAGTTAGTAAATGCTTTTACATAACTGCTAGAGAGCCATAAGTCATTGCATAACCATTCTGAGGAAAGATAAGAAACTAGGGTTAAAACTATAATTTTACCATCACAACTTGAATACAGTACAGCCACGGGTTTTCCTAGGGGGTAATTGAGGGTCAAACGATCTTAAAAGGATAACAAGTGGGATAGAATAGACAGAAAAGGGTTTGTATGTGTTTTGAGAATTAAATGACTTGTGAAACCCTAAAACATACCTGCTTAATTAACTGAGGTTTTGGTTAGGATAAAATTCATCTAAACCCTCTAAAATTTATAGAAAAATATTCTCTAGGATTTTGAACCTTCAAATTGACCAGCAGAACCTGTTTTGGCCCAAAATAAAGTCTTAGACAGACATTTACCGTAACTTGAGTTTTTGCATAAATTACCTAGTGAAACACAGTCAAAACCAAAATCCAACATCACCATTAGATTCCTTAGGTTTAAATTAGGTCAGTACCAAAATTTGGACTCAAGTTGAAATTGTCTTGACCTAGTTTGCAAATTTGTTCTGTTTGATTACATTTATGCCCTTAACTTTCAAAATATTTACAAATAGACCCCTAACTTCATCGTCGTCTTCACAATTAGGTCCCTACAGGCATTACTCCTATTCCAACAGGCGCCAGCGACCTAAAAATGGCAGGAACTCCCCGATTCCTTGACAAATCCCTTTCAAATTTGAAAGGAAAGTTCGTCAAGGAATTCCTTTGTGAGCCAAATCCCATGCCTCATAACCTACCCAGTCTCTCATGCGAAAGCATGAGAGATTTGGGTTTCTTACTCCGGCGACAATTCCAAGCTTGGAAGCTTGGCTTCCAAGCTTAGGATTCCCTCTTGAAACCTATAAAAGAGAGCCCATATCAGGTCAAGCTCCCCAAGGTCAATTTCAACCGGGATCTCCCCTGAATTCCTCTCTCTCGATCCAGCCAAAAAGCTCCTTGAGCTCTGACGTGAAAATCACTTCACAAGAAAGGGTTTCATCAAAAAAATCACATATTCCAGAAAAACCAAAAAAAAAAATTGAAAAAGAAAAAAAATAGAAGGGAGGAAATTTTGAATTGATTGCATATCATTTGTTGAGGAGAAAAAGGGAGGAGACAAAAATGTCAAAAAGGAGCACAATTTGAAAAAGAAAAAGGGATAGTCATTAGTAAAAGATTAAGGAATTGACTTAGTTCTAAACCAAATCAAAAGAAAGAAAATGAAAGACAAAAAGTGCTAAGAGACAAAAAGAGATTAATAGGAATGCTGATCTTAAGCCTCTTGGGCTGCAATCCTAGGCTTAAAAATTGAAGTATTCGCTAAGATCTGGATAGTCTTCAAGAGGTTGGGGAAAATGCTAAGCCTAAGTATTAAGTCTAAGGCTCAGGGATTATTCATCCTCGTAACTGACCTCTGGTTTACGGGACTTGGTAACCTAAGCACCCCAATCCACACAGAGTCTGGTTCAATGCTCTTAAATATTAAAAATCACACAAAATGCATTAAATATGTTTTGAAAAAGTTACCTAGATTAGGAGCGGTTAATCAACATAAGTTGATTTGGACGAGTTCCCGACGCGGAGAGGTGGGAAATTCCCCTCGAAGATGCACAATAACATATCGTCTCCTCGATGCTTGTCTCCTAGGATATCTAAATATCCTATCAAGGGCATGAAGCACCTTGTGCTAGTTCAGATGCCCTGGGTGGCATTATCACGAAATTTCGATTGTCAGGGTTTGGATTTAGCTACAAAATGCCATGGGTGGGATTATCTCGAAATCTCAAAAGGCAGGGTTCTGGAGGTTGCTATGGGTGGTGCTATCTCAAAGCATCGATTGCCAGGGACCCTGCGAGGATTGATGGTGGGAACTAGGAATCTGATACATACTGTGTTGTAAAGCTAATCTGAGGCTAGAAATAAAAAGAAAAGAGAGAGAAAACTCTCCAGAAACAAAGAAAAGTTCTTTTGTCTCTCTCTTACAAAAACACACTGCAAACTAAACCTGGGCTAAAACTTATTACAAGCACGGGTGCTTTAACCACGGAGTTCAACGAACCTTAGGTTAGTTCCTGTGGGCCTTAGAAACCTTCACGGTAGATTGACCAGTCTGGATCTTGGTTGATACTCGAGTACCTCTAGGCCTACTATCGGCATTCTAACCTAATCTGCAAAAGAAAGCACACATCAAAGTTTTAAGCATAGAAAGGCATATGGTCTAGAACCAAAGTTAATACCTTGAAATTTTGTTAAGGGACTAGCAAAAGCTAGGCATGCGGGTAAGATGGGAACACCATTATGAGCCTTAACTAGCTCATTTTGATCCAATTAAGCCAGTAAATGCTCCTACATAACTACAAGAGAGCCATAAGTCACTACATAACCATTCTGAGGGAAAGACAAGAAACCAGGGTTAAAACTGTAATTTTACCATCACAAATTGAATACAGTACAACCACGAGTTTTCCCAAGTGGTAATTGAGGGTCAAATGGTCTTAAGTGGATAACAAGTGGGATAAAACAGACAGAAAAGGGTTTGCACGTGTTTTGAGAATTAAATGACTTGTGAAACCCTAAAAATAGACTCGCTTAATTAACTGAGGTTCTGGTCAAGATAAACTTCACCTAAACCCTCTAAAATTCATAGAAAAATATTCTCTAGGGTTTGAAACCTTCAAATTGACTAGCAGAATCCGTTTTGGCCCAAAATAAAGTCTTAAACAGACATTTACCCTAATTTGGGTTATTACGTAAATTACCCAGTCAAACGCGACCAAAACCAAAATCCAACTTCACTATTGGATAGCTTAGGACCAAATTAGGATTGTACCAAAATTTGGACTTAAGCTGAAATTGTCTTGACCTAGTTTGCAAATTGGTCCTGTCTGATACCATAACTTTCAAAATCTTGATAAATAGGCCCCTAACTTCATCATCATCTTCACAACTAGGTCCCTTCCGCCATTACTCCTATTCCTACAAGCGTCGGCGACCTAAAAATGGCAAGAACTCCATGATCCCTTGACAAATCCCTTTCAAATTTGGAAGGGAAGTTCTTCAAGGAATTCCCTTCCTTGTGAGCCAAATCCCATGCCCCATAACCTACCCAACCTCTCATGCGAATGCATGAGAGATTTGGGTTTCCTACTCCGATGACAATTCCAAGCTTCGAAGCTTGGCTTCCAAGCTTAGGATTCCATCTTGAACCCTATAAAAGAGATCCCAAGTCAGGTCGAACTTCCCAAGCACAATTTTGACCGGGATCTCCCCTGAATTCCTCTCTCTCGACTTGGATGAAAAGCTCCTTGAGCTCCGGCGACCCTCCTTGTCTTTCCTCGTCGTTTGACCACAAAAGTAGCGGCAGATCCCCCTTCCTCGTCTTCTTCCATGTTGCGCCATACCAGCAGACGCTTCTATCTCCATCATCGCCGACCTTCCCTCACTAGTGAACCTTCGTTTCCCACATCGACCACACCATAATCGGCGCCGCCTCTACCCTACTTCATCCACTAGATACCTCTATTGATGCCTCATCTTCCACTCATCATTCCCAGATACTCGCCTTAACACCCTCCATCTTCCACCTCGCCGGCGTACCTCTGGCAAGTTCACACGGCCACTATGCTCCACCAACCTGGCTGCTGTTTATCCCTACACCTCCATCGTGTCCCAGAGAGCAAAAGCTCTTTGGTAATTGAGGCTATTAGCCTCTCCTCAGTGCCACCGAACACACCCAGTCTTACGCACACCATCTGACTTCGCCACGCACGCATGGACTCCGCCATGCCACACAACCACCACCGTCGCACTCGCCACTCCACGGCGATCCTTCCTGAGCCTTCTGTTAAGGCTGAGAGGCCGTTTTGCTTGATTTCAGGTTTCATCCTTCACCGCGATTAACAAAGGAGCTCTAAGCAAGCTTGGAGTTGTGTTCTTACGGTGCGAGCTCCAGGCTCTATCCCCTGGTTGCGCGAAATCGCGAACACGTCTAGGTGGGCAATTGGACGCATTGACCACACTAGCTGATGCAATTGAAGGAAGACTTGCTGCTGCAGATGAGTGAAGGGGAGGGATGCAGATAGTCCCACATCGTCAGCTAAAGAGTGCTCTGTAGTGCTTAAATTATTTTTAGGTTTTAGGCTGTTTGCCTCAGACACTGGGGGTGAGGTCCCCGCTCACTCGCTCCCGTGCCTCGTCTGCGACATATCGCCCGCAGACCTGGTGTGCCCGACCCGCCTAAGCCTTCACTCCTTGGTTGCGACCACGCCCACAGCCCTGGACCCGGGTGCACACCTACCTGATTACCCGACTATACCCTAAGTGGCCCTGATAAGGTGGAGCCTAAGAGGAGAGAAATAGAGAGAGACTGCAGGGTAGGGGAGGGTTTTGCCCTGAGCAACACTTAGCCAAAACTTGTGATGGTTGCCCTCTGTACGTGAAGAAAGGAGAAGAGGAAGAAATAGAGAAAGAAAGAAGAGAGGAAGGCTTGAGCAGAAGAAGAAGATAAAGAGAAGGTGTCGCATAGGAAGACCAACAGAAGAGAAGAAGAATAAGAAGAAGAGGAAAAGCTCAGAAGGAAGCTGCACAGGAAGAGGAAGAGACCCTTGAGTCTCTAGCACTGTAGCATAGGGCTATTTAAGACGTTTGATATATTTGCTTACATCTATTTGGGGCTTTGATTTAAGTGTTATTTGTGAGGAGTAATTGGTGATTTAAATCACCATTTTACTCCATTCTTTTTGCATATTGATCCTGACATTATTCTCATTGCAATCTCTATTCTTGAGTTAAATTGTGATCTTGGGTTTTGAATTCCATATTGCTCCCTGTGTTTGACCTTGGATTTAAAATTCAAGTAATAAATTTATTTATTTTCAAAGCGATTTTGACTATATTATAACGAAATAATTTTATAATACCGATTTATCACTCAAGCATTTTGGCACTGTTGCTGGGGAGCAATGCACAATTCAGATCTCTTGATTACAATATCCGAGTCAATACTAACTTGCTCTATATCTTTTGACTCTGATCTATATCAGGGATTCATCAAAGAAGATCAGCCACACATCAACCACTTCAGGGATAGGTAAAACTCCATTCAAAACCTTCTAAACCCCTGACTCTGAGAAAACTAGAAAAGGAAGAAATTAATTAGGGCTACTTGCATTATATTTATCATCAAGTTGCCTGATTTGATACGAACATTCAAACCCTGATATTTGCACCCATTTGAAGCTAAGGTATTTAGGGCGATCACATTCTTGTTTGAGCCCTAGGTACCACATTTTGACAAACTAAATTGGACCAAGTAGAGCTAATTAAGGATTCTAGTTTAGGGTTTTAGAGACACTTGCTTAATCAAGAAATTATCTCTCCAGAATAATGTGTGCCTAGACCTTGATTGAACTGATCTATTCAAGCAAAACCCAACAAATCAGGCTCTTAAATTCATTTGAACACTAAATGAGGGACCTAAAATTTTCAAGAGGAAAATACAGGTGAAGTTGACCCACCTTGTTGGGTTAACCAATCTTCAAATTAGGTTACTTTTTCACAAAAATATCTTAAAAGTTCAAGTGAAATCCTAAGCACCCTTGCTCTTAATTAAAACTGGTAGACTTAAGAGGTCAAGTCCCCATTCTGGTCTACCTGAAACATTAGTGACAAGAGAGGTTGGGTGAGGGAAACCCTGTAACCCGTTGGGGCGCTCTACCGTGTAGGGGTCTTTGCAGGACTCTCCATCTCTAGCTGCCCAGGTAATTCTTAGGTGGATCTCTTTCTGACTAAGGGGTATCATCTACCCCAAACCTCTATAGTCATCCAAAATTTTTGGGTGTCTTGATTGGGTCCATCACATTTTACCTCTCATCTACTCCATCGGTGCATGTTCGGGAGGAGGTCTCTAAGACCATCCTTGAGGCCTCCTTTAGCTACTCATTCACGTCGAGGCCAAGCCTCGACTTCCTTGTTTGTGCAACACCACAATCCTATTGATATCTCTTCCGATTCATCTGAACCTGATTTTCCTTCATCCATCATCATGGCACAACTTGTAGAAGAAAATAATCTTGAAAATCAACTTTAGTGCCTCAATGATCTATTCCAAACCTTTGTAAACCCATCGCAGTGTCTAATGATGCGAGATCACTACATTTCCACTGTGGTGGCAATTGAACCTCGAGTACAAATCCCTGCTGGTGGTGTTGACACTAAACTCAAGCCCAACATGATTCATGTCATTCCCAAATTCCATGGGGGTAATTTTGAAGATCCTTTCGAGCATATCAAGCAACTCAAGCATCTGGCCCAGACCTTCGGGTCAGAAGCTCAAAATCAGGATATTCTACTCATGAAAATGTTCTCCTCTCTCATAGATAAAGCTGCTCACTGGTACCAAACCCAAACGCGTTCAATTAACACCTGGGCGGAACTTCAATCTGAGTTTTTGAGAAAGTTCTTCCCTGTTGGTTGGACGAATGCTTTACGACACCAGATCACACATTTCACATAGCAAGTAGGAGAACCACTTCACGAGGCATGGGATCATTTTCTGGATCTCATGCGGAAGTGCCCCCATCATGGAGTTCCTAAATGGGAACAAGTCCAGTCTTTGTACCAGGGACTCAGCGAAGATATTCAATTATTCGTCAATGCGACTTGCGGAGGAAACATCATGAGTCAACATGAAGACACCGTGTGAGAGATTCTTGAGAATATGTGTGAGAACTCCAATAATGAATCCATGGGCATGTTCAACTAGATGAATGCCCGTGCATTGACGAATCCAAAGGGAGTACATGAGATGTTGGGCCTGTCCTCTTCCGTTAACTTGGAACTGATGGCCAGTCATCTAGACAAGGTCTCTATTATTGAGAAGAAGGTGGATGAGCCAACTCGACATTTGCAGTGAACCACTTTTGCGCAAAACCCGTTAACGCAACCACCCTCTAGTAGGGAGGCTGTGCACAACATCTATCATCGACCTTCTCAGGGGATGGACCCATATCCACCCCCGTCTGATTCTGGTTTCGGAGGAAACTCTGGACCCACCTACTCTAGTTGGGGGAACTCTGAACCCTCGTATTTCTATTTTTCCGAGGTTCCTCAGACCTACGAGGACCTCAACGCCATTCAGAATGATCCATTCTCCAACACTTACAACCCTGGAAGGCGTAATCATCCCAATTGCACATGGTCAGGCAATAATCAAAACCAGAGACCTTAATATTAGCCCCGACCACAAGCTCCTCATCCATATTAGCCACCTCAGCCTCGGTTTAACCCAACTTATCAATCAGGGCCGACTCATACAGATCAAATGACTCTTATCCTTCAGACTCTAGCTAACATTCAAAAGACGAATGCGGCTATGCAAAAATAGCATAGAGACGAGATCACAGAGGTTCGCAATCAACTTACCCAGATGGCAAATCCTCGCCAACCTGGTGCACTTCCTTCACAACCTCTGCTTAATCCGAGTAACGTGCCGAACTAGAGGCGTGTTATGAACCCAAATCCGGGCCAAGCTCACTTTGTTTATCAGGCCCCTTCTACTCCATCACCCGACGGGATGGAGGCTTCAACATCATATACGGGTTACCAGCAGCAAGCACCTCTTCTACCCACACCAAACCAGAACCAAGAAGGATTGAATTCTATTACTACCCGCATTGGAAAAACAGCATAGGACCCACTGATGCGAAATTTGGTGTGATTTATAAAAGCAGGTTTTTAAAGTTGTATCACGCGAAATCTCATACACTTTTAAAATTTATAACCTAGATAGGGGAGTATCTAGGGTCGTCTAAGGAGGTAATATGCTTGCAAATCAAATCTCTTGCTTAGAAAATAAATCTCAACTTTCTTTTTGGTCTTTTCAATATATCATTTTTTTTTGTATTTGAAATAACAAGGATTTTGAATTGATGAAAACTACTCCTAATAGTAACCCTAGGTGACAAGTGCTACCTTCCTTCTAAGCTCACCCTAGGATGTGAAGGCCTAGGGTAATTAGAGAGGGAGGGAAGTGATGCACAAAAGGGAATTTTAAATTACAATCAAGACAAAAAAATCTAATGAAGGCAACTTGTATAAAATTGAGGAATTGTTTTACAAAAATCTAGTATAAGAATTCTTAACCTATTAGAATTAAAAATGCATGTAATGAAAACACAAAAATCCTCTGAAATGATGGTGAAGATGGCGAGGCTCTTGCTCCAATTGCAGCTGCTCTCGCAATTAAAAAGAGCTCCTCCTTCTCCTTGTAAAATTCTTCAAGGTGTAGCTTCCTTGGCAAACCCTAAAGTAGGGGGGCGTGCTAAGGCTTTCCTCCAAGGTGGCGTGGACCACCTCTAAGCTCTCCTCTAAGGATGGTTGTATACCACCCTCAAGACCTCCTCCAAAGGTCTTCCTTGCCAGGCTTCTCCTTTGGCTGGCATGGGCACAAGAGAGAAGGGAAGAGGGGAAGGCACCAAGGGGACAGAGTGTCCCCTTAATCTTCTTCTTCTTCTTCTTCTTCTTCTTCTTCTTCTTCTTCTTCTTCTTCTTCTCTCTTGGGCATGAGCTATAGGTAGAATATAAGAGGTATTTTGCTAGCCAAAGATGGTTTTTATGGTGGTGGGTGATGGTCTTTTTACAGGGTAGGATGGGAGGGTTAAGGTGACTCTTGAGATGGATGGCTAAGATGGGAAGATGGTGATGGTTAGGTGATCCTAGGGCTAAGGGGAGTTGGCGCCACCTAAGGGATGTAAGGGGGGTAGTTATGGGTGGCCAAGGGACACCTAAAAGTGGAGCCAACCATGGAGAGGTGCCATGGGTTGGCACCAACTTCTAAGGCTTCTAGAAGGGGGTTGAGGTGGATGGTGGATGTGGCTTGGAAGGATTATGTGTAAGGTGGATATGGGAGGTGAAGTTGGAGCCAAAAAGGGGGGTGGTTAGGGTGGTTTTGGCACCAACATTTAGGTGTCTTTTGGTGGTGATTGAGGGGTGAAGGGTGGTGAAGAAGGTGGTGCCAACTTGAGTAGAGGTGGAGCTAGCTAGGTGGACTTGAGTTTACTTAGTACATGGAGCTAGCTAGGGTTAAGTTGTGGCTGGTAGATGGCCAAGGAGCTGGATGCTAGCTAAGCTAGCTTAACTAGTAGTGAAGTGGAGGAGTAGGCATGTGGAGCTTAGGGTTTAAGGAGAGGAGCTGGATATGAAGAGTCTGGAGTTGAATTGGAACTGGTAGCTACTTAAGAGGTCAACATGGGGCTACACTAGTTGGCTTATCTTGCTAGTTCTTTTTTTTTACTAGCTGCTAAGCCAAGCTAAAGTGAGCTAGCTTCTGTTGAATGGAGCTGAGGTGAGCTGGGTTTGGTGCTCTTGGGGAGGATTGAGCTGGTTGAGGCAGCTAAAGTAGCTTAGCTCAACTAAGTTAAGCTAAGCTGAGTCCCTGGGAGCTAGACTTGAGCTTCCTGAGTTGGAATGAATTCATCTTCAGCTGGCTGGAGCTGGATCAGGCTAGTCCTGAGCTGAGGTGAACTCCAGTCAACTCAACTGAGCTAGCTAAAGCTCCCCGTGAACTCATGGGAGATGAGATGAGTTAGACTCAGCCAAGTTGAACTGGATCTGAGCTGACTTGAGCTAGGGTGAGTTGAGATGAGCTCTCTTGAGCTGTCATTCAGCTAAGATGAGCTGAATGGAGCTAGGATGAGCTGACCCTAGTCCAAGTGAGTTGGATTCCAGCTATGGTGAGCTGGATCAAGCTGAGTTCCAGCTAATATGAGTTTCTCCTTCACCTGTTGCCTTCCTGAGTGCTAGGGTTATAGGGATCTGTTAATCTTGTTCATCCCTAACACTCACAAAGCCACATTAAAAAGGAAAAAATGCAATGCATGCCTAACCTAATTTATGACTAAATGCAACCCAAAAACCCATTTGCAAAGCAAAACCCTAAGAGCTAGGATTGTTTTAATGCAAAAGAATGATGATAAACTAGCATTTATCACCCACCTTATCCAAGCCACTCCCAGCCTGGTAATACAAACCCTAACCCTAGGATAATCATCCAGGACACCTTTATCCCAGATCAGGAACCTAGACCCATTCTAGAGGAACCATCTAAGGTTCCATTTCCCGAGGCCTTAACCAAAGGAAAAAGGATAACCAAAACTGTGGCACCTGAGGAGGACCTGGTTAAGCTCTTTGAGCAGGTCCATATAAACATCCCCTTGATGGATGCGATACGCCATGTACCGGCTTATGCATGATTTCTAAAGGACGTATGTACACCTAAGTGTAAGCTGCGAACCAAAGGCAGGAATCCGATCGTACTGTCAGAGCAAGCCAGCTCCATCATTTTGAGCAAACTCCCGCCTAAGGCAAAAGACCTAGGCACCCCTCTGATCTCATGTAAAATCGGTGATATACAATTCAACCGAGCTTTATTAGACTTAGGAGCTTCCATAAATTTGATACCTACATCCCTACTAGACTACTTTGAGGAATCTACGCTTAAACCAACTGAAATGACTTTACAACTACTTGACCGATCAATTAAGTCACCAAAAGGAATTCTTGAGGATGTCATAGTTAGGATACACGATTTCTATTTTCCAGTAGATTTTATTGTCTTAGACATGGATGCTCCTGAGAATGTGAAGAATACACCGATCATACTAGGGAGACCCTTTCTAGCCACTGCTAGAGCCAATATCAATTGTGAGGATAGCCAAATTGAATTAAAATTTGGGAGCAAGACACTAAAGTTCGACATCTTTAAGGCCCAACAAGGAGAGGAAAAACCAACTATTTTTGATCAACCACAAGTGGATCAAAATTCGCAATTAGACGAGCCCAAACTCAACCTAGACACACCCATAGCTCCTTCCGTTGCTCCCGACACCCACCTTGAACCACCTGCTGCTGTTGATAACTCGATTTTCAAATTAAAACCTCATCCTAATCATCTCAAGTACGTCTTTTTGGGTTCCGATTAGACGTTTCCTGTGATTATCAACTCCCAACTCACACCTGATCTGAAAACACGCCTGATTTCTGTTCTCTAGCACCAATGAAGAGCCATTGGATGGACTCTCGATGATCTGACTGGTATCAACCCTTCATACTGCACACATCACATCTACACTGAAGAGGGCTCACGACCATCCCGTGAAATGTAGAGATGCCTGAATCCAAATTGCAGGATGTCGTGAAAAAGGAGATCATCAAGTGGTTAGATGCAGGGATCATCTACCTGATCTCCGACAGTTGGTGGGTGAGCCCAATCCAAGTTGTGCCTAAGAAGGCAAGGCTCACCGTCATCATGACTGAAACTGGGGAAACCATACCGACCCGTATTGCAAACTCGTGGAGAGTCTACATTGATTACAGAAGACTCAATTCCTCCACGAAAAAGGATCATTTCCCACTACCGTTCATTGATCAGGTTCTCGAGAAACTAGCGGAAAATCGATTCTTCTACTTTTTGGATGGGTACTCCGGTTACAATCAGGTCACAATCCATCTCGAGGACCAAGAGAAGACCACATTCACCTGCTCCTTTGGAACATACGCATTCCGAAGGATGCTGTTTGGTCTCTACAATGCACCCGCTACTTTTCAGCTGTGCATGCTTGCTATATTCTCAGATATCGTAGGTGAATACCTTGAAGTCTTCATGGATGACTTCTCGGTATTTGGTGAATCATTTGACGATTGCCTCCTGCACTTGGTCCAGATCCTAAGGCAATGCATCGATGTGAACTTGCTTCTTTCCTAGGAAAAGAGACACTTCATGGTACCTGAGGGAATTGTCCTGGGACATCTCATCTCTGAAAAAGGCATCCAGGTTGATCAAGCCAAGGTAAATTTGATTTCCAATCTCCCTATGCCTAGCTCAGTCAAAGACATCCGATCCTTCCTGGGGCACGTCGATTTTTACCGTCGATTCATTCTCGATTTCTCAAAAATCGCATGCCCCCTCACTAATCTTCTATCTAAGGATGTCCCCTTTGAAATCTCCAAGGAGTGCACTTAGGCGTTTGAAATCCTACATGGTCGAGTTACCCAAGCACCTATCCTACAATCCCCTGATTGGTCTCAACCCTTTGAGGTCATGTGCGATGCATCTGATTATGCTGTAGGAGTGGTGCTTGGGAAAAAAATAGACGGGAAACTTGTGGTCATCTACTATGCTAGCAAGACACTTGACGAGGCTCAGCGTAACTATACAGTTACTGAGAAAGAGTTGCTAGCCGTCGTATTTGCCCTGGAAAAATTCAGATCATAACTTTTGGGTTCCCATGTTATCATATACTCAGATCACACTGCAGTGAGGCACCTCCTTGCGAAGAAGGATGCGAAACCTCAACTAATCTGCTGGATCTTGCTATTGCAAGAGTTCGATCTCGAGATTCACGATAAAGCGGGAAAGCAGAACATGGTAGTTGACCACTTATCCCGCCTTCCTTCTGAATGTGTCGACCCTTCCAGACCCATCACAGAACATTTTCCCGATGAGCACCTCTTGACTATTAGTACAGAACTTCCTTGGTTTGCTAATTTAGTAAACTACTTGGCATCACATCAGATCTCATCGATTGGCTGAAGGTCAAGAAAGACAAATTGCTTTCCGATGCTAAGTACTACATGTGGGAAGACCCGTACCTCTTCCGCATTGGTGCTGATCAGATCATTAGATCGTGCATCCCAGAAGTAGAAATCCAGGACATTTTGTCCTTCTGCCATGACCAGGCTTGCGGTGGACACCTTTCCGAACATAAAACCGTAGCAAAAGTCCTCCAGTGTGGCTTTTATTGTCCCACAATTTTCAAAGATGCGTACAATCACTATAAGGCATGCACCTGTTGGCAGACCTTGGGCAACATGAGCCACCGCGATATGATGCCTTTACAATCGATTCTCATATGCAAAATCTTCAATATTTGGGGGATTGATTTCATGGGGACCCTTCCCTGTTTCTGACGACTTTGAATACATTCTTCTCGCTATTGACTACGTGTCCAAATGGATCGAAGCCATTTCGACCCAAACCAATGATCATAAGGTGGTAATCAAATTCATACATCAGAACATCTTTTCTTGGTTTGGAATTCCACATGCTATTATCTCTGATGGAGGGACCCATTTCATAAATGC
Source organism: Thalassia testudinum (assembly GCA_037157565.1). Lineage (NCBI taxonomy): Eukaryota > Viridiplantae > Streptophyta > Magnoliopsida > Alismatales > Hydrocharitaceae > Thalassia > Thalassia testudinum. The sequence continues at coordinate 34,761,213 of JAZHRO010000014.1, forward strand.
TCAGTTCAAATCACTGATGACTAAATACAGGGTGTCGCACTGAATCTCTACTCCTGTATGGGAAGGCATGTCACCTCCCTGTCGAGTTGGAGCATAAAGCCTATTGGATCATATGGAAGTGTAATCTAGATCTTTCTAAGGCAGAAACCCATAGAAAGCTTTAAATGAGTGATATCGATGAATTACGCAATGATGTGTATGAGAAATTGCGAATTTACAAAGAGCATGTTAAGGTTTTTCACGACAAGCACATATCCAGAAAAATCTTTCACCCTGGTCAGAAAGTCCTACTCTTTGATGCCAAACTCAAATTGCTCCTAGGAAAACTCAGATCAAAATGGATTGGACCATATCTTATCAGATGAATCTTTGGAAATGGAGTCGTAGAAATTAGCCAACCTAGCCTTGATTCAGAACCCTTTGTCATGAATGGTGAGAGACATAAGTTGTTCATTGAAATGCGAACAGGGTTGAGGTATCTTTTGATCTCCATTCTCCCCGAGCTTATTATGCCTGGCTGATGGCGTTAGACTCAGTGCTTAACGGGAGGCAACCCGTTATCTTTTTGAAAAAATCAAAAACCTTCTTGACACATCTTATGCTAAACTCATATTGCACTTTAGGGTTCATCCATTAGAACAGTTGACTTCACCTCTGGTACCCGTACCCGAGCTTTAAATCATCCGCAACAGTCACCCCGACCCATCCACCCACCCAACACCTGTTCTAATGAATGATCTAAGCTGAACTCGAACCCACCTAACTTACAATGAGGGCATTGCAAATTGTAGGCATGGGGGGGTATTAAAGTGCAAAACGTCGTGAAAATCACTTCACAAGAAAGGGTTTCATAAAAAAAAATCACATATTCCAGAAAAATCAAAGAAAAAAATGGAAAAGAACAAAAATAGAAGGGAGGAAATTTTGAATTGATTGCATATCATTTGTTAAGGAGAAAAGGGGAGGAGACAAAAATGTCAAAAAGGAGCACAATTTGAAAAAGAAAAAGAGATAGTCATTAGTAAAAGATTAATGAATTGACTTAGTTCTAAACCAAATCAAAAGAAAAAATGAAAGACAAAAAGTGTTAAGAGACAAAAAGAGATTACTAGGAACGCTAATCTTAGGCCTCTTGGGCTGCAATCCTAGGCTTAAAAGTTGAAGTATTTGCTAAGATCTGGATAATCCTCAAGAGGTTGGGGAAAATGCGAAGCCTAAGTATTAGGTCTAAGGCTTAGGGATTATTCATCCTCGTAACTGACCTCTGGTTTACGGGACTCGGTAACCTAAGCACCCCAATCCACACAGAATCTGGTTCAGTGCTCTTAAATATTAAAAATCACGCAAAATGCATTAAATATGTTTTGAAAAAGTTACCTAGATTAGGAGCGGTTGATCAACACAAGTTGATTTGGACGAGTTCCTGACGCGGAGAGGCGAGAAATTTCCCTCGAAGATGCACAATAACATATCGTCTCCTCGTTGCTTGTCTCCTAGGATATCTAAATATCCTATCAGGGGCATGAAGCACCTTGTGCTGGTTCAGATGCCCTGGGCGACATTATCACGAAATTTCGATTGTCAGGGTTTGGATTTAGCTACAACATAACATGGGTGGGATTATTTCGAAATCTCGAAAGCCCGAGTTTTGGGGGTTGCTATGGGAGGTGCTATCTCAAAGCATTGATTGCCAAGGACCTTGCGAGGATTGATGGTGGGAACTAGGAATCTGATACATACCATGTTGTAAAGCTAATCCGAGGCTAGAAATAAAAAGAAAAGAAAGAGAAAACTCTCCAAAAATAAAGAAAATTTCTTTTGTCTCTCTCTTACAAAAACACACTGCAAACTAAACCTGGGCTAAAACTTGTTACAAGCACAGGTGCTTTAACCGCGGAGTTTAACGAACCTTAGGTTAGTTCCTGTGGGCCTTAGAAACCTTCGCGGCGGACTGAGGCTACAGCTGGTTAGGTTCAGATCTTGGTTGATACTTGAGTACCTCTAGGCCTACTATCGGCATTCTAACCTAATCTGCAAAAGAAAGCACACATCAAAGTTTTAAGCATAGAAAGGCATATGATCTAAAACCAAAGTTAATACCTTGAAATTTTGCTAAGGGACTAGTAAAAGCTAGGCATGGGGGTACAATGGGAACACTATCATGAGCCATAACTAGCTCATATTGATCCAATTAAGTCAGTAAATGCTCCTACATAACTGCAAGAGAGCCATAAGTCACTGCATAACCATTCTGAGGGAAAGACAAGAAACCAGGGTTAAAACTGTAATTTTACCATCACAACTTGATTACAGTACAACCATGGGTTTTCCCAAGGGGTAATTGAGGGTCAAATGGTCTTATTTGATAACAAGTGGGATAGAACATACAGAAAAGGGTTTGCGTGTGTTTTGAGAATTAAATGACTTGTGAAACCCTAAAAGTAGACTTTCTTAATTAACTGAGGTTTTGGTTCGGATAAAATTCACCTAAACCCTCTAAAATTCATAGAAAAATATTCTCTAGGGTTTGGAACCTTCAAATTGACTAGCAGAACTCGTTTTGGCCCAAAACAGGGTCTTAGACAGACATTTACCCTAATTTAGGTTATTACGTAAATTACCCAGTCAAACGCGATCGAAACCAAAATCAAACTTCACCATTGGATATCTTAGGACCAAATTAGGACTGTACCAAAATTTGGACTTAAGCTGAAATTGTCTTGACCTAGTTTGCAAATTGGTACTGTCAGATTACATTTATGCCCATAACTTTCAAAATCTTGACAAATAGGCCCCTAACTTCATCATCGTCTTCACAACTAGGTCCCTGCCGCCATTACTCCTATTCCTACAAGCGTCAGTTACCTAAAAATGGCAAGAACTCCTTGATCCCTTGATAAATCCCTTTCAAATTTGAAAGGGAAGTTCGTCAAGGAATTCCCTTCCTTGTGAGCCAAATCCCATGCCCCATAACCTACCCAATCTCTCATGAGAACGCATGAGAGATTTGGGTTTCCTACTCCAGCAAAAATTCCAAGCTTGGAAGCTTGGCTTCCAAGCTTAGGATTCCATCTTGAACCTTATAAAAGAGATCCCACGTCAGGCCGAACTCCCTAAGTTCAATTTCGACCGGGATCTCCCCTGAATTCCTCTCTCTCGACCTGGATGGAAAGCTCCTTGAGCTCTGGCGACCCTCCTTGTCTCTCCTCATCGTTTGACCCCAATACCACGGCAGATCCCCCTTCCTCGCTTTCTTCCGCGTCGCACCATACCAACGAACACTTCTATCTCCTTCATCGTCGCCTACCTTCCCTTACTGGAGCACCTTCATCTCTGGTGTCGACCACACCATAACCGGCACCGCCTCTACCCTACTTCATTCGCTAGCTACCTCTATCTACACCTCATCTTCCGCTCATCATTCCCAGACAGTCACATCTTCCACCTCACCGGCGTACCTCCAACGAGTTCACACAGCCACTATGCTCCACCAACCTAGAAATCGTTCATCCCTACAACTCCGTCGTGTCCTACAGAGCAAAAGCCCTCTTGTAATTGAGGCCATTAGCCTATCCTTGGTGCCACTGAACACACCCACTCTTACGTACACAGTCTGACTCTGCCACGCACTCACGGACTCCACCACCGTCGCACTTGCCACTCCACGGTGATCCTTCCTGAGCCTTCTGATAGGGCCAAGAGGCCGTTTTGCTTGATTTCAGGTTTCATCATTCACTGCCATTAATGAAGGAGCTCCTAGCAAGCTTGCTTGGAGCCGTGTTCTTGTGGTGTGAGCTCCAGGCACTATCCCCAGGTTGCGCGGAAACAACTCACGAACATGTCCAGGTGGGCAATTGGATGCATTGACCACGATAGCTGAGGCAATTGAAGGAAGACTTGCTGTTGCAGACGAGCAAAGTAGAGGGACGCAGATAGTCCCACATCATCAGCTAAAGAGCGCCCTGCAGCACTTAAATTGCTTTTGTGTTTTAGGTTGTTTGCCTCAGACACTGGAGGTGAGGTCCCTGCTCACCCGCTCCCGTGCCTCATCTGCGACACATCGCCCACGGACCTAGTGTGCTTGACCCGCCTAAGCCTTCACTCCTCAGCTGCGACCACATCCGCAGCCCTGGACCTGGGTGAGTGCCTACCCGATTACTCGAATATTCCCTGTGTTTCCCTAGGAGGGTGGAGCCTAAGAGGAGAGAAAAAGAGAGAGAGTGCGGGGCAGGGGAGGGTTTTGCCCCGTGCAACACTTAGCCAAAACTTATGATGGCTGCCCTTTGTACGTGAAGAAAGGAGAAGAGGAGAATAGGAAGAAACAGAGAAAGAAAGAAGAAGAGAGGAAGGCTTGAGCAGAAGAAGATAAAGAGAAGGTGTTGCACAGGAAGACCAACAGAAGAGAAGAAGAACAAGAAGAAGAGGAGAAGCTTAGAAGGAAGCTGCACAGGAAGAGGAAGAGACCCTTGAGTCTTTAGCACTGTAGCATAGGGCTATTTAAAATGCCTGATATATTTGCTTACATCTTTTTGGGGCTTTGATTTAAGTGTTATTTGTGAGGAGTAATAGGTGATTTAAATCACCATTTTACTCCATTCTTTTTTGCATATTGATCCTGACATTATTCTTATTGCAATCTCTATTCTTGAGTTAAATTGTGATCTTGAGTTTTGAATTCCATATTGCTCCCTGTGTTCGACCTCAGACTTAAAATTTGAGTAATAAATTTATTTGTTTTCAAAGCTATTTCGGCTATATTACAACAAAGCAATTTTAAAATACTGATTTATCACTTAAACAGTGCGTTGGTGGGTTGTTCGGGTGTGTGTGTTGCATGAGGAGTGAGAGTGGGGGAGGTCTGTGGAGTCGGGTATGCACGGTCCTATGGTCAAGAGGGAGAGAGGGTACGGTTCCTTGTGCAACTATAGGGGCATGGTTGTGAGTGAGGGAGAGAGGTGTGCATGGGCCTGTGGTGTTTTGGGTACGTAAGTTGGGAAATTAGTGGCATGTGAGATTGTACAGGTAGAGGAAATGTGGGCCGATGTGTGTTTGAGTGGTATGGGATGGGCCTTACTGTTGTGTGGCATGTGTATGTATGCATGTGTATATTATTGGTTATGCATATGGGTGATAGAACATTGAATTCGAGGTGTGTGTATGCATGACAGGAAGAGAGAGATATTACCATCTTTTATTCCTGAAACAAACAAACACACAAAATTATTTATGTATACAATATATTATGAAATGCAATGAAATATGTGCAAACATGAATTATAATGTATGTAGCTAATCTATCCTTAAATGAAGATATTAATGCAACTTGAATTGTATGTGCTAACAAACTTAGGCACAATAAATAATCCATTGAAATGGATTCATCAGTTGCCAACGCCTCCAGGTCCAATGGCACCTACTCAATAAGAGGCTCCCCCCTCCCCCGCAACACACACACACTTTGGTTCCTTCGAGGCGCTTGGGCTTGACGACACCCATTGTGGGTCATACAGAAGACTAAACAACCCAAGCACCCCCAATGATTGAGGAGCCCTCGGCCCAACTATGCAGTGTTCCACAACTGATGAGGTCAAGCATCTCTAATTTGGCATGCTACCCCTTTGTGCTTGATGAACATACTTAACTTTGTTATATCATGCTTAATTATGTTAGTTTTGTAGCAATAAATGCATTAGAACTAGAACATTTTTATGTACTAGTGCATGCATGCATATTTGAGTAAGAATGCTTAATTAAGCCCAATTATTTCATAACTATTAGTAAGAGGCTTGGTTCTTTCTTACAGGTGTGCCTAAGCTAAGTTGGAAGCTGACAGTGGTCTACATAACCCTAAACCTAGTCCACCTAACCTAAATCCCACACCCACATCTCTCCACCATCCTAGCCCTACACTGCATCAATCTACATCAGTTACCACTCCTCTAATCAAAAGATGCCACCTAGCCCACCTAATTCTAGCCACCAACAAACCCTAATCCTAACCCTAACTTCCCCTCCAAGCCACCCAGTTTCCTAATTCCTCCTCTACGCCAACTCTTCCCTCCCACTATATATAATCCCTCCACCTCCCCTCTACACCAATCATCTCTCCTAACTCTAGCCGCCCCCTTTCCTCCTTCTTCTCCATCTTCTTCCCTTCCTAAACCCTCATCCACGCCATCTCCTCCGTCACCTAAAAAACCCTAGCTGCCACCCCCACCTTCTCCCTCCATAACAGCCACCCCCTTTCTCCATCTCCACCACCATCTAGTCATCCTCCTCTAGGTCTTCTTTCCTTCCCTTATATTTTCTCTTCCTTTAGATCTCATTCCACTCTAGGTTTTCTTCTTCCCATAGCCATCCCTCCTTCCTTTAATGCTACCCCTCCTTTCTTCTCAACCATTACCACATGCCTAGGGTTCTTCTTCATTCGGATCTTCTTTGAGCACGCACCTCCCGATGGTCATCGATGGTAGTCTCCACCTTTGCCACGAGTCCTCTGTTTCTCTTGCCTCAACATTCTTCGACTTATTTCTTCTTCTTTAGTTTTGTTTATTTTGTTGTAGCAGTTGATTCATGCACTCTTGCTATCAATAAAAGTATTCTCTTCTATGTACAATCCATGTGGTTCTTTACATCATTAGTGTAGTCTTTTCTTGTGTGATTTTTATTAATTTTATATTTGAAAACACCAAACAAATCAGAAAAACTAAAAACAAAAAAAAGGTATAGTTCTCTTTAGTTCACACCTTCGCCACGAGTGAGGATTTCTTGCTCCATTGGCCTCGATTGCTGTTCTCCAACTACAATCAGCCATGACTCCACTCCCAAGCTATGCGGCTGAGTCCTAAGACCCTTCCTAGGTCCTCAATTGAAAACCATAGCCTTACCTTCGCCACCAATTTGAGGCCTCACTTCTGCTGCTACGGTACTAAGAAGACGTGTGAGATTAGTCCCACATCGTGAAACGAAGACGCCCTAGCAGTGTATAAAGGGAAAAAGTGATGAGGGCTATTTTCCCTTGAGTCACTGGGGTTAGGTCCCTACCCCATGCCCCTGAACACGCCGCACCTCACGCACTCATCCACGCCCTCACCTGTGCACACGCCACTTGGGTCTGGGTGTGGATCTGGTTACCTGTTTGTCGGGTCTGGTCTGATTCTGAGCTTAGGTCTGAGAGAAAGAAGATTTGAGAGAGAGGGGGGAGGGTTTTTCTCTTGTGCCCTCATCTCCTCTCAGGACTTAGCATCCCTGAGATTTGTGCGAGGCCCTTGAGCCTTGGTTACTGCTACTATGTATGTAAAGAGGAGAGGACCTTGTGCCTCTTAAGCTGTCTAGAAGCCCTACCCATTGTTTGAGGCCATCTGCTGGTTACTGTGGTGTTATTTGAATAACTTGGTTGATGAAGATTAATAGTTTTGATTTATTATTCAAATATTTATGTGGTATGAGCTTTAAACTTAAGGGTTAATTTGGTGATTTAAATCACCATTTTATCCTAATCTTTTTGCACTATCATTCTGATTCTTATTGAAATATCATTTTGAATAATCATTTCTTTCAATTGATTATATTTCTTATGATTGGTGAATTAAAATTGCATCTTTGCTCCCTACGATCGACCTTAGACTCTATTTTCTGAATCTTAGTTTATAAATTTAAATGATGTGAGCGATTTTGTCTTATACTACGACGCATTTCCTAAACAATGATGATTTTACTCGAACATTTTTGGTGCTGTTGCCAGGGAGTAACGCGTAGTTTGATTTCACTAATTACAATTTCTAATTTGATACTAACTTACTCTATCTATTTTATTGTGGCTGTGTGAGGTGCACAAAGAACATTAGCCGCACAATAGCCACTCCAAGGGCAGGTAATCTCATTTCCTTCTTCTTAAGCCCCTATTTCTAGAAAGAATTAAAAAGAGAAATCAATTAGGATCAACTCATTAGACTTAATCACTTGAGTTGCCCATTCTGATTTGATTGATTTTAGACATCCCCATCCAGATTTCTGCACCTACTAAGGATTTAATGTACCTAGGGTTGTTCACCTTCTTGATTGAGCCCCAGGTGCCACATTTGGAAAGAATTGGATATGGGAAAAGGGCCAAATTAGGGTTTCAATTTTTAGGGTTTTGAGGAAAACACACTTGCTTGAATAAAAAGAGAATTGATTTCTCGCATTGTGTGTCACCCAAGCCTTGCTTGAATTGACTTTATCAAGAAAACCCTAAAAGAAAGCTCTAACATTCACTTGAATCCTTAAAATTTGGACTTAGTAACCTGCTTGCAAACCACTCTGGGTGATTATGGTTTCATGACCCAACTCATCCTAAACATTAGGGCAGGTTAGGTGAAATTGACCCACTTTGTGGGTTAATCAACCTTCAAATTAGGTCACAAATCACAATCAACTCTAAAGTTTAAGTAAAATTCAAAGCACCATAATTCAGGATTAAAATTGGTAGACTTAAGGGTTTAAGTTGCTCATTTCGGTCTACTTGGTTCTCAGTGACAAGGAAGGCTGGGTGGAGTAAATCCTGTAACCTGTGGGGATGCTCTACTGTGTAAGGGTCTTTGTGGGGCTCTCCCTTCTTGGCTGCCCAGGTATTTCTCGAGTGAGTGATTTTCTGATCAAGATGTATCATCCACCTCGAACCTCCTTAGTCATCCAAAGATTTTTGGGTGCCTCGATTGGGTCTATTACACCTTCTGTCCCTTATCTGGCTCACTAGTGAATGTTCGGGAGGAGGTCCTTAAGACCACCCTTGAGACCTCCATTAGCAGTTCATTCTCGTCGAGGCCAAGCCTCGAATCACTTGTTTGTGCTACCTTCCGATCATATTGATATCACTTCCAACTCTTCTGCTTCTGAGCCCATATCTCCTTCAACTATATCTATTGAAAATAAAAAAGAACCCAATCTCCAGAATCAACTACAGTGCCTCAAAGATCTTTTTCAAGCATTCATGAACCCACCACATCATCCTATAATGCGAGATTATTACAATCCCGCTGCAGTAACAATCAAACCTAGAGTTCAGATTTCAGTTAGAGGACCTAATACTGAGCTCAAGCCCAATATACTTCATGCTATCCCTAAATTCCATGGGCTTAACTCCGAAGATCCTTTCCAGCACATTCAGCAGTTGAAACATCCAGCCCAGACCATTGGGCCACTTGTGCAGAATCGTGATATCTTACTCATGAAGATGTTTTCTTTCTCCCTCATGGATAAGGCTGCCCACTGGTACCAAACTTTGACCTGTCTGATCAACACTTGGGCTGAACTCCAATCAAAATTCCTGAAGAAACTTTCCTGGTTGGTTAGACAAATGCTTTGAGGCACCAGATCACGCACTCATGCAAAATCTGGGAGAACCACTTCATGAGGAATGAGATTGCTTTCTAGATCTCATGCGAAAATGCCCCAATCACGAAGTTCCTAAATGGGAACAGGTCCAGTCTTTTTACCAGGGACTCCATGAAGATATTAGACTCTTTGTCAATGCAACTTGTGGTGGCAACATCATGGGTCAACATGAAGATACCGTTTGGGAGATTCTCGGGAATATGTGCGAAAACTCCATAAACAATGAATCTATGGGTATGTTCGACCGGATGACTACCCATGCATTGACAAACACCCCAGGGGCACATGAGACTCGAGGCCTGTCCGCATCTATCGATTTGGAACTGATGGCCAATCGCTTGACAAGGTCTCTATTATCGAGAAAAAGGTGGATGAATTTACTTAATGTAAACACATTTATATCACATAAACCATCTATTTTTATGTGTTCTTAGACATAGAGCTGCATCATATATTATAAATATTGCATAACATGCATCATCTTGCATTTTAGTTAGGTTGTGTAAAGTTTAGGTTAATTTTCCCTTTTTTGTGGTCAGGTAACAGGGAGACATTTAATCGAGGCCTCGGATTGAAGATTCAACCGTACGAATCTAATCAAGGTGACAATTTGAGTTCAACGACTCCAAGATTGCCTTGATCGGACTTCCGTAGCATCAGATATAATTCAAGGAAGATCAGAGATCAAGGGGCAAGATGGTGTAAATCCACACTTCAGATGACAAATTTGATCACATGGATGGGTTCGGATCGACGATCGTATCCCAACAGAGCGAAAATCGATCAAATCTGACATCCATAGAACCATCTACAAGACATAGAAGATGGACAGCCATGATGGTGCCATCACAGCCACCAAAACCCACCGCACCTTCTCGTCTCAACTTCTGAAGGCACAGGCGAGGCAAGATCTCAGTCGTTGGATCTTGATCCAACGGTTGAGAGGGCGCAACAGTTGAATCGTCTACGCGACAATCCACGGAGATAGCGCAATGGTTAATGCTTCAATGCGCAACCTCGCGACATGCATTCAAGACCCCGCGTGTTCAAAATCAGAATGAGAAGTGGGCATGGTTGAATTCAGCCGTCGGATGCGTGATGTAAGGTAGCGAGGGTGCCATGTGGTGCAACAGATGATCGAGGATCACGTACGTGTGCGATACGCAATCGAACGTTCCATTGCACACTGGCGTGCACTGTAGCTGAAGATGAATCGACACTGGTGCATTTTCAGCGGTCCTATCTCACGATCGGACGACTGAAAATGCATGAACGTGCATAGGCATTGGGTGCGAGGAGAGGAAGTGGCAGGCGTGGGAGAGTGCACGTCGCCCACGTTCAGGCCTTCAGTGATGGATAAATCTCTCACTAAAGACCCTGACATTAATGTTTTGATGATAAAATACCTAATTGCCCCTCAAATCTTCACCTATAAAAGGCCATATGACCCCCACACTTTCTTCATCCCCTTCCTCTCTTTTCTCACCCCTCCAAAGCTCTAAGAGCTTGTCCCAAACCCAGGATGCTCCATTAGAGTTAAAATTATAATTTTTCCACCTTCTCATCTCCTTCGTGGGGTATTCCGTGGTGGTCCTCTCACTGCCATTTGGGAAGTGGATCCCGCTACGATGCCATCCTGCCTGTTCTCCATCGTCCCTCATCGTTCTCCTTCGTCTTGCATCTCACCACCTTCATCCGGGCACTTCGTCATTGCGGCTCGTCCTCCAAGTAGCCGTTGAGGAGGATAACTTCTCTCCACCTTCTTTTACCTCTTTCTAGTGTAGATTTCCTACTTTCTAGTGTAGCAAGTAGTTGTAATGAACATTGCTCTATGATAATGAAATCCATGTTTATTCTATCTCTGTTTTCTCTTTATTTATAATATTCTCTCTCTTTCTTCTATTATTTATTCTTTAAGTAGATAGATAGTTTAGATTCAATTCGACTAGCTAATCTGCTTCGTGACAAATAAAACAAATGTGGTTTTTAATCAAATGTTCACCTCCTTATGTTTGACCCAGAATTCCTTTCAAGTTTCGATAAAATTTATCTATTGATGGTTTTTCTCGCAAACCATACTACATTGACGAGTTTTCAAAACTCAATCCCGTTTGCGTACGTTTTCCACTCCAACATGACTCGACATCTATAGAGAGCCACCTCAGCACAGCAGAACACATATGCGCAACCACCTTTAGTGGGGAGGCTGTGAATAACATATGTCACCACTATCATCAGGGGATGGATTCATATCCACCCTCATTTGATCTTGGTTTCGGAGGAAACTCTGGAGCTACCTGCTCTAGTTAGGGAACTCTGAACCCTCATACTCTGACTTCTCTGGAGTTCCTCAGACCTGCGATGATCTCCACGCCATCCAGAATGATCCATTTTCTAACACTTATAACCTTGGATGGTATAATCATCCCAACTTTGCGTGGTCAAGGAATAATCAAAATCCAAGATCTCAATTCCAGCCTTGACCACAAGCTCCATGCCTATACTAGCCTGCTCAGCTTAGGCCCAATCCAAATTATCAATCTGGGCCATCAAGGGAAGATCAAATGAGTCGTATCCTACAAACCTTGGCTAACATCTAAAAGACCAATGCAGCTATGTAGAAACATCACAAAGACGAGATCACTGAGGTTCGAAATCAGCTCGCACAGATGACGAATTCTCGCCAACCTGGTGCACTTCCATCTCGGCCTCTACCAAATCCGAATAACATGCCAAACCAGAGGCACGTTGTGAACCCGAATCAGGGCCAAGCACACTATGTTTACCAGGCCCCTTTTGCTGCATCATCCGACGGGATGGAGGCTTCGACATCATACTCGAGATATCAGCAGCAACCACCACTTCTACTGACTCCAAACCAAAATCAGGCAGGACTAAATTCTATTACCACTCGTAGTGGCAAATTGACTCAGGATCCACCTTATCCAAGCCACTACTAGCCTGGTAGTTTTGAGCCTAACCTTAGGTTGGTTATCCAGGACACCCCTATCCCAGATCCAGAACCTGAACCAATTTTAGAGGAACCTACAACGGTTCCATTTCCTGAGGCCTTGACCAAAGGAAAAAGGAATCCCAAACCTATGGCACTTGAGGAAGATCAGGTCCAGATCTTTAAGCAAGTCCAGATAAACATCCCTTTGATGGATGGCATACGCGAGATTTCTAGAGGATTTGTGTACACCTAAGCGTAAGTCGCGAAGCAAAGGTGGGAGTCTGATCATATTGTCTGAGCAAGTTAGCTTGATCATTTTGAACAAGCTCCCACAAAAAGCAAAAGATCCTGGCACACCTTTGATCTCCTGTAAAATCGGTGATCTAGAATTTGATCAAGCATTATTAGATTTAGGAGCCTCCATAAACTTGATACCTACATCCCTACTAGATCATTTCGAGGAAACTGAGCTCAAACCAACTGAGGTGACTTTGCAGTTAGTAGATCAATCAATCAAGTCATCGAGAGGTATTCTCGAGGATGTTCTTGTACGGATCCATGATTTCTATTTTCTAGTGGACTTCATTGTGTTAGACATGGAGACTCCTGAAAATCTGAGGAACACATCGATCATTTTAGGGAGACCATTCCTAGCCACTGCTAAGGCAAATATTAACTGCGAAGAGGGCCAAATTGAGTTAAAATTCGGGAACCAGACATTAAAGATTGATATCTTAAAAGCTCAGAAAGGAATAAACTGTGGGTAATCGAGGAAGTATGTGACATTAGTTCTATGGTTGAAGATCCACTTGCAGAGGAAGACCCGATTATTTCTAATCCTCAACCCCAAGAAAATTTTGACCTACAGAAAGAGGAGCCAGAGATGATCTAAATTCACCCTTAGCTCACACTTTATCTTCTAAGGCCTATCCCGAACCCCCACCTACTACTGATAACCCGGATATGGAGTTAAAACCCCTCCCAGATCATCTAAAGTATATATTTTTGGGTTCCAATCAAATGTTTCCTATGATTATCAATTCTCAACTCACATCTGATCAGGAAACAAAGCTGATGTCTATTCGCCAGAAGCATTGGAGAGCCATCGGATGGACTCTTGATGATTTGACTGGTATCAGTCTCCTATTGCACACACCATATCTACACGGAAGAGGGCTCACGACCATCCTGAGAGATGAAAAGAAGACTCAATCCGAATCTATAAGAGGTCGTGAAGAAAGAGATCATCAAGTGGTTAGATGTTGGTATTATCTACCTGATCTTTGATAACCGCTGGGTGAGCCTGATCTAGGTTGTGCCTAAGAAGGCAGGGCTCACTGTTATAACGACTGAATCTAGAAAGACCATCCTGACCCGCATTGAAAATTCGTTGTGAGTCTGCATAGACTATCGGAAACTGAATGCCTCCACGAAGAAAGATCATTTCCCACTTCCGTTCATTGACCATATTCTCGAGAAACTGGCGGGAAATCGATTTTTTTGTTTCTTGGATGGTTACTCCGGATATAATCAGGTGGCAATTCATCTAGAGGATCAGGAAAAGATCACCTTTACCTACCCCTTTGGTACATACATGTTCCGTAGGATGCCATTTAGGCTATGCAATGCACCTACCACCTTTCAGTGGTGCATGCTAGCCATATTCTCAGATATGGTAGGTAATTACCTTGAAGTCTTCATGGATGACTTCTCGGTATTCGGTGAATCTTTTGATGAATGCCTCCTACATTTGGTCCAGATCGTTAAAAGATGCATTGAAGTGAACTTGGTTCTCTCTTGGGAAAAGAGCCACTTCATGGTTCCTGAGGGCATCGTTCTTGGACATCTTATCTCTGAGAGAGGTATCCAGGTTGACCAGGCTAAGGTGAATTTGATTTTCAAGCTACCTGTGCGTAACTCGATCATAGACATCAGATCATTCTTGGGGCACGTTGGATTTTATCGTCGATTCATACTTGATTTCTCTAAGATCTCACGCCTCTTGATAAATATCTTCTCGAAGGACACACCTTTTGAGATATCTAGTGAGTGCATTTACGCATTTGAGATCCTACATATCCGAGTCACCCAAGCACCAATCCTGCAATCTCTTGACTGGTCTCAACCCTTCGAGATCATGTGTGATGCGTCTGACTACGCAATAGGAGCAGTGCTGGGTCAGAAAATTGATGGGAAACCAGTGGTCATATATTATGCCAGCAAGACATTAGACGAGGCTCAGCATAATTACACTATTATAGAGAAAGAGCTGCTGGATGTAGTATTTGGCTTGGAGAAATTCAGGTCATACCTTCTGGGTTCCCATGTCATCATTTACTCGGATCACATTACAGTGAGGCACTTATTCACTAAGAAGGATGCGAAGCCAAGATTAATCCACTGGATCTTGCTGTTGCTAGAATTTGATCTGAAAATTCGTGACAAGGCGGGAAAGCAAATGTGGTTGTTGACCATTTGTCTCACCTTCCTTCTTCGATCATTGACTCGTTTGGACCTATTACCGAGCACTTTATGGATGAGCATCTCTTGGCTATTAACGGACTTCTTTGGTTTGCCAACATCATGAACTACTTGGTTACGGGGAAAGTCCCTCTAGATTGGGTGACTTCCAGGTAGGACAAGCTGATTTCCGATGTCATGTATTATATCTGGGAAGATCCGTATCTTTTCCATATTGGTTATGACCAAGTGGTCTCAGGATGCATTTTCGATGACGAGGTCAACGACTTAATCTCATTCTGTCATGATCAGGACTGCAGTGGCCATTACTCTGGGTGTAAAACTATAGCGAAGATCCTCCTGTGTGATTCTTTTGGCCCACAATGTTCAAAGATGCACAATCCTATTATAGGGCATGTGCCCATTGCCAGACCCTTGGCAACATGGGCCCGCGCGATATGATGCCCTTAAATTCGATCATCATGTGTGAAATCTTTGACATCTGGAGAATTGATTTCATGGGACCCTTTCCAGGATCTAATGGTTTCGAATACATCTTACTCGCTATTGATTATGTCTCTACATGGATCAAAGCCGTTCCCACCAGAATAAGTAAACATAAAGTTGTTCTTCAGTTCATTCAGGAGAACATCTTTTCCAGATTTGGGGTTCCAAAAGCCATCATCAGCGATGGCGTGTCTCATTTAACCAATGTGCACTTCTAGTCCCTGATGAAAAGTATGGGGTGTCATATCATTTCTTGACTCCTTATCACTCCCAGACTAATGGATTGGCAGAACTGTCAAATCGGGAGATAAAGAAAATCCTTCAGGTTACTATTTGGCCTGACAGGAAGGATTGGTCTACCTGCCTTCTGGAATTCTCGTGGGCCTATAGGATCGCCCATAAGACCCAGTTAGGAATGTCTCCCTTTAGATTCATGTACAAGAAGGCATGTCACCTACTCGTAGAAATGGAGCATAAAGCTTACTGGGCAGTACGGAAGTGCAATCTAGATCTTTCGAAGGCTCGAATTCACCATCGGTTGCAATTGAGTGAGATCGAGGAGATGCGCAATGACACATACAAGAAGTCACGAATCTATAAAGAGTGGGCGAAAGCCTTCCATGATAGGCACATTTCACAAAAATCCTTCCATCCTAGCCAAAAAGTATTGCTCTTCGATGCCAAACTCAAGCTCTTCCTAAGAAAACTCAGATCAAAATGGATTGGACCATTCCTTGTGAGACAAGTATTTGGAAATGTAGTCCAAATTAATGAACTCAGCCATGATTTAGAACCTTTTATCATGAACAGTCAGAGACTCAAACCGTTCTTCAAACTCACTAACTCAAATTTGGCTGCAGTATCTTTTGATCTCCTTTCTCCAAGAGCTTCACTGTGCCCAACTAATGGCATTAAACTTAGTGCTTAACGGGATGAAACCCATCATCTTTGAAAAACCTGAAATCTTTTCTGACATATCTCTTTGCTTAATTCATATTGAACTTTAAGGTTCAACCATTAGAATAGCCGACTCCACCTTTGACACTTATTTTGGAGCCAGAAATTTTCCGTAATAGTCATTCCGACCTATTCACCACCCACTTGTTCTTATGTATAATCTGAATTGAACTCTAACCCACCTAATTTACAATGAGGACATTGCAAATCTTTGGCATGGGGGGTATTAAAGTGCAAAACACTGTGAAAAATAATGAATGAAAGGGTTTCATTCAAAAAAAAAAAAGAGGAAAGGAGAAGCCAACTTGAATTGAGCAGAATGAAAAGATTAGAAGAGGAAAAGAAAAGAAAAAAAGGAGCAAACAAAAAAGGAAAAAAAATGAATGAGTCCCTTAAAATTGAGTATAGAACTTACCTAACTTCTTAGTTGGATCAGATGATGAATTAAGACTTGGAAGGCTAAAACTTAGGAGATTAGTAACGAGTACTGAACTTAGGCCTCTTGGATCTGTTTTAGGGTTTAAACACTCACATATTTGTTAAGATCCAGATTAATACTCAAGAGGTTGAGGAAAGTGCGAGGCTAATGTAGTAGGTCTAAGGCTTAGGGACTACTCGACTCTGTTGCCTGCCCTTTGGATCGCGGGACTTGGTAACCTAAGCACCCAAAATCACACACTAAGTATGGTTTAGTGTGCTTCTACCAAAAGTGTTTTGTTCTGAAAAGCCATCTCAAAGATCTAGCTTAGAAGCGGCTCGACAACATAATTTGATTGGATGAGTTCCCGGTCTAGAGAGGTGGGAAATTCCCCTCGAAGATTCGTAATAACATATCGCCTCCTCGATGCTTGTCTCCTAGGATATCTAAATATCCTACCAGGGGCATGTAAGTACCATATGCTAGTTCAGGTGCCATGGGAGGGATTATCCCGAAATGTCGATTGCCAGGGCCTGAATTTAGCAACAGAATGCCATGGGCAGTACTATCCTGAAGTGTCGAAAGGCAGGGCTCTAGGGGTTGCCATGGGCGGTGCTATCCCGAAGCATCAAAAGCCAGGGACCCTTCGAGGATTGATGGTAGGGCAAGGAATTCGATACAGACCGTGTTTGGGGCAAATTCGAGGATGGATTTAGGGAAAAATAAAAAGAAAAAAGTGAAAACTCTCCAAATGAAAAATCATTCTATATCTCTCTCTTATCAAAATGCATTGGCAAACTGAACCTAAACATGTTACGTCTACGCACGGGTGCTTTAACCGCTGGGGTTAACGAACCTCTGGCTAGTTTTTGTGGGCTTTAGAAACGTTCATGGTAGACTCAGGCTGAAGCTGGTCAAGTCTAGATCTTGGCTGGTACTTGAGTACCTCTAAGCCTATTGTTGGTATTTCGATCTGATTTCTAGAGATACAACTTAGTAAGGCATCCTGACGGTTACATCCGACCTAGAAACCTCGTCTGATCCATAGGATTTTTGCTAAAGGACTAGTAAAAGCTAGGCAAGGGGGTATGGTGGGAACACCATCATGGGCCTTAAGTAGTCACTTTTAGTCACAATTGAAAGATAAATGCTCCTACTTATCCATCTGTGGGTTACAACTCCACATTATTCTATTTTAAGGAGGGAACAAGAAAGTAGGGTTAATTCTGTAATTTTAACAGCATATCATGAACACAGAATAACCAAGGGATTTGTTAGGGATGAAATGAAGGTTAAGTGAGCATAAAGATCAATAAGTGGGTCCATGAAGACGGAAATGGGATTTCGCACATTTCGAGAACCAATACAGCACTAGAAGCCCTAATTTTAGACCCGCTTAAATTACAGGGGTTTTGGTCAAGATAAAATTCATCTAAATATTATAAAATTCATAGCAAAAATATCCCTTAACATTTGGTATCCTTGATTTGACCTTTGGAACCCATTTTGACCTTAAATAGAGTCTCAGACGGAATTCTACCCTAATTTGAGTTTTTGCATAAATTGCCCAATCAAATTTGGTCAAAACTGAAATCTGAACTCACCATCATATTACTTGGGTCAAAATTATGTTTGTACCAAAATTTGGGCCCAATCAGAGTCTATCTTGACCTAGTTTGCATTTTAGTCCATTAAAACTCTATTCCTCTCAATTATGACCCTAACTCTTCAAATCCTTGCGATATGGTCCCTAACTTTGTCATCATTTCTTCCAAAACGGTCCCTACCACCATTGGTGTGAATGTAGCAGCTTCGTTGAGATTCGAGTGAGGATTTCTCGCTCGATTCTTAATCAAACCTTTCCAAAATTGAAAGGGAGAATCCTTGAGAGATGCTCTACTGATGGGACTAAGAATTGGACCCTGATTTGCCCTAGATTCTTCATGCGAATGCTTGTAAATTTAGGGATCTTTTCATCCCAAAGTTCTTGAGCTCGCGAAACTTGTTTCCAAGCTTGGAAGCCTCTCTAAGGTCTTTATATAGACCCCTCTTGCAACTCCGAGCTTCTTAGCGAAGTTTCACATCGAAATACCCTCATCTCCTCCTCCTCTAGTCGTACACACCTTCATCTTTAGCGAGCTCCTCCATTGAAATGACCCTTCCTAGGGGTCATTTGTCTTTTGTTGAACCTTATGGGCCTTGTAATTTTTCTACACACCAAGGAGACACCGTGTAGGTTTTGTGACTCTTAGAGGGGCCTAATGTAATTTTTACACCCCCAAAGTTGTTCTACTGGGCCAGGTGCAATTTCCCCAGGCCCCACTTAGACCCGTACCCTAAAACCCTACTCCTAAACCCCTATAAAAACCCCCCTCCTCATTTTTCACCCCCCTCATCCTCCTCGAGCAGTGCACCTACCAACTCCCTTGCAAGCAGTGAGCGAGAATGGGAGTGAAAGGGAGGAGAGACCAAGAGGGAGAGGAGGACATTGATGCAACCGCATGAAGTGTGAGGCGCTACTGCACTGCAAATGAGGCGAATTCGTGTTGCAAGGAGGGTGTTGTGCGCAAGGCGCAAGAGCATCTCCTGCAGTCATCAGACGTCCGCGAAGACTGGTAGACAGCTGGGAGGCTTTGTAGATGTCCAAGGTGAGCTTTGGACATCCAAACGCACGCAGGACCTGAGGTGAGACCTGACAAGGCATCTATGTCATGTATACGCTCGGGGGTCGCGCTCGCGGGGGGAGGCGAGTTGCACAGGGGAGAATGGTGTTGGGAAGGCACACACACTCAGCAACTGAGGTACTTTTGGACGTCTGGAGGTGCTATTAGACATTCGGTTGCAACCCCAAACAGTCGGGAGAGGTATCAGACGTCTAGCTGCACCCCCAGACGACCGTGAGAGGTAGTAGAGGACCGGAGGAGAAGCAGGAATGCCAGGTAGGTTCCTGTGCACATTTAAGACGTTTGATCTCAGTTAGTACACGTGTCTGCTGTAGGCAAGTGACCGGTCCAACCAGACCAGCTCACCTGGTCTAGTTTAGGTGAACCAAGAGGAGTGTTTAGGTCGGTTCAGGGCCCAAACGAGGTCAGATTTGCACAATCAAGGTATTGTTGAAAGCTCATAGAATTTACTACGTTTTAGAGTTGTTTCCACACTATTTTGAGCATTTTTACATGCTAAAATGTCGATCAACGAAATTATTATCTTGTTTGACCGTTAAATTGGTGTAGGCCTCCAGTCTGTAGTGCACATGGGACCTGCGGAGGCATTGGGACTCGCCATTGGTGCCCCCAAATCACCCGTACCCCTTGGTAGAGTGGCCTTTCTCTACTCCGTTTTGTTTGATTTCATTAGGTGAATGTAAACTAGAGATCTCTACCTGAAACCTAAGTCACAAAATGAACCCTAGGATTGAGAATGATGCATGTTCACATTCAGTACATGAATCTTGATTGACATAACTTAAATGTGCATGATGATCATTTCCATGTTGTGAGAAAATGGAAACTCAACGATGTAGTTAAATGCTGTTACTATTAATATCACTTACTACCTATTTCCCTGATTGACATCTGAATGTGAATAGAGTTACATGCAACTTGATGGTGTGATACGAGTTTTATGCACGAACCCCTTGGGGAACTAGAAAAGTATCTAAATTGTTGAGACATGGAAACTCTGATGTATGATGGAATAACTCACCTTTACAGGCATGATGGTTGGTTGGACTTAGGTATAGAAAATGAGCTGGCCATTGTGTACGTGACACCAAGGAGAGCTACTATCACTTTTAAGGAGAGAGCTAGCCTCTCCTTGGGTTGGGACCCAGGATAGGAATGGCCTCCCTACATTGACTCCTGTTGGGCCCACTGGGCAAACCGGGATAGTCAGGCATGAGTACACAGACTGGTGGAGGGTGTGGCCCTGTTCTATTCTGTGTTGTACGCTAGAGCGTACCCGCTAGCGGAAAGGACTGATCATGTGCCAGTGTGGGATAACTACCCGTGCATCTATCATGCATGCCGTAGTTATTGCTATGTCACGACTGTGACCCCAGGGTGGTAGATCGGGTGTAGGACTTGCACGGGGTACTCTCCTGGCCAGGAGAGTGCCACGTGTGCATCCTGCATGGTGGGAAAACTGCAACAAGATCGTTCCCATAGGAAACATGTGAACTAAGTGATGACGTGGACCTTTACTAGAATGCCTAAATACTAAACAACTAGTGAATATGAATAGAACCAGCCGTTAACTGTATGGATAATTGAAACTGCATAAATAGTTTACTACTTTTAACAGTTAAATTCATTAAATGTTCTCAAGTTTGCCACTCTACTCAGCATTTAGCTGACATCCACTGCTTATGTTCAGGTCAGGGAGGTGAGCAGCCAGTACCACCGGCTGCGGAGGGTGCTGGACCTAGTCGAGCCCAGCCTTAGTCAGTTTTCAGCTTACTATCTTTGTGGTACTTTTATTTCTTCATGTTGGAACTAGTAGCCTTGTTTTCTACCTTTCAATTTCAGTTGTGATGGCTATGTTGTGAACTCAGTTTTTCTCATGTGACCAGATGTCTATTTCAGTTTATTGTTCTACTTTCCGATTTTCATTGAATGCTTAGCTATATTGCATGTGTGGAATGCTGTGTATTTATATATATATTTGGTCTGTTTCTCGATGAATGACTGGGTCTTGGTATTAGTCAAGATGAACCGTTCCCGGGTTCCATGATGAGCTGGGTTCGAGTCGTAACATCCATCCTCTTCATTGAGCTAGCCAACGATCAAATTGGTCAGCCCACTATCTTCCCCTCTTCCTTACAATCGTTGCCCGCCTATGCACGACCGCTCTCTCCCTCTTCTTCATTGTCGCTGTATCACCGTTAACACCTTCTTCTCGGGCTCCGGTCTATCACAACCAGAGTCCTCCACCCATCATCTCTCTCCCTAAGTCCCTCTATCTCTTCCCCTCCCCCTACTGATCTTCTCCAACCACTTAGCTCTTAGGCTTGACCACCAACACAATTGCAACCATCATCATCTCTCTCCGCTTCGGCCAAGCTCCGGTGAAGGCCCCCATTCTCTCCACTACACCAAACACATGCCAACAACTGCTACACCTCCGTCATGTCCTCACGACCAAAACCCCTCAAGTAATTGAGGGGATTGGCCGGTCAATCACTACACTCAACACCACCCTCACCGCACTACCTTCTCGAGGTCGCCAGACCTCCACATGCACTCCCACTCCACAAAACAACCACCATCACACTCATTGACATCTGACGATCCTCTTGAGATGCTTTGACATGGCCATCAGACTATATTTCTTGTTTTAGGTCATTGTTGTCGCTCCGCCGCTGCCCTTGTCTTCTCCGACCTCGACTGCTGTTCTTCGGCTACAATCAACCACGACTCCATTCCCACGCTACACAGCTGAGTCCTAAGACCCTTCCCAGGTCCTCAATTGAAGACCAAAGCCTCGCCTTCGCCTCCAATTCGAAACCTCACTGTCTGCTGCTGCGGTGCGAAGAAGACGTGTGGGATTAGTCCCACATCTTGAAATGAAGGCACCATAATAGTGTATAAAGGGAAAAAGTGACAAGGGTTGTTTTCCTTCGAGTCACTGGGGTCCGGTCCCTACCCCACGCCCTTGCACATGCTATGCCTCACACGCTCATCCACACCCTCTCCCATGCACATACCATGTGGGTCTGGGTGTGGATCTGTTTACCTGCTTGCGGGATTGGTCCGATGCTAAGCTTAGGTCTAAGAGAAAGAAGATTTGAGAGATAGGGGGGAGGGTTTTTCTCTTATGCCCTCATCTCCTCTCAGGACTTAGCATCCTTGAGCTTTATGTGAGGCCCTTGAGCCTTGCTTGCTGCTATTGTGTTTGTAATGAGGAGAGGACCATGTGCCTCTTAAGTCGTCTGGAAGCCTTGCCCATCGTCTGAGGCCCTCTGCTAGTTACTGTGGTGTTATTTGAATAACTTGGCTGACAAAGATTAATAGTTGTGGTTTATTGTTCAAATATTTAAGTGGTTGTGAGCTTTAAACTTAAGGGTTAATTTGTTAATTTTATTGATTTAAATCATCATTTTAACCCAATCATTTTGTACTATCATTCTGATTCTTATTAAAATATCATTTTGAATAATCATTGCTTTCAACTGCTTATATTTCTTGTGATTGGTGAATTAAAATTGCATCTTTGGTCCTTGCAATCGACCTCGGACTCTATTTTCTGAATCTGAGTTTATAAATTTAAATGATTTAAGCGATTTTGTCTTATACTATGACACATTTCCTAAACAATGATAATTTCACCCGAACATTAGGTTACTTGCATCTCCTTCACGTAGGGTTAGAATATTCCTTTGCCTTGCTTGGAAAATAAAAATACAAAAAAATTATAAAAACATTTCCAAAAATTCCAAAATAATTCACGCATTTGTTGCATATGTTCGGAAGTAACTTGAGCAATTCTCCTCCTTATGAGATGACTCAGACTCCCTTATTTCCACAATTTCATCTATTATAAGTTCAAAATTTGAATAAATGATTATGATTTTTGCACTGCAACGACACTATTATCACTTAGCAGGTTTCATGCATTAATGCTTTTCACCCATGTTGCCAGGATTAGACAATCTAGCATGGAATGTGGGGCACTGAATGACACCGTGAACTGCATTATGGTTTGTGACCAGGTAACCAATTGAAAGAGAGCTACACGTCTACCTAGAACCTCGACGGTAAGCACCCTACCTAGGTGTCACCCCCACCTTCGAGGTTTAACAAAGCATGCCCTCCTGTGCATGAGCACTCTAAAGGGCGCCTACATGGAAAATTGCCTAGAATGCCTCATTAATGAGTTCCCACCATTCTACTAGAGGGAAAAACTTGCTCCCACTCCTTAGGTGCAATACCTTTGAGCTCGGCGAAGCCCTCCAAGCAAGCAGCAAACCCTTCTACAAAGGAAAGCAAGTCCATCAGCTTAAGAGGTGAACGAAGGAGAACTAACAAGTTGAGAGGACCCTAGACCTCCCTGCTACGTACATTGAAGGATCAAGAGGAGATGTCGGAAAAGGCCTCGTGTCGTCGTAAAAGGAGCACACACATTAGTGAAGCTAGCTTGAAGATCCCAGTCCTAAAAGAGAATGATCATCGAGGTCACGAGAAAGCCCGTGAATAGAAGGCAGAGGGTCTCATCCCCCCATCCAATCCCCACCTTGGCAAGGTAGATCGGCATGCTTAGCTAATCCACTTGGGCACTGCATCAACACCAAACTACAATCAACCCCCAGGATCTACCTAACTAAACCAGTGAGATGTTTACACAGCGAAATCGGTGTTTAAAAGATAAATGATGTTGCGTTGCAATATAAGTGAAATCACCTTGTAAACAAATAAGAACTTTTATTACTCGAATGTTGAATCTAAGGTCGAACACAGGGAGCAAATAGAATTTATTCACTAATCTCAATCAATGTAATTTGAATACTTAAATCTACTCAAAATCTAATTCAAAATATAATGCAGGAGTTTATGAATATTGAAATGTAGCAATAAAAGAGAAATTGAGAGGAATAGAATAAAAAGGTTGATTCTTCTTCTCTTGGCTCTCTCTTTAGCTTCCTCTTCTTTTCTTTCTTGGTTCTTCCTTCCTTCTTGTTCTTTGATTTCCTTCTCTGACTTTGGCTTTCTGATCTCTTCTTTCTTTTCTTCTTTGACTTTCTCTTCAGCTATTTCTACTTTCTTCTTCTTTCTCCTTGCCTTCTTTCTCCTTCTTTGATTTCTCCTTCATTCTTTCCTTCAACTTTGCCTTTGCCTTTTCTTCCTTAGCTTCCTCAGCTTCTGTCTTCAGCCTTTTGCTTTTCTTCAACTGCGCCCTCTCTGCTACAGTGCCTTTTCTTTTCTTCTCTGGCTTGGTCACGCCTTCTCCTTCCTTCTTCTTCCTTCAGCTTCTTCCTTCAGCCCTTTGCTTTCCTTCTTCTTTCTTGCCTTAGCTTCCTCAGCTTCTTCCTTAGCTCCTTTGTGGCTGCAGCTTCCTCTCTCTTCTTCCTTTCCCTACACACATGAGTGCAAAACCTACCCTCCCCTCCCCACGTACACTCTCTCTCTTTTCTCTCTTAGGTTCACTCTCCCAGAGCCAGCCAATCGGGTATTCGGGTTGGGTCACGTGCACCCAGGTCCAAGCGCACCGGTGTGGGTGGTGCGCGAGGAGTGCTGGGTAAACGGGTTAGGCAAGCCAGGTTCGCGTAGTGTGGGTCGCAGATGAGGCGGGTGAGCGGGAGAGGGGACCTCACCCCATGATCTGAGGAAACTAACCTGAAATACAATTTCAACTTATAGCACTTACCGCGCTTCAGACTTTCCAAGGTGGGACTAAAAGTCCCACCCGCTTCTTGCGCACCCGTAGGAGATGTTCTGCCTAATTGCTGCAACTGCAAGACCTTGCAGAGCCTACTTCCTGGTTGAATGTGTGCGCAAGACCAACCCGCGTCGCCTAGAACTTGAGACTTGGAGCGCAGCTGCCTAGAACGAAGGATGCAAGCTCCTTTAAGCCAGCGCTAATGGAGGCGGAGGTCCGTTCCTGCTATCAATCAATATGGCCTTGCAGCCTCATTAAACCACACAGGAAGCTTCGCCGTGACACGGTGAAGGTGCTGCGGTAGGTGGCTGGCCGTGGGGTAGCCTAGGCGTGCGTGCCTAGGTCGCTCTGTGGCCGTGAAAATGGGTTTGGTCGAGGGGAGTTTGTGGAGGTGATGGCAGTTGATGGAGGTGGGGAAAGTGCTCAGTGGATGATGGCAGAGGTTTTGAGAGGTCTGGCGAGGCGTGTGGATGCATGGAGCGATGGATGCGCCTTCGCCAGTGGTCGGCCGGAGATGAGGAAGATGGTGGTGGTCTGTGGTGTCGAGGGGTTGAAAATAGAAATAAAGAAGGGGGAAATAAAGAGAGGAGAGAGGGGAAGAGTTTTAACCTACTTAAGGGACTAAGGGGGATAGAAGGGCAGCTGAAGCGTACCTGCTGCTGCCGGAGAAGAAAGTTCCAGTGGAGGGAGAATGGCGATGACGAAGAGGCTTTTGGCGCGTGAGCTGGTGCGGCACGACGCGGAGGAAGGAGGTGAAGATGGCTCTACCACTGGTATTGTGGTAGAGCGACGAGAAGGAGGAGGAGTCATCGGAGCTTGCTGGATGCTTTGGCCAGAGGAGAAGGGAAGAAATTGGAGGGTTTTCTCCAGCCAAGCCAAGCTAGATTAGAGCGGCCAGATCAGGGGGTCCTTTTATAGGTACTGGCAAAGGCTCTTATGCTTGGAAGAGAAGCTTCCAAGCGCAAGAATCCTCGCCGGAGTAGGAATGTGCCAGGAATACCCATGTCTCTCGAGCATTCACACGAGAGATTAGGTGCAAATCAAAGGGATTGCGTTCAGATGATAGGGAATTCCTCAGAGAATCTCCCTTTCAAATCTGAGAGGGGATCTTTGAGGAATCAAGGAGAAATCCTCCTCAAATCCTCGTCGGAGTAGTACTCCTCTGCTGTAATGGCAGAGGGACCTAATTGGAAAGAGTGGCGAGGAACATAGGAGGCTCTACGTAGTGATTTTCAAAAGCTAGGGGTCAAAATGTAATTAGGTGGACTGTTTTGCAAAGTAAGTCAAGGTGACCTCACCTTAGGTCCAAATTTTGGTACAAACCTAATTTGGACTTAAGGAATTCAATGGTGAAGTTGTATTTTAGGTTTGACCATGTTTGACTTGACATTTTACATAAAAACCCAATCTAGGGCAAATAATTAGCTAGGACCCCTACTTAGGTTAAAATTGGTTCCAAAGGCCAATTGACGGTTCTAAACCCTAGGGGATATTTTTCCATGAATTTTAGAGGGTTTAGGTGATTTTTATCCTGACCAGAACCTTGTTGAATTAAGCAGGTCTATTTTAGGATTACAAGAAGTCATTTAATTCTTAGATTGCACATGAACCCATTTCTGACTGAACCAACCCACTTGTTATCTTATTAAGACTATTTGACCTATGTTTAGCCCTTGAGATATCCCGTTGATGTACTGCAATGGTAAAATTACAGTTTTACCCTTTGTTTCTTGTTTCTTTCTCAAAAGAGTTATTCCTTGAATTAAGCCCTTCTCTAGGTTATGTAGGAGCTTTTGTTCTCTTTTCTAGGTTAAAATGAGCTAGTTAGGACTCATGATGGTGTTCCCATCATGAGACAACCTAGGGAAGGATGGAGATGTAAAGAGGGATTCGCAATGCCCTAAACATATAGCCAAGAGAGCAAGCCACTAAACCCCCACAATCCCTCAGGAGAGAAGGAAGGAGTAAGAAAGGGGCATAAACAAGCAATCATAATCAATCATTCTACATTAAGGGTGAAGCGATCAAAGTGTAAAACACTTTATTACATAATGTGCATTTAGCCTACATTAGGTCGGGTTAAGGCCAAAGGATTATGAAGTAAAAATACCTAAAGCATTTCACACCAAGAAATGAATGCCTAATCTAAGAGAATAATGTCCTCATCATGTAGCTATGTGAGTTGGTCAAGGCCACCCATAGAGGCCTCACCTTTGTTTATCTCGATCCACCACCCAAACCATGACTGCTCGACCAACTCCACGAAGTTGCCTTTAGCCAACTTAGAGTTGTGGAGCAATGGGGCGACATGGTCGCCTTAGCTAAAGATGGGGACCTCAAGCCACTTAAGCGAAGCCACCATAATAAGACTGAAGCCATCAAAGGAGACAATGACAACACAACCACCCAACCCGAAACAAAGGCCTCAAATCACTCTGGAGAAGTCATTCTCGCGGCTCCGAGGCCATGAAGTTGATAGGCGGAGCAAATGCCTCGACTGAAGTCAAACCCTCAAAATGGCTACTTGATAATAACACAATTATTATGCTTAAAATGCCTAAATTATGCTAGCACCTAGGTTAACATAGCACATCTAAGATGTATATAATGCATTACATTTACTCTTGCATGCTTAGCATCATACTAATATAATTAGCCTAATTACATTTTTTATCTTATTTATTAACACAAATAGTATGCATTGGGTAGCCTAGATGTGATGTTTAAGGTTCAGGGTGAAAGACAAGCAAAAATGCACATGCACACACGAGCCACACGTGAAAACTAGGCCCAAGTGTACCTTGCTTGCACCAAGACCACTCCCCAAGCACCACATGCATGTAGCAACGACTGTCCTCCTTCCTTGCACCCTTAAATCTCAGCCACATGATATCGCGTGGATGGTCGAGATCAAGTGTCACACCCCAAAAATGCAGGTCCACAGCGAGGGTCCGAGTTTCGGAGAATGGCAAAAGAAAAGGTGCTAGTTTATTTAATTTAGGTTGTACCAACTAAGTCGAGCTACCAAAGAGTTCCTTTCAATAAGAAAATGGAAGAAAATATCGAGAGAATGGCACATAAATGAGAATATATAACATAAACTAAGCATGCACTTAGCAAGCATATAATAGACTGAAATTTATTGTAAAACCAAAACATAAAAGTTACCTACCAAAAGTCTCGACAAAACCTATGGCACGACAAATCCCGAGGGTCGATGACACACAATGGTGACAACCTGAAAGTAGGTCACAAAGTAAGGATGAGCCAATCGGATTAATAGGGAACAAATAACTACTGCATCACAACAAAACTTAGGGTAGTATGCAAATTTGACTAACCGGCTAGATCCCTAGCCTAACTGAACACCCCAATTTAGACTCCTAAACCCGGTTTAACCTGACCAACCACTGTGGTCCAAAACCCATTGACTGTGTTGGCCCATTAAGTCATGATTTTGTATTATGTAATTTATTCTTTCACTTGCCTTAGTGATCAGATTCTAGGAATCATTCCTCTCTACCGGAGGAGATTGAGATGCCCTTTCCTTTGATTTCTAGCTTGATAGTCTCGCTTTGGTTAGGGGAGAGGCTAGCAAGTTTGTTGATCCTCGGGAAAGGCATGCCCATTCTTGACGTATCGAAAACATTGATGACCTCAGTCTAAAGAGTTAGGCCTCTTTGGAGCTACCTAGTCCTACACCTTGCGACCACGAATAGAAAGTTTGGTTCGTGTCCAACAAGGACCAGTCTCAGATTAAACCAGATCATCCTTGCAGAGTTGGCCAGAATTGTCAGGCCACACCAATGCTCCCACTAGGAGCAGCTCCCCATAAGAGCACAGTCTTAAGGTGTGCCCTCCTAATTTGCCATCAAACAGGATCTCAACCAACCTATCACGGAGGCAACTTTCGTACACACGAGAGCGAAGTGAGCCTCTAGCTATGAATACCATGTACCTCGACATCCCCCGCTTTGCATGTGGGTGCCGTTAGAGCCTAAAGCCACAAGTACCTCCGTATTGAGTCAGATTCGGGTACATCCAAGTACCATGTGTCGATGGTAGGCCAATGTTGTCACCATACCTGGGAACCCTTCAAGTTCTGAGGTAAATAACCTAGTAGCCTCTAGCTACCACAATAGCATCAGGTCCCCAACCCGAGCAGTGAACCCACGGTTCACAAGTCTAAGGGTGCAGCCATATGAGCTCACCTAGTAGACTATCATTTAATTCCATGGGGTTTCGTGTTCGGAATGAAGCCCTAGAGACCTAGTGGATTTCCTGAGCTCTTTACCCAAGACCTTAGGATCCAAGCATTGCCTTTTATTAGACTCTGATCGAGCCATTAACAGGTTCAACATTTTGGATTCAATCCTTCACTTAGCCAGGTTCAATCAACTTTTAATCCTCTTCTTAGAGTTCAAGCAAGATGGAAGAAGTACACCAGTACTGGTCCTAGTCCTAGGTACTAGTGCTGGGCACCTATTGTCCCAACTGGCTACAGTGTGCCAGTAACAATACTAAGCTCTACCGCTGATACTGGGCATCCACAACACAACCTCAACTAGGCTAGCCAATACTAGTACTAGACTTTAGGACCGATATTAGGCAACTGCAGTAGAAGTTCCACACCTCTAGCCAGTATCATTACTGAATGTTAGTACTGCTACTAGGCACACCCATCACCATTTCATAACACCAACTAATATTGGTACTTAATGCCGATATCGATACTAGACATCTACGACACCTTTCCAAGTAATCCAGCTAGTATCGGTACTGAGCACTAGTACTAGTACTAGGCACCAACTAGCATGGCTACTGAACTCATCCAGTACTAGTACGAGGTACCTTCAATACCAAACTTAAGTCCCTTTTTCGTGCTAGCTGAGTCAACTAGTATTGATACAAGTCACTAGTACCAGTACTAGGTGTCTCCAGCACCCAGTTCTGAACTTTAAGCCTTCCATTTGATTACACATATTTACCACTTAACACCATACATTTAGAACACCATTCTACGCATTTACAGGCATAGAAAGAACACAAGTAACTTGTGATACTTGATCATGATGTGGGTTGGGCAGATTCAGTTACAGGTGTTCTTGATTATGAGCCAACCATAGGAAGCTGTGAAGATGGTCCATCATGCCTAGATTTTCCAAACACCTGGGAAGAATTAGACTCAAAATCTTTCAGGGATGTAACCCCTGCACCTTATCCTGTTAAGGTATTCCTTGAGGGTGATTCTAACATCCCAATAGAACCAAGTCCAGATTCTAGTGACCCAATTCCTACACCTAACCTAAAATCTAGATCTGAGCCTAGTGGGGACGATCATGAGGCTCAATACGATGAGAACAAGATGTCAGATTTGAACTAGGACCTTGAGCCTATATTTAATGATTATACCTCTCTAGACTCCTCAGAAGAACAAATTGATTTATGATATAGAATTAGAGGTGTTGGAAGAGTTGGGATTTGATTGGATCTACACTAGGTGCCCAAAACCCGAGTCTATGCCTAATAAGGACATCCCTCTGAGCTCAAAATTTGAGACTAGGTTAGACTAAGGTTAGGTTGATAACTCCATGCATCTTGATTCATTTTATGGTGGAAATCTTGATCTTGAATCAGGTTCAGAGGTTGATTTTTGCAAATTCTCCAATGATTTTGATTCATACTCTGATTTTGGAGAACCCTTGTTTCCAGATGATTACGAGTTAATTTATGACCTAAGTATCCATAATCCATTCTTTGATTCTGATTCTAAGGCCAATGATTTGGAACTTGAAGCAACCCTAACTCCTACAGAACCTTTCAAAAATCGATCTCAACCTCGACTCCCCACCGAAATCAATTTCTATTCTGACTCACCTCTTTCTGACCCGGTTGCGCGTGATTCCCCACCTTGATTCAACAGCGATTGGAACACTAATCAAACTGACAACCACATATTATCCCCCTCTGATTCCACTAGTAGGGTTCCTACATTCTCCACAGATCCATTATCTTTTGAGTACCCCTACTCTAATTCGGCTGAGCCAATACAGCCAAACCCTCGTTTTGCATTTCCACATCTATTTGAGGCATAAAGCATCTGGTGGGTTCCACACCTATTAATTCACATTCCTCAACCCACTAGACTTATTGGATTTGGTCTGCATCATCAGCCAATTGATCTGAAGAAGCACCTGGTTGGACCAACCAAACTAATTATCAAGGTGCTTGTTCTACAAAATTCCTCCAATCTGACCACCTCTTCTCCTCGACTACCTTCTGCTCGGCTGAAGACATTGAATTTAGCACTTAATGGGAGGCAACCCGTCATTTAAAAAACCCGAGACCCTTTTGATTCTTTTTTAGTTGCATTCCTATTGCATTTTAAGATTCAACTTTAGAACAGCCGACTCCACCTTGGATACTTGTATCAGAACTTGAAACCATTTACAATAGTCATCCCGACCCTTTCACCCAACCTTTGACCCTATTTTAACCTTTAAACTCAGCTGAATTCGTACCCACCTGGTTTACAATGATGACATTGCAAAACTTAGGCATGAGGGGTATTACAATACAAAACAAATGAGAAATTCAATTCTCCGAGGGGTTCTCACAAAAAAAATGGAGAAAAGGGGAGGAAAAATTTTGTAAGCTGAATGAAAAATCTTTCTTGAGGAGGGATAAATAGGAGGAAATACAAAGTCAAAGGAGCAAAATCAAAGAAAAATTGATAGTCCTAGCAACTGATTATGGAATCTACTTATGTTTTAGACCAAATCAAAATAAGGATTAAATGCTGAAGTGCTAGAGACAAGGAGATAAGTGAAGAGTACTAACCTTAGGCCTCTTGGGCCTATTCGAGGGCTTAAACATTTACGTATTTGTTAAGATCTGAACTAGTCCTCAAGAGGTTGAGGGAAGTGAAAGGCTGATGTATTAAGTCTACGGCTTAGGGATTATTCAACCTCGTTGCCTACCCTTTGGTTTGTGGGACTTCGTAACCTAAGCACCCAAAAATCCCAAACCAGTCTGGTTCAGTGCACTTAATGAAGAGTAATACCAAAAGTGTTCTATTTTGAAAATGTTTTTACTAAAGATCAGGCTTAGGAGAGGCTTGAAGACAGAAGTTGATTGGGCGAGTTCCCAACGTGGAGAGGTGGAATGAAAAATACCCCCCTCAAAGATGTGTAAAACATATCATCTCCTTGGTGCTTGTCTCCTAGGATATCTACATATCCTACTGGGGGCACGTAAGCACCTTCTGCTGGTTCAGGTGCCATGGGCTGGATTATCCCGAAATGTCGATTGCTAGGGCCTGAATTTAGCTATAGAATGCCCCAGGCGGCACTATCCTGAAGTGTCGAAAGGCAAGGTTTTGGGGGCTGCCATGAGTGGTGCTATCTCGAAGCATCGAAAGCCAGGGACCCTTCGAGGATTGATGGTAGGGACAAGGAATCCGATACATACCGTGTTTAGGGCCAATCCGATGTTGGATTTAAGGGAATGCAAAAAGAAGAGAGAGAAAACTCTCAAAATAAATATCCCTCTCTATTTCTCTTATCAAAAATGCACTGGGAAACTAAACATGCACATTGTTACATATACACACGAGTGCTTTAACTGCTGGGGTCAACGAACCTCTAGGAAGTTTTTGCGGGCCTTAGAAACTTTCATAGCAAACCTAAGGCTAAAGCTAGTTAGATCTGGATCTTGGCTGGTACATGAGTACCTCTAAGCCTATTGTTGGTATTCTAACACTAGTAGAAAAAGTTGTTTTACCATCGGTTGATTGCTGTCCGTTTTCCAAGCGATGACAAAAATGTTTTTGCCGTCGCTTATTTATATAAGCAACGGTGAATACATTATTAAAACTAACCCCCTCCACTCTTGTAAAGAAGCAATATGTAATAAATATTTGTCATCATTTATTGTAAGAAGTGATGGCAAAAAATGCGGATAAAATTTGCCCGCAGAGGCCATCAAAATTTGAGCGCAAGGATTGGGATAATGTTAGACATTTGTCATCACTTTATAATAAAATCGACGGGAAATGTCGGTCATTCTATCACCTCACAGAGCCCCCTCCTCCCCCCACACATTACAAAAACCCTCCTCCTCGTCGCCGCCCCTCCTCGATTGCTGCCTCTCCTCATTGCCATCCCTCCTCGATCACTGTCCATCATCGTCGATCATTGATGTAAACACATTTATTGAGGTAAAATGCCTATTCATGCATGTTTCTAGGATTAGATTTGCATTTCATGTTATAAATATTGCATAGCATGCATCATTATGCATTAGAGTAGTTGTATATAATTTAGGTTAATTGCATCGTTTTTGTGGTCAGGATAGAAGGGCATTTATTTTAGAGCCTCAGATTGACGATCCGACCATACGAATCTGATCAAGACGATAATCAGAGTCCAACGCCTCCGAAATTGCCTCGATCGGAGTTCCATAGCACCATATGTAGTCCGAGGAAGATCAACGGCCAAGGGACTAGGTGACATAATTTGGAGCTTCAAATGACAAATCCGACCATGCGGATGGATTCAAGTTGACAATCGTAGCCTAACAACGCGAAAATCGACTCAATTCAACCTTTGTAGCAGCCCCTACAACAAAAAGAAGATGGACGATCCAGATTACGTCATGTGGCGCAGCCTTGGGCACCCATGCGCATGCACGCGCCACCGTACGCGCGCGGCAGTGCAAGTGCGCGCGTGGAGGTACGCATGCACACAGCACAGCGCCAGTGCATGAGCATGCGTGCGACACGATGTGTGGAGCGCACACCAGTGCAGCAGCAGCGTGGGTGCGTGCTCGGTTGGCTCCAGCCTACAGTGACGTATGAGCTGGACCTACAGCGACGCTTACAGCCATTGCTAATTCTTCATGCATTAGCAAAGCTAGCGGTGGGCGTGAGCAGGCATGAGCTACCTACTGTGACACTTCCAGTGATGGCCTGGAGGCCACTAATGGTCCCATACCTATTTTTGCCTCTTGTCCTCCACTATAAATGGACCTACACCCCCTCCCTTCCAAGCCATCTCTTCCTTTCTTCCTCTCACCACCACCAAGGCTCTAGAGAGAGCTTGTCCCAAGCCTGGGATGCTCCTCTAGAGTAGAAAATCAAATAGTTTTCCCTCCCCTCATCCCCAATCGTGGAGCATCCCATGGCCGTCCTCTCACTACCCTTCGGGAAGAAGATCCTTGTCGCAACACCTTCTTGCCCCATCCTCCATCCTCCGGCTTCGTCCTCCTTCATCTCGCTCCTCACCACCTTCCTCCGGGCAACGTTAGAGTGAGTCGTCCTCTGAGCAACTATCGAGGGGGATTTTTCTCACCCCATTCTATCTTTTTACGCTTTCGTAGTGTAGATTTTTTCCGCTTTCGTAGTGTAACAAACAGTTCTTGATAAATAGATGATTGTTTCTCTCTCTCTCCCTCTCCCTCTCCCTCTTATATTTTTGCAAGTAGATAAAGTTTTCATCAATCTAATCTCTTGCTCGTTAAAATACCAAAAAAATTAGAAAAGACAAAAATGAAATAAAGAGATAAAAGTGAAGCGCGAATTTCATAAAACCAAACGTTCGCCTCCCCGTGTTTAACCCGGGACTCACTTTTCGAGTTTCGATTATAAATTTTATTTGACCACACGTTTTGCAACTATGAGAACGGGTTACATGTAGCCCTAATTTTAAACTCGCGAAACACATGCGATAATTTTGGCACCGTTGCCGGAGAGGCAATGGATTTACTTTATCGTTTTATGCGCTTGTTTGCATTTACATAACACTAACCCCTATTGTATTTGATCTACTGTCTTGCACATACCCTAGCATGGAGATCCAAGTGCGGTAGACTAGAGTAAAGTGCGAGTAGAGTGTTTTGTAAGTGTTCCCCACATTCCCCCCTACTAGTTCATTTCGCCACAATCATAACCAAGACCTAATCTACTTAGGTGTTTGTATAAACCCTAGGATAGACTTTGTTTGTCTTGTTTGCCACCTTCACCCATCTCACCCACATTTTATAAAAAAAAACAAAAAGATATTTTCTATGGGATGAATCAATTTACACACTTTATACACCCACATTAAAGGCACATAACCTAACTTGATTTTTATCTACTTAATCGGGATTCTGATCTATGGACCCAGTACATGGATTCAACACATAAAAGAGAAGAAATTATATTAGGTTAATCTCTTTTTTTGTGTGCCTTAATAGATGGTGCATTTGGGCCGATTGATTGAATTTTTTGGGCCGCACCACCTAATCTAAAAGAGATTTATTTTGTAGCAGCCCCATAGGATTCAATACTTAGGTCAAGCTAGGCACTCCATATTTTCTTGATTTACAAAGGAAAAATACTTGAACTCGTGCTTTCAAAACTTGGATTGCCTCACAAAACTTGATTGAATATACCTAGTATTTGAATCCTAAAAGCTACTAAGCAAGATTCAAACCCTAAAACTTACCTCATCATTAATAATCTTGCTTGAAAACCTGTTGTGCACATTCACACATTCTCAAACAAATCATTAAGGGCACAACCCATTAAGGGCCCATCACATTCCAGAAGCACCATTGTCCTAAGCCTAACTAAAATTGAGTAGACGTTGGCCTTAAGGACTGGTTTGCTCTACGGGATCTAGACTGAGATTATTCACGATTAACCTACTTCTACTAGTCAATCTGATGTCTAGCTAGGGGAGTAGCATCAAACGACTGCGGTTGGGGGGTACGCTAGGAATCGAAGGCGTAAGCTAAAGGAAGAACCTTCTCCCCAGTCCCTCCTTCTAACTGGTTGGATTGGCTAGACATAAGTAGAGTAAATCGTCCATAATCTTAGGACGGATTCTGAGAGTCTGTAGACCTTTAGGCTACCCAACCTAAGGATAGGCTTGTATTTTTGTGCTGCAGGGTCCCTTCTCCTCCTCGTCCTTCCGACTTCCTTCCAGTGTAGGCTTGGAAGGAGGTCATTGAACCCTAGATTGGAAGGACCTTCAGACTATTCCCGAAGGCGAAGGTTAAGCTTTAGCCAAGCAAATCCCATGGCTGATCAACAACCACCTCCCCCACTCCCGAACCAGTAACAGCTGATTTAGAGGCAATTGGAAGAATTGCAACAGATGCAGCAATGGTTCCAATGAATGAATAGTCAGGGCACTCGGCCCTTGAAGGATTTTTATGATTCTTCAAATTATGAGGATCGTCCCAGCGTTGTGATTCCCGCCGGAGATGTTGAGATCAAGCCCCAGGTTTTGAGTCTAATTAAACACTTTCACGCGTTTGGCTCAGAGGACCCATTCCAACATTTGGATGACCTGATCACTCTAGTTCATACCACCAAATCGCGGAATGTGGATGAAGAATAGATGCTCATGAGGCTTTTTCCCCATTCACTCAGGGATAAGGCCGCACATTGGTATCATACCATTGGAAGATCGATTGCTACCTGGACAGCTTTGAAATCGGCCTTCCTGAAGAAATTCCTCCCAATTGGGCGAACCAATGTATTGCGACAGGCAATTACCACTTTTGCCCAGAAGCAGGGGGAATCGTTTCATGAGGCCTAGGAAAGATTCCAGGATCTATTGCGAAAGTGTCCACACCACGAGGTGCCTAAATGGCAACTTGTGCAGATTTTTTATCACGGGTTGAATGATCAACTTCGTAATCATGTGGATGCTTCTTGCAGAGGCAATTTCCTCAACAAGGACGTAGATAGCACATATGATTTGTTGGAGGAAATGAACGAAAATTCTTTAAACCACGCCTCCATGGAAATGTTCAACCGATCCCAACAAATTAGATCAAATGCCAATGAGGTCCAAGATTCTCATACATCTGATATGGAATTGATCTGCAATAAATTAGATAAGATGGATCTCGTTACTAAACGAATGGAAGAGTGGATGTCTGGAAACTCTAACTTTTCTAGATCCACTCAATCCCAGGGATCGAGACTCCATTCTTCACAAGCTCCTACGGGATGGGAGTTTGTGAACCAACTAGAGTCAGCTCGACCTTCGAGCCAACTCTTCTCGGAACCTTATGGGTTCCAAACTGGGGCCTTGGATCCTAGTCTTTCT
This sequence comes from Thalassia testudinum, assembly GCA_037157565.1. Classification (NCBI taxonomy): domain Eukaryota; kingdom Viridiplantae; phylum Streptophyta; class Magnoliopsida; order Alismatales; family Hydrocharitaceae; genus Thalassia; species Thalassia testudinum. The sequence goes on from JAZHRO010000014.1 coordinate 34,798,360, forward strand.
GATCCTTCTTCATCCTCATCTTATGAGGATGCTCATGCTGTGCAAGAGAATGTTAGGTCCAACCCTTATTTGAATTCCTACAATTCTGGTTGGAAAAATCATCCTAACTTCTCTTAGAATGATCAGGGGCAGCGGACCCAATATCAACCCAACAACTATGTACCACAAAAACCAATGGGTCAGGGTCATGTATATACTCAGTTTCCCCTGAATCAGGTTAATCAACCCATGTGGAATGCTCAACAACCTACCGAGCAGGCTGACTTGAACCTGAAAATGGAAGAAATGCAAGGGTTAATGCTCCAGCTCATGCAACAGATGAAAACTTCGCTAGACACCTTGCAAATCCGGACTTAGTACAAACAACTGATAACCCAGATCTCTACCATCACAATCTGTACCAACCCAAGGAATGTACAAAACCGAGGCGTTGGGTCTCAAGGGTTTGATAATGATGGGGAGTCGCATGCTCAAGCTCATTAGGCCCCGTTCCTACCATAATCAACTGGGAGCCTCCTGTTTTGCCCAACCGTCCTCAAGGCACTAACCAACAGCATTTTGCCATGGCAAACACCATCACCTTGATGTATGGTAGTAGACACAAGGGACCTACCCAACCCCATGTCAACCCCATTACGCCCCATAGCAAGAATTCCAAACTCCCAACTAAGAATGTGATCAACAAAACATTAGAGTTTGATTTGGGAGTATGTTGTTGTTGTATGGGCAAACAGAAAAAGTCAGAGGAGAAATTGGAGGAAAGGATGTCCTTACTTTAGGCTTTCAAATTGACAATCATTTTACTCATCGCGGATATCGGATTAATCCCCGCCTACGCCATAGGTTTACTGAATGCATATAATGAAAGGCATAGAGCAAAATCTGAAAATAATAGGAGAGTAGTTTTGTCTGGTAACACAAGTACACTGATCCTAAACAAGCTAAGTCTTAAGAAGTAGGACCTGGGAGCCCGGCTGATTTCTTGCACAATAGGAAACATTACTTCTAACTGGGCCCTCCTTGACTTGGGTGCTTCCATTAATGTGATCCCCACCTCAGAACACATGGAATTGGGCCTAGGTTACCTAAACCACACTGACATAACCTTGCAGTTAGCCGATAGATCCATTACAAAACCAAGGGGTATTTTGGAGGATGTTTTTGTCAAGGTTAATGATTTGCATTACCTTGCTGATTTCATGGTCCTGGACATGGAAACCCCAAAACAGCTCAACCACACCCTGATTATTTTGGGAAGACCTTTCCTAGCTACTGCCAAGGCGAGGATTGATTGTGAATCGGGAAATATAGAAATGCCCTCAGGGGATAAGACAAATCGATTCAATATTTTTGAGGTCTCAAAGAAGAATAAAATTAAGTGTGGTTCGATGGAGGAGCTTGGTAGAATAGAGGAAGTAATTGCCATACATACCTTAGACAACCTTTTAATGGATAACTCAACCTAAACTCGGGAAGAAGATCACACGGTTACGGAAATAACTGAGGACAAAACAAAAATGCGACCAATTGTAGCAACATAGGATGAGGAAGATATACATGAAATCAAAAATTTGTTGGATGATTCACATGATCAAGATAAAACCCAACAACATCCATATCCTGAATGCTTAGAGTTTAAGGTCCAACCTGTGGGTGGGAATTCAAAGGATCAGGATGGTTGGTTTAAGAACCCAGAGTGTGCAGATGAAATTGAACATTGGGGAAGAACTCTTCAAACATTAGGTATTCTAGAGTAGCCACAAATCCCCAGCACATCACAAAACCCTCTTCGTCCTTTTTCACCCAACCATTGCACAAATTCTATACCCAACCACACTTCCTCTGTAATAAATCAACAAAACTCCTAATGGAGACCATTTGGGTTCTCCCTACACCACTAGCTTGCCACTTTCATTGTTCATCTCTTTGGCAAGCCCATTTTCACTCTCCGGGACCCATACCTGGGGGCCTGAAAACTATGTTGTTGTGGCCTCAATGTTTAGTTTTTTTTTTTTATTGAGGACCTGGCCTAGCTGGAGGTAGTAAACTTAGCACATGTAAAGACTGTTCCAAGCTGACCTGAGTCTAATGGAAACTAGGTGCTATTCTTCCACTTTTACTCTCCTGCATGCTTTCATTTTTCACATTGAGGATATTGCAATAACTAAGCATGGGGGGTGGACATATTTTCTAACTTTTTTGTCAGCAGTAACAGTAATTGCCTGTTATTTGATTCTTAAAAAAAAAGAAAATGAAATTCAAAAAGTTAAAAAAAGAGAGGAAGAATTAGAAGAGAACTTAGGCATTTGGAAGTTATTAACTTTAGGAAATGATATGAGAGGACCTAAACACTTAGACTCTTCAGGTCCTCCAGCTTAATTAGCCCGGGTGACCACTCAAATGTGAACTTAGTCTCAAGTCCTCGCCAATTAAAATTCATTTTAAGTTGGTAAATAAATTGGGATGATAAGTATGCAACTTATCAACTCGCCCTCTAATTTGGGGGGACTTTAAGCCTAAGCATCTACACACATTTTTTGCACTGACTCACTTTTCGGTGGTTTCTTTGGAAATTGGGTAGCTAATGAACTATCTAGGGTGGTATGGTTGGTAAGTTGTCAGTGCTAACAGATCATCGGCCGGTTGTCCAGAGCCCAGTCACAAGACCATTTTCATTGTATTGCCTTCAAGTAAATCTTATATCAGGGAAACCACCTACTTAAAGAAAAGAAAAGAAAACAACAAACAAAAAGAAAAAGAAAAAAAATACAAAAAGGAGAAAAAAATAAAAAATAAGCAAAACCACACTTCATCGAATGAGTATGGCTGGCAAGTTGCTGTGGGTAACAACCCATTGGCTAGTTGTCTAGAACCTAGCTCACAAAAAAATGCATAATAATTCCCAAAACACTTAGGGAAGAAGTAGGGAAGTAGAATAAATCGGGGAGATATATACATGGTTCACCCTTGTGTTGACCCCATAAATAAAAGTAGGGAGAAAGCTATCGTTCGAAAAGATAAACCTTTAAGCAAGGTCACCTAGGGTCGTAGAAACCTAAATTTCGTTTTAATGGCCACCTAGTGAGTCTTTCACTATTTTCACAAGATGCTTAGCATTTAGAGTCCTTTTCGAGTCTTAGGCTGGTCGGGTAGCCGTAAAAAGTTATCCCGTAACTCTCAAACTACAAAAGTACAAAAAAATTAGAAAAGAAGAAAAATAAAAAAAATGTATCTTCCCTTCTAAAATAAGGCTAGAACTTGGGCGGTCTACATTCTGGCAGTCACCTGGGTACTATTGAGTCTTCGTAGTTTAGGACCTTAGTTGAACTTTTCTATTGTTCATAAATGACTTAGACCTAAGTGATCTAGTCCTAATTCTATTTTTATACATAGCATATAGTTTAATTTTTCTAGGGACTAGCAAAAGATAGGCATGGGGGTATGATGTAAACACATTTATTTAGGGTAAAATGCTTATTCATGCATGATCCTAGGCTTAGATTTGCATTTTATGTTATAAATATTCCATAGCACGCATCATTATGCATTTAGAGTAGTTGTATATAATTTAGGTTAATTGCATCCTTTTGTGGTTAGGAGAGAAGGGTATTTATTTTAGAGCCTCGGATTGACGATTCGACCGTACGGATCTGATGAAGACGAATGATCAGAGTCGAACGGCTTCGAAATCGCCTCGATTAAAGTCCCATAGCACCATATGCAGTCCAAGGAAGATCAATGGACAAGGGACTATGTGACATAATTTGGAGCTTCAAATGACAAATCTGACCACGTGGATGGATTCGGGTTGACGATCGCATCCTAACAGTGCAAAAATCGCCTCAATCTGACCTCTGTAGCAGCCCCTACAACCAAAAGAAGATGGACAGCCTAGATTGCGCTACGTGACGTAGCCTAGGCTACCCATGTGCATGCACGCGTGCGGCAGTGCGGGTGCGCGCACGGAGGCACGCATGTGCAGAGCGCAGCGGCAGCGTGGGCATGTGCTCGGTTGGTGCCAACCTACAGCGACGCATGAGCTGGACTTACAACGACGCTTACAATCATCGCTAATTCTTTGCACGCCAGTAAAGCCAACTGTAGGCGTGAGCGGGCATGAGCTACCTACAGTGACACTTCCAGCGACGACCTGGAGGTCACTAATGGTCCCATACCTATTTTTGCCTCTTGTCCTCCACTATAAAAGGACCTACACCCCCTCCCTTCTGAGCCATCTCTTCCTTTCTTCCTCTCACCACCTCCAAGGCTCTAGATAGAGCTTGTCCCAAGCCTGGGATGCTTCTCTAGAGTAGAAAATCAAATAGTTTTGTCTCCCCTCATCCCCATTAGTGGAGTATCTCGTGGCCGTCCTCTCACTGCCCTTGGAAAAGAAGATCCTCGCCGTGATGCCGTCCTGCCCCATCCTCCGTCCTTCGGCTCCATCCTCCTTCGTCTCGCTCCTCACCACCTTCCTTCGAGTGATGTCAGAGCAAGATGTCCTCCGAGCAATCGTCGAGGGGGATTTCTCTCACCCCATTCTATCTTTTTACACTTTCGTAGTGTAGATTTTTCTCGCTTTTGTAGTGTAACAAATAGTTCTTGATAAATAGATGATAGTTTCTCTCTCGCTCTCTCCCTCTCCCTCTCTTTCTTATATTTTTGCAAGTAGATAAAGTTTTCATCGACCTAATCTCTTGCTTGTTAAAAATACCAAAAAAATTAGAAAAGATAAAAATAAAATAAAGAAGTAAAAGTGAAGCATGGATTTCATAAAATCAAATGTTTGCCTCTCCGTGTTCGACCTGGGACTCACTTTTTGAGTTTCGGTTATAAATTTTATTTTTCCACGCATTTTGCAACTACGACGATGGGTTACTTGTAACCCTGATTTTAAAACTCGCGAAACACGTGCGATCAATCATCCCTCGTTGTCCTCCTTCTCAAGTAACTCCTCCTTGCTTCCCTCCTCCTCATTGTCTTCCTCCTCTTTGTCCATGCCCCTCCTCTTCCTCCTACCCGTAGCCCTCCTTGTTGTCGTCTTCCTCTTCCTCGTCCATGCCCCCTCCTCTTCCTCCTGCTCGCAACCCTCGTCCTCCTCATCTTCCTCCTCCTCCTTGCCCCTCTCCTCTTCCTACTCCTCTTCCTCGCTGTCGTCCTCTTCCTCCTCCTCACTACCATGCTACTCCTTTTCCTCACCGCTACCCTCCTCCTCCTCCTCCTTGCCCCCTTCTGTCAACCCCTCGACCACCACCACCCCCCTCCGCCTCTCCTCCTCCTCATCCTCCTCCTACCCCCCTTCGCTTCTCCTCCTCCTCCTGACTGGCCCCTCCTCCTCCCTGGCCCCCTCCTCCTCCCCGCCCTTTGTAGAGAATGTTGCTGCAAAGTGATATGTTTATGGGTGTGTGGTTCTGTTAATGACAAAAATGGATATTGAGCATTGTTGGCTAAGCTAGAGAAGGTTGCTAGATGCAGATTGTCATTGTTTTTGAATGAAATTGTAGGTATGCTATGTAGGATATGGTTGGATTTGTAGAACGCCTTCGATGAAACCCAAGATATGGTTGTTTTGAATGAATTTATAGATATATGCTATGTAGGATGGGTCTCCTTTTCCTTGCCACCCCACCCCCTCCTCCTCCTCCTATTGTGCCAACAATACCTCCTCGCTGCCAACTCCTCCTTGTCTCTTGCTGCCCTCTTCTTGCCCTCCTCTCCAACAATGTTCCTTAATGTAAATGTATTATCACACTTTGTGTTGTTTTGAATTTGATATCTGAAGCTTTACCTCTTTATTTGGATTTTATTTTAATGGCTTTGACTAGTACAACAAATTTAGCTTTAGGAATTGCAAAGTTATATGCATTTAGTCTTCATATCATGAGAGCATCTATCCAAATTGATTAGTAAATTTCCATGGTTAAAGTTAATTCAAGGTCCATGTCTCCCCTCATACCTCTTGTGATATTATTGCTGATACTTGGTCATTGTAAATTCCAAGATCAAAGGGAAAACTAAAGTTACAAACTTCAGCAAGAATAGGCCATATGACATAATGTGCACTTTCTCCAATTTTGTTGACATCTAGGTTTGAGTTTCTAAATAATCTCATGCACTTTCTCCAACAAAAATCATACCACATGACATAATGTGCTCTCCCTTCTCCAATTTTTGTTGTCGTTGGATGGTCATAAGATGGATATTTTAAATTATATGTATAGATTATGCAAAATTATTCAATGATTATACAATTAGTCTTTGTATGGCCAAAATCAAGCATGTTGAATACATTTATTAGATAATCAAGGTTTGGCAACTAGTTTTGTGATGTTCCTAGAGGCTCTATGTCTTGCAGATATGGCCCTTGGATGGATACCAATCTAGTCATCCCACTTGGACCCCACCGATGTCAAGTAACATTTGATTATTTTCTTGAGCCTTCTTTAATGGTAATGCAACTATCATACTTGCCTTGTTGAATATGACAATTTGACATCATGCATCATGATTCAAACTATTGAATGATATGCATAGCTTTGTGATATGATCTCTATGGTGATGCTGTAGGGGGATGGTGACTTCATTGCAAGAAGTTTAGAGGAGAGTGCAAGGGTACAGGTAGATTTCAATTTTTTTTACCAAACTTTAAAAAGGTCATATTTCTTAGTAGAATATACAATCATGTATGAATGTTGTTCATTTTTTAGAATGTTGTTCATTATTTTCTTGCTTTATCTTCTTTTGTGCAGGTATGACATAAAGCTGAACAATGCTATGCTTGCAGAAGAGAAGCACCTGCTAATGTAAGTTCTACCAATCTTTGTGGAATGCTTCTTATTTTCCATATTGTATATTTTATACTACATTGACAGTAATTTAGAGATATTATGTTACCATGTTCTATATTTTGCTTTAATCTCTATAAAATAAAAAATGTTGTTTCCTTGTTTGTTTTTCCCCAGGAAGAAAGTTGAAATCTTGTGGTTTCAAACTTTCAACCTTATAACGTGGAAATAGTTTAATCAAATCTATTTATTCATTTGAGAGAGAGAGAGATATGCATGTTTTGGTTCCTTTTTCTTCTTTTCCCTTCTATTCTCTGAAAGCTTACGAAAAAAAAAATGCAAGCTTTCTACAGCCAAAAAAGAAAAAGGATTGAAGTACTTCAGATCCAGTAGATTTCACCACCAACCAGCTCATCCTATTTTAAGTTTATATCATTGAAATCTATTTACATAAAAGTCCTTAAGCATATGCTCAAATCTCAATATGATCCCAAACTGTAGGATGTCTCAACATTGTCCCTAATCTCTATAATTCTATCAAGGTCGTCCCTTCGATGTTATAATAGTAACATTTGAAGTTGGTCTAGACAACACAACACATTTTGAAGTTGGTATTAACCCAAATTCAGACTGCAAATTCAGTCTTTTTTAGTCATTCTTCATCATACGTATGCACTCTTATCATCTTGTCATTATACTTCTCTCTTAGTTGATTATTTACATTCTCATCAACCAGTTTAAAATGAGGGCACAATGACAAACAAATAGACAACAAGGAATGCATCTGCTCATTTTTCCTGAGAATCTGGTCATACTGTGGATTGTTCCAGTGATATTATTTGGCCTTCAAAATTAAATAAGGATCTTATTGAATTCACGTATTGCATCAAAGTACCTTTACAGAATCCCAAACACAAATAGCTGAAATTAATTAACCCTTGTGAAAACCTAGAGAAAATCTTTACGTAGATGATTCTTTGTATGCATTTTACATATGTAATGTGAGCTTCTTGTATGCCAATCATGCAAAAGGTTCAATGCAAGAGTATCTAGCAACATTGAAAGGTCCTACGTCAAAAGGTTCTTCTTTGAGGTACATGTTTTTTTAGTGTAAACTAAGGCCCCTAAAGCTGTTCTTGTAGATAAATCTCTATTGCATTTTTTGGTAATGTTTCTTCACAAACATAGAATGTGTTGAATTAAATGAATCTTTATCAAGAATATTAAATATATGTGTTGATTTCTTAAGTGTTTATTTCCACTTATTGATATGGAATATTCTTCTAATTATCATTGGCCTTGGAGATGGTGGGTACGAGACCCAAATACATGTATTAGGGTGAGTTAAGAGCATCGAGTTTTTTACTTCATGTGTTTGGAAAGTGGGATGTACGCAGTAATTGTTGTGGTATGAATGCATAGGTTTTCATTTTAGGTACAGGATTTTGGAAAATATTGAGAAAATAGGGGAAACTCTACCGGATTTTCAGCAAGTTTCGGTCCCTTAGTGTTATGCGTTTTCCCTCTTGTACCCTGAGTTTTTCTGATGCTGGATAACTGGCCATCAATCTTATTTGCAATGGCAGGTGGAGTGGTGTCGAGCCTTGGAAAGCTGAAAGCCTTGGAGTGACTTGGAGTGGCTTGTGTTTTTTGGGGGCCAGAATCCCCAGGCACAAATGTTTTCTGATCCAAACATGGCTATGGATATGATGAAGAATAATCTATCAATGATCATACCATAGGCTAGTAAATTACTTTACTAAGTCAATTTTATCCTTTTCTAAATGTGATTACTCATCATATTTGACAATTTTCCCCCAGACACTTACTTTTGCTTGGGTAAACTTTTTCTTTTCAGGCTTCGTGGCAGGCAAGTAGCAATCTTGTTTCTTATTCTTCTTCTTTGTTTTTCATTTCTTTTCATTTCTTATCTTTTTTATAAAGAAAAGCTTCATCTTACAAGCTTCTACATATCCATTTATATTCTCAGAATATATATATGTAGGAGTTGAGATGTGTGACATTGTTCTGATAGTTAAATATAGCGGAGTCATCCAAGTTTATTTCATTTCTAAAGTTCTAATTATCTTCTCTTTTTGTGAAAATTGCCATACAACCTGCCCACCTATTAGGGTTTGACTTTTCAAAAGAAAGGAGGTTTGAGAGGTTGCAACTTTTGAACCTTTGGATGTTTGGCTTGAAAGAAGTAGTATGTCCCTCAAGATGTCCAACCTAAGGGAGAAATTGTAATGCAGAGTTCATTCTTCTTCTGGTTGTGGATGGGCACCCTGTAATGTTTTCATTGTTTAGTTTGAAAAAATTGGAATAGGTGTAAAGGATCTTGCATCAGATCAGCTTTTAAAAAAAAAAAACCCCCTTTTGCCGTTGATTTTTGAAATAACTGACGGCATTAAGAGGTAATTTTTTTAACAAGGGTGACTATTTCCCATCGCTTATTACAGAAGTAACAGCAAAAATATTAACACTGTCACTTCTAAAGCAACAAAAAATAATAATAAATGATGACATTTAAGTTTTTATTATTTAAAAAATTGCTATGTACCGTCGCTTATTTCATAAAGTGATGGTAAAAATATTTTTACCGTTGCTTATCAAAGGGACGGTGTTGTAACTTAAATGATGGCAAAACTCAAAACATGACGCGTTAACGTGAAAAAGAGTGACACACAAACCCCGTCGCTTAATTTATAAATGATGGTAAATACAATTACCGTCGGTTATAAATCAACAAGAAAAGATCTAATCCGTTCGTTGTGCGAACGATATTTCATCGTCGGATGTTCCTTGTAACAGATGGCAAAAAGAAACAACGATGCTATTTACGCTGTTGCTTTTTTGGCATTGGTTAAATGGTCTTTAACATTTGTTTTCAACCGACGGCAAAAGTGGAAATTATTGTAGTGTAATCTAATTTCTAGAGAAAAGGCACAGACAGGCATCTGAATATCAAAAACTCAAGTCTAGAGATCTAATTCTTTCCATAGGATTTTTCTAGGGACTAGCAAAGGTTAGGCACGGGGGTATGATGGTAACACCATCATTCATCATAACTAACATGAATTAGTTAGAATCAAATGATAAATGCTCCTAAATGATCATTTTAGGATCGTAATTTCGCACCGACCTGATTTGAGAAGACAAGAAAACATGGTTAATTCTGTTGTAACAGCACATCACAAATGCAGATTAACCATGGGTTAATTAGGGGTTAATTAAAGGTCAAATAAAATTTAAAGAGCAAGAAGTGGGCTCACACTGACTTAATCAGGGTTTCATGCATTTCGAGGGTGAAAATAGTACTAAAAACATTAATTATCAGCTTTAATTAAATTGAAAGGGTTTGAGTCAAGATAAATTAATTTAAACCTCCTAAAAATCATTGAAAAATATTCTAAGAGGTTTGGCACCTTCACTTTGACCATTTGAACCCATTTTGACCAAGAATAGAGATTCAGATAGGAATTTACTATGATTTAGGCTCCTGTGCAATTTACTAATTTAAATGTGGTCAAAACTCAAATCCAAGTTCACCATTAGATTTCTTGGATCCAAATTAGGTTAAGACCAAAATTTGGATCCAATCAGAGTCCATCTTGACCTAAGTTTAATTTTAGCCTTTAAAAACTCTCTTTTTTACATCTAAACCCCTAGGTTTCGAGTTTATTATAGAAACCCCCTATCTTTGTTGTCTCCTTCACGATTAGGTCCTATCACTTGAGATGTTGGAATAGAATCCCAAACCCACTACCCATCGACTTCAATTTAAGATTTGTCCCTGATTTCTAGACCAAATCCCTCCAAATTTGGAGGGATTGATCAGAAAGGAATTCTCTTCCCATTGGACGTGATCTTGAATCCTATAGTGAAGCAAAGAGCTCCAGTGAGCTTACGAAATTCAAGGAATCAAAGTTTACAAATCCGCAACCATAATGTGTGAAATCTTTGAGTTTGAGCTCAAATTTGAGCTATATAAAAGCCCTACCATGTTCAGTGATTAGAATTAGTCAACTTCAGGCCAAAATCATGTCTTCTCCTTCGACTCTGATCGCCTCTGACCTCGACTCCAGCGACCTCCTCCTCTATCCTCCTACGGCCCCTCAACCATCAAATTGAGAGCATCTCTGTCTTCCTCAAGCTCGTCCGTGCCTGGTTGGCCAAAGCCAGGGCTTCCAAACCCCTTCTTCATGTCGTTCTCCCCCACCGGAGGATTCTTCATCCTTGACTTTAGCAAGCCACGCTGGTGGGGATTTCCTTCCCCTTCATCCATGTAATTAGGTTCTCTCTCTCCCCCTTACTCTTTAGTCTAGAATTAGGCCCTTAGAACTTAGGTTTGACCCCTCGCTCACCGCTCACCCTCCTCATCTTCTCCACGGTCGGCGAAGATCCGACGAGCATTGTCCAGTCACTACACGCATGCAACCCTCATCCGAGCACCACCGAAACCTTCCTCGAGCTTCAAAGGTCAAAAGCCCTCAACTTATTAAGAGTTGTTTAACAGAAGGCGAGATCAGTTTATAAAGAATAAATACTGCATCGTAGTATAGTTGAAATCACCTTGTAAACAAATAAGAATTTTATTACTCGAAAAATTAAGAATCCGAGGTCGAACACGGGGAGTAAATTGGTATTTAAAAACTAAGAGCACAATCTCAAATTAATAAAATGTGATGTTCAACAATATTATGAAGCAAAAGAATTAAGTTCAATGTGTATAAATGCTTCAAAGAGATGAATTGAGATAAAAAGAAATTAATCTCAATCTGTCTATCTTCTTCTAAAATGTCTTCTTATTTCTCTCCCTTTTCTTCCTTCGCTGATCTCTTCATCTTTTCTCTGTAGCTACTTTTTCCTCTTTCTTCTTTCTTTTTCTTCTCTTGGTTTCTACCTCCTTTCCTTGGCCTTGGTTTCTTTCTCTTTCTCTACCTTTGATCTCCTTCTTTCTTTGGCTTTGGATCCTTTCTCTTTCTCAGTCTTCTGCCTTTGCTTCTTTCTTTCTGCGACTCCTTTTCTTCTCTTCTTCTTTTCCTTGAGCTGCGCCTTCCTTTCTTCCTTGGCTTCTTATTTCTCTTTCTTCTTCAGCCGTGCCTTCTCCTTCTTCTTCCTTCAGCTTCCTTAGCTTCCTTTGCGGCTCCTCTTTTTGCCCTTAGATTCTTCAGCTGCAGCTTCCTCTTCCTTCCTTCTTTCCCTGCAAACACGAGTTCAAAACCTACCCCTACCCTCCCCTGCGTACGCTCTCTCTTTCTTTCTCTTGGGTTTGCTCTCCCAGAGCCAATCGGGTATACGGGTTGGGTCAAGCGCACTCAGGTCCAGGTGCACCGACGTGGGTGGTGCACGAGGAGTGCAAGGTAAATGGGTCAAGCAACTAGGTCCGTGTAGCGTGGGTCGCTGATGAGGCGGGTGAGCGGGCGAGGGGACCTCACCTCGTGATCTAAGGCGATAAGCTTAAAACACAAAAACAATATAAACCACTCACCCACGCTAAAAACTACTGAGGTGGGACTAAAGTCCCACCTGCTTCTTTGCGTGCACGCAGGGAGAACGCCTGCTCAATTGTTGTAGCTGCACATGGTGTGTCTTCAATTATTGGGTGCGAAAGGTTCGTGGAGTGTTTCCACGCACCTGGGACTCTTCTTCCTGGAGTGACGCGACCTGGAGCGTGCTTGCAAGCAAGCTTTGCTCGTGCTCCAATGGTGGCAGAGGGTTGAACCTGCAAAGCACTAATATTGCCTCGCAGCCCTATCAAAGCATGTAGGTAGCTTTGCCGTGACACGGAGAAGGTGATGCAGTGGGTGGCGTGGCTCAGAATAGCCTAGGCATGCGTGCCTAGGTCAGACTGTGACCGTGGAAGTGCATGTGTTCGGTGAGAGTGTAAGGTACGTGTGGCGGTCAGTGAAGGGGCGAGTGATGATCAGTGAATGATGGTGAAGCTTCTGCGGTCGGTGGTGAGGCGTGTGGGTGGTGGATGCGCCTTCGCCGGTCGTCTGCTGGAGATGAGGAAGATGGAGGTGGTTTGTGGTTGTCGAAGGGGGTTTTGTGAAATAAAGAGGGGGAAAGGGAAAGGTAGGGAGAGAGGAACCTAACTGAGGGTATTTGGATGAAGGGGGGAGATGGAGGGCGAGTGACGCATGTTTGCTGTCGCCGGAGATGAAAGCCCTGAGATGAGGAGGCAGCGACGACGATAGGGTTGGAGAAGCGTGTGCAGGTATGGCACGACGTGGAGGAGCAAGAGGGAGAAGGCTCTGCCACTGGTATGGTGGCAAAGCGACAAGAGGAGGGAGGAGAGATTGTCAGAGCTTGTGGGTTGTTTGGTCGGAGGTGGGAGAGGAAGAATTTAGGAGTTTTCAGCTGCCAATTCAAGCTTAATTTGAGTGGCAAGGACATGGGGCCCTTTTATAGCTACTGGCAGAGGTCCTTGTGCTTGGAAGGCAAGCTTCCAAGTGCAAGAATCCTCACTGGAGTAGGAATGTGTGAAGGATACCCATGTCTCTCGAGCGTTCGCATGAGAGATTGGGTGTGAATCAAGGCTGGAGATTGCATTCAAATGATAGGGAATTCCACAGAGAATCTCCCTTTCAAATCTGAGAGGGGATCTCTGAGGAATCAGGGAGAAATCCTCCTCGAATCCTCGCTAGAGTAGGACTCCTCCGCTGTAATGGCGGAGGGACCTAATTGCAAAGAGTGGCGAGGAAGATAGGGGGTCTGCGCTATGGTTTTCAAAAGCTAGGGGTCAAAATGTAATTAGGTGGATTATTTTGCAAAGTAGGTCAACGTGACCTCCCCTTAGGTCCAAATTTTGGTAAAAACCTAATTTGGACCTAAGAAATCCAATGGTGAAGTTGGATTTTTGGTTTGACCACGTTTGACTGGACATTTTGCTCAAAAACCTAATCTAGGGCAAATAATTAACCAGGACCCCTATTTAGGTCAAAATAGGTTCCAAAGGCCAAATTGAAGGTTCTAGACCTTAGAGGATATTTTTCCATAAATATTAGAGGGTTTAGTTGATCTTTATCTAGACCAGAACCTAGTAAAATTAAGTGGGTCTGTTTTAGGGTTACAAGATGTCATTTAATTCTTAGATTGCACCTGAACCCATTTCTGATTGAACCATCCCACTTTTCCTCTTGTTAAGTCCAATTGAGCTATGTTTAGCTCCTGAGAATTCCCGTTGATGTACTGCAATGGTAAAATTATAGTTTTACCCTTTATTTCTTATTTTCTTCTCAGAACAATTATTCCTTGAATTAAGCCCTTCTCTAGGTTATGTAGGAGCTTTTATTCTCTTTTCTAGGTCAAAATGAGCCAGTTAGGGCTCATGATGGTGTTCCCATCAAGAGCTTAGACCCTTGAAACCTTGAACTGGAAAAACCCATCAAAGCACGCCATTGCCACAATCGTCCGGCTGCTCTAGTCCACTAATCTCCACAAAACAACCGTCACCACACTCGCCATACTCCGGCGTGCCTTATGAGCATTCTAATTAAGGCATTAAGCCTGTATTCATGTGTCTAGGTCTTTGTCGGATCGTCATTCTTTGCCATCATAGACCACCGTGTTCCGGTCACCTTCGACCTTAATGCCACCACCAGGAGCTGTAGGTTATGTCCAAAAAGAGCTCCCGGCTCTCAATTAAAGGAATGCAACTGCAGCAACAATCAAAGTAGGCTTCTTCAACTGCATGCACATGAAGAGGAGCAACTCAAATTATGCCACATCGTTAGATTTTGATTTTGAAATCGTTTCTAACGCATTTGGTAAAATGCCCTATCGCCTCAATACACACAGGGGTGAGGTCCCTCACTCTCTCACCTACCTTGTTCACTCACCCACCATATGCCTGCAGGCCTGGACCCAGATCCATTTACCCGATTACCCTAAACCCAATTCTGAGGAGAGAGAAAGGAGGGAATTTCTTAGGAAGAAAGGGGGGTTTTGCGCTATGGATTCTTGGAATATGTGCCTACACTTGGGTAAAATTTAAGAGGCTACTTTGGCTTGATACTTTAAGGCATTTGATGCCTTGGCCCAATGTCTGATCTGAGAAGAAAACTAATACTGATTGGGCTACTATTGAGAAATTGACTTGTGATTTGTGCCTAACTGTGGGGATTAATTGGTGGTTCCAACCACCATTTTTGGGCTCTTTATTATATTTTTGTCATTAAATCTTATGATACATTTTGGATTCTGATTGAATAAATTTTTAGGGAATTAATTATTCATTGCATATCTTGCGACTGATTATTTTGCTCATTATTTATCATATTTGACTAATAGTTGAATTCCATATTTGCTCCTTGCAAGCAACCTTGAAACTCATGATTTTTTCAAGAATTACAAATTTAAGCGTTGTTATGCTTTTATCGCATGTACTATGACATATCTATTTTCTAAAACATGGTAAAAGTGCTTCAACACCTACACACCCTACCAGCACTTTGGTGCCTACTGTCCTTCTTCAGTTAGACCCGCTCCATCCTTCTTCAACCATGAGTGACCCTACCTTGACAAGTAGTTCACTAGGCATGATACTCTGGGTGTTCAGGATGTCACCGACATCATCTCCCTGATGGTGCATCGCCAGAGGGAGACAAGCTCAATGATGATGAAGCACGACACTCAAGTATTTGACTACCTGAGCAAGCAAGGGTAATTCCATGACTAGCTGGGAGAGCAGATACATGTGCTTCATTTCCGTGACCATAAGCCTCCTAAAGCTAAAGAAGCTCCTCCTCCAACAGTACCTGCACCTCCTCCTAACCAAACTACTTCAGCACCTCCTTGATTTTATTTATGTTAATTAATGCCTAACTAATCTTACTCTAAGGGAAATTTAGATTAGATTGCATTTAGTTAAGTCAAATTAGGCATTCTAGGTCTTTCTAGAAATAATGCATACTTGTGGGCTTTTATGCAATTTTTCCTGTAATTGTATTTGGTACCTTGATGTATTTATTTTTATATGTGCAAGTACATAATTTCAAGATGTTTGGAGCAAAGCTTTGTAAACTTTCTATATTGAGCTCACTTCGAAGAGGATTGAGCTTAATTGGTGTACCTATTTGGAAACCTAATTAACCTTGACCCCAACCCAATTTAGGAACCTAATTACCTAGAAACCCCTTTAGGATAGACCAAAACCTTATCCTAAAACCTATAGTGGTCGACCTCTAGAAAACCTAATCCTATCCACCTAAAATACAAGATCTTATCCTAACCCACACTATAAAGAATGCTTTGGGTCACGGTGGTTTAAAACTGTCCTGAATTAGCGTGACCACAAGCTACGTGGTGAAAGAGTTTCGGTCACGGTTTCACCCAAATCCGTGACCAAAAGTTTCTACCTTTGGTCATTGTTTCACCCAAAACCGTGACCAAAGGCTCCACCGTAATTATGTTTAAGAGTGCTTCGTCATTGTTATAAACCGTGACTAAAGGCATTTAGTCACGGTTGTAAGACTGTGACTAAGGAGAGTTTTGGTCATGGTTTAAAACTTGGAGCGAAAGACAAAAGGTGTTTGGTCTCGATTCATGGCCAAAGGTACCGTTTGGTGATGGTTTATAAATCATGACCAAAGGTCTCTTAAATAATAAATAAATAAATAAATGTAATTAGACCCTATGTTGAAAATAACAAATGTACTTCAAGATTGTCAACCATATGTAGTGGCCATCCAAGGGTTAGAATCTGAATCAAATCCTATCATCATGAACAACATTAGAATAAGAATGAAAGGAAATGCAAATACTGGCATTTTACTAGTATACCAGTATACGTAGGTATGTGTATTAATGTAGTATACCAGTAAAGACAAAAAGTACATCATCATATTAAGTGGGTATGGGTTAAATTACAACATTAACGCAGGACAAACATGTTGAAAGACAAACTCTAGTTTCATCTGTACATCTAAATGCATACAACTATAAGATAGACACTGAACAACCAACCATGCAACTCTAAGAGGAATAGAAATTGTTTAACTCTAATCTTCCAAATATTTAATTGTGGAAACTAAAACAACTTACTTGGAGGTTTCCACCTTCAAGCATTTTATTAAGGAGGCATATTATCACATGAATCCTCAACTCAAAACATCAAGACAATTAAAATATATTAAGTAGCTCAAAGCTAGAACCAATATACATAGCAACTAAAGAGGAAGGGTAATACCACATTCTACAAGCACCTAGACTTTCTGATTATCATCCCATTAGGGTATCTCCTAATGGGGTCCCCATCCTTGATGGATCTAGGCTTGTAGTTGGGGTCATTTCTGTTCCCATGTCTCTCATGCATACAAACTTCACTTGAGGGATTCTTGTATAAACATTCAATTTGACATCCATCAGATATGTACTAATAAATCTAGGGAGAATGGATTCAATAAGATGTAAATATAAGTCGTTCAAAATGAGCTACACTTCTAACTTGACTCAATGATTAATAAAATGGAGGCCTTCTTTCTACACATTTTCAATGGCTGGATACCAATGGTAGAACCACCTTTTATGGACCATTGGGCACATGTCACTACTACCTTAAATTTCACTGGCAAAATCAATAATAAATGGTTATTTAGGAAAACCAACACCCACCTAGAGCCACAGACAAAGGTGACAAGTTCATGACTATTGAGGCAAACAGCGCCTCCTCAACCCCTCACCAATATTCAACTAAGGACATAAAAAAAGGGATCAAAATTTACTAGTGTTTTCACTTATTAAACTTGTATTTTCATGGTGGAACTATTGATACTATTAATTCATTAATTGCATTTATAATAGAAGACAATTAGTTTATATGCCTACCCCCAACAAATATTTTTCGCACCAACCCTGCTTGGGACCTCATCATTTTTTATAAAAATCAAGAATAGAATGAATTCAAATAAAAAATAGTGCAAAATTACAGTGAGCATTCAAAATAATGGCATTTAACTATGTAAGGCAATCTATAAATGATGTGAAAGAAAGAAAGCAAGAAACCCCTAATCAAAAGAGAAAAAAAGAAAACATGTTCAAGTAGCTGTAACTGTAAGTACCTCTGTATTGATGCACCAAAATTATGATATCTGCTAGACTAATCTTTTAGTACTCTCCCATGGATTCTTCAATTAAAGCAAGAAGATCGCTGATTTCTTCTCAGTGTCTTTATTTTATTGAGTCTAGATTATTTTATAAGGAACCTCAAAAAAGCTTCAAATGGTTTGCGGTGCTTAACGTAAAAATCAAGTTTTTAGGTTAATTGATCGACTAAATGATAATATTGATCGACCAAACTAATTGATCGACCAACTAGCTTAATTAATCGATCAAAATAGCCCATTTTAGGAAGTTGATAAATACATCTTTGATCGACCATTTAGCCTAATTAAATGACCAAGCATTGATTGATCAAATAACTAGCTTGACCGACCAAAACTCATTTTGATCGACCAAACTACCTTAATTGATCGACCAATTTGACTTCTTTTTCTGTTCAAATTTCTAGTATAAATAGAGGTCGTAGGTAGTCTTTTTAAAACACACATTCAAAGAGAAATCCATCTAGAAAAAGAGCTTACATACTTTTCTTTCAAGAGCTTCTACACTTCTGCTTCTATGCTTTACAAAGCATGTCGATTCGAACCTCTGCAAAAATCTAGTTTGACTTTCCTTGATGTTCTATATGATTATACTATTTTTATTTTATTTGTTACTTTGATTACATATCCCAAGTTGTTGGGAAGATCCGTTGTTGTTGTGCTTCTCTTCAGGTTGTAAAGAGAAGGGATTGTTGTAAGAGGTTGTGTCACTCTCGTTCAAGTGGTACGATAGTGGATTGATGTTACGAGCCAATTCCCGAATCCCTACGAGACACGAGAATCGGATCGACTCGACTGATCCCAAGACTCAGTCGTCCAACGAGAAAGTAACCAAAAGAGCAGTAAAATAAACCACATTCACCATGCATATAACTAGCAGTAACAAAAGTACAGCAGTAAAGAAAAGAACTACTACAGTACACACCACCACAACAGTAGAGAATTAAACAGGTACATAAACATGATGATTACAATAAAAGAGTACAGTTGTAACAGAAAATACTCACTACAACAGAAGAAACGGTACAGTAGGTACAACACAAGTAAAACTACTGGACTCTACTAGGCCCAGCACCCTTTGCAGCCGCAGGCTCTGGCTACTCAACATCTGGTCCTGAAAAGGTGACAAAGTGACACGTCAGCGAAACGCTAAGTAGAGTGGCAACCAATTAACTAAGAAAAATAGTAAGGTGAACAAGTAGCTGTTATTTTTAATCTCTTTCTTTATTTTTCTATTTACTCATTCTTGAATTATTCCTCAGATCTTTCTCTTGATCTTGAATGTTCCTCGTGAGAATGATCTTGATTGCAGTCTTTTCCAAAAAGTAGAAGTAGCATGTGGTGCTCTCTTGGCCGGGAGAGTCCCCCATGGTGGTCCTACCCTCAGTCAACCACCCCAAGGACACTGACAGACATAACGGTGACTACGACATGCGCAATAAACGTACGGGTAGCTACCCTGCACTGGCACGCAGTCAGTCGTTTCCGTTAACGGGTGTGCCCCAAAGCACAGCACGGAACCAGTATAGGGTAGATCCCTCTCAGTAGCAGGGGTCTAGCCCCTCCACAGTAACCAAACAGGGGTCTTGCCCATCCACAGTCTGCACACCCTCACCTGACTACCTTGGTTTGCCCAGTGGGCCTAACAAGTCAGTGTAGGAAGGCTAGTAGAACCCCGGGACCCGTGGGGTGGCTAGTGATCTCCCTACACTAGTAGCTCTCCCTGGTACTGTGCACACGAGGGCCAAAAGTCAGTACAAAGTGGCCAGACCTAACCCCGGGTCCCTTGGGCAGCTAGCTCCGCTCTACACTAAACAGGGGGACAGTCGCTCTCCTTGGTACTCCGTACTCAAGGGCCAGCTCACTTCCCCAATTCCATTCCATTCACCTCTCAGGAGCTCTACTTCTAATTCCCCGTAGGGTTCATGCTCATTTCTTTAACTAAGCCAATTTAGGTTCCATCATTTCAGCTTTATTTTCATATAGCTCATGTTCTCGACAGTTAATATCCATTCATAAACAAGCAACTGTTATCCAATTACAGGCAATTATCATTTTTCCTTCTACTTTTCCAAGACTGTAATTCATATATTCACGACATTCATTTCGATGTTTCTGTTCCTAGGATTCATGCCACACCCTAGGATCTATCATTCAATCTAGTTTTCCAGTCCTAGGATTCATGCCATACCCTATGATCTATCATTCAATCTAGTTTTCCAATCCTAGGGTTCATGCCATACCTTAGAATCTATTAATTATCTCACAAGTGCATAAATGTTGATAAATAATTAAAGGGAGCCACTCTACTTGCAAAATCAGGAGTACTGGGGGCGTGATCGGTAGGTCCGCGTGCCTTCGCAACCCCTAGAGCCGCAACGGGATGAGGTCCTAACACAAGGAACCACTCAGAATAGGATACAAGTACTTTAAACAAGTAGAGGAATAATTTCTGAGAAGAAAAAAGTTTCAAATACGGAAATCGGACTTTGAACGAATCCTAAACAGGTCAAAAATGATAATACTACCCTAAATCAGACGTCTGGAACATCTTCCAGACATCTTAAACGATGGTTCAAATCATACCTCACTTCTGCACTGTTCTTCAGACATCCAGAATCCTGCTGAACCGTCTGGACCTAGTTCCAGACATCTGACTGCCACTCTGGACATCTGGAGACTCTCTCTGCCGTCTGGTGTTGTGCCCAGACGTCCAATCTGTGTGGGAGGGCATGCCCTTGCGCCTTCCCGAATGAAACCTGCACGCGTACGCAACCGACCTCAACACGGCAAAGAGGTAGAATCCTTCGGCGGAATGGCCTACATGGTTGTACACACGAAAGGAAGAAGAAAAGAAATATTGTACCTTTCAGATGTCTAGGTCTCACTCCAGACATCCCCCGCACCGTCTGGACGTAGGTCCAGACGTATGATTCTGGGAAAATTTCCCAGAATCAGGACCTCCTCGCCCTCCGCCTGCTGCACACGGCCGTACCGCACCGCTCTCACCTGCTGCCTGAGCTACAGCAGCACCAGGGAAACTTCCCCAGCATCACGCTCCCGCTACGCGCCCGTCGGCCGGCCCTGGCTACTCCGGCGAGCTCGCCCTCTCTTCCTTACGTGCTCCGCCTCTTCTCCCTCTCGCTCCACCTCCTCCTCCCCACGCACACCCGGCGGCAGCTGCTGCCCTCGCCCTCTCACTCTCACGCTGTCACTGGAAGAAGAAGGAGGAGACAGTGGAGTGGTGGTGAGGGAGAGGAGAGGGGGAGATATTTGAAGGCGCCATGGGGAGAGAGAGAGGAAGAAAAAGGTGGCGCCTGCAGGATGGGGAGGGAAGAGAGAGAAGAAAAGAGGGCGGCGGGTTCAGTCTGCGTGTGCATGCGTGCAGACTCGCAATCGTACGCCGCAAAATTTAATTTCCAGACGTCTAGGAAGGCTTCTAGACGTCTAACCAGACGTCTGGACCAACTCCCAGACGTCTTAAAAGATGTTTGATGCCATGGTCTTAACAATTGACTAGATTCGCCTAGTTGGAAAAGTCCTAAGCTGAGAGGCTTAGGTAGTGATTTTCACTCGGAAAGGGTTTCCACTGTAAATCTAGGTGTCTTTTGTGCTTGATTTTCTATAGTTTGAATTGTCTTCGCTTCTATTATATTTAGTTTTTAAAGTGATATTATTCACCCCTCCCCTTTAGTATACCATTAAGATCCACAAGAAACCACATTTGATATCAGAGCTTCATTTTCAGAAGATGTCAAAGTCATCTGTTGACACGTATGTTGAAGGGCAGTCTACAGTTCGACCTCGATTGTTCGATGGAGCGAACTACGGATACTGGAAGACTAGGATGTAGATCTTCCTGGAATCAATGGATTTTGAGGTATGGGACATCATTGCCTCCAAGTACACATGTCTAGAAATCAAGGAAGGAGTAGCAGCGACTCTAGATTAAAAGAAGATGGTGACACACAATGCAAAGGCCATGAACGCGATTTTCTGTGGACTTTCAAAAGAAGAATGCAATCGTGTATCAGCCTGCAAGACAACTCACAAAATCTAGAGCATATTGGAAGTGACCCATGAAGGAACTTCAAAGGTAAAGGCAACCTAAGTTAATTTACTAATGCAAAAGTATGAGCTTTACAGGATGAAGAAAGGAGAATCCATTAAAGAATGTTTACAAGATTCATGGATATCGTGAACTCTCTATGAAACCTAGATCAAGAGATCAAAA
Source organism: Thalassia testudinum (assembly GCA_037157565.1). Classification (NCBI taxonomy): domain Eukaryota; kingdom Viridiplantae; phylum Streptophyta; class Magnoliopsida; order Alismatales; family Hydrocharitaceae; genus Thalassia; species Thalassia testudinum. The sequence goes on from JAZHRO010000014.1 coordinate 34,820,484, forward strand.
ATGAAGCTCTGGTAAGGAAAATCCTCCGATATCTCACCAGTGATTGGGAGACAAAGACCACTGGCATTCAAGAGTCAAAAGATTTGTCTACCTTAAAACTAGACGATCTTGTTGGTAGTTTGATGGCATATGAAGTTCAACTTCAACATATGAAGGAGCACGAAGGCGAAGGAGTTAAAAAGAAGACCGTAGCACTTGAAGCCAACGATCAATCAGAGGAGATGTTAACTGAGGATGAAGAAGATGATATAGCTCTTCTCTCAAGTTCAGGAAGTTCCTCAAGAACAAAAGGAATTGGAGAAAGAAGAAGGAAGAGTCCAAGGAAGACACCATCATTTGCTACAACTGCAAAAGAAAGGGACACATCAAAAAGGATTGCCCACTCCTCAAAAAGGAATCAGAGAAGAAAAAGAAATTCCAGAGGAAGGATGGAAAGAAGAAAGCTCTTCAAGTAACCTGGGATGAGTCTAACTCAAGCTCAGATAAAGAAGAGACCTCTAGTGAGGAAGTCCTTCTAGGACTCATGCTCTAGAAGATGAGGTAACCTCTTTTTCACCTGATGAACTATTAGAAGCTTTCTTTGAAATGCATGATGCAGCTAAATCACTTAAGATAGAAAATAGAAGCTTAGTGAAAGCCTTGGAAGAAGAAAAATCACAAAAAGATACACTTGCATCAAAAAATAAGGACCTATTTGTTGAAATCACATCACTAAGATCACAGATAGGAGACCTAAAGATAGATATAGATAAATTGAAAGAAAATTCTGCTAACCTTCTAAATGATTTAGCCAAGTTCACAAAAGGTAGTCATAACTTGCATAAACTTCTAGGAACACAAACCTACAGTACCACAAAATTTGGGTTGGGATATATACCCAAAAATGACCATGAAGCATCTAGTTCAAGTCAAAAGAAAGAGAAAGGAAACTTGCCTAAACAGGTAGCACCAACTAACAATTGTGGATCCAAGCGAAAATGGGTACCAAAGGCACTCTTGAAATCTTGTTTTGTAGGTCAAGTAGATTATGAAAAGTGGACATATCATGAATCAAATGGAAATCTAAAGCCAATTTATAGATCTAATGATCCAAGATCTCACAACTGCAAACAAATGACAGGATTGAGAAGAAAGAAGATGGATCATGGACAACGCATGTTCCAAGCACATGATAAGAAAGGAAGGCCTGTTCCTTCAACTCAACCGCTAGGAAGGTGGTATAATCATATTTGGGAACCACCACAATGGCCATATTATTGGTATTGACTAAATTGGTAACTCTTCTACCTCGTTTGATAATGTACATTTAGTTAAAGGGCTAAAACATAACCTACTTAGTGTAAGTCAAATTTGTGATAAAGATTATAAAATTACTTTCAGTTCAATTGATTTTAAAATAAGAGATAAAGAAAATAAACAAATTCTTCTTAAAGGAAATAGACATAAAGGTATTTACATTGTCAACTTTGACAAATGCGACATCCTTGAATGTCTTGTCACATTTAATGATGAGGCAATACTTTGGCATAAACGACTAGGTCATGTTCACTTGAAGAATATCAGTAGACTTGCAAAACATGAGTTCATCAAAGGCCTACCAAAGATCAATTTCAAGAAAAGTAGAGTCTACGATTCTTGTCAAATTGGTAAACAAACCAAAAATTCCTTTAAACCTAAAAGGATGGCTAGCAACTCTCGACCCCTGGAATTACTTCACTTAGACTTATTCAGACCAACCAAATCTAAAAGCTTAAGTGGGTGTAGATATTGTTTAGTCATAATCGATGATTTTTCAAGATTTACCTAGGTATCCTTCTTGAAAAGTAAGGATTTGACTGTTGATGTTTTTAGTAAATTAGTATGGAGATTATAACATGAGAAAGGATTTGAAGTCATTAGGATTAGAAGTGATCATTGTGGAGAATTTGAGAATCAATCTTTTTCTGACTTCTGCGATCAAAATGGGATAACACATGTATTTGCTTTTCCTAGAGCTACACCTCAAGATGAGGTTTTTGAAAGGAAAAGTAGGACTTTGAAATAGTGTGCCCACACAATGCTATGTGAGTCAAAGCTGCCTCGATATTTTTGGGCGGAGGCTGTAAACATTTCTTGCTATATCCAAAATAGATCCTTGATTGGACTTATCCTAAATAAAGAACGCTTTGAACTCTATCATAGAAGAACACCTAGAATTTCTTATTTCAAGATATTTGGTTGTAAATGCTTTATACTAAACACAAAGGATAATCTTGACAAGTTTGATGCTAAGAGCTCGGAAGGAATCTTCTTAGGTTACTCAACCAGAAGCAAAGCCTATAGAGTATTTAACAAGAAGAATTCTATTGTTGAAGAAATTATGCATGTATCTTTTAATGAGACTTTAGCTCGACTACAATCTTCTTTAGATGATGATGATGACCACATAGGAGATCCTTCAAACATACCAGAGGAAAACATATCCGATGAATTACCAAAAGATGTATCTTATATAAAGGATGAATTACCAAAAGATGCTTTGGCATGAATGAGCAGGAACAGAACACAGTAGCGACTTCATTGGGTACACCTCAATCTAAGCTACCAATTAAATATCTGGGACTGCCATTACGATCTGCGAAAATGAAGAAGAATGATTGGAATGTTCTTTTCAATAAGATCTCTATCAAACTGGAAGGGTGGAGTAGTAAATTTTTGTCAAAGGGTGGGAGACTAATTCTCCTAAATTCAGTGATAACCTCCATCCCGATGTTCTACTTCAGCATCTTTAGAGCCCCGAAATCTATTTGGAAATGGTTGGACGTAATGTGGAAGAAATTTTTTTGGAAAGGGGTAGGTCATGAGGGGAGATTCATGCAGCCTGTGAAATGGGAACAGATCTGCCGCCCAAAGGAAATGGGTGGACTGGGGATTAAGGCACTTAAGGAATTCAATGAGGCTCTTCTGATCAAATGGGCGATCAAGATCTTTGAGGGCAAGGAAGAAATCTAGACAGACCTGATCGGAGACTACTATGGTGGTTCCAACAATGCACTGAAGAGGTTACATCCAATCAAACCATCCCCTTTTTGGAGATCAGTCATCCTAGCAATTAAAACCAATTGGCATTTAATGCAGCCCAAGCTTGGAGACGGCTGTGATTTCAGTTTGTGGAATGAGTAGTGGTCAACTATGGGGATGTTAAGAGATGCTTATCCAAGAGCACATGCTGCAGTTGCAGATAAAGAAGCCCCTGTTAGCATCCTGTGGTCTGTTGTAGGGAACTGCTGGAGGCTTGAAGGGTCTAAATTGTGCAGAACAGGTACACAGCAGTGGGAGGACAGGCAGAACCTGCTATCTGCATTGCAGCAGATCTATCCCAGACAGGGTGCAGCTGATACATATGACTGGAATGGGAAGTTTTCAGTGCAGCAAGCTTATGAAAGGATTAGCAGGTCAAACACAAATGTGGAGATTGACTCGATTGATAAGAAAATATGGCTATTGAAGATTCCACTGAAAGTGCAAATTTTCTTGTGGCTTTGCAGGAGGGAAGGTTTGATCATGGGTGACTTTAGACATAAAAGAATGGGGACAACGTTAAACGCCTGCTATCTCTGTGGATTACACACTGACAATGTGTCTCATATTTTTTCCTCAAGCTTGGTCACAGACAAATTATGGAGGAAAATATGTCAGGAACCTCTACCTACCTGGGAATCCCTTTGGCAGAGGTTTACTACACCTGGACGACCATACAGGTGTATGGCCACCACCTTGTGGTGTGCATGGAGGACGAGAAATGAAAAGTTATTTCAGGAGAGACCAGTTCGGTGTGAGATAATTGTAAATGAGGCTGGTCCCTCATACATAGATGGCGATCCAATATGTAACTTTTGTTTAATTTGAAATAAATTGCCCTCTGGATTGCTATCGTTTCACGATAGCTTTCCTCACAGTTTCAAAAAAAAAAAAAAGGATCATCCAAAAGAATTGGTAATGGAAGAACTATCCAAAGGAGTTCAGACTAGATTTTCAGTCAACACCTTAGTTTTTACAGCTTTTGTTTCTCAATTAGAACCTAAAAATGTTAAGGTTGCATTTTCTTATGATTGTTGGATTATTGCAATGGAATATGAATTAAATCAATTTGAAAGAAATCAAGTATGGGAACTTGTTCCAAAGCCTAACTCTCAGACTGTCATAGGAATCAAATAGGTTTACAAGAATGAGCTGAATGAATCAGGAGAAGTAGTTAGGAACAAAGCTATACTTGTGGCCTAAGGGTATAATCAAGAAGAAGTAATTGATTTTGATGAAACAAATGCACCAGTAGCTCACGTAGAATCCATTAGAATGTTGTTAGACTTTTCCACCCACTTGGAGTTTAAACTCTTTCAGATGGACATCAAAAGCGCCTTTCTAAATAGATTTATCAAGGAGGAAGTCTATCTTAAACAACCTCCAGGTTTTGAAGATGCAAACCATCCAGAATACATGTATAAACTAAATAAAGCATTATATGGTCTAAAACAAATTCCACGAGCTTGGTATGACGATTAAAAACATGTCTAATTAAAAATGATTTTAAAATTGGCAAAGTAGATCCAACTTTATTTACAAAAAGAAAAGAAAATGATCTCTTATTAGTGCAAATCTATGTTGATGACATCATTTTAAGTGCTACTAATGATCTTCTATGCCAAGAGTTTGCCAAGGTTATGTAGGAACAGTTTGAAATAAGTATAATGGGAGAACTTCGGTTCTTTCTCGATCTTCAAATTGACCATATATCCTCTAGGATATTCATATCACAAACAAAGCACTCCACGGAGATCTTGAAGAAATTCTCCATGGACAAGGTGAAAGGAAACTAAACACCTATGGTAGCCTCTGCACAACTCAAAAATGATGAGACAGGTAAATCTGTAGATCAAAAATTGTATAGAAGCATGATAGGTTCTCTACTGTATTTAACTGCTAGTAGAACTGATATTCTATTTAGCACCTGCTTATGTGCTCGTTTTCAAGTTGACCCTAAAGAATTACACCTAAATGCAGTTAAAAGGATACTTAAATACCTAAACCACACACCAAACCTAGGACTATTCTATCCAAAGTTAGCCACATTGGATCTTTATTCCTTTTGTGATGCTGATTATGTGAGTAGTTTCACTGACCGAAAGAGTACTAGTGTAATGTGTCAATTTCTCGAAAATTCTCTAGTCTCTTGGTTTTCTAGAAAACAACATATCGGTTCACTATCTACAACAGAAGCTAAATATGTAGCTACATCTTTAGCTTATTCACAACTATTGTGGATGAAACAAACACTAGAAGATTTTGGCCTCTCCTGTGAAAATAACAAAATACTTTGTGGCAACACTAGTGTCATCAATATATCTAAAAACCCTCTACAACATTCTAGGACAAAACACATTGATGTTAGGCATCACTTTCTAAGGGACTATGTCTTAAAGGGTGAGATTAACTTAGAGTTTGTTAAAACTGAAAATCAGTTAGCTGATATCTTCACAAGACCTCTACCAAAAGATAGATTCAACCTTATCTACCATGCACTAGGACTATCTAGGTTAAAAGAGCTAATTTGATAATTTTGATTAACATGTCTTCAACCTTTTATTGATCAAAAATTTCAAATTGATCGACCAAACTATTTGATCGATCAATCTTCCCAAATTGATCAACCAAATCTTTGGCGAGAATTTTCCCTCCAAAAAATTTGAAGTTTGATTGACCAACTTTGTTATTTGATGAACCAATTTGTTTGGACAGGAAATTTCCTTCCAAAACTTTGAACCTTGATCGACCAATGATATTAATTGATTGATTATTTGCTCTATTGATTGACCAAACCAAGTTTTGATCGACCAAATTTGGGCAGACAGCAAATCCGCATTTGCGGTCCTAATCACCTCTAATCTCGTTTCTAATCACCTAAACCATGACTAATCTTTGTGACTATTTACGCTAAATGTTTTTACCTTATCAGGCTACCCAACTTTATATAAAATACCTATTTTTTACCCAAATGTCTCTCTTTACTCAAACCTACCACACCAAAAGTTATCCCTACCCCACAACATACCCCATCGACCACCACCTCTCAGCCTTCACCTCTACCTCCACGGCCAATGCCACCGACCAACGCCGACCACCTCTCGAGCAAGATCGACCCTCGATCTTCCTCCCTCGGTCCTCACTCTCCGTGGATCCTCTACTCAACCTCACTCTGACCACTTAGAGCTCACCTTCGCCAACCTCCCTCGCACGATGACCTTCTCGCGGGCATAACCACGTCGATTGCGCTCCTCCTCCCTCGCCAGTCACTCTCCCCGTTTCTCCGATGACCATGCCGGCTTCTCTTGATCGATCATGGTAACATCCAAAACTTATTTTAAATCCATTTTGTGTGGATTTTTCTTAAGTTTAAATGTTACATGAGTTGATCTTGTGTTGATCGTGTGGATGCTTGCATTATTTGTAGTATTTTTGAGAAAATCAACCCGTGGAACTCTCATTTTTTTCCTGTCTGTTCACATTTTCTTCCTGTCTGGTTTGTTTTTGATCGACCGGTCGGTCTTGTTTGATCGACCAACGTCCATTTCCAGATCTTCAATGGCTTTGAAACGTGCATGTGCTTCCTCCTCGAGTTCTCACAATGATACTTTTGATAGATTTTTCATTACCGAGGCTGCTCATGAGCGTTTCTCCATATTTGCGAAGCTTTCCCCACACGTCAGTCGACTAGTCGATTTCCTGTATATTGAGACTATCTTTCCTGGAATCCACGAGAAGTTTTCTTACCACCAAGTTCTTTGCCTTTTTGAGCAAAATTTTTATGTGGGTTCCAAGAACAGCCACATTCTCGATGTTGACCCCATGGCTTGGTGATGTGTTAATTCTCCACACAGTTAATTAATATAATTAGACTTAATTAATTACATCAGAAAGTAACTTAGGTTAACTCGAATTAGTGTTGAAATTGTAGTATAGGGTCAAGTTAACCTAACATTTTAGAATTTAAGTTCTTTTTTTAACTGGTTGAGTCCAAGTCGTTCACTGGGAGGCATAATAGTAAGCTTAATTCACCATTAACTTCTAGTGAATAATTAACAATCAATTAATTAATCAGATTATAATTACAATACTTTAAGTACATGAATATAGCATAAAAGATTAATCAATTAAAAACATGCAATATTCCATTGAAAAGAAATGAGTTTACAAGAAATATTTTTCACTAAAAACCAAATAGAACAATGTTTATTATAAAATACAAGGCATTGAAATGAAATTACAAGAATTATCATGCCTATTACAACATTAAAATCTCAAAACATATCAAATATAACTCTAGCCCTGAAATCAGACGTCTAAAAATAGAGTTAGATGACTTAAAAGCAAAAATTGGACTTCTAATGAGTAAGTTGGACATCTGATTCTCTTCTCATTTTATTTTTCACTTAGTCTTAGGTTTATCTTTTCTTAAGTCCCTTTCTTCTTCTTCTCTTCTGCTCTCTCTCTCTCTCTCGAGCTCTCTTCTTCTTTTATTTCCTTTATCTTTTCTCTCCTCTTACTAAAACTCTTTACTGTGCCTTCTTAAATTTTCCACACTTAGCCTATTTTAGATCCCACTTAACCCATTAATGCTTTACTTAATCAAAAATTTGTTTAATGAGCGGTACGGGCTCTTTGAGGATACACAGCACACCCTTGGGGCGGGACCAAACCCTACTAGGCCTATGCCTAATTCTTTAATTGGTGGATTTTTCATATTTTTCAGAATGCATAGTACTAGGCCCAACTAGGCCCGCTCATATCCACGTCCACACACTTGGGCCCATGCACGCATGCCTACAAGCTCACACACCCACGCACAAGCACGTGCATAAGCACAAACCCGCACACATAAGCTCATTTATTTACACCCTGTGCTGATGACCAGGAGGGTCTCAATAGGGATTCTTATTATAGTAGCGCAACACTTCACAGACTCCCGATGTGGGACTAAGTAATGCGGATCAAAGATGGACTTCAACCGAGGAATCCGATTGGTACACTAATCAATTTGATCAAGCTAAGGCTTGATCGATAGTTGGTCAGATGCTCTATCTGATCCATGCATCAATTTGATGCTCTAAACTTATTTTGTCCATCGATTTGATGGCCGAAATCAGATGTGTCACATGGCCAAAATGGCCTGCAGAGAGGAGAACTTAGGTCGAACGACCTAAGGAAGACTTGTGGATCTTAACTGAAGGCTTGACTACCTTCAGAAAGTCATTCTACATCACTTAGGTAGATAAAGGAGGTTCTGGAGAAGGCTTAAGAAGCTCAGAAGTTGAGGATCTTCGATCTGAAGCTTCAGAGCTCATATTTGAGCTCCAATTGGCTCTATAGAGAGCTAACAACCTCTAAAAGGGGTCTGAACAGATTCAGAAGGTCAAAGATAACTGATCTAGGTAAATTTGAGACTTGAAACTCAACAGAAGCACACTGAAACATTATTGGGTTCATTTTGAACCCAAAATGAATAGAAGAAGAAAACTTGTCCAATTCTCAATAAAAATCATCAAATTTACCCTAATTGATCTTTAAATCAATCCAGGAGCTAAATCAATGAGTTAAATCAGAAATTTAGGCTTTAATTCATCATCTACAGGTAAACTTTGAAATATCCAGCTCAAGAGTTGACTTTTTGTTTCAAACTTTTACAGATCAAATTAAGGCCCTGGATTGACTTAAATCCATCTCAGAAATTTGATGCACACCTCAAAATTAGCTTTTGATGACTCCTGATGTGATCTCAAACGTCACTGCCTGAGACGAAAGGTTTGTGTGTTCGATGACTAATCTAGCAAGTTTCAAACTAAATAAAGGCCAAGGATAATCTAAATAGGTGTCTCTTATGCTTCTAGAATAGAAATGAGGAGCATAACCATAACAGAATTGCTCCTCCAACTCCGCCGGAGTTGGAGAAGAAGAAATTCAAATGAAGGCTCCAGACAATAAAGCATACTTTAAACCATTTATTCCTGATCCTTAGGCCTAGTAGATGCAATCTGGAACTTCTTGAGGGTTGCTTAGGGCTGAAGTACAAGATCAGGTCACCGGAGCATTTTTTGGACTCACCGGAGCTCCGGTGAGTCCAAAAAATGATGTCCTGGAGTTCAAAACTCCATGGAACTACTCAGAAATAACCTAAAAAGTCTCCTAAGGTCACAAGGAACCTCAGGAGCTTAACAATTGAAGTAATTAAGAAAGAAACCAAAAGATATGCTTCAAATTCAAAGAAAATGCAATCTGAGTTCGCTGGAACTCAGATTGACTCTTCTCACTCAATTGAGTGAGGGGAATTGCTTAGTATCATGTGGCAATGGTGTACAGTTAATTAAATAGGTGATTAGCCTCCTCCTAAGTCGCCATTGACAGCGAGCTCAGGAGAGAGATGAAATTGGGTGTTTGATGTATATTGCTTTATAGGAGCAATTAAATGTGTCAGGAAGGTCCTTAGGGGGTGAATAAGGTGACGGAGGACTTGATTTGAGTATGGAAGTGGTCCTGAACAACTCACCACGGACAGTGAGGCATTCAGGTGACTGTATCATGAATTAGATGATTGGATAGCTAATTAAGTAAATTCTAAGGTGGATCAGGGCCCTAGAAAGGTGTTAAGGTGACGGAGGGCCCTATTGGATGTGTTCTAAGTTGGATTACCTCCGCCATAGATAGTGGAGGTCTCCAGTGAAGGTGAAATGGTTTAGGTGAATCATTTACTAAAACAATGAGTCAAGAAGAGAAATGTAATCGTGAGGAGTAGAGGAAAGTGATCAAATGGAGGAAAGGGTGAATCGAGGTCCAACAAGGTCGGAATTGACCTCGCCGGAATCGGAGAAAAGAGGTGAGAAGTTGAGCTACTTACTCCCACTCCTAACTAACTACCTAGCTAATCCTACTCCTAAGAGCTAAAACTACTTACCTGATGAAGGAGGTGAGGGAATCTGCCATTGGCAGGGCGGAAACGAGATCAAAATCTAGACTTTGGTGAGAAGAGAAGCTCCAGCCGATCAAAGCGGAGGGATTCCAAAGCTGTGGTGTGCTCAATCATCGTTGATAGGGCGAAAGAGTGGAAGAAGGGGTGAGAGAGGCAGCGCTCGAGAAGGAGAATGGAGGCGTCAGAGTTGCAGAGGAAACCTACAATCGACCACGATGTGGGAGAGAGGGAAGGAGGTCGATAACCATGAATCAAAGGAGCTGAGGTGGTATTTTTAGGTGGCGACGGTAAAGAAGGGGGCTGAACCTGGATGGATAGAGGTCTAGATGCAAGGTAGCCACCGTCGTCATCTTTGACACCAGTGAAGTTACTCTCGAACCCTAAATAGGATTAGAGACCAACCCGCACCATTGGATGGAGCGGAGGAGGTGAGCTTAAGCTCAGCATCAATGGAGGTGGTTGTTAGACATGAGATGAACGGTGAACAAGCGGTGCGGTGACTGGCCTCCGTCAGCCGTCCAAGCTGATGAAGACGAAGAAGAAAAGGAGGAAGACGCTGAATACATAGGGATGTAAATGCAATGAAAGTTAAGGATTTATTTGCAAGAAAAGGACTCGATTGAAATGAATCCTAGGGACCTAAATGCAAATAGAGGCATTTTAAACTTAATTTAATTTAATTCTTTTTCAACTTTTTATATATAATTATAAATTAGGTAAATATTATATAAATGCCTTGAATTTATGTTTCTGGCCTTTTTAGCTTTATTTATTTAATTAATAAAATTACTTAAGTTAATTACATACTTAGAGTTAAATAATGCTTAAGTTAAATTAGATTTTAATTATCTGGATAAATGTGTAGTATTTGAGTCCAAATTATTAATTAAATTATTAATAATATTAAATTGATGTTTAATTTAGTATTTTAACTTATTTTTATGGTCCTTAACATTTAGTCCCTTATATCATAATTAAACCCTAAATAAACATATTCCTAGCTAATTAACTAGAGAAACTAGTTAATTGGGGTATTTAAGAGCCATGATGAGTCTCTCATCACTTGGTCATTGGTGAGGGGTTCAACATTGAACTTACTTCGAATGTTTACGGCATAGAGGTTTTGGTCAATGCGGATGTTCTTTCTAAGATACTTGGTTATCCTTCTGTTGGTCCTACTTTTCTTGAGATCCACCAGCAGACTCAGACTAATGCCATTTGGGAGACTCTTCTCACTCCCACTCATTATGACTTGGACCATCTTGCCAAATCACCTTATTTTCATCATCTTCCATGATTTTTGAGTAGTCTTTTGATGGAACTTCATGTCTAAGTCTACCTCCTTTAAGAATTTCCCTGGGATTATGCTCATCACCCTCTACACCTTTCTTAAGAACAAGTGGTTCAACTGGAATCACTTGGTTCTTCATTTGATGAGTAAGCAACCAACTAGCTCCTTCCAATTTGGGACACTCTTCTTTCACATCTTCCTACATTTCAACACCCCAATGGATATCAATCACAAATAGTTCATTACAAGAGTCTCCATTTTTTATAAGCTTACATATACCAAGATGGAGCAAGCTCAGGGAGCCCATGGTGAGGATGCAAACCCAAAGCAACAGCAGCAGCAGCTTCAGCAGCCAGATAGACCGTCTTCTGCAGTACCTCTTCCTTTCTCATCGTATAAGCATTTCACAGCGACCTGTCCTCCTCCAGTGCAACCTACTCCGTCCTACAACTAGGAGTGGGGCCTTCTTGATAGACCGCTTTCAGGCAGGGGCTATGTCAGTATTCAAGATGTCATTGATGAGATTTCTTTGATGATGCACTGACAGCGTGAGAAAGACCTAGTGATGATGAGACATGGGCATTAGGTATCCGACTACCTGATGCTCAAGGTCAGTTTCTGGATAGACTTAGAGAGTCTATTCATGGGATTTAGTAGCAACTTCATAGGCCTCCTCATTCTCATTGGTTTACTACAGTTCCTCCATCATTAATAGCACCTCCTCCTCCCCCAGCAGCACTAGACTAGCAGGTTACTCCTCGTCAGACAGTTAGGCAATCAATGCCATCTTCGTTAGCTCTGAAAGGCCTCTATCTTGGTCGCCCTTCCACCTCAGGCACATCTAACTCGATGTACCTCGAGTTAGATACAAATCTTCAGAGCACTTTGGATGCTTTCATGGCTTCTTTGGAGTAGTTCTACTTAGTTTTTTTCCCTATGATAGACATTATTTTTATATATTTCTAGGCTGCAGTACTCTTTTATTATGTGGACTATTTTATCTTGTTTTCCATAGATTAGATGCATGGTTATATCTTTTCTTATATCAGCTGGATACGTATTTCTATTGAAAAATTTAGGCTGCATGTTATAAATTTATCTGCGTCAATTACATGTTTAAGGGGGAGATGGATAAAATTGATAACTATATGTTTACTTTTTGCTGAAACAAAAAGGGGGAGATATTATGCATAACTTTTTAAATTTTCATCTCTCTACATTATTATAATTTTGTTGTCATAAAAAAGGGAGAGAATGTAAATACCTCTATTTTGATGCACCAAAATTATGCTATCTGCTAGACTAATCTTTTAGGACTCTCTCATGGACGCCAACCCTCGCCCCTACTGGCGCATGCATCACGCACCCGTGCTCGTACTCCTTGTCGTGCATGCGTACGCTGGCATGCGCTGTGCGTGGTTGTGCTGTGCGTGCTTGTGTGCATGGCCGGTGCGCCTCCAATGATCAATTTGGGGGGCGAGGCCACGGGGATTCGAACCCATGCCCCTCCCTTAAAAGGCAAAGTCTTCACCGTTGCGCCAAGTTGCCCAGAGTGTTGAGAAGACAGAGTGGAAGCTGCAAGGGCGAGGAAACCTTAGCCATTGGATCTTGATCCAACAGCTATGGTGTGAGATCTTGGATGAAGTGGAGGTGCCTTTAGTCACTGATGGCCGGCGTTGAGCGGCAGAGATGGTGCCACGTGGAGCCATCTAGGCCATCCATCTTCTTTCTATTGCAGAGGGTGCTATGGTGCTCGGATCGAGATGATTCCCGCATTGCCGAACTGCGATCATTGCTCCAGATCCATCCGTACGGTCAAATTTTTCATCAGAAGCCTATAAGGATGTATCATTGCCCCTGGCCATTGATCTTCCTTGGACCTCATAAGGTGATACGGGATTCCGATTAGGACGATCTCAGAGGTGTTAGACTCCGATCATCATCCTGATCAGATCTGTACATTTGGATCATCAATCTGAGGCCCTAAAATAAATCTCCTTCCCTCCTAGCCATAAAAAGTACATAATTAACCTAAAATATACACAACTACTCTAAATGCAGGATGATGCATGCTATGCACTATTTATAACATGAAATGCAAATCTAAGCCTACGAACATGCATGAATAGGCTTTTTGTCCTCAATAGTTGTGTCTACATCAGTACCTGTCTTAGGTTGAGAAACTTCCTATTTATGCACTTCTTTCTACTCATTCTGATTGATGGAGTTATGGAATTGAAGAGACCACCCTCCAAAAATTAGCACTCTATATGGGTTTTGTTTGACATGTACTTCGCTAAATGACATAACAGTTAATCAATTATGGACAACAAAAGTACTCAAAACTGAATTTTTTGTGTCAAAGGCAATGAAGAAAACTCTAAAGTGAAAATTGGTTGAAGGTTTGAAACAAAACAAAATATTTGTGATGATGAAGTTGGATCTATCGCACGAAGTTGGTTCTTATCCAACTCTGTATAAGAACCAACAACTAACCAGAAAAACATTAGCAACCAAATCAGTCACCTAGGACCAAGCAACTACACATCAGCAATGACTGAATTGGAATTTTTCTAGGGAGTTCCTTATACCCACCTAGGGAAAGCCCCTAAATGCAAAACATTACAATGGATGAGATGAATGAAGAGAAGAGAGCACACTACACAATTGTGTACCTGTTGGTGAAAAAGAGTCCAGCACAGAAGCTACTGAGGCAAAGCAAGAAGGTTCATTTCTTGGAGACCACTCGAACCTCTGTCCCTCCCTTGCTCTTCCAACTCATCTCCTCCTTTCTTCTGCACCCAAAATCTACCAATAACAAAAGCTAGTGTCAACTCTCCATGACACCCCCCAAACAACAGAAAAATCTACCAAATCTTTTTTTCCTCCATGAAGGATTTTACACCATGACACCCCCCAACAACAGAAAAATGAAGCTTCGATTTGATGGTGCATGTGTATGGAAGACCACTTTAGAATATTTCATGAAAAGCATGCCTCATATAGCATTTATTGGTAAAACAATAATATCCTTAACCTGACAATTTTGCTCATGTTGAAACTACAACAAGGGTGACTAGAAATGCCCCTCATGTTGAAACTCGAAGCAGTCCAACTGGCATGACAGATTTACTGGAAGATAAAAGAATAATTATTTTCTATTTGATAAACATTACAAAAATAAGTAGACAAAATCTAGTTGTGCAGGTTTTACTTTACTGTTAACATAGCATAATACATGCCCCCAAAATCTTGGTGTCCAAGATCCCTTCTGCTATGATCAAGAAAGAAAAGGAAAGACTGTTATAAAACTGCGAAAGCTAGAAGACAACACTAGACTCATAGCAAGATGCCTTTAGACACATTGAGTATTAGTCTTACCCATAAGCCATGGAAGGGATAAGATCCAAAGTGTACTTATTACGTACTTGCACATCTCCAAAAAAATTATTATGTACTTTAACAAATACGGCATCCTCCAAGTAGAAGATCCCATTGTTCACTATATGCCTGCAGAATGTAGATGGAAAGAGAGAAAAGCCTCAAAAGATTGATGAGAAACAAGATGCAGGTTTATATAGATACAATTTCTTTGCAACCTATGAGAATTGAGTTGAATTTAAAAAAAATTATGGGATATCTAGTGGCTGAGATTGATGATAGTATGCGAAAACCAAATTGAGGAAAGGTGTCATCGACGAATCACCAATACACATGATAACAAGGGCACATACATATCGGTATAGATGTCATAGACAAAAAAAAAAGTATATACTCTAGAATTAAAATTCTATTTGATTGTTTCAAAGAGGAAAAAACATGATTTAGGAATGAATACAAATTTCAATCTCTTGATCTACGGAAGCACCAACATCCCTAAAGTAAAGAGAGAGGCAATTTCAGATACTTATAAATTATATCTGGGCTTCAAGCTCTATTTCAGGTACTTCTATCAAATTATTTTCCTTGCTTTTCTGGGCTTCAAGCTCTATTTCGGTTGTAGCTGGGGAAGCCTAGACCCTGGAAGGATCACCTGGATTGACAGGCTTCCCTACAACTCTTCCTTTTTGGGCATCAAAATACTTGGTATACTAGACATCATTACCTCCATTTTGCCAATCACCAAATCTAAGAGGATCATGTAAGGTGCCTTACAAGGGTCTCTTCTCAGCATGGAAGAAAAATGGCAATCAAAACTTTTGGATTGCAATCGTTATGATTGAATTATTCATAGAAAGTAAAAAAACAAAACAAAGATATTTTTTGAGACTTTGACTAGAAGAAATAGTTAACTGATGAACTCACATGGACAAAAGAAGTCAACATATTACTCCATGATTAAGTGAAGACCATCAGTAGGAGCTGTGATATCATTTTACACAAGGACAATTTTAAAGCAATGGATATACTCAAACCATTTTCTCAATTAAGCATGATACTGAAATGGGTAAGCAACATTGGTTAAAAATAGAATAAGATTGATAAAATGACAAAATCACCATGTGTACGAGCCAAAAATACCCAGGGAGGAATGAGGAAATGAAGATAATTTTCAATTGTAATTTCTATATCATTGACAATTAATATTCTGTCAAATCTTTCCATTAATACCATCTCATTAAACCTTGCAATCAATGACCTCGATACACTGTGCTTTCTGTTTAGCCATTTCCATTCATCTGCATTGCATACAACTAAAAACACAATCATGAGAAAAATGTGTTTTTCTATATCTCCATGTAACTAATTCACCAACTTATTTCTTTTGTATCTTAAGAGGAGATTGAGGATCCTAATTACAAAGTTAAATGCATGGGAAAGCACTAAAGATATCTTGATAAGGTATTTTCTTCCCAATAGTAAGAGAACACTATCTGAGGCTTTAAAAAACACAAACTCTTTCACTAATCTGTCTCCTAAATAGGAAACAACAACAGAGATTTACTCTTTGAAACAACCATAGATTTTCATCCTTGAGTCAAAAGGTTCTCTAGGATTTTCATCATAGAGAAGAAAATCTAGCTTATCATCAAACAAGGTATATATGTAAACCAACAAAATGTGATTTGCAATAATAAATAACAGCCAACACACGATGTACACACCTTACTTTGTAGCTACTGCTGCTGCTGCATTGCATGGTAGTGCTCTGTTGCTACTACTGCATCACCACCACACCCCTCCCCTGCACTCTTACATGCCCTCTGACCACCTACAACAAAGAAGGTGACTTCTTTTGGAATAAAGATGGAAAAGAAGCAAATATATATAATACTTGCTAAGCCCCAAAATCTATGTATCTACCTATGTGAAAACAAAAGGCAAGGAGCAGTAGCAGCGTGAACAAAATTTGCATCAATTTAGAAAGGCAGGTGAGCTGTGAACAAGTTACTATACAAACCACCCTCAAAGTCTTCTTTGTGTTCAGGGTCAACCAAGATTATCAACTACTTGATCAACTTGTACACATGTTGTTCATTCTTGAGATGTGAACAGAGTGCCATCTTCTAGGTGGTAGACCATCCAAGACCAGCATTGTGATAAGTGAATATTTTGTGTGATAAATGTTTTGAAGTTGTTACATTGTAGAAAATTCACTATCAAATAATTTACTGAAACTCTGGTGAGTGCTGAGTCGAACACGGGGAGGTGAACATTTGATTAAAAATTGCATTTGGAAATTATTGTCGTAAAGCAGAGTAGCTGGTTGAAATCAATCTACGCGAGCTATTCTGCTTAAAGAATAAATAATAGAAGAGAGAGAGAATATTACAAAGAGAATAATAAAGAAAAACTAGGATATAAGAGAGAGAGAGTAAATTTATCTAATAATGTTCATTACAAAAATTAAATCTACACTATAGAAAGTAGTAAAAAGAATAGAGAGAGAAGAAATGCTCCTTGATAGCTGCTTGAAGGAGTCATGTTGTTGGTGCCCATTAGATGAAGATGGGAAGCTGGAAGAAGGGGGACAGAGCTGGAAGATGGGGATGAGAAGCAGGACAACACCAGCATAGGATCCAATTCCTGAAGGGGGTGAGAGGACAGCCACGGGCATTCCATGAAGAGGGGTAAGAGAGAAGGATAAAAATTAATTTTAAGAACCTAGTGGAGCATCCCAAGCTTGGGACTAGCTCAAACTTAGTTCTCTTAAGCATAAGAGGGGAGAGGAAGGGAAAGGAATAGATGAAAAAAGTGGAGGGGGGGTAGGCAGTTTATAGGTGAAGAAATGGGGGCAAAAAGGTTATTTTAAGGCCTTAAAATTAATACAAGGCCTTTAGTGACACATGCAGGAGTTGCTGAAGATGATTGTGGTCGTTGGCGCGTGTGGCTTGTGAGCCCTCTATTCTCGCTCAGACAACTCTCATCAACGTGCACCCACAATGTTCAGATCGCGCTAGATCGAGATTGGCCAGCAAACAGCACGCTCAAACATCTTAAGATCATGCGCGTTTCAGATCATCCACGGTCGTTTGATCGGGTGTGGACAACCAAGATCACATGCCTCTTCACGCTTAGATAAGGCACGTCTGATCACATGTTCAAATGCATGTGAGATCACACGTAATCAACCGACGCTCCAGATCATGCCACGTTGCCACTCCTGATCCGTCCGATCCTGTATCAATGGTCCAATTTTGCCGAGCCTCTGCTTCTCAAACACATGTCGTTCGCTCTCAATAAGGCACTTGACCATTGTATTGCGATCGTAGATTGTCAAGTTTCTTGTTTTCTCCAATGCGCTCTCAACCATTGGACCTTGATCCAACTGTTGAGATTGCATCTTGTTGTTTCTTCGAAGAGGTGTGCAGACACTGCTAGGATGCATCTCAGCCTTTGGATTGAAATCTAGCGGCTGAGATTAAATTATGAGTGTGCCTTTGAGTAGCAGTGATAGTGCTGAGATGGTTTGGATGGCTAGGATGGCACCACGTGGCGCCATCCTAGCCGTCCATCTTCTTCTACTTGTAGATGACACCACAGATGTCGAATTGGACCATTTTCGTATCGTTAGGCTACGATCGTCAATCCGAACCTATCCATGTGGTCAAATTTGTTGTCTGAGGTCTGGATTTGCACCACCTTTCCCCTCGGCCTTTGATCTTCCTAGGACTGTATATGATGCTACGAAGGTTCAATCAAGATGATTTCGGAGCATTGGAGTCCAATCGTCATCTTGATTAGATCTGTATAGTTGGATCTTCAATCAAAGACCCTAAAATATATCACCTTATCTGATGATTAAATAAAAATAGAGGAATGCTCATTAACAACAATTAAGCTGAGAGTGGTGGCAGAAAGGAATGAGTGAGAGAGAGAGGGGTCAGACGATCGGGGCGGGGGGGGCTGGCCCGGGCTGGACGGTGGTGGGTGGGAGACGGAGGAGAGGGGCGGGCCAGGTGAGGTGCTTCAAATGCCTTGGTGAGGGGCACATGGCGGCGATGTGCAGGGACCCGGTGCGCTGCCTGCGCTGTGGTGCTCTGGGTCATCGGAGGTCGGGCTGTGGGCAGCAGAGGTCGAGTGAGGTGGTTTTTTCGAGGAAAGGAGAGATGCCTCCACCCCCTCCGGAGGGGGCGCCCCTTGTGGAGGTCGAAGCACCGTGGTCGGAGGAGTTGGGAGAACTGGAAGGGAAGCTGGCTTCGGCGCTGGTTGCGGTGGTCTTGGAGGGGTTGGTGGAGGTGGAAGCCCTGAGGGAGGCGGTCACCGCCTACTTGGGGGCTGACGGGGGTCGGGTGAGGGTGGCTTCCTTGGGAGGAGGGCGGATGGTGTTGCTAGGGCTGAGCCGTGTGGAGTTGGGGCGGCTGGTCTTCAAGGTGATCCGATGTGGCGATGGTGTGGTGAGATGTCGATGGCCGGTCAGGTCTGATGGGGCGCTGGCGGAGAGGTGATGGGTCAGCCCGAATAGGTTGTTAATATGATATTTTTATCGTTGAAATGTGTATAGTGGTTAACCTAATTCAGACCTAACCATCTCTTTACAAAATTTTTAACCTGGCCTAATTGATTTTATCTTGTCACTTTTAGGCCTAGGGTCGAACTCAGGGAAGTGGGGTTCAAGTCGAGTTTCTACGTTTTCCTTAAACCGCGTCTCTTCCGTTCGTTTATTGTGTTTTTGGTATTTTTCTTATTTAGGTTTTTTCTGGTAATCCTTGTTCTTGAGGCACACCCTCAAAATTGTGTCCTTGGCTTTTAGCCAAAATAGAGTTTCAAAACACGCCTTGCTACTTGCAAGACGGGGTACCTGCAAATCAAAGATTATCTTTTCACTTTTATACCTTTTTTTATCTTTTTACTAAGAAGGAAGCTAACAGATAGAAAGTAAATATAGTAGCTATAGATATATATTTATATGTAGTATATATATAAAGGGGTGGGGGTGGAGGTGACGATGGAGTGTAGCACTATGTCGAGTCAGTCTACATCTAAAGAGACGCAACCAACACAACTAGGTGCCGCGTGGAGTGTGGATGGAGGATGGATGATGTATGGGACCACGCTTTTTTGTACGCGTGTACCAGGGAATATCAGCAACTGGTGCAGATATTCCCGCGATACAGCGTATAGTAAATAACATGAAAATATATGTACATATGTATGTATATAAGTAAATATATCTATATATATATATATAAATGTATAGTTATATATGTATAGATATATATATATATAGATATATATGTGTTTATATATATAGGTGTATAGATATATATATATATATATATATGTATATATATATGTATATAGATATTTATATATGTATATAAGTATATATATATATTACTATATAGATATATATATATATGTATATATATATGTATATAGATATGTATATATATATATGTATATAAGTATATATGTCTATATATATATAAGTATATGTATAAGCATATAGATGTATATATAAGTAGATATATATATATATATTATATATATATGTATGTATAATATATATATATGTATACATAACTATATAGATATACTATGTATATATATATATATATATATATATGCATGTATGCATATATATATTTATATATATGTTACTATAAGTGTGTGAGTGTGTGTGTATGTGTTGGTATAGGTGTGTGTGCGTCGGTGAATGTGTGTGTGTTGTTGTGAGTAAAAGAAAGAGAGAGAGAGAGAGAGAGAGCGGGCGAGAGAGCTGGTGATGGCGTGAGTTAAGACGTCTGTGGATGGCGGCAGACGTCTGGAGCCGCGTCGTCTGCAGGCGGCGCCCGACGTCTGGTGGTTGCGGATGCAGGCGCGTCTTCGCGTAGAGAAGGTGAGGCGTCTGCAGGCCGGGTGTGAGGAAGGAGAGCAGGCAATCGCGTGCTCGAAGAGGGCGGCGGGGAGTCTGCAGTCGGTCGCGGAGGGTTGCAGAGGTTGGCAGGGGGCGGCGAGAGGGCTTGGCCGGCCGCTGCAGTGCGCGTAGCGGCCGATCGCGGGTGCAAGGGCAGAGGCGACAGAGCAGAGGACGGAGAGGAGAAGTGCCCTGCAGGCGCGCGCGGAGGGCTGAGCGCCTGCGGGGAAGGTCGCGGAGGAGTGAGGGGAGCTGCTGCTGCTGCCGCCGCCATGGTTTGGCTGCTGCTGCTGCTTCAAGATTCGGACCTTGAAGCGGCAGCAATGGCGTGGAGATGAAAACGAAAAGAAAAGAAGACACCACGCCCACCTGCTCGTTGAAGAGCTGGGCGGTGGTGTTCCCACTGTGGTGGTGAGCACCACAGTGGGTTCTCCTGCTCGTCGGGTGTCTCCTCGAAGGAGGGCCGACGTATGGGAGGGGAAAATGGTGGAGGAAGGAGGTGGACTGCGGGTTTTGGTGCAGCAACTGCGTGTCTCGTCCCGTTCGCGAGGAAGAGGTTGTGGCTTTAAATAGAGGAGGAGAGCATGGCTGCAGTAGGGGGGATGGCGTGGGAGTGGCAGCCGCAGGGAATGGCTACTGCAGGAGGCATGGCGTGCATGTGGGCGCGGGAAGAAGAAGGCAGCCGTGGGAATGAGAAAAAAGAAGAAATCAAGAGGAAAAATAAAAAGGTGGAATTTGCAAGGAGGCACTTGAGATAAAATGTGAATTACGAAGCCATTTATTCATTTCTCCTCCTCTCATGATTAAATGCATGCATGCAAGCGTTTTTACAAATGCAACTACAGGATTACAATATACATAGTTAATGCTAGAAAATAGCACAAGAAGGCGTTATTATAGGCGTGTTTTGAGGTGCAAACAAGAGGCCACCGTCTGGCGCGAGGAGGATCTTGATTGAGGGAGTTCCGCTCTTCCTCCGCACGGTGGAGTTGGCCCCTTTTGCGAGGCTACGTGGGTGCAGTGGCATCGGCCTGAAGGCGACTGATTTATCGCGGATTGAGGCTTGGGTGGAGATGAAGCCGGGGCGGCTGTTGGTGGAGAGGTCGGTGCTCCGATGGGGTAGTTCCGCCTGGCTTCTCCACGTCTCCTGGGGTTCTGAGAACCCTAGGTCCTTTGCTATGGTGGTGGGTGGAAGAGCGGCGGTGACGTGTGGAGGCGGTGGCAGTAGGCGGGCGAAGGAAGGTCGGACTGTTCTTGGGAAGGTCAAAGGTCGCGGCGGGGATTACGGCGGGGATCTCGGGGTGAGTGCATCTCCTGTGGCACGATCGGCGGCAGACGAAGCGGCGAGAATGCAGAGGGTCGTTGTGGTTTTGGTGGAGGAGACGGGGGAATTGAATGTGGCGCTGAAACCGGGCGGCCCCGCTAATTGCGGGAGTGTTGGTGGTGACGCGCTGGCTCCTGGTCTTGAGGAAGTGGTGGATGGCGGTTTCGGGTCGGGTGAGCGTGACCCGGCTACGGAGTTTGGGGGCTCCGGTGCTGTAAACGGGTTGGGTCCCCTTGCACGCTCGCCCCCGCATTTCCTGGTCTCTGCGGGGGAGGGACGAAAGGTTGCTGGAGGGGTTTCGAAGCGCTCCTTCGTCGGTCCAAGTCGGGCGGCAGGCCTAGAGGTGGCTGGCGGGGAGGGCGGCGGACGACGATGGGAGCGGAAGATGACTGGGTCGCAGAGACTCTTCTACCGGCCGTGGTGGTCGTACCGTAGGGGGTTGCCTCGGAGGAACCCATCTGGGGGGGGGGCTGCGGCCAACCGGCGCCGATCGCCGGAGGAGTGGGGGACATCTGGTGGCGCTACATCGTCAGCAGCGGCATCTTCTGGAGGTGGCGGCGGGGACCTGCTTGCTCCGGGGTCCAATGGGTTGGCAGATGGGCGGCGGGCGGCAGATACTGATGATGGAGATGGGGGGCTGAGGGATGTGGGTGCGGGGACGAGAAGGATGGAGGCGGCTGGGCAGCTTGGGGGTGAGGCTGAGTTGCTGGGGGCTGGTGCTGGCGGCGAGGTGGTCGAAGCTGTAGGTGATCTGGTGGCTGCGGGACGTGGAATTGAGGTATGTGGTGGTGAGGGAAGCTCGGAGGACCGACGTCTGTTGCTGGATGAGGAGGAGAATGTCATGGCAGAAATGATGGGGTTTAAACGGTTGACATCTGGAGGCGTTTCCTGGAGGACCACATGACTATGATCTTATCTTGGAATGTGAGGGGTCTGAATGACCCGTCGAGAAGATCGATTTTGCGGGGTTTATTCAGAGGTGGGGCCCTGATGTGGTCTTTCTTCAAGAGACGAAGTGGGGGAGTTGTGATAGAAGGCTGTGGAGGGAGGTGGGGGTTTCCTAGCCCTGGATGCAGATGGGAGTGCGGGGGGAATTGCTGTAGGGTGGAGGGAGGAGGAGTTCTCCTTGTTGGACTCACTGATTGGATCCAGCGTTGTCACTGTCAGACTCCAGAGACGCCGGGATGACACATGTTTGCTTCTCTCCTCGTTTTATGGCCCGACGGAGGGTCGGAGGAGACAGGCCTTATGGGAAGATCTGAGCTAGGTTGCGGCAGCTTTCTAGGGTGTCCCATGGCTGATTGGTGGGGATTTTAATGTTACTCTATGGGCTGAGGACAGACCGGGTGACCGAGGGGGATTGGACCAGGGCTCTGACGCATTTGCAAACTTTGTGGCGAACCAAGGGTTGGTTGATATGCTTCCGTTGTCCTATCTATACACGTGGAGGAATGCGGGAGGGCAGCGATCCCGTATTGACAGATTTCTGGTTTCGACGGCGATGGCAGAGTTGTTCCCGATGGCGGAGGTTAGGCCTTTGGAGTGCCCGTTCTCGGATCACACCCCCTTGCTGTGGACGTCGAACGAGGTATGGAGGCATGGCACCTATTTTAGTTCGACAAAGTGTGGCTCTTGGAGGAGGGCTTTAGGGGTTTGGTTGAGGAACGGTGGAGGTCTACTCAGGTGGATGGGTCGGCGGCCGCCAAGTTGGAAGCGAAGCTGAAGGATTTGAGATCCTTCTTGAAGTCCCACATCAAGCGGGTTAGGGAGGAACGCAGGAGGAAGAAAGAGGAGGCTCTTGCTGCAATTACACGCCTGGACAGGGCAGAGGATGCTGGGCTCCTTTCAGAAGATGACAGGGCTTATAGAGCGAGACAGACTCAGGTGATTCAGGAGGAAGATAGGAAAGCGAAGGTGGAGTGGAAGGTGAGATCTAGGCAGAAGTGGCTGAAGGAGGGCGATTCCAATACCCGCTTTTTTAATATGGCTGCGTCGGGCAGGAGAAGGAGAAACTGGATTGACAGGTTGATGGTGGATGGGGAGGAGTTTGTGGGAAGGGAAGCGATGGGAGAGGCAGCTGCGAATTATTTTAGAGAATTCACGGGGTGGAGGTGGGGGGGAAGGTGGAGGTGGTTGGGATCCGGGATACCACAGATTAGGGGGGCAGATGTGGATTTCTTGATGGGTTCTTTTGAGGAGGATGAGGTCCGTGAGGCAGTTTGGGGGCTGAACGCGGATGGGTGTCCAGGGCCGGATGGCTTCCCGGTTGCCTTCTACAGAGAGTTTTGGCCGGTGGTGAAGGAAGACGTTATGCAAGTGGTGCAAGAGTTTAGAACGGGCAACTCGGGATTTAACAGGCTGAACAAGTTCTATATGTTCTTATTGCCGAAGAGGGAGGGCGCTGAGGAGATTCAGGAGTACAGACCGATAGCTCTTTCGAATGCTATCTACTTGGTGGTGGCTAAGCTTCTGGCGAATAGATTGAGGAGAACATTGCGTGAGATTATAGACCCGGTGCAGACGGCTTTGTCCCTGGCAGGAATATTTTAGAAGACTTTGTGGTAACCTCGAAAATCCTTTCATCCTGGAAGAGAGAAAAGAAGAAGGCTTTCTTGTGGAAGGTCGATTTCAGCAAAGCTTATGATTCGATCCAGTGGTCGTTTCTTTGGGCGTCCTTGGTAAAGAGGGGGTTCCCACTGGTGTGGATTGAGTGGATGAAGAGATGCGTCACTACGACGTCTTTCTCGGTTCTTATCAATGGAAACCCGGCTGGAGGTTGGATCCAACCTAGGAGGGGGGTGAGGCAGGGTTGTCCGCTGGTCCCGATGCTCTTTGTGATTGTTGTGGATGCTCTTGCTAGGGCGGCGAGGAGGTCCTGTGAGAGAAGCCTGTTGAGTGGTTTCTCCCTGAGGGATGGGACGGGTATCCCTTTGCTCCAGTATGCGGATGATACGATCTTCTTTATTGAAGGTGGTGAAGTGGAGGCCAGAAGGTTGAGGTTCCTGGTTTTCTTGCTGGGTGAGGCATCCGATTTGCAGATTAACCTGGCTAAGTCAGATTTTATCCCTTTCAACATGAATGAGGCGGAGGCAAGGGGATGCAGTTTGGGTCTTGGCACGGAACGGGGTAAACTTCCGGTTAGGTATTTGGGCCTGCTGTTGTCAGATGGGAGGATTCTAGTGAGAGACTGGACCTCCCTGGTGGAGAGGTTGACTGGGAGGCTGGAGGGGTGGGCGTCCAAGCTTCTGTCTAGAGGTGGGAGGCTGATTCTGCTCAAGGCGGTTCTGTCGGCGATGCCGTCTTATTTCATTTCTGTACTGAAGATGCCTCGACAAATGATTGCAAGGATTGAACGAACTATGAGGGGTTTCTTCTGGTCCAATCAGGGGACGAATGGACAGGGTGGCAGGTTGGTTGCTTGGAAGGACGTCTGCAGACCACTGAAAGACGGGGGGCTAGGCGTGAGGGATGTGGAGAGATCTAATGACAGTCTGTTGGCGAAATGGGTGGGGCGCCTGTTGGAAGGAAGGGGGATATGTTGGGTAAGGTGTTTGAGACGGCATATGGTTGTCCGGTGCGATGGGATCTTCTGGTATCTTCGCCTAGGGATGCTTCTCACTTCCTGAAAGGCTTGTCAAAAGTGGCCCCAAGGGTGAGGAACTGTTTCATCCCGGTGTTAGGAACAGGGGAGACTTTCATATTCTGGTAGGATGACTGGACAGGTGATGGAGCGCTTTGCAGCAGATTTCAGAGACTGTTTGCCTTATCCCAGAACAAGATGGCGTCTGTGGCTGAGGTATGGGATGGTGGGTGGTACCCGCGTTTCGTTGGCAGTCTGTCCGAGGCAAGAACGCATGATTTCCAGACCTTACTGGCTGAGTTGGAAGGACTGCAGCCGGCGGCTGGTACGAACATGTTTGGTTGGGATGAAGGTGAATTTTCAGTTACGGCCGCGTACAGGAGGTTGTATGCTGGTGGTCCTGGGGTGGAGCTGGATTTGGTAAGGGGCTGCAGACAGATTTAGAAAGCCGCGTGTCCGCTAAAAGTCAAGATTTTCGCCTGGCTACTTAGGAGTAGAAGGCTGGTAACTAAGATGTGGAGGGCAAGGTGGGTTCCTGCAAAGTGTACGGTATGCTCCTTATGTGGGGGTGGTGAGGAGGACGTTGACCACCTTTTTTTCGCTTGCCCTTTTGTGGTGCAGATTTGGGATAGAATGAGCGAGAGATGGTGGGAGTGTGGGTTGTTTGAGGAATTCTGGCACAGCTTTAGAAGTGGAGGTGGTGGTGGCGGACGGTTTGTTTTCCGTTCGAAAAAGGAGATGGACAAGCCGTTGGCAGTCCTATGGGGGATTTGGCTGGGCAGGAATGCGGTGGTTTTCCGAGGCCAGAGAACTTATGTAGAGAATTTTGTTGAGTCTATCGACTCCTTGCTTTCCCACTGGGTTGTATCGGTGTGAGTGGGGGCCTTGGTGTCCATCTGTTGTAATGGTTGTTTTTATTGATTCTATTATATAAGTTTTTGGGTAGTTATCTCTCTGGATAACTACCCTTTCCTTTTTCAAAAAAAAATATATATCACCTTATCCCTTAGCCATAAAAAGAGGTGAATTAATACATAATTTATAGAAATTATTCTAAATGCAAAATGATGCATGTTATGCAATATTTATAACGGATGATGCTTCTATGAACCTAGGAACATGCATGAATAGGCAAATTAACATGGATAAATGGGATGATCTATCAGCAATTGCAACTCATGTGTAGGGGCTGCCATGGCTGACAGGTGGTGATTTCAACTGTACGTTGACAGGGATGGATAGATCCAGTGGTTTGGTGGATAGTGCTTCACTTGGTTTTCAGCTGACGATACAAAATCTGGCTCTAAATGAATTTCCAATTGCTAGGGTTGATTTTACTTGGATAAATCTAAATGGCTTGATGTCAAAGCTAAATAGATTTTTTGTAAATGTTGAACTAATGGAGAATTTCCAATTATCTTCTGTCACTAGTCTTCAATGACCCTTCTTAGACCATACCCCTTTGGTTTGGGATAGTGGTGAGAGTGCCCAAGTTGGTTCATACTTCAAGTTTAGACAGTCGTAGCTCAGAGAACTAGGTTTTCATGAAATGTTTGAAGCATGGTGGCGATCTCAACAGGTAGAGGGTACTGCTATTGTCAGATTAGCATCAAAGCTTGCATCTATGCGGATAATGCTAAAGGAATATGGGATTGCTATAGCAACCTTGAGAGAGTAAAAATGTCATGAAGCTCTTTTGGAAGTGCAATGGTTGGATGCTAAGGAGTCGATTTCACCATTGTCTGACCATGAATAGGAAGTAAGGAAAAATTGGCAGGAGGTGATAGTTGAGGTCTTGAAGAGGGAAATGGATTGGCGAGAACTCTCTAGATAGTTATGGCTTAAAGAGGGGGATACTAACACTAAGTACTTTCATTTAGCAGCCAACTCACGCAAAAAAACTCAACTTTATATTTTCTATTATTGTGGGTGATCAAAGAACTTCCTATCTACAAGAAATTTGTGCTACAGCTCTCAGATATTTCAGGGAACTTCTCAGGCAGTAGGTTAGGGAGCTTGGAGAAAGGTAGGATCTATGTTTCCTCAAATTTTTGATGATCAGGTCGGCAATCTGGTGGTTCCTATTTCTAAAAAAGAAGTGTTGGATGCTATAAGTGTTCTGAAAAATGAGGGTTTTCCGGGTCCGGATGGAGTTCAAGTCTATAAAGTGTTTTGGAATATATTAAGAGAGGAGGTGATGGAGGTAATCAGGGAGTTCGAAAGGGGCAACTACGATTTCGACAAGATAAGCCGATCGTATCTCTTTCTACTTCCAAAGAAACAAGGAGCGGATAGTTTCTCGGACTTTAGGCCCATTGCACTCTCGAATTATATATATTTAGTGGTGAGTAAAGTTTTGGCTAATAGACTTAGAAGTGTTCTACAAGATCAGATTCTCCCTATTCAGTCTGCTTTTCTTCCCAACAGATCGCTGCAAGAGTTTTTCATCATTGCTCAAGAAATGGTGATGGGATGGCACTGGAGAAAGTGTAAGTCTTTTCTCTAGAAAGTAGATTTTCGAAAGACTTATGATTCGGTGTCATGGCCTTATCTATGGGAGGTTTTCAAGAGGAGAGTTTTTCCATCTATATGGCTGCAATGGATGAAAAGATGCATCACCACTGCCACTTTTTCTCCTTTGATCAATGGTAGACCATGTGGGGTGTAGATTCAACCGCAATGTGGGGTTAGGCAAGGGTGCCCTCTTGCTCCACTTGTCCTTAACCTTGCGGTTGACACTCTAGCAAGATATGCATGTAGATTGTTAGAGGTTGGTATGATTAAAGGCTATTCCATCTCTAATAGGAATGCCATGGCTTCGATACTGCAATATGTCGACGACACCGTATTTTTTGTAGAGGGGAAGAATAGGAAGCACAAGCACTGTTCCATATGGTCAAGAGTTTTGGAGAGATTTCCGGTCTGAAATTGAATGGGGATAAGTCCTCATTGGTCTGTTTGAGGCTAACTGGTGGAGAGCAAATGACCATATCTTCTCTATTGGGTACGCCCTTGGTTACACTTCCGATTAGATACTTGGGACTACCTTTGAAATGCACCAAACTGAAGAAAAGTGATTGGAATGTTTTGTTAGATAAAATTTTAGTCAAATTGGAAGGTTGGAGTAGCCAATACCTGTCCAAGGGAGGTAGGCTTATTCTCTCGAATTCTGTGATTACTTCCATCCCCGTCTTCTTTTTTTCTCTGTTCAAAGCACCTAAATCTATTTGGAAGTGCATTGATGTGATGCGAAAGTGTTTTTTTTGGAAGGGGTTGAGGTATGAAGGGAGATTTTTGTAGCCCCTAAAGTGGGATCACTTGTGTATGCCAAAAGAGCATGGTGGAATGGGAATAAATCTCTTAAAGAGTTCAATGATGCTTGGCTTCTTAAGTGGTCCATCAGATTATTTAATGGTGACAGTAAGAACTGGGCAGCTATGATTGAGGATAACTATGGCAGTTCTTAGAGTTCACTAAACAGACTTCATCCAATTAAACCGTCTCCATTTTGGGCATTTGTGGTGCAAGCAATGAGGAGCAATTGGCAGATGTTCCAACCGATTCTTGGTGATGGCAGCTCCTTCAAATTCTGGCAGGAGGAGTGGTCGACGCTAGGACTGCTGAAGGATGCTTATCCAAGAGTGCATGCAACTGCTGAAAACAAGTGGGATCTGGTTAACAGATATTGGTCTGATGTGGAGGAGTCTTGGCAGATTGAAGGGGCAAAATCAAATAGAGAAGGCACCAGAACTTGGGAGGAGAAGATAAGGTTGTAGCTTAACTTGATGGCTTTTATGCTGGTGACTGGAATAAAGGATCATTATCGGTGGGAAGGGATGTTTTCCCCAGCTCGGGCATATGATAAGATTAGAATTTTGTCTAGTTCTGAGGAGGCAGATATGATAGCAAGGAAATTATAGCTACTGAAAATTCCAACTAAAATCCAAATTTTCTTGTGGCTATGCAAGAGAGATGGATTGGTTATAGGGGATCTCAGACATAGGAGGATGGGTGTTGCATTACAGTCGTGCTTGCTTTGTGGGTTGCCCACTGACATTACTAGACACATTTTTTCATCTTGTATGGTGATTGATGCAGTTTGGAGAAGAGTTTGTAGGGAAGCACTCCCCATGTGGGACTTACTCTAGTAAAAAGTTTTGATACGGGATAAGTTGCATATACATATCGCAACAGTGATGTGGTGTATTTGGAGGGCGAGGACTGAGTTTTCAGGAGAGACCAATTTTTGTGGAACAAATTGTAAATGTATGCTGGTCCCTCATACATGTATGGGGATCTATTTTGTAAGGTGATTTTTTTTTATGAATAAAATGCTCTCTCGGATTGCTATCGTAGCACGATAGCCTTCCATTCAGTTTAAAAAAAAAAATGGATAAATGTAGATTTATCACACCCCTATGCCTATCTTTTGCTAGTCCCTAGCAAAATTAAACTAAATGCTTCTCAACAATTATAAATTTCTACTAAAGGCCTAAACTACAAAGACTCAACAGCACCTAGGTGCCCGCCAAAATGTAAATCGCCCAAGCCCTCACCTTTTCAAAAGTAAATACATTTTTCTCCTTCTTTTCCATTTTCTTTTTATTTTTGAGTTTAGAGTTTTGAGGTAGCTTTCTACCTCTACCAAACTCACCCAAGACTCCAAAAGAACTCTAAGTGCTAAGCATATTATTATGAAAATGTCATAGACTCACTAATCGACAATTAAAGCAAACTTTAGGTTTCTACAACCTTAGGTGACCCTTAAAAAATGTTGCCTAAAGGTTTATCTTTTTCGACTAGTAGCTTTCTATCTACTTTTTTTTTGTGGGGTCAACACAAGAGCGAACTCGGTGTATATCTCCCTGGATTATTCTACTTCCCTCTTCTTCCTAAATGTTTAGGAATTATTTGTGCATTTTTGTGGGCTGGGTTCTGGACAACCGGCTAATGAGGGTTACCCACGGCAACCTGCTAGCTATACCCATGTAGTGAAGTGTGGCTTTTTTTTCTTTTCTATTTTTCATTTTTTTATTTTTGGGTATTTTTCTATTTTCTTAAAAAAAAGGTGGCTTCCCTAATCTAAGATTTATTTGAAGGCAACAGTCAATTAGAATGGTCGTGTGGCTAGGCTCTAGACAACCAGCTAATGAGGCATCAAACCCATGATAACTTGCTAGCCATACCACCTTAGAAAGTTAATTAGCTACCTAATTTCCATTAAAATTGCCAAAAAGTGAGTCAGTGCAAATAGTATGCAGATGCTTAGACTATAAGGCCCTTTAAATCAGAGGGCAGGTTGATAAGTTGCATACTTATCACCCCACTTATTAACCAATTAAAGTAGAATTAAAGATAGTGATGGCCCAAGAAATAGGTCCTCATTTTAGTAAACACCTGGGCTAATTAGGCCCAAAGTCCTGAAAAGTCTAAGTGTTCAGACTTTACTGTATTATTTTCTAAAGTTGAAAACTCCTAATGCCTAAGTTCTCTTTTCTTAATTCTAAATTTTTTTATATAAATAAAGAGAAAATAAAAGTAATCTATGGAACTAAGAAAATCATTAAGATAAGAATATCCACCCCTATGCCTAGATGATGCAAT
The DNA here is from genome assembly GCA_037157565.1 of Thalassia testudinum. Lineage (NCBI taxonomy): Eukaryota > Viridiplantae > Streptophyta > Magnoliopsida > Alismatales > Hydrocharitaceae > Thalassia > Thalassia testudinum. The sequence goes on from JAZHRO010000014.1 coordinate 34,851,581, forward strand.
GTCCTCATTGTAAAAATAAAGACATGAAAAGGGTGGAATAAACAAAATATCACCTGAATTCCATGATAGATTCGACTAGCTCCGTAGAGAATATACACAAGTGCTAAATTTAGTGTCTTCAGCTGAGCACAGTTCACAAGCAAAGAAGACATTAAAAATTTAGAAGTGCAGGTCAAAATCAGAATAAGAAGAATGATTTTGGGACCTGCTAAGAGAAGATGTCCACAAATGTGGATCAAATTGTGATGCAGACCCATGCCCCAAGGTCAAGTAGTTCTAAGGTTTTGGATGAAAATTACCTAGAACCAGAGGTCATTGTGCTTGCGAGGCCAAGCTTGCAGTTTGGTGGTGCGTAACCCAAGTCTAAAATTTTGGACACAAAGGCATTCTAAACTGATAGGAGTATTTGTCCAAGTGGAATTCGGCTTAAAAAGATAATCCATTATTTTGTACTTGGGTTTACAGTCCTCAAAATCACAATTATCATAAGGGTCCTAGTAAAAGGTTGATGGTTTCAGGCATAAAGGAACCCATAGATCCATGCTTCTGTCTCCTCTGGAATCATCTTTCCAAATTATCATTGCTAAACTCCTATCCTCGAAAATTAGATTTTTAATTTCTGGGACCTCTAGCATGTGACTCACCCCATCACAAATATTAGTGATTTAAAAAATAAAATTATCATCTTGCTCAGAGGGTGTGGTTCAAGAGTGGGTGATGGTAACACCATCATTAGTCATAACTAACTAAAATTAGTCAGAATCAAGTGTTAAATGCTCCTAAATGATCGTCTGAGGATCACAATTTTGTACTAAACTAATTTGAGCAGAATACTGGAAAACATGGTTAATTCTACTATTTTAAAAATTTAATCGCAAATGTAGATGAACCAAGGGGTTGATTAGGGGTTGTTAATTAAAGGTCAAATGAATTTAAGAGATTAAGAAGTGGATCAAAAATAACTGATCCAGTACTTCATGCATTTCGAGGATTAAAATATCATTAAAAACCCTAATTATCAGCCTTACTCAAATTGAAAGGGTTATGGTAAAAATAAATTTAATCTAAACCTCCTAAAAATCATTGAAAAATATTCTAATAGATTTGGTACCTTCACTTTGACCATCTGAATCCATTTTGACCAAGAATAGAAATTTAGATAGGAATTTGCCCTAATTTGGGCTTCTATGAAATTTACTTAGTCAAACGTAGTCAAAACATAAATCTAAGTTCACATTAAATTCCTTGTGTCTAAATTAGGTTAACACCAAAATTTGGACCCAATCAGAATCAATCTTGACCTGGTTTGCAATTCAGTCCCAAGATCTCTATTCATTTCAATTAAGCCCTCACCTTACAGACTTTTCTTGACAAAAGGCCCCTAAGTTCTCATCTTCTTCGCAAAAAGCCCCCTATCGACCTTCTTCTTCACCGAGTTACAGAACTCCTAAACTACCCAAACCCGTCGATGTCATTTTGAGGAATCTCCTAATCAAGACCAAAGCCCTCTAAATTTGGAGGGATTGGTCAGGAAGAGATCCTCTCCCATTTGAGCAAGGAACCGTGCTTTGATTTGAAGCACAAGGTTGGTGGTGAAGCTTGAAAAATTAGGAGTTCCTTTGCCTAATTATCCTAGAACTCACGAGGATTCCATGTAATTGAAGGCCTAAAACACCTCTACATAAGTTTCCCATGTTCCCGAGTTAAAACCAGTCGATTCTAAGACGAATTCCTACCTTCTTCCTCCTCTCCGACCGCGATCTCCAACAGCTCCGGCGACATTCCCCATTCTCATCCCTCCAACCACCCAACCATCAAATTAGGTGGCCCAAACTCCTCACATTTGTCCGCACCTATTGTACCAATGCCAAGGCCATCTCCCCCTTTGTCGTCACCACTTCTCATCACTGGAGAATTCTTCATCCACAGCACCGGAGAAGAAAGCCACCACAGATTACACCCCCTTTCCTCCAATAGAGTAGGTCTTTCCCTTCCCCTCCTTCTCTAGAATAGTCTTAGACCTTTAGTTCCTAGTTTCAACCCCTATTCCTCTCTGTTCCTCTCTTTCTTCCTCATAGCCGGTGAAGCCTCGACAAACTTCATCCGGTCGCTACACACATCCAACCAACAAACCACCACCACCACAACCATCCTCACACTCCAGCGACCAAAAGCCCTAACTTAATTAGGGGTTTTGGCCATTGAAATGCCACACCTCACAAACCCATCAAACCCCTGCAACACCACCTTCGCTCGACCTCCTCCACCTCTCAAATCACTTTGCCACCATCGCCATTACATTCCTCACCTCAAGGTGAGACTTGAGAGCTATTTAATTGGGGATTTCAACTCGTTTTCTTCTCTGTAGGTGTTCACCAGATCTCCACCTTATGCCATCGTCGTCCGCCGCTGCTCGGTCATCATCCTCGCCACCTCCACATCTAGCTAGTGTGGACTGGACACAGGAAGCCACCTAGGGCTCCAATTGAGTGAAGCAAGGCCTACAACAGCTTCAATCAGAAGAAGCTTCTCATCAACTATAACACACAAAGATAGGAACCAATATAGTCCCACATCGTAGGGGCTTAAATCTGAAACGCATATTTAACGCTTTATGTGCTAGGGTTGTTTGCCTTCGAAACACTGGGATCAGGTCCCTACCCCTCACGAGCCACCCACGTGCCCTCACTTGCGCTCACACCATGCGGGTCTGGTCTGGTCTAATTTGGTCAGAAATTAGACCGAGTTTGACAAGAGAGAGAGAGAGAAGGGTATGCTGAGAGAGTCGAGGGGGTTTTGCTCTTCAGTGAAGTGGTTTGAGCGCTTAAACCATCTGATGAATATCCCCCACATTTGATTGGAGTTAATTTGAGTTTTTGGCTAAGTATCAGTGTCTGAGTTGAGATGATGAAGTGTTCTGAGGTGGTTAAGTGTTGAAGAGCTATTTTCTTGAGAATTGAGAAGAGAAGCCTAAGTGTTAACCGATTAATTGGTGGTTTCAACCACCATTTTTGGGCTTTTCATTCTCTTTTTGTTATTTGATTCCTGAGATACAATGTGGCTACTTATTGAATATATTTTTAGTTGATTATTTATTGCATATGTTTTTCTCGTGATTGTTGATCATTGCACTCATTTATATTACTTGATTAGTGGTTGAATTCCAATTTTGCTCCCTTTAAACAAGCTTGAAACTCACATTTTTCGAGTATTTACAAATTTAAATGTCAATTCAATTTTCGTCGCTATACTACAACATGATTTTCTAAAACTATGACGATCACCACTCAATAGTGGGGCTACTTATTAAATCATCTATTAAAGTAGGATATGAATCCTCCATCTCAGCCCCAATAGTATCACAATCTTTCATTATTGGGCCTTCAAATAATTCATCATACCCCTCGAGCCTATTTGTCTCACTAAAATTATTTTCCTCAAACTCGAATGAGACTTCACAAAAAGATTCTTCACCCTCAGAATCAAAGAATTCCTGATCCTCATTTATATATATCTCGTAATCATAAGTTATTCCTTGGTTCCCAGAGACATATTTTTCCTCATACCCTAGTGTAGGGATCTCAGGTGAAAGGCTCATTTCATCCTAAATGGTTTGCTTCACACCAACCTAGTCATCCCTGGTCTTATGAAATGTATCCCCCCATACAAGTGCCTAAGCAGGTTCTGACATTGGATCTCCTAAAGAGAGTTCATCTTGAGAATCATCCCAAGATTGGACTAGGGAAACCATGGATATCATCCTCAATCTTGACAATTTCCCAAGTAATAACTCACCCAGATCTTTATCGTCAACATCTTGGAGCCAATCCAATAGAGAACTATTCAGATCGTCAATCATTTTGATCAACGACTCCAATTCTTCAGCATAGGGTGTTGGTTAAGCTTATAAAGATTGAATGATGTTCCTCAAGTTAGCCAGCACTCTATCTTAGAGCTGGTTTACCTGAGTCAAATGGGTCAGTTTAGGGTTTGGTGGGTTTGGGTTCAGTCCATAAAAGTCAAGAAATTGAGGTTCTTGGAGCCCTCCCTGATAATAGGTCATCTCAGGTTCTTCATTAAAGTGTGGTGACCTATATACAGTGTGGTCCTGGGAAGGGTAGTGGTTGTAATCCTCATATCCTTCTTCATTATAGATCATATTAGGTTGTTCATGGGAGTGCGAAGATTTATAGTCAGTGTAGGCATTAGAAGGATAGTAATCAATGTCTTAATGTCTAGGGTTAGGCCCTAGACATTAAGGTCTGGAATCATATCCCCAATTAGAGTTATCCCAACTAGTGGATGGTTAGCCATAGGTTGTGTTGGGATAATAATCATCCTGGGAATAAGTTGTGGTAGGAGTGGAAGTGTGAGTTAGAGGTGGAAGGATACAAGGAAAAGTACGAGGAAAAATAGAGAAGAGAAAGGTACCCTATAGTACAAACAATCAAACCTGTCCTTAAGCAGGTAGCCTAATGATCTACAAACTCCTAGAACCCATCTTGAGATTATAAATGATTTAGTCTTCTTTTATTTGGTCAATCCAACCAGTTAGAGGGAGGGATTGAGGAGAAGGTTCTTCCTTTGGCTTACGCCTCGAGATCCTTTAATATCCCCCAACCACGGTCGTTTGACACTACTCCCCTAGCTAGACATCAAATAGACCGGTAGAAGTAGATTAATCGAAAATATTCTTGATTTGGGCCCCTAAAGAACAAGTCAATCCTTAAGGTCAACATCTACTCAGTTTTAGTTAGGCTTACGTTTGATTGTGCTCTAGAATGTAATGGGCCCTTTATCTGGGTTGTGCCCTTAAAGATCAATTAATTCATGTGTGCGTGCACAACTAGGGTTTTCAAACAAGGTTATTTGATGATTTGTCTTGTAAGATTTAACCTTTTTTAGTAGCTTTTATGATTCAAATCTTAGGTATATTCAATCAGGGTTTGGTGAAGCACACTAGGTTTTGAAAGTACAGATGAAGATATATTCCTTTATGAATCAAAGTAGTGTGGTGTGCCTAGTTCAGTCCTAACAATTGAGTCCTAAGGGGTAGCTACTCGATGGATCAATTTTATATTAAGTGGTGCAGCCTAAATAACTCAATCAATTGGCCTATTGCACCACTTAGTTAAGGTACACAAAAATGCTTAACCTATTTAGATATCTAATCACTTATTTGTGTGCTAACTTTGAGTGTACTAAGTCCACGAGTCAGAATGAGGGTTATGTGATTAAATCAGAAAAGGTGCGCCTTAAGTCGAGAAATTTATGGGTGTGTGAGGTGTGTAAATTTCAATTAGGTTCCACAATCAGATCAAAAAATATTTTTTTTTATGCGGGGGGTAAGGTGAGTGGAGTGACAAACAAACAACTAGATCTAACCTTGGGTTTATGCAATTCCTAGGTTGATTTGGGTTTGATTTATTTGTGTGGTGGAATGAAATCTAGTTGGGGGTAGTGGGGTACACTTACAAAACATCTACCAGCACTTTACTTCGATCTTACCACTTTGGCCTGCCTCGAGGGAGTACCTGCAATCACAATAAGAATAGAGACATGTGAGGTAAAAGCTAAGATGGGAAACATGGGAAATCAAAGAGTGTTACCTTCCCGATAACGGTGCCAAAATGATAAGCGAATATTTTGTGCAATAAATGTTTTGAAGTTGTTGCATTGCAGAAAATTCGCTATCAAATAGTTTACTAAAACTCTAGTGAGTCCTGGATCAAACACAGGGAGGTGAACATTTGATTAAAAATCATACTTGCAAAATATTATCGTAAAGTAGAGTAGCTAGTTGAAACCAATCTATGCGAGCTATTTTGCTTAAAGAATAAATAATAGAAGAGAGAGAAAGAAAGAATAATACAAAGAGAATAATAGAGAAAAAGCCAAGATAAGAGAGAGAGAAAGAGAGCAAATTTATCTAATAATGTTCATTACAGAAATTAAATCTACACTATAGAAAGTAGTAAAAAGAATAGAGATAGAAGAAATCCTCCTCGACGATCTCTTGGAGGATGAGCCATGTTGTCGATGCCCGAAGGACGAGGATGGGAAGCTGGAAGAAGGGGGACAAAGCCGAAAGATGGGGATGAGAAGCAGGATATGCCAGCATGGGATCTGATTCTCGAAGGGGGTGAGAGGATAGCCATAGGCACTCCATGAATGGGGGTGAGAGAGAAGGATAAAAATTATTTTTAAGAACCTAGTGGAGCATCTAGGGCTTGGGACTAGCTAGAGATTGGTTCTCTTGAGCTTAGGAGGGGAGATAAAGGGAAAGGAATAGATGAAGAAAAGTGGAGGGGGGGTAGGCTATTTATAGTTGAAGAAATGGGAGCAAAAAGGTTATTTTAAGGCCTTAAAATTAATACAAGGTCTTTAGTTGACACATGCAAGCATTGCTGAAGATGATTGTGGTTATTGGCGTGCATGTCTTGTGATCCCTCTAATCTCAATCAGACAACTCTCATCAACACGTGCCCCAACATTCAAGTTGAGCTAGATCAAGATCGAATGGCTGAGAGCGCACTCAGACGTCTTAAGATCACGCACGTTTCAAATTATGCACGGTCGTTCGATCACGCATGGACGGCCTAGATCGCACACCTCTTCACATTCAGATAAGGTGCATCTGATCGCAAGTTCAAATGCGTGGGAGATCACGCATAATCAACCGACGCTACAGATCATGCCATGCTGCCACTTCTGATCTATCCGATCGTGCATCAACGGTCCAATTTCACTGCGCCTCCTCTTCAATGGATTAAATATGCTCTGTGTGATTCGAACATGCACTGCTTACTCTCGATAAGGTGCTCGACTGTTGTACTACCACTGTGGATTGTCAAGTTTCTTGTTTTCTCCAATGCACTCTCAGCCGTTGGATCTTGATCCAATGGCTGAGATCACGTCTCGTGGTTTCTTTAAAGAGGTGTGCAGATGCTACTAGGATGCATCTCAGCCATTAGATTGAAATCCAACCGCTGAGATTAAATGATGAGTGCACCTTTAAGGAAGGGTGGTGGTGCTAAGATGGTTTGGATGGTCGGGATGGTGCCACATGGAGCCATCCTAGTCGTTCACCTTCTTCTGCTCATAGACGACACCACAGATGTTAGATTGGATCGATTTTCACATCATTTGGCTGTGACCATCGATCCAAACCCATCCATGTGGTCGGATTTGTCGTCTAAGGTTTGTATTTTCACCACCTTGCCCCTTGACCTCTGTTCTTCCTCGGACTATATGTGATGCTTGATGAGAGACTCGTCATGATCTCTAAGTACCCTTAATTAACTAGTCTTCCTAGTTAATTAGCTAAGGATATGAATATATAAGGGTTAATTATAAAATAAGGGATATATAGTAAAGGACCTTAAAATAAGTTTAAAATGATATTTTATCAATCGATTAACATTATTAACAATCTAATTAATAATTGGACTCAAAATCTTATTAGCCATTCTCTTAATTAATAAGTTAAGTAACTTAAAAATAATATATACATAAGTATACAATAACTTAAATAATTTTACTTAATTTAATAAATTAACCTAAAAAGGTTAAAAACGTAAATTCAAGGTCTAAACATAATAGTTACCTTATTTACTAACATATATAAAAAGTTGAAAAAGATCTAAGTTAAAATAAACCTTTAAAACCTGAGTTTAAATTTAGGTCCTTACTATTCATTGCAATCAGGTCCTTAATTTTCATTGCACTTAGGTCCCTTGCTTCTTCTTCTTTCAGCCGATTGAAGGGCTGACGACAGAGAGTGACTCCACCACGCGATCACCGCCCTACCGACATCATTCTTCCTTTTCCAAGCTCTTGGAGCTTGCGCTCACCACCCCATCTTCATCCATCGGTCTGGATTACTCTGAAATCCTAATTTCTGGTGGGAGTTAACCTCACCGTCGTCGGAGACGATGCCAGAGGTTAACCTCCCCAAGCTTCTTCTTTGTCTAGACTTCGCCACCTTCTTCGTCGCCATTCACTATAAATACCCCCTTACCCCTTCGATTTCTCTCAAGTTGGCTCCCATCCCTCTTCTAACACTGAGCTGACCCAATAGGCTATTTGTCTGCAACTCTGGTGATCTTCCACACCATTCTCCGACTTCCGCCATCCATCTTGATTAGCTGAGGAGATTCGCTAAGGTCAGCCGCGTCTCTAGACACAGGCATCGACTAAGGAAATCCTCTGCTCCATCCAAACTCGCCCGCTGGAGATTCTTCTTAATCCTTCTGATTTCGTCTTCCGCTATGGGCCATCTGCGGAATCCCGTTGACCCCTTCGTCCAGGTAACAGTAGATTAGGAGTAAGAGTAGGAGTAGTTAAGTAGTTAGTTAGCTTAGTTTAATTGCAGATTACAGACCTCATCTTCTTCGACTCCAGCGAGTTCCTTGAGCTCGCCAAAGTCTTGATTTTGTCTTTTAAAGTCGCTGATCACCTTCCTTTAACCCTCACGACCACTTCTAATCCATTAAAACTCAAATTTAATCACTGTTCACCTAATTCATCTTCACCTTCAACAGACACTGTCGCTGTCCATGGTGACAGTATTTGAGCTTAGATCCACCTCCATAGGGTCCTCCACCACCTATTCACAACCTAAGGATCCTAATTATCACTTTAATTTGTATAATTACTACCTATAATGTAAACGCCTAAATCTAATTAAGCTCATGAGCTTGCTGTCAATGGCGGCTCAAAAGCAGTTAAAACTTTAAATTATATATATATTTACCATCGCAATTCTCTCTGGACTTGTCGCAACCACTTTTTTGAGTGGGAGAACAAGTCCTGTGCTTCAACCCACTGAAAATCCATTCAAACTGAATTCACTGCTAATTCTTAATTCTAATAATCAATTAAGGAATTTAATAAGATCCAGAGGTTCCTTGCAACCTAAGGAACCTTTTCAAATAAAAAATGGTGCAATTCTTCATTCTAAACACACTTTTCATCTTTTACTGGACTCACCAGAGCTCCGGCAAGCTCCGATAAGTCATTTTTGGTCTTCAGCCTATAGAAGATGGTAGGAAGCTCCAGAATGACTTAATTTTGATTTCTAATTTGTTTGAGGTTGTTTATTTGGGATTTTAACACCTAGAGCTTAGATTAGTGATTTGTCTTCTCCAACTCCAACAGAGTTGGAGAAGCCTGATAGAAGACCAAAAGCCACACTTGATGAGCCTAGAAGCTTCAGTGTAGTACACTGAAGCTATTCCTGACCTCAGTTTAGTGTAGAAACCTCCCAATCAATCTAACGAACATAATGCTTTTAGAGTTTAGGTGATGAGCCTGGAACCCTAGATTTTTAGGTTAGAACAACTGATTAAGGGATTGGAAAGATTTCTGAGGCTGAGAGGATTCTGTTTAAGGTGTCAATTTTGTGAAATGAAGCTTAAATCAGAAAGTCAAAATTCCAAGCTTCATAGTCAAACTAGGGTTGAGATTTTGATTCTGAGATCAATCTGAGGAATTAAGGAGTTAGAAATGTCTTTGAGAATCTGTTGAATAATTTTAGAATGATTTTATTAAGCTCAAATGAGTGGTATTGGTTGGAATTTAAACCTGCCAGTTTGGGTTGTTTTCGAACCCAAACTGTTGGCAGTGGGTTTTTGATGAAAATTGAATGCAAATCCTGCCCAGACAAGCTTATAACAATCCTTAGAAGCTATCCCAATCAATCAGAGAAGTCCTTAGCTGTTTGTTGTGCATTTCAGAGTTAGAAATCTATTCTCTGAGTTCTCAGAGAAGTGTCCAGCTTCTCCATGTTTCCTGAAGCTTCAAGAGCTCAAAACCTACACTAGCAGATGCGGAATCCCTTGCAGAACCCTTTTAGAACCTTAGTTAAGTGAGAAAGTCCATCTATGGACTCTGTTAACCTGAATTTCACCTTCCAGGTAGTGTTAAACTCGTAGAAACCCCCTTCGCTTTTCAAATCGAAGAGGAAATCATCCTCTAAACCTCAAATTGACCCTGTAATCCTATAGAGCTACCTTAGAGCTCTCCATCAAGCTTTATCTCACTTGATTTGGAGTTGTGAGTAGGGAGAAATCTTCGATTGAAGTTGGGTCTAGAGGGGGGAACATTAGCCCCAGATCGAAAATTCTTGAGCGCCCACCTTAGTATAAAAGTAATTTGTGTTATAGGCGATTCAGTCTTCAGCGCTCGACACGAAAAGAAACCATCTGACCTTTGAGCATGCGTGTGTGTGTGTGGGTGAGCGCGCCTGCAGGTGTGTGCCCGAGTGGGCGTGTGTGTGTGATTGGCTCTAGGAGGTGTTGAGCCGGTTCGGCTCGAGAGAGAGCCGGTTTGGCTCATGAGAAAAAAAATCAAAATTGAACCCTAATGAAATTAGGAGAGGACCGAGTAGGGTCTAGTGCCACCCTAATCTCAGGGTGCTGTGTATCCTCGAAAGGACCTCGCCGCAAATCCTAAACTATTTTTTGGTTGAAAAAGAAATAAACCCAGTTCAATGAGAAGGCAAAGTGTTAAAGGAAGAAGCTAAGGTTCAGAGTTAAGGAAAGGAAAGAGAGAAGGCTAAGGAAGAATAAGAAAGAGCAAAGGAGATGGAAGATAGAATAAATCGCAGAGAGAAGGAGAAGGCTGAGCAGGCACTAAAGGCAAGCTAAGGAATAATAAGGGAGAAGAAGAAGAGTAGGAACAGAAGCAGAAGAGAAGAAAGAAAGAAAAAGGAAAGAACTCGAAAATATAAGAGAAAGAATAAAGCTAAAGAAAAAGAAAAGAGAGAGAGAGGCTAAAGAAATAAAGAAAAGATTTACTTTCTTATCTTCTCTTGCTTTTAATTGTAATAAGGCATATGTTTTGAATGTATAAATCTTATTTGCCTTTAATCATTTGAAATAAATGTTGAGAATAAAAGTTCATATGGGATTTTGCATGTTATTCTATTTTAATCAATTTTTAGCAAAATTCATGCTTCCATAGTTAACTTAAATAAACCTCGTATACTTATAAAGAAAAATAAAGATAACTAGTGAATTTAGAATGAATTATACCTCCCAACGAATGACCTGGACTCAACCGGTAAAAATTTCTAAAATGTTAGGTTAATTCGACCCTATACTACTAATCGACACAACTTTGAGTTAACCTAAGTGACTTATCTTCTACTCTTAATTAAGTAAAATTAACTTAATTAACTGAGTTGAGGTAAGGAACTCATCAATGCTATAGAAGTTCGATCAAGATAATTTCAAAGACGTTGGACTTCGATCGTCGTCCTGATAAGATTATTACAGTTGGATCTTTAATTGAGACCTCAAAATATATCGCCTTATCCCCTAGCCACAAAAATAGGAGAATTAATACATAATTTATAAAAATTATTCTAAATGCAAATGATGCATATTATGTAATATTTATAATGCATGATGCTTCTAAGAACCTAGGAACATGCATAAATAGGCAAATTAATATGGATAAATGTAGATTTAACACGTTGCCTGCCACATAGAGCACATTTATAAACATCAGCTGCTCAATGTCAAAATTTTAAGACTTATCTGTTAAGAGATTGTGCATAAAATTAGAGACATTAGAAATTGTATTTATTTGTGGGGGACAATAAAAACAACAGAAAACTGCTGCTGCTCAATCGTCACTTCAGATGTGATGGTTAGCCATTACAGAGTGTAAAAGCCCTTATAAAAGTGAGAATCTCTGCATGGCAACTGCATAGGAAGAGAAGTTTTGATCAAGTATTACATATCACAATGGGTAAGTAGGGCTCAATGAAAGGTCCAAAGACTAGACACAGCAAGTTCTCTTCCAGCTCTCTCCCCTTTGGAATAAATAGTCACAGTTAATGAAACATCTTAGTTTTTTGCCTCTGTTGATCTAAGGCACTACCATTGCCAGTGCTGAAATCAAAATTCTGTTATCAAATTGGTAATCGCTAAAAAAAGAACAACACCACAAACCAGAGTTAGACAAAAAAGAGTGAATGAAGGAAAAAAGGGCAGGTAGATATGATACCTGAGCTCTTTATTGCCAATTCCAGAATAATAACTGGAGTCCATACTATTGTTGGTGCTACTACCACTATGAAAGCTTCCAACACCGTCACCTCCGTTGTTGTCAGCAGTCCCATTGGTGGCTGTAGGGAATGATCAACCATTTCTCCTCAGCATCTGTCATCATACATGTTAACAGATATATTTTACAAAGAAACATGTTAACCTACCTCATGCATTCACCACAAATACAAACATACTCATATCATTATTTCCCAAATTCATATACCGCAAATGCAAACATACTCATCATTATTTCCCACATTCGTATTCTACAAATGCAAATATATATTCTACCATTCATATATATATATTCCATCATTCACCACATGCATGATACTCATTCATAAATAAAGCACATGCATATATTAGATGTTTTGAAATGTATACATAAAACTAGACATGTGAAAATAAAAATAAAAATCCAGACAACTATGAAATGGCTTCTATGCCGCCTGTTCCAGAACCTCCGCAGTCATCATTAGATGGATGAGGAAAATGAAAAGATGAATGATCTACGCCACCTCGTCCCAATGCAGTTAAGATTTCTTGCAACTGTGGTTGCATCTATGCTTGCATCTACTCCCATTCTTGTTGTACTTCCTATTGATGCGAGAAAATACATGTTTTGTAAATCTGCAATCAACTTTTACAATTTATAACCTAAATAGTGGAGTATCTAGGGTCATTTAAGGAGGACAAATTGTTAATCAAATAATTGATTCTCTTTCTCGCCTCTCGAATCCGCACTTATATTTTTTTATTTTTTATTTTTGTTGCTTTTAGGATTTTCAAAAAATAATCGAGTAGTGCGAGAATGCGATAGCAAACTATGCAACTATGAAACTACGACTAAAGTGACAAGAATAAATCTTCTCTTCTAAGCTCACCCTAAGCAAGTGTGCCTAGGGTAATTAGAAGAGAAGAGTGTATGCACTAAAACTACTAGAAACAAGAAAAACACACTAAGTAGAAAACAGGAAATTGGAAGGCAATAAAAATCTTTGTATTACTAGGAAAGTTGAAGACGAGTAGCTAAATGCTTCTTACAAAAAAATGAAAAACAACACTAGCTAATACAAAGAAAATAAGGCAGAAGAAAAGTGTCCTCCAAAGATGATGAAGGGGGAGGTAGGTCTTGCTCCAAGCACAATAGCTCCTATGCTTGGAAAGATCTCCTCCTTGCCTCCAAGTTGATACTCCTCCAAACTTTCCTCCAAGGTGGACATCCACCACCTTGCTCCTCAATGCCTAGCTGACGTCCTCCTAGATGAATGCTTCCCCTTGGTGTGGCACAAGGAAGAAGAAGGAAGAGGAAGAAGGCACCAAGGGGGCAAGTAGGTTGCTCCCTTGATTTTCCTCTCTTCTCCTTCCTTGGTCGTGGACTATGGTGGATATGGGTGGAATAAAAACTAACCAAGGATGGGAATTATGTGGTGGTAGGGTAGGGTATTTATAGGATGGGAAGGGGGGTGGTTATGGTATTTTTTGGAGGAAAATGAAGGGGTGCTTGGATATTTTTGTAGGGGAAAATGGGAGGGAAATGAAGAGGTGACTTCGTTTGCCCTCCAAAAATACCTTCTAAGAGGTGTTGATTTTGGAGGGAAAAAATGAAGGGTGGAGATGGGTTTTGATGGTGGACGTAGGGTGGTGATGGGAGGGATAGTTGCCACCAAAATGAAGGAGTAGGTGGTCTTTTTGGTGGAGCTTAGGTAGTAGGGTAGTTGTTAAGACCCAAACCTGATTCCCTACGGAACCCGAGAATGGCTCGCCTCGACTAACCCTAAGACCCAGTCATCCAACGAGAAACAAACTAAATACAAGGATAACATTCCCACAACCACACATGCAATGTAACTAAGCAAGAAAAGAAAAGGGCAGCAGCGAAAAGTAGAATAGAATTCAAAAGAACCATACTCCACAAGCAAAAAAAAAATAAAGTTTGCTAGCTTGCCATCACAACATAAGTAGAAAGGACATAAACACCAATAGGTTCTAACATACTAAAAGTACTCACTATAGTAAACAGAGCCTCTAAAACAACAACTGAACAATAAGACCGGACTACTGTTGGGCTCGGTTGGGCCTAGCACCCTCTGTAGTCGGTGGTGCTGGCTGCTCAACTCCCTAACCTGAACAGGTATACATATATCTGTGGTCAACTAATGCTGAGTAGAGTGATGTGTATATATATTAAATGCAACAAAACATAAAGGGAAAGCAGCAACTAGTTAGACACTTGCTAGTTATTTATTATGATCTATTTTCGTCTTTATCAACTATGTGTTTTTTGATTCGATTATTCTAGTCAGGGTCCACAACATTTCTTAATCCACTTGTTCCCTAAGGGAACGATCTTGATTGTAGTTTTCCTACGATGTAGGATGTACACGTGGCACTCTCTTAGCCGAGAGAGTACCCCGTGGTAGTCCTACACCTGATCTACCACCCTGAGGTCACGGTCGCGATGTAACTGTGATTATGGCACACATGATAAATGCATGGGTAGCTACCCTACTCTGGCATGCAGTTAGTCCTTTCCGCTAGCAAATATGCCCAAACGTACAACACAGAATAGAACAGGGGCCTCACCTCTCAATAGTCTGCGTACCCTCTCCCGACTATCCTGATTTGCCTAGTGGGCCTAATAGGAGTCAGGTCCCAACCCAAGGGGTGGCTAGCTCCCCCCTATACTAAAGGGATAGTAGCTCTCCTTGGTACTACGTACATGAGGGCCAGCTCACTTCCCATATCCAAGTCTGAACAAATCAACCAACATGTCCGTAGGCAATGAGTTCCATCATACATCTAATATCCATAATACTATACTATGATTCCTTTCCTAGTTCCTGGTAGGGTTCATGCATAGTACTTGGCTTATTTCATTACATGGCATGTTTTTATCTTGCAGTCTGGTTTCTTATTCATATAACAGGTAGCTCGTGAATTAACAGGATAAGCAATCATCATTTTTAGCATTCCATTTCTCACAATGAGGAATTTAATAATATGCATTCTCAGTTTATAGCAAGCGAGGTTCATAAATCGAATATAAACAATCACATTTTCAGTCCTAGGGTTCATCTCATATCCTGGATTTTGAGTAGATATTTCTAATCTATCATGCACTTTAATAATTTAAACTACAGGAGTAGAGGGGACCACTCTATCGAAGTGTACGAGAGATGTGGAGGCACGAACGATGGACCTTACAGCCTCCGCAGGTCCGGTGCGCACCACGGACAGATGCCCTATTCAACACAGTTGATCAATCTAGACATTAATACTTGACTAACATTGCACCATGTCAAAACTAACTCGAAACGGCGAGTGAGATGCTCCAGCACATAGGAAATCTCAATAGAAAGCCAACAATACTTCGTTTGCAAAAAATTGACTTTGTTTAGGCCTTGAACCAACCCAAACACTTTTCTTGGTTCACCTGAATCGGACCAGGCAGGCTGGTCCAGCTAGATCGATCGTCTGAGGCCTGAAATAGGGAATTCAAACCAACATCAGATGTCTGGGGTGAGTCCCAGACCTCTTAAACATAAGCAGAACCCTTACCTTGCTTTCTACATCTTTTTCAGATGTTTGAAACCCTTCACAGCTGTCTAAGGGTGTCTCCAGACATCTGGCACTACTCCCAGTCGTCTGGGAGAGCAGTCGGGCATCTGATGATTCTCCCTGACATCTTAAAGTTCCTCGAACGTCGTGCCAACGCACCTTCCCAACGTCTCTTGCACTGTGACACTCTGCATGCTTACCAGACATCCTGAGTCCATCCCAGACATCCGACGACCCCTCCATACGTCTGACAAGTGTTGCAGATGTTTGAATCTGTAGAAATCATGCCCACATAATCGCCTCGCGAGCCCTCCTCCCACGACTGGAGCTGCAACAACTCCCCACGATGGCTGGTCAGGACCCCCTGCTGCCCTCCCTCTACCTCCCGCACACCCCCCTCTCCTCTGATCTCCTCCTGCTCCCTGCTCTTCCTCTCCTTCTCCCTCACTTGGTTGCTGTGGTGGAGAAAAATGGAGGGGAGGGGGTTTTATGGGGGGTGAGGTATGGTCATGGGTATGGTGGGAGGCATGGTGGGAGGTAGGGTGGGCATGGGTAAGGTGCATAGGGCATGGCGGGTATGGGTAAGGTGCATGGGGCATGGGGGAGGTGTAGGGAGGGTAAGGTGTGGGTATGGTGGGGGGTTTATTACGTTAAAAACCCCTCGAAACTAAAATACTCCCCATGGAAAATTATTTTGGTGCATAGAAATTATGATAAGGCCCCTAAAGTTTGAAAAAAATCAAAATGGTCCTTGGAAAGGGTCGTTTCAGTAGTAGGCCATGAAGTGGAGCTTGATTGAGCTAAGCTAAGCTAACTTAGCTAGTAGAATAGTGGAGTAGCTATATGATCTTCCTGGAGCTGATAGTAGTTGAAGAAAAGGTGCCTAAGAACTCAGAAGCTAGCTTAGCTAGCTAGTTCTTTTCTAGTAGCTAAGCTAAACTAATTTGAACTAGCTTTTTCTAGTCTGGAGTTTAGGTGAGCTAGATCTGGTCCTCGCGAAGACTACCTAACTAGCTGAGATAGTTAGCTTAGGTCAAGTAGCTCAGCTCAACTAAGTTGAGCTGAGTTGAGTCTTCGGGAGCTAGCGTTGAGCTGACATGAGCTGGTTGAGAACTTCAGCCGACTAGGCTTAGCTAGTTGATGGCAGTAGCTAATCCTAGCCAAATAGTACTTCCAAGAGTTGGATGGAGCTAAGAGGAGTTGGGAACAACTAAGTTGAGCTAGCCTAAGCTCCCATTCAGCTAAGGTGAATTGAATGGAGCTGAGATGAGCTAGCGACAACTAGGTTGAGCTGGAATGGAGCTGAAGTCTACTGAGTTGAGCTAGCTTGAGCCACCATCCAGATGAAATGAGATAGTCTCAACTAAGTGGAGTCGGAATCTAGTTGTGATGAGCTAAATTCAGCTAAGATCCAACTGAATTTGGTCTTCCTCTTCATCTTCTGCCTTCCAAAGTGTCAGGGTTTGTGGGATCTGACTCTTTTGCTTATCCCTGACACTCAAATAAATATATTAAAAACACAAAAGAATGTAATGCATACCTAACCTACCGGAATGCCTAAATGCAGCCCAAAAATTTGATTGCACAGTTAAAACTCTAAGAACTAGGTATGTTCTAGGGCATAAGAATGATGATAAAGTGACATTTATTACACCCCCATGCTTATCTTTTGCTAGTCTTTTAGGAAAATTAATTTTCATAAAATGGATTTTGGGAAAGACTTTCTTTTTTTTTTTTTACTTTTGAGGAGATGAAAATTACAGGACATTTGTTGATTGAAAGCATGAAAGGTACAGGATTTGTTAAAGAAAGAACATCAAGATTCGTCTTTGGAACCAAAAGCTAGATTAATCGGCATCAATGTATCCTCCAAAAATTAACAAGTTAACTCTTTGTTAATTCAAATGGCCTAAAATCATTTGCAGTTAGGATTTCCTTGGCTCTTGAATCCGACTCGCAACTCACATAACTTTAAAACCTTGTGTCGGTGCTTTGTGAATGCCAACGTTTATAAGGATATTTATAAGGCTATGTTTTTGAAATGGTTTTTTTGTCTCCCCCATGCTTATTCCTAGCTTAATCCTACAACAGATGTGTCTTGATCATCATTCCCATTAGTAATCCTCAAGGGGGCTCTGGCGCCAGCACTTCAACATAGTACTGTCCAAGACACCACCCAGGAGCTCATAACCCCAAAACATAATATGGTGTAAAGGGGCACTCCAAGCGAACTCAAGCTCTTGTTCTGACGTTATGGGTAGAATACAGTCCAAGACACTTGAACTGCAAAATGCACCTTAATGCTCCGTCTAAAGATATGAAATATAGATATAGAGTAGTGCCAAGGTGGTAACATGTTGGCATCACATCCTCAAAGGAGGCATTTTCTACCTTCTCGACGATGGGAACTCAAACCAATCATCTATCTCGGATTTCACTAAGGCTAAATAAGGGGCCTTTCTAATTTTTTAAATGTTTTTAGATGTTCGCTTTTTGTGAATTTGACACAAGAATTTTGGGTCGGAAACTAAGCCAAGTAATTTCCAGGTCACAAAAAGAGATCAGATCACCTGAATCATTATGAGTTCAAGCGAAATTTAGAAAAGGATACTTAATCTAGTCTAAGAATAGACCCAGAAGTTCAAAAAATTGGATCTACATTCTAGTCCCTAGTTTGTTAAAGATTAAATCCCATTGTCCCTTAAAATTAATCTTCAACATTAGTCTCGATTTTCAAAATTTTCCTCAAAAAGTTTTCTGATTTTTCTATTATAAAGATGCATGCAAAAGAAAAATTGAATATTTTTTGGTTTTGAAAATCCTAAATTGAACATCAAAATTTAAAAATACCCTGCCATGCTTATGATATGCAATGTCCTCATGCATTAGGAGGGAAAAGAGAGCTCCTTAGTGATAGCGGTCGGGTTCAGGATGGTCAAAACCTAGAAAAGAAAAGAAAAACAAAAGCAGAAAAAATAATGGGTTACCTCCCATTCAGTGCTATCTTTTACACCATTCAGCCAGGCGTGAAGCGATGCACAAATGATCGATAATCATGTAGAAAATTTGACACGTGAATGCCCATGAAAAATGCCTTACTTTGGATCCCCTAAAGGAGCAGTGGTAGAAATATGGGGATCAAAATGAGATGGAAAAATGGAAGGACTTAAGCCTGGCTATGGTGTGAGTGCATAATGAAGTCTAAACTCGGTTGGGTTGGGTGATATGTCCAAGGGAAAAGGAGTGGGAGAAAAATTAGTGTGATGAAGGGTGGGTGAAGTTAGTGTGGGTGGGTCTGGTGGATAAATAGGAAGAGATTGTGAGTGAGTACAAGGCTCCAAGTCATTGATTTCGCTGACCATTGATTCAGAGTCAAAATCCTTGAAATAATTGTGGTTGAGAAGAGTATCCACTAGCATTGTTTCCTCCGCCACATTAGATATTTCTATATCTAAGTCCTCAAAAAAATTATCATCATGGAATCTTCTGGAGGATTTCAAAATATCTAGACTGATAGTTTGTCCCATGGAAGTGATATCCATTTTGCTGGTATGGCAATTTATATTTGCTTTCATGGTGGCGAAAAAGGGTCATCCAAGAATTATAGGGGCGTTAATAAGAGATTCGGATACCTCAATGTCATGGACAAGAAAGTCTACAGGAAAGACAATTCTAGATTTTGACAAGGACATCCGCGACAATCCCCTGGGGTTTGATTGCAAATCTGTCGACTAATTGTAAGGTAACTTCAACTGGTTTGAGATCACCTATCTTAAATTCTTCGAATAGAACTGTGGGGATGATATTTGTTGAGGCACCAAGATCGAGAAGGGAGTGGTTGAAAGTGGTATCATCAATAATTACCAAAATCAAAAGCTTGCCGGGTCTTTCATCTTAGGAGGCAGCTTGCTTTGTATGACAGAACTTACGGTCTTCGAAAGATGCACCTTTCCTAGGTTTTTAGTCTGCCTTTTGGGAGTACAAATATCTTTCAAAAACTTGGATAGGCAGGTATGTATTTGATTGCATCTAGGAGAGGGATGTTGGCCTAAACTTGCTCGAATAAATCCATGAGTTGCTCAGTCATGGGCTCAGATTCCTTCTTTCTATTGGTAGTGGAGTGGAGAGCTTTGGGAAAAGGAACAGGACTCGTGCCTTATGATATTGGGTTTTCTTTTTCTTCCTGAGTGGTGTTAGGAAAGTCAACTTGCATAGGTTGAGAGTAGGCTTCATCATTTTGATAAGAAGGCTTAAGATTAGTGATGATTTTCCTACTCCTCAATGTAACTGCATTCGCAGTTTGGTTATTCCTGGGAGGAGGTTGGTGGTTGCACAACAGTCGTACAACCTAATCTACCTGAATTAAGTTAGATTCTAGCATAACTTAGGAATAATGCATGTATAAGCATCACAATTTGCACAGTAGTTAGTTTGGTAACTTTATAGATAATACTGCCATTTTATGCTCTAAAAGAGAGATAATATTAATTGCAGATGATTCGAGGCCATAGATAATAGATCAGACCGTACATATCTGATCAAGATGACGACAGGAGTCCGATGCTTCTATAATCGTCTTGATCGGACATCCGTAGCATCACATATAACCCATAGAAGAATAGAGGCCAAGGGCTAAGAAAGTAGAGATCCAAACCTCAGATGTCAAATCTGACCACACAGATGGATCCGGATCAACGATCGCAGTCCAACGGTGCAAAGATCAACCTGATTGGAGCTCTGTAGCACCAACTACAAAGGTGTTAAGATGAACAACTAGGATAGTGACACATGGCACCATCCCAGCAGCCCCTCGCCGCACCCCCAATCATTGAAGGAGAAACTAGGGTCATTGAATCATCATCCAATAGCCACCGTTGAGCCACGTCGCCTACCTCTCCGTGCCTCATCAAGTGGGAATCCATCTCAGCCGTTGGATTGTCATCCAACAACTGAGGTCAGCTGCACGCGAAATCAAAATCAAGAAACAAATGTGCACGTAGCGCATTGGTCACCAACCTCATGCAGAAGAGCGAGACGCATGCTCAAATTACGCGAAACATGAAATCAAAAGAGGCGGTGCACTTGGATGAAATACGGTCGTGCGATGGCAATCGAAGGGTGCGGATGTGACCACATGGCACTCAGAGGAGCATTGGATGCGATGGTGTGGATGACACGTTATCTAACGCTCGAATTGACGCCCCATTGCATGCGGGGTCTTAAGGCAGTGCGATGCGTGACGGGAGTTGTCCAACCATCAGATCAGATAGTTGAGTTTGAAAGCGCGCGATCAGGTGTGCGAGGAAGAGCGTGTGGATCAGATCTAGCAGCTGCAAGCATGACATGTCGAACCATCTAAGGCAATCCGCACATTTAAGGCGCGATAGAGGTCCATTTGAGCTGCGATCTGATCCGTTGATCTCCTGATCGATTGATCTGATGGCTCCAAGGTTGTTGCACGAGTTGGAGGGCCTAAATACCCACTTTGTTGCTCATTCAAGTTGTAAAAAGAGCCCTAGGGCCCCTAGTTGAGAGGCAACTTCCACCAGACAAAATCTCCAACCTCTCTCTCTTCGCAACTTCTTTCCGGCCTTCCACTTGGTGCTATGGATCTAAAGTGCAGCCTCACTTCACACAAGCATCCCACAAGCGGCACCATCCATCTACTTTTCTCTCTCTTTATTCTTTAGTATAGTTGTTTTAAATTCTAGTTTGAAAACTATTTCCAAGTAGCAATAAAAATCTGATTCTATGAATATCCTGTCGCTATTTCCATGCTTTCGTTGGGTTAGATTAGTTAGTACGAAAGGCTTTGAAAATCATGTTTTGCCTCCCTGCCAGTGACTCGGTACTTACCGAAACATTTATAAATTTCTTTGTTTTGACATGATTCAAACTACAACGATATAAAATCTTTTAACGTGTTTCGCAGATAAACAAGTTGGTGCCGTTGCCGAGGAGGCAACGAAAATTTTTGAAGCCTTTTTTTCTAGTGCCTATTTGACATTTCTAACTTACTTTATTTTGGTTGATTTCGTGTGTGTAGGAAGCATAGAAATTTGAGAAGAAATGCAACAACAGAAAAATTGCAGGTTTCAAATCTCAAGTAAGTACTCATATATTAAATTAGGTTAGATTTCCTTCCAAAAAAAAAATCCAAAAAATAGGTGTTTTGCTTGAACATTAGGTTAGCATTTGCTTGCTTTTTGAAAAAAAAAAATCTCTTTTGGTGGATATTATCTCCTCAATATCAACAAAATCACCTCCTATATTTTTGGGTTTAAACAAACTCTCATCTTAAAAATTCAATTCCTAAAAATTCACACGTCCAAAAACTCTAAAATTTTTATTGGACATGGATTTTGAAGTTAGGAACAACATATTCAAATTATACACCATTTTGAGTTATAGAAAAATTTTGAAAATTCGTGAACTGAACTATTATCAAATATATTATTATTTCTGATTTCTCGAAGTTCAAAATATCATAGGAATTTTTATACAATTCGATTGACTTGAAATTTGCGGCACTAAATTTGTGGAAATCAAGAATTTAGGAAAAATATGAAAAAATATTTTCTATACGTTTGATTGTATGTACCATTCAATCACCAACTAGGGGTCAAAATAGACTACAAAACCCCCAATACACTTTAAATCTGAAAAAAATAGAAAACATGCATTAAAATTCTTGAAAAAATATTTTCTGAGTGCCTAGTTAGTGGTGCAATAAGACCAATTAATTGGATTGTTTGGGTCGAACCACTTCCTTGATTTTGGACTTAAAAGAATCATCTAGCACTATCCGCTTTTAGAGTTTCACACTAAGGTAGAGCACACTTGCATTTTCATACTTAAAGGAAATCTATCAAACAATTGGGACTTGTAAAACCTCTTGTGTGCCTCATCAGAACCATTATTTGAAGATATTTACTCAAGTGAATCCTAAAATTCATTAATACAAGCAATTGAACCTTAAAATTCATTTCATCATAAAAATTGCTTGTAAACCCCTTGCCTATGCACTTTACACTTCTAAAATCAATTTTAAAGGGAAGCACCCCCCTAACGCCCATCATATTCCAAAAGCACCTCAAGCCTAAACCTAAAATGTGCCCTAGGCAAGATTAATTTTCTTGGTGACTTGAAATTAGATTGGGCTAAGGTCAAGGCCTTGTTTACTTGGACCCACTGGTGACAAGAAAGGTCAGTGCGGTAACCGTGTCAACCTTTAGTGGTGTCCTACCATGTAGGGTGTCCTAGGGGATCCCACCATTCTGGCCAGTCAAGTAATTCAAGGGTTGATCTAACCTAGTCATGTTTTCGAGAGCCAGAATTAGGTCGAATTAGGGTTTACACTCTAAGGATTAGCTTGATTGATTATACTGTGAGGGCGGGGATTCTCTCATTTGTCTTCTCTCTCTCATCCATTAACATTCTTTTGGTACATGGCCACTAGAAGGTCTCTGAGCCCTGACTTGGTACCACCTTTAGAGAGTAATCTAAGGAGAAGACCCAATTTTTCTGTGTTTGAATCCTTTCCCATTGGTAATTACCATGAGGAAGAACCGAATGAGGAGGAGAACTTGGACCCATACTCTTTTGCTCCCTACTAGTCCTCCTTTTCCCCCTATCCCAACCCATCCCTTACTCCAAGTTCTTCAGGATGGGAGAACCTTCCTTAACACCTGGGACTTGATTCCCTTGCTTACACCTCATATTCCCCGGGTATATCCAGGCCTACCTTATCCTTACGGAATTCCACACAAATTTCTGGATATCAAGGATCTCTACAATCTCAAGAGACACTCTCCATACAGGACCAGCACCTGATCAACATGACCAACTATTTTGATCGGACTCATCTCTCCCCTAGTCAGGGATATGTCTCAGAGTCGCAATACCTAGAATATCAATCCTATCCTCGAAATCACTTTGCAAATTATCCCAATTCCACCCAAACCACTCCACCTTCTTATTGGGATAACCATACACCACCCAACCAAGGATATGATTCTTACCCTAGGTATCCAAATGATAGATATTCTAATTTAACTGAGGTTAGAAATCCTAGAAATTATTATCCTCAGCCCACTCGAACCCATAACCATGGTGGTGATCCTAAGATTACCCAATTACTCCAAGTTGTCTAGGAGATGAGAGAAGCTAATAAAAGAAATACAGATAACCTAACAAAAGAACTCAATAAAATATGGGAAGCACAGCATCATAGACTTGGTCAGAGTATGCTACAAGTTGGTGGTAAGCCATTTAAGGTTGAGGATCCAACCTTAAGTATGACATCTTATTCAATCCCAACCTCTACATACACTAAGCCACCCACCAACCTCGTGATTATCCAGAATAGATCCTACCTGGACCTACATCTGAACTAATTGATAATTCTGATATCCTAAAGATTGACTTTGAGGAGAAAGACTTACTCGAGGATCTAAATCTTGATTTGATTCAGAACTTGAATTACAATCCTTTATGTCAAAAGACACATTTGACCATGTAGATGATTCGGATTTGGATACCTCAAAAGATTTAGGAGAATCAAGACAAGATTATAAAGAACCCCATCAAGAAGATAGAAGGATTGGGGATAGTGATAGTCCTAGCTAGGCTCGGTTGGATGCTTCTGATATGATTTTGTCTAAGGATTACCATGATTAGATGTGCTTAGACGATCCGATATCTGGATTCGACGATATTAATCATTATGAGATATTCCATTTAGAAGCCAAATCTACCTTCACTTCTATATTAGCTAATTCGCACCCTTTGCTTCCCATCCACCAAAGTCTTGAGGAAAACCCTGACTCTTATCCCCAACATCTCGAGATTGAACAAAACAGACAATCCCCTTATGAAAAGGATATTCAAGAAACTACATAATTATTGGAGATGACTTATGATGATTTATCTGAGGAAGCAAAGAATTTAGCTGAATCGTTGAATCTTGAGAAACTTGATTTAATTGATGAGAAACAAGAAGACATTCCCTTAGAAGATATAGTTCAAGAGAAAAACAACTGGGATCAAATTTATACTCCTACTCAGAAATTCACAAAACAAAAAGGATTTGAGGCCTTGATTAATCTAAATTCTGATTTTACTCCTCGTGGGGAAATGATTCTAAGGAAAAATGAATTTTTGCCCATTACATTTGAGGATTTGCATCATGAATTAAGACAGGATTTGGGCTACTCATATGAGACTTTTTATCACCCCAAGGATGAGATTGAGGATTCTGATTTAGATATCCAGCATGATTTGGGTGACTCTGGAATTATTGATATGGACCACTGGATTTTATTTGACTCACCTACTCTACATCCATCCACACTTGACTTGACGCACGAGGTGGTTCCTTATACCATTTTAGACTACACCACTCGGGTTCCTCCTTTCATTTCCCATCACTTTCAGGACCCATATGATTTATTCCCCACTGACTACTCTTTACCCACCTCATCTGCCTTACTCATGCACACCTTCTTAGGGTTACTACTATCTACTTTCCACTTTGGCACCCACACTTATTTTTCTTCCGTTTGTAGCACCTGGCTATAAATAATTCTAAGCTTGTTTATTTTATTTTTCCAACCTTTTGGGTATGGTATTCATCATCAGTTGATCCGCATTTATGGATCACTGATTCTTGAACCACAGCATCATATCTTTATACTAATTTTGACTCAACCCATTAATTTAATCATTCATTTTTGGGTTTAGGTTTGGCAAATGATGTTAAACTTAGCGCTGGTTGGAAGGAAATCCAATATTCTATATAGGTATTTTTCTATCCAAGTTGACCTACATTAACAAGCTCGATCAGGTGATATCCCCTCCTCTTGCTTATTAAATTTTGATTTTTCTGCATGCATTTCAATGAGGACATTGTAATAAATAGGCATGAGTGGTTGGACATTGCATGTCTTATTTTTATGTCAAAAAAAAATTGCATTCATGCATAAAGATTTTTTATCAAGAAGGTTTTATTAAGGATTTATTCTTAAGTTGATTCATGAATTTACAATCTAGTACAATTTTACACTTACACGTAGAATCTACAATGGATCCTCTATGAAGACCAATAAACATCTTTAGTTTGTCGAGAAGAAGCACTGCTTCTTCTCTTAAGCCCTTAGATAGTATTTAAGAAGTCAGGCAAACCATCTTCTAGTAGATCCACCAAACAAGTGCAAGGTGAGAGTAGAAAGTCTATTGGTGCTCTAAGACTAGTATAAAGAATCTTAGTTTCTGGGTAATTGAATAATGATACTCGAAGTTAGGCATAGTTTTTGCTCTCGGTTCCTGTGTATAAATTCTGTGTGAATTTTTGGAGAACCACCAAATAAGGCAAATACGCAAAGAACGAGTTCTAATAAAACTAGGACTAAGGTGGATGGCTACAACCGTCCTTTACGAAATCCTCGACTGAAGGAGGGTATTAATATCAAGGTCAGAAATACGCTATCCCATCCATTCCTTTCCCAATGCCGAGAGTAGGCATTTCCACCAAATAAGCCAGCTGATGTCCTCTTAAATACCCCCAATCCCGAATAATGCCTCATGAATAAAAATGTGCATGGTTGTTATAGTACGCTGTGTTGGTCAAAATAAATATATATGAAGAAAAAAAAGAAAGGAAAAAGTAAAGAAAAAAAATGAAAAAAAAGAAAGAAAGAGAAAAGCAGAAAAATATATATCTAAAAAAAAAGTGTTAATTGCATTGTGTTTACTTCATGTCAAGCACATTGAGGCAACAACACACATTCCCTTTACAATTCACCAAATACAACCTTGACCTACTTTTCTATATTTCTGACTGCTTAAATACTGGCCAAGGATTGCTGACTTAGTCATAAAATTATTAGAACTTAATCAAAGTGTTAATGCATGAGAGGCTACCAAATATATTGACAAATCTGATGAGATGTGAGCTAGAAAAGAAAAAGAAAAGGAAAGAAAAGAGAAGAAAAAGAGAAAGAAAGAAAAAAAAAGAATTAGATAGAATGAGTACAAAGGAACTAAAAAGAGCACAGTTTCTTCGCCTTTCTTTGAGTTGAATTATTTAATAAGTCTGGAAATCTAGGTTTTGAAGTACTAGTCTATATGTATCACCAGAGGAGTGTGAGCCACCAAATACAAACCTACTTGACTCAGACATCTTCTACCTAAGCTAAAAGCCAGAGCTAAATTTACTTATTATTTTAACAACCCCGAGGGAAGAAGTTTGCCTATCCCAATAGGATTTTACTAAGGGTCAAGTACAAGTTTTAGATGTGGATTGACTTTTCACTTGGATCTATTGCATAAGCTACAACACTACACTTTCACGGCTGTCTGGATTTCTAAGATTTTGGATGAAAACAAAAGAAATAAATCTCTAATCAAACACTTGATAGAAATTAGTCATTTATGACCACTTTGCATTTAGTCTTGCAATTGCTAGGGACTAGCAAGATTCAGGCATGGGGGTGTGATTGCACTGCAATCATATGACTTAATCTACCTGAATTAAGTTAGATTCTAGCATAACTTAGGAACAATGCATGCATAAGCATCACAACTTGCATAGTAGTTAGTCTGGTAGCTTTATAGATAATACTACCATTTTATGCTCTAAAAGAGAGATGATATTAATTGCAAATGATTCGGGGTCGTAGATGATAGATCATACCGTATAGATCTGATCAGGACAATGACGGAAGTCCAACGCTTCCAGAATCGTCTTGATCGGACATCCGTAGCATCACATACAGCCTGTAGAAGAATAGAGGCCAAGGAGCAAGATTGTAGAGATCCAAACCTTAAATGTCAAATCTGATCGCATGGATGGATTCGAATCAACGATCGCAGTCCAATGATGCAAAGATCAACCCGATCGGAGCTCTATAGCACTAACTACAAAGGTGGGAAGATGAACGACTAGGATAGTGCCACGTGGCACCATCCTAGTAGCCCCTCATCGTGCCCCCAATCACTGAAGGAGAAACAAGGGCCGTTGGATCGTCATCCAATGGGCACAGATGAACCACGTCACCCACCTCTCCGTACCTCATCAAGTAGGAATCCATCTCAGCCGTCAGATCATCATCCAACAACTGAGGGTGGCCGCACGCGAAATCAAAATCAAGACACAAACGTGCGCGTAGCACGTTGCTCACCAACCTCACGTAGGAGCGCGAGACGCATGCTTGAATCGCGCGAAGCATGAAATCAGAAGAGGTAATACGCTGGGATGAAATATGGTTATGCGATGGCGATCGAAGGATGCGGACGTGACCTCATGGCGCGCGGAGGCGCATTGATGCGATAGTGAAGATGACGCATTATCTAACGCTCGAACTAACACCCCATTTCATGCGGGGTCTTAGGCGGTGCGGCACGCGACAAGAGCCATCCGATCATCAAATTGGATGGTTGAGTTTGAAAGCGCGCGATCACGCACACAAGGAGTGCGAGGAAGAGCACGAGGATCAGATCCAGCAGCTGCGAGTGTGACACATGGTACCATCTAAGACGATCCATGCATTTAAGGCGTGACAGAGGTCCATTTGAGGTGCGATCTGATCGATTGATCTCCCAATCGAAGGATCTAATGGCTCAAAGGTTGTTGCATGAGTTGGGGGGCCTAAATACCCACGTTGCCTCTCATTCAAGCTATAAAAAGAGCCCCAGGAGCCCCAGTTGAGAGGAAACTTTCACCAGATAAAATCTCCAACCTCTCTCTCTCCACAACTTCTCTCTGGCCCTTCTCCCGGTGCTCTGGATCTGAAGTCTGCCGCACTTCACACAAGCATCCCACAAATGGTGCCGTCCTTCGTCTACTTTTCTCTTTCTTTATTCTTTAGTATAGTTGTTTTAAATTCTAGTTTGAAAATTGTTTCCAAGTAGCAATAAAAATATGATTCTATGAATATCCTGTCTCTATTTCCATGCTTTCATTAGGTTAGATTAGTTAGTACGAAAGGCTTTGAGAATCATGTTTTGCCTCCCTGCGAACAACTCGGTACTTACCGAAACATTTATAAATTTATTTGTTTCAACATGATTTGCAACTACAATGATACAAAATCTTTTAACGTGTTTCACGGACGAACAGTTGGGGGGCCTGTTGTTGATGGAAATCGGGTGGGTGCTATGGCGTTGAGTTGATGGGAGGTTGATTAGTATGGTTTTGATTTTAATTTTCACCCTGATAGTGGTTCCTTTGATTGACAGGGTTGGCTATGGGTTGGGATGGTAAATGTACGCCCTGCAGGTCTCTAGGTCGAAGTAACCCTAACCTGATTATTCAGATTTGTAACAACATGGGTTACTTCCGACATTTGATTATGCATTCCTTGTAGGGTTTTCATAACCTAAGCATTGATATCTTCTTGAGATGGCCCAGGTTGATAACAAGTCTGATTCAACCGATACCCTCCAAACGAGTTTTGTTTCTGAGAAGGAACCCGATTGGTCCAGGAGTGGTTCGGGTAGTTCCTCCAGTTAGAGGAATTTCTAAATTTCTCTTGGGGGGTAGAGATATTCTCAGTGGAGCTGCGATTTGGATATGTGTACATCCTTAATGAACCATAGAAAGCCTCGAGAAATTGATTATTCTCAGCAGGGATAGTGTTAAGGTTATGCAATTTTCTCTCAAGATGTTAGGCGAGGTTAGATCTGGAGCCTAGGTGGGTGTGATAAGTCTTTCCTCCATTTTCTTCTGATTTAATTGCATCTGGTCGAGTCGGTGGGCAATCATTTAGAGATCGTCTTGGGTAAGGGGGATTGATTGAGTGCCTATCTCATGAACACCGAATTGCAAGTTAGTACTTCACCAAAAGTGTTCGTAGATGCATGATTAAATTAGTTTTCACTTATTTCTTTGAATAATTCATAGGCACTTTTGGAATCCTTATTTAAGAAGTTATCGCCACAAGAGGCATCGACGAAATGCCGAAGTTGATCTTCTAATCCATGGTAGAATATTTGCACTAGCTATCATAAGGGAACCTCGAGGTGCAGGAAACTTCTTAAAATATCTTGGAACCATTCCCAAGCATCATGTAGAGTCTCACTAGATTTTTGTTGGAAGGTTGTAATAGATCTTCGCAGCGAATTGGTATGCCTATGGGGAAGAATTTTTTAAGGAAAGCAGTTTTCAATTGATTCCATGTTGTAATGGGCCTACCGATGGTTCTAAACCAATAAGCGGCCTTATCCTTGAGAGATAATGGGAATAGTCGCATCAGCCATAGATCTTCTCGCACATTGCCAGAACAGGTTGTTTGTGCAAGGAGAGTGAACTCCTTAAGGTGGCTAAATGGGTCTTCCCTAGGAAGGCCATGAAAATGCTTAATCAGATTTAGAACGACCAGTTTGATTTCAAAGTCCCCTTCTAGAGTGACCACCCCTTGTCTGTCCTCATAATTGAAAGGATTATAAAAATCCTTAAGAGGAACGACAAGCTGCTAACGGGGTAGTGGGTTTTGCCCTTGGTTGGCTAGGTTCGTTACAGTCTTAGCCAACTGTTGTTGGTTTGCTTGTAGTTGAGCCAGCTGCTCAACCATCATAGAGAAGGGATTAGGCGGGGGGGCTTGATGTTGTTGTGGCATCTCAACATTAGGTGGCTCCAAGCTAGGCAAGTTAGGAATGGGTAAGTCAAAGATGGAGGGGTTAGTTTGTGGATTTTGGGTGGAAGGGTTAGAGATGGGATTAGAAGCAGGGTTAGATGGATTTTGTGGTTGAGAGGTGGAAGCGGTAGTGGACCTATTTTTCATGTTTTCCATTTTTGATTAATGCAAGGAAGAGGATCTTTTTATGCAAGGGCAAAATCAAGTGGTCCCTCCAAGTGTGGAGTTTAGGATCACCACCCATGCATACAATGGAAAAACGGAGATGAGAGGAGGGAAAGATGAGAAGTGTGCAATCAAGCAACAAAATTCTAAGCCTAATCTTAAGGTTGACTCCTTAAAACCTAAGACTTGGGAACCTGGAAAAGTAAGAAACCACTACTTGAACCCCCTTCCCAAAATCAACCTGGCTGGACTAGAGAGGTGGCTTGGGCCCAAGCATGTCCTGGGAAAATCATCAAGGGCTTGTGTAAACCCGTACCCATCGTTTGACTTCCATCTCAGTCTGACACCACGTTCAATTAAGGGGATTGGGACAATTAAAGGTAACTTAATTTTCAGATATCAAGCCGAAGATGAAATGAAGTCCTTAGTGGTCAACTAACTACCAATTTTAACTTAAGCTTATGAACTTAAGTGCACAAGGAATGTGATGGCATTAATTAGGGTAATGCCCGATTATTTCTTTTTTTTTTGTGTGTGTGAATTGGGCAGGAAGTGATACCTAAGCCAAATCAAATTAGGTTTTGCAAATAAGGACTTGTTTTTTGTTGTTGAAGTGTTTTAGGGTTTGATAAAGTTTGAATGTCATTTAAGGTTATCTCTTGTTAAATATTCAATCAGGATTTTGAAATTCCATAAATAATAGCAAATAAGTTTTTGTTGGTGGAAGTCAATTCTTTTAAAGTTGATGTGACTAGGAGAAAATTTAAAACCCTAATATGAAAATCCTATGTATCCAACTCCTGAAAATGAATCTCTTTTTGAAATCTTTAAAAGTGGTGATTCAAACAGAAAAAAAAACACCACCACTTGATGTAAAATCAAACAAGGAATCCAAAAAAGATTTTTTGAGATTTTAGGAATTTTTTTGATATTTTTTTAGAATTTATTTTCATACTAGTGTCAAGAGTCAAAATTGATATATTCAAGGAATTGATTATACAGAAACCTCAAATGGCCTTAGGAATTTTTGACAATTTTATATGTTGTAGATAGTTTCTCATGGTTTCTAGTAATATAAATTTTCTCAAATCTGATAAGTATAAAAATTGATAAAATTCACCGACAATAAGAAAACAGTAAGGAAACAAGGTCTGACCGCTGTTCAATCAGTGAATTTTTTAATTTTTTATATTCAACCAAATTATTTGAAAATTGGACCCAAGGTTCAAGACTCAAAGGGGCTTCTCTGGACAAAATTTTGTGATTTTAGGAAGCTATTAAGTTCCCGAACCTGATTTTGAAAATCAAGACAAAAGTTTGAATTTTCAAAAATCAAACACGAGTAAGGCAAAGATGGTGGAAAAGTGAGACAAACAAGCAACACAATGAATTTTAGGGTTCCACCACCCTTAATTTTTCTTGTTTTTTATTTTTTGATAATTAAATATCTTTTTTTAGAGATTTTTGTAATGATGAAAGAGATGACCAAGGGACTAACCTGAAGTACGTAGGAAGACAAGTTCACTTAAAGTTTTCCGCTCCAAGCAAATCTGAATCTCGCTCCCACTCCTGATTCGTACCTAAACAAAATAAAGCAAGAGAGAGATAAATAATGTGGCTAAGCTATGCCTCCTCAGCAACGACACCAAAAAGTGATGCGAGAAAATATGCATTTTGTAAATTGATGTATTTGTGTCATTGTAACGTGTAAGTCCGTAATCAACTTTTACAATTTATAACCTAGATAATGGAGTATATAGGGTTGTCCAAGGAGGAAAAATTGTTAATCAAATAAATGATTCTCTCTCTCACCTCTCAAATCATTGAGGCATTGGAGTTGATTTTCGAGATTATTTTCTTCTGCGGGTTGTGCCATGATGATGGATGAAGGAGAATCAGGTTCAGATGAGTCGGAAGAGATATCAATAGGATTGGGTTGTTGCACAAACAAGGAGGTCGAGGCTTGGCCTCGACGTGAATGAGTGACTAAAGGAGACCTCAAGGATGGTCTTAGAGACCTCCTCCCGGACATGCACCGATGGAGTAGATGAGAGGTAGAATGTGATGGACCCAATCAAGACACCCAAAATTTTGGATGACTATAGAGGTTCAAGGTGGATGATACCCCTTAGTCAGAAAGCCGTCCACCTGAGAATTATCTGGGTAGCCAGAGAGGGAGAGTCCCGCAAAGGCCCCTACACGGTATTGCGCCCCCACGGGTTACAAGGTTTCCCCCACCCGACCTCTCTTCTCACTGATGTTCCAGGTAGACCAGAATGGGGACTTGACTTCTTAAGTCTACCAATTTTAATTAAGAGCAAGGGTGCTTAGAATTTCACTTGAACTTTAAGATGTGTTGAGTGCAAGAGTGACCAAATTTGAAGATTGGTTGACCCAAACAAGGTGGGTCAACTTCACTTGTATTGTCCTTGAAAATTTAGGTCCCTCTTTTAGTGTTCAAATGACTGTAAGAGCCTGATTTTAGGATTTTGCTTGAATAGATCAATTCAATCAAGGTCTAGCCACACATTGTTTGGGAAAATGATTTCTTGATTAAGCAAGTGTGTCTATAAAAATCCTAAACTGAAATCCTTAATTGGCTCTAATTTGGTCCACTTTAATTTGTCCAAATGTGGTACCTAGGGCTTAAACAAGAATGTGATAGCCCTAGATACCTTAAGCTTTTAAGTGGGTGCACAAATCAGGATTTGTTGTCAAATAAAATGTATCAACTCAGGAAACTTAATGAATTATCTATGGAAAGAATGCAAGTAGCCCTAATTGATTTTTTAACTTTTATCCTTTTCAAAATGAGGGGCTTAAGAGAGAGTGGTTAGATCTTACCTACCCTTGGTGTGTTTGTTGTGCAGTTGATCTTCCTTGAATGTATCTTCCCTGTCTGAAATAACCACAGCAAAAGAGATATAGCAAGTTAGAATCTGAATCAGGAATTGCAATCAAGAGTTCTAAATTGCCCGTTGCTCCGCAGCAACAACGCCAAAATGTTCAAATGCTAGATCGGTGTTTTAAGAATGTCGCGTTGCAGTATAGCCAAAATAGCGTTTAAACAAATAAATTTTATTATTCAAAAAAGATTCCGAGGTCGAACACAGGGAGCAATATGGAATTTAAAGCTCGAGATCATAATTTATAATGTAAATGAGCACAATATATAAGTAAAAGTTTAATGCAAAATGACATAAAAATTAATTATCAATGTGCAAAATGAAGAGGGTAAAATGGTGATTTAAATCACCAATTACCCTTATACAATAATAGCAAGTAGAAGCACAATATCAGAGTTAATTATAGCTTTAGAAACTCAAATCAAACGTCTGAAAGTGGGATCAGACGACTTAAACATCTGATGCTATAGTGCACTTTTCTCTTCTTTTCTTTCTCTGTTGTTGCTCCTTCTTCTCTTCTTTTTATTCTTTCTGCTTCCTTCTCCTTCTTTTTCACTGGGGAGGGGAACTTCTCAGATTGGCTAAGTGTCAGCCAATATTTCAGCAGCAAAACCCTATGCCACCCCCGCGCAATCTCTCCTTCCTTCTCTTTCTTCGGCTCCGGCCTCCCAGGGCCTTTTCTCAGGATATCGAGTTATCAGGTACACACACACCTGGGTCCAGGGTTACCTGCAGTGGGGTAGCAGCAGAGGAGTGCTTGGCTAGGCAGGTAAACGAGTCAGGCCAGGTCCGCAGGTAGGGGGTCACGGACAAGGCGTGTGTGGGTGAGAGGGACCTCAACTCGTGTTTGGAGGCAAATAGCCAGCAAAACTTTTAGAATTTATGGGGGCACAGGGGATTTGGCACTTCCGAGGTGGGACTTATCCCACCTCCTTTCTTCGTGTAGTCGCAGCAGCAGCTTCCTTTGTTGAATTGGCGCAGAGGCTTGGTCAAAGGCTTCAATTGACTATGCAAGGAGACTCCTGGAGGTAATTCGCAGTGCCTGGGATCAGCGCCTGGAACCTGCAGGCTTGATGAGAGCTTCAAGCAAGCACGTGGCTATTGCGACAATGGCGGAGGAGGTTAGCACACCTAAAACAAGAAATAAGGCCTCGTGGCCACATTAAAACAGTTCGAGAGCTTCGCCGGACATCAGGGAATGCAACTAAGGTGGTGGCATCTGATTGAACGGCAATCATGGGTCCCAATCAACCTAAATAATGTCTGAACCTAGCTTAAATTGTGGATTTTGCACTCATATCTTGCATATCAAGCATTGCATTAGTCTATTTAGAATAAGATGAGATATTTTGCTATTTAATGATTTTTATTACTATTTGCAGGTAATAAAGTGATCTAGGATGGAGATAGTGGAAAAAAGCAATAAAGGAAGAAGACTGATCCAGATAAGAGGAGTGAGGAGGATAGCCTTATCCCTACCCTCAAAAATCCTAGGACAACCTTCTCAAACCCAAAACAACCTCCACTTGGGCACCTTAGCCTCAAAACCCAAACATGGATAGCACTATCCATGTTCTTATCCACCCTATCCCTCTCCCAAACACTTAGGAACCAAAACCTACCTTAGAAAACCTAAAACCCACTCTCCATCACCTTTTAGGACATCCAGACACCTAGCTAGATGTTTGATTTCTGTAGAATAATAATCCAGGAAGCCAACACTCATACTGACACAGAATTGGATGTATAATTTAATGTCTAGACGTCCAATTTTGTAGTATAAGACATCTAACCACTATCCTGGACGTCTGATATTGCTGTCTGGTTCATGATTTTGGTGCTAGAAGCCTGATCTTGCCTATTTTGACCTAGGAACCCCACCAGACACTTTAGGAAACCTAATTAGAGACCTCTTAAGCCTAGTCCACTAACCATAGCCCTACTTATCCTATTCCCAACCCAGTTGAACCATCCCATACCTAATTGGGTGCATCTACAGTTGATTGGGTGCACTCGAGCCCAATTAGATCCACCCAGGATCTAATTAACTCATACTTATTAGGGTTACCCTAGCCTAATCACATGCACACATCCAATTAGACTTGACCTAGACCTAATTAGGTTCACTCCTATTCAATTAGACTTTCCTAAGCCTAATTAGGTCCACACCCACTTCATGCAGGTCAACCTAACCAAGATTTACCAAAACCCACACAACATCACTCTACGAAATTCAAATCATACACACACACCTTCCTAAATCCTACCTTCCTATTCTACCCCTACCAACCCACACACACCCACTCTTGGAAACCCTAAAACACCATGCGTCAACTCTAGATTCTACATTGATGGAAATTCTATTTTTGGATCCACCAAAAGTGGCAACCAAATGGAGCCTTCCCATAAGGACAAACAGAGCCACGAAATTGACTACCATTTCCATTCACTCTCTTCCTCTCTCAACTGGCAACCACACCTCCTCTCCTTCTCAAGGTCGTCCCCCTCCTCCAAGGCTCCCTCCATGGACGGCTAGGAAGAAGCTCTCCTCCAAGCCTCATCAAGAGTGGCAAGAAGAAGAAGAGCATAAGGATGCAACACCTTCTCCTTTCTTCTTGTGGGCGTGCCCTCTTCTTCCACCATAGAGGATCCACGCCCCCATTTTCTTTTCCTCTTAGATGGCCATAGAGAAGACCCCCCTCAAGGTCTTCTCAAGGACGGCCATTGGTAGAGAAAGGGTGCAACACCCTCCTCTCTCCACTTGGGTGAACACACCCATCCTCCTCTCTTTAGTGGACGGCCAAGAAGGCTTCTCCGTAGCCTCTCTTGGTTGATCCCTTTCTTTAGTTTAGCTTTATTTCCATGTATCCAGATTTTATAGTGACTTAATTTTTAATGCATGATATTCTTGTCTAATGGTTTTATATTCATGCTATTATCTTCACGGCTTACAACTTTGATGCATGCTTTCATTTTGTGTTTCAAAATAAAGATCAAAACACAAAAAGACAAAAATATTAGGTTAGATTAGATTTAGGTTAAATTAAGCCAATCCAAATCTCGACTTGCTTTCACGCCTCCCAGAGACGAACGATCGGGACTCATGTTCTAAAAAGAAAAGAGATCTATGATAGTTTCGTTATTATAAATATTTTTGTCAAGGGGATTTCACGACTATATTACGATTTCCGATGATTTCAAAATGCGCGATTTCCACGCTTGTCCAATGGCGTTGTTGCTGGGGAGGCAATGCGTGAGTTTAGATTTGGATTTGCTGAACTTCTGTTTGTTTTGATTGTAGGGCATCAAGACAAGGATCCACACACGCATCGACCCATGGTGAAGACCACAGGTATTTTCTTCATCCTTGATTTTGTTGCTTTCTTAAGTTAGAAAAAACAACAAAAAAATTATATATATCTATATATATAAATTCAAATTCAAATTTTCGGATTTGAATTTTAAAAAAAAAATTCTTTCTTTGGTGTGTATTTTAACTTGGAAACTATTTAAACAAACCAACGTCAGGTTTGGAAATTCGACCAGAAATTGTTAATGATTTTAAAAAATTTATTTCCGTCAAATTAGGCATCCAAAAATCTTAGGTTTTGGTCTGATCTTAAGGTTTCAAATAGGCTTCTAGACCCACCTTTTATTTGGAAACATTCGCACTGTACAAATTTTAAAAATTCTTACAGTGGATGGGGGTCAGAATAGTTTATACTCTGATTTTATTCAACTTCAAATAGTAACTTTGACCTCTACATAAATCATATTGATATGAAACTTGTGGGGTTGAAAATCTACTAAAACCTAGTCTTTTCTATAAATGTTCAAGAATTTTTGAATTTCTTTGATATTGTTTCAAACTACACTTCTTGCAAGGGGTCCATCTAATCTATTTGACCCCCTGAAACATAAAAATTCATGAAAAATTGCATGAAACAATACAAATCTTAAAAAAATATTCCCTAAAAAACTTATTTAAATAGAAAGATCTCTACCAAATTTCATTTTATTTTGATTTATTTACTTATTTGGGGAGTGATTTCAAGTCAGACTAAGGTCTGACTGCAAATTGTTAGAAGAAGCATAAACCCTAGGTGTTTCACATTAGGGTTTAAATTTAGAGACCCAAAATAAACTCGTATGAGCCTAATTTGTGTGTGATTGCATGAGAGGGGATCTGATTTGATTGGTTGTCTTCCCCTCACCCACTTGAATTGAAATTGATCTACATTTCAACTTAGGCAACCAATTAGGTCTATTTCATTTAGTAGTGGTGCATTAGGACCATTATTTTCTCTGATTGGATCGCACCACTTCTATCTTATTTGACTTGAAAGTAGCATATAGACCTATCTGATATTAGGGTTTCCACACTAAGGTAGAGCACATTTACATTCTACACTTAAAGGAAATTCTTATAACAAATTGGGACTTGCAAAAACTGTTGCGTGCTCCACCACAACCTTGTTTGAATTGACTTAAATAAGGAAACCCTAAAAGAAAAAAAAATTAATACAAGTACTTGAACCATAAAATCCACTATACCAACTAAAGCTTGTATTGAAAATCCTTTGTTTATACACTTCACACTCACAAATCTAATTTTAAGGGCAACACCCCCAAACGCCTAATCACATTCCAAAGAGCACTCTAAGCCCAAGCCTAAGACTAAGTAGACGTGCCCTAGGCAGGACTAAATTACTTTGTAACTAAAATTTAATTGGTAAAAATCAAGGCCTTGTCTATTTAGACCAACTGGTGACAAGAAAGGTCAGTGCGGTAACTGCGTTAACCTCTAGTGGTGTCCTACCGTGCAGGGTGTCTTAGGGTGTCCCACCATCCTGGCCAACCAAGTAATTCAAGGGTTGGTTTAACCTAGTTCCATTTCAGGATACCAGGTTAAGATCCAATTAGGGTATACAATTTAAGGCTAGCTTGTTTGCTTGATTTGGGGCTCTCTTATCTTTCTTTCAAGGCCTTTGCCTTAATTCCACCAGCCCCTTGTAGCTGGTTGTGTCCTCCTAAGGAAGACTATCTCTTATCTCTATCCGCATCTTTTCTCAAATATCCATGAACCCATATCATTCTTTTGACCCTTAGGGTCCTCCATCTCCCAACCCAACCATGATTTTGACTCCTAGTTGGGAGACTCATCCTAACCAGCTGGGATATGATCATTCTTATCCCCCAGCTTATTTAGAACCTAAACCTCATGGATTTGACCCTTATCTAGATCAGAACCAATTGAAAGCCATAGTTGCTGAATTCCGGGAATATAATAAGGACTATACAGATCAA
The DNA here is from genome assembly GCA_037157565.1 of Thalassia testudinum. Classification (NCBI taxonomy): domain Eukaryota; kingdom Viridiplantae; phylum Streptophyta; class Magnoliopsida; order Alismatales; family Hydrocharitaceae; genus Thalassia; species Thalassia testudinum. The sequence continues at coordinate 34,890,212 of JAZHRO010000014.1, forward strand.
TGTGCCAAGCCTCTGGAGCAAATTAGATGATCTAAGGCACAATCTCAATCTTATCACTCCTTCCAAGAACAAGAGACCTGGAACAACCAGCCTAGTGGGTCTAGTGACCCATATTTTGGATCCACTAGCTACTCTATTGATTCTTGCTACCATGGGGAGCTATCCTGGACTCAGCCAACCCAAAAGGCACCTTTGGACCTAATCTGTGATTTGGGTAGATCATTTGAGGAATGCACCATTTCTGATACACCTGTACCTAATGATATATGACTAAGGAATTGGAATAATGGATCACAAGTACAAGACCACATAACAGGTTTTCGATCAACTCCCTCTATAGTCAGCCCCACTCAGGGTGATACACCTATTGATTCATATCCAAATTCGTATAACCCTGAGTGGAGAAACAATTTTGATCTTTCATGGCCACCACAAAGACCGACTCAGATTGAACATCAATCTAGGCTAGCCCAATATTCCACTCAAACCGCTTTAGGGCAACCATCTAGTCCAGCCCAACCCACAACCACCGTTGAAGATCTCATGAACATTTTGTTGGACTTTGACAAGAAAAATGAAGAAAGGCTGATTAAGTTGGAAAATCAATTGAAATCTCAAGGGGATCAAATCAAGAGACTGCAAGAATCACTTTATCCCCGGATGCACACTCCTTTTCACTCCTATTCCCCACCTATTATTTCGACCCCTCCTCCAATCTATCATACACGCCATTGTGCGGGGGCCAAATCTATTGCCTCTAAAAGGAAGAGAAAAGCTAAGAGCCCACCCAAACGATCTGATTCGGTCTCAACCAAAAAACATAAGACCAAACGCACATCCATCTCTAACTCAAACTCTAGGGACAAAAAGAATAAAAAGGCTTCTGAAGTTGATTTGACCTATTTACCCTTTCCTGAGGCCTTAAAGAAAGAGTCACAAAAGAAGAAAAAGTCTTGCACACCTAAAGAGGTGGTTTTATCAACTAACATAAGTGCATTTGTTTCTGGTACTTTACCACCCAAAAAGACCGACCCTGGAAAACCTTTCATATCTTGTGCCATCAAGGGATTCACCTTCAATGGAGCCCTTGTAGATCTAGGGTCTTCCATTAGCTTGATTCCTACTACTCTTTTTGATTGCACCAGACTTGGAGATCTGCACCACACACTTGTCACCATTAGAATGGCAGATGGCTCTATCAAAACACCTAAGGGGGTAGTTCATGATGTGATCATCAAAGTGCAAGATCTTAGTTTTCCAGTTTATTTTATTATTTTAGACATGGATATACCGGAAAAGCTAAGTAATTCACCCATCATTCTGGGTCGACCTTTCTTGGCTACAACCAATGCAGGATTGACTGTTACTCAGGATGTATGGAGATGAGTAGCGACAATGAGAAGATTCACTTTGATATTTATGCAGCTGCTAAGAAAACAAAGTCAAGGTATTTTCTGGATGATACAGAAAGTGAGTTGGAGGGTAATTCAGAAGAAACTATGGCAATTAACACCTGGGTAGAACCACATGACCCAAATCAACAATACACTAGATCACATAAGTCACCCTCAATACCAGATCAAATCATTGATAGTATGGTTGACTATCTTGATCGACCTAGCCCAATTCAAATGCCTGCCCCTTGCAATGAATCCCAGATTACTCAATTGATCAAAATGATTCATGAAATAAAAGTAGTGCAAGAGAATATGATGATATAAGGAAAGAGCTTCATAGAATCTGGGACGAGCAACAAAAATCAGAAATGTTTGAATTTGGGTCAGGTGTGTCATAACCGATTTGTGATTCGGTGGTGGTCATGCAGGATTCTATTGATCAAACACTCGAGGTGGATGATATTGATAATCCTATTGAAGTTGAGAATGGAGATTTATTCGAGAATCTTGATCTTGATTTAGGGCCTGAATACCAATCATTTCATTTTGAGGAACCAAGCATTAAGGGACCTGAATATGATTTTGTTGTATTTGAGAATATCCATGGAGACATTGATGAATTAATTCAAATGATCTCATACATGGAGCAACAAAATCAAAAGGACTGTAACAATTCCTCAATCAATGATTCAGCCCATTCCACTTTCATAGAGGGACTCACTACTAAATCTAATGACCAATTTCATCTAAGTGAGAAGGAAATATTCCCTTATGAAAAGGAGATTCAAGAGATTGAAAGATTATTGGGGATAACATATGATGAGTTATCTGAGGAAGCTAAAAATTTTGGGGAATCATGTGATAATTGGGAATTAGAATTGAAAATTTTTGAAGAGATAAAAGAAGAAGATGATACCCAAACATCTTTGGTAGAGACAAAGACTAATCACTGGACCTTGATTTCCAAATTTGACCACACTACTTGGGTCATGCCTTCCATTCATCACCATTATCAGGACCCATATGATTTCACCCCACACGACTCCACCCATACCCCTACCACCCACATTCTCCATCACCTCTTCGAGATGCCTTCATATTCATTTCTTCCAAGCACCCGTAATTATCTGTCCTTCTTTTGTAGCATCTGGCTGCAAATAATCCCAAGCCCCATCTACATATTTTTCCGATTATTTGGACTTGGAATTCATGGACAGCTAATCCACATTTGCAGCCTACTGTTGGCGAACAAGACTAAAATTCTTATCATTTTACTCGCCATTCTCAATAGTGTATTGACATATCCTTTTTGAGTGTACGCCCAGCTAAAGACATTAATCTCAGCACTTATATATAGCATATTTTATTTGGCATATTTTCCTACATATTCAATTTCAGGTGTTGGAATAAGTGGAATGTCAAAATTCAGGAGCCATTCCAAGTGAATTCTACCCATTTACTCCCTGTCTTAAATTATTTTTCGTTGTATTCATGCATAAGGACATGCAAGAAAGTAGGCATGGGGGGGTAGTAATTGTAAACTGAAAATTTTTCTGCCAACACCTAGGAAAAACCTTTCGTACATCATGCTAATTGCACTTTAGGGTCGTTAAATTGAGAACAACCGACTCCATCTCCAATGTTTGCACTGGAGCTAAAAATCGTTCGCAACAATCACTTTCTACTCATCCATTCACCTTTTTATTCTAAATTTAGGGTCAAGCTAAATATAACCTGAATTAAGGAAATTTTTGAAGTACAACTTTTGAAAGGTTATACATAGCTTGTATATATATTGCATTCATGAATAAGATTTTTATCAAAAGAATGTATTAGGGATTTTATCCTCTAGTTGATTCCTGTAATCTGGAATCCAGTACAATTTTCACTCACATGTAGATTTTGCAATGGATTCACGGTAAAGATTGATGAACATCTTTAGTTTGTCAAGAAGAAGTAGTACTTCTTTTCCTGAAACCCTGGACAATGTTTTAGAGCCAGGCAGATTTTCTTCCAAAAATCCACCAAATAGTGTGAGATGAGAGTAGAGTGTACTAGTGCTCTAAGATTGGTGCAAGGAATCTGGAATCATAGATAATTAGGTAATGATACTCAGAGATTAGGCATAGTTTTCACTTTCGGATCCTATGTATACATTTTTGCGTGAAATTTTGAGAGCCACCAAATAAGGTAAATATGCAGAGAGAGAGTTTTCATAAAACTTGGGCTATGGTGAATGGTTACGACCATTCTTTACGGAATCCTTGGCTGAAGGAGGGTATTGATGTCAAGGTCAGAAATACATTATCCTATCCATCTCTACTAATGTCGTGAGTAGGCACTTCCACCAAATAAGCCACCCAATGTCTCTTGAGTACCACCAATCTCTAATAATGCCTCCTCAATAAAGTTCATGAATGTATGCTAGCTTGTGTTATGTTAAAAAAAAAAATTATACATAGAAAAAAAGGGAAGAAAAAAAAAAGAGAAAATTTGGAAAAGAAAAAAAATGTGTGAATATTTAGTGTTTATTTCAGTTGCATTGAGACAATACCACTAAATAAATTTGAGATCCACCAAATAAGGCCTTAACCTATTTTTCTGTGTTTCTGACCACCTGAATACTGGCTGAGGAATTCCAACTTAGTGTTAAGGTTAAGAGAACTCAATTAAAGTGTTAATGCCAAGTGAGACCACCAAATATGGATCATACGTAAGAATATAGTGAGATTGTGAGCTCTAAGAAAAAGAAAGAAAAGAAAAGAAAAAGAAAAAAAAAGAAAAGAAAAGAAAAAGAAAAAAAAAGAAAAAAAAAGAGAGAAAAAGTGAGAATGAATACAAAGGAACCAAAAGAGAGCATAGTTTTTTTCAACTTTCTCGGAGTTGAGTTACTGAATAATTTGGGAATCTAGATTATGCAGTACTAATTTTTATGTAGCATCAAATGAGTGAGCCATCGAGTACACACCATGTGCCTCAGACATCCTCTACCTAAGCTTAAAGCCAGGGTGGAATTCACAGAATATCTTGAATACCTCGGGGGAAGAAGTTAGCCTATCCCGCTAGAATTTTACTAGGGGTTAAGTACAGATTTAGAGGTGAATCAGGCCTTTCACTTGATTCCATTGCAAAAGCTACATAGCTGCACTTTCACGTATCTGGATTTGTAGACTTCTGGATGAAACAAAAGGAGAAAAATATTTAGTCAAGTTCTTTGATAAAAAGAATAAGTAGTCCTTTAGGGATCGAACTTGTAAATAACTTAGTCATGCATTTAGTCTTGCATTTGTTAGGGACTAGCAAAGTTTAGGCATAAGGGTCTGATTGCACAGCAATCATGGATCCTAATCAACCTAAATAATGTCTGAACCTAGCTTAAATTGTGGATATTGCACTCATATCTTGCATATCATGCATTGCATCAATCCATCTAGAATAAGATGAGATATCCTGCTATTTAATGATTTTTATTACTATTTGCAGGTAATAAAGTGATCCAGGATGGAGATAGTGGAATAAAGCAATAAAGGAAGAAGAAGACTGATCCAGATAAGAGGAGTGAGGAGGATAGCCTTATCCCTACCCTTAGAAACCCTAGGGCAGCCTTCCCAAACCCAAAACAACCTCCACTAGGGCACCTTAGCCTCAAAGCCCAAACATGGATAGCACTATCCATGTTCTTATCCACCCTATCCCTCTCCCAAACACTTAGGAATCAAAATCCACCTTAGAAAACCAAAAACCCACTCTCCATCACCTTTTAGGACATCCAAACATCTGGCTGGATGTCTAATTTCTGCAGAATAACAATCTAGGAAGCCAACACTCCTAGTGACACAAAATTGGACGTCTAATTTAATGTCCAGACGTCCAATTTTGTAGTATAAGATGCCTGACCACTATCCTGGATGTCTGATACTGCTGTCTGGTTCATGATTTTGGTGCTAGAAGCCTGATCATGCCTATTTTGACCTAGGAACCCCACCAGACACCCTAAGAAACCTAATTAGAGACCTCCTAAACCTAGTCCACTATCCATAGCCCTACTTATCCTATTCCCAACCCAGTTGAACCATCCCATACCTAATTGGGTGCATCTACAGTTGATTGGGTGCACCTGAGCCCAATTAGATCCACCCAGGATCTAATTAACTCATACTTATTAGGGTTACCCTAGCCTAATCACATGCACACATCCAATTAGACTTGACCTAGACCTAATTAGGTTCACTCCTATCCAATTAGACTTTCCTAAGCCTAATTATGTCCACACCCACTTCATGTAGGTCAACCTAACCTAGATTTACCAAAACCCACACAACATCACTCTACGAAATTCAAATCATACACACACACCTTCCTAAATCCTTCCTATTCTACCCCTACCAACCCACGCACACCCACTCTTGGAAACCCTAAAACACCATGCGTCAACTCTAGATCCTACATTGATGGAAATTCTATTTTTGGAGCAACCAAATGGGGCCTTCCCATAAGGACAAAGAGAGCCACGAAATTGAATACCATCTCCATTCACTCTCTTCCTCTCTCAACTGGCGACCACACCTCCTCCTCTCCCTCTCAAGGCTGTCCTCCTCCTCCAAGGCTCCCTCCATGGATGGCTAGGAAGAAGCCCTCCTCCAAGCCTCTTCAAGGGTGGCAAGAAGAAGAAGAGCATAAGGATGCAACACCTTCTCCTTTCTTCTTGTGGGCATGCCCTCTCCTTCCACCATAGAGGATCCACACCCCTATTTTCTTTTCCTCTTAGACGGCCATAGAGAAGACCCCCATCAAGGTCTTCTCAAGGACGGCCATTGGTAGAGAAAGGGTGCAACACCCTCCTCTCTCCACTTGGGTGCACACACCCATCCTACTCTCTTTAGTGGACGGCCAAGAAGGCTTCTCTTTAGCCTCTCTTAGTTGATCCCTCTCTTTAGTTTAGCTTTATTTCCATGTATCCGGATTTTATAGTGACTTAATTTTTGTTGCATGATACTCTTGTCTAATGGTTTTATATGCATGCTATTATCTTCACGACTTACAACTTTGATGCATGCTTTCATTTCGTGTTTCAAAATAAAGATCAAAAACTCAAAAAGACAAAAATATTAGGTTAGATTAAGCCGATCCAAATCTTGACCTGTTTTCACGCCTCCCAGAGATGAATGATCGGGACTCATGTTCTAAAAAGAAAAGAAATCTATGCGAGTTTCGTTAGTATAAATATTTTTCTCAAGGGAATTTCGTGACTATACTACGATTTCTGACGATTTCAAAATGCGCAATTTCCACGCTTGTCAGCATTGCATGCGAGTGGTTGTGGAGGTCTATCAACCTCGCGATTTGTGTGTGAGAGTGCATGAGTCGAGGGGGTGATAGAGAGGCCAATTCCCTCAATTACTTGAGGGGTTTTGGTCGGTGAGTCGAGGAGATGGTGAGGAGTGTGGAAGCGGCATAGTTGGGCAAGTGTGGAAGCCACTAGGGCTCGCCAAAGATCTACCGGTGGGGTAGAAGACGGATGGCGATGGGGTGAGTCGGCGGTCGAAACAAAGTAGCAGATGACTAGAAACGACGAGAGGAAGTTGAGGAGTTGTTTAGGAGGGAAGGCAGATGAAAGGGAGCGAAGTTGGCATCGGTTGAGGAGTGGTCGGCACCGGAGATGAAACTACTTAGAGAGATGTGGACGGCGAAGATGAAGGGCGGTAGGAGCGCTGGCAGGTGCTGCGCGACGCGGAAGAAGATAAGGATGAAGAATCTGCCACAGGTATTGTGGTCAGACGACGAGGGAAGGTAGGGAAGGTCACCGAAGCTTGAAGAGCAAATTAGCCAGAGGAGGGGAGAGGAATTAGAGGGAATCTCTGGCCGAATTCAAGCTTGGAGTAGTAGGTATGAGCAGGAGGTGCTTTCATAGACCTCAGGAGGATGGTTAGAGCTTGGAAAGGTCGTCGGATTGGGAAATTTCTTGAGACCCAAATCTCTCATCCGTTCGCATGAGAGATTGGGCAAGTTTTAGGGCTTAAGATTGGGTTCAAAAGGAAGGGAATGTCTTGACGAACTTCCCTCTCAAATTTGAAAGGGATTCGTCAAAAAATCAGGGAGTTCTTTCCATTTTGTGGTTGCTGGAGCACGTAGGAATAAAATTAATGGCGGTAGGAACCTTTTTGTGAGAACGACGACAAAGTTAGGTGTCTATTAGCAAAGATTTTAAAAGTTAAGGGTAGAAATATAATTAGACAAGACCAATTTGCAAACTAGGTCAAGACAAACTCATCTTGGGTTCAAATTTTGGTACAAACCTAATTTGGACCTAAGGAACCCAATGGGGAAGTTGGATTTTGGTTTTGACCATGTTTGACTAGGTAATTTATGCAAAAGCCCAAATTAGAGCAAATGTCTATCTGTGGTTCTGTTTTGGGTTAAAACGGGTTCTAATGATCAAATTGAAAGTTCTAAGCCATGGAGAATATGTTTTTATGAATTTTAGAGGGTTTAGGTGAATTTTATCCTTATCAGAACCTCAGTTAATTAAGTGGGTCTATTTTTAGGATTTCAAAAGTCATTTAATTCTCAGAACACGTGCAAACCCTTTTCTGTCTGTCTTATCCCACTTGTTATCTTTTTAAGACCAATTGACCTTTATTCAACCCCTGAGAAAACCTTTGGTTGTACTGCATTCATGATGAGCTGGTAAAATTATAGTTTCATCCCTAGTTTCTTATTTTTCTTTCATAGTAAATTTGAATGACTTGTGACTCTCTGGCGGTTATGTAGGAGATTTATTAACTTAATTGGGTCAAAATGTGCTAGTTATGGCTTATGATGGTGTTCCCATCATAGCCCTATGCCTAGCTTTTGCTAGTCCCTTAGCAAAATTTCAAGGTATTAACTTTGATTCTAGACCATAAAATCTTTTGATGCTTAAAAACTTTGCTATGTGCTTCCTTTTGTAGATTAGGTTAGAATGCCGATAGTAGACCTAGAGGTACTGAAGTACCAACCAAGATCCAGACCTGACCAACTCTAGCCTTAGTCCGTCGTGAAGGTTTCTAAGGCCCACAGGAACTAACCTAAGGTTTGTGGAACTCCGCAGTTAAAGCACCCATGTTTGTAACATGTTTTAGCCTCAGTTCAGTTTGCAGTACATTTTTGTCAGATAGAGACAGGAATTTTTCCTTGCTTTTGGAAAATTCTCTCTCTTTTCTTTTTATTTCTATCTTCGGATTGGCTTTACAACGTGGTCTATATCGAATTCCTAATCCCCATCATCAATCCTCGTAGGGTCCCTAGCAATTGATGCTTCGAGATAGCACTACCCATGGCAACCCCTAGAACCCTAGTGATGGGTCGGCCTGGATAGGTTGTTAATATGATGTTTTTATCGTTGAAATATGTATAGTGGTTAACCTAATTCAGACCTAACCATCTCTTTACAAAATTTTTAACCTGGCCTAATTGATTTTATCTTGTCACTTTTAGGCCCAGGGTCGAACTCAGGGAAGTGGGGTTAAAGTCGAGTTTCTACGTTTTCCTTAAAACGCGTCTCTTCCGTTCGTTTATTGTGTTTTTGGTGTTTTTCTTATTTAGGTTTTTTATGGTAATCCTTGTTCTTGAGGCACACCCTCAAAATTGTGTCCTTGGCTTTTAGCCAAACAGAGTCCCAAAACAAGTCTTGCTACTCGCAAGACGGGGGTACCTGCAAATCAAAGATTATCTTTTCACTTTTATACCTTTTTTTATCTTTTTACTAAGAAGGAAGCTAACAGATAGAAAGTAAATATAGTAGCTATAGATATATATTTATATGTAGTATGTATATAAAGGGGTGGGGGTGGAGGTGACGATGGAGTGTAGCACTATGTCGAGTCAGTTGACGTCTAGAGAGACGCAACCAACACGACTATGTGCCGCGTGGAGTGTGGATGGAGGATGGATGATGTATGGGACCACGCTTTTTTTGTACGCGTGTATCAGGGAATATCAGCAACTGGTGCAGATATCCCCGTGATACAGCGTATAGTAAATAACGTGAAAATATATGTACATATGTATGTATATGAGTAAATATATCTATATGTATATAAATGTATAAGTATATATGTATAGATATATATAGATATATATGTATTATATATATATATATATATAGGTGTATATGTATATATATATATATGTATGTATATATGTATATAGCTATGTATATATGTATATAAGTATATATATATAATACTATATAGATGTATATATATATATATGTATATAAGTATATATGTATCTAGATATATATATATGTGTGTATATATATAAGTATATAGATATGTATATATATATATGTATATAAGTATATATGTATATAGCTATGTATATATGTATATAAGTATATATATATAATACTATATAGATGTATATATATATATATGTATATAAGTATATATGTATCTAGATATATATATATATATGTGTGTATATATATAAGTATATAGATATGTATATATATATATGTATATAAGTATATATGTATATATATATAAGTATATGTATAAGTATATAGATATATATATACGTGTATATATATATATATATAGATATATTATATATATGTGTGTGTATACATAAATATATAGATATACTATGTATATAAGTATATATATATATATATATATATATATATATATATATATATAAGTATATGTATAAGTATATAGATATATATAAGTAGATATATATATATATATATTATATATATATGTATATATATTATATATATATGTATGTATACATAACTATAGATATTACTATGTATATAAGTGTATATATATATATATATATATGTATGTATTATATATAGATGTATATAAGTATATATATGTTACTATATATAACTATACGTATAGTGTAAGTGTGTGTGTGGGTGTGTGTGTGTGTCGGTGAAGATGTGTGTGTGTTGGTGTAGTGTGTGTCTGTGAGTGAGTGAAAAAGAGAGAGAATACGTGAGAGAGAGAGAGCGGGAGAGAGAGAGAATACGTGAGAGAGAGAGAGTGGGAGAGAGAGATCAGCAGAGAGAGAGAGAGCGGGCTGGAGAGATCGAGAGCGCGGACAATGGCAGCGAGTTAAGTCGTCTGCTCGCGGCGGCGGACGTCTGACGCCGCGTCGTCTGAAGGCGGAGGCGGACGTCTGAAGACGGCGGGTGCGGGCGCGCCTTCGCGCAGGGTTCTGCAGGCCTGCGCGAAGTCGACGAGCGGGCGATGGCGCGGAGGAGCGAGCGTGGAGGAGGTCTGCAGGTGGTCGCGGAGGGTCGCGGAGGGGGGCAGGGGTCGGCGTGAGGCCGTAGCCGGCCGCTGCAGTGCGCGCGGCGGCGGGCTACGGGTGCAACTGCGAGGCGGACAGAATGGAGACGGAGGCGGGGAACGCCCTGCAGACGCGCGCGGAGGCGGTGAGCGACTGCGGGGACGGTCGCGGAGGGGCGGGAGGACTTGCTGCTGCTGCTGCTGGGCTGCTGCTGCCATGGCTTCAAGCTTCGAAGCTTGGAGCGGCGGCAATGGCGTTAAAGAGAAAAAACGAAGCGAGGGAATGCACCACGCCCACCGGCTCGTCGAAGAGCTAGGCGGTGGTGCTCCCACTGTGGTGGTGTGCACCACAGTGGGTTCTCCTGCTCGCCGGGTGCCTCCTCGACGGAGGGCCGACGTATGGGAGGGGAAAGCGGTGGAGAAGATGGCTGCGGGTTTTTTCAGCAGCTGCAGCAGCTGCGTCGCGAGGATGAAGCTGCAGCTACTTATAGAGGAGGGGAGAGTGGCGTGCCGGCTGCAGCAGGGAGAGGGTGTGCGAGTTGCAGCTATAGGGAGCGGCGTTGGCAGGGAGACGTGACGGGAAGAAGTGCTGCGTGGCTGCTGCATGCAGCTGCGGGAAGAGTGCAGCCGCGGGAAGGATGAAGCCGCGGGAAGGAGAGAAAAGAAGAAATCAAGAGGAAAAATAAAAAGAGGGTGATTTTGCAAGGAGGCACTTGAAGAAAAATGTAACTATGTAGGCGATTGTTTCACTCCTCTTCCTCTCTTGATTAAATGCATGCATGCAAGTGTTTTTACAAATGCGATTACAGGATCCTATTATGCAATGTTAATGCTAGAAAATAGTACAAGAAGGCGTTATTACAGGCGTGTTTTGAGGTGCAAACACCTAGCTTTCGAGATTTCGAGATAATCCCGTCCATGGCGTTCTGTAGCTAAATCCAGACCCTGGAAATCGACATTTTGGGATAATGACGCCCATGGTATCTGAACCAGCACACGGTGCTTACATGCCCCGGTAGGATATGTAGACATCCTAGGAGACAAGCATCGAGGAGACGATATCTTATTGCGCATCTTCGAGAGGAATTTCCCACCTCTCCGCATCGAGAACTCGTCGAAATCAACTTATGTTGATCAGCTACTCTTAATCTAGGTAACTTTTTCAGAACAAGTTTAACACATTTGCATGATTTTGATACTTAGGCGCACTAAACTAAACTGTGTGGATTGGGATGCTTAGGTTACCAAGTCCCATAAACCAGAGGCCAGTTAACGAGGCCAAATAATCCCTAAGCCTTAGACCTAATACTTCAGCTTCGCATTTTCCCCAACCTCTTGAGGATTATCCAGATTTTAGTGGGTACTTGAATTTTTAAGCCTAGGATTATAGCCCAAGAGGCCTGAAATCAGCATTCCTACTAATCTCTTCTCTGTTTTATTAGCACTTTTGCCTTTCATTTTCTTTCTTTTGATATGGTCTAGAACTAAGTCAATTCCTTAATCTTTTACTAATGACTACCTCTTTTTCTTTTCTTTTCAAATTGTGCTCCTTTTTGACATTTTTATCTCCTCCCCTTTTTCTCCACAAAATCTGATATGCCATCAAAATTTCCTCTCCTATCATATTTTTGTTCTTTTTCAAGAATTTTTTATTTTTTTTGGTATTTTTGGAATATGTGTTTTTTTTTATGAAACCCTTTCTTGTGAAGTGATTTTCACGGCATTTTGTACTTTAATACCCCCCCATGCCTACAATTTGTAATGTCCTCATTGTAAATTAGGAGGGTTTGAGTTCAGCTTAGATCATACATTAGAACAGGTGATGGGTGGGTGAATGAGTCGGGGTGATTGTTGCGGACGATTTCAAGCTCGGGTACGGGTACCAGAGGTGGAGTCCGCTGTTCTAGTGGATGAACCCTAAAGTGCAATATGAGTTCAGCATAGGATGTGTCAGGAAGGGTTTCGGATTTTTTCAAAAATGATGGGTTGCCTCCCATTAAGCGCTGAGTTTAACACCATCAGTCGGGTGCAATGAGCTCAAGGAGAATGGAGGGTAAAAGACATCTTAGCCAAATTTGTATCAGTGAGTTCAATGAATGGTTTGAGTCTCTGACCGTTCACGACAAAAGGTTCTGAGTCATGGCTGAGTTGACTGATTTCGACAACTCCATTTCCAAAGATTCGTCGGACAAGGTATGGTTTAATCCATTTTGATCTGAGTTTTCCTGGGAACAATTTGAATTTAGCATCAAAGAGTAGAACTTTCTGACCAGGGAAAAAGATCTTTCTAGATATGTACTTGTCGTGAAAGGCCTTAACCTACTCTTTGTAAATTCATGAGTTCTCATATGCGTTGTGGTGTAATTCATCGATCTCACTCATTTGAAGCTTTCTGTGAGCTCCTGCCTTAGAAAGATCAAGATTACAGTTCCGTACTGTCCAATAGGCTTTGTGCTTCACTTCGATAGGGAGGTGACATGCCTTCCTGTACATTAATCTGAAGGGAGACATGCCTAATTGGGTTTTGTGGGCAGTCCTATAAGCCCACATGCCTTCCGACCAGTCTTTCCTGTTAGGTCAAATAATAACCTGGAGGATTTTCTTGATCTCCTGATTTGATAGCTTGGCTAGACCGTTGGTTTGGAGGTGATAAAGAGTAGAGATTCGGTGTGACACCCCGTATTTGGTCATCAGTGATCTAAACTGAGCATTCATGAAATGGGTCCCTCCATCGGAGATTATGGCACGTGGAATCCTGAACCGAGAAAAGATGTTCTGATGAATAAATTTGATAACTACCTTATGATCGTTGGTTCAGATCGGAATGGCTTCGATCCATTTAGACACGTAGTCAACAGCAAGAAGAATGTATTCGAATCCGTCTAAAACAGGGAAGGGTCCCATAAAATCAATCTCCCAGACATCGAAGATTTTGCATATGAGAATCGGTTGTAAGGGCATCATATCACGATGGCTCATGTTGCCTAAGGTCTAGCAACAAGTGCATGCCTTATAGTGATTGTATGCATCTTTGAAAATTGTAGGTCAATAGAAGCTTCACTGGAGGACTTTTGTTGCGGTTTTATGACTAGAGAAGTGTTCACCGCATGCTTGGTCATGGCAGAAGGACAAAATGTCTCGAATTTCTGCTTCCGAAACACATCATCAGATGATTTGATCAGCACCAATGCGGAAGAGATACGGGTTTTCCCAAAAGTAGTACTTGGCATCAGAAAGTAACTTTCCTTCTTGGCTTTTGGCCAATCAGATGGTATCTGATATGATGCCAAGTAGTTTACTAGATTAGCAAACCATGGAAGTCCTATATTGATTGTTAGGAGGTGCTCATCGAGAAAATGTTCAGTAATGGGTCCGGAAGGGTTGATAATATCAGAAGGAAGGCGGGATAAGTGATCAGCTACCACATTCTGTTTCCCTGCCTTGTCACGAACCTCTAGATCAAATTCTTGCAACAGCAAGATCCAGCGGATTAGTCGAAGTTTCGCATCCTTCTTTGCAAGGAGATGCCTCACAGCAGTGTGATTTGAGTAAATGATACTACGAGAACCCAAAAGATACGATCTGAAATTTTCCAGAGCAAATACTACAGCTAGCAGCTCTTTCTCAGTAACTGTGTAGTTACGTTGAGCCTTATCAAGTGTCTTGCTAGCGTAGTAAATGACCATGGGTTTCCCATCTATTTTTTTCCTGAGTACCGCACCTACAGCGTAATCAGATGCATCGCACATGATCTCAAAGGGTTGAGACCAATCAGGGGGCTGCAGGATAGGTGCTTAGGTAACTCGATCACGTAGGTTCTAAAATGCTTGAGTGCATTCCTTGGTGATTTCAAAAGGGACATCCTTAGATAGAAGATTAGTCAAGGGGCACGCGACTTTTGGGAAATCAGGAGTGAATCTACGATAAAAACCAACGTGCCCTAGGAAGGATCAATTGCATTTGACCAAGCTAGGCATAGGGAGTTTGGAAGTCAAATTCACTTTGGCTCGATCAACCTGGATGCCCTTTTCAAAGATAAGATGTCCCAGGACTATTCCCTCAAGTACCATGAAGTGACTCTTTTCCCAAGAAAGAGCCAAGTTCACGTCGATGCACCACCTGAGGATCTGGACCAAGTGTAGGAGGCAATCGTCAAATGATTCACCAAATACCGACAAGTCATCCACAAAGACCTCAAGGTACTCACCTACCATATCTGAGAATATGGCAAGCATGCACCGCTGAAAAGTAGTGGTTGCATTGCAGAGAACGAACGGCATCCTTCGGAATGAGTAAGTTCCAAAGGGGCAGGTGAAGGTTGTCTTTTCTTGGTCCTCGGGATGGATTGCGACCTGGTTATAACCGGAGTACCCGTCCAGAAAGCAGAAGAATCGATTTCCCACTAGTTTCTAGAGAATCTGATCAATGAACGGTAGTGGGAAATGATCCTTCTTCGTGGAGGAATTGAGTCTTCTGTAATTAATGCAGACTCTCCACGAGTTTGTTATACGGGTCGGTATGGCTTCCCCAGTTTCAGTCGTGATGACGATGAGCCCTGCCTTTTTAGGCACAACTTGGATTGGGCTCACCCACCAACTGTCGGAGATTAGGTAGATGAGCCCTACATCTAACCACTTGGTAATCTCCTTTTTCACAACATCCTGCAGACTGGGATTTAGGAGTCTCTGCATTTCACGAGATGGTCGTGAGCCCTCTTCAGTGTAGATGTGGTGTGTGCAGTATGCAGAGCTGATACTAGTGAGATCGTCGAGAGTCCATCCAATGGCTCTTTGATGTTGCTGGGGAACAGAAATCAAGTGTGTTTCCTGATCAAGTGTGAGTCAGGAGTTGATAATCACAGGAAACATCTGATTGGAACCCAAAAAGACGTACTTGAGATGATCGGGAAGAGGCTTTAATTCTAAAACTGGGTTTTCAGCAGCAGCGGGTAATTCCGGATGGATGTGTCTAGGTTGAGTTCTGGCTCCTCTAATTGCGGGTTTCAGCAGCAGCGGGTAATTCCGAATGGGTGTGTCTGGTTAAGCTCTTTGAGTTAAGCTCTTTAAGAAGGAGAACCATCTAAGCCGATACGTGGCGTATTGCATCCATCAAGGGGATGTTTATATGGACCTACTCAAAGAGCTTACCCAGGTCCTCCTTTGGCACCACGGTTTTGGTTATCCTCTTTCCCTTAGTCAAGGCCTCAGGAAATGGAACTTTAGATGGTTCCTCTAGATTGGGTCCAAGTTCTTGATCTAGGATAGACGTGTCCTGGATGATTGTCCTTGAGTTATGGTTTGTATTACAAGGCTTGGTTTGGCTTGGATAAGGTAGGTCTTGTGTTGTTTTAACAGTGCAGGTAGTAACAGAATTTAAACCTGCCTAATTTTGGTTTAGAGTGGGTAGAAGAGGTGCTTGCTGCTGGTAACCCGTAAATGATGTCAAAGCCTCCATCCCGTCAGGTGATGGAGTAGAAGGGGCCTAATAAACAAAGTGAGCTTGGCTCGGATTTGGGTTCATAACGCACCTCTGGTTCAGCACATTATTCGGATTAGGCAGAAGTTGTGAAGGAAGTGCACCATGTTGGCGAGGATTTGCCATTTGGGCAAGTTGATTGCGAACCTCTATGATCTTGTCTCTGTGCTATTTTTGCATAGCCGCATTCATTTTCTAAATGTCAGCCAGAGTCTAAAGGATAAGAGTCATTTGATCTGTCTGAGTTGGCCCAAATTGATAAGTTGGGTTAGGCCGAGGCTTAGGCGGCTGATATGGGCGAGGAGCTTGTGGTTGGGGTGGATACTGAGGTTTCTAATTTTGATTATTGCCCGACCACGTGAAGTTGGGATGATTACGCCATCTAGGGTTGTAGGTGTTTGAGAATGAGTCATTTTGAATAGCGTTGATGTCCTCGCAAGTCTAAGGGACCTCGAGAAAATCAGAATATGAGGGTTCAAAGTTCCCCCATCTAGAGTAGGTGGATCTAGAGTTTCCTCCGTAGTCAAAATCAAACGGGGGTGGATATGGGTCCATCCCCTGAGAGGGTCGGTAATAGATGTTGTGCACGGCCTTCCTGTCTGAGGGTGGTTGTGTGAACGGCTTCTGTGCAGAGGTGGCTCACTGCAAATGTTGAGTTAGCTAATCCACTTTCTACTTAATGATAGAGACCTTGTCCAGATGACTTGCCATCAGTTCCAGGTCGACGAAAGAGGACAGGCCCTACGTCTCATGTGCTCCCTTTGGAATCGTCAATGCCCAGGCATTCGTCCGGTCGAACATGCCCATGGATTCATTATTGATGGAGTTCTCGCACATATCCTCTAGAATCTCCCACACGGTGTCTTCATGTTGACCCATGATGTTTCCTTCGCATTGATGAATAGTCTAATATCCTCAAGGAGTCCCTGGTAAAAAGGCTGGACTTACTCCCATTTAGGAACTCCGTGATGGGGGCACTTTTGCATGAGATCCAGAAAATGATCCCATGCCTCATGAAGTGGTTCACCAACTTGTGTGAAATGTGTGATCTGGTGTCGTAAAGCATTTGTCCAACCAATAGGGAAGAACTTTCTCAGAAACTTGGATTCAAGTTCTGCCCAAGTGTTGATTGGACATGTTTGGGTTTGGTACTAGTGAGCAACTTTATCCATAAGAGAGAAGGAGAACATTTTCATGAGTAGAATATCCTGATTTTGAGCCTCTGACCTGAAGGTCTGGGCCAGATGCTTGAGTTGTTTGATATGCTAGAAAGGATCCTCAGAATTACGCCCATGGAATTTGCGAATGGCATGAATCTTGTTGGGCTTGAGTTCAGTGTTAGGACCTCCAGTGGGGATTTGTACTCAGGGTTCGATTGCTACCACATCGCGATCGCAGTGATCACGCATCATTGGACTCTACAGTGGGTTCATAAAGGCTTGAAATAGATCATTGAGGCACTGGAGTTAATTTTAGAGATTATTTTCTTCTTTGGGTTGTGCCATTATGATGGATGAAGGAGAATCAGGTTCAGATGAGTTGGAAGAGATATCAATAGGATTGGGTTGTTGCACAAACAAGGAGGTCGAGGCTTGGCCTCAACGTGAATGAGTGACTAAAGGAGACCTCAAGGATGGTCTTACAGACCTCCTCCCGAACATGCACCGATGGAGTAGATGAAAGGTAGAATGTGATGGACCCAATCAAGACACCCAAAATTTTGGACGACATAGAGGTTCAAGGCTGATGATACCCCTTAGTCAGAAAGCCATCCACCTAAGAATTATCAGGGTAGCCAGAGAGGGAGAGTCCCGCAAAGACCCCTACACGGTATTGCGCCCCCACGGGTTACAAGGTTTCCCCCACCCAACCTCTCTTCTCACTGATGTTCCAGGTAGACCAGAATGGGGACTTGACCTCTTAAATCTACCAGTTTAATTAAGAGCAAGGGTGCTTAGAATTTCACTTGAACTTTAAGATGTGTTGAGTGCAAGAGTGACCTAATTTGAAGATTGGTTGACCCAAACAAGGTGGGACAACTTCACCTGTATTATCCTTGAAAATTTAGGTCCCTCTTTTAGTGTTCAAATGTTGTAAGAGCCTGATTTTAGGGTTTTGCTTGAATAGATCAATTCAATCAAGGTCTAGCCACACATTGTTTGGCAAAATGATTTCTTGATTAAGCAAGTGTCTATAAAAATCCTAAACTGAAATCCTTAATTGGCTCTAATTTGGTCCACTTTAATTTGTCCAAATGTTGTACCTAGGGCTCAAACAAGAATGTGATAGCCCTAGATACCTTAAGCTTTTAAGTGTGTGCACAAATCAGGATTTGTTGTTAAATAAAATGTATCAACTCAAGCAACTTGATGAATTATCTATGGAAAGAATGCAAGTAGCCCTAATTGATTTTTTTCCTTTTATTCTTTTCAAAATGAGGGGCTTAAGAGAGAGTGGGTAGATCTTACCTGCCCCTGGTGTGTTTGTTATGCAGTTGATCTTCCTTGAATGTATCTTCTCCGTCTGAAACAACCACAGCAAAAGAGGTATAGCAAGTTAGAATCTGAATCAGGAATTGCAAACAAGAGTTCTAAATTGCCCGTTGCTCCCCGACAACAATGCCAAAATGTTCGAACGCTAGATCGGTGTTCTAAGAATGTCGTGTTGCAGTGTAGCTAAAATAGCGTTTAAACAAATAAATTTTATTACTCGAAAAAGATTCTGAGGTCAAACACAAGGAGCAATATGGAATTTAAATCTCAACAACACAATTTATAATATAAATGAGCACAATATATAAGTAAAAGTTTAATGTAGAATGACATAAAAATTAATGATCAATGTGCAAAATGAAGAGGGTAAAATGGTGATTTAAATCTCCAATTACCCTTATACTATAATAGCAAGTAGAAGCACAAAATCAGAGTTAATTATAACTTTAGAAACTCAAATCAGACATCTGATGCTACAGTGCACTTTTCTCTTCTTTTCTTTCTCTGCTATTGCTCCTTCTCTTCTTCTTTTTCTTCCTTCTGCTTCCTTCTCCTTCTTATTTTTCACAGGGGAGGGGAACTTCTTAGATTGGCTAAGTGTCAGCTAATGTTTTCAGCAACAAAACCCTCCCCTACCCTCAAGCAATCTCTCCTTCCTTCTCTCTCTTCGGCTCCGGCCTCCCAAGGCCATTTCTCAGGATATCAGGTTATCGGGTACACGCACACCTGGGTCTAGGGCTGCCTGCAGTGGGGTAGCAGCCGAGGAGTGCTTGGCTAGGCGGGTAAACGGGTCAGGCCAGGTCCGCGGGCAGGGGGTAACGGACGAGGTGTGTGTGGGTGAGAGGGACCTCACCCTGTGTTTGGAGGCAAACAGCCACCAACACTTTTACAATTTATGCGAGCGCAGGGGCTTTGCTGCTTCAGAGGTGGGACTAATCCCACCTCCTTTCTTCACACAGTCGTAGCAACAGCTTCCTTCATCGAATTGGCACAGACACTTGGTCAAATGCTTCAATTGACTAATCAAGGAGACTCCTGGAGGTAATCCGCAGTGCCTGGGATCGGCACCTGGAACCTGCAGGCGTGATGAGAGCTTTAAGCAAGCTCGTGGCTGTTGCGGCAATGGCAGAGGAGGATGGCACACCTGATACAAGAAATAAGGCCTCGTGGCCACATTAGAATAGTTCGGGAGCTTTGCCAAACATTAGGGAATGAAACTGAGGTGGTGGCATCACATGCGAGTGGTTGTGGAGGTCTATTGACCTTGCAGTTTGTGTGTGAGAGTGCGTGAGTCGGGGGGTGATAGAGAGGCCAATTCCTTCAATTACTTGAGGGGTTTTGGTCGGTGAGTCGAGGCGATGGTGAGGAGCATGGAAGTGGCGTGGTTAGGCAAGTGTGGAAGCCGCTAGGGCTCACCGGAGGTCTGCTGGTGTAGTGGAAGACGGATGGTGAGGAGGCGAGTCGACAGTCGAAACAAAGTGGCAGATGGCTAGAAACGATGAGGGGAAGTAGAGGAGTTGTTTAGGAGGGGAGGCAGACGAAAGGGAGTGGAGTTGGCGCCGGTTGAGGTGTGGCCGACACCAGAGACGAAACTGCTTAGAGAGATGTGGATGACTAGGATGAAGGGGGTAAGGAGCACCGACAGGTGCTGCGCGACGTGGAAGAAGATAAGGATGAAGAATCTGCCACAAGTATTGTGGTCAGACAACGGGGGAAGGTAGGGAAGGTCGTCGGAGCTTGAAGAGCAAATCAGCCAGAGGAGGGGAGAGGAATTAGAGGGAATCTTAGGCTGAATTCAAGCTTGGAGCAGTCGGTATGAGTAGGAGATGCTTTTATAGACCTCAGGAGAACGGTTAGAGCTTGGGAAGCAAGCTTCCCAAGCTTGGAAAGGTCACCGGATTGGGAAATTTCTTGAGACCTAAATCTCTCATGCGTTTGCATGAGAGATTGAGTAAGTTCTAGGGCTTAGGATTGGGTTCAAAAGGAAGGGAATTTCTTTACGAACTTTCCTTTTAAATTTGAAAGCAATTCATCAAGAAATCAGGGAGTTCTTTCCATTTTAAGGTCGTCGGAGCAATTAGGAATAGGATTAATGGCAGCAAAGACCTTTTTGTGAGAGCGACAACAAAGTTAGGGGCCTGTTAACAGAGATTTTGAAAGTTAAGGGTAGAAATGTAATTAGATAGGACCGATTTGCAAACTCGGTCAAGACAAACTCGTCTTAGGTTCAAATTTTTGTAAAAACCTAATTTGGACCTAAAAAATCTAATGGTGAAGTTAGATTTTGGGTTTGAAAATGTTTGACTAGGTAATTTATGCAAAAGCCCAAATTAGGGCAAATGTCTATCTGTGGTTCTATTTTGGGTCAAAACAGATTCTGATTGTCAAATTGAAAGTTCTAAACCATGGAGAATACTTTTCTATGAATTTTAGAGGGTTTAGGTAAATTTTATCCTAATCAGAACCTTAGTTAATTAAGTGGTCTATTTTTAGAGTTTCAAAAGTTATTTAATTTTCAGAACACGTGCAAACCCTTTTCTATCTGTCTTATCCCACTTGTTATCTTTTTAAGACCAATTGACCTTCATTCAACCCCTGAGAAAACCCTTGGTTGTACTCCATTGATGATGAGATGGTAAAATTGTAATTTTAGCCCTAGTTTCTTATTTTTCTTTCATAATGAATATGCAATGACTTGTGACTCTCTAGCAGTAATGTAGGAGCATTTATTGACTTAATTAGGTTAAAATGATCTAGTTATGGCTCATGATGATGTTCTCATCAGTGAGCTGGAGCTGGTCCTCCCAAAGACTACCCAACTAGCTAAGATAACTAGCTTAGGTCAAGTAGCTCAGCTCAACTAAGTTGAGTTGAGTTGAGTCTTCAGGAGCTGGAGTTGAGCTAGCCCGAGCTGGTTGAGAACTTATTCAACTGGCTAGGCTTAGCTAGTTGATGGCAGTAGCTAATCCTAGCCAGATAGTACTTCTAAGAGCTCGATGGAGCTAAGAGGAGTTGGGATCAACTAAGTTGAGCTAGTCTAAGCTCCCATTCAGCTAAGGTGAACTGAATGAAGCTGAGATGAGCTAGCCACAACTAGGTTAAGTTGGAATTGGGTGAAAGTCTACTAAGTTGAGCTAGATTGAGCTACCATCCAGCTGAAATGAGCTGAATGGAGTTGAAATGAGCTAGTCTCAACTAAGTAAAGCTAGAATCCAATTGTGATGAGTTGGATTCAGCTAGGATCCAACTAAATTTGGTCTTCCTCCTCATCTTCTGCCTTCCAAAGTGTCAAGGTTTGAGGGATCTGACTCTCTGCTTGTCTCTGACACTCAAATAAATATATTAAAAACACAAAAGAATGTAATGCATGCCTAACCTACTAGAATGCTTAAATGCAGCCCAAAAACCTGGTTGCGCAGTTAAAACCTTAAGAACTAGGTATGTTCTAGGGCATAAGAATGATGATAAACTGGCGTTTATCACCTATGTATGTCGTTCTAGTATATCATTTGTCTTATCCAACTTCAATGTAACATCATTTAGTTGCTCTTGAAAGGTCTCCACCTGTGTCTGTAACTGTTGCAACATCTCTAAACCCCCCGATCCCTTTCTTTCATACCAACTAGTAACAGTCTCACTCTTACCAGCACTATGAACAAAACCACCATGCTCGAGGGGCATAACTGTCCTAAGTGCTTGCTCTACTATCTTAAGCTGTAATGGACCAGTCTCTGATTGCTCATCCATATCATCACCAGAAGGATGTGTCTACTCCTTCATGCGACCCTACACATAGTTGAGCTTATGGTAAGTTTTCCTAAATGCTTATCACTAAGTTATTTATTAGTTGTTTCAATGAGCTTACATGTCTCTCCTGATATAATGGATCAATCCAAGCACGGGAGCCATCAATAGTAAGCTTGCTATGACTCATCTCATAGATCAAAACACGATCAAGTTGTACACCATTATGGGTATCTGACTGCATATGTGAGATATGGTTATAAATTATCCTAAATTTTAGCTTCGCTTACTTGAGTTCTATTGTGAGATGTGGTTATAACTTGAATGAGTGCATCATAAAAATGATTACAATCTCCAGACATATTATCGTTATCTATATTATCAGCATTTGCAACCCTCATCTCTTTTAACATCTCTGCAACATTATCACCTCCAATATCTTCAATGCGATCCTTAACATCATTATCAATAGAAGGATAAGTGATTTCTCCTCCATGTGAGGTCCAGATTGTGTAGTGAGGCCACCAACCAGTATAAATTAGATGTTCCAATACTGTATTGTGATCATGCATAAGTCCATTCAAACAACTTTTGCATGGAAAAAAAAATCTCTCATAAAAGTCTCTTCTTCTATATTGCTTCCTATCTTCATGGAATGCCTAGAGTAAGAATGAAATCACTTCACTCTTATATTGAAAATAATCAGAAATCCTCAAACCAATCCAAGACTTATCCATGGAAAGCTATAATCAAATAAACCCACAAACAATGAAAGTAAGTAATATAAAGAAACATCAAATATTTGTATATTTTAGTTATTATTTTCTCTTGATAGCGCATTCTCGAAGATTTGATCACAACATTACTTATTACATGCAACCCATGCTTGGAAAATTTTTGGCAGCATCTCTCCACAGTTCTCCAGTATACCCCCAAGACTAAACTCAACTAGATTTCTTTTAACACCCAATTTAAGGTGCCTAGGAAACCTAGATAATTTTAGTTAGTATGCCAGAGAAGAGCAGAAAGATGTCATTGAGATTTCCCCAAACATGGATTACATGTAACAAGTAACACCTAAGTTGTGATCAAATCTTCAAGAACCCTCCTTAGTTCGAAACTTTACCGAACTGAGGGCGATCAAGACTTTTTGCATATTTGATGGGAACATCATCATGAGCCCTAACTAGCTCATTTTGACCCAGAAAAGAGAATAAAGGCTCCTACATAACCAACTGGAGGGCCTAACTCAATGAATAACCCTCCTGAAAGAAAAGCAAGAAACAAGGGGTAAAACTGCAATTTTATGATTACAGTGCAACAACGAGATTTCTCATGAGCTAAACACAGGATAAATGGTCTTAACAAGATAAAAAGTGGGTTGGTTCAAGCAGAAAAGGGTCCATGTGAATTCTGGGAATTAAATGACTTCTTGTAACCCTAAAACATACCCACTTAATTTGACAAGGTTCTGGTCAGGATTAAATTCACCTAAACCCTCTAAAAATTATGGGAAAATATCCTCTAAGGTTTAGAACCATCAATTTGGCCCTTAGAACCTATTTTAACCTAAATTGGGGTCTCAGTCAAATGTTTGCCCTAAATTAGGTTTTTGTGTAAATTGTCTAGTCAAACGTGGTCAAACCTAAAATCCAACTTCACCTTTAGATTTCTTAGGTCCAAATTAGGTTTTTACGAAAATTTGGACCAAAGGGGAATTCGTATTGACCTACTTTGCAAATAGGTTCAGCCCAATTACATTTCTACCCCTATCTTTTGAAATCCTCTGCAGAAACCCCCTAACTTCCACGTCTTTCTTTACAATTAGGTCCCTCCACCATTATAGTGGAGGGAATCCCACTCCAGTGAGGTATCAAGGGAAAGATCTCCTTGATTCCTCAGAGAATCCCCTTCAAATTTGAAAGGGAGATTCTCTGAGAAATCTCCTCCGGTTTGAACACAGTCAGAGGCTTGATTTAGCACCCAATATCTCATGCGAATGCATCAGAGATTTGGGTCACCTTCGACCTTCCAACTCCGGCGAGGTTTCCGTGCTTGGAAGCTTGGCTTCCAAGCACAAGACCTTTTGCCAGGGCCTATAAAAACATGCCCAAATCAACCCGCAACCTCGAAGCTTGAATTTGGCCTAAGAAACCCACTAATTCTTCTCTTCCCCCTCCAATCAATAACCCAGCAAGCTTCGACGACCCCTATCTCTCTCTCGTCGCTCTGCCACAATACTAGTGGCAGGGTTCTCTCTATCCACTTCATCCTCATAGCGCCACACCAGCCGACATCCCTGCAACCCATCCGTCGTCGCTGCCCTCCTCCCACTAGGTACTTCATCTCCGGCAATGGCAATACAAGCCGGCCGCCTCCTTTGCATCCCCCTTCCTCTATTTTCACTCAGTTAAGTCCTCTCTCTCCTCTCATCATTTCTCTGTCTTTTATTATTGCAAACTCGCCACGACGCTCGCAAACACCACCACCTTCTCCACCTTCGGCCAAACCTCTGGCGAGGTGTTCCCGCCACTCCACGCCTCCATCCACCTCGCCAACTACCCCACAAGCACCGCCACACCACACTGACCCTAAACCCTCACTCCATTCACCGCACCAAGCCCCCAGAACTCCCCCCAAACACACCCACTTTTGCATGCACAGGGTGACCTAGGCACGCACGCTCCGTCCACCCCATGCCACGTCGACCACCACACTACCTTCGCCGTGTCTCGACGAAGCTATCTGCATTTTCTGACGAGGCCACAACGCCATTTTCTTGCTGACAAGGTTAGAGGTCTTCGCCGCTAATGACGCAGCAAGGAGCTTCTGTGGGAGCTTCATCCAGGACTCATTGCTCCAGGCAACAAGTCCCAGGTCGCGTGGACTCCTTTCGAGCACAACCTTAGCCATGATATTGGCACTGAAGATTGAGGGGGTCGCTACAATCAGGAAAGCTTCTACTGCGGACGCTTGCAAAGAAAGGTGGGACATTTAGTCCCACCTCGGAAGTGGAGGAGTGGACGCAGCGAAATAAATTGTAAAAGTGACAGGGGCTTATCACCTCCTGACCACGGGGCAAGGTCCCACTTGCCCACACTGCCTCATCCGCGACCCACTGTCCGCGGACCTGGCCCAGACCCATATACCCAACTAGCCTGCACTCCTTGCCCACCACGCATGTCAGTGGGCCTGGTCCCAGGCGCGCATACCCGACCTGATTACCCGAGATGGCTCTAGGAGAGCTAGCCTAAGAGAGAAAGAAGAAGAGAGATCGCGAGTGCGAGTAGGGGTAGGTTTTGCTCTCGCAGGCAGGAGAAGAAGAGGAAGCCAAGGAAGGAGAGGGTGGAAGCCTGAGAAGCTAAGGCAAGGCTGAAGGAGAAGAAGCTGAAGGGCTGAAGAGAAGGAAAGAAAGGAGGAGGAGCCGTAGAGACAGAAGGAAAGGAGAAAGAAGAAGAAGAAGAAAACGGCCAGAGTAGCTAAAGAAAGAAAGAAGAAGCTGAAGGCACGAAGAAATCAGAGAAGAAAGAAGAAGGAAGAAAGCCAGCCAGAGATAGAGAACAGCGAAGAGCAATTGAAGCACTGTAGTAACCTTATATTTAAGACGTCTGATTTCCAAAATCAGATGTCCATTTTTTTGTGCTTCTTCTATATACATTGACATTGTGTTTTTGCACTATACTCTGATTTTTCATTGCATATTATATCCAATTTGAAAGTTGTGTTCTTGATTTTTAAACCCCAATTTGCTCCTTGTATTCGACCTCGGATTTACAATTTCGAGTAATAAAATTTATTTATTTTCGAGCAATTTCAACTATACTACGACGCATTGATTTTAACATTGATCTCACCTCACTAAAACATTTTGGCATCATTGCCGAGGAGCAACAGGCAATTTAGAAATCGTAATCACAATCTCTGATTTGATACTAACTTGATATATCTCTTTTATTGTGATTGTTTCAGGGGAGAAGATTCAAAAGAAGACGGCCGCACAACAACCACACCCGGGGTAGGTAATCTCTGATTAGCCCTTTCTCTTAATCCCCTCATTCTGAAAAGGAAAAACAAGATAAAAATCAATTTAGAGCTACCTGCTTTCCATATTTAGCTAAGTCATCAAAGTTGCCTGATTTTGATGTCAACAAATATTGATTTGTGCATCCATTTAAGGTAACTAGGGCTACCACCTTCTTGATTGAGCCCTAGATACCATATTTGTGGCAACTAAATTGGACCACAATTAGAGCCAAATTAAGGATTCTAATTTAGGGTTTTAGAGATACATCTTTCTAAGCAAGAATCAACTTCTCCAAAAAGAGGTGTGCCTAAGCCTTGATTGAAAAGACTTATTCAAGAGAAACCCTAAAAAAATCAAGCTCTTAATTTCACTTGAACCCTAAAAGAAAGGACCTAAAGCTCCCAAAGGACAAATAGGTGAAGTTGACCTCTTGTTGGGTTAACCAACCTTGAAATTAGGTCACTTTTGCACTCAAAACATCTAAAGTTCAAGTGGAATCCTAAGCACCTTTGATCTTAAATAAAAGAGGTAGACTTAAGAGGTCAAGGTCCCCATTTTGGTCTACCTTGAATCTCAGTGACAAGAGAGGTCAGGTGGGAGAAACCCTGTAACTCGTGAGGATGCTCTACCGTGTAGGGGTCTTTGCGGGACTCTCCCTTTCTGGCTACCCAGGTATTTCTCAGGTGGACGGCTTTTCTAATTAAGGGGTATCATCCTCCTCAAACCTCTATAGTCATCCAAATTTTTGGGTGTCTCGATTGGGTCCAGCACATCCTACTCTTGTCTAAACCATCAGTGCATGTTTGGTAGGAGGTCCTTGAGTCCATCCTTAAGACCTCCTTTAGCAATCCACTCTCGCCGAGGCCAAGCCTCGACGTCCATGTTTGTGCAGCAACTCCACCACATAGACATCTCTGATTCATCAGAACCAAATTCTCCTTCCATCATCATGGCACAACCAATTGAAGAAGAGAACAATCTTGAACACCAACTCCAATGCTTGAATGATCTATTTCAAAACTTTGTAAACCCACCGCAGCGTCCTATGATGCGAGATCAATATAATCCCACTACGGTGGCAATCGAACCTCGAGTCCAAATCTCGGCTGGAGGTCCTGATGCTGAACTCAAGCCCAACATGATTCATGCTATTCCAAAGTTTCATGGGCTTAACTCCGAGGATCCCTTCCAGCACATCAAAAAACTCAAACATATAGCCCAGACCTTCGGGATAGATGTACAAAATCGGGATATTCTTTTTATGAAGATGTTTTCCTTCTCTCTCATGGACAAGGCAGCTCATTGGTATCAGACTCAGACGCGTCCAATCAACACGTGGGTTGAACTGCAATCCGAATTCTTGAAAAAGTTCTTCCCAGTTGGTCGGACGAATGCCTTGCGCCACCAGACCACACACTTCACTCAGCAATCTGGAGAACCTCTTCATGAGGCATGGGACCATTTCTTGGATCTCATGCGAAAGTGCCCCCATCACAAAGTTCCTAAATGGGAACAAGTCCAGTCTTTTTACCAGAGACTCTGTGAAGACATCCGCTTATTTGTTAATGCAACCTGCGGAGGAAATATCATGGGTCAACACAAAGACACTATGTGGGAGATTCTCAAGAATATGTGCGAGAACTCAATCAATATTGACTCCATGGGCTTATTCGACCAAACGAATGCCCACGCATCGATGAATCCAAGGGGAACACATGAGACGCAGGGCCTATCCGCATCGGTCGACTTGGAATTGATGGCCAGTTGGTTGGACAAGGTCTCTATCATCGAGAAGAAGGTGGATGAGCTGACTCGACATCTACAGTGAGCCACCTTTGTGCAAAACCCATTTGCACAGCCACTCTTAGGAGGGAAGCTGTGCATAACATCTATCACCGATCTTCTCAGGGGATGGACCCGTATCCACCCCCATCTGACTCCCTGATCGAAGGAAACTCCGATCTAACCTACTCTAGTTGGGGGAACTCTGAACCCTTGTACTCTAATTTTCCTAAGGTTCCTCAGACCTGCGAGAACCTCAACGCCATCCAGAATGACCCATTCTCTAATACCTATAACCATGGATGGCAAAATCATCCCAACTTCCTATTACAATGCTTGATCGGGTTTTAAAAAGGTGGCATTGCAGTATAGTTGAAAAAGCATTGAAAACAAATAAGAATTTTTATTACTCGAATGTGAAGTCCAAGGTCGAACACAGGGAGCAAATGGAATTCATACTAATCTCGATAATAGATGCAATTTGAACACTAAAAGTTACTCAAAATCTAATTCAAAATAAAAAGCAGGAGTTTATGAATTATAAAACGTAGCAAAGGAGAAATTGGACAAAATTGGACGTCTACATAAGGAATTGAGACGTCTTAAAAATGTTTGGTTTTTCTCCTCTTGCTTTTTCTCTTTCTCTTCTTTTCTTCTTTGTTCTTCTTATTTGGATCTTCTCTGCCTTAGCTTTCTAATCTCCTTGCCTTTCTGCCTTTAGCCTTAGTCCTTTCTTCTTTCTCTGATGTCTCTTGCAACAATGCCTTTCTCCTTCTTTATCTTCTTCTCTTCCTTGATTTCTCCTTCCTTCTTCTTCCTTGGCTTTGGCTCTTCTTTCCTTCTTCTTTGGATCTTCTCTGCCTTAGCTTTCTCTTTCTTCTTCTTTATCTTCTTCTTCTTCCTTGATTTCTCCTTCCTCTATGGTCTTCTTCCTTTCCTTTAGCTTCCTCAACCCTTAGCTTTGGCTTCTTCTCTGTGGCTGCTTCCTCTTTTTTCTTCCTTTCCTTGCACAGAAGTGCAAAACCTACCCCTACCCGCCCCCGCGTACACTCTCACTTTTCTCTCTTTGGTTCGCTTTCCCAGAGCCAATCGGGTATTCAGGTTGGGTCAAGCGCACCCAAATCCAAGCGCACCGACTTGGGTGGTGCGCGAGGAGTGCATGGTAAATGGGTCAGGCAAGCCAGGTCCGTGTAGCGTGGGTCGCGAATGAGGCGGGCATATGGGCAAGGGGACCTCACCCCGTGACTGAAGGCAATCAGCCGATAGCACAAATTCACTTTATACCACTCAGCGCACTTCAAACTTTCCGAGGTAGGACTAAAAGTCCCACCTGCTTCTCGCGCACCCACAGGAGGATGCTTCGTTCAATTGCTGCGGCTGTGATGCCTCTCAAAGCCACTCACTGGCTGGATGTGTGCGCGAGACTACTCCGCATCACCTGGACCTGTTCGCCTAGAGCCTAACTGCCTGGAGCGAGCTTGTGAGCTCCTTCACGTCTACTCTAATGGAGGCAGAGGTCGGACCTGCGTTTCAAGCAATACGGCCTTTCGGCCTCATTAGAACACACAGGCAGCTTCGCCGTGGCACAGCGAAGGTGTCTAGGTGGGTGGGTGGCCGTGGGGCGGCCTAGGCATGCATGCCTAGGTTGGTCTATGGCCGTTGTGATGGGTGTGGTCGGGGGGAGCTTGTGGAGGGTATGGCGGTCGATGGAGATGGGGAAAGTGATCAGTGGATAGTGGCGGAATTTTTTAGGGGTCTGGCGAGGTGGATGGGTGTGTGGAGGTGACGGAGACACCTCGCCGGTGGTCTGCCGAAGATGAGGAAGATGGTGGTGTCTGCAGTGGTCGAGGGTCGAAAGTAGAAATAAAGAAGGGGGAAATGAAGAGAGGAGAAAGGGGAAGAGAGTTAACCTAATTTAATGGACGAAAGGATAAGGAGAGCGGGTGGCGCATACCTACCGCCGCCGGAGATGAAGGTTCCAGTGGAGAGGGAACGGCGACGACGAAGCGGTGGTTGACGCCAGTGCTGGTACGGTGGGACGTGGAGGAAGGAGGTGAAGACAGCTCTGCCACTGGTATTATGGTAGAGCGACGAGAAGGAGGAGATGTCGTTGGAGCTCGCTGGACGCTTGGCCGAAGGAGAAGAGAAGAAATTGGAGGTTATTCTCCAGCCAAACCAAGCTGAAATTGAGCGGCTGGATCTAGGGCTTCTTTTATAGGCACTACCAGAGGATCTTGTGCTTGGAAGGCAAGCTTCCAAGTGCAAAAATCCTCACCAGAGTAGGACTGTGTGAGAGACCCAAATCTCTCGAGCATTCGCATGAGTGATTGGGTGCAAATCAAGGCTTGAGATTGCATTCAGATGATAGGGAATTCCTTAGAGAATCTTCCTTTCAAATATGAGAGGGGATCTCTAAGGAATCAGGAAGAAATCATTCTCGAATCCTTGTCGGAGTAGGATTCCTCCACTGTAATGGTGGAGGGACCTAATTGCAAAGAGTGGCGAGGAAGATAGGGGGTCTTCACAATGGTTTTCAAAAGCCAGGGGTTTAAATGTAATTAGGTGGACTATTTTGCAAAGTAGGTCAAGGTAACCTCCCCTTAGGTCCAAATCTTGGTGCAAACCTAATTTAGACCTAAGGAATTCAATGGTGAAGTTGGATTTTAGGTTTGACCACGTTTGACTAGACATTTTACACAAAAACCCAATTTAGGGCAAATATCTGACTAGAACCCCTATTTAGGTCAAAATAGGTTTCAAAGGCCAATTTGAAGGTTATAAACCCTAGAGGATATTTTTCCATGAATTTCAGAGGGTTTAGTTGATTTTTATCCTGACCAGAACCTTGTTGAATTAAGTGGGTCTATTTTAGGGTTATAGGAAGTCATTTAATTCCCATATTACGCATTAAACCTTTTCTGATTGAACCAACCTACTTTTTATCTTGTTAAGACCATTTGACCTATGTTTGGTCCCTGAGAAATCCCGTTAATGTACCGCAATGGTAAAATTGCAGTCTTACCCTTTATTTCTTATTTTCTTCTCAGAACAGTTATTCTTTAAATTAGTCCCTTCTCTAGATTATGTAGGAGATTTTGTTCTCTTTTATAGGTCAAAATGAGCTAGTTAAGGCTCATGATGGTGTTCCCATCACTTTCTGTGGGTGGGAAATTCTCAAAATCAAAGACCACCTTATCAACCCCATCCACAAGCTCCTCGTTAATATCAGCTACCTCAGCCTCGGCCCAACCTCACCTATCAATTTGGGACAACCCAAGCATATCAAATGACTCTTATCCTTCAAACTCTGGCTGACATTCAGAAGATGAATGCAGCTATGCAAAAACAGCACAAGGACGAGATCACAGAGGTTCGCAATCAACTCGCCCAGATGGCGAATTCCCGCCAACCTGGCACACTCCCTTCACAACCTCTACCGAATCTAAATAACGTGCCAAAAATAGAGGCGCGTTATGAACCCAAATCTAGGCCAATCCCACATGATTTATCAAACCCCTTTTGTTCCATCACCCGACGGGATGAAATCTTCGACATCTTATGTGGGATTTCAACAGCAGCCACCTATTTTACCAACCCCAAACCAAAACCAGGTAGGACTGGATTCCGTAACAACCCGTAGTGGTAAAGCAACTCAAGACCCACCTTATCCAAGCCACTCTAAGCCTGGTAGTAACCCAAGCCCTAGGATAGTTATCCAGGACACCCCTGTCCTAGATCAAGAACCTGGACCTATTCCAGAGGAACCAACTAAGGTTCCATTTCCTGAGGCCTTAACCAAGGGAAAGGGGACAAACAAACCTGTGGCTCCTGAGGAGGATCTGGTCAATCTCTTTGAACAGGTAAATATAAACATCCCCTTGATGGATGCAATCTGCCACATACTGGCTTACGCATGATTTTTGAAGGATGTGTGTACACCAAAGCGTTAGCCGCGAACCAAATGTGAGAGTTTGATCATACTGTCAGAGCAAGCCAGCTCTGTAATTTTGAGTAAACTCCCACCTAAAGCTAAAGATCCAGGTACTCCCCTGATTTCGACAGAGCCTTATTAGATTTAGGTGCCTCCATAAACCTAATACCTACATCCCTCCATGACCACCTTGAAGAATCTAAGCTTAAACCAACAGAGGTGACATTGTAGTTAGCTGATCTATCTGTTAAGTCACTGTTGAGCGAGAATCTACGCTAACGTGTTTGGTTTTGGAAAATCCGTCGTTGTAGTTCGAAAGCGAAGGATTCGTGTTCAACAAATAAAATTTATACCGAAATAAGAATTCCGGGTCGAACACAGGGAGGCGAACGTTTGATTTAAAAACTCCGCGTTTCTTTTTATTTTGTCACAAAGAAATTCAATTTAAACTATCTAAGTATCTACAACAAATAAAAGAGAGAGAGGGAGTAAGAGAGAGAGAAGGAATACTATACATGGAAATCAAAATGAGATGTAGAATAGATAAGGAATTTATCATAAAAGAGTTCTTTCATTACAACTAGAAAACATAAAACAATTACTCTAGAAAGCATTAAAAGAATGGAGGGAGAAATGTCCTCCTCGACGATCGCTCGGAGGACGAATAGACTACTCTAGAAAGCAGTAAATCTATACTAGAAAGCAGTAAAAAGAATAGGGAGAGAGAAATCCTCCTCGACGGTCGCTTGGAGGACGAGCCGGACGGGACGACGCCTGGACGAAGGAGAACGAAGCGGGACGAAGGAGGACGAAGCAGAAGAACGGGAACGAAGCAGCACGCCGTCGTCGTCGCGGGATCCACTTCCGAAGGGGGACGAAAATTTGGACTTTATCTCGCGAGAAGCATCCCGGGTGTGGGACAAGCTTCTCTTGAGCTTTGGAGAGGTAGAGAGGAGAAGGAAGGGATGAAAATTTCGTATGGAGGGGGTCTCCTTTTATAGTTGCAAGGAGTGGGGGCAAAATGGACATTACATCTTCAAAATAATAAATAAGGGGTCTTTAGTGACGGATAAAACCGTCGCTAAAGCCCCGCCGTCGCCGTCGCCGCCGCGCCCACGCGCGCCCGCTCGGCTGGCCTGCGCGCGTAACGCATACGCACGTCCGCGTCGTCTCAGCCGTCCGATCGTGAGATCGGACGGCTTAGATCGCGTCCGCGCCCGCTGCGTAGCGCGCCGCCCGCGTGTGATCGCGCGCCCACTACAGCGTCCAATTGCGCGTCGACGCTATCGGGCGCGCGCGGCCGTTGGATCTTCATCTGACGCTCGTGCGCGCCCGCTCGCCCGCGCCTTCGACCCCTCACCGCGGCTCGAACCCGCGACCTCCGCTTCGCCCGCAGCTGCGTCGCCGCTGCGCTACGCGGGCGAAATGGTCGCGCGGGCGTTTTTAAACGCGAGCGACCGCAGCCGTTGGATCGAGATCCAACGGCGAAGAGGAGACGGTGCGCGGTCTTCACAGGACTCCTGCGGCCGATTGGGCGGCTGGGATGGCGCCACGTGGCGCCATCTTGGCTGTCCATCTTCTGGAAGTTGTAGATGGTGCCACGGATGTCGGATTGACTCGATTTTTGTGTCGTTCGGCTGCGATCGTCGATCCGAATTCATCCGTGTGGTCGGATTTTCCATCTGAAGTGCGGATTTACACCATCCTGGCCCTTGATCTTCTAGGGTTCCCCGGTCTCTATCTGATGCTACGGATGCCTGATTAGGGCGATCTTGGAGTCGTTGAACTCCAATCGTCGCCCTGATCATATCCATACGGTTGGATCTTTGATCCGAGGCCCCGATAAAATATTTTCCCTGTCCAAGCACATAAAAGGAGACAATTAACCTCCATTTTATTCAAACTACTCTAAATGCAAGATGATGCATGTAATGCAATATTTATATCATGAAATGCAATCCTATGCTTAAGAACATGCATAAATAGACATTTTAAGTAGTGTAAATGTGTTTACATCAGTCACCTAAAGGAGTACTCGAGAATGTCATCGTTAGGGTACTGGATTTCTATTTCCTGGTGGATTTCATAGTCTTGGACATGGATGCACGTAAAAACCCAAGGGATACACCAATTATACTAGGGAGACCCTTTCTAGCCACTACTAAAGCCAACATAAATTATGAGGAGAGCCAAATTGAACTGAAATTCGGGAACCAAACACTGAAAATTGACATCTTTAAGGCCCAACAAGGGATTAATTGTGGTGTTATAGAACAAATATGTGATATCAAGGCCGTGGTTGATGAACCGTATATTGAGAATAACTTGATTACTCCTGATCAACCACAAGAAGATCAAAACCCGCTGACTTAGATACACCCATAACTCCTTCCCTTGCTCCTAACACACACCCTGAACTGCCCGCTGCTGCTGATAACCCCATTCTGGAACTCAAGCCTCTTCCCGACCATCTGAAGTATGTCTTTTTGGGTTCCAATCATACATTTCTTGTGATTATCAACTCCAAACTCACACCTGACCAAGAATCTCGTCTGATTACTGTTCTCCAACAACATCGTAGAGCCATTGGATGGACTCTTGATGATTTGACTGGTATCAACCCCTCTTACTACACACACCGTATCTACATCGAAGAGGGCAGACGACCTTTCCGTGAAATGCAAAGACGTTTGAATCCTAATCTGCAGGAGGTCATGAAAAAGGAGATCATTAAGTGGTTAGATGCAGGGATCATCTACCCGATCTCCGACAGTCGGTGGGTGAGTCCAATCTAGGTTGTGCCGAAGAAGGCAGGACTCACCGTTATCACGACTGAAATCGGAGAAGTCATACCAACCCGTGTGGAGAACTCATGGAGAGTCTGCATTGATTACAAAAGAATAAATTCCTCCATGAAGAAGGATCATTTCCCACTCCTGTTTATTGATCAAATCCTCGAGAAACTAGCGAGAAATAGGTTCTTCTGCTTTTTGGACGAATACTCCGGTTATAACCAGGTGGCAATCCATCCTGAGGACCAAGAAAAGACCACTTTCACCTGCCCCTTCAAAATGTACGTGTTTCGAAGGATGCCGTTCGATCTCTGCAATGCACCCGCTACTTATCAGCGGTGCATGCTTACCATATTCTCAGATATGGTAGGTGATTATCTGGAAATCTTCATGGATGACTTTTCAGTATTCGGAGAATCATTTGATGATTGTCTCCTGCACTTGGTCCAAATCCTCAGGCGATGCATTGACATGAATCTGGTTCCTTCCTGGGAAAAAAGTCATTTCATGGTGCCTGAAGGAATTGTCCTGGGACATCTTATTTCAGAAAAAGGCATCCAAGTCGATCGAGCCAAGGTGAACTTGATTTCCAAACTCCCTATGCCTAACTCGATCAAGGACATTCGATCTTTTCTGGGGCACGTCGATTTTTACCATCGATTTATTCCTGATTTCTTGAAAATCGCGTGCCCCCTGAGCTCTCTGCTTTCTAAGGATGTACCTTTTGAAATCTCCAAGGAATGCACTCAAGCATTTGAAATCCTCCATGATCGAGTTACCCAAGCCCCGATCCTACAGTACCCTGATTGGTCTCAACCCTTTGAGATCATGTGCGACGCATCTGATTTCGCTGTAAGAGTGGTATTTAGGCAGAAAATTGATGGGAAACCCGTGGTCATCTACTACACTAGCAAGACACTTGACGAGGCTCAGCGTAACTATACAGTTACTGAGAAAGAGCTGCTAGCCGTAGTATTTGCCCTGGAAAAATTCAGATTTAATCTCCTAGGTTCCCGTGTTATCATTTACTCGGATCACATAGCTATGAGGCATCTCCTTGCAAAGAAGGTTGCGAAACCTCGATTAATCCATTGGATCTTGCTATTGCAAGAGTTTGACCTCGAGATTTACGATAAAGTAGGAAAACAAATTGTGGTAGCTGATCACTTATCCCGCGTTCCTTCTGAGATCATCGACCCTTCCAAACCCATCACGGAACATTTTCCTGATGAGCACCTTCTAACTATCAATACAGGGCTTCCATGGTTTGCTGATATAGTAAACTACCTAGCATCACATCAGATCCTATCCGATTGGTCGAAGGCCAAGAAGGACAAATTGCTTTCCGATGCCAAGTACTATTTCTAGGAAGACCAGTATCTTTCCCGCATCGGTGCTGATCAGATCATTCGACAAGGTGTCACTGAAGCAAAAATTCAAGACATATTGCCTTTCTGCCATGACTAGGCATGCGGTGGACATTTTTCAGGTCATAAAATCGCAGCAAAAGTCTTCCAGTGCGGCTTCTATTGGCCCACAATTTTCAAAGACGCATACAATCAATGTAAGGCATGCACTCGTTGCCAGGCCTTGGGCAACATGAGCCATCGTGATATGATGCCCTTGCAGCTGATTCTTGTATGCGAAATCTTCGACATCTGGGGGATTGATTCTATGGGACCCTCCCCTGTTTCGGACAGCTTCGAGTACATTTTACTCACTGTTGACTATGTGTCCAAATGGATCGAAGCCATTCCGACCCGAACCAATGATCATAAAGTGGTTATCAAATTCATACATCAGAACATCTTTTCATGGTTCAAGATTCCACGTGCTATAATCTCTAACGGAGGGACCCATTTCACTAATGCTCAGGTCAGGTCACTGATGACCAAATATGGGGTGTCATACCGAATCTCTACTCCTTACCACCCCCAAACTAATGGATTAGCTGAGCTTTCAAATCAAGAGATCAAGAAAATCCTCTAGGTTATTGTTCGACCTGACAGGAAGGATTGGTCATCCCGGCTTTCGGAAGCTTTGTGAGCTTATAGGACCACTCAAAAAACCCATTTAGATATGTCTCCCTTCAGATTGGTGTACGGGAAGGCATGTCACCTCCCCGTTGAGTTGGAGCACAAAGCCTACTGGGTAGTACGGAACTGCAACCAAGATCTTTCTAAGGTAGGAACCCACAAAAAGCTTCAAATGAGCGAGATCGATGAATTACACCACGATGCGTATGAGAACTCATGAATTTACAAAGAGTGGGTTAAGGCCTTTTACGACAAGCACATATCTAGAAAGATCATCCATCCTGGTCAAAAAGTCCTACTCTTTGATGCCAAGCTTAAACTGTTCCCAGGAAAGCTACGATCAAAATGGATCGATCCCTACCTCGTCCGATGAATCTTTAGAAATAGAGCCATTGAGATCAGTCCACTCAGCCATGATTCAGAACCTTTCATCATGAACGGTCAAAGACTCAAACTGTTCATTGACTTGGCCGATACAAATTTGGCTGAGATATCCCTTACCCTCCATTCTCCCTGAGCTCATTGCGCCCAACTGATGGCGTAAAACTCAGCGCTTAACGAGAGGCAACCCGTCATTCTTGAAAAACCCAAAACCTTTCTTGACATTCCTATGTTGAATTCATATTGCACTTTAGGGTTCATCCATTAGAACAGTCGACCCCACCTCAGGTACCGTACCCGAGTCTAGAAATCATTCGCAATAGTCACCTCGACCCATTCACCCACCCAAAACCTATTCTAATGAATGATCTAAGCTGAATTCAAACCCATCTAATTTACAATGAGGACATTGCAAATCGTAGGCATGGGGGTATGAAAGTGCAAAACACCACAAAAACTCTTCTCACAAGAAAAGGTTTCAACAAAAAATCACATATTACAAAAAACACCAAAAAAATGAAAAAATCTTGAAAAAGAACAAAAAAATACTAAGGGGGGAGAAAATTTTGAGGCCATACAAATCATGAGGAGAAAATGAGGAGGAAAAGAGAAAAATGTCAAAAAAGGTGCACAAAATGAACAAGAAAAAAAAGATAATCACTAGTAAGAAATTAAGGGAGTACCTGAAGTTCTAGACCATATCGAGAAAAAGAAAAATGAAAGAAAAAGTGCTAAATGAGACACAAAAGAGATTAGTAGGAACGCTGATCTTAGGCCACTTGGGCTAGACTCTTAGGTTTAAAAATTCAAGTATCCGCTAAGATCTGGATAGTCCTCAAGAGGTTGGGGAAAATGCGAAGCTTAAGTATTAGGTCTAAGGCTAAGGGAGTATTCGACCTCATTAACTGACCTTTGGTTTGCGGGACTCGGTAACCTAAGCACCCCAATCCACACATAGTCTGGTTCAGTGCACATAATTATCAAAATCACACAAAAGCATTTAAGTGTTCTAAAAAAG
Organism: Thalassia testudinum; assembly: GCA_037157565.1. Lineage (NCBI taxonomy): Eukaryota > Viridiplantae > Streptophyta > Magnoliopsida > Alismatales > Hydrocharitaceae > Thalassia > Thalassia testudinum. The sequence continues at coordinate 34,928,568 of JAZHRO010000014.1, forward strand.
TCGCCTAGATTAGGAGCGGCCGATCAACAAAAGTTGATTTGGACGAGTTCCCAGTGCGGAGAGGTGGGAAATTTCCCTCGAAGATGCGCAACAACATATCATCTCCTCGGTGCTTGTCTCCTAGGATATTTACATATCCTACCTGGGGCATGTAAGCACCCTGTGCTGGTTTAGATGCCATGGGCAGCATTATCATGAAATGTTGATTGTTAGGGTCTGGATTTAGTTACAGAACGCCATGGGCGGGATTATCTCGAAATCTCGAAAGTCAGGGTTTTGGGGGTTGTATCAATTGCCAGGGACCCTTCGAGGATTGATGATGGGGACAAGGAATCTGATACAGACCATGTTGAGAAGCCAATCCGAAGCTAGAAATAAAAAGAAAAGAGAGAGAAAAACTTTCCAAACAAAAAAATCCTCTATCTCTATCTTACAAAAAATGCAGTGCAAACTGAACCAAGGCTAAAATACGTTGCAAGCATGGGTTCTTTAACTGCGGAGTCCAACAAACTTTAGGATAGTTCCTGTGGGCCTTAAAAACCTTCGTGGAGGATCGAGGCTAGAGTTGGTCAGGTCCGGATCTTGGTTGGTACTTGAGTACCTCTAGGCCTACTGTCAGCATTCTAACCTAATCAAAAAGAAAAGAAAAAAAAAGCACTCATCATAATCTCTAAACATCAAGGAATTCATGGTCTAGAACAGAAGTTAAAACCTTAAAATTTTGCTAAGAGACTAACAAAAGCTAGGCATGGGGGTATGATGGGAACACCATCATGAGCCCTAACAAGCTCATTTTAACCCAGAAAAGAGAACAAAAACTCCTCAAAACCAACTAGAGGGCCTAACTCAATGAATAACCCTTCTAAAAGAAAAGCAAGAAACAAGGGGTAAAACTATAATTTTACCATTGCAGTGCAACAACAGGATTTCTCATGGGATAAACATAGGACAAATGGTCTTAACAAGATAAAAAGTGGGTTGGTTCAAACAGAAAAGAGTCCATGTGAATTTTGGGAATTAAATAGCTTCTTGTAACCCTAAAGCATACCCACTTAATTTGACAAGGTTTTGGTCAGGATAAAATTCACCTAAACCCTCTAAAAATTATATAAAAATATCCACTAGGATTTAGAACCTTCAATTTGGCCCTTAGAACCTATTTTGACCTAAATTGGGGTCTCAGTCAAATGTTTGCCCTAAATTAGGTTTTTGTGTAAATTGTCCAGTCAAACGTGGTCAAACCTAAAATCCAACTTCACCATTAGATTCCTTAGATCTAAATTAGGTTTGTACCAAAATTTGGACCTAAGGAGAATTCATCTCAACCTACTTTGCAAACAGGTCCAGCCCAATTACATTTCTACCCCTATCTTTTGAAAATCTCTGCCATTATAGCAGAGGGAATCCTACTCCGACAAGGTATCGAGTGAAAGATCTCCCTGATTCCTCAGAGAATCCCCTGCAAATTTTGAAAGGGAGATTCTCTAAGAAATCTCCTCTAGTTTGAACACAGTCAGAGGCTTGATTTGGCACCCAATCTCTCATGCGAATGCATGAGAGATTTGGGTCACCTTCGACCTTCCAACTCCGGTGAGGTTGCCGTTCTTGGAAGCTTGGCTTCCAAGCGCAAAACCTCCCGCCAAGGCCTATAAAAGCATGCTCAGATCAACCCACAGCCTCAAAGCTTGAATTTGGCCTGAGAAACCCCTTAATTCTTCTCTTCCCCATCCGGTCAATAATCCAGCAAGCTCCGACGACCCCTCTCTCTCTCTCTCTCTTGTCGCTCTACAACAATACCAGTGGCAGGGTTCTCTCTATCCTCTTCGTCTGCGTCGCTCCTCACCAGCCGACGTCCCTGCAACCCCCTCGTCGTCGTCGCCCTCCTCCCACTAGGTACTTTGTCTCTGGCGACGGCAATACGAGCCAGCCGCCTCCTCTGCATCCCCCTTCCTCTATTTTCACTCAATTAAGTCCTCTCTCTCTTCTCGTCATTTATCTATATTTTATTATTGCAAACACGCCTCGATGCTCGCAACCACCAGCACCTTCTCCACCTCCGACGAGGTGTTCCCACCACTCCATGCCTCCATCCACCTCGCCAACTACCCTACAAGCATCGCCACACCTCACTGACCCTAAACCCTCACTCCATTCACCATGCCAGCCCCCAGAACTCCCACAAACACACCCACTTTCGCACGCATAGGGTGACCTAGGCACGCATGCTCTGACCACCCCACGCCACGTCGACCACTGCACTACCTTCGCCGTGTCTCAGCGAAGCTGTCTGCATTTTCTGACGAGGCCACAAGGCCGTTTCTTGCTAACAAGGTTAGACGTCTTCATCACCATTGACACAACAAGGAGCTTGCTTGGGAGCTTCATCCAAGAATCCTCGCTCCAAGCAACAAGTCCTAGGTTGCGTGGACTCCTTTCGTGCACAACCTCAGCCATACTATTGGCACTGAAGACTGAAGGGGTTGCTGCATTCAGGAAAACTTCTACTGCGGGTGCTCGTGAAGAAAGGTGGGACGTTTAGTCCCACCTCGAAAGTGGAGGAGCGGATGCAGTGAAATATATTGTAAAAGTGACAGGGGCTCATCACCTCCTGACCATGGGGTGAGGTCCCACTCGCCCTCACTGCCTCGTCTGTGACCCACTGCCCATGGACCTGGCCCTGACCCGTATACCCGACTAGCCTACACTCCTTGCCCACCATGCACGCCGGTGGGCCTGGTCCCGTGCGCGCATACCCAACTTGATTACCTGAGAAGGCTCTAGGAGAGCGAGCCTAAGAGAGAAAGAAGAAGAGAGATCATGGGGGCGAGTAGGGGTAGGTTTTGCTCTCGCAAGCAGAAGAAGAAGAAGAAGAGGAAGCCAAGGAAGGAGAGGGTGGAAGCCTGAGAAGCTAAGGCAAGGCTGAAGGAGAAGAAGTTGAAGGGCTGAAGGGAAGGAAAGAAAGAAGAAGGAGGAGCAGTGGAGATAGAAGGAAAGGAGAAAGAAGAAGAAGAAGACAAGGGCCAGAGAAGCTAAAGAAAGAAAGAAGCAGAAGGCATGAAGAAATCAGAGAAGAAAGAAGGAAGAAAGCCAGCCAGAGATAGAGAACAGAGAAGAGCAATTAAAGAACTGTAGCAACCCTATATTTAAGATGTCTGATTTCCAAAATCAGACATCCATTTTTTTGTGCTTCTTCTATATACATTGACATTGTGTTTTTGCACTATACTCTAATTTTTCATTGCATATTATATCCAATTTGAAAGTTGTGTTCTTGATTTTTAAACCCCAATTTGCTCTCTGTGTTCGACCTCGGATTTACAATTTCGAGTAATAAATTTTATTTTTTTTCGAGCGATTTCAACTATACTATGACGCATTGATTTTAACATTGATCTCGCCTCGCTAAAACAATATTATAAAGACAACACATCATGCATGTATGTGAGATATACATACATTAATGCATTGTCCGTATGACATGATCATAAATCTTGAATGAGCAAGTATATTAACAAAATTTAACTTATCCTTTCAACCTATACCCTAAGGGTTATATTTCTTATTGTTTGTCCTCGAGTGCATCTAAGATTGTGCAAGTGTGGATATCTACAAATTACATAAATAAACACAAACGAAGAAAATGTCAGTCAGAGCATAAGTCAGATATTGTGTTATAAAAATTCAAGACATTGTGTCATAACAGAAAGTAGTTTTCCATAGTTCTCAAGGCAATGTAACAATTCATAAAGTACACAAAAGAATAATAGATTGGATGCCACAAGACTTGGCTAATTCAATAACTACTTTGGTTTCCAAAAGAAAATTTACATTAGCTTGATAGCTATAGTTTGTCACATCTTATATATATATAACAAGAGTATTAGCTACTCTTAGATTGTAATTTCTCTTGCCAATAATAAGAGTATTAGCTAGACTAAGGATATTATCGGAATACGATCTAGTTCCCTAAAAAAAATAGCATTTCTCTTTATCCAAATTGCACACAGAAGTGGTAAATACCCTGAGTAGTTAGTTGAACAAAACCAATTTTGCTTTCCTAGTAAAACAGGAAGATTACTTGATGCCCAGGCTACTCTTAGAAATTCACAACCTAGAGGAAAAGTATGTACCCACTTCTTACTCAATTGCCAGATTACTTGTCTCCATATGACTATATTCCTAATTTTCTCTAGTGTTGGTGCTAGAGCACCACGATCATTTGTTTTGATGATAACAAAACACGTGTCATTTAACATTTGCACTTGGAGTCGTAGATTTTAGGTCAATTGCAAATGTGGACGTGTTTAGATGGAACTCGAGCTCGCATCCAAGGCGGATTGGAGGAGCTTAATGAAAAACAGAGGAGGTTCGCGTGGAGCGACAGATTGAAGATAGAAGACAAGAAGAATAGGATAGATTCTTTTTAATCCTTTCTTGTATCTCTTGTCTTTATTTTCTTGCTCTTTTTATTTTTCTTAGAATATTATGTTAAAGAGCCTCAAAGTACCCTAACAGTAGTCCTAGGAACACCTGCACAACCCTAGGATACTAAGGTTTTCTGTAGAACACTTAGAAAACCAATATAGGGTTCAAACAGCACTTCCAGACGTCTAATTCTCAAATCAGACGTCTGATAAAGTATTTTAAGACGTCTGACTGTTGTTTCAGACGTCTGATATCTGTTAGGCTGGACATAGCTAGTTCTGTCTGATGAAATCAGACGTCCAGATCTTATACCAGACGTCTTAGGAGACGTCTGATGGACTTGCCAGACGTCCAGATAGTGGACCGTTGCCTAGCTTAGCAGGCCCTCAAGAATATGGCCGTTAGAGCCTTATCAGACGTCCTTAGGCCTTTTCAGACGTCTGATAATTGACTATTTTGCCTCGACTAACCCAAAATCTCTTCTCAGAGATTTTCTAGCCGTTGCAACGTTTGGAAAATCCATTCCCACAGTAAAAGTAGGTTTCCAGACGTCCGGGCATAGTGCCAGATGTCCTGTATGTCGTCTGATCAACTTGAACAAAAATCCTGTTTAGATCTGATTCAAGTCAGGAGGAAACCCGCATAGAATCAGACGTCTGACCTTGAAATCAGACGTCTTAAAGTGGCCTTCCAGACGTCTGATGACAGAGTTAGACGTCTGATTACCCTGTCAAGCGCAATCATTGTCCTGATTTCGGCCTGATTCTCTTGGGCTTTGTTCCCAACGGCTATAGAACCTTTCCTAAGCCTTCCAAAGCCTTCCTAAGGCCTCTATAAATAGAGGGGAGACTTTGACACACAAAGACACACCAAGAGAAACACAAGACACACTTAAGCAACATAGTTCCACTCTCTTGTGTCCTAGCTAGCTCTTGCTCTCCAAGCTCAAGCTCCATTCTCTTGAGAGCATCAAGCTTCGCGCACCCGCTCTCCCGCCGTTGTCTACGAGAGCGACGTTGCACCATCGCGTGGCACAAGCACCGCGTCATCAACTCGACGCACTCCTTGCAAAGGGGAGTTTCCTATTTCCTATAGAAGCTAGGTTTAAATTCCTTTGTTGGCTCTATAGGATTACTTGTTTTATTTTATCTTTGTCTTTTGGTTGGGTATTCGCTTTGCGAATTCCCGTCTCCTTCGTGGGACGAAATCCTTCTCGTGGAGAGAAGGGGTTGAGGAACGCTACCCTCGTACTTGTAGCGTGGTTGTACTGAGGTTGAATCACCCTCATTTTAAAGTGATTCGGTTAGTGGATTTGATCAACTAGGTTGATCGGAAAATCCTAACTCGAGAGGGTTAGGTGGTGGTTTTCACCCGGTTTGGGTTTCCACCTAAAAACAATTGTGTACATTGTGTGATTGGTTTTCTTTGGTGAGATTGCTTTATATTTTATTTCCGCATTTATTACGTCACCCCTCTTCGAACGGAAAACTACATCTAGCAAAACCCTTATTTTCTTATTACAAATTATTATACAATGAGGACTAGGATCTCAAGAGGGATATAGAGCCCTTCAGAACCTATGCCTTTTTATTAAAAAAATGCCATGACAACTACACTCTTGATCCTCTCAACTGTAACATTTGCTACTGCTAGTGGACCTTCCCCCCACTTGAAGTCCCCACACCTGCACTATATCCACACTTAAGGATATCGTAAAAGAGCAATCCTTATTTAAAAATACACTTTCTACACTTTGGAATGAACAACTCGCTACATCTTGGGATCCCATTTTCCTCCGTAATGACTATTCTTTAAAGGGCTTTTTAGATATAGGGAAATTTCTTCCCATACCAAAAGACACCAAATATATTCTTGATGATGATGGCTCTAACAGGTTTGCAATAATTGAGGGCAACCCCCCGGGTGGAATAATGCTTAAATCATGGGAAAATACATTAGGTGCATTTGATCTATCAATCCAATGCTTAAGCATGGGAAAATATGTCATTATGAAGGTGTCCTTTGAGGAGTTAATTACCTTTCAACCTTCTCGTTGCACTATTTAGACCTTAAAAGAGTTAAGCAGCAAGTATAAGATTTCTATTTGGCCCTTAGTTCTAGCCATCAGTCTATTAAGGACAAAAAAAGTAAACAATAAATTTGTTGTTGGCATACCATCAAACACCTAACGTGCGTAACATCAATATTTCTTCAACACCGAGGTCAGTAGATCTCCTTGAGCAAATCCATAGTCAATAGATCCACTGAGTACTACAACAACAATAACCCTAGAAGTCAGGTGATAAAGAGAAGTGGAGTTGGAGGAGGAATGAATGAAATGAAATGAAATGAAATGAAGTGTAGCAGTGGCAGTGGTAATGGAGGTGTTGCTGGGGAAGATGAGGGAGGAAGAGAGGCGGTGATCTCAAGGGGGAGGAGCAATGCTACTTGGGAAGGGATGGTCGGGGAGGAACCTTCATCGGGAGAAGGAATGGGGTTGGGGATGGTTAGGGGATGTGACGTCGCCAGGGAGGGGCTGGGGAGTCGAAGGAGCAGGAAGGTGATGGGGGCACCAGTGGGTTTCGACAGCAATCTTAAGGGAGAGGAGAGGTGATGCTGGGGCAAGGATGGTCAGAGGAAGTGCCTTTGTCGAGAGAAGGAAGGGGGCAGTAGATGGTCGAGGGAGCTGCGCCATCGAGGAGGGAGCTGGGGAGTCGAGGGAAGGGGAAGGTGATGGGGGCGACAGTGGGTTTGGGGGAAAAGTTATGGAGGGAAAATTTCTTTTGTCACAATTTTAAAAACTATGATAGAAATGTAAATAACAAAATAATTATCCTTAATTTCTTTGGTCAGGGTTTTAGGTAGAATCGTGACCATAAGTTACTTTTGGTCACAATATTTTAAACTGTGACCAAATAACCATGACTAAAACTTATTTTTCTAGTAGTGTGAACAAACCTTATTTGGCCATCCCTTTTATCCTCCAAGAAATACTATTTTGGATGGTCAAAATACACTATAATTTATCCATCACTATATCTAAATCTTAGGTTCCTAAATTTCCTACCTAAATTCCTATCTTAAAATCCTAAACCAAATCTTATTCTTAATCCTAAAACATAATCTCAAAATTTGTAACATCATAACACATCCTTAGTATTTTGGCCATAACTTTTTCATTTCAAATCCAAATTGAGTGATTTAAGTTGAGTGGAAAGCTGATTTCGAGATCTACAAATTTTCTTTTATGTACTACTTAAAATTTGAAATAAAAAGAGGCCAAAAAATTGAGAGAATCATAGGCCTTCATCATCCTCTCAAAGCCATCCTAGCCCTCCATCAATTCCAACAACACCTAACCTATTCTATCCACCTATTCCTTCATCCTACCCCTTGATTCCTAGACTCTTAATCCTAGTCCTTTATTTTGGTGATCCAAGACAACTTGGATCAACTAATCACAAACCTTCTTAACCTCTATATAAACACCCTAGCTACACCCCCTTAGGATCAACTTTTTCCTGCTTAGTTTCTTACCTCCAAATAGATCCACCAACTAAAACTAGTCCTCTAGTTCTTCTCCTTGGAGTTCTTGGGTGTGCCTTCTCATCTGCTACTATGTCACCACTCTGAACTTCACCTTTGAAGCCCCTACTTTCCATTATTTTCATTCTAGTTCTAGTTGTAGTTAGAATCACTCTTTTAGTTGTAGCATCTCTTCTACTTGTGCAAAACTCTTATTATTATTACAATTAATAAAAGTTTTAGTAGTTTTTCATCAACTCACCTTCGAGTTATTTGTCTACTTCTTATTCTAGTAATACTATAGTTAGTAATTGCATGCTAATAGTCTAGTAGATTTCTACTTAGTTCTAGTTCTAGTAATACTCTACCTACTTGTAGTTCTGCTAGCATACTTAATTAGGAAAGCGAAATATTCCAATTGCCTCCATGCAACAACTCAGACTCTGTCTTTAAACTTAGTTTTATATTCATGAGTTCGATTTGAAATAAATTTAAGAGTTTCTACTCGCTTATACTACGATGAAAGTGTATTTTTCACAATCAAATCCATGAGCAAAACACTCCTCGACAACAACAAACTAGCACTTTAGTCACACCTCAGTACTCCTCAGACTTAGTTGTCACTAGTTTCGGGACAACAACTTTGCTTTCCTGGCTCCTCTTCTGTTGGACCCAACACTGCAAGCTACACATTGGATGACTTTAATATGGATGCCAAGTTTCCATTAGACATCGAGGCTTTTCTGAGTTCTTTATCTTTCTTTGTTTCAATATCATGGGATCTAAAACTATAATATCTGGATATTCAGATTGGTTGTGGTACTTTATTTTCAGCACTCTGTTATTTGTCACACTTTATATTATTGTGATGGAACTTAATCTCTCTCTATTTATCATATTCATGATGCACCTTCAGTTATAATTCTTCCAATCTATGTGAGAATCCATTATTTTATTAATGTTGTTAATAAAACAGCATGTCATGACTTGCATATGTTATATAGTAAGGGGGAGCATATAACTAATCATGTCTATCATTGAAGCATCTTGTTGATAACAAAGGGGGAGATAAATTTCTATTTGCATTTAATATGAGTAGCATATCATGCATCTTTTCTATCCTCATGCATGTATAATTATAATTTTGTTATCATCAAAAAGGAGGAGAATGTTAATACCCTTGTTTTGATGTAACATAATTATGTTTTATTATGGACTTATGAATCAAGGAATGATCAAACCACAACAAAATTCAATCTCAAGATTGGATTACTTGAAGACTCTTTTTAATTTTATTGAGTCTAGTATATTGTAAGGAAACTCAAAGATAACAACCGATGCATTTTAAAACTCGTTTGCCTTGAAATTTTGTTAAAACCCTACATTTTTTATACTATTGATCACCCAATCTTTTATACTTGATCGACCAAATCCACTTCTGATCGATCAACCACTAGGAGTAATTGATCAAAGACCTCTAACGGTCAAATCAAAGACCTAATTAAATCAAATTTTAAAAAGGGTAGAATTGATAGAACTCTTTTTATACAAAGAAAAGGTTATGATTTATTAGTTGTACAAATATATGTGGATGATATCATTTTGGTGCAACAATTGAACTTTTATGTCAAGAATTTTCAAAGATCATGCATGCGGAATTTGAAATGAGTTTAATGGGAGAGTTAAACTATTTCCTTGGATTGCAAATACATCAACTCGAAGATGGAGTTTTCATCAACCAATCCAAGTATACCTTGGATATCTTGAAGAAATTCAGGATGGATAGCTCTAAAGGTAAAAGCACTCCTATGGGAATACATACAAGTTTAGACTTAGATGAAAAAGGTAAGTCTGTTGACCAAATTAAATTTAGAGGCATGATTGGTTCATTATTATACTTAACTACAAGTAAACCTGACATTATGTTTGCTACTTGTTTATGTGCTCGTGTTCAAGTTGATCCAAAAGAATCACATTTAAATGCCATAAAACATATTTGTCGATATCTTAAGGATACAAGCAATTATGGTTTATTTTATCCAAAATCTTTAACCCTTGAACTATATGCATTCAGTGATGTTGACTATCCCGGTAGCAAAACTGATCAGAAAAGTACAAGTGGTACTTGTCACTTTCTTAGAAACAGACTTGTCACTTGGTTTTCCAAGAAACAAAACCGTGTTTCTCTTTCAACTACTGAAGCCGAATATATTTCTATAGCTTTGGCATGTTCACAAGTATTGTGGATGAAGCAAACCTTAATTGACTTAGGATTAACTTTTTCTGGTATTAAAATATATTGTGATAATACTAGCACAATAAATCTTTCAGAAAATCTGATTCATCATGCTCGTACACATCGATGTTCGTCATCATTTTTTAAGAGATAAAGTTTTGAAAGGAGATATACAATTAGACTTTATAAATACAAATGATCAATTGGCTGATATACTTACTAAGCCTTTGCAATTAGATCGTTCTATTACTATTAGAAGAAAGCTTGGTATTTGTACAATGAATGACTTATAATACTTTTATTGTTTGGATACTTGACATGCTAGTTTGGATGCATGTTTGTATGCTATGTTTGAACATTTTTGCTTTTGCTTTTTCCATGCAGTTTATATAGTTTATGAAGTTTATGTAATTTATAGTCTTTTTGTGCTTTCTAAAGGGAAAGAATATTCTAGAATTGCATAACCATTATCGAATTTTATTTAGGGGGAGTTCCAACTATTTTATTCATGTATTTCATGCAAACTCTTTATTTATGCAATATTTTGTAAAACATCAAAAAGGAGGAGATTGTTAGTGCAAAATAACAATTATTCCTAATTTTGATGTTATACAAAATATAAAGTTATTTTATGTGTGTTGAGATGTTTGCAGCTTAGGTAAATCATCATTCTTAATCATCACTTATTTAAATGGATTACAAACATTTTTTGAGTTATATGATTGAAGCATCATTCTTCAAGAAGCTCGATCTAATCAAGGAGTTGGCTAAGAAGATCAAGCTACATCAACATTAGCATCTTCAAGGAGATTATCAAAGGATAAGTTTAGCTCTTGTATTATTTTATTTTCATAGATCTTATGTAAAGAGTCACTTAATAAAATTAACACACAAAACACCTTCTCGAATGTATGGCACTTTAGTCATTTAGCCATTCATCTAAAAGAGTAGTTATTTAGATTAGAAAATATGTTAAAAATGTTTAAAAATTCATAATTAATTAGTTACCAACATTTAAAGGGTTAGTTATTCAAGAGGAAGAAACCCTTGGCCAACATAATTAAACTTTTGTCTTAATTAGTTAATCGAGGATGGGAATCTACAGATTCATCTCCAAGAACTTTTCTTAATCGATTAATGTTTTGTTTCTTAATCAATTAACTCATTCTGTTGAGGCACTTGAGGTTTCCAGGGACTTTTTCTAATTGGTTAACATTTTCTTTTAATCAGTTAATCAACTGAGAATAAGACCGTTGAGAGTCCAGTAGCCTTGATTAAACGATTATGGGGTTTTCGTAATCGTTTAATTTTGACTGAAATTAAACTGTCGCATCTTTTCAAAGCGTTGGTTATTGGAAGTTATTTCAAATGGCTAATGCACATTTTTAACGCAGGTTTCAAGGATTCAAATGGTCACATAAATATACTATGAAGTTTCCAAATCAACATACAAGCTATCTATCATTTGTAAACACTCTTAAAAAGCTCTCTAAAGATCATTGTGCTCAAAGTGCTTTTATTGCTTGCAATTGTGTTCTAAGGCTTTCTACTCTGCTTCCTTCACGTTGAAAATTCATTTTTCATCAAAGGAAAGTTAAGGGAGTATTTCTCACATCCTATAGCATATTGAATTACACATTCATATATTTATTGTGGCTTTAGAGGATTGTTATTGTACAATTTCTTTTTATTTGATCTTGTACTTGGGTGCCTTGGTGTAGGCTTCCCGTTCTTGAAGAGAACAAAAGGTCTGCCTTGTGGTTTGTACAAGGAGACAAGCATGGTGTAATTGAGGCTTACCACCCTCATTTTGAAGTGGTAAACTAATGGATTATCTTGGTTGGATAGCAAGAGAGAAATCCTAGTTGGGGACAACTAGGTAGAGGTTTTTACCCTTTGGGTTTCCTTTGTAAATTTGGTGTCCATCTTGTGGTGTGATTTTAATTGTATAATTTTTATATATTGCACAAAGCACACCCCCTCTTGTTCCATTTTCAATTCAATGGTTCCATAAGAATTATTGTTATCTATTTTATTCCTGTTACTTTGAATTGGGACCCAAGTTGTTTTAAGAATCCTGTTTGTGTTTCTTCTCTTGATTAGGTGTACAATAAGAGGGGCTAATTCCTTTGAGGTCAGAGATGGTCCACCCAATTGCTTGTTTGTGTTCTCTTAGGACCATGGTGAGTCTAGATTCTTGGTCCCAAGTTAAATGTGCATTAATAATCACAGGGAGAGTTTAGTTAGGTCCAACCAAGATATATTTCAGATTATCAGGGAGAGGTTTAAGTTCAAGTTGGGGTGGGACCAGATTAGAAGGTAGGGGAGGTGTGAGGGAAAATTAGGTCCAGTTAAAATCATTTTAGCTGAGGAGGGTTCTAGCTTAGTGTCAGTGTAGAATAAATCACAGATCTCCTCAACTTGTGAGTGAGAAGTGTACTGAGTTAAGGTGGTTTCTAAAGAGTTTTCTATTAATCCAATTGTCATACTCTCCTCAATCAAATTTCTCTCAAAATTCCTTTAGTTTCCTTAAAGATATCCAGTTTCAATCTTTTATCTCCAAAGGCAATTCCATACATCCATTGGCAAACTCAATATTTCCTCTAGCAGTTGTAAGAAAGGTCTACTTAGGATGATGGGAGTGTCTTTCAATGCTTCATGTACTTCCACGTCAAGGACAAGAAAATGGACTGGAAAATGAAAGTCCTTGACTCTTACAATTACATCCTCAACCACTCCCTTGGGTGTTTTAACAAATCAATCAACTTGTACGGTTACAGGTGTGGGTTTAAGCTCACCAAATCCAAATTGTCTATAAAGGGTGGTTGGTATCAAATTAATAGAAGCACCTAAATCCAAAAGAGCCCAATCAAAATTTTTATCACCAATTATACACAAAATCAACGGGGCTCCAAGATCCTTTTTCTTAGGAGGTAGGTTGCTTAATATCACCGAGTTAGCCTGTTCATACAACACTACCTTCTGTGGCATCAGGGTTCTAGCCTTACACTTGGGAGTACATAAATCCTTCAAGAATTTAGCATAGGCGAGAATATGCTTAATGATGGGTTCACTTTAATGAACCACAAATTGACCTAAGTATTTCCTAATTATGTTGTTTTGATTTCTAATTACCTAGAAATAAGTGAAATTAAATTTATCCAACATATATTCTTCTTATATCCATTAGACATTTAAAAACATATTACATATTTTTAATAAATTCAGAGAAATAGCAATGGCGCTTTTGACTGATGCTTGTAGGTGTCAAGCTCCGGCATGTGGCTGCAACTAATTTGGGAAGGGAATTCAAAATTCCCTAACTAACACCGCAGATGAAGGGGCAAGGGGCCGTTGAGCATAAAGAGAAGGAAGGAGAACCTATCTAGAGCATCTCTTCTCATTTTCCCCTTGGGGGGGACCTCTTCTTCCACCTCCACCATGCACCCAATGTACATTATGGAAGTTGCTTACACCGTGGGCCAACGTTCACCTCACCTCTCCTCCACTAGCCTCGACGCGGTGGTGCTCACTATCACTTAATAGCATCAAGGAGTGGTATATTAATCTGGACTTGTTCAGACAACTCAATCAACTCCTCGTTGCTACCCACATTCTTTTTTCTTTTTATTTTTTCTAAGGCTTTAGGAAAGGGAATTTGGGTATCTAGGAAAGGTGGGTTCTGAGCCTTATTGTCCTTAATTTCTTCCTCAATATCAGTAATCAAATCAGGCTCAGTAGGATTAGGGCTAGAAGGACAAACTGGATCCTAGATTTTAGTACAACTTCTCAAGGTAATAGAGTGTGCAGAGGCATGTGAGTTAGAGTTGGATCCTTGAGATGGGTTAGGCAAGATAGGAGCCTGTTGAGGAATAGGAAATCTAGGTGGGTTTTGTGGGGCGAGGTTAATCACATGATCTTGCCCCTAATTCTAGTGGAACCCTTGCTGATAGTAAGTCTGATTTTGTAGATTCTTAGGGTTCGATACAAGCTGGGAAGGGAGAGATCCTTGTTGTCTAGCTTTGATTAATTGGCTCAATTGTCCCTTAACCTCAGCCATCTCCTCCTGATGTTTTTGATTCATATTAATAATCATTTTAATCAAGGTATCCATCTGATTATATTGAGTAGGTTGACCTACTATTGTGAACTTGATTGTAGGAGGGGTTAGCAGCTGGTCTAGTTTGATTTGAATTTTGATTATGTCTAGACCAAGAGAAATTAGGATGATTTCACCATCCAAGGTTGTAATAATTAGAATAAGGGTCCATTTTGGGATAACCCTGGATAGCTTGTACTTCCTCATGGCCAAAGGGCGTACCAAGACTTAGGATAGAATAATTAGGATAAGAGGGGACAAAGGCCCCTCGCTGGAACACAGTCAACATCTATTCTAGGTTCATAGGTTAAACCAAGTCAAGATTGTTAACAAACTCCTTTCCCAAAGGAGTCTATGGCAGTGTAGGTGCAGTCAGTGTTCCCCTATCCATACAATAAGCTTATGTAGATATCCCAAGAGGTTTCTTACAATTGCTGATGAGCTCATCCAATTTCTTATCAACCACTTCCATGCGATATAATTTCTTAGCTATTATGTCCATGTCAACTGAGCTCGAATTAGCTTGGACCTCATATATTCCACCACAAGGTTGACTGGACCTATTAAAAGCAGTCATGTAGGCATGATTTAAAGAGTTCTCACTTATAGATTCAAATAAATCAAAAGCACTCTCTTCATCCTTATTCAGAAAATTTCCTCCACAGGAAGCATCCGTAAAATTTCTACGGTTGTCATTCAAACCATGGTAGAAGATTTGGGCTAGGTGCCACCTAGGAACCTCATGGTGTGGACACTTCCTTAATAATTCATTAAAAAGCTCCCAAGCCTCATGGAGCTATTCCCCTTGTTGTTGTGAAAAGGTGGTTATGGCTCTCCTAAGGGCATTAATCCTACCTATAGGGAAGAAGTTCTTAAGGGAAGAGCTTCTCAGCTCTCCCCAAGTAATAATAGGTTTCCATATCGTTCTGAACCAATGAGATGTATTATCTCTTAAGGAGATGGGAAACATCTTCATTAGGACAATATCTAAGCTCACATTTCTATGTTTGATGATTTCAGTAAGCCTGCCTAGATCTTCAAGGTATTGAAAGGGGTCTTCATTAGAGTTCCCATGAAAAATATTTTGGATTAAGTTCATCACATTTGGCTTTAATTCAAAATCATCTCCCCCTTCTACATGAGTTCTAGAAGGGTCATAAAAGTCTCTAAAGGACTTGGGTGGTGGTGGTAGTGGTGGTTGAGGTGGTGGTTCTTAGATTTGCTTTAGAGTCTGCATAATCAATTAGACTTTATTTTGTTGAAGCTTATGATTAGCACTGATCTAAGATTGGATTAGAGCAAGAGGGTCAAGATTTTCATTCACAAGATTTTCAAGGATCTTGGGTTGTTCTGGAATCTTAGGCATTTCAGACATCTCAGGCATCCTACCCCTACTAGAATTAGCCATCCCAGAATCAGAAAAACTAGACCGTCTGCTAGGGTTGCTTTCAAGTGCTTCAACCAACTCAAGATGAAGTGATCTCCTACCAAGCATAAACAGAAGAAATACAAGAGATGCGAGGGGAAGATAGATGAGAGGACACCCACCCTCACAATACAAGCAATTAAGCTAGTCCTTATAATGTATACCCTTATTAGAGCTAATTCTAGCACACTGAAATACAATTGGATTACACCAACCATTGAATTACTTGGTTGGCCAGATGGGTAGGACCCCCTAAGGCATCCTCACGGTAGGAACCACTAGAGCTTAACGCGGTTACCTCACTGACCTTTTTTGTCACCAGTTGGCTCAAGTAGACAAGGCCTTGATCTTAGTCCAATCTAACGTCAAGTTACCAATTAGATTAGTCCTACCTAAGGCACATCTACTCAATTTTAAGCTTAAGCTTGAAGTACTTAATATAGAAAACTGGAATTTTACAAAAGATATGAATTAAGTTGTCACAATGTGTAAATCTGATCATCTTTTAAATTTATAATCCCAGATAGGGGAGTATCTAGGGTCATCTAAGGAGGAAAATTGGTATATTCAAGAAAATGCTAAGGTAGTCTTGCTTGTTTTTTTTTTGAAGATATATAAATTTTTTTAGCTTTTTGAAATAAAGGAAATGAAATGCAAAGGAAGGGAAGCAAGTTGGACTTTTCGCTATCGAAATCTACAAGCAACATAAACCCCACCTCTTGAGCTCTCCAAAGTACAGGCATGCTAAGGAAATCAAGAGGGAAGATGATGATAACATCATCATAAGCCATAACTAGCTTTAATTAGACAAGATTAATTAACAAATGCTCCTACATAGTCGCGTAAGAGTCATAACTCCATTCATATTCATTTAGAGAGGAATACATTAAATCAGGGTTAATTCTACAGTTTTAACAGCATATTATAAATGTAGAGTAAGCACGGGGTTTTCTAGGGGTTAATCGAAGGTCTAATGAGCATTAAAGTCTAATAAGAGGGTCCACACAAACAGAAATAGGATTTCACGCATTTCGAGAATCAATTCATAACGAAAAACCTAAATTTCAGACCTACTTGAATTATAAAGGTTCTGGTTAGGATAAAATTCATATAAATATCATAAAATTCATGGAAAAACATTCCTTGAGGTATGGTAACCTTAGTTTGACCTTTGGAACCTATTTTGACCTTAAACAGAGTCACATACAAAGTTCTGCCCTAATTTGGGTTTCTATGTAAATTTCTCAACCAAACTTGGTCAAAACTCAAATCCAACTTTACCACTAGATTCCTTGGGTTCAAATTAGGTTTGTACCAAAATTTGGGCCTAATCAAAGTCCATCTTGACCTAGTTTGCATTCCAGTCCCTTAAAACTCTATTCTTCACATACAAGCCCCTAGCTTTTGAATTTCTTTACACATGGCCCCCTAGGTTTGTTGTCTTCTTCATGAAAAGGCCCCTTTCTCCATTGGAGGTCAACCGACCTCCAAGCTGGCTTTGACCGAGCCTAAACCTACTCGAATCTTCATCAAATTTCACTAAATTTGATGGGATTGATGTTCACACTATGAAGAAGAGATTAGGATAGATCTTCGCTACTGATTTACCCTAGGATGGTTGTAAGAACTCACAGATTCCTTGGGTTCTTCTTGTTTCCTAATGAAGCCAATTAGGCTTGTTTCCTTGTCCAGAGCTTGCCCCAATCTCTATAAAGGCTTCTCCATCGCATTGCCTAGCTCTTTAGCTCAGTTTTGGTCACAATTCTTCTTCAGCTCTCCCCCTTTGACCACCTCCACTGCAACTCCGGCGACTCCTCTCTCTCCGACCTCTTCACCTATTGCCACGTACTATAGGCAGCAGGTTCTTCTTCCTCACCTTCCTCCGATCCTCACAATACCAGCAAGAGAGTCCCAGACTCCATCGTCGCCGCTTCTTCCATTGGAGAGTTCATCTCCTCCAACGTCGGCCAATCAAAGCCGACGCACCACCTTCCCCTTCATCCATTGGTTAGCCCTCTTTCTTCCTCTCCCTCTCCTAAATTTCCCCAACTTCTTCTTCTTCCATTTCAATCGTTGTTCGCTGATCTCCCCTTATATTTTCCTTTGCTCCGGCTGAGCTCCAACGAGGTCTCCCCGACACCAAAAGCCACCAAACAACCTGCTTCCACCTCCACAACCTCCGCCATCCCACGCCAAACAAAACCCCTCAATAAATTGAGGGGATTGTCCACCCAAATCACCCACCGAACACACCCTCCACCACACCTCTTCCCCGAGGTCGTCAGGCCTCCACACGCACTCCCAAGCCATGCAAACACCACCAACACACTCCTCATCTCCCTGCGATACTTGTGAGCTTGTTTGATTAGGGCTATAAGTCTGTATTATGCTTTTCAGGTATTAACCGGAGCTCTCCGTCACCGCCATCATCTCCGACCACGTCTGCCGTAATCCGAGCAGCTCTAACCTCGCTACCACATTTATACGCTACGGTCTAAGCCCAGAAACTATTCCAGGGCTTCAATCGAAGAGAAGAGTGGCTACAGCAGCTTCAATTAGAGCGAGCTCCACCAGCTGCTGCTACGTTAGGAAAAGTCCAGCAGATAGTCCCACATCGTGTGGGTCAAGCTCTTTGTAGCACTATATCATGTTTTTGTGAAGTGAGCTGTCTGCTGACGAGTCGATTTTTGCCTTTGAAAATAAAATGACTTGTCATTGTATTTCTATGTGGTGGAAAAATCGACTAATCAAGGTATTGAATTGAAATTAACCACTTACAGGAGAGCAGGTCATATCCACAGGGAGGCAATGACCTATTAAAACTAGAAAAATCAAGAAACTAATGCTCACAAGTTTTCAGCCAAAGAAACTAAACCCAAATCCACCTTTAGATTAAGAAACCAATAAGAGATCATGCTGAAATAATATTTATGAGAAATAAGAGGGATGTGCTGATAAATTTGCCACAATAAATTATTAATAACTCAAAAATAAGTCTTCGACAATGGCATGTAATCGTAAATACTAATACCCTCTTCACTGTAGCAAAACAGGGGAGGATCTTCTCCTTGCTCGCGCGTGGAGGAGAGGCGAAGGCTGGAGGAGAGGAGCTTGCCAAAGGTAGCTACTATCAGGCCGCTACTTTTGGTGGTGGTGGCGAGGCACGACGTGGCCGAAGGTGGTCGGTCGAAGGAGAGGAGCGGTGATGAGTGGCGGTGACTGCAACTCTCTATTGCTGCTATGCGCAGATGAGGGAACGCAATAGTGGCTGCTTGCTTCTGGAAGAGCTGAGGCACAAGGGGACATGCGTGCACTGGAGGCGAGGGGGAGTAGCACTGCTGGAGGGCTGTGCGGGATCGCAGGTGGACGTGTTGCTACTGCGGGCATGGCGAAGGCATAGGGGGGCTGCGCAGGCTATGCGGGTGTGCACGTGGGATGGCTCTGCTGCGCACAGCGCAGGAGAGAACGGGGTGTGCAGTTGTGCACACGAACTACCACTGAAGGTGATGTGCGCCTGGGCGTGATGGAGGCGTGCTCTCAACGCACGTAGGTGTGGCGATGGCTTGCTACTGGCACTGCACGCAGGTGTGAGGGCACGCGCAGTAAGGATGGGAGAGGACGGTGCTGCATGGTGGAGCGACGAGGGGACACATATGGCAGAGGCGCTGCTGTGGCGCGTTAAGGTGGTGGTGGGTTCTTCTTTTGGTGAAGAGAAAAAAGAAACAGAAGAAGAAGAAGAAAGAAGAAGAAGAAGATAAGGTGGCTGTTGGGAGGTTAGACGTCTGGGAACATTCCCAAATGTCTTAAATGATCATGGATGGCTGCTGGCACGTGGTTATGTCGGTGGTTGCTGGTGTTGGTGATGGAGGTAGTGCACGCTAAGGTGCTCACAATAATCTGCACAACCACTAATGGCGCGACGGTCTGTCACCCCGCCTGCCCACGGTGGTGTGGACTTGTGCACACGGTAGGAGGCCCGCAGTGGCGAAATGGAGTGCTTGTCACATGCACAGTGGTGGGTCGGGGGTGGTGGCTGGAGTTTTCTTTTATGCTGCAGGAGGATGTATGCAGGCGGACGTTGGTTGAAGAAGAGGTGAAGCGACGAACATTGTGAGGAATAGAGATCTACGATTGTCGCTTGTGCATTATAGCTGGTGCTACTCTCCTGCATGCATCCGTTGGAGATAAAATAAAAAAAAGAAATGAGGGGTTATTTATATGCAAACCCTTACTTTCTATGTTAAAACCAAACAATACATGTAATGCACTCACAAGCTATTCTAACTTAATTCTAAATGCATTTGATTATTAATGCAATGCATGAATTATGCAATTAAGTTAAAAACATAAACTAATATATTTACATCCTAATACATGCTAAATAAATGTTAAAGATAACTTAATATCTAGGCATTGAAATACCTAAATAGCCCACAAATATGGGCTCATCAAATGCCCCCATGCCTAGTTTTTGCTCGTCCTTAGCAAATTCAAGCAATAACCCAGCTCTTCAATTGGACTAGCTAACCCAGTCGATCTTCTTTTAGAAACATGTTAAGTTTAGACTTTAGACCTAAGGTTCCCAAGCAGTTGCTAAGTTACAAACTAGGTCAGCTAAGGATGAGTTGCAGGTGTAGGTCTCCCTGATTTCTAACTCTACCCTAGGGTTTATTGGTCCCAGAGATTAAAACATCCATGAATGTGCAATGGTCTGGTTTATTTGAGGTTGGTTTGATTGCCAACCTAGAAAGAGGTTTTTTTTTCTTTTCGATCATATATATTTTTTTGTTTGATTCCTCTAAGTCTAACCTTAGATTAGCTATCAACACGGTCTATGTCGGATTCATTGTCCACATCATCAAACCTCAAAGGGTGCCTGGCTTTCGATGCTTCAAGATAACACTGCCCATAGCGACCCCAAGAACTCCTAGCAATCGACACTTCAAGAGAGTATCGCCCATGGATTTCTAAAGCGAATTCAGGCCTGCGGCAATCGACACTTCGAGATAGGGCCGCCCATGGTACCTAAACCACACAATGCGCTTACATGCCCCCAATAGGATAGACATCCTAAGAGACAAGTGTCGAGGAGGTGACATGTTATCATCGCATCCTCAAGATGAGTATATACTCCACCTCTCCTACGTCAGGAACTCTTCCAATCAACTTGTGTTTTCAAGCTTCTCCTAAGTCAGAACTATAAGAACCAAATTTTTCTCCAAGAATTATCATTATTTACACAAGACCAAGTGTGTGTGAAATGTAGATGCTTAGTTTACAAGGACCCGTAAACCAAAAGGTAGAAAAAGATACCAAGTACTACCCAGCCTTTAACTCAATCTCTAGCTTTCCTTCCTCAACCTCTTGAGGAATGGTCCGCAACTTAACTCCTACTTAAGTTTTTAAGTCCACAAAGGACCCTAAAGGTCTAAAGCTAGTAGCTCAACTTAGCTTCTAAAGTCAGACACCTAAAGTCAACTTAGTCTAACCTAAAGTTCTGGTCTGCCTAAGAATGCAAGGCCCAGCCAGTTAAGCTCAATAATGCAATTTTTTTTTTTTGCAAATAATGTAAATCTATGCAATGTAGAATATTTTAAGTAAATGCATGAATGCAATATGTATAAATGCTATGTACAGATGCCTCAGGTCCTATCTCCCCATGCCTGGTTCAAACAATGCCCTAATTGAAAGTAAAATGGCCAAGGGAAGATGTTACCTGAGGCAAGAAAGAAAAGAGCTAAGGCTCTACAAGAGTGACTTCGTCAACCAGATGGCCATCCAAAGTAATGTAAGGTTTTAATCGTTGGCCATTGACGACAAAGGGTGGTGCTGAAGGGGAAGGGCTCTTGATCTCCACAACCCCATGCGGAAACACTTTGGTGATAATGTAAGGCCCATCCCAACAAGATTTCAATTTCCCTAGAAAAAGCTTAAGTCTGGAATTGAAAAGCCAGACTTATTGGTTGGGCTCAAAGGTCTTTCTAAGGATATACTTATCATGCAAGACCTTAGTTCTCTCTTTATAAGCTTGGGAGATGTCATAAGCATCATTCCTCAGCTCCTCAAGTTTAGTCAACTCCAGTAAACGTGCCTTACCTGCTTGCTCTAAATCCTTGTTGACACTTTAGATAGCCCAAAGTGCCCTATGTTGAAGTTCAACGGGTAAGTGGCATGCTTTCCTGTACACTATCCGGAAGGGAGACATACCCAAACGGGTTTTGTAGGTCATTCGATAAGCCCATAAAGCATCATCGAGGCTTTGGGACCAATCCTTCCTATCTGGCCTAACAGTCTTTTCTAAAATGTTCTTGATCTCCCTATTTAACACTTCAACCTGGCCACTCGTCTGAGGATGGTAACAGGTAGCAATCTTGTGAGTTACTCCCAAACTCCTAAGTAACCGATCGAAGTGGTGGTTCCAGAAATGAGGTCCCCCATTACTTATAATCATCTTGGGGTAGCCAAAGCGAGATATGATATTGGCCTTCACAAATTTCAAGACCACAGAGTGGTCATTTGTGCACGTAGGAATGGCTTCTATCCACTTGGAGACATAATCCACTACCACCAAGATATACTCAAACCCATGGGACGAAGGGAAGGGACCCATGAAGTCTATCCCCCAAACATCAAAAATTTCCACAGGTTGGATAGGGTGTTGGGGCATCTCATTCTGCTTCCCAATCATTCCAGTTTGTTGACATCTAAGACAGGCCTTAACAAAGTTATGAGAATCCTTAAATAAAGTAGGCCACCAAAAATCAGACTGGAGAACCTTAAAAGTCATTTTCTTAGCACCAAAGTGTCCTCCACAATGAAGCTCATGGCAAAATCTCAACACACTCTGTTGCTCTTCTTCAGGCACACATTGTCTCCAAACTTGGTCTTGTCCAATATTAAATAATTCTGGCTCTTCCCAATGAAAGAATCTAGCTTGGGAAATGAATCGCTTCTGTTTCTGCTCATCCCAAGAGTCAAGAGTTTCTCCAGTGACCAAGTAATTAACTGTATCCGCATACTAGGGTGAAGTCGGTGTTATCGCCATAAGGGTTTCATCAAGATGTCTCGCGGATGTCTCCAGATGGAGTCATCAAGGGGAAGGCGAGACAGGTGGTCAGCCACTACATTTTCCACTCCTTTCTTTACATGAATCTCCAAGTCAAACTCTTGAAGGAGTAGAATCCACCTAATTAAACGTGGCTTAGAGTCCTTGCCAATGAGATGTTTCACTACCGCATAATCAGTCAAAATGACCACCTTGGATCCAAGAAGATAAGACCTAAACTTCTCCAGAGAAAAAACTACAGCAAGTAATTCCTTTTCAATGACTATGTAGTTTTGCTATGGTTCAGTTAAAGTCTTGCTGGCATAGTGCAACACATGTGGTCTTCCCTCAACCCTTTGTCCAAGGACTGCTCCCACTGCATAATCCGAAGCATCACAATCAGCTCAAATGGGAGTGTCCAATCTGGAGCTCGGAGAATAGGCATAGAGGTCAAGGCCTCCTTCAGCGTATGAAAAGCCTCAACACACTTTGAATCAAAATCGAAGGAAGATTCCTTCGCCAATAAGTCGCAAAGTGGCTAAGAAATTTACTGAAATTCTTAATAAATCACCTATAAAAGCCTGCATGGCCCAGAAAGTATCTAATCTGTTTGACATTCGTGGGCAATGGGGGTTTGTAAATAGAATCAACCTTAGCCTTATCTACTTCCAAGCCCCTTTCAGACACAACATGCCCAAGTACAATGCCTTTCTGTACCATGAAGTGGTTTTTCTCCCAACTGAGGACTAAACTAGTCTCCTTACATCTCTTAAGCACATTCTCTAAGTGCAGGAGACATTGGTCGAAAGACGAGCCGTAAATGGAGAAGTCGTCCATAAAAACCTTGACACACGTGTCAATCATGTCTGAGAAAATGGACATCATATACCGCTGGAAGGTTGCCAGTGCATTACATAATCCAAACGGCATACGCCTGAATGCGAAAGTATCGTAGGGACTAGTAAAAGTTGTCTTATCTTGGTCATCGGGGAAGACTGCAACCTGGTTATACCCAGAATATCCATCTAAAAAGCAGAAATACTTGTTCCCTACCAATCTCTATAGGATCTAATCAATAAAGGGCAAGGGAAAGTGATCCTTCTGGGTAGCGATGTTCAATTTGCAGTAGTCAATGCAGACTCTCCAGCCAGTTGAGGGTCTGGTCACCACTTGTTCACGCTGGTCATTTGTTTCTAACCCGAAGCTTGCCTTGTTTGGCACCACATGGATTAGACCAACCCATTTGCTATCTGTGTGGGATAAATGATCCCAGTGTCCAACCACTTTAGAATCTCCTTTTTAACCACCTCTCTCATGTTAGGGTTAAGATGTCTCTGCATGTCTCGAAATGGTTTGATGGAATCATCAGTATAAATGTGGTGCATGCCAAGTGTAGAGTCTATACCCTTAATATCAACAGTCGTCCAAGCTATGGCTTCCTTGTGCCTTGATAAACAGTCTAGCAAGGCTCCCTCTTGCACTTCAGATAGTGCAGATGAGATGATTACAGGGAGCATATCATTTGACCAAGGAATACATACTTGAGAGAATCTAGGATGGGTTTCAGTTCGAGGTCCAGGGCTTCTATGGTTGAGGGTTTCATAATAGAAGTACCCATCTCAGGTAGCAGATCTACCTTAGGCAGGTATGATGGGGAAAAAGACTCAGTAGAAACTCCAAGCAATTCCTCAAGTTCTAGTACATCCCCCTTCACATTCCTCCAAGAGATGGGAATGCTCATTTAGCATGGCATGCTGAAGGGGGTCATCACATAAAATTGCAGGAGTTGTCTCTTCAATCAGATCATCTACCACTTCAACTTGGGAGCAATCCTCAAATCCAGCTTGTTTATAAGCATCAAACACATTAAGTCAAATTTTCCTGTTCCCAAAGGCCATTTTTAACGCCCTAGTGTGATAATTAATTGAAGCATTAGAAGTCGCAAGAAAAGGGCGGCCCAAGATGATAGAGGGCTTGGTTGGTTTGTTGGTAAGGTCAGTGTCCAGTACTAGAAAGTCAACGGGGAAGAAGAAATCCTCCACTCTCACAAAGACATCTTCCAGCAGGCCCCATGGTGTCATCAAAGAATGGTCTGCAACTTGGAGGATTATAGGGGAAGGCTTCAGATTGCCTCCTCCAAGTTGTTCATATACATAGCTCGGAAGGATGTTTACCCCCACACCCAGATCAAGCAGAGCCTCGTCTATATGTAGGTCGCCAATGACCACCGAGATGTATGGGGCTCTTGGGTCCTTAAGTTTCGGGAGTGTCCCATGTTATGTAATTGAGCTAACAGAATCAGGCAGGACAACTTTTGATTGGACCTGTTTCCTCGATTGACACTTTTTCATGTACAGGTCCTTTAGAAAGAGGGCATAGGATAGAATCTGCCTGATAGCTTCAAGTAAAGGCAAGTTAATCTGCACTTGTTTGAAAGTCTCCATGATTTCGTCCGTCCTATCTTTGGCTCCAGATGAGCCAGTAGAAGTCTGCCCAGAGTCAGATAAGCGCTCTGGAAGGGGCACTCTCGATTTCTAGGTGGAAGGGTTGTCATGTCAGGTAAGTGGGGGAATGAAGAAAACCTCTTCCAGTGAGGTGATTTCAAGCAGAGAAGAATTGGCTAGCTCTTCTCCGGTAGGGGCGAAAGTCGAGTGGATGGGTTTTTAGAAGGTGGGACTATAAGAGCATCAGGTTTGGAAATTTCTTTCCCACTCCTCAGAATAGTCACCACCTAGGCTTGCTCCCTAAAGATAATCCCTTTCCCTTTAGGGTTCTCCTCAAATGAACTGGGAAGCTTCTCAGTCTCCCTTTTGCGCATGGCCTCAACAAGGTGTCCAATTTGTGATTTCATCTCATTGATTGCCCTATCATGAGATTGGATGATCATGCTTTGATTCTCCTGGATGGCCTTCAGCATGGCCTTATGCTCATCCATCTCAGAAGTCTTGGATGTTTGGGAGGGAATAAGAGGTTGATTATACTGTTGAGTTTGAAAGGGTTGGGGTCTGTAATTC
This sequence comes from Thalassia testudinum, assembly GCA_037157565.1. Taxonomy (NCBI): domain Eukaryota; kingdom Viridiplantae; phylum Streptophyta; class Magnoliopsida; order Alismatales; family Hydrocharitaceae; genus Thalassia; species Thalassia testudinum. Next base: position 34,954,338 of record JAZHRO010000014.1, read on the forward strand.
CCTGAATTAGAGACATTCCCCTGTCTCCAAGAAAAATTGGGGTGGTTCCTCCATCCCTCATTATAGGTGTTGGAAAAAGGATCATTACGAGGTATGGGGCGGAACCCTTAGGTGGCATTCAGGTCCGCTTGTACAAGGTCAGGGAATTAGGAGGCCAAATGACAATCCAGAGTAGCATGCATATTGCCTTAGCAAATGGAGCATTCAGAAGCTTGGGAAGCGAAGGCATTTGGCATGAGTTGGCTAGGGTTTGACATAAGCCTTTCCATAATTTGGTTCAACAATTGAATCTGGAAGGCTAAATTTTGGGTATCCCTAGCCTCATTTGCCTCAATATTTTATTGCATAAGAGTGGGTTTCCTATCCAAATAGGAAAAATTTAGGTGGATAGAATTCTCACTCAAGGTCTCAAAAAGATCCCAATCCTCATCTTCAGTTTTTGTGAGAAAGGTTCCTGCACAGGCACCATCCACTATTTGCCTGTGCCTGTCATTTAATCCAGTGTAGAACCTTTCTACAAGTTGCCATCTTGGCACTTAATGATGGGGACATAAGCGTAACAAATCTTTGAAGCATTCCCATGCATCATGAAATTGTTCTCCATCTTGTTGAGCAAAACCTATGATTTCCCTCCTATGGTGATTAGTCTTGCTCATGGGGAAGTATTTTTTCAAAAACTCTCCCTTCAAGGCATCCCAAGTATCCACTCTACCATCTAGAGTGTGATACCAACGCTTCGCCTTATCCTTGAGGGAGAAAGGGAAGAGGGTTCACATTTGGGTGTCATCAGTAACACCCTGCAATCTCACCGTGGAACAGGCCTTAGTGAATTTCTCCAGATGCCTGTAGGGATCCTCCCTAGAAGTACCATAGAACGAGGGCAACAGAGATATGGTACTACTCTTGATTTCATATGCATTGTTCCCCCTAGGTCTTCTTAGAGTATGGCCAGGTTGGTTGGTAGGGATAAAATAATCTCTCAAAGATCATTGGTTATCTACAATTCTATTTTCACTTTCCTCGTCCATCTCTCTTCTCTCTTGGTTGACTCTCCTAAGGATTCTTTCAGGTTCTAAATTAAACACAAGTTGTCTCCTTAGAGATCACCTACCAAGCATACACAAACAATACAAACACAATTCCAAAGGACTTTTGTCTTTAATCAATTAAGGCCTTTGAGATTTTAGTCCAGTTATAGGTGACAATACAAATTGCCCAATCAATTACATGCCTATTGTAGACCTACAAAATGCCTTAATGAAGACCTAATTGAAACTTAGGTGCTCTGCCCTAAAGTTCTAATGGTAAAGTACTCCAAGGATGAAAGATCGAGGGATGCAAGTAGGCCTAAGCCTTCCCTTGAAGCTGTGCTTTCGCAATGCTTCTTAACTACCCTCAAAAATTCGTGACAAGGTATCCCCCTCCTTGGAGTTACAAATTCTTTGTACTTAAGTTTCAAGCACTTTGGTATCCAATGGTACGAGAGTTCTTTCCTAGCAGGTCAAAATCTAGGAGTGTCTAATTGCATGTTTAGTGCACAGTCATGCACGTGTGCATTCACCGTAAAAGTTTGAATTTGAATTTTGAACCGCAACACAATGTCTCAAATCAACTCCTTGGATTTTATTGTGTTCCTCCTTTACTTAGTCCTTTTCAAAAATTTAATGTGACCACTTGTTAGATCATTTCAAGACAAATTATGTGGTCTAGGAATTAAGTCCAAATGCAAATGCGTGATCAAGAAATGGATGCAAAGTAAGAGGATGCGTACCTTGCTTCCAGCAATCAGCAATGCAAGAATGCACGCAATGCAAAAAATAAATCTAGAGGCTGCTCATACACACCTGAATGGTTCATCCTAAGGGCAGGCAACTTCTAGCATGAAGCTCGTGTTTTGTTTTATTATTTTTTTTAACCTACTTATGCACAAATAAAATCAATCCACAAAAGAGAAGAAAAACCTAAGTCTAAAGAAATGGGAACAGGCTCCTAAAAAATTACCCAACACGGGCCTAAAATAAAATCGGGGAACAAACCCTTAAAAATGTACCCCAGAACAAGGGTCTCAAATCAAATGTATGTGCAAGAAAATAAAGAAAAGTAAAGTTCTAAAACCTAAATCTATCTACTGAAAAATCGACAGAGATGAAGATGATCACTCCGGATGTCCTCCTCCCAGTTGGTGACAAGAAGGTTCACCAATGTTCAAGCTCCTCCTCGTAGATACGAAGCTTGGTCTCTCCTCCAATCTGTGGAAACAAGGTCCACCTCAGTGTTGCTGAGGCAAGTGCATCAACTCGTCTCAAAATACAAGTACTCTCGCACCAAACAAATAATCAAATTAAAATATGCCTCAACTAAAATGTGAACAAATAAATAGATAAATGCGAGTTTAACAAGCTCGTTGCCTCCCCAGCAACGGCGTCATTTTACGAGTCGATTTTTGCTTTTGAAAATAAAATGACTTGTATTTCTATGTGGTGGAAAAATCAACTAATCAAGGTATTGAATTGAAATTAACCACTCACAAGAGAGCGGATCATATCCACAGGGAGGCAATGACCTATTAAAACTTGCAAAATCAAGAAACTGATGCTCACAAGTTTTCAGCTAAAGAAATTAAACCCAAATCCACTTTTAGATCAAGAAACCAATAAGAGATCATGCTGAAATAATATTTATGAGAAATAAGAGGGATGTGTTGATAAATGTGTCACAATAAATTATTAATAACTCAAAAATAACTCTTCGGCAATGGCATGTAATCATAAATACTAATACCCTCTTCACTATAGCAAAATAAGGGAGGATCTTCTCCTTGCTCGCGCATGGAGGAGAGGAGCTTACCGGAGGTAACCACTGCCAGGCCACTACTTTTGGTGGTGGTGGCGAGGCACGATGTGGCCGGAGGTGGCTGGTCGGAGGAGAGGAGCGGCGGCGAGTGGTGATGGCTGCAACTCTCTGCTACTATATGGAGATGAGGGAATGCAGAGTGGCTGCTTGCTACTGGAAGCACGGAGGCGTAAGGGGACGTGAGCGCGCTGGAGGCGAGGGGGAGCAATGCTATTGAAGGGTTGCGCAGGCGCGTGGGCGAAGGTGTTGCTGCTGCAGGCGTGGAGGAGGCGCAGGGGGGTGCGCAGGCAGTGCGGGCACGTGCATGGGATGGCTCTGCTGTGCACAGCACGAGAGAGGAGGGCATGTGCAGCTGCGCACGCGAACTACCGCTGGAGGTGATGCGTGCCTGGGCATGATGGAGGCGTGCTCTCAGTGCACGTAGGTGCGGTGATGGCACGCTGCTGGCGCTGCAGGCAGGAGTGAGGGCGTGCACAATGAGGATGGGAGAGGATGATGTTGTGTGGTGGACCCACGAGGGGGCGTGTGTGGCAGGGGCACTGCTGTGGCGCGTTAAGGTGGTGGTGGGTTCTTCTTTTGGTGAAGAAAAAAAAGAAATAGAGGAAGAAGAAAGAAGAAGATCAGGTGGCTGTTGGGAGGTCAGACATCTGGGAACATTCCCAGACGTCTTAAATGAACATGGATGGCTACTAGCACGTGGTTATGTTGGTGGTTGCTGGTGTTGGTGATGGCAGTAGTGCACGCTAAGGTTCTCACAGTAATCTGCACAGCCACTAATGGCACGACGGTCTGTCACCCCACCTACCCGCAGTAGTGTGGACTTGTGCACACGGTAGGAGGCCCGCAGTGGTGGAGTGGAGTGCTTGTCACACGCACAGCGGTGGGTCGGGGGTGGTGGCCTACTGGTAGTGGTGGCTGGAGTCTTCTTTTATGCTGCAGAGGATGCATGCAGGCAGACATTGGTTGAAGAAGAGGTGAAGCGACGAACATCATGGGGAATAGAGATCCACGATTGTCACTTGTGCATTATAACTTTTGCTACTCTCCTGCATGCATCCATTGGAGATAAAATAAAGAAAAGAAATGAGGGGTTATTTATATGCAAACCCTTACTTTCTTTGTTAAAACCAAACAATACATGTAATGCACTCACAAGCTATTCTAACTTAATTCTAAATGCATTTAATTATGAATGCAATGCATGAATTATGCAATTAAGTTAAAAACATAAACTAATATATTTACATCCTAATACATGCTAAATAAATGTTAAAGATAACTTAATATCTAGGCATTGAAATACCAAAATAGCCCACAAATATGGGCTCATCATCTGCCCAGTAACACGGGGGTTCGGGTCCCCACGCATGCGCTTCCTTATGCCCTTACGCCTCACCCGTGCACACACACATGAGTCTGGCCACTTCGTAGGATCCGATAACCCGACATATGACCCAATTACCCCTGGTCTGAGAGAAAAGAGAAGGGGAGAGACTTCTGAGAGAGGGGGGGTGGGTTTTGCTCTCTAAGGAAGTTAGCCTTGCGCTGAAGAAGGAGAAGTGTTGCCTCCGAAGGCTTGAGAAAGGAAAAGATCTAAAGAAGAAAGCCTTGGTCTTTGAAAGGCTTGAAGAAGAAGAAAGGCTCACAAGAGAGCCTTGTGCTTATTGGTGCTATGATCTGTTAAGTCATCTGATTTACATAGGCAACGTCTGAAAGGTTGATGCTAGCACTATTGAATTATTAAGTACCTAAATTGACATTGATAAATTGATTGAAGGTATTGTTGAGTTATTTGAATAATTTGAGTATGAGAAATTTGCTTAGTTAAGTTGAATAATTGGTGATTCGAATCACCATTATTTTGTCTTTCTATTCTTTTTGTCTCATAATCTTTTGGATTACATTGAATATCAATCTAACAAGTTGTATTCATTGAATATCTATTATTATACTCAATTTATTGTGCTTATTAATGTTTGAATTCCACATTTACTTTCTGCGAATGACCTCGAACTCCCTTTAAATTCTGAGTTTATAAATTTAAATGTCTTGTTGTGCGTTTAGGAGTGTACTACAATGAATGCACATTTTAAATCTCCTCTTTCACCTAACAACAGAAGGTTATCACAAAAGCAACACAAAATTATGGCTAAGAAATGAAGGAAAAAAATAACTTCGATTAATAGAAAAAGTTGGATTACACTAGTTTATCCTACTACAATCATGACTACAAAAAGATGAAAACAAGAGTAGTGGAAAGCTTATGCTTGGGTGGAGAATCTCAACTCCAAGGCAAAATGGTGAAGTTGTCGGGCTCTTCCTCTTCTTCCTTAAGACTTGGCATGAAGCTTGGAAACTAGGAGAAGCTCCAAGTGGGGGTGGTGCTTCCTCTTGAATCCTCCTCTCCTCCAAGGACCCTTAGCGTGAAGCTTCTAATTGTCTCTTTGTGGTGGCAAAAGATGCCTTAGAAGGGTGTAGGTAGGTGGCACTTATAAGCTAGGTATGTGGAGTGTTTAGGAAGTCAAAAGGGAAAAGGTGACAATGGAGAATCCATCCTAGCCGTCCAAAGTGATGGAGTCTCCAAGAATCTTTGATCTCGAAACATGATGCCTTTTGGTGGTGGAAAAATGCACCAATTAATGGGTGGTCAAAGGGTGCACAAGGAAGAGTCACATAGTGGCATAAATAGAGGATGGTTCCAAGAATTTTCCTCTTTATCCAAGGTGACTTTTAAGTGGTAAAAAAAAAATCCATTTAAAGGGGGTGGCCAAGAGGAGCCTTTCCTCTTGGATTTCCAATGCACAAATTTAGGTGTGGACTTTTCTTGAATGAGATCCTTAATGCATGTGTTTTCCCTTGCAGTAGACACTTGAGCTACTTGAATGAAATGAGGAGCTCAATCAATGTCGCAGGGAGCTCCATCATTAAGGCTCTTCAACTTGTTACAAAGGCTTGTGAGTTGGGTCTACAGTCATTTTGATCCATTTTAAGATATGGGAAGCCATGTCACCTGAGTCAAAATCATCACCAGCTAGACAAATGCATCAAGGCATCATTTTATTACAAAATTTGTGGAAAGCTAGCTTGATGCAAAATGAACTAAGTGCATGCATGAGTGCAACCATAATTAACAAAATTGCTTGTGATACTAGCAAAAAGAAGGTAAAGTGTTTACAAAATTGGTGTTTATCAATACTTTTAGAATGTGAGGGGCATTAGGGGGGTGTTGCCCTTAAAGTTGATTTCACAATTGAAGTGCACAATTAGGAGTCCTCAAACAAGATTTTTATGATGAGATGACTTTTAGGATTGATCTTGTTTAGATAGGGATTTTAGGGTTTCAATGAGATAATAGATTCAAACAAAGTTCATGTGAAGGCACACAAAACATTTTGCAAGCACGGATGATGGTATATTTGCTTTAGAGTTTAGAAAAATATGAGTGCCTAATTGAAAACCCTAAGAATTTTGACCTAGGAAAGCAGCTTCTAGAAGATGAATAGCTTTTAATTAATTCAAGTGGTGTGGTACAATACAAAACAAACTAAATAGGGAATTCAAAAAAAAAGTTCAAGAATTTTGAGACCCTAAAAATAATTTTTCAGATTTTTTGTGTACTAGAGTAAAAAAGTCAGAAAAAACCCTCAAAAAAATTTCATAATTTTTTCAAAGATAGATATTTTGATTAGGAAACCAATGCAAGTTGTTTCATGTAATTATGATTCATATAAAAAATATTAAAATTCAAATACTACACAAAATTAGGAACAAAATAGATTTCTGATATTGTTCTATTGCACTAATTTTTAAATTTTTTATGTTAAGAGTTAGGCCGTGAAATTTTCAAGGATGGTTCCTAACTTCAAAACACACATCTATGAGAAATTTTGGAACTTTTGGGCTAATAAAAATTCAGGAATTAATTTTTGAAAATCAACTTTATTTGTAGCTCGAATTTTAAGGAGGTGGTTTTAATGATTTCAAAGGGATAATGTCCACCAAAAAGAAATCTTTTTTTTGGATATTTTGTTATGCAAGAAACTTAAGAAAATAACTAACCTATGGATCAAATGAACACCTAACATTGATGGACAATTTTTTTTTTTTAACAGAACTCTAATGCGAATCTAACCTAGGATTGAAGAATGATCCTAAAACTGAGATGCAAAGACTTACCTTGATATCTCTACCCGCACTTTGCTCCTTTTCTACCATTTGACCACAAGATCCCATGTCACCACGAAATCCTACACACAATCAAAGAAATAGCAAAAAATAAGTTAGAGACACAAATGCAAAGAACGAAATAAAATATGCAAGTGAAATCCATTGTCTCCCTAGCAACAGTACCAAAAACTGATAGCAGATCTATGCGATATGTAAATAACTTTCATTGTAGTGCACAAACTCGCTAACAATTTTAAAGATAACCAGATTGGGAGTCCAAGTCGAACACAGGGAGAAAAAAAATCAAAGTTCGCTTATGTTTTTTTTTTCATTTTTATTTCTCATGCAAAAACAAATATGGACCAAACTAACTAAGATAATAATAATAGAGAGGGAGAGAGAGAGTAAGGGATAGAGGTTAGATCATAAAAGAAAACTTTTATTTATACTAGAAAAATGATTACAAATAGAGTACTAGATGCTAATCTACTTAGAACAACTAGAATAGAAAAGAAAGTGAGAAGAAGATCTAGAGCGAAGTCACGGTGATGAAGAGATCCGTCGACATAGCCGGAGAGGATGCAGAAGAAGGCAACCAGTAGAGGAATGCTTGGTAGAAGAGGGAAGACCTAAGGGATGGGTAGGGTTTTTACTTTAAAGGAGGTGGCAGAAGAATGGTGGAAGAGGGATTTTCTTTTGTGGAGGAATTGATGACCAAGGGGGGGAGTGCCTATGCTTTTACAGAAATAGGGAAGGCTATTGGTGCAAGGGCACCACAATCATTGATTTTGATGATAACAAAATACTTTGATTTAACATTTGCATTTTTAAGTTTATAAGTTTCACGATAAATGCAAATGGATGCAAGTGTGAAGGAGTTCAAGCTCTCATCCATGGTGGATTGGAGGAGCTTGATGGAGGAGAAGGAGCTTCGCTTGGAGCGAGAGCTTGAAGAAGGAGATGAAGAATAGGATAGAAATATTCTTTCTTGTATTTTGTTTGTTTGTCATGCACTTTGCTCTTTTATTCTTTAGATTCTTGTAAAGAGCCCAAAGTACCCTACCTTAGTCCTAGGAAACCTTACACCTTGGACACTTAGACAAACCCTTAGATAAATCAGAAAACCAAAATAGGCTTCAAACAGCCCAATCAAACATCCAATCTGAACCTCAGACGTCTGATCTTGAACTTTAAGACATCTGACCTTTTGTCCAATTGTCCAAATACTTAGGCTAGACTTAGTACGTTCTATCCATTAGTTTCAAACGACCAACCCATAGCCCAAACATCTTAGAAGACGTCTGAAGACCTTGCCAGACATCCAACTAGAGGACCGTTGGCTTATCAGGCATAATCCTAGAACATTAACTCTTAATCAGACTTACATCTACTTTCAAACATCCATAGATCATCGAAGACGTTGGATAAATAGATGTTGCACTAAGTTTTGATCCAAATCACCTTTTGTCAAACCTAATAGCCGTTTGAGCCTCAGGAAATCAATTCCTACAGAGAATCCTCTTTCCAGGCATCCAGACTTATTGCCAAATGTCCAACCTGTCATCTGAGCAATTAGATCCTAGAACCTTGTTTAGGTCTAGTGAAAACAGGAAGGAAGCCATCTAGAATTAGACGTCTAATTTCTGTCCCAGACATCTTAAAAGTAATTCTTAGACGTCTGTCTTGATCCAACCCAGTTCAGATCATCAATCCTTCTAGATCAGACAAAGACCAAGACATCTAATCTTAAATCTAGACATTTGATAACCCTGTCAAAATCATAAATGACCCTAATTTTGGTGGCATTTTGGACCACTCTCTTCAGCCTCATTCCCAATGGCTACAAGAGGCTTCTAAGGCCTTCTAAAGTCTTCTTAGGACCTCTATAAATAGAGGAGCACCCTTCCTAAGCCAAACACACCTTGACATACTACTTCCACATTATATTGTGTCCAAGTGAAGAAGAAAAATCATCTAGAAGTATTGCTGCTCTCCAAGATCATCCTACACACTTGAGAGCATCATCATCGTTGCACATTCGCTCTCCTGTCTTCGCATATGAGAGCATCATCTTGCCCTTGCGTGGTTCATGCACTCCAACTTCCATCTAAGGGAGGTATCTGTTGCCTATAGGAGCTAGTTAGATTTATACCTATTTGGGCTCTATAGGATATTTGTAATTTTCTTTTGTGGTTGGGTATTTGCTTTGCGAATTTCCGTCTCCTTCGAGAGACTAAATACTCCTTGTGAAGAGAAGGGGATTTGAGGTACACTACCCTTGTTCAAAGTAGCATGGTTGTACTGAGGTTGAGTCACCCTCATTTAAGTGACTCAAATAGTAGATTTGATCAACTTAGTCGATCGAGAAATCCTAAGTCGAAAGGCTTAGGTGGTGGTTTTTACCTAGGTTTGGGTTTCCACCTAAAAGCCCATTGTGTTCTTGTGTGATTGCATTTGGTGAGATTGTTTACTTATATTTCTGCATTATTTTTGTATCACGCATATCTCAACCCCTCCTTAGGGAACCAACAAAGGCTTCTTATTAGTCCAACAAGTGTGCCTCGAATCAAGGATGTAGACGGCATAAATTAAATCTAAGGGGTATGGCTAGGATAGGTAGGATAAGGGCCCTAGGATCTAGGATGAAGGGTTAGGATAAGGAGGGTTTTTTTGTTGGGTTTGTTTTGACTAAGGTAACCAACCATATTATATAGGTTCTAGGTAGTTGACCAGCCATAGGGAAAGGATAAGGTGGTTGCTAGGGTTAGGTTTAGAGGGGGTGGCTACCTAGGTTGTTAGGAAGGATAGGTTCTAGGTTTAGGTCTTAATTTCCTAGGACATAAAACCTATAGTGGCTGGCCATTTTGGTTTCTTTAATTGGGCTCATGGCTAATCAAGATAGGTTGGGAAGTAGGTTAGATAATTAGGTCCCAGGCTAAAGTTAATTAGGTTCCTAAGTCTATCTAGACCTAGGATCAGTTGGGTTTGGGTCCAAGTGTAGAAATTGACTCAATCCTCTTCATAAATGAGCTCAATCTTGAATCTCCTATCTATAGGGCTCCAAATTGCTCCAAACCTGATACCTGCACTTATTACACAAGAGACATCAGGGTTCCAGATATAAGTTGGAAAAGATTGTAGAAAAATCCATACTTATGCAATATTTACAAAATGCACCGTATGACTAAACTAATCTAACTAAATGCATTCTACCCTAATCAACCCTCATATTAGTATTAGTTGGAATAATTAATGTAAATATATATGGTAATATCATGCAGCACGAAATGTTCATGCCTCGTGAACTCCTTCGCTGACTAGTAGGAAACTCTCGCCTAGAAATCCACCAAAACTTAACCTAGAGGATCAAATACTCTTGATTAAGAAGTAGCAAGTCAACCTACACACCCTCTTGGTCGGCACCCAATAACATGGGATGAAGATCAAGAAGATGTTAAGGCCCCCGGGGACTGAAATCCTCGACTCCAGCATAAGTCAGTCGTCTAGGGAAGGGCCTAGACTACGCTTCACAATGGGGAAGCAAAGGGGGCACCGCCTGGTGTGAGTCTTTGTCGGCACTTCTCTTTTTTGAGGGAGAGAGGGGATGGCTGAAAGTCCTCAAGGACAACTCCCTTCTTCCTTCATGGCTTTAGGAAGAAGAAGATGAAGAAGAGAAGAAGAAGACCACAGCTACTCTTTTTCTCTCTGATGGTGGCAGTTGCACACATTATAGAGTCAATTAGGGCTTCCATGAAGATTAGGGAGATATATATATAGGGATCCAAGAGCTAAACGTAATATGATGGAAACCCTTAGATCTCCATCTAAGAGTTAGGATCTAATCCTATTTGAATTTTATAGGATTGGCCTGTAACAAATTATGGGATGTTTTGTTCTAGTATCAAAACATAAATTAATTGTAATTCAACCCTTACATTTTGTACCCAAGTAAATTAGGTGAAATTAATCACCAAATTGAATGTGATCTACCTTCTTTAATTCAATCAATCCAATGAAATAGGAGCCCACCAAAATGATTACTAATTTCATCACGCTAATAATCAATGGTTCAGGTTTAGTTGAATTATAGCACTACGCTTGACTCAAGTATTCCAAATACCTGTAAATCCTTCACACTAAATGACATATGTAACCCTTAGGATTAGATTAAATCTCATATTCATTGTCCATTCCATTACGTGTTACATACTTTTCACATTCTCTCTATATCATTTGAACAAAAGTGAAGACTAGATCCTTTTCCAAAAGACTATTTTCTTCTCTTCTTATATGGGTCAGATCAAGACCCATACGACCATGCATGGAATTTTGTACTTCCCAATAAACGCGAATCGAGCTTGAGTCTTCCAATCTGCTACATACACCTAGGTCAGCAAATCTATGTGATTCTTTCAAGAAATCATGTGTCTCCTATCCCTTCCCGCATGCATTAAATTTCCAATATCAGTTGTAAGGTGGCTACATCCACTATTGGTCCACCAAATGCATGTGTTTGTGAATTGAGACATATCTATGAAATAGATATGTCTTCTCCATGATATATCACTAAAGATATGTCTTCTCCATGATAGAGATAAGAGGACTTCCACATCTCTATCTCGTTGAGTCAACTTCTTAACTCAACTTGTGTGACAGCCCTGAATCTCTATTCCCATGGAGAGGATGTGCATCAAGGTTATCAATCAGGCAACAATCACTAGAGAAGATTACCATCCTTCTCATACTAGAGACAACAATTGGCTATCATAATGGTTCTTGATGACTTATCAAAATCTTCAATCCAAATAGTATGGACCCTTTGATACCCATCATCAATATATGCAACATGGCACAGTATATTATCTCGATTGTACTGAGGGACCAATCTAACCATATTAGTGTGTCCACATGATCTAACACTCAAATCTAAATCACCGATTCGATGATTTGACTTAGGTTGGTTTGCTCAAGGCACATAACTCCAACAAACTCCCACTTACCCTAAGAGCCACACCTGAACAATCTCTTCAACCTATGATGCCAACCCAACACTCAAGAGCTTTACCATAAAGTCTTCATCGACTAAAGTGTCAAGCCATAAGCTAAAGCACTGCATATGATAACTACTTTATCATACGTGGCATCAATTTCATGATGCAAACTTTTCTCTCTACAGACATGCTTTTATTCTGAGGAACCATTTTCAATAAGAGCATGTCGATACCCATGTTTTGATGTAAAAAAATTATGTTTCATTGTAGAATAATCATTTGAGGTTGCTTAAAGTCAAATTATCGAGAAATGATTATGATCCAAGGATGTTCGACCTCAAGAGAAGTTTTTTGTAGTTTATACTCGTCTCTTTTTACTTTTATTGAGTTTAGAACATTGTAACGAACCTCAATAATATCAACCAACTCATTTTGAACCTCAATAGATTACAAACTTAAGTTAAACTCTAAGTTTTCAATACTGTTGATCAACCAGCTTTCCTACATTGATCGACCAAACCCTTTTGATCGACCAAACCTAATTGTTTAATCAATCAAATTCCTCTAACAGTCAAATCCCAAAATAGTGCTCCAAGTCAATCAATTGCCTAATTTAACTGATCAACATTGAATCGATCAAAACTTTATTTTAATTGACCAAAGTTCACTTTGATTGACCAATGCCGTAATTACAAGTTTTCTAAATATAGCCTAAAAATACCTATAAATAGGACCCCTCGACCCCCACCTCAAAACACACCTCAAAGATCTTCTAACAAGCAAAATACTCTCTTTCTCTCTAGTGCTTCTGCACCTCTACACCTGCAATCATCGCTTTCTAAAGCACATTCCTCTACAAGCCCAAAACCTCGATTTGCATATTATCTTCAGGCTCCATAGGAATTATTCTTATATTTTATATTCCTGTTATTTTTTATTTTGAACCCAAGTTGTTTTGAACTCCCATTATTCTTCTCTTGGTCAAGTGTAAAAGAGAAGGTTTTGTAAAGAGGTTATGCCACTCTCGTTGAAGTGGTGCGTTAGTGGATTTGACTAGCGTTGACTAGTCGCAAAATTCTAAGTTGAGAGGATTAGGTTGTGGTTTTTACCCGAAAGGATTTCCACTCTAAAATTCTTATGTGATCTTTATGGTTTGCTGAAATTGATTCATATTTACTTCAATCTGTGGTGAATGTTCTTTAAATCTTGCATTTTTATATAAATACACTATTCACCCCGCTCTAGTGTAAACATTAGATCCTACAGGCTCCATGTGCACTCACAGAGCGTTGCTCTTGTTGTCATCACAACAATGGGAATTTTAGTAGAGGAAACTACATCAAGTCCTCCCAAAGGGCTTACGTATCCATATCATTCATGTTGTAGCTTCATAAGTTACATTCACTTCATTATTTGTATGGTAGCAATATGCTTACGAAGAAAATACTGTACCATTCAAGTTGATCAGATGTGGACTTTCTACACATTAGACTGCAAGTGTCGTATGTCAACTCATTGAGATCTATTGAATCATTTGCATCCCAACTCTTTGAGATCACTTTTCATTATTACATTCCTTTTTAAAAGAATGACAGGGACAACTTCAGGATTTATCCAGAGTGTCATGCGAGTTAATAATATTTTATCCTCCCACTATTTTTGACATCTCTTATTTGAAACTATGCTTAGTTTGTGTGTATTACATACATGCATCATGTTTTCTCTCTCAGCCCTTTGAATTGATATCTTCTTCATAAGGAGACATCAGAAAACACTTGTATTGACTTTCATCATATGAAAATCATCCAAACATCTCATGTTCCAAAAATCCTTAAGTTTATATTGGAAAATAAATTTTCGATCAAACTTTTAGTTTCCATTCTTCAATATTGTTGTCTCATCATACGAGTACAATAGTTATCTGCATATGGTACTATGCTCCTGCTATTTCTCATGAATCTAGACATCATTGAATACATCCACGACTCTTTATGAATTATTCAATTCTATGTGTTTGTTCAGATCATGATTGGATATTACTATCTTGAAACCTTTTTAAGTAGTGTCTTGATTCCCTTCACATTTGATTTGGAATCTTGAACATTTTAAGTAACCTTTCAAGATACCTCATTTCCTTTTGGTCCAATTCTCATTATAAGTACTGATCTTCGTGAAATCCATATTTCACAAGGAAAATACTTCTTGAGAGTTTTTATATATGAATAGGAACCATTTCATATCCTTTATGACCCTTGAAACTTTTAATTGCCTCTATATCCAACTAGCTTGGATATATTCCAATCCCAATCATTGATTTGCAAGGCTTGATCAAGATGAGTTCTGCAACTCTCCCATCATGCATCATTCTCAGATCGAATCCCAGTAGGTGATAAGGTGTGGCTCATCATAGCTAAAATGACAAAGTTAAATTAGAAACTAGGTTAAACACTATCAAATTAACATAATAAATGAGCTAAGTATGGGAACTAATGAAAATGACTTAAAACATCAAATTTGTGCTAAAAATGCATAATTAGGTCACCTTTAAGAGATTTTCTAGTAATTATGTAACTGGATGATCTGAATATCAATTGAACATCAATTTGAGCTTAAAAGTACAAATCAAAGGTTGAATTATATTCTAATATGCTCAATTAACATACCATAAAAACTTCATAGCATATTGACCTCGTTAGGGACTTGAAATCAATGTTTTACATACAGGTTTTTTGTTTATAAATTAGCTTTCACATTTCCTTAAGGCTAAAAGTCATAGGGACTTGTTTGCAAGTTTTCAAGGATCCTTTGGTTATTAAAACATGTCACTTACTACGACTGTCATATCGGTTGCCCTTTTAGGCTTCTCTTGCAAAATACTCGTTAGACCTAATGCTCACTCATCGCGCACTGTCACATGTAGAACACAAGCGCTAGCCACAGTCTATTCTTGGAACATCTGATTAATGGTGGCTTCCACCAGATTGCCAGCACCAATGCATACACCTTCACATCACTTTCTAGATCTCATCCAAGGGCTATGATTCATCTCCAAAATATTCCTATGCTCCTCCAAACCCATCCTGGCCATTCAAGACTAACATTCCTCCTCACTGTACCCGATCACCTGATCCACCTCGCACCTATATAAGGACACCCACAGGTCCCCTACACAAGCCATCAGCTCCCTCCCCCTTTAAGTTGATCAAATCGACTCCCCTCCTACTTCCTAGGTTCTATCCTTTCCTCCCTCTCCAGCCCCTTCTTCCTACTTCATTCGATTCCACCTGTGACAGAGGTAGAATTCATCTCCCTCCATCCACATCAAGCTGGATTACATAACACCAAGGGACGTCCTAGAAGCTCCACTAGTGAGCTTCTCAATCGCTAGAGACCTTCCTCAAATTCATCACCGCCAACCACCAATCATGGTTTTGGAGATCCCATTCTTCCAATTAGAGTAGATTTTAATTCTTTCTAGATAGATTTACTGAGTTCTTAGATTAGATTAGTTAGAGTAGAGTAGCAATTACTATTGGATTTGATCTGAATTAGTTTAGATAGGAGTAGATCAGTGTAATGTCGATTCCCCCCTCTCTAATCAATTTCGATTAGAAAGGAAGATGCACTCACCCATTGTGTTCATTTAATCTTCCTCCTCATATCACGACCATTTTCACACTATTTCCTCACCCATTAGAGTCACTATGATCTAAAGCTTTCTAGCTTCTAGATCCATAGTGCACTCCAATTCATCTTGAGGGCTTCTCATTCAATCCACTAATTCACAAAAGCCTTCCTTAAGCCTTGAATTGAACTAATTTGGTCATTTAAAGTTGATTTGATTTTCTATGAAGATCGTGAATTTTTTAGAGCAATTTGGTTTTAATCAATTTTAATTGACCAAATTTAGTTTACATTTATTTAATTGGATTTGATGCGAAGGTGATGTGTTTCCTTACTCAACTCAGTAATTAAGTTAATTTTACGTAATTTAGAGTAGAGAAAAGTCACTTAGGTTAACTTGAAGTTGTGTTGATTAGTAGTATAGTGTCGAATTAACCTAACATTTTATAAATTTTTATTGGGTAAGTCCAGGTCATTTGCTAGGAGGTATAATTCATTCTAAATTCACTAGTCATCTTTTATTTTCTTTATAAATTTAGGAGGCATATTTAAGTTAATTTAGAAACATGAATTTTGCAAAAATTGCTTAGATTGAAGAAGTATGCAAAATCCCATATGAAAACTCATTTTCAACATTTAAAGCATGTAAATCCTCTATTTATTTCACATGATTTAAGGCAACAAAGGGTTTATTTAATCAAAACATGCCTTATTACAACAATTGAGAACAAAAAGTAATTAAAATGATGCACGAAAAATAAATTTTCCTTTATTTCTTCAACCTCTCTTTTCTTCTTTCTTTTACTTCTTTCTCTCTTTTCCTTTTATTCTCTATTTTTTACTCTCTCTCGAGAGCTCTTTCTTTTTCTCTTCTTCTGCTCCTACCTTCTTCTTCCCTTAGTCTTTCTGTCTTAGCTTCTCCTTAGTCTTCATGCCTGTTCTTCCCTTATTTTCCTTCAACTTTAGCCTTCAGCCTTCAACTCTACCTTTCCTTAGCTTTGCCTTTGAACCTTTAGTTGAACCGAGTTTTTTTTTTACTCTTTAACCAAAAATAATTTTTATTTGTAGCGAGGTCCTTTCAGGATACACAACACCCTGAGATCAGGGTGGGACCAGACCCTACTTTATCCTCACCTAATTTCATTATGGTTCGATTTTTGTTTATTTTTTTCAGTTCATAGTTTCGAGCCAATCCGGCTCAATTAAGCCAAACCGGTTCATGTCTCCCAGGCCTTGCCCTCCCAGGGCCACAATCGCACACTCCCACTTGGGTGCACACCCGCAGGCACACATGCCCGCACACACACACACACACATATCCTCGTAATGCCAGAAGTTCAGATCACGCCGAGCGCTTGATGACTGCATCGGCTATGCAACAAATTCCTTTTGTTCCCATGCGCCCGCTCAAAATCTACCGATGTGGGACGATATCTCCCCCTTCAGACCCGACTTCAATCGACCATATCTCCCTACTCAGAGCTCCAAATCAAGCGATTCAAAGCTTGTTGGAAAGCTCTAAGGTAGCTCTACAAGATTGCAAGGTCAATTTTAGGTTTAGAGGATGATTTCCTCTTCAATTTGAAGAGTGAAATAAGGGGATTTCTATTGGTTATATTGCCTGGAAAGTGAAGTTAATGCTTACAGTGTCCATAGATGGACTTGTCTCTCTCATTTAAAGGTCTTAATAGGTTCTATAAATGATTCCGCAGCTTCAGAAGTGGGATTTGAAGCTCTTTAAGCTTCAGGAAACACAGAGAAGCTTCAAGCTTCTCTGAAAGCTTCAGAGAACAGAAATTTACAACCTGAAATGTGCAACAGACAATGAAGAACATATCTGAACGATTTCAACAAGTTCTAAGGGTTGTAACAGATTGATCTAGGCAGGATTCATGTTCAAATTTCATCAAAAGTCCACAGCCATCAGTTTGGGTTTGAAAATAACCCAAACTGACAGGGTTTGAATTCTCACCAAATCATTCATCTGAGCTCAATTTGATCACTCTAAAACTTTCCAACAAATTCTCAGGAACAACTTCAACTCTTCGATTCTTCAGTTCGAGCTCAGAAATGAGGTTTCCTCCTCAGATTTGACTGTAAGGCTCAAAAATTTGACTATCTATCTAAAGCCTTCTCCCAAGAAATTAAAACCCCAAATAGTATCTTCTCAACATCAAGAATTCATTCAGACCCTCAGATAGGTGTTCTAACCCTAAAAATTAGGGATTTAGGCTCGTCGCCTGAGCTCCTAATGTGGTTTATTCGTCAGAAGGAACCAAGGATTGTTACAGTATTCTAAGGGCATAATTAACTTCAATGCATTACACTGAATCTTTTGAATCCATCAAGTGCCTTTATAATACTTTTGTCAGACTTTGAAGTAGGGGCTAGATGGCTGTCAAGACAGCAGGCGATCTGGGGGCGACGACGAGCGGGAGTAGGGTGGGGGAAGGTTGGCAGATTTGGAGACCTAAGGGCTGGAGGACGAAGGAGTGGGGGGTGTCTGCGGCTTGCGACAAAAGGGGGATGGAGGAGAGGTGGTCTGGTAGAAGGGGCGCAAAGCTGCTCGGCAAGGTTATGTGTTTCCGATGCCGGCGGCGGGGACACATGGCCGCCACCTGCCGATTCCCCGTGGTTTGTCTAGGATGTGGGGGTTTCGGTCACAAAAGGGATTCGTGTAGAAGGTTGGGGGGACCGAGGGGTTTTCGCCCCTTCCCGCCCTCGGGAAATTTGAATTTTAGGGCTGCGTAGTTTCCTCCTCCGCCCCCAGTTCTGCGTGAATCGGGGGGGCTTGTGGCTGATGTGGAGGTGCCGATGACGGAGAACATCAAAGCTACGGAGATGGCCTTGCGTGGAGCATTGGTGGGAGAGGTTTTGTCTGAAAGATCGTCGGCGGAGAGTGTTCGCACCCAGGTAACCTCTCTATCCCTATCGACCAACTCGTGGTAGATTTCTTTTCTATCTGATACACGCTTTGTTCTCTTTGGGTTGGGTATGGGGGATGTCGAGAAGCTGCGGTTTCGAACGTCTTGCAACGATGGTTGCACGGTGATCTAGAGACTTGTTTCTCCTTTCGACGGAGCCTTGACAGAGAGACCACCCCAGAGAGTGGGGAACAGGATGGGAAAACTAGAGATCGAAGGTCTGCCTCTGCACTTGAGGTCAAAGGAGGTTGTGTCGACGATGACTTCTGGCTTTGCAACAGTGGCAGAGGACGCGGACGTCGGAGTGCTGGAGGGGAATGGACGGCTGCTGAGTGTGAAGGTTGATGTTTTCATCACTGGTTCTATACCTGACAATCTGATTTTGAGGTGCGGTGGTAGCTCCTGGATGCTGAGGCTGAAATTTGTGGTGGGGGATACTGTAGCGAAGCGATTTAAGTCATCTGGATCTACAGCTGATGAGGAGGCGACTACGCAGGAGCTGTGCATGGCTCATGGCGATGAACCTCTAAGTGCCAAGGCTGGTAAGGAATACTATGAAGGGGAGATGAGGGGGCTTCAGATTGAAGAAAAGGAGGAGTTGGATGGAGGGGAAACGGCAGAACCATCGCCCACAATGGCAGGGGATGCACTGTCAATTTGTGTGGAGAATGAGGAGCAAGGGAATTTGGGTGCGCAGCCTGGGTCTATAAAGGATCAACAGGACCTGTAGGAGAAGGAAAACCATAAATGTGAAGGGGGATCTTGTGCAAAGAATGGCAAGGGGAGATCACCGTATAGCCTGCGGTAGAGAAAATCAAAGGCTATTTTCTGATGGATGAAGATGAGGTTGCGAAGGTCATGCAAGTGTGCAAATGCCATTCCCTCAGGAGAGAGGAATCCAATGAGGACTGAAGAGGATCCTCACTTGGAACGTGCGTGGGTTGTGCGATAAGAGCCGGAGGGCATCCTTAATGAGATATTTGAGAGAATGGGGAATCGATTGTGCGCTTATTCAAGAGACACACATTGAAGGTAATTCTGATAGGCTGTGGTCCGACTTGATAGCCTCAGGGATGAATGATTGTGTGCAGACTGATGCAAATGGGAGGTCGGGTGGCATTGCTATTTTGTGGAGGAAGAGGTGGGCTCAGTGTTTGGAGGTTCACAAAGCCAGACATATGCTGACATGCAAATTTCAGATTCAACAGGGGCAGGAATATATTTGGATTACTGGAGTATATGGTCCTTGTAATGCATATGCCAGGCAAGAGCTGTGGGAGGAGTGGTCTGCGGTGGCTGATTTGGTGCAGGGGGGAATGTGGCTGACGGGTGGTGACTTTAATTGTGTGTTAACAGGGGGTGACAGGCCAAATGGTAGCATGGATAGTTCGGGTATTGGGTTTAAAATGATGGTTCAATCTCTGCAGTTGAATGAATATCCTTCCTCGGGCATGGAATTTACTTGGCGCAATGGGAATGGGCTGGCTTCCAGGCTGGATAGATTCTTCGAGAATGTGGACATCCTTGTTAGATTTCAATTGTCGAATGTGAGTGGGTTGAGCCGACCCTTTTCAGATCATACCCCGTTGGTATGGGACAGTGGGGAAGAAAACCAGGTTGGATCCTACTTCAAAATGAAACGCTCGTGGCTGTATGAACTGGGTTTTTACCAGATGATCAGCTCTTGGTGGAGAGCTAAAGAGGTCCAGGGATCTGCCACTGCCAGGCTGTCAGCCAAGTTGGCTAGTTTGCACATGATCTTGAAAGAGTATGGATCTACTGTTGGTTTGCTGAGGGGACAGAGGAGAAGGGAAGCTCTGAGTAAACTTCAGGAGTTGGACTCCAAGGAAGAAGCTGGTCAGTTATTTGAAGATGAGTTGGCTGAAAGAAAAATGTGGCAGGGTATGGTTCTTGATGAAGACCTAAAACAAGAAATCGATTGGAGGGAGAGATCCAGGCAGCTATGGCTTAAGGAGGGGGATGCCAATACAAAGTTTTTTCATCTTGCAGCTAGTTCTTGGAGACGTGCTAATTTTATTTCCTCTGTTCTATGTGGTAGACATAGGGTCTCTTCTGACCAGGAGATTAAATCTGAAGCCATCAAATATTTTAGAGAGGCATCTCAGGCATTTAAGAGGGGGAATTGGAGAATGGTAGAAAATGAGGGTCCTAGGGTGTCGAGTGAACAGGCTGAGCACTTGACGGCACCTATTACTGAACAGGAGACCTTGCAAGCAATCAGTGAATTAAATGTGGAAGGCTCTCCGGGCCTTCATGGAGTACAGGTTTTCTTTTACAAGGAGATGTGGGGTGTGGTGGGTAAGGAGGTGATGGATGTTATCAGAGAGTTTGAGGTGGGGAATGCGGGTTTTGAGAGGATTAACAAGTCTTACCTGTTTCTTTTGCCTAAATTAATGGGAGCATAGCACTTTTCTGAGTTCAGGCCGATTTCCCTCTCAAACTCCATCTACCTTATCATCAGCAAGACCTTGGCTAATAGGCTAAGAGTTGTCTTATAGGATCTGATTCATCCAGTGCAGGCTACCTTCTTGCCCAACAGATCTCTTCAAGAATCCTTCATTTTGGCTCAGGAAATGATTAATGGATGGCATCGAAGGAAGTGCAAGGCATTCATGTGGAAAGTGGATTTCTAGAAGGCCTATGATTCGATCTCTTGGTCGTATCTGTGGGAGATATTTAGAAGAAGAGGATTTCCCCCTCTTTGGATCCAATGGATGAAACGATGTATCACTACGGCTTCTTTTTCACCTTTGGTCAATGGAAAGCCATGTGGAGCACGGATCCAACCTCAGCGGGGGGTTAGACAAGGAGGCCCCCTAGCCCCATTGATCTTCAACCTTGCGGTGGACGGGCTTGCAAGGTATGCTTGCAAACTGGCTGAGGTGGGAATTATTAAAGGGTACTCACTGTCTAACAGGGGAAACCTGGCCCCCATTTTACAGTATGCAGACGACATGGTGTTTTTTGTTGAAGGATCCAGGTCTGAGGCACATGCTCTGGGGCTACTGGTAAAGATTTTTGGTGACATTTCAAGCTTATGTCTGAACAAGGATAGATCAATTTTGATTTGCTTTGGCATGAATGAACAGGAGCATAGGGAGTTGGAGGGTGGGTCACCCCGTGCTAAATTGCCGCTGAGATACCTTGGTCTACCTCTAAGGGCCACAAAAATGAAAAAATCATATTGGGATGTTCTTTTTGAGAGGGTGTCTGGAAAGCTGAAGGGCTGGAGTAGTAGATTCCTATCTAAAGGTGGAAGATTAATCCTACTCAATTCAGTCATAACAGCCATACCGATTTTCTACTTCAACATTTTTAAGGCCCCTAAATGTATTTGGAAGAGATTGGATACTATGAGGAAGAGATTCTTCTGGAAGGGTGCAGGTCATGAGGACGGATTCATGCAGTCCATCAGATGGAATTGTATCTGCAGACCTAAGGAGATTGGGGGGTTGGGAATTAAAGCTCTTAAAGAATTCAATGAAGCCTTGTTGCTGAAATGGGCCATCAGGATTCTGGATGGCAAGGAGGTGCTAATGGAGGACCTGATCAGAGACTACTATGGTGGATCTAACAGCAGTTTCCAAAGGTTTCAGCCGAAGAAACCTTCTCCCTTTTGGCGTTCAGTGATTTCTACAATCACCAGCTATTGGCATTTGCTGCAACCCAAGCTCAGAGAAGGCAGAGGCTTCAGCTTATGGAATGAGCAATGGTCTGACTTGGGCCTATTGAAAGAGGTCTATCCGAGGGTGTATGATGCTGCTACAGATAAGGAAGCCACAGTTAGCAGTCTGTGGTCTCAGGAAGAAGGATGCTGGGAGCTAGAAGGACTACAACAGTGCAAGCTGGGCACTCGTCTGTGGGAGGAGACGCAGAAAATGATGGTGAGTCTACAGCAGATGCAACTTGTGAGTAATGAGACAGATACTTACTGCTGCCAGGGTAGCTTTTCAGTGAAGCAAGAGTATGAGAAAGTTATTAGAGCCAATAGTGAGGTGGAATGGGACCCTATTGACAAAAAGATTTGGCTACTAAAAGTTCCTCTAAAGGTTCAGATATTCCTTTGGCTATGCAGACATGAAGGGTTGATCACTGGTGATCTGAGACACAGAAGGATGGGGACTATTCTAAATGCCTGCCCTCTTTGTGGGTTTCATTCTGATAGTGCATCACACATTTTCTCCTCCTGTTTGATCATGGATAAGATTTGGAGGTTGGTTTGTTTAGAACCCCTCCCCTCTTGGGATTCGGTATGGCAGAGGTTCGTCACTCCTGGTCGACCCTTGGGGGCTATGGCAGTTGTTTTGTGGTGTGTGTGGAGGGCGCGTAATGATTCAGGAGAGATCGGTGAGATGTGAGAATATTGTAAAGGAGTGCTGGTCTCTCATATATAGTTGGGCATCTTACCTGTAATTGTTTTTTTTGATATGGAATATGCTACCCTCTGGATTGCTATCGGCTCATGATAGAAATCCTCAATGTTTCAAAAAAAAAAGACTTTCGTCAGACTTCTCCAACTTCGCCAGAGTTGGAGAAGATGAACCTCAATCTACAGCTCCAGTGACTTAATCTTCAAATAAACATCCTCAAAACAATCACTGATTCATATTATATCATTCTGGAGCTTCACACCAAGTTCCATAGGCTGAAGAACAGTTTTGACTCGTCGGAGCTCACCGGAGCTCCGGTGAGTCCAGAAAAAGTATAAATTGTGTACAGATAGGTAAAACATGCCATTTTTGATCTAAAAAGGTTCCTGAGGTCTGCAAGGAACCTCAAGAACTCAATTAATTCTCATTTTGTTCATTAGAGTTAAGGATTAACAGTGAATTTCATTTCTTAAAGGATCTGAGTGGTTAACGCTTAGGACTTGTTTTGCCACTCAATTGAGTGGTCAAAACAAGTCAACAAGTATTTATGATCATAAATATATATATAATTAGGGATTTGAACTGCTCCTGAGCTGCCATGGACAGTGAGCTCAGGAGGTTAATCACAAATTGGGCGTTTAAGTTATATATGGTAATTCTACTTATTAAAGTGTCAATTAGGGTCCTTAGGTTATGAACAAGTGATGGAGAACCCTATGAAGGTGGTTCTAAACTCAGCTACTGTTGCCATGGACAGCAACAGTAGTCGGTGGAGGTGAAGGTGAATTAGGCGATTAAATGATCAATTAAATGATTAAGTGTGATAGAAATGATAGTGAGGGTTAAAGGAAGGTGGATAATGAGTTAAAAAGACAAGATTAAGGCTCTGGCAAGTTCAAGGAGTTCACTAGAGTCAGAGAAGATGACAACTAAAATTCTGACATTAACTTTAATCTAACTAACTATCTAACTAACTAAGCTATCCTACTCCTACTCCTACTCCTAATCTACCATTACCTGGACGAAGGGGTCAATAGGGTTCCGCCAAAGGTTTATAGCGGACGACGAAATCAGAGGGTTTCAGGAAGATCTCCGGCGGGCAGATTTGAAGTGAAGAAGAGGACTCCTTGGTCGTAGCCTGTGTCCAGAGACGCGGCAGACCACAGCGGATCTCCTCGGCTGATCAAAATGGATGGAGGAAGTCAGAGAGTGAGATGGAAGGTCGCCGGAGTTTCAGAGAGAATAGCCTATCGAAGTCGGCTGCAGTGAAGAAGAGGGAAGGGAGCCAACTTGAGTTAAATCAGAGGGGTGAAGGGGTATTTATAGTGGTTGGCAACGAAGAGAGTGGCGAGGTCAGGACGAAGAAGGAGCTTGAGGAGCTTAACCTCCGGCGTCATCTCCAACAACGGCGAGGTTATCTCCCACTGAAAATTAGGATTTCCGGTTAATCCAGACCAGTGGATGAAGATGGAGTGGTGAGCACAAGCTGCAAGAGCTTGGAGAAGGAAGGATGATGTCGGCAGGGCGGTGATCGTGCGGTGGCGTAACTCTCTGTCGTCAGCCGTCCAAACAGAAGAAGAAGACAACAGGGACTTATATGCAATGAAACTTAAGGACCTATGTGAAACTTAAGGACCCGATTGTAATGAATATTAAGGACCAAAATGTAAATCCAGGTTTTGAAGGTTTATTTTAACTTAGATTTTTTTCAACTTTTTATATATGTTAGTAAATAAGGTAAATATTATGTTTTCACCTTGAATTTACATTTTGACCTTTTTAAGTTAATTTATTAGATTAAGTAAAATTACTTAAGTTATTATATACTTATGTATACATTATGTTTAAGTTATTTAACTTATTAATTAAGGGAATGATTAATAAGATTTCGAGTCCAAATATTACCTAGATTATTAATAATATTAATTGAATGATAAAATATCACTTTTAACTTATTTTAAGGTCCTTTACTAAATATCCCTTATTTAATAATTAACCCTTATATATTCCTATCATTAGCTAATTAACTAGGAAGACTAGTTAATTAGGGGTAATTAGAGATCATATTGAGTCTCTCATCAGAAGGGTGTGAGCTTCTTGGGTTGGATTTTCATAGCATGAGCAGCTCACGCCCAAATTTTATGTGGAGTACTGATTTTCGCATTCGCCTAGAAGCCATGGCCAAGGAAACTCCAATACATGAATTGGAGGCCATGGCGATGACCAAGTGTTTTCAAGGATCACCCAACACCTTGTACACCAATCTATGGTGTGCAGGTCTTCTAGGTGATCAAATCATCATGGGGAACTAAGATTAAATGCCTACCTGGGCGATAGCTGGGATTTATTGCAAATCAACTCAACCTAATATTTAAGGATTTGATCAAGTTTGGAACATTTGAAGGAAGATCTGGGATTGTTTTCAGTTGGTTTCATTACCTGATTTGGATTTTCTAACCTATGTTGTCCATGGAGAGGTAGGACAGCCAATTAGGGTTTTTAGGGTTCTTTGACTCTTAATTTTGTTTTAATAGGATTTCAAATCTTCCGACAAGTGTTTGCGACAATGCAGCATGAAGTTTTTAGGCTTTGAATCAGATCTGGGATGTTTTCACTCTATCGCCCAGGTCTGAGACAAGTTCTTGGTTCAAACATTCAATTAAGATGTACAAACTTTAGTTAAGGTTTTAAAAGTGGTTCTTAATCATTTTGGAGTTTGAATGTGTGTTTTGAATTGACGTTGAGAACTTTAAATCGGAATGAGTTGGTTTGATTCATGTTTGGACAGTAGTAGTAGTGTATCTTTAATTTAAACTAAATGAAGAGTTTCATGTAATCATCCAACTTGTTCTTGATAGATTTCATGAATGAGTTGAGTTTTGTTGAGTATTCTAATGTAGAAGAACCATTCATAGAGTGGTTTTTCCTTTAATTGCATTTAGAGATTTTTCGAGCAACAGCAGCAATGAAGAGATGTCAGCACTGGTTGAGGTGTTTAGATGAGGAATTTGAAGAGATTTCAATCATGTGTACAATCCTAATAGTTTTTCCTAATCAATTTGGTGTTAGAACATAGTTTAGAAGCATTCATGTATGTATAGCTGTGTAGATTGAGCTATAAAGATTTCTAATTCTTCCCATAAATTTTCTTGTCAGTAACTGAGCAACAATTAGATATGTTGACTGGTTGAGATCTGAATTGAAGATTCCTAACCTATTTCAAAGTTGTTTTAAGGATTCAACTAAGTATCCTGAGATAGTATATTCATACAAGAAGCATTCATGTACTTGGAATGATCTTAGCTCAATCAAAAAATAGTTTTTAATTACTAATAAAAATCATTATTAGCAACTATAGTGTTTGCTAACTGTCCAATTCTGTGTGTATGTTGACTCAATTGCTTATATCATATTTTTGTGTTTGAATCTGATTTATATTGATTCTGGAAGTGTTCTAAATGTGTATCTCTAATTCTAGCATCTTGAATCTAATCTATATTGATTCTGGAAGTGTTCTAAATGCATATCTTTAATTCCAGCATATGAGAATGCACTTTAGTAGCTTTGGTTTCAAGTGTTGGCATTCTTTAAGCCATGCTCTGCCCAAATTGTAAATACAAAAATAATAATAATAATAATAATTGTAAAAAAATAAAATAAAGATATCTTGAGTTAGACTACGTTTAGATTTAAGTGTGTGTGAGTTTAGGTTAGGTTTCAAGTCTTGTAGTTAGAAGAACATACCAGTAGAAGCTTAGATCTTTTCCGGTTTGAAATAAAAGAAACTAAAGTAAAAACACCAAAAAGAGTCATTCTCCCTTTCTTCTCACCTTTCTCCCATCTTCCCTTGTCTCTATAAAACATAAAAACAAAATAAAATTTTCAAAACTCCATAAAAATATCCATGTATATAGGATTATACTTGTAAATAATACTAAGTGTAAATAATAACTTAAATGTATATAACACATTTAACTAACTTATGTACCTATTCTATTTATTTGAGTAGGTAATTATTTTGAGTTATATAGTATGTATTATAATTATATAATTATGTATTTATTTATTTATAATATATGTACATATTCCTAAGTATTTATAAATAGATATGCATACTTGTAATTATAAGTATAACTTTATATATAACATAAGGTAATTATAATGTACAATAATGTAGCCCTATATTTATTTATTTACCTATATATTGTACATAATTATATTCATAAGTTAATTAGGTATATTATTAAGTTAATATAATTTAAATTAGTAAATTAATAAACTAATGAAATAAATTATGTTGTATACTTGTGTATTATAGTTTTAAGTATTTTCAATATATTTATAGCTTATTTATACTGTAGAATAGTACTTATAATGTATATATATGTAGATATGTATAAAACATGTATTTAAATGATATAAATTGATATAAATCACTAAAAATAAACTAAAAATATGTAATAATAAGTTAATAATATATACTAACTAATTGATAAGTCAATTGAACAATTAATTTATTAATTTATATTTTAATTAAGGAATTAAACTTAAAATCAACATGTATTTATTCATAACTTTAACAAATTTCTAAATATATTTATATATTTAATTAAGTTAAATAATTATACCAATAAGTAGCCCTATGTATAAGCTACATGTACACATAATTAAATTATAAAATAATCACTAATTAAGTATCTTAATTAAGCCCCAATGTTAGCTAAAATCCACGCATGGCACTACAATTTGGCACTTTATGTCAGTGCCATATTGTTTACTCTGGAACTACCGCTACCATATAAAATGAACTTCACTATTAAGCTCACCGTCCCAAGAATAAGGGTCGGATCCCATAGCATCATACAACCCTACTACTATATCGAGAGAAAGAAGAGAGAGGTGGGTTGGGAGCCCGGTTTGCATGGGCCTGAATGGGTCCAAAACTATACACTAATCAACCTAAACAATAACTAGGGCCCACCTAGTAATGATATCGATCCGATCCTGAGAGGGGCTATTGATCTTGTGAAACGTGGGCTCACCAATTAACAAATTTTTGGCTGTGTTGTGAGTGGTGTAAATTAGGCTAAGTGTTAATTATGTATAGCATGCGTATGTGTTGTGTATGTATGTAAGTTAAGTATAATAGCATATTATGTTAGTATCTATATATATAGAGTATATACGTGTGTATATATATACAGTATACATATTATGTACTAAATAAATTATTTTTGCCTTAGTTGTATATATATGTTTTTAAAGCTCTTTTAGTGATGTTTATAGATGTTAGTGTATATAGTTTATATATGTTAGTATAGATAGTCTTTTTGTGCCTATAAAAAGGCATTATTTAGCTAATATTGCATAAAACTAACTTAGATTAGTTTAGATTAGTTTTTAATGCCTTTCTACCTATTTATATGTTTAAGTCACTGTCATTAATATTATTCCATTCATTCTTGCACATATTTGATTTAGATTAGTTAATTCTTTGATTCTTTCATTTATGATTCATTCATTTGTATATAAACTTAAGATTTTTAGAATAAAAGATGATTTTTGGATAATAGAGAGTAATGTATATCAATAACTACCTCCTAGTGAATGACCTAGAATAAAAGTAGTAAAAAATGTATATAAATAAAATAACATCTGTCTGAATTGGGACATTATACTGCAACGCATTAATTAACCATAATTAACAAGCTCTCCAGATCATCGACTAGTAGGTGATTCATCGTTAAGGAATCTGGCATGCTATAAGTCAAAATAACCTTTCAGAATTCACATTACATAATTGACAACTATTGTCATGTGTGTAGTACTTGAATATTACAATATGTCCTATGATCCAACTCACTTGGATAGGACATTAGCCAAGTAGATTCAATCTTGGTAACCTTATCTTAGTTGAGTTCAAGTAACTCTCTGGGAATCCATCCTTGGATTGAGCATTCATTCTTTAGGAATCTAGCATTCATTTTTCGGGAATCTAGTATTCTACAAATTAAGATGCTTGACTAATCCATATCACAACGTTGATAACCATTATCATACTTGTGATATCCAAGGATTGTATTAGATTCCAACCAATTTGGACTCGAACATCGGCAATTAATACCAAATCCAAATATCTTGATCCTTGTCCACATCATATATGACCAAGCAACCTTGATTTGAATCCGTGGATGACATGCATTCTCTAATGTGAATCCTCATTAGCTTCAAGGAATCCAACATTCACCATCATTTGAACTTCTCCAAGTTTGATCTTGTCTTAATAAGGCAAGATTAAGATGAGATGTACAACTAGAATGAGTTAGAAACTATTTCTTACTCATAAAGATACCCCTTTTTATTCATCTAACTAAGAACTACTATTTGAGCCATATCAAA
Organism: Thalassia testudinum; assembly: GCA_037157565.1. Classification (NCBI taxonomy): domain Eukaryota; kingdom Viridiplantae; phylum Streptophyta; class Magnoliopsida; order Alismatales; family Hydrocharitaceae; genus Thalassia; species Thalassia testudinum. The sequence goes on from JAZHRO010000014.1 coordinate 34,983,687, forward strand.
TCTTATATGATGTGTTCATGGTTCATGGAATTCATTAACTCCATAACCAATAAGTGAAAAGTCATCAAAGGATCTATTGACCTTTCCATATTTGAACGTTGTCATATTTGGAATGATCATCAGTGAATGTCGCCATTCACTAAGAATCTTTTCCACAGTGTGCGCATCACTATGTGTCACCCTAGATATATAACTCTATCATATTTCTTTTTCACAAAAGGATGAGGAACTAATTATCTTAGAGTTCTTGATTATTGGATTAGAAGAGACAATTCTCAACTTATCCTTCCAAACTCACTCGTAGATGTTCATAGAGGCGGAGTACCCTCTTTGCACATATTTAGAATTCTTATTAATGATCACATCATCAAAGAAATCCAAGTATATTAAAATATATTCCAAATCATTCAAGCATCCTATGGAAAAACCTGTAATAAGTTATTCATCATGTGAATATGTCAATTATAAACATTTTTGAAAATAGAAACAATTTCTATGATGCATGATTACAAAAACAATCTTTGAGATTCTGAATGCAAATCTCAAATATAAGCTTTGTGTCTCCTAATGGCTCCCATTGCAACATCTTGCCTTGGGTTTCATTTGCAAAGCTTCTTCATCCTCAGCTCCAACCTAACCACCTGAGCAATAAGCAACATTTGCAACTATGTCAAGCTCATTAGAATATTTATTCATCATATGAATAAAAGGATGATGAAGTATATAGTACCTTGAGGAACCTTTTCTCTGACCTTTTGGTAAGGTTTTCATGGATAGGTTGACATCTTCTGCGAGACTCTCCCATCCATTTGTCAGTTGTCCTTTGAGCTTTTGTGTTCTAGGAATGCTTCATCTTCCTAGAGATGATGCGCACTCCATCCATACAGTCCATGATGCTTGGTAGATGCTCTACCAGCTCACGGATTGTCCCTTTGAAGTTATCTCTATCGAGGGTCCAAGCATAAATATTGGGGAGATACGTCGCGATCAAATCGAGCTTCTCATCTTTAAATAAAACCCCTCCATACACTTCATATTCCAGAAATAACGCTTGCATCCCGAGTAGGTGTTCTTCGAAAGAACTTTCCAAACTCATTTTGAAATTTTGAAGTGTAGAGAAAATTGTATTCTAAGTGCCCAAAGCATCAAGCTTGAATATAATGTCGCTTGCATACTAGCATTCGCCAACAAGGTCTGCCAATCCAATTAATAGACATTGGATGTTGCAATGTCTCATAAACACGTTATCATCATGCCAAGCCTCATTATTTTTCTCCATAGCCTAATTTCTTGAGTTCTCGAATGACCTGGAGTGCAGCACATGCCTCAAGTTATTTGCCTTGAGTCTATTCACAACCATTGAGAACCATTCATCATGAATAGGTTTCATCCACTTTTTTAGGCCAAAGTGAGTTTTGAAAAATGTCATTTTCTATGAACAAACACAAACATAGTTAGATTTTGAAAAAATTATGTTTCAGGAATTTAAAAAAAAATGCCTCCCACTATGTCTAATTTGAGTGTTGTTCCCTTTACAACTCTCAAATTAAGAGACACGCCAATCCTAATGTCTCAAGCGAGATTGAACTCTCCTCTCCATTAAGGCGGTGTAGCTATGAAGGCTTACATACACAATCCCAACAAGAGAACTGAGAACACTTTCTGCCTTACAAGTTCAACTTGTGTGTTCACGTTTTAGCCCTTTGTTGTCACCACACCATGCGCATCAAACCACCACTGAGCATGCGCACAACTACATACGTGAGCTTCATAAATGTACCTAACCGAGGGGCTAGAAGCTACAAATGGGGTGGTTCACATACAACCCATCCCTTTCAAGAAACAAGGAGTTTGCTCCATGTGCATGTCGTTAAATGATGTCCCGAGGGGGATCTCTCCCATTAACACAGCCTCGTGGTTACGGCCAACCTCACCTTAGCGGATGTTAACGGTTCATCATCACCATGATGATCTGCATGATGCTTGAGGGATCCAATCCTATTGGTAAGACTACATCAGTTTGAGATAGTCAACTTAATCCTATTAAATTACTAATCTTGACATAACCTAGACTAGAATTATATTCTAATCTTTCCTATGTATCATGTGATGATAACACCATCAAGAGCCATAACTAACTTTAATTAGTCAGAATCAAGAGACAAATACTCTTGAATAATCGCCTAAGAGCTATAATTCCATGCAAATCCATTTTAAGAAAGAAAATAATAAACAAGGCTAATTCTGCAGTTTTAACATCACATCATAAATATAGAATAACCACGAGGTTTCCCAAGGGTTAATTAAAGGTCAATTGAGTATTAAAGTCCAAAGAGTGGGTCCACACAGATAGAAATAGGGTTTCACGTATTTCGAGAACTACAACATCACAAAAAACCCTCATTTCAAACCCACTTGAATTGAAGAGGTTCTAGTCAGGATAAGATTCATCTAAATCACTTAAAATTCATGAAAAAATATTCTAAGAGGTTTGGTACCCTTAGTTTGACCATCTAAACCTATTTTCACCTTGAACAGAGTTGCAGATGTAATTTTGCCATAATTTAAGTTTATGTGCAAATTGCCTAGGCAAACGTGATCAAAACTTAAATCTGACTTCATTAGATTTCTTGGGTCCAAATTAGATTTGTATCAAAATTTGGGCCTAATCAAAGTCCATCTTGACCTACTTTGTATTTCAATCCATTAAAACTCTATTCCTCTCAATTAAGTCCCTGACTTTCGAAATATTTGTAGAAAAGTCACTAACTTTCTTGTCTTCCTCACAAAAAGGTCCCTACTGCCATTGTAGGTCAACCAACCTTCAGGCGACCTTTGACCAACTCAAAACCCATTCAAATCAATGCTGAATCCCATCAAATTTGGTGGGATTGATGTTCACACGTTGAGGATTCATTTAGACATGATTTGGGACTCAGAGCTTACACGAAAAGCTCGTGCGAAAGAACAAAATCTGTGGTTTTTCTTGATTCCTAAAAGAGACTCAATCAAGCCTCTTCCCTTGTTTAGAGCTTGTAATAGAGCTCTATAAAACCTCCTGAATGTTTGGTCGATCTCTTTAGCATAGTTTTACGCCTCATCTCTTCAATTTCTTCTCTCTCCAGCCACCTCCACTACAACTCTGGTGACCCCTCTACTCCGGCTTCTTCGCCCTTTGCCACATACTATACCTAGAGGGAAACTCCTTACCTCATTCATCTACTCCTTGCAATACCAACAGAAGCTCCTCAGATCCCCTTCTTCCTCGCCATCTCCCTCACCGGAGGAATTCATCTTCTCCACGACCGACTAATCAAAGCTAGCGTAATCCCTATCCCTTTCATCCCTAATTTAGGTTTCCTCTCTTCTCCCTCTCTACTTCACTCCCCTCACTTTAGATCTTAGGTTCAACCCACAACCACCTCGCTTCCCCGTCATCTTCTTCCTCTCTGGCCATGCTCCGGTGTAGCCATTCGCACAACACAAACCTCCAATCTCCAAGCTACCACCTCCAAAACCTCCATTGTGCTCCCACCATCAAAAGTCCTCTCTTTATTTTTCCTTTCACCCACTCAACACTTCCACCAAACTCATCCTCCTCCGTTCACCCTCTACGACTCAATCAACCCTCCACACGCACGCACTCACCAAACAAACACCACCACTACACTCCCTACACACCAGGGATGCCTTTGAGCTCTCTGATTGGGGCCTAGAGCCCATGTTCATGGATTTCAGGTTTCGCCGTACGTCTGGCACCGCCTTCATCTTCCTCAATGCAACTGCCCTTTTTCCAGCCACCAACTGACCTACTACCATGACCTGGAGCTGCAGATGCAAACGACATAGTCACCTGCAGTAGTACTTGAGCCTACACATTCACCTCCAGCTGCAATTCGAAGCAACAACAGCTATTGGTGCATGCGAAGAAAAGGCATTGCCTTTAGCGCCACATCGTATATAGACAAAGGGTTGATCGCGTATAAGTTGATTTTGTGACATAGCCTCTTCACCCAAGTAACACGGGGGTCAGGTCCCCTCTCACTCATATGCACTCCTCGCTCACCTCTCATGCCCAGTGAGCCTGGACCCGATACTGTTCATGACCCGATTACCCACCTAATGCTCCGATTGCCCAGTTATGAGAAAAGAAGGTAATTTCTGGAGGAGGGGGGAGGTTTTTGTTGCAGCTCTCATGACCTCGAGGTGCATGCTGAAGAGAGCCTTGATACTTAGCGAGAATTGAGAAGAGGCTCTTGTGACTTGTGAGGCTTGGCACCCATAAGCGCCTTACTGTGGCTTTGTGCTTTAACACTTAAGGCATCTGGTCATCAGATCTGACGTCTAATTTGGTTCTGAAGTAAAGTGGCATTATTTGAATAATTGATTTGAGATACTGTTGAATTATTGAGATGTATGCTTGATTAAAGGATTAGGTGGTGATCTAAATCAGCATTGTTTTTGAGGTTCCATTCTCTTTATTCTACTGATCTTTAGATATACAAATTGGCTTATCATTACATATATTTTTGTGGATCATTCATTGCATATCTTTCTTGCCATTAATTCTTGTGCTCATTTGATTTATATTGAAATTAGCGTGTGCATTTCATATTTGCTCCCTGCGAACGACCTCGGACTCACATTGATTTCGAGTTTATAAGTTTAAGTGTTTTGTGTGATTTTCGTCCTATAATACGACGTATATCTTAACATCGATGATTTCATGATAAAACATTTTGGAGTTGTTGCCAGGGAGCAAGGTTCAATTCACCACTAATCATATCTTTCTTGATTGATTTGAGCACTAACTTACCCTATTTGTTTTGTTGTGATTTTGCAAGGTACATCACAAGAATATCTTCCATGCAATCAACCACTCCAAGGGCAGGTAAAATTTCTCTTCTTCCTTAATCTCCTTTTAATCTTGGGAAAGAGAAAAAGGAAACAAATGAATTAGGATGCACTTGCCTTATTTTTCTAGTAATCATCATTCAAAGCAAAGATTCCTGATTTGCGAACTTGATTTGATATCTAATTGAAGATTGAGATGATTTGATTAGAATTCTCGATCCTGATTTCCTATACCTATTAGGGATTTACGCTTAATTTTCTAAACATCTTGGACTACTCACTTTCCTGCTTGAGTCAAGGTGTTACATTTGAGATCAAATTAGACTTGAAATAGAGCCAATTAAGATTTCTACTTTAGAGTTTTGAAGTGTTAGTACACACTTGCATGTATTAAAAGGAAATTAACCCTCCCACATTTGTGAGCCACCTAAGCCCTAGGTTGAAAAGATCCATTAAAGTAAACCCTAAAATTTTGGACCTAATAACCTAAGAGTCAATTCAGGGTGAATTTTTGGGTCTTGACCCAGATTTCATCCTCCATCTTTAGGGCAGGTCAGGTGAAGTTAGTCCACTTTGTGGGCCAATCAACCTCCAAATTAGGTCACAAATTGAATTGACTTCTAATCAAGTGAAATTCAAGGCACAAGTTAGGATTAAAATTGGTAGACTTAAGGTCTTAATTCACACATTCTGGTCTAGTTGGAACCGTAGTGACAAAGAAGGTTGGGTGGGGGAAACCCTGTAACCCATGGAGATGCTCTACCATGTAGGGGTCTTTGCAGGGCTCTCCCTTCCTAGCTACCCAAGTAATTCTCGGGTGTGTGGATTTTTGATTCAGAGGTATCATCCGCCTCAAAACAGCCTTAGTCATCCAAAAATCTTTAGGTGCCTTGATTGGGTCCAATTCACATCCAGTCCCTCATCTATTGTCTAGAGCACATACACAGGAAAGGTCCCTAGGTTCTTGACCTAGAGGCCTCCATTAGAGTTGATCTTTTGTGGGATTTATGATCTGATCTAATCAACTCGAATTGAACCTGAATTTGATTCTACATCTTGATCCACCACCTGATTTGAAAATACAACCTGACAATTTAGGAAGAATGTTTAGGAAACCTGAATCCCAAATGAGCATGAAAGAGAAGATGATTGAGGATGCTCTTAAACATCATGATGAGTATTACAAAACCTCAAATCCTTTCAGCAAAATTCAGGTTAATGTATCAAAAACAACAACCCACCTTATGAACCGTGTTGCAATGATATTGACACAAATGATACATCATTCAACCCAGGATGATCTCTTATTTAAATATATTGAATTGGGAAAATTGCATAGCAATGAGTATCTACAATGTTGGTCAAATCCCTCACTTTTGGAAAAGCACCAAGGTCTCATGGAGAAACATGGAAAATTACTTAATATGGTGTATGAAGCCATCAATCAAAAATACCCATATATCCCTCAAAAGTTGATGAGAAATTTTGGAGAAACATTGAGGATCAATATGATTTCCCAGAGGTCGAGTTAGAAAATCGAGGTTGTGTGGACCCCCAACCCAAATGGAATCAGATTCAAACTTTGTGCAGAATGACATACCTGATCTTGACATTGGTTGGGTGGATCCAGTTGCAGGTGTTCTTGATTCTAAACTAGCTTTAAAGAGACATGAAGCTGGTCCATTATGCCTTCATTTCTCAAACACCTGTGATGAACTTGAATCAAAACCTCTTAAGGACGTAATTCCCTTAATTTATTCTATTAAGGTAGTCCTCAAGAGTGATTCTGACATCCCAATAGAACCATGTCCAGATTCTAGTGACCCAATCCCTACCTTTAACCTAGAATCTAGATCTGAACCTATTCAGGATGATCAAGAGGCCCAATTTAATGAGAATCAGATTTTAGATCGGGACTGTGATTTTGGGCCTATATTTGGTGATTACACCTCTCCAAACTCCTCAAAGGTACAAAATGATTTATCGCAAGTCACACCGATTTACGATACAGAAATTGAGGAGTTGAAAGAGTTGGGATTTAATTAGGTCTACCCCAGGAGCCAAGAACCTGAGCCTATGCCTAATAAGGACACCTCTTTGAGCACAGAATTTGAGATTAAGTTAGATCCAAGTCAAGTTATTGATTCTATGCAACATGATTTATTCTGTGGCGAAAGTCCTGATCTGGAATTAGGTTTAGAAACTGATTTTCACAGATTCTCCGATGATTTCAAATCATACTCTAATTTCAGAGATCCATTGTTCCCTAACGATTATGAGCCAGTTTATGACCTCAGCATCTATGACCTGTTCCTTGATTCTAATGCTGAGGCCGATGATTTGGACCTCAAAGAAGCCACACCTTCCACCACAAAGCGAGAGCCTTCCAAAATCCGATCCCAACCCCGATCTGCCACCGGAATCAATTTCTACTCTGATTCACCTCTCTCTGATCCGATTGCATATAATTCTCCTCCATCTTTTAATCAGGAATCAAACATTGATCAGATCGAGAATCACATCTTATCCTTCTTTGATCTCACCCGTACGGTTCCTACATCCTCCACTGACCCATTATCTTTTGAGGACCCTGCTCTAATCTGGCTAAATCGATTCAACCAAACCCTAGATTCACAATTCCATATCTTTCCGAGCCACATAGCATCTGATGGGCTCCACACCTATTGATTCACATCCATCAACCCACCAGAATGATTGGGTTTGATCTGTATCATCAGCCTGTTGATCTGAATAAGCACCTGGTTGGACCAACCAGGCTACCTATCAAGGTGCTTATTCTACAAAATTTCTCTGATTTGACCACCCCTTCTCCTTAACCACCTTCTGCTCAGCTGAAGGCATTAAATTTAGTGCTTAACGGGAGGCAACCCGTCATTCTAAAAACCTGAGACCCTTTTGATCATCTTTTGAGCTATACTCCTACTGTGCTTTTTGGATTCAACTTTTGAATAGTCAACTCCACCTTTGGTACTTGTATCAAAGCATGAAATCATCCACAACAATTGTCCCGACCTATTCACCCACCCTTTGACCTTGTTCTAATACTTGAACCAAGCTGACTTCATACCCTCCTAGTTTACAATGAGGACATTGCAAAACTTAGGCATGGGAGGGTGTTAAAGTGCAAACAAATGGAGAATCAATTCTCTAAGGGGCTCTCACCAAAAAATTCATATGAAAAAAAATGGAGAAAGGGAGGAAAATTTTGAGAAATGATTGAAAATATTTCTTGAGGAGGAAAATAGAAGGAAATTCAAATGTCAAAAAGAAGCAAAAAAATCAAAAACAAAATCGATAGTCATAGCAATTGATTATGGGATTTACTTAAGTTTTAGACTAAATCAAAAGAAAGACCAAGTCCTAAAGTGCTAGAGACAAGGAGATTAGTAAGAGTGCTGATCTTAGGCCTCTTAGGCTTGATTCTAGGGCTTAAACACTCACATATTCATTAAGATCTGGATTAGTCCTCAAGAGGTTAAGGAAAGTAAGAAGCTAATGTAGTAGGTCTAAGGCTTAAGGATTATTCAGTCCCATTGCCTGCCCTTTGATTTGCAGGACTTGGAAACCTAAGCACCCAAAATCACACACCAGTCTGGTTCAGTGTGCTTAATAAATAAATCTTGCCAAAAGTGTTCTATTTTGAAAAGTTGTCTCGAAGATCTACCTTAGGAACGACTCAAAGACACAAGTTGATTGGACGAGTTCCTAGCGCAAAGAGGTGGAAAATTTCCCTCGAAGATGCGTAATAACATATCATCTCCTCGGTGCTTATTTCTTAGGATATCTAGATGTCCTACAGGGGGCATGTAAGCACCTTGTGCTGATTCAGGTGCCATGGGCGGGATTATCTTGAAATGTCGATCGCCAGGGCCTGAATTTAGCTACAAAACGCTAGGGGCAGCACTATCCCGAAGTGTCGAAAGTCAAGAGTTCTGGGGGTTGCCATGGACAGTGCTATCCTGAAGCATCAAAAGCCAGGGACCCTTCGAGGATTGATGGTGGGGACAAGGAATCCGATACAGACTGTGTTTAGAGAAAATCTGAGGATGGATCTAGGGAAAAATAAAAGGAAAAGAGATAAAACTCTCAAAATGAAAAATCCTTCTTCATCTCTCTCTTACAAAATGCACTGGCAAACTGAACCTAAACATAATACGTCTACGCACGGGTGCTTTAACCGCTGGGTTCAACGAACCTCTGGGTAGTTTTTGTGGGCCTTAATAACCTTCGTGATAAACTCAGGCTGAAGCTGGTCAAGCTTGGATCATGACTACTACTTGAGTACCTCTAGGCCTATTGTTGGCATTCAATTCTAATTTCTAGAGAGTGGCACAAATTAGCCATCTGAACATCAAAGCATGGTCTAGAGATCTAGTTCTTTCCACAAAATTTTACTAGGGGCTAGCAAAAGTTAGGCATGGGGGTATGATGATAACACCATCATGAGCCATAATTAGCTCTAATTAATCAAAATCAAAAGACAAATGCTCCTAAATAATCGCCTGAGAGCCGTAATTCCATGTAAACCCATTTTGAGAAAGAAAATAATAAACATGGCTAATTCTGCAGTTTTAACATCACATCATCATTCAGAATAACCACAGGATTTCCCAAGGGTTAATTGAAGGTCAATTAAGTATTAAAGTCCAAAGAGTGGGTCCACACAGGCAGAAATAGGGTTTCATGCATTTTGAGTACCGTAATAGCATATAAAACCCTAATTTCAGACCCACTTGAATTGAAGAGGTTCTGTTCAAAATAAAATTCATCTAAACCTCTTAAAATTTATAGAAAAATATTCTGAGAGGTTTGGTACCCTTAGTTTGACCATCTGAACCTATTTTGACCTTGAACAAAGTCGTAGACGGAATTTTACCCTAATTTGGGCTTCTATCCAAATTGCCCAATCAAACATGGTCAAAACTCAAATCCAACTTCACCATTATATTCCTTGGGTCTAAATTAGGTTTTTACTAAAATTTAGCCCCAATTAGAGTCCATCTTAACCTACTTTGCATTTCAGTCCATTAAAACTTTATTCCTCTCAATTAAGCCCCTAACTTTTGAAATATTTGCAGAAAAGCCCTAACTTCCTTGTCTTCTTCACAGAAAAGTCTTTGCCGCCATTGTAGGTCAACCGACCTTCAGACGACCTTTGATCGACTCAAAATCCATTCAAATCAACACCAAATCCCATCAAATTTGGTAGGATTGTTCACATGTTGATTCATTTGGACATGATTTGGTACTCAGAGCTTGCACGAAAATCTCGTGCGAGCATACGAAATCTATGGGTCTTCTTGATTCCTAAAAGAGGCTCAATCAAGCCTCTTCCCTTGTTTAAAGCTTGTAATGGAGCTCTATAAAAGCTCCTGAACATTTGGCCGATCTCTTTAGCTTAGTTTTGGGCCTCATCTCTTCAATTTCTTCTCTCTCCAGCCACCTCCACCTCAGCTCTGACGACCCCTTTCCTCTGGCTTCTTCACCTTCTACCACGTACTATACGTAGAGGGAAACTCCTTACCTCCTTCATCCGCTCCTTGCAATACCAACATCCTCAGATCCCCTTCTTCCTTGTTGTCTCCCTCACTGGAGGAATTCATCATCTCCGCGACCGGCCAATCAAAGCCGACGCAATCTCTATCCCTTTCATCCCTAATTTAGGTTTCCTCTCTTCCTCTCCCTCTCTACTTCACTCCCCTCTCTTTAGATCTTAGGTTCAACCCACAACCACCTCGCTTCTCCATCATCTTGCTCCGCTCTGGCCACACTCCAGCATGGCCATTCACGTAACACAGACCTCCAATCTCCACACTACCACCTCCAAAACATCTGTCGTGCTCCCACAATCAAAACCCTCTCTATTTCACCTTTCACGCACTCAACACTTCCACCAAACTCATCCTCCTCCGTTCACCCTCTCCGACTATGTCAGCCCTCCACGTGCACGCACTCACCAAACAAACACCACCACTACACTCCTCACACACTAGCAATGCCTTGGAGCTCTCTGATTGGGGCCTAGAGCCCTTGTTCGTGGATTTCAAGTTTCACCGTATGTCCGTCGCTGCCTTCGCCTTCCTCGATGCCAACTATCCTTTTTCCGACCATCAACTGACCTGCTACCACGACCTGGAGCTGCAGATGCATACGACGTAGTCACCTGCAATAGCAATTGGGCCTACACATTCACCTCCAGCTGCAATTCAAAGCAACAACAGCTGCTGGTGCATGCGAAGAAAAGGTGTTAAGATCGAAACATCAAACACTTTAAAGACATCTGGACACCTTCCCAGACGTCTGGAAATAAATTTTTGCATGCATACGATTGCAAGTCTGCGCGCATGCACGCAAAGACTGAACCCGCCGACCTGCAGACATTTTTCTCCCTCGACACCTTCAAATACCCCTCTCCCCCCTTCCCTCTCCCGCACCCACCGCCCCACCGTCTCCTCCTTCTTCCAGCGTGAGCGTGAGAGAGAGAGAGCGAGGGCAACAGCTGCTGCCGGGTACGTACGGAGAGGAGGAGGTGCAACGAGAGGGGAGAAGAGGGCGAGCGCGTGAGGAAGAGAGAGCAAGCTCGCCGAAGCAGCTCGGGGTCGGTCGACGGGCGCGCAGCGGGAGCGTGGTGCTGGGGAGGTTACCCCGGTGCTGCTGCAGCTCATGCAGCAAGCAGGCTAGCATGGCGCGGCCGTGCACAACAGGAAGAAGGCGAGGAGGTTCTGATTCTGGGAAATTTTGCCAAAATCAGACGTCTGGACCTACGTCCAGACGACGCGAGAGACGTCTGGAGGGAGCTCCAGACGTCTGAGAGGTACGTATTCCTTCCTCCCCTTCCTTTTGCAAATACAGCCATACAGAACGTTCCGCCGAAAGTTCTGTCTCTTGCCGTGTTAAGATCGTTTGCATACGCATGCAGGTTTCGCTTTGGGAAGGTGCGGGACACACCTTCCCATGCAATTCAAACGTCTGGTCACAACACCAGATGGCGGAGAGCATCTCCAGACGTCCGGAGAGGTGGTCGGACATCTGGAACTGGGTTCAGACGATTCAGTAGGATCCCTGGACGTCTAAGGAACAACTCAGAGTGAGGTATGACCTAGACCACCTTTTAAGACGTCTGGAAGGTGTTCTAGACATCTAATTTGAGTCAGAGTTGTCATTTTTGACCCGTTTAGGGTCCATTCGAAATCCGATTTCCGCGTTTGAGATTCTGTTCTTCTCAGAATTTGTTCCTCTACTTGTTTAAAATACTTTTATCCTATTATGAGTGGTTCCTTGTGATTGATCCTTGTGTTAGGACCTCGTTCTATTGCGGCTCTAGGGGTTGCGGAGGCACGTGGACCTACCGATCACGTCCCCATTACTCCCGATTTTGTGAGTAGAGTGGCTCCCCTTAATTACTTACAAACATAAATGCATCTCTGAAATAAATGATAGATTTCTAGGGTATGGCATGAATCCTAGGACCTGAAAACTAGATTGAATGATAGATCCTAGGGCATGGCATGAATCCTAGGACCTGGAAACTAGATTGAATGATAGATCCTAGGGTGTGGCATGAATCCTAGGAACAGAAACACTGAAACGAATGTCTTGAATACCTGAATTGTAGTCTTGGATAAGTAGACAGAATAATGATAACTGCATGTAATTGGATAACAGCAGCCTGTGAAATGTAGAGTACTGTTGCTAGTAACTGCTACATGTAATTCCTGTTGTTGGAAACTAAATTTGAGCTACTTGTATATAAATTGATATTAAATGTTGGAAACACGGGCTAAATGTGAACGAAACTGAAATGATGAAACCTAGTATGGCTTGGTCTAAGAAATATGAGTATGAACCCTATGGGAAATTAGGAGTAGAACTCCTGGAAAATAAATAGAATGGAACAGGGAAAGTGGATGGGAAGAGAGCTGGCCCTTGAGTACGGAGTACCAAGGAGAGAGACTGTCCCCCTGTTTAGTGCAGAGCGGAGCTAGCCGCCCCAGGGACCCGAGGTTAGGTCTGGCCACTTTGTACCGACTTTTGGCCCTCGCGTACACAGTACTGGGGAGAGCTACTAGTGTAGGGAGAGAGCTAGCCACCCCACGGGCCCCGGGGTTCAGCTAGCCGTCCTACACCGACTTGTTAGGCCCACTGGGCAAACTAGGGTAGTCAGGTGAGGGTGCGCGGACTGTGGAGGGGCAAGACCCCTGTTTGGTTACTGTGGAGGGGTTGGACCCTTGTTATTGAGAGGGCTCTGCCCTATACTGATTCCGTGCTGTGCTTTGGGTGCTCCCATTAACGGAAATGATTGACCGCGTGCCAGTGTGAGGTAGCTACCCGTGCGTTTATCGCGCGTGCCATAGTCACCGTTACGTCTGTCAGTGACCTTGGGGTGGTTGACTGGGGGTAAAACCACCACGAGGGACTCTCCCAGCCAGGAAAGCACCACGTGCTACTTCTACTTTTCGGAAAAGACTGCAATCAAGATCATTCCCATGAGGAACATTCGAGATCAAGAGAAAGATCTGAAAAATAATTCAAGAAAGAGTAAATAGAGAAATAAAGAAAGAAATTAAAAATAACAGCTACTTGTCCACCTTTACTGTTTTCTTAGCTAGCTGGTTGACACTCTACTCAGCGTTTTGCTGACATGTCACTTTTGTCACCTTTTCAGGACCAAGTGTTGAGCAGCCAGAGCCTGCGGCTGCGGAGGGTGCTGGGCCTAGTAGAGCCCAGTAGTTATACTTTTGTTGTACCGTATTTCTGTAGTAGTGAGTATTTCTGTTTCACCTTGTACTCTTGATTGTAAACATCATATTTCTGTACCTATTTTTAATTCTCTACTGTTGTGGTGGTATGTACTATAGTAGTTCTTTTCTTTACTGCTGTACTTTTGTTACTGTTAGTTACTTGCATGGTGAATGTGATTTATTTTACTACTTTTTGGTTACTTTCTCGTTGGACAACTGGGTCTTGGGATCAGTCAAGTCGGTCCGATTCTCGTGTCTCGTAGGGATTCGAGAATTGGGTCGTAACAAAAGGCATTGCCTTTAGCGCCACATCATATATGGACAAAGGGTTGAGCGCATATAAGTTGATTTCCTGACATAGCCTCTTCGCCCAAGTAACATGGGGATCAGGTCCCCTCTCGCTCATATGCACTCCTCGCTCACCTCTCACGCCCGGTGAGCCTGGATCGGGTACTATTCATGACCCTATTACCCGCCTAATGCTCTGATTGCCCGGTTATGAGAAAAGAAGGTAATTTGTGGAGGAGGGGGCAGGGTTTTGCAACAGCTCTCATGACTTCTTGGTGTGTGCTGATGAGAGCCTTGATACTTAGCAAGAATTGAGAAGAGGCTCTTGTAACTTGTGAGGCTTGGCGCCCTTGAGCACCTTACTGTGACTTTGTGCTTTGACACTTAAGGCATCTGGTCATCAGATCCAACGTCTGATTTGGTTCTGAAATACTGTGGCATTAATTGAATAATTGATTCGAGATACTGATGAATTTTTGAGATGCATGCTTGATTAAAGCATTAAGTGGTGAACCAAATCACCATTGTTATTTAGGTTCCATTATTTTTATTCTACTGATCTTTAGATTAAAAAATTGGCTTATCATTGCATATATTTTTGTGGATCATTCATTGCATATCTTTCTTGACATTAATTCTTGTGCTCATTAGATTTATATTGAAATTAGTCCGTGAATTCTATATTTGCTCCTTATGAATGACCTCGTACTCACATTGATTTCGAGTTCATAAATTTAAGTGTTTTGTGCGATTTTCATCCTATACTACAATGCATATCTTAACATCGACGATTTCATGCTCAAACATCATGTTTGAGATCGCATCCCCATGCATCCAATCACATACATATGCATTCATGCTACAAAATTACATCACATGTAAAAAAGGCTTCCAAATTAAAGGGATTACATCAAAAATACCCAACTCGTTCACCAACTCTCCTCTCTGCATACCATCATGATCACATCATAAATCCCCAATATTAAAACCATCAAAACATCACAAAAAATGGCACATAGATACCCATCACATGGCATGTCAAGGAGATGCTAGTGTCCAATTCTTCTATAATTACTAATTAATCATATTACATGTGTGGTTGGTTATTACTAGTAAATCTCTAATTTGAGATCCAAATTTAAAAGGAATGTAGGTATCCTATTATTTTGAAAACCATAATTCCAAAAAAATAATTCGATTGTAAGTCTAAAATTTAATTTCCAAAATAATTTTCGATCTATTTGAGGTTTTGAAATTTCTACACACCTAGATCTATGAGGATTACATCCACATCATCAATCCATAGGCACAAAATCAAAACCAAAAAATAAATAAAAATCGCTAAAAATCATATTGAAATTCCCTAATACTCATATCAGATTTTTCATTAAAGGTCAAATCGAATCAAATTCAATTTTAGGTCTTAAATGCACTAAATATCAAGTTTCCAACATTGTCGAGTCAACCAACTACTCTTGTTGGTCAGTTAACCACAACCAGTACAACTTTAAAAATAATTTCTTTAGCAATCAGACGTCTAGCCTACTTGTCAGACGTCTAGTGATTCACTAACCAATCGATTGGCATTCTTGCAAGTCATCCAATTACAACATCGTGCCCTACTGTATGTTAAGAACAAATTCCCATTGTAGTTAAACATTTGACAATCAAGTTAGATAACTAACTACTGCAATATCAGTCTATGGGTAGGGCTACCTGTTGACTAGTTACTTGATGTATAACCCTGTATGTTTAATTTCAAAAATCAAACTTATGGAACTTCACAGGTCAGACGTCTAATTCACAATTAGACGTCTAACACAATTCAAGCCGATAGTCTATTTACAATACCATATGACTGGTTTGACATCATGTGAGAATTAAAACACTAATCCAGAATTTTTGCAAAATTCGAAACAACTTGGCTCTGATACCATTGTTGGGAAATATGGCCTCAAACCCGCTCAATAATCGAGGGGGCATAGGGATCGAGCAATTCAATCTCCAATTCTCGTGGCATCACGAAACCACGAAAACATAAGCATTAAAAATTTTCATCAAATTGCATACTCGGGTTGATGCCCAAAAACCCAAATAACGAAAATCAAGAAAACATCTAACAACCTATGTAACCAAAACCTCATAGAGATATCTAGTATCTCTCCATTCCGGGATCCCAACGAGTAAGAAGTTATATCTATGGGTAGCGCAGCAAAGCACCCCATGTGTTGTGCCTTCTACTGTCTCGCTTACAGCGGCGCCCTCCTCCTCACTAGGTGGATGAAACCGTACACACCGAGAAGTCTTGTTCCTATGTGCGGTATGAACTCTTCGTGTCCCATGAACTCCTTCACGGACTAGGAAGAAACCCTTTCCTCGAAATCCACCAAAACTAGACCTAGAGGATCAAATACTCTTAGTCAAGAAGTAGCAACTAAACCTACTCACCCTCCTGGTCGATGCCCAATAACACGGGATGAAGTTCAAGATGTCAAGGCCCCTAGGAACTAAAATCATCGGCTCTAGCACAAGCCAATCGTCTAAGGAAAAGCCTGGACAGTGAACTACAATCGGGAAGCAAGGGGGGGCACCACCTTATGTGCCTCTTGGCCGAGTCCTCTCTTCTTTGAGGGATAGAGGGGACAAATGAAGGTCCTTAAGGTTGACTTCCCTCTTCTTCCCTCAGAGCTTTATGAAGACAAAGATGAAGAGGAGAAGAAGAAGACCACGGCTACTCTTTTTCTCTCTGATGGTGACGATTACACACATTATAGACTCAATTGGGGATACCAAGTAGGTTAGGGAGATATATATAGGGATCTAAGGGCTAAACCTAATATGATGGGAACCCTTGGATCTCCATCCAAGGGTTGGGATCTAGTGCTACTTGAATTTTATAGGATTGTCTCATAACAACTTATGGGATATTTTGATCTAGTATCAAAGCATAAATTAATTGCAAATCAACCCTTGGATTTTGTATCTAATAAAATTAGGTCCAATTAATCACCAAATTAAACATGATTCAATTCCTTGCATCACTTCAATCAATCCAATCAAATAGGAGCCCATGAAAATGATTATTGGTTTCATCACTGATCAACAAGATTTTATATGCTAAAAAGATTGAGTTAAAAACCCATCATTGCAGTTGTGTAAAAATCTGCTATCAAATAAAATTTATAACCGAAACTTTGGTAAGTCCCGGGTTGAAGACAGGGAGAACATTTGATTAAAAATCACGTTTGGAATTATTTTTGAAAAGTAGATTATCTAGTTTAAATTAATCTATGCTAGCTATTCTACATAAAGAATAAATAATAGAAAAGAGAGAATAATATAGCGAAAAGAGAGAGAAAACCAATATTATAACCATCTGTTCATTACAACTAATTTCTATAACTAAAAAGGTGAAAATCTACACTAGAAAGTAGTGAAAAGAGAGGGATGAGAAAGTCCTCCTTGACGGTTGCTTGGAGGACGAGCCACGTTGACGGAGCGCTCGGACGATGGGGATGAGATGCTAGACGAGAGAGAACGGAGCCGGAGGACAGAGAATAAAGCAAGGTGACATCGTAGCGGGATCCGCCTCCCGAATGGTGGCGACAAGACAACCACAAGATGCTCCATAAAGGGGGAGAGAAGGGAAAATTATTTTACTCTAGCTCTAGTGAAGCATCCCCGGTATGGGACCAGCTCATAGAGCTTTGGAGAAGTGAGAGAAGAGAAGGGAGGGTGAAATGTGTGGTAGGGGTGGTCCTTTTATAGTTGAGGATATGGAGGCAAAAAGGTCATTTCAAAGCTTTAACATTAATATCAGGACCTTTAATGACATTTATGAGCATCACTACAGAAGAGCATTACTATAGCCACACCTCAATCTCCACTGTTCACCGCCGATCGGATGCTCCACAGTGTGCCACGTCAATGTTTCCACACCTTCAACCGTTACGTGCTTCATCGCGCCCAACCGATCTCAACCGTCCAATTGTTCGATCGAACGGCTTAGATCCTGTGAGCACGTTTCAACATCACATGTTACGCGTGCCCATGTGTGATGGCAAGTACAATCACATGTCATCGCACGCATGTGCACGTTCCTCCATCCAGCGCATCTAAGCATGCCACATAGCCGCTGTTGCTGCCATTCGATGTCAATCAGACGATTGAATTGCGCTCCGCCCCACCTGCACCATCAATTTGAGGAGCATGGGGATTCGTCCCTGCACCCTCATCTCCTTTCAAGTCATAGCCGCTACACTACGACCGTCTCTTTACCACATTTGCAATTTTAAGCGTGCGCACTTTCAGCCATTGCATGGAAATCCAATGGCTAAGATTAAGGGGCACAGATGAAGAAGGGGTGTTACGATTGGTGTAGGGTGGCTGTGATGGCACCACGTGGCACCATCATGGTCGTCCATCTTTTTTGCTTTGTAGGTGGTGCCACAATTATCGGATTAAATCGATTTTTGCGCCGTTGGGCTACGATCATCAATCCGAACCCATCCGTGCAATTAGATTTGTCATCTGAGGCATGGATTTACACCACCTTGGCCCTTGACCTCTGATCTTTCTCGGACAGCATCTGATGCTACGGAAATCCAATCGAGGAGATCTCGAAGGCGTTAAACTCTGATCGTCACCCTGATCAAATCCGTATAATTGGATCTTCAATCCAAGGTCCAGATAAGAATCACCCTATCCCCTAAAAATAAAAAGAGGCAAATTAACCTAGAATTTGTACAAACTAATCTAAATGCATGATGATGCATGTTATGCAATATTTAGAGTGCATGATACTTCTATACACCTAGGAAAATGCATAAATAGGCATTTTAGGCCATTTATTGGACCCTCATACCTAATTCCTAGGCATAAACATGTTCCTAAGCATCCGTATGGACCCCCATGCCTATGTTTTGCTAATCGCTAGAAAAATTGCATGCTATTTATAAAAGAATTAGGATCAAATTACTTGGACAATGATTATTTCTCAACACTAAGAATTTTCTACTAATGACCTGAGCTACAGAGACTTAATGGTGCCATTTCAAAAGTCTTTTTCTTTGTCTTTTCCTAATTCCCAAGTTCTCTTTTCCTAATTCAATTTTCTTTTCATAAATAAAAAGAAAATAAAATAAAAAAATTCTATGGAGCTAACAAAATAAGTCAGACAAAGATATCCACCCTCCCATGCTTATCTAATATAATGTCCTCATTTTATTGAAAAAACATGAAAAAGAGCGAAGCAGAGAAGAAAGCACCCAAATTCCGTGATTACCCGGTTAGCTCCGAGATGAAAATAGACTGTATACATGCTAAGTTTATTGCCTTCAACTAGGTACACTATACAAGTAAAGAATTCACAAATGCAGGTCAAATTAAAATAAAAAAATCAATTTTTGGACCCGCTGATGGGAACACCATCATGAGCCATAACTAGCTCAATTTGGTCTTATAAAGTCAATAAAAGCTCCTACATATCAGTCAGAAGTTCTCTTGGGTAGGTTGAGTTGTTTTGAGAAGATGAAAGCAGGTTTATTTCCGCAATTTTATCATCTTATCACAAATAAAAAATAACCACAGGGTATGCCATGGGTTTACTAAAGGTCATTCAGTCATTAATACCTAATAAGAGGGTCCATGCAGACAAAAATAGCTTTTCACGCATTTTAAGAATTAATAGACATTTGAAATCCTAAAAATAGACCCGCTTAATTAACTGAGATTCTAGTTAGGATAAATTTCATCTAAATCCTCTAAAAATCATATAAAAATATTCTCTAGGGTTTGGCATCCTTGATTTGACCATCTGAACCCATTTTGACTGGAAATTGAGTCTCAGATAGACTATTGTCCTAATTTGGGTTTTTACATAAATTACCCAATCTAACTAGGTTAAAACCAAAATCCAACTTTACCATTGGATTCCTTAGGTCCAAATTAGGTTTGTATCAAAATTTGGGCCTAATTAGAGATTGTCTTGGCCTAATTTACAATTTGGTCCAACCTGACCCTTTCTCTCTCACACAACCCCTTAGCTTTTGAAATTCCTTGCAAATTCCCCCCTATCTTTGTCGTCACTCTTTGCAAAGAGGTTCCTCTGCCATTGTCGTGGAGGAATCCTACTCTGGTGAGCTTCTTTTGACAAGAACTCTGTGATTGCATGACGAATCCCTTTGTCTTCGACGCCGGCTACACCAGATCCGGTGTCGCTCCGCCCCCTCGTCGACCACCACTTAGTCTCCTTGACTCCTTATCTTTTGCACATCAACACCGTGTCACTACATTGCCATTTCGATCGCTCCTACACTGTTCGCAATTTCATCTTCCTCCACTTCGACAACCACTCCGACGAGGTCTCCCGCATGCTCCACCGCCCCAAACACCTCACCAACCACCTCTTAAGCTTCACCATTCCTCACCCACCAAAACCCCTCAAGCAATTGAGGGGATTGGCCACTCAACACCTCCACCTGACACCAACCTCACCGCACCACTTCCCCGAGGTTGTCAGACAACCTCACACACCCTCACGCGATGCCACAACCACCATTGCACTTGCCGCTCCACAGTGAAGCTTCTAAGCACCTTTAACTTGGCCGCAAGGCTATATTCTTGCTTTCAGGTGCTTCATCAGACCTTCGTCGCCGCCTCGACTCCTCCGACTACACCTTCGGTCCTCTAACCACATCTACTCCAGATTTCAGTCCTAGGCTTCGCAAGTGACTCCCAGGCATCCTCCCAGACCCTCAATTCCACGCCACGAGCTCACCTTCGACTTCAATTGGAGAAAGCATCTACTGCAGTTGTTGTGCAAGGAAGCATGGGAAGATAGCCCCACATTGTGAATCGAAGGGCCTTCCGTAGCACATAAGTTATTTTTGTGCCGAGGCTTCATCACCTTGACACACTAGGGGTGAGATCCCTGTACCTGGCTCACCTGAACCGACCCCATGCTTGCAGCCCTACTCCTAGATCTGGTTACTATTCCTACCTGATTAATCGGTTAACCCCGGGTCTTTGAGAGAAAGAAAAGAAGGAAAGAAAGGGAAAGAGAGAGAGAGTGAGAGGGGAGGTTTTGCCTCGCTGCCTATCTCTCGACACTTAGTGAAATCTGAAGAGGTTTTCACCTCTGTTGGTGTTGTGCTCTACTGTGCCTCTCCCTAAGGCTTGATAAAGAGAGGCCTTTGCCTCTGTGTGCTGGTTCAAAGTGCACAGTGCACTTATCATACGTAGCATTTGGTTGATTGATACTGTAGCATTATTTGAGTATAATTGTGATAGGGTAATTTGGTGATTCAAATCACCATTTTTACCCTAATCTTTTTGCCATGTTGACTCTTGAATTTATATCTATATCATTTGTGCTTGAAATTGCTATTACATTGCTATATTCTTGTTTACAATTTTGATCTTGAGATAAATTGCCATATTGCTCCCTTCGTTCGACCTAAAACTTTTCTGAGTTATAAATTTTAAGTATTCTATGCGATTTATCAACTATACTACAGCACATTACTTTTAAAACATCGATTCAGTACATTAAATATTTTGGCGCCGTTGCCGAGGGGCAACACGTAATTTGATCTCTTGATTGCAATATCTTATTTGATACTAACTTGCCCTATCTATTTCGTTGTGATCTGTGCAGGGGAATCCAATCAAGGAGAGTCATACAAGCACTAAACACTCCAGGGGCAGGTAAACTCTATCCACTTTCTCCTAAGCCCCTGATTCTGAAAAAGCTAAAAGAAGAAAAATCAATTAAGGCTAACTTACATTCTATTCTTAGATTAATCATCTCAAGTTGCTTGATTTGATACATTCTTTTTAGAAAAATCCCAAACCTAATTCTTGCACCTACTTATGGATTTAAGACACTTGGGGCTACCACCTTCTTGATTGAGCCCTAGGTGCCAGATTTGGAATTAATTGATTGACCAATTAAGAGCCAATTAGGGTTTCCATTTTAGGATTTTAGAGACACACTTGCTTAAAACAAGAATCAATCTTACCAAACTGTGTGTCCTAAGCCTTGATTGAACTTACCTAAGAAGCAAACCCTAAGAATCAAGCTCTAAATCTCACTTGAATCCTAAAAGCAGGGACCCAATAATTAAGGACAAATCAGGTGAAGTTGACCCACCTTGCAAGGTCAACCAATCTTCAAATTAGGTCACCACTCACAAAAACATCTTAAAGTTCAAGTGAAATCCAAAGCACCCACACTCTAAACTTAAAATTGGTGGACTTAAGAGGTCAAGTTATCCATTCTGATCTACCTAGACCCTCAATGACAAGGAAGGTCAGGTGGGGAAACCCTGTAACCCGTGGGGACACTCTACCGTGTAGGGGTCTTTGCGGGACTCTCCCTTCCTGGCTGCCTAGGTAATTCTCAGGTGGACGACTTTCTGATCTAGGGGTACCATCAGCCCTGAACCTCTATAGTCATCCAAAGATATTTAGGTATCTTGATTGGGTCCATCACACCTTATATCCCTCGTCTTCTCCATCGATGCATGTTTGGGAGGAGGTCCCTAAGACCACCCTTGAGACCTCCACTAGCTATTCACTCCCGTCGAGGCCAAGCCTCGACTTCCCTGTTTGTGCAACCACCCGACCAAATCAACAAATCTTCTGATTCATCTGAGCCAAGATCTCCTTCATCCTTACTCATGGAATAACCAGCAGAAGAAGAAAACAATCTCCAGAATTAGCTTTAGTGCCTCAACGATCTATTCCAAGCCTTTATGAATCCACCACAGCGTCCTATGATGCGAGATCATTACAATTCTGCTGCAGTGGCGATCGAACCTCGAGTCCAAATCTCGGCTAGAGGTTTTGATAGTGAACTCAAGCCCAACATGATTCATGCTATTCCTAAATTTCATGGGCTTAATTCTGAAGATCCCTCCTAATACATTAAGCAACTCAAGCATTTGGCCTAGACTTTCGGGTCAGAAGCTCAGAATCAGGATATCTTGATCATGAAAATGTTCTCCTTCTCTCTCATGGACAAGGCTGCTTACTGGTTCCAAACCCTAACTCATCCAATCAACACATGGGCTGAACTACAATCCGAGTTTCTAAAAAAGTTCTTCCCTGTTAGTCGAACAAATGCTCTATGGCACCAGATCACACATTTCACGCAACAAGCAAGAGAACCACTTCATGAGACATGGGATTTCTTTCTGGATCTCATGCGAAAGTGCCCCCACCACGGAGCTCCTAAATGGGAACAAGTCTAGTCTTTTCATCAGGGACTCTGTGAGGATATTCGATTGTTCATCAAAGCAACCTGTGGAGGAAACATCATGGGTCAACACGAAGATGCTGTGTGGGAGATTTTCGAGAACATGTGTGAGAACTCCATCAACAATGAATCCATGGGCATGTTCGACCGGACGATTGCCTGTGCATTAACAAAACCACGGGGAGCACATGAGACATAGGGCCTATCCTCTTTCGTCGACTTGGAGTCAATGGCCAATCGCTTGGACAAGGTCTCTATCATTAAGAAGAAGGTGGATGAGTTGACTCGACATCTGCAGCAAGCCACCTCAGCGCAAAACCTGTTCGCACAACCACCCTCAGGGAGGGAGGTTGTGCACAACATCTACCACCGATCTTCTCAGGGGATGGATCTATACCCACCCTCGTCTGATCCAGGGTTCAGAGGAAACTCCAAATCTGCCTACTCTAAATGGGGGAACTCTGAACCGTTGTCTTCTGATTTCTCTGAGGTTCCTCTAACCTACAAGGATCTCAACGCCATCCAGAATGATCCTTTCTCAAACACCTACAACCCTGGATGGTGAAATCATCGTAATTTTACGTGGTCAGGGAATAATCAAAATCAAAGATCTCAATATCAGCCCTGACCACAAGTTTCTCATCCATATCAGTCGCCTCAGCCTCGGCCCAACCCAACTTTCCAAACTGGGCCAACTCTAGAAGTTCAAATGACTCTTATCCTTCAGACTCTAGCTGACATTCAGAAGACGAATGCAGTTATGTAAAAACAGCACAAAGACGAGATCAGAGAGGTTCGCAATCAACTCGCCCAGATGGAAAATTCCCACCAAACTGGTGCACTCCCTTCGCAACCTCTGCCTAATCCAAATAACATGCCGAACCAGAGGAACGTTATGAACCCAACTCAATGCCAGGCTCACTATATCTATCAGGCCCCTTTTGCTCCATCACCCAACGGGATGGAGGCTTAACATCCTACACGAGTTATCAACAACAACCACCTCTTTTGACTACCCCAACCTAGAACCAGGCAAGACTAAATTTTGTTACTACCCGTAGTTGAAAAACAAATCAGGAACCACCTTACCCAAGCCACTCTCAGCCTAGTAGTTCAAACCCAAACCCTAAGTTGGTCATCCAGGATACCCCTGTCCCAGATCAAAAACCTAGACCAATTCTAGAGGAACCTGCAGAAGTTCCATTTCCCGAGGCCTTGACCAAGGGAAAGAAGAAAATCAAACCCGTGGCTCTCGAGGAGGAACTGGTCATGCTCTTTGAGCAAGTCCAATAAACATCCCATTGATGGATGCAATTCACTATGTACCGGCTTACGCAAGATTCCTAAAAGATGTATATACACGAAAGCGTAAGCCACGAACCAAAGGCGGGAGCCCGATCGTATTGTCGGAGCAAGTCAGCTCCATCATTTTGAGTAAACTCTCACCTAAGGAAAAAGATCCCGATACCCCTCTGATCTCCTACACAATCGGTGATATTCAATTTAACCATGCATTATTGGATCTAGGAGCCTCCATAAACCTAATACCTACTTCCCTACTTGACCACCTTGAAGAAACTAAGCTCAAATCGATAGAAGTGACATTGCAGTTACCTGATCGATCTATTAAGTCACCAGAAGGAATTCTCAAGGATGTCATAGTTAGGATACATGATTTCTACTTCCCCATGGACTTTATAGTTTTAGACATGGATGCTCCTGAGAACTTGAAGAACACACCGATCATTTTGGAGAGACCTTTTCTGGCCACAACTAAGGCCAACATCAATTGCGAGGAAGGCCAAATTGAGTTAAAATTTGGGAGCATGACACTAAAGATTGATATCTTTAAGGCGCAAGGAGGAATTAATTGTGGGGTTATCGAACAAATTTGCAACATCGAGTCCATGATTGACAACCCATTTGTTGAGGAAAACCTGCTTATCTCTGATGATCAACCACAAGAGGATCAAACCCCACACTTAGAGGAGCTTGAACCAGACTTAGAGATACCTTTAGCTCCTGTTGTTGCTCCTAAACCTCACCATGAACCACTTGCTGCTACTGAAAATCCAGTCATGGAGTTGAAACCCCTCCCTGACCATCTCAAATGTTTTTTTGGGTTCTAATCAGATATTTCCTGTGATTATCAATTCCCACCTTACCTCTGATCAAGAAACCCGCTTAATTCCTGTCCTCCAACAGCATCGTAGAGCCATCGGTTGGACTCTCGATGACCTGACTGGCATCAACCCCTCATATTACACACATCACATCTACACCGAAGAGGACTCACGACCATCCCGTGAAATGTAGAGACGCCTGAATCCGAACCTACAGGATGTCCTGAAAAAGGAGATCATCAAGTGGTTGGATGTAGGCATCATCTACCCAATCTCCAACAGTCGCTGGGTGAGTCCAATCCAGGTTGTGCCCAAAAAGGCAGGACTCATCGTCATTACGACTAAAACCAGACTATACCAACCCGTATAGCCAGTTCGTGGAGAGTCTGTATTGATTACCGAAGACTAAATACCTCCATGAAAAAAGATCATTTCCCACTGCCATTTATTGATCAGATACTCGAGAAATTGGCAAGAAATCGATTATTTTGCTTCTTGGACGTGTACTCCGGTTATAACCAGGTGGTAATCCATCCTAAGGACCAAGAGAAGACTATCTTCACTTGCCCCTTCAGGACATATGCGTTCCATAGGATGCCATTCGGTCTCTGCAATGTACTGGCTACTTTTCAACAGTGCATGTTTGCCATATTCTCAGATATGGTAGGTGAGTACCTTGAAGTCTTCATGGATGACTTCTCAATATTTGGGGAATATTTTGATGATTGCCTCCTGCACTTGGTCCAAATCCTCAGGCGTTGTATCGACGTGAATCTGGTTCTTTCCTGGGAAAAGAGCCACTTCATGGTACCTAAGGGAATTGTTCTGGGTCACCTCGTCTCTGATAAAGGCATCCAGGTTGATTGAGCTAAGGTTATTTTGATTTCCAAACTACCCATGCCTAGCTCAATCAAGGACATTTGATCCTTTCTGGGGCACATCGATTTTTACCATCATTTCATTCCTAATTTCCTAAAAATCGCACACCCCTTAACTAACCTTCTCTCAAAGGATGTCCCTTTCAAAATTACCGAGGAGTGCATTCATGCATCTGAGAGCCTGCATGATCGAGTTACTCAAGCACCAATCCTACAATCCCCAGACTGGTCTCTACCCTTTGAGATCATGTGCCATGCATCTAACTACATAGTGGGTGTGGTACTTGGGCAGAAAATAGATGGGAAACCCGTGGTGATCTACTATGCTAGCAAGAGACTTGACAAGGCTCAGCATAACTACACAGTTACTAAGAAAGAGTAGCTAGCTATAGTATTTGCCCACGAAAGATTTTGATCCTATCCTTTGGGTTCCCATGTTATCATATACTCGGATCACACCGCACTGAGGCACCTCCTCACGAAGGGCATGAAACCTCGACTAATTCACTGGATCTTGCTGTTGCAAGAGTTCGACCTCGAGATTCACAATAAGGCGGAAAAATAGAATGTGGTAGCTGATCACTTGTCCCACCTTCCTTCTGATATCATCGACCCTTCCAGACCAATCATAGAACACTTTCCTAATGAGCACCTCTTAACTATCGGTGCAGGACTTCCCTGGTATGCTAATTTGGTGAACTACATGGCGTCACATTAGATCCCGTCAAATCGGTCGAAGGCTAAGAAAAAAAAGTTGCTTTTTGATGCCAAGTACTACATCTGGGAAGACCCGTACCTCTTCTGCATTGGTGCGGATTAGATCATCAGATGATGCACCCCGAAAGCGAAAAATCAGGACATTCTGTCCTTCTACCATGACCAGGCCTACGACGGACACTTCTCCGAACATAAAACCACAGCTAAAGTCCTCCAGTGTGGCTTTTATTAGCTCACGATCTTCAAGGACGCATATGACTACTGTAAGGCAAACACTCATTGCCAAACCTTGGGCAACATGAGCCACTACGATATGATGCCTTTACAGCCAATTCTCGCATACGAAATCTTCGATTTATGAGGGATTGATTTTATGGGACCCTTCCCTAAAGCAGACGGCTTTGATAGATTCTCCTCGCTGTAGACTACGTGTCTAATTGGATCGAAGCTATCTCGACCCGAACCAATGATCATAAAGTGGTAATCACGTTCATTCATCAACACATCTTTTCTTGGTTTGGTGTTCCATGTGCCATTATCTCTAACGGATGGACCATTTTACAAATGCACAGTTCAGATTCTCTAATGACCAAGTACGAGGTGTCACACCGAATCTCGACTCCTTACCACCCCCAAACCAATGGATTGGCTAAACTATCTAATCGGGAGATCAAGAAAATCCTCCAAGTCACTGTTCGGCCTGACAGGAAGGACTGGTCGGCCTGACTTCCGGAAGCTTTGTGAGCTTATAGGACCTCCCACAAAACCCAATTAGGTATGTCTCCGTTCATATTAGTGTATGGGAAGGCATGTCACCACCCCATCGAGATGGAGCACAAAGCCTATTAGGCAGTATAAAAGTGCAAACTAGATCTGCTTAAGGCTGGAACCCACCGTCAGCTTCAAATGAGTGAAATCGAGGAACTACGCAATAACGCGTACGAAAACTCGTGAATTTACAAAGAGCGGGTGAAGGCTTTTCAAAACAAACACATCTCTAGAAAAACTTTCCATCCTGGTCGAAAGGTCCTACTCTTTGATGCCAAGCTAAAACTTTTCCATGCAAACTCAGATCTAAAAGGATTGGACCATTCTTGGTGAGACGAATATTTAGAATTGGTGCCAACGAAATTAGTCAACCCAACCTTGATTCTGAACCTTTCATCATGAATGACCGGTGATGGGAACACCATCATGAGTCCTAACTAGCTCATTTTGACACAATGAAGAGAATAAGAGCTCCTACATAAACAACTGGAGGTCCTAATTCACTGAATAACCATTCTGAGAGAAAAGCAAGAAACGAGAAAAACTGTAATTTTACCATTTCCGTACAACCACGAGTTTCCTCAAGAGATAAACACAGGTCAAAAGGTCTTAACAAGGTAGAAAGTGGGTTAGATCAAACAGAAAAGGGTTCATGTGAATTATGTGAATTAAATGACTTCTTGTAACCCTAAAACAGACCCACTTGATTAAGCAAGGTTATGGTTAGTAGAAAATCCACCTAAACCCTCTAAAAATCATAGAAAAATATTCTCTATGGCATAGAACTTTCAATTTGGCCATTGGAACCTATTTTGACCTAGAATGGGGTCTCAGACAAACATTTGCCCTAAATTGGGTCTTTGCGTAAATTTCCCAATCAAACATGGTCAAATCCAAAATCTAACTTCACCATTGGATTCCTTAGGTCCAAATTAGGTTTGCACCAAAATTTAGACCCAAGGGGAACTCATCTTGACACACTTTGCAAATAGGTCCATCCTGATTACATTTCTAACTCTATCTTTCAAAAACCCTTACATTTGACCCCCTAGCTTCTTCATCATTCTTTGCAATTAGGTCCCTATGCCATTATAGCAGAGGAATCCTACTCTGGCGAGCTTTAGAAGGTGACTTCTCCCTGATTTCTCAGAGAATCCCCTTCAAAATTGAAAGGGAGATTCTCTAAGAAATTCCCTCCAATGTGAACACAATTTGAGGCTCTACTTGGTACCCAATCTCTCATGCGAACGCATGAGAGATTTGGGTCTCTCTCGAGTTTCCATCACCAATGACCCAACCTTTCTTGGAAGCTTGGCTTCCAAGCACAAAATCAACCTCCAGGGCTCTATTTAAGGAGCCCCAGTTCACCCTGACTCTGGTAAGCTTGAAATCGGCCAAAATTCCCCTCAAATTCGTCTCTCCTCCTCCAGCCGACTCGCTCATCAAGCTCCGGCAACCTCTCCTACTCTCCCTCATTGTTTAGCCACAATACCGATGGTAGGTTCTTCCTCACGTTCGTCCACGTCGCGCAGCACCCGCCGATGCCCTTGCATCCCCTTCGTCCTCGCCGATCGTCCTCACTGAGCATCTTCTTCTCCGACGTCGGCAATACGTGCCAGACGCCATCTCCATCTCCCTTTTGTCTCTTCACATCCTAGATAAGTTCCTCTCACCCTTTACAGTCTTTTCCCCTCTTTTTTTCCCTCATTCTAATACTGCCGCACTCCACCACCATCACCTCCTTCATTTCCAGCCACCAACTCCGACAAGATCGCTCCACCTCCATAGACCACCTCCCTCCTCGCTGACAAGTCCATAAGCTCCGCCTTGACCCCTTGATCACAACCCCCCACTCATATCACCCAAACACACCCCCGAACACACACACACACACGCACACAGTGTGCCCTAGGCACGCTCACTCAAGCGTTCCCACACCACGCCGACCACCACAGCACACTCGCCATGCCTCGACGAAGCTCCCTGAGCGTTTTAATGTGGTCGCGAGGCCGTTGTGGTGATTTCAGGTCCAGGAGTCCTCCACCATTGACGCAGAGCTTGAAGCAAGCTTCAAGCCGTGCCCACTCCAGGTCATAGTCCCAGGTTGTGCGAAACATCTTCACGCATGACTCCAGGCTGCCAATTAGAGTCCAGGGCAGTGGCAGCTGCTGCAATCGAAGAGAGCTTCTCTGTCACAGGCGCACGCGAGAAATGTGGGAAGATAGCCCCACCTCGAAACTGGAAGGAGCACTGCGCCCGCATAAAGTGAATTTCTGTCAGAGGCTTGATGCCTCCAACTCATAGGGTAAGGTCCCTCTCACCTAACCCGATCGCCTCATCCGCGACCACGCCCCGCGGAGCTGGTAGACCCAACCCGACTAGCACACCTCGCCCACCATCGTACGTCGGTGGGCTTGGTCCCGGGTGCATACCCGACCCGATTACCCGAGAAAAGCGTGGCTCTGGGAGAGCAGAACCTAAGAGAGAAAAGAGAGAAGAGAGTTCACGCGGGTAGGGGGTAGGTTTTGCTCTGCAGGTTAAGAAGAGGAGAAGCGAAGCTGAAGAAGAGGAAGGCGAAGGCTAAGGGCTGAAGCAAAAGGAAGAAGCTGAAGGCAGCAAGGCAAAAGCCAAAGAAGGAAGCTGCCGGCAGAGAGAGAGAGATAGAAGAAAGCCAAAGAAGAAGAAGGCAAAGGGAATAGGTAAGCTGAAGAAGAGAGGAGCCAAGGCAAAATCAGAAGAAAGGAGGGAGAAGCCAGAGAATAGAGAGGAAGGAAGATCAAGAAGAAGAGAAAGAAAGAAGAAAAAGATTGAAGACAAAGGTAGCTGGCAGAAGAAGCACTGTAGCATCATCACTTTAAGACGTCTGATTTAGAAATCAGGCATCCAATTTTGAGTTTCATTCATATACATTGGTTTCTTTAGTATTTTGTGCCCTACATTTACTCCTATCTTTTTGCACTGTGACATTGATATTATTGCATATTCTTTTAAATTCTAAGTTGTGATCTTGATTTCTAAACCCCAATTTGCAACTTGTGTTCAACCTCGGACCTCAAAATTCGAGTAATAAAATCATATTTGTTTTGAACGCTTTTTCGGCTGTACTACAACACGACATTCTTAAAACCCAATTCAGCATCACAAACATTTTGGCGCCGTTGCCAAGGAGTAATGGGCGATTTAGAAATCTTGATTGCAAGTGCTGATTTGGTACTAACGTGCTATATCTATTTTGTTGTTGCTTCAGGGGAGAAGATTCAACGAAAGACAGCCGCACATCAAACACGCCCGGGGAAGGTAATTTCTGATTAATCTCATTCTTTCAAGCCCCTCATTCTGAAAAGGAAGAAAAAGATAAAATCAATTAGGGCTACTTGGCTACTTGCCTCCATTTCTAGCTAATTCACCAAGTTGCCTGATTTGATTTCAACAACAATACTGATTTATGCACTCATTTAAGGTAACTACAGTTACCACATTCTTGATTGAGCCTTAGATACCACATTGAACAAACTAAATTGGTCCAAGATTAGAGCCAAATTAAGGATTTCAATCTAGGGTTTTAGAGATATACCTTCATAAGCAAGAATCAACTTTCCAAAAAGAGGTGTGCCTAAGCCTTGGTTGAAGAGATTTATTCAAGAAAACCCTAAAATTCAGGCTCTTAATCTCACTTGAATCCTAAAAGAAAGGACCTAAAACTTCTCAAAGGACAAATAGGTGAAGTTGACCCACCTTGTTGGGTCAACCAACCTTGAAATTAAGTCACATTTTTCACTCGATACATCTAAAGTTCAAGTGGAAATCTTAAGCACCCTTGCTCTTTAATAAAACTGGTATAAGAGGTCAAGTCCCCATTCTGGTCTACCTGGAAAATCAGTGACAAGAGAGGTCGAGTGGGGGAAACCCTGAAACTCGTGGGGGCGCTCTACCGCGTAGGGGTCTTCACGGGACTCTCCCTCTCTGGCTGCCCAGGTATTTCTCAGGTGGACGGCTTTCTGACTAAGGGGTATCATCCTCCCCGAACCTCTATAGTCATCCAAATTTTTGGGTGTCTTGATTGGGTCCATCACATTCTACTCTCATCCAAACCATCGGTGCATGTTTGGTAGGAGCTCCTGAAGACCATCCTTGAGGCCTCATTTAGTGATTCACTCCCGTCGAGGCCAGGCCTCGACTTCCATGTTTGTGCAGCAACCCCATCACATAGACATCTCCTCTAATTCATCTGAACCAAATTCTCCTTCCATCATCATGGCACAACCCGTGAAGAAGAGAATAACCTTGAGAACCAACTCTAGCGCCTTAATGATTTATTTCAAGCCTTTGCAAACCCACCGCAGTGTCCTATGATGCGAGATCACTACAATCCCACTGCGATGATGATCGAACCTCGAGTCTAAATCCCAGTTGGAGGTCCTAATTCTGAACTCAAGCCCAACATGATTCATGCTATTCCAAAGTTTCATGGGCTTAATTCTGAGGATCCCTTCCACCACATCAAACAACTCAAGCATCTGGCCCAGACCTTCAGGTTAGATGTCCAAAATCGGGATATTCTTCTCATGAAGATGTTCTCCTTCTCTCTCATGGACAAAGCAGCTCACTGGTATCAGACCCAAACATGTCCAATCAACACATGGGTTGAACAACAATCTGAGTTTCTAAAAAAGTTCTTCCCAGTTGCTTGGACGAATGCCCTACGACACCAGATCACACACTTCACCCAGCAATCTGGAGAATCACTTCATGAAGCATGGGACCGTTTCCTGGATCTCATGCGAAAGTGCCCCCATCACGGAGTTCCTAAATGGGAACAAGTACAGTCTTTTTACCAGGGACTCCATGAAGATATCCGCTTATTCGTCAATGCAACCTGCGGAGGAAATATCATCGGTCAACACGAAGACACTGTGTGGGAGATTCTCGAGAATATGTGCGAGAACTCCATCAATAATGACTCTATGGGCTTGTTCGACCGGACGAATGCCCCTGCATCGACGAATCCAAGGGGAGCACATGAGATGCAGGGTCTGTCCGCATCCATCGCCTTGGAATTGATGGCCAGTCTGTTGGACAAGGTCTCTATCATTGAGAAGAAGGTGGATGAGCTAACTCAACATCTGCAACGAGCCACCTTTACGCAAAACCCGTTTGCACAGCCGCCCTCTGGGAGGGAATATGTGCATAACATCTATCACCGATCTTCGCAAGGGATGAGCCCATATCCACCCCCGTCAGACTCTAGAACTTGAGGAAACTCCGATCCTGCCTACTCTAGTTGGGGGAACTCTGAACCCTCGTACCCTGACTTTTCTGAGGTTCCTCAGACCTACGAGGACCTCAACTCCTTCCAGAATGACCCATTCTCTAACACCTATAACCCTAGAAGGCGGAATCATCCCAATTTCCTGTGGGCAAGAAATAATCAAAATCAAAGATAACCATATCAACCCCGTCCACAAGCTCCTCGTCCATATCAGCCGCCTCAGCCTCGGCCCAACCCCACCTATCAATCTGGGCCAACTCAAACAGATCAAATGACTCTTATCCTTCAAACTCTGGCTGACATTCAGAAGATGAATGTGGCTATGCAAAAACAGCACAAGGACGAGATCATAGAGGTCCGCAATCAACTCGCCCAGATGGCAAATTCCCGCCAACCTGGCACACTCCCTTCGCAACCTCTACCGAATTCGAATAACATGTCGAACCAAAGGCGCGTTATGAACTCAAATCTGAGCCAAGACAACATGATTTATCAGGCCTCTTCTGTTCCATCACCCGACAGGATGGAAGCTTCGACATCATATGTGGGATTTCAGCAGCAGCCACCTATTTTACCGACACCGAACCAAAACCAGGCAGGACTGAATTCTGTTACAACCCATAGTGGCAAAGCAACACAAGACCCACCTTATCCAAGCCACTTTCAACTTGGTAGTAACCCAAACCCTAGGATAGTTATCCAGGATACCCCTGTCCCTGATCAAGAACCTGGACCTATTCTAGAGGAACCATCCAAGGTTCCATTTCCCGAGGCCTTGACCAAGGGAAAGAGGACAAACAAACCCGTGGCACCTGAGGAGGATCTGGTCAAGCTCTTTGAACAGGTCCAAATAAACATTCCGTTGATGGATGCGATCCGCCACGTACCAGGTTACGCACGATTTCTGAAAGACGTGTGTACACCTAAGCATAAACCGTGAACCAAAAGTAGGAGTCCAATCGTATTGTCAAAGCAGGCCAGCTTTGTAATTTTAAGCAAACTCCCACCTAAGGCAAAAGACCCAGGTACTCCCCTGATTTCCTATACCATTAGTGATACCCAATTTGACAAAGCCTTATTAGATCTAGGAGCCTCCATAAACTTAATACCTACATCCCTACTTGACTACCTTGAGGAATCTGAGCTTAAACCAACAGAGGTGACATTACAGTTGGCTGATCGATCTATTAAGTCACCTAAAGGAGTTCTTGAGGATGTCATTGTTAGGGTTCTAGATTTCCATTTCCCGGTGGACTTTGTAGTCTTGGATATGGATGCTCCAGAAAACCCGAGGGATTCACCAATTATACTAATGAGACCCTTTCTGGCTACTGCTAGGGCCAACATAAATTGTGAGGAGAGCCAAATTGAACTGAAATTAGAAAACCAAACATTAAAGATTGACATCTTTAAGGCCCAACAAGAGATTAATTGCAGTGTTATAGAATAGATATGTGATATCAAGGCTGTGGTTGATGATTCGTATATTAAGGAAAACCTAATTACTTCTAATCAACCACAAGAGGATCAAAACCCGCAATCAGAGGAGTCTGAACTTGACTTAGACACACCCATAACTCCTTTCCTTACTACTGATACACACCCTGTACCACCCGCTGCTGTTGATAACCCTATTTTGGAACTCAAGCCTCTTCCCGACCATCTTAAGTACGTCTTTTGGGGTTCCAATCAGATGTTTCCTGTGATTATCAACTCTAGACTCACACTTGATCAAGAATCCTGTCTGATTACTGTTCTCCAGCAACATCGTAGAGCCATTAGATGGACTCTCGATGATTTGATTGGTATCAGCCCCTCTTATTGCACACACCGTATCTACACTGAAGAGGGCACACGACCTTCCCATGAAATGCAAAGACATCTGAATCCTAATCTGCAGGAGGTCGTGAAAAAGGAGATCATCAAGTGGTTAGATGCAGGGATCATCTACCCAATCTCCGACAGTCGATGGGTGAGTCCAATCCAGGTTATGCCTAAAAAGGCAGGACTCACCGTAATCACGACTGAAATCGGAGAAATCATACCGACTCGTGTGGCGAATTCATGGAGAGTATGCATTGATTATAAAAGACTCAATACCTCTACAAAGAAGGATCATTTCCCACTACTGTTTATTGATCAGATCCTCGAGAAACTAGCAGGAAATAGGTTCTTCTGCTTTTTGGATGGGTACTCTGGTTATAACTAGGTGGCAATCCATCCTGAGGACCAAGAAAAGACCACTTTCACCTGCCCCTTCGGGACGTATGTGTTCTGAAGGATTCTATTCAGTCTCGGCAATGCACCCGCTACTTTTCAGAGGTGCATGCCTGCCATATTCTCAGATATGGTAGGCGATTATCTGGAAGTCTTCATGGATGACTTTTCAATATTCGGAGAATCATTTGATGATTGCCTCCTTCACTTGGTCGAGATCCTCAGGCGGTGCATTGACGTGAATCTGGTTCTTTCCTGGGAAAAGAGCCATTTCATGGTGCCTGAAGGAATTGTCCTGGGACATCTCATATCAGAGAAAGGCATCCAGGTCGATCGAGCTAAGGTAAATTTGATTTCCAAACTCCCTATGCCTAGCTCGATCAAAGACATCCGATCTTTTCTGGGGCACGTCGGTTTTTACCGTCGATTCATTCATGATTTCTCAAAAATCGCGTGCCCCTTGACCAATCTACTATCTAAAGATGTTCCTTTCGAAATCTCCAAGGAATGCGCTCAAGCATTTGAAATCCTCCATGATCGAGTTACCCAAGCTCCGATCCTACAGTCCCTTGATTGGTCTCAACCCTTTGAGATCATGTGCGATGCATCTGATTTCGCTATAGGAGCGGTACTTGGGCAGAAAATTGACGGGAAACCCGTGGTCATCTACTACGCTAGCAAGACACTTGACGAGGCTCAGCGTAACTACACAGTTATTGAGAAAGAGCTGCTAGTCGTAGTATTTGCCCTGGAAAAGTTCAGATCATACCCTTTGGGTTCCCATGTTATCATTTACTCTGATCACATAGCTGTGAGGCATCTCCTTGCGAAGAAGGATGCAAAACCACAATTAATCAGTTGGATCTTGTTGTTGCAAGAATTTGACCTCTAGATTCACGACAAAGTGGGAAAACAGAATGTGGCAGCTGATCACTTGTCCTGCCTTCCTTCTGATATTATCGACCCTTCCGGACCCATTACGTAACATTTTCCCAATGAGCACCTCCTGACTATCAGTATAGGGCTTCCATGGTTTGCTAATCTAGTAAACTACCTGGCATCACATCAGATCCCATCTGATTGGCCGAAGGCCAAGAAGGACAAATTGCTTTTCGATGCCAAGTACTATTTCTGGGAAGACCCATATCTTTTCTACATCAGTGCTGATCAAATCATCCGACGATGTGTCGCAGGAGTGGAAATACAGGACATCTTATCCTTCTGCTATGACTAGGCATGCGGTGGACACTTCTCAGGTCATAAAACCACAGTGAAAGTCCTCCAGTGCAGCTTCTATTGGCCCACGATTTTCAAAGAAGCATACAATCACTGTAAGGCATGCACTTATTGCCAAACCTTAGGAAACATGAGCCACCGTGATATGATGCCCTTACAGCCGATTCTCGTATGCGAAATCTTCAACATCTGGGGGATTGATTTTATAGGACCCTTTTCCTGTTTCGGACAGCTTCGAGTACATTCTACTCGCTGTTAACTACGTGTCCAAATGGATCAAAGTCATTCCGACCCAAACCAATGATCATAAGGTAGTTATCAAATTCATTCATCAGAACATCATTTCACGGTTCGAGATTCCACGAGCAATAAACTCTGATGGAGGGACCAATTTCACTAATGCTTAGTTCAAGTCACTGATGACCAAATACGGGGTGTCACACCGAATCTCTACTCCTTACCACCCCCAAACTAATGGTATGGCTGAGCTATCAAATCAAGAGATCAAGAAAATCCTCAAGGTTACTGTTCAACCTAACAAGAAAGACTGGTTATCCCAACTTCTGGAAGCTTTGTGGGATTATAGGACCACCCACAAAACCCCATTAGGTATGTCTCCCTTCAGATTGGTGTACGGGAAGGCATGTCACCTCCCCGTCGAATTGGAGCACAAAGCCTATTGGGCAGTACGGACCTACAACCTAGATCTTTCTAAGGCAGGAACCCACAAAAAGCTTCAAATGAGTGAGATCGATGAATTACATCATGACACGTATGAGAACTCACAAATTTACAAAGAATGGATTAAAGCCTTTCACGACAAGCACATATCCAGAAAGATCTTTCATCTTGGTCAAAAAGTTCTACTCTTTGATGCCAAACTCAAGCTATTCCCAGGAAAACTCAAATTGAAATGGATCAGACCTTACCTCATCTGACGAATCTTTGGAAATGGAGCCATCGAGATCAGTCCACTCAGTCATGATTCATAACCTTTCGTCGTGAACGGTCAAAGACTCAAGCCATTCATTGACCTTACCGATACAAATTTGGCTGAGATATCCTTTACCTTCCATTCTCCTTGAGCTCATTGCGCCCAGCCGACGGCATAAAACTCAGTACTTAACGGGAGGCAACCCGTCCGTTTTGAAAAACTCAAAATCTTTCTGGACATTCCTATGCTGAATTCATATTGCACTTTAGGGTTCATCCATTAGAACAGCCGACCCCACCTCAGGTACCCGTACCCGAGTTCGAAATCGTCCGCAACAGCCACCTCGACCTGTTCGCCCACCCAGAACCTGTTCTAATGAATGATCTAAGCTGAACTCGAACCCACCTAATTTACAATGGGGACATTGCAAATCGTAGCCATGGGGGGTATGAAAGTGAAAAACACCATGAAAATCATCTCACAAGAAAAGGTTTCAACAAAAAAATCAAATATCCCAAAAATACCAAAAAAATGAAAAACTCTTGAAAAAGAATAAAAAAAATTTTGAGGAAAGAGAAAAATTTTGTGGCCATACAAATTTTGAGGAGAAAAAAGTGGGAAAAGAGAAAAATGTCAAAAAGGAGCACAAGTTGAAAAGAAAAGAAAAGAGATAATCATTAGTAAGAAATTAAGGGATTAACTGAGTTCTAGACCATATCAAGAAAAAAAAAATGAAAGAAAAAAGTGCTAAGGAAACACAGAAGAGATTAGTAGGAATACTGATCTTAGGCCTCTTGGGCTAGACTCCTAGGCTTAAAAATTCAAGTATCCGCTAAGATCTGGATAGTCCTCAAGAGGTTGGGGAAAATGAAAAGCTTAAGTATTAGGTCTAAGGCTTAGGGAGTATTCAGCCTCGTTAACTAACCCCTGGTTTGCAGGACTCAGTAACCTAAGCACCCCAATCCACACACAGTCTAGTTCAGTGCGCATAAGTATAAAAATAACGCAAATGCGTTTAAACTGTTTTGAAAAAGTCACCTAGATTAGGAGCAACCGATCAACATAAGTTGATTTGGATGAGTTCCATGTGTGGAGAGGTGGGAAATTCCCCTCGAATATGCGCAATAACATATCGTCTCCTTGGTGCTTGTCTCCTAGGATATTTACATATCCTACCGGGCGCATGTAAGCACCCTGTGCTGGTTCAGATGCCATGGGCGGCATTATCACGAAATGTCGATTGCCAGGGTCTGGAATTAGCTACAGAATGCCATGGGCGAGATTATCTCGAAATCTCGAAAGCTAGGGTTCTGGGGGTTGCCATGGGTGGAGCTATCACAAAGCATCGATTGCCAGGGACCCTTCAAGAATTGATGATAAGGACTAGGAATCCAATACAGACCGTGTTGAGAAGCCAACCCAAAGCTAGAAATAAAAAGAAAAAAGAGAGAAAACTCTCCAAACAAACAAAATTACGTTGTCTCTCACAAAAATTCACTGCAAATTGAACCGATGCTAAAATATGTTACAAGCACGGGTGCTTTAACCGCGGAGTCCAACAAACCTTAGGATAATTCCTGTGGGCCTTAAAAACCTTCGCGGCAGACTAAGGCTAGAGCTAGTCATGTCTAGGTACTTGAGTACCTCTAGACCTACTATCGGCATTCTAACCTAATCTATAAAGGAAAGCACAGATCATAGTTCTTTAGCATCAAAAGAACTCATGGTCTAGAATCAAAGTTAAAACCTTAAAATTTTACTAAGGGACTAGAAAAAGCTAAGCATGGGGGCATGAGGGAACACCATCATGAGTCCTAACTAGCTCATTTTGACACAATGAAGAGAATAAGAGCACCCACATAATCAACTGGAGGTCCTAATTCACTAAATAACCATTCTGAGAGAAAAGCAAGAAACAAGGAGTAAAACTACAATTTTACCATTGCAGTACAACCACGGGTTTTCTCAAAGGCTAAACACAGGTCAAAAGGTCTTAACAAGGTAAAAAGTGGGTTGGATCAAATAGAAAAGGGTTCATGTGAGTTCTGTGAATTAAATGACTTCTTGTAATTCTAAAGCATACCCACTTGATTAAATAAGGTTATGTTCAATAGAAAATTCACCTAAACGCTCTAAAAATCATAGAAAAATATTCTCTAGGGTTTAAAACTTTCAATTTGGCCATGGGAACCTATTTTGACCTAGAATGGGGTCTTAAATAAACATTTTCCCTAAATTGGGTTTTTAAGTAAATTGTCTAGTCAAACGTGGTCAAACCCAAAATCCAACTTCACCATTGAATTCCTTAGGTCCAAATTAGGTTTGTACCAAAATTTGGACCCAAGGAGAACTAATCTTGACCCACTTTGCAAATAGGTCTAGCCTGATTACATTTCTAACTCTATCTTTCAAAAACCCTTACATTTGACCCCCTAGCTTCTTCATCGTTCTTTGCAATTAGGTCCCTCTACCATTATAGCAGAGGAATCCTACACCGGCGAGCTTTAGAAGGCTACTTCTCCATGTTTTCTAAGAGAATCCCCTTCGAAATTGAAAGGGAGATTCTCTGAGAAATTCCCTCCAATGTGAACCCAATTTGAAGCCCTGCTTGCTACCCAATCTCTCATGCGAACGCATGAGAGATTTGGGTCTCTCTCGAGTTGCCATCGTCGGTGATCCCTTCCAAGCACAAAACCGACCTCCAAGGCTCTATTTAAGGAGCCCCAGTTCGCCTCAACTCTGGTAAGCTTGAAATCAGTCGGAATTCCCCTCAAATTCGTCTCTCCTCTTCCGACCGACTCGCTCATCAAGCTCCGGCGACCTCTCCTACTCTCCCTCGTCGCCTAGCAACAATACCGGTGGCAGGTTTTTCTTCCTCACGTTTTTCCGCGTCGCGCAGCACCCACCGACGCCCTTGCATCCTCCTCGTCCTTGCCGACCGTCCTCTCTGAGCATCTTCGTCTCCAACGTCGGCAATACATGTCAGATGCCATCTCTGTCTCCCTTTCATCTCTTCACCTCCTAGATAAGTTCCTCTCACCCTTTGCAATCCTTTCCCCTCTTTATTTCCCTCATTCGACTACTATCGCACTCCACCACCATCACCTCCATCTCCAGGAACCAACTCCGACGAGATCGCTCCACCTCCACAGACCACCTCCCTCCTCGCCGACAAGTCCATAATCTCTACCTCGACCCCCTAATCACAACCCCCCACTCATATCACCCAAACACACCCCCAAACACACCCACACACACACACAGTGTGCCCTGGGCACGCTCACTCAGGTGTTCCCCCACCACGCCGACCACCGCAGCACACTCTCCATGCCTCGGTGAAGCTCCCTGAGCGTTTTAATGTGGCCGCGAGGCCATTGTGGTGATTTTAGGTCCAGGAGCCCTCCGCCATTGATGCAAAGCTTGAAGCAAGCTTCAAGCCGTGCCCGCTCCAAGTCGTAGTCCTAGGTTGTGCGGAACATCTTTGCATATGACTCCAGGCTGCCAAATAGAGTCAGGGGTAGTGGCAGTTGCTGCAATCAAAGAGAGCTTCTCTATCGTAGGCGCACGCGAGAAAGGTGGGAAGATAGCCCCACCTCCGAACTGGAAGGAGCGTCGCGCCCGCATAAAGTGAATTTCTGTCAGAGGCTTATCGCCTCCAACTCACAGGGTGAGGTCCCTCTCACCCGACCCGACCGCCTCGTCTGCGACCATGCCTCGCGGACCTGGTAGACCCGACTCGACTAGCACACCTGGCCCACCACCGCACATCGGTGGGCTTGGTCCCGGGTGCGTACCCGACCCGATTACCCAAGAAAAGAGTGGCTCCGGGAGAGTAGAACCTAAGAGAGAAAAGAGAGAAGAGA
This sequence comes from Thalassia testudinum, assembly GCA_037157565.1. Classification (NCBI taxonomy): domain Eukaryota; kingdom Viridiplantae; phylum Streptophyta; class Magnoliopsida; order Alismatales; family Hydrocharitaceae; genus Thalassia; species Thalassia testudinum. The sequence goes on from JAZHRO010000014.1 coordinate 35,024,855, forward strand.
GTTCACGCGGGTAGGGGGTAGGTTTTGGTCTGCAGGTTAAGAAGAGGAGAAGCGAAGCTTAAGAAGAGGAAGGAGAAGGCTAAGGGGAGAAGCAAAAGGAAGAAGAAGCTGAAGGCAACAAGGCAAAAGCCAAAGAAGGATGCAGCCGGCAGAGAGAGAGAAAGAAGAAAGCCAAAGAAGAAGAAGAAGGTAGAGGGAAAGGCTAAGCTGAAGAAGAGAGGAGCCAAGGCAAAATCAGAAGAAAAGAGGGAGAAGCCAGAGAACAGAGAAGAAGGAAGATAAAGAAGAAGAGAAAGAAAGAAGAAGATTGAAGATGAAGGTAGCCAGTAGAAGAAGCACTGTAGCATCATCATTTTAAGACGTCTGATTTACAAACCAGCCGTCTAATTTTGAGTTTCATTCATATACATTGGTTTCTTTAGTATTTTGTGCCCTACATTTACTCCTATCTTTTTGCACTGAAACATTGATATTATTACATATTCTTTTAAATTCTAAGTTGTGATCTTGATTTCTAAACCCCAATTTGCTCCATGTGTTCAACCTTGGACTTCAAAATTCGAGTAATAAAATCATATTTGTTTTGAATGCCTTTTCGGCTGTACTACAACGCAACATTCTTAAAACCCGATTCAACGTCATAAACAACCAGCGACTCAAGCCGTTCATTGAACTTACTGATACAAACTTGGCTGAGGTATCTTTTGATCTCCATTTTCCCTGAGCTTATTACGCTCGGCTGATGGCATTAAACTCAGCGCTTAATGGCAGGCAACCTATCATTTTTTTTGAAAAAACTGAAACTCTTTTGTCACATCTCTTTGCTAAACTCATATTGCACTTTAGGGTTCATCCATTAGAATAGCTGACTCCACCTCTGGTACTCGTACCAGAGCTTGAAATCGTCCGCATTAGTCATCCCGACCAGTCCACCCACCCTTTGAACCTGTTCTAATATACGATCTAAGCTGAACTTGAACCCACCTAATTCATAATGAGGACATTGCAAATCGTAGCCATGGGGGGTATTAAAGTGCAAAATGCCATGAGAATCAATTCACAAAAAGGGTTTCATCAAAAAATTATATATGCTAAATAAAAAAGGAGGTTAAGGGAAAAAGAGAGCTATTTTTGAGAAAAATGAGAAAAGGAGGGAAGAAAAATTGAAAAGAGAAGAAAGGAGCAAAAAGATAAAAGAAATTGAGTCCCTTCAAAGTAATATGGAACTTACCTAGCTTCTAGGTTGGATCGAATGATGAATTAAGACCTGGAAGGCTAAAACTTAGGGGATTAGTGGCGAATACCGACCTTAGGCCTTTTGGATATAATTGGATTTAAACACTCACGTACTTATCACGATCTAGATTAGTCCTCAAGAGGTTGAGGAAAATGTGAAGTTTGTGTATTAGGTCTAAGGCTTAGGGAGTATTCGGCCTCGTTAACTGACCTCTAGTTTGCGGGACTTAGTAACTTAAGCACCCTAAATCACATACAGTCTGGTTCAGTGCGCTTTAAATAATAAAATCATACTAAAGGGCATTTAATCTATTCTGAAAATGGTCATAAGATCTAGATTAGGAGCAACTCGAAAACACAAATTGATTTGGACGAGTTCCCGACGCAGAGAGGCAGGAAATTCCCCTCGAAGATGCGCAATAACATATCGTCTCTAAATACCTACCGGGGGCATGTAAGCACCTTATGTTGGTTCAAATGCCATGGGCGGCATTATCACGAAATGTCAATTGCCAGGGTTTGGATTTAGCTACAGAGCACCATGGGCGGGATTATCCTGAAATCTCGAAAGCCAGGGTTCTGGGGGTTGCCATGGGCAGTGCTATCTCGAAGCATCGATTGCCAGGGACCCTGCGAGGATTGATGGTGAGGACAGGAGATCCAATACAGACCATGTTTTAGGGACAATCCAAAGATGGATCTAAGGAAAAATATAATGAAAAGAAAATGAGAGAGAAAGCTCTCCACAAATAAAATTCTCCTTTTATATCTCTCTTTTACAAAAATGCATTAGCAAACTGAACTTGGGCTACCATACTACAAGCACGGGTGCTTTAACCGCTGGGTCCAACGAATCTTCGGTTAATTCTTGCAGGCCTTAGAAACCTTCACGGCAGACTAAGGTGAAAGCTAGTCAGGTCTAGATCTAGGTTGGTACTTGAGTACCTCTAGGCCTATTGTTGGCATTAAGATCTGATTCCTATAGATGTAGCTTAGTAGGGCATCCTAACGGTTACATCTGACCTAGATAACTGGTTTAATTCATAGAATTTTTCTAAGGGAGTAGCAAAAGCTAGGCATGGGGGTGTGATGGGAACACCATCACGAGCCATAACTAGCTCAATTTGCTCTTATAAAGTTAATAAAAGCTCCCAATATCAATCAGAAGGTCTCTTGGGTAGGTTGAGTTGTTTTGAGAAGAAAAGATGAAAATAGGGTTATTTCTGCAATTTTACCATCTTATCACAAATTCAGAATAACCACGGGGTATGTCAGAGGTTTATTAAAGGTCATTCAGTCATTAACGCCTAATAAGTGGTTCCATGCAAACAGAAATGGGTTTTCACGCATTTCAAGAATTAATGGACATCTAAAATCCTAAAAACAGACCTACTTAATTAACTGAGGCTCTGGTTAGGATAAAATTCATCTAAACCCTCTAAAAATCATATTAAAATATTCTCTAGGATTTGGCATCCTCGATTTGACCATCTGAACCCATTTTAACTGGAAATAGAGTCTCAAACAGACTATTGCAAGAATTTAGGTTTTTACGTAAATTACCTAGTCAAACTAAGTCAAAACCAAAATCCAACTTCACCATTATATTCTTTAGGTCAAAATTAGGTTTGTATCAAAATTTAAGCCCAATTAGAGATTGTCTTAGCCTAGTTTGCAATTTAGTTCAATCTAACTCTTTCTCTCTCACACAACCCCTCAGCTTTTGAAATTTCTTGCAAATACCCCCTATCCTTGTCGTCACTCTTTGCAAAGAGGTCCCTCCGCCATTGTTGTGGAGGAATCCTACTCCAGCGAGCTTCTTTTGGCAAAAACTCTGTGATTACTTGACGAATCCCTCTCAAAATTGAAAGGGAGATTCGTCAAGTAATCTCCTTTCTATTGAACCATGTCTAAGTCTCCAATTCTTTCCCAATCTCTCATGCGAATGCATGAGAGATGTGGGTGTCCTACTCCTGCGAACTTACCAAGCTTGAAAGCTTGGTTTCCAAGCTTCAAACCTCCATCTAAGGCCTATAAAAAGACCCATGTTGCACACCGATCTCCTTACGCTCGTTTTTGGCCGAGAATACCCCTCCTTCCTCCCTCCTCTTCGGTCGAAAAGCTCCACGATGTCCGATGACTCTCTCCAACCACTCTCATCATCCACTCGCAATACCATCAGCGGATTCTCCTCCCTCTCCCTTTTCTGCGTAACGCCATACCAGCAGGCACCCCAATTCTCTTCGTCATTGCCGCTTCTACCCCATTGGAGCTCCCTTCATCTCCAGCATCAACCACACCAGATTTAGCGTCGCTCCGTCCCCTAGTCGACCACCACTTAGTCTCCTTGACTCCTTATCTTCCGCACATCATCACCGTGCCACTATGCTACTATCTCGACTGCTCCTACACCGTCCGCGACTTCATCTTCCTCCTCTCCGACAACCACTCCGGCGAGGTCTCCCGCACACTCCACCACCCCAAACACCTCGTCAACCACCTCTTAAGCTTCGTCATTTCTCGCCCACCAAAACCCCTCAAGCAACAGAGGGGATTGGTCACTCAACACCTCCACCCGACACCAACCTCACCGCACCACCTCCCCGAGGTCGACAAACCACCTCACACACCCTCACGCGACGCCACAACCACCATCGCACTCGGTACTCCACGGCAAAGCTTCTAAGCGCCTTTAACTTGGCTGCAAGTCTGTATTCTTGCTTTCAGGTGCTTCACCGGACCTCCGCCGCTGCCTCGACTCCTCCAACTACGCCTTCAGTCCTCCAACCACATCTGCTCCAAATTTTAGTCCTAGGCTTCGCAAGTGACTCCCAAGCATCCTCCCAGACCCTCAATTCCACGCCACGAGCTCGCCTTCGACTTCAATTGGAGATAGCATTTGATGCTGTTGTTGTGCGAGGAAGCGTGGGAAGATAGCCCCACATTGTGAATCGAAGCACCTTCTGCAGCACATAAGTTGTTTTTGTGCCGAGGCTTCATCGCCTCGACACATTGGGAGTGAGGTCCCCACACCCGGCTCACTTGACCCCGACCCATTTCACTGCTCGGCTGCGACCCCACACCCATAGCCCTACTTCTGGATCTGGTTACTGTTCCTACCCGATTACCCGGTTAACCCCGGGTCTTTGAGAGAAAGAAAAGAAGGAAAGAAAGGGAAAGAGAGAGAGGGGGGGTTTTTGCCTCACTTCCTATCTCTCGACGCTTACCGAAAGCTAAAGAGGTTTTCACCTTTATTGGTGTTGTGCTCTACTGTGCCTCTCCTTGAGGCTTGAGAAAGAGAGGCTTTTGCCTCTGTGTGCCAATTCTGAGTGCACTGTGCACTTATCATACGTGGCATTTGGTTGATTGATACTATAGCATTATTTGAGTATAATTGTAATAGGGTAATTTGCTGATTCAAATCATCCTTTTTACCCTAATCTTTTTGCCACGTTGACTCTTGAATTTATATCTATATCGTTTGTGCTTGAAATTGCAAGTACATTGCTATATTCTTGTTTACAATTGTGATCTTGAGATAAATTGCCATATTGCTCCCTTCGTTCGACCTAAAACTTTTCTGAGTTATAAATTTTAAGTGTTCTACACGATTTATTGGCTATACTACAGCACATTACTTTTGAAACACCGATTCAGCTCGTTCAACACCCACAAGGAGAAAATGTCCACAGATGTGGATGAGATTGTCGTGCAGACCCATGCCCCAAGGTTGAGTGGTTCTAAGGTTCTGGATAAAAATTACCCAAAATCGAAGATCATTACGTAAGCGGGGTCAGACCTACGATTTATGAGGATACAATCCAAGTCCAAAAAGTCAGACAATAGGACAATTTGTATCAAAAAGGTAATCAATTCATTTGCACTTGGGTTAAACATTCTCAGAGTTGAAAATGTCATAAAAGTCCTGGTAGAAGGTTGGTGGTTTCAGGCAAATAGGAACCCTTAGACTCATATTCTATTTCTCCCAAAATTGGCTTCCCAGATCTTCATTTCCAGATTTCTATCCTCCACAATCACAATTTTCGGGACCTCATAAATGTCATCATCCCCATATAAAATATCCAAGTCCAAAATTTGTGGTTGAATCAGAATTGACTTGGGTCTGGTGATCTCAAAAACAGAATCATCATTTTGCTCAACGAGGTGTGCGTGAGGAATGGGGCTATGAGTTGAATCCTTTATGAAATCAAGATCTGAATCCCCCATGCTAGCCTTAATAGGATCAATTTCCTCAATTATAGGACCACCAAATGATTCATCTAATTCCTCAGGCCCAATAGTCTCATTAAAATCATTTTCCTCAAACTCAGGTGATACTTCACATAAAGATTCTTCACCTTCAGAATAAAAGAATTCTGGATCCGCATTAATATATGTCTAAAGATCATATGTTGTTTCTTGGTCCACAGAGACATAATTTTCCTCATACCCTGGTTCAGGGATCTTAGGTGAAGAAATCAATTCATCCTCAATTGATTGCTCTAGACCAACCTGGTCATCCTCAATCTCGTAAAATGTGTCCCCCTACAGGTGCCTGAGCGGGTTTTGACATTAACTCTCCTAAAGGGGTTTCATACTGGGAATCATCCCAAGATTGAACTAAAGCAACCACAAATTTTATCCTCAATTTCGATAACTTCCTAAGTAAAACTCACCCAGGTCCTTATCCTTAACATATTGGAGCCAATCCAATAAATACTTATTAAGATCATTAATAATTTGAATCAAAGGCTCCAATTCTTTAGTGTAGAGTGTTGGCTGGGCTTCTAAGAATTGAATGGTGTTCCTTAAGTTACCCAACACCCTATCTTGGACCTGGTTCACTTAAACCAAATGATTTGATTCAAGATTGGGTGAGTTAGGGTTCAGTCCAGGGGAGTTAAGAAAATGAGGTTCCTGGGTGCCTCCCTGATAATAGGTCATTTCTGATTGTTCATAAAAGGGTGGTGACCCATATCCAGTGTAGTCCTAGGGAGGGTAGGGATTATAATCAGCATATCCTTCTTGATTGTGGATCGTATTAGGTTGCCCATAGGAGAGCAGAGATCTATAATCAGTGTAGCTCGGAGAAGGATAAAAATCAAAATCATGGTGTCCAGGGTTACACCGTGAACACAGAGGTCCGAAATTGTATCCCCAATCCGAGTTATCCCAACTAATAGATGATTGATTACAGCATGGGCCGGGATAATAATCATCATATTGGGAATAAGATGTGTAAGGAGTGTAGAAGTGGAAATGCGAGTAAGATGTGGAAGGATCCATGGCAAAGTAGGAGGAAAGAGAAAAGAAAGGTGTCCTGCAGTACAAACAATCAAACCTGTCTTTAGGTGAGGTAGCCTAAAGACCTACAGACTCTCAGAACCCATCTTGAGATGAAAGAAATGATTTGGTCTACTTCTTTCGGGTCAATCCAACCAGTTAGAGGGAGGGAGTGGGGAAAAGGTTCTTCCCTTAGCTTTTGCCTCAGGTTCCTTTGATACCCCCTAACCGCGGTTGTTTGACACTGCTCCCCTAGCTAGACATCAAATGGGATGGTAGAGGTAGATTAATCGAAAATAATCTCGATCTAGGTTCCGAAGAGCGAGTCAAATGCTTAAAGCCAACGTCTACTCTATTTTAATTAGGCTTAGGTTTGAAAGTGTGGGATTGTGATGGGCCCTTTATCTGGGTTGTGCCCTTAAAAATTGATTAATATGTGTGTGTGTGCACAACCAAGGTTTTCAAACAAGGTTTATTGATGATTTGTCTTTTAGGGTTCAACCTTGTTTAGTAGCGTTTAGGGTTTAACTGTTAGGTTTGTTCAATCAAGGTTCAATTGGCACACTAGGTTTTGAAAGCACAGGTGAAGATGTCTTCCTTTAAAATTTAAAAGAATGTAGAGTGCCTAGTTAATTCCTAAAAGTTGAATCCTAAGGGGTAGCAACTCAATGAATCAATTTTATCTTAAGTGGTGCGACCCAAACAACTCAATCAATTGGCCTCTTACACCACTTGATTAAGGCACACAAGATGATTAGCCTAATCAGATTTCTACTCACTTATGTGTATTAGGTTAGAATGTACCAGGCCCATAGGTCAGATCCTGGCTAAATGGTAGAATCAAGAAGACTACGCCTTAGTGTGCGGGTGTTTAAGGTGTATAAGTTTAAATAAATCCCACAATCATATTTATTTTTTATGTGGGGCTGAGGTGGGTGGGAGTAACAAACAATCAATCAATCTACCTTAGGGTTTAAGAGCACCTAGGTTAATTTTTGTTTGTATTATTACGTAGTGGAATGAAAACTAGTGGATAGGAGGTGGGATATACTTACAAACCCTTTAGCTGCACTTTGCTCCAATTCTACTTCTTTTACCCACCTCTAGAGAGTACCTGCAATCACAATAAGAAAGGAGAGAAGTGAGGTAAACGATAAGTAAGGTGGAAAACATAGGAAGGCAGCAACCCCAAAATGATGAACAAGATTTTATATGCTAAAAAGATTGAGTTAAAAACCCATCGTTGTAGTTGCATAAAAATCCACTATCAAATAAAATTTATAACTAAAACTCTGGTGAGTCCCGGGTTGAGCACAGGGAGGCTAACGTTTGATTAAAAATCGCATTTTGAATTATTTTCGGAAAGCAGATTAGCTGGTTAATCTACACTAGAAAGCGATAAAAAGAGAGGGATGAGAAAATTCTCCTCGACGGCTGCTTGGAGGATGAGCCGCATTGACAGAGCACTCGGACGATGGGGATGAGATGCTGAACAAGGGAGAACGAAGAAGGGGGACGTCATAGCAGGATCTGCTTCCTAAATGGTGATGAGAAGACAACCACGGGATGCTCCATGAAGGGGGTGAGAAAATGGGAAAATTATTTTAATCTAGCTCTAGTGGAACATCCTGGGTATAGGACCAACTCGTAGAGCTTTAGAGGAGGTGAGAGCAGAAGAGAAGGGATGGTGAAATGTGTGGTAGGGGTGGTCCATTTATAGTTGAGAGTATGGGAGAAAAAAGGTCATTTCAAAGCTTTAACATTAATATCAGGACCTTTAGTGACGTTTATGAGCATCACTGTAGATAAGCATTACTAATAGCTACGCCTCAATCTCCGCCATTCGTCGCTGATCGGATGCTCCACAGTGCACCACGTCACCATCTCCACACCTTCAGCCGTTATGTGCTTCATTGCACCCAATCGATCTCAGTCGTCCTTTTGTTCGATCGAACGGCTTAGATCTCGCGAGCACGTTTCAACTTCATACGTTACGCACACTCGCATGCGATGGTGCATACGATTGCGTGTCATCGCGCACATGTGCATGTTCATCCGACGCATCTAAGCGCACCATGTAGCCACTGATGCTGCCGTTCAATGTCGATCGGACGGTTGAATTGCACCGCACCCCGCCCGTGCCTTCGATTTGATGTGCGAGGATTCAACCCTACTCCCTTATCTCCTTTGAGGTCGTAGCTGCTGCGCTACGACTGTCTCTTTGCCGCATTTGCAATTTTAGGCGTGCATGATCTCGCCGTTGGATGGAAATCCAACAGCCGAGATTGAGGGCCACAGATGAAGAAGAGATGTTGCGATCAATGTTGGGCGACTGTGATGGCGCCACATGGCACCATCATGGCTGTCCATTTTCTTTGCTTTGTAGGTGGTGCCATGGTTATCGAATTGAACCAATTTTCGCGTTGTTAGGTTGTGATCATCTATCCGAGCCCATCCGTGCTATTGGATATGTCATCTGAGGTATGGATTTACAACACCTTGGTCATTGACCTCTGATCTTTCTCGGACTACATCTAATGCTACGAAAATCTGATCAGGGCGATCTCGGAGTCATTGAATTTCGATCGTCACCCTGATCAAATCTATACAGTTGGATCTTCAATCCAAGGCCTGGATAAGAATCACCCTGTCCCCTAACCACAAAAAGAGGAAAATTAACCTAGAATTTATACAAACTAATCTAAATGCATGATGATGCATGTTATGCAATATTTATAATGCATGATGCTTCCATAGACCTATGAACATATATAAATAGGCATTTTAGACCAATTAGATGTATACACATCAATCACGCTAATAATCAAGGGTTCAAGTTCAATGAAATTATGCCACTACGCCTCCCTCGGGTATTCCAAATACTCGTTAATCCTTCACATTAAAAGACATGTGTAACCCCTAGGATTAATTTTAAAACTCCTTATCCATCCCATTACAAGTTGTATACTTTACACATTCTCTTTGTATCATTGGGACGAGAACGAAGACTAGATCCTTTCCCAAAGGACTATCTTCTCTTCATCTATGGGTCTGATCAAGAATCGTACGATCATGCATGGAATTTCATACTTCCCAATATATCTGGAGCAAGCTCAAATCTCCCGATCTACTACATATACCTATACGGCAGCAGATCTATGTGATCCCTTCTAGAGATCATGTGTCTCATATCCCTTCCCACATGTACTAACTTTCCAATATCAGCAGTAAGGTGATTGTATCCACTATCAATCCATTAAATGCATGTGTTTGTGAATAGAGACACATATATGTCTCAAGTCTAAGGATATGCCTTCTCCGTGATTGTGATAAGAGGACTTCCTCATCTCTATCTCGTCGAGTCAACTCCTTGACTCAACCTACATGATAGCCTAGATCTCTATTCCCATATAGAGGGTGTGCATTAGGGGCATCAATCAAGCAATAGACTCTAGAGAAGAATGCAACTTTTCTCAGACTGGAGACAACAGTTGGATATTATGATGGTTCTTATTGACTTATCGACATCTTCGATCCCATCATTAGTATATCTAACATGGCAAAATACATTATCCCGATTATACTGAGGGACTCATCTAACCGTATTAGTGTGTCCACATGATCTAACACTCAAATCTAAATCACTGATCTGGTGATTCAACTCAAGTTGGTTCGCTGAAGACACATAACTCCAACAAGTCAAACAACAATCTTTCTAGAAGATTGCTATCTATTCTTAAACTGGAGACAACAGTTTGATGTCATGATGGTTATTGGTGACTTAAAAAAATCCTCAATCAAAATTCTTTAGATCTTAAATACCTTCCATCGATATATTTAACATGACTACAGTACATTCTCTCAATTGTACTGAGGGACACGACTAACCTTATTGTTGTGTCCACCTGATTTGATATTTAGCGCCAAATCACCAATCGAGTGATTCCACTCAGGTTAGTTCACTCAAGACACACAACTCCAACATTGCCACACCTAGGAAAAGGATCCAACAACAATGCTTAGGGCACATATGCTAGATCTTCCCTTATGGTTCCAATTATTTAGGACATTCTTGTTTTCTCAATTTCGGTTATTGGATATCTAGACATCGATCCGAGTTTTGATTCATAGAAAATTTTAAATGATCATTTTATCATGATTTTGCAATGCCATCGAGATCTAGGGATCGAATCATTGAATCCCCACCCCTTAGGGGATTTAATAACACAGAGGGTAGGCCACCAATGTAGCAAGGCCCCTATAAAGAGGAGAGAGGACAAAAAGGCACCACCCGTCTCACCAAGCAAGTCGGGTGCCAACACAGCAAGCTCCCCCAATGAGGAAGGAGGCAAGAAAAGCACCACTAGCAAATGCACAAAAAAAAGAGATAAATTTACTCTTAAAGTCTGCACTGCGAACTCCAAGAGTAGGGGTAGTTGATGGGGGAAAGAAAGTCAAACCCACGAAAGGTAGGCCTATGAAACAAGCCCAAGAAGAAAGCCAACCAAGGTCGAAAGTAGGGGAGGCCCCCTCCTTCAATTGGATAGTGATGCCACTACTCAAGGTAGACCACCCAGAGCCAGTTAGCTAGTCTATCCACATAAGAAGATTTTGTTGACCCAAGACCTCAAGTGGTGAATGATCAAAATGAAGATCGAGACACCATAGCCTGCCACTACATCAACATTAGTGGCACCAAGGTCCAGAGGTGGAAAGACCAAGGTGGCAACATAAGAATCAAAGCATTACTTTGGGGATCGAGGTGCTAGCATAAATAACTACACAAAATGCAGGGAGATAATACCCCATAAATGTTGCTTATCCACATCAAAAGGGAAATACCTTTATAAAAGAGGATTCATGTATTCAAGAAAGGGAAAGGCTCCCCATATTGTACAAAGACAACCTAGTAGATAGTTGAGGGTTAGACACTCTTCCTAAATGTATACCTATAAGGTGGAACTGGGTCACCAAGCCACTATGTTATTCATTCTCCATTCACATGCTTGCAACACTCCCACCTCCCATACTTCTTGTCAAGTCCTTTATGGTCGATCACCCTTATATAGTGTAGGTTACCATGCCTAAGTCAAAATTAAGGAGTCATCATTGAGTTCTTATGACTGATGTGGTTGATAATGATAGCTTTCTTATGATATGAGAAGATGAGGTTTATCCTTTTGCAGGGATAAACTTAGTCATAGGAAGAATGTTTGCATCAAGCAAGATATTTTGGTATCTCTTAGTATTGACCAAAATAATTTTTGGCTTGAATGAAGTCTCTATGAATAAGGTTAAGATTGTGTTCCTTGTAATAGAAATACGAACCAAAGGATCATGATTGACACTTAATAAAGTAATAATAATCCAAAGGTTGACTATGGAAGCAAGTCTTAATCAATATAAGTCCTTGAAATTTAGCAATTGACTTTCTAACATCTTCCTTGCTAAGAAAGTATCTATGATTATCTCTCTTATAGATGGAGGCATTAAGCTTAATCCTTTAGGAGGTATTATCTATATCAACTTTGGATGATGCTAACTTGGTTTGAATAGTATTAAAGACTAAGAAGTTGACTTTTAGCAATTAAAGGGTTTCACTAAGAGCTAATTTACTTGAATTGTAATAAAACCTAGATTTTTGACTGTCAATTGGTGTTAACCCCATTTTTCTTTACTTTGCAAGAGGGGTTAACACCAATTTTTGTTTATTAAATAGAAATAGGTGTTAAACTGAGGTGTTAAGGAGGAGAAAGGTAAAAAAAAAGTTAATAGCAGTTCCAACGTAACACTAGTATAACTCTTGTTTTGCAAAAGCCATATTTTCTCAAAAAAAATATAAGTTTCAGAATGTGGTGTTACCTTACAAAGTAAAGAGGGGGTCAACCCTCATTTATAAGGGTTAACCCCCCAAATAAACTAGGCCTAAAGGTTAGAGGAAAACTAGCCAATGCTATAGGTTATGATAATGAAGCTTAAAATAAGAATGTATCAATATTGGGTGTGAATTTCATCATTAGGTAAGCAAATTTTAGATCAAGGCTCTTTACTTGATAATAAAGATAGTATCTTCAATGTAAAAACATGCTTGAAATCAAGGATTTATACTTGGACGGGAGTATGGAAATGTATGCTATAACACACGTTGTAACACGCAAGCCCCTACCCACGCCGATGGTTTCAGCTAGTCATTTTAACCGATGGTTTCAACTAGTATATTTAATTTTTCACTGGTAGAAATTACTTTTCATAGGTGGGAAACCACTTTTCATAGGTGAAGTATTACTTTCCACACATAGGTGAAGTGGGAAGCTATTTTTCACCTGTGGAAAGGCAAAATACACCGGTGTGTTTTCATTTTCCACTGGTGTGTTCTGATTTTCTACCTGTGGAAAACCACATTAGAATATAAAATAATTTTTTACGGCCAAAGTCGTAGGTTGGCAAACTACAACTTCACTTTTGAGTAAAGAAGGTCATTTTCCACCGATAGAAAGGCAAAACACATCGATGTGTTTTGATTTCCCACCAGTGTGTTTTGATTTTTCACTAGTGGAAAACTACATTCAAATAAAATTAATTTCTTTTGAGTCAAAGTTGAAGGTTAGCAACCTACAACTTCACTTTTAGGTAAAGTGGAAAATCATTTTTCACCGATGGAAAGGAAAAATACAGAGGTGTATTTTGATATTCAAACAGTGTGTTTTAATTTTCCACTAGATAAAAATCAAAATATATCAGTTAAAAATCAAAATACACCAGTTGAAAATGAAAATACATTAGTGCATTTTGATTTTCAATCGGTTTTCACTTATGCAAAGTGGTTCTTCACATATGAAAAGCGATTTTTCACCTTTGGATTTAGGGTTTAGTCTTTAGTGTTTAGGTTTTAGGTTCCCTAACCTAAACCCTAAACGCAAAGGTGAAAAACTACTTTCCAAGTGAAACATCACTTTCCATAGGTAAAATCACTTTCCTTAAACCCTAAATCCTAAAACTAAACCCTAATCCTAAACCTATAACTAAAAACCACTTTCCACTTTCCAAGTTAAATCCCATTTTCGATCGGTTAAAAGTTAAACCAAAATACACCAGTTGAAAATCAAAGTACACTGATATGTTTTGTTGAGTGGGAAATGCACATTGCAAAGTACGGTATGTTTTGGTTTTCCACCGATAGAAAATCACCTTTGAATAGAAAATAATTTCTTTTAGTTAAAATTATGAGTTGGCAATCTACAACTTCACCTAAAACACTCCAATGGATAATGAAAATACACCGGTGTGTTTTGACTTTTCACTAGTGAAAAATCACCTTTAAATAGAAAATAATTTCTTTTAAGTCAAAGTCGTAGGTTAATAACCTACAACTTTACCCAAAACACACCAATGGAAAATAAAAATACATAGATGTGTTTTGCGTCAAATGAAAACACACCAGTATATTGTACATTAAGTGAGAGCATGCTTTGCATAACGTGTTGCAACGTGCATTTTTTTACTTTTTCACTTGATACTTCAATTCAATATGCAAAAGTGTTATCCATCCCTCCCTCTGGTACTTTCCTTCTTGACAATCAGTTCCTTAGCATAACTCAAAATATGCTTTTGTTATGTGTTTATTCACCAATAATTGTGATAAATCTAGTAAACCATTACATATTTATCTTTTAGGTTCTATTTGCATCATTATTCTCAAGCATATGCCAGTGGTTTAAGTGTAATAGCATTATTTCACTATTTGCATTGAAAGATTGCATTTTGTTTGAAAATCCAAACCTTCACCTCTGTATTTTTTCTATTTCGTAACATTATTGTAGAATAAAATTTTGGAACTTTTATGGAGAATCGGCATCAACTAATGTTCCTATGAAGTCAAATTTCAAGTGATTCTTATTTGCATAAAAAGAAAAGGATACAATTTGGCAAAGTTACCCATCATTCTTTCCTTTTTTGTTGGATCAAATTTAATGAATTACTATGATTCTTGTATTAAGAATTGTTTGGTAAAATAAAAGGTTATAGTTTCCTAATTTGATATAGTTTTTATGCTCAAATTGCTAGAACTTTTGACAGATAGTAGCATAGGGTTATGTTCGTAGTTTTAAGAGTATATTGATTGGCAAGTGTTGTGTGATAAACCCTCAATTTGCATTTCCCTTCCATATATGATTGAACCTAATAACTACAGGTATTCACTCTAAATAGTAGATTAAGTTCAAATTAAATCCAAAATACATGTTTCATGGATTCAACCTAACTTATCCTTTCTACATTAATTTTTGGAAAGTTCTATTTTTGATTAATTGTTTACAATAACATATCAACGTAACATTTAGTTCTTGACTTTCAATGCTCTCCCAATATGGTATTCATTCAATTGTATTCTTCTTAATATGGTAAAGCTCCAATCTCCATCCCATTAGGTAGACTTTCCTTAGGTTCATATGGTCAGGTTCCTCATTTACCTTCAATGGATACTGTGAACTAAAGCAGGTAAAGCATGTAACATGAAAAGGTAATAACTAATAGCACATACCTCTAGACCATGATTTAAATGTCGCGATATATCACTGATATGTCGCATATCGCCATAATGACTCATATCAATACTCAAGTAGTATCATTTTTCCTCAATGTCAATCGATATTTTGCCAACATTGAGAGAGGGTATCGATCGATATCAACAAATGTCGATCCCTTCGTTGCAATTTTTTTACGAATATTGGAGATACGCTATTGATATGGGTGATATTTCACCTAGATCTGTGTATAATCCCCATTTGTGTTCTTTCTTCCCCAAGTTCTCAATATGCAAGTAACCTCTTTGCTGCTCTCCTCTGTCGATTTGCCTAATGGGTGATTTCTAGCAATCTTTGAGCTCCCAAGTTGACAACCACCCCCAACTCACCTTATTTTCTTTAGCTTCTAATTAGATGATTAAAATGTTGGTTAATGTTTATTATGAGTTCTAGACTTGATCTATTCATTTTTGCAAGATTTATACCCATTTTTTCATTACTAATGATATTTACTTTGAAATTAAAATATTCAAATATCACAAGTAATATTTCATATGTCATTGGTGATATTTAATTCAAAACTAAAATATTATCGGTGTAATTTAATTTAAAACTTAAATATCACCTATTACTACCTAAATATCAACAGTGTAATTTAATTCAAGAGGGTAAGAGGATTATTTTTATATTCCTAATACCACCATCAAGTAAATACTCTAATTTAGTTCGAGGGTACTAAATAAGTCTTCACTTCATGAGTCATGATTTGGTGATAGTAGTATTATTATACTTCATTTTCGATGAATATTGTTATGAGCACCTTAAATTATTATCATGTTATGATTTATAATGATTGTTGATATGACAGGGACATTTTATATTATTATTACTTTAATTTATTGAATTTTAGATATTTTTCATAAATATAATAATTATTAAAATGTTAATTTCACCTTTAAATTATTTTAAGTCATTTGAACAATTTCACCAAAATTATCAAATATCAACGTTTATCCCTAATGTATTTCCTTTTCGAGTTGATACTTCAATATTGATATTTAAAATATTACCTTTAAAAAGCAAAAGAGCCATAAAACCCTAACACTCCTTGAGCAAATCACGTTATCAAGTATCTTATCTATTCTTCTCGTAAGATGTGAGACAAATATGATGATAAAGCTATTAGGATCCTACTTCACATCTTTTGTGGCCTCAAAGGTTAATACTATTAAAGCAAATGTCAATTGTCAAATAGTCATGAGCTATGCACTCTGTATTCAGGTCCGGTCCAGGATCTTTTTCTTTTTTGGAAAACAAGTTTAGGATCTTCCCGCTATGGGGATATCTTTCCACAAGCTACTATTTCCTATACCCATACACTATGTTGAATTATTTTCCAACCAACGTTGTAACTTTCCTCCTAAATAACTAGTTTCTTTTTTTTTTTTTTATGACCAAGATCTTCATTTGGGCAACCTACGAAGAATTGGCCATGCTCTACACACCAATCCACCAAATAATATACGGATGACAACTCGGACCTCAATCTCTCATGCCAAATTTAAGAATCCTTATCAATTGACCACACCCTGGTGGATAGTTTCGCAACTTTTTATTTCTCAAAAAAGAAAAGGCCGCCTATAAACTACATGTGATCTGATAAACGTTACAGCACACAATCTATACACCAGATATACAACGGTAATCTGACAATTGCATGTTACTACAACTCGGCGAGTGTGCATAAAAAACTCACGCACACAAGAATATCATCATCCACATTCTGAAAGGTAAGTATTTCCTCTATATATACAACAAAATGAATCCAGAAACTATTGCCGACAATATGAGATTGCAAGTGTGAAATATTGCGGAATCTATGGATTATGCATCGTCACCTCATACAGGAGGGATGTCCAGAGGCCTAGGCAAGGATTTCCACCCTGCACAGATCTGAAGGACCTCCTTGAGGGCCAATGAAGCAGGTTCCATGGTCCATGTTGGATAATGCTCCTCTGCCCTGAACACAGATTGCACTCCTGCACCCTCCAACAAGCAGTGCTTAGCCCCATTTAAGAACAGATCTCCCTCAGACCTTATCCAACCAGAACAGGCCTCATCCCGATCCAGCGCCTAACAATAACATCACAAGCAGATGAGTAATGGCAAGCAGTATTTGGTTTGCAATGCATAGCAACACTCTTTTAAGCAAAAATCAATAGTGTGTTAACTTTACATAGATGTTTCATAGGCTCAAATGAATGTAGGAAAACAGATCTGAACAAGCAATGAAAAAAAAGGGGGAAAAATCAACAAGCATGTCAGATTTGGTTTTGTTGGGGTCGGAAAGTTACGGGACCTACTTGGGAAACAGTGCATATGAAGTCTCCTTCAGCTTGACTGTTCAGAGAGGGTGCCTCCCGAAATTTAGTTAAGGCATCTAAACAATTTGCCCTTGTATCCATCTATTTTGCAAGAATGGACAAGAGAAAGAAGTATTATGGTAGGTCATAGAAATAAAAGTTGGTCCAAGATTACCATTTATCTTTGCAATTACAAACCTAATTACGATATGGCAAGTGGTTACTTAACAACAATTCTGAGAAGCTGCAGAGAAGCCATTTAAAAAGCACTGAGAGATTTTGTAAGTCATTTCTGCTATTAAGTAGAGCTTCGGATTTTCCTTCCAAGCAAGTTCAAGGAAAAGATGGCTGAGATTTTAAACCTTATCCTCTACTTCAAGCATGGCCGTAAAAATCAGCAGGGTAGGCTGCAATTATTTAGCCAAGTATTACTAGTAGCCAATTTCAGCAACTGACTGACCGCATTCAGGCCTATACCCAAGTATCTTGAGTAGAATGGCAATTAATCATGCGACTGGCTTCTTTTCACTCAATTGTTATTCAATCTATTAGCCTGAAGACTGAACCAACATTAACAAAATCAGCAATACCACTGCCATTTCCCATGTTCTCAGTGGATGACAACAAGATCGAATCAATTATTACGAAACATCACACAGAAAAAGTAACAAGCTAGAACTTGTCTAAATCTCTTATGGAGTTGAGAGTTTACTTGATTGTATTGTTTTACCATATTAATAAAAAGGCTTACTTCCATGTTATGTATTAGCTTCCATCATTGAGAGGGATCTCAGTATTCATTTCTAGGTAGCATGCCTTGGGATCTGTGGAAGTTTACTTTATTAAGATCTCCTAAATCCCTATGCTCATCAATATATATACATTTTTTTTAATAGGGGACGGATCCTATGAGAACAATATTTAAAATAGACCAAAAAAACACCAAATCTGCACCGTTTAATGAAAATCTAATGTGCCATAATGATATCACCAAAAATAACATGGTCGTTTCAGAGTAACAATGAACTTTTTTTTTTTTGTAATTAGAAATTTTTCATCATTAATGACACTTTCTAAATATACAAATCAATTAAAGATCTCCATTGAGTAGAGTATTTCGAATGTGTAGACAAAATATTAATTGCTTCCACAAAAGAAAATTGCATGTGTAATTGTAACTACTCAGAACTAATTGTAATACAAACTTACATTACAAGTATTCCTTATAATAACAATGCTAAAATTTGTATTACAAGTGAAAAATTGCTTGTAGTACAAACTTGTATTACAGGTATTCTTTGTAATGGAAGTGCTAAAATTTCTATTACAAGCAAAACTGACTTGTATTACGACTGCATGTATAGTTGTAATACAAATAAATCTGAATTACTTGTAATGCAAACTTAAATTAGAAATATTCTTTTTAAGTATTACCCCTGTTGGGCGATGCACACAGTCCCTGCTAGGCGACGTTGCTCCCACCTAAGCAGGGATGGCGGCCTAACAGGGGCCCTGGTCGGCGGCACCCTGCTAGGAGGAGACCAGCAAGGAGAACTAGGGTTAGGGTGGATGGGTTTCTAAGGTTGGTGCGAGTGGGATACCAGAGCACCGATCTAAGATCACCGCTCTGATAAGAAGTCAGAGAAAACGAATAATCTTATTTCTCAAATCAAATCACACACCTCTTTATATAGAGAGGTGTTGGGTAGATTGCAACATAAGTCGAGGACAAAAGAAATAATAGAACAATCTAAAAATATAACGAAAAGGATAACTAGAATGCTATAGCAACAATTTGTTGTCCCGAAATTCAAATCAAAACCCGAGCTTAGATTAAGCATATCGAGACGAACCCATCGATGCTTATCGGGCACAACTCAGGTCTACGTATCCCGAAAACAAGGAATTCGAGTTTTGGTCAACTCTGGTCAACCCTCGTGAAAAATTTACGCATATGCTGTAATAAATTGTACCGTTGGAATCCTCTCGTCGCAAGCTTTCCAACGAAATCATTTTTACAAAAATTGATGTTTGTTATGATTTCGGGAATTATAATGTTTCACCATAACAAATCACCTTATCCTTTGATTTAATCCCCTCCTCTCTTATAAATATCTCCCCCTATCGAGAAACTAAACCTAACATACTCTCTCCCAGTCGCAACCTCCCTTCTGTCCACTATCGTGGCAATAAGAGGGAGGGAGAGAGAGAGAGAGAAGCAAAGGAAAGGAGATCAAAATCCCCCTCCTCTTCTTTTCTTCCTCCATTCTTCCCTTGCATCCAACATCGGA
Source organism: Thalassia testudinum (assembly GCA_037157565.1). NCBI lineage: Eukaryota > Viridiplantae > Streptophyta > Magnoliopsida > Alismatales > Hydrocharitaceae > Thalassia > Thalassia testudinum. The sequence continues at coordinate 35,044,550 of JAZHRO010000014.1, forward strand.
GTACGCAGAGTCGACGTCGACAAAAGGATGTGGACGTCAACCTAGGAAGAGGAAGCCGACGGCCAGAGCTAATGATGAAGGTACTCTTTTCTCCCCTCCTCCATGGTTGATGTTTGTGGCTTTTTTTTACGTCAAGGAGAGGAAGGAGAGAAGGAAAAGGGGACCCTAAGGAGAGGGCGGCCACACTCGCTGATGACCATTCGACACCGACAAGGTTGCGGAGACAATGGTGAGAGGACATCCACATGGTTGCACCCATCGATGTTGAAGGAAAAAGAGAGGAAGAAAAGTGGTCAACCAGTGAAAGGAGGGTCGCCAGAGCCAAAACCATGCACGCTCTACGTGCATGGGTTTGCATGCACACAGTAACTGCACAAAGAGAACAAGGAAGAAGATGAGAAGAAGAGTTAAGGAACCGTAAATTATAGACAAAAATAAATAAATTTTAATTTTTGCGATTAGGTCCCTGGCAATGCTTCTTTTAATTAATTGATTCAAAGAGTGTTTGAAGTCCGATTTCAACGAGCCACCCACCCTTGGAATCACATTAAGGCGTACTTTGACGTGGTACATTCTAATTTTCCATCGAAAGTGTCAATTTATGATTTTACCCTTAAGATTCCTATTATTTACGTTTTGATGCGTTCTCTCTTCTAATTTAGAAATAAGCGCACGAAGCATGCATAGATTTTGAGAAGTCTCTAACGTATATCTCGGAATAATCGTAACCCCCCAATGACCCTAGGTAAAGTAACCTTGCTTGTACTCTTGGCATTAATATGCGCTATTGTTCGTACTGAATTGTTACTTGAGTTAAATTACCCTGTCTCCTTGTTGAGTATTGAGTTTTGTTCTTGTGTTATACAAATTCTTAAGTAGTTGAATAACTAATCGTTAATTGAAAATGCTCTCTATGTATGTTAATTAAATGACTGACTTTTCTTGATAAATCAATTAACTATGCATGTTCGATTAAGGAATTAAAGTGTATAAACCTTCCTAAAAATCCTAATCTCAAATACGATTGAGGACTCGTGAATAATATTACTTGTGGAACAAATGCAGAGGAAAAGAAATTGATTATCCGCCAGTAAAAATAATTGAAAGAGATTAGAATGGTTGCTTAAACCTGGAATTTTTGATATACTTATTGAAAGTCGATACTCAAACCCGATATCAACAGTAAGGCTGGCCATACCTATTAGAGGCTGAGATTGGCTCAAAGAGTAAGCTAACCTTCTTGCAACTTGTTTGGCAGGCCGCTTGGTTAACCAAGTAGTGGGGTGTTAGGTACGCTTGCTGTTATGAGAGGTTGGATTGTTTCGTTCTCGTACCCTATAGTGAAAAGGACTGGCCATGTGCATGTTTATCGCATGGATCGTAATCACCACTTCACCATCAGCTAGGACCCTAGGGCGATTAGTTAGGTGATAAAGCAAATACGGGTCGTCCCCTCAGCTAAGAGAGTGGGACGTATGTAATCTCGTCTAGGATATCGAAGCAAGATCTCCTCGTGCCTTCCAAAAAAACTGATTTGAATAGATAAATGACTAGAATTGTGCAAGGCATAGACAATAGAATAAATGAGACAAATTAAAATATTGAGAATGGTACCTATCATTCTTGTTTTTTTTCTTCGTCTTACTAGTATAGCTTTTCCCTCTTTTCTACTATTTTGCTACTCTACTCAATGTTCACTGACGTTTTTCTTTTGTGAACTCTATACTCAGGTCCTGGAGGAGTATAGCTGAACTTTACGGCTGTAGGAGTTAGCAGTACTAATCCAAGTACATCAACGTAGTCGGTAGCCACAATTCTAGTTTCAATACTATTACACTATGTTTCAATTTTTGCAATGCTTGTTAGTTTCCTTCAGTACTTATTCGTTCCTTTTAGTTTGTGTCCGTACTTGTGATGACTATGAATATTCAAACGATATCTTTTCATTTCTAACTTATTTCTGTTAATTCTTGCTTGCGAAGGCTTTTATTATACCATGTATATGCATTGGATGACCAGATCTTGGGTATTTAACGAAATCGACTCGAGTCCCTACTTACTTAAGTGGGGACTCGAGTCGTAACAGTTGTCCTTTTGATAAAAATGGAATGATCAAAGGCAGACTACTTAAAGCCAATCTTTATCACTTCTGTGTCTAGTCTATTAAACCATGAATGAGGACTTTGTTTAATACCATAAATTGCCTTCTTTAATTTGTATATACACTCCCTCTCAACCGCATAACTGAAAGGTTGCCACATATAGACTTCCTCAAGTAGGTCACCATAGAGAGACATTTTTAATGTCCAACTAGAAAAGAAGCCAATCCTAGTTAATAGCTACAAAAATTATAGTACAAATGGAGCTAACTCTGGCCATAGGGGAGAATGTCTCAAAATAGTCTACCTCATACGTTTGTGTAAAGCCTTTAGTGACCAGTCGTGCCTTAAACCCATCAATAGTGCCATTTGCATAATATTTGACAATGTACACCTACTTGCAATCAACAATTTTAGCCTCAGGGGACATGGCAAATGTTCCCACGTGTTATAGGTGGTAAGTGCCTCCATCTCTACATCCATAGCTTCAACCCATTTTGGATACTAAGAAGTCTCATGATAGTTATGTGCCACAATGGTACTACATAAAGCATGTAAGAGCTACTGCAAGGAAAAATCTAAATGGGCAGTAAAAGTGTAATGAGAAATGAGATGCAGAGTACAAGATCTAACTGACTTCTGTAGGGCAATAGGTTTGTCATCAACCCCACTATGGCTCTCCACCTATAGAACCAGGAGACACAGGAATAGGAATAAGGATAGGCATATTTAGCATTCACCCTCCATTTGGTGATCTATGATTGGAACTCAATAACATGCCCCTCGTTAGAGAATAGGGGACCAACACTAACACAATAACGGATAACATCGATACCCCTTCTAAGTGTAAGAGTACCCCAAAAATACACACTTAATAACCCAAGGTGAATTTATTAGGGCTACTAAAGTTGAGAATAAAATATACACACCCATAGGTGCGAAAGGTGCAAAGGAAACAAGTCTTATCCGGATGAAGTAATTGAAACAGTGTCACCCCCGAGAATAGAGGATGGCACACGATTGACGCGATAAATGGCAATGAGTACTACATCCCCCCATAAATGTTTGGGAACACTCAAAGAAATAGAATGTTCTAGAAATATCAAGAAAATGGCAACACTTCTCTTCAACGCCATTTCACTAAGTGTAGGGGCAAAAGGTCAAGCGAATAGTCCCATTGTCCTTGAGAAATTTATTTTGATAAAATAAACATTCTGCACTTCGACAAAGAACTTTATTATAGGGAATAATACCATGTCTTTCATAAAAAAAAAAATCCAAGAAGCATAACCAAAATCATCAACAAAATTTTCCCAAACAAAAACCAACAAAAATAGCAAAATATATATGATAAAACCCAGCACAAACAAGACAAGGGCCCCAAACATCATAGTGGACAAGATCAAAGATGCGTAGACTCTATTACTCCATACAAGACGAGAATGAACGTCGATGATGTTTTCCAAGTTGGTAGACCTCACAGTCGAAGGTAGTAGAAGAGGGAATGTCTGGAAACAATTACCTTAGGGTTCAAGAAGTTGGTATGTGGTATGCAATTGATTAACTGCATAGAGAGTATACGGTATGCGAATGAATATGTGGTATTGTTTTTTTATTTAAAAAAAAATAAAATAATTAGTCAACGTATTAAAATTTATGCTCTAATAAATAATACGAATAATAAACATCAACCACAACTAAAATGAGACCTAAACTCACACCTAAAATTCTAACAATTGATCCAACAAAATCGGACTTGAAATATCTTTTTATAAAAAACAAACCTAAAACATATTTTATCACAAAATCACCTACATACTTGCCCCACTAAACCAATATTCCACCCAACTAGTCGGCCTTAACTACGTGGTAGAATGCCTGAAGATACTCAATATGGAGAGGGCTACGCTGATGAGTATGCGGCCCAATAATCAACATACTCGATCGACTTCCTAAACACTAATTTGCCTCAGTTTTGATACTAATGGATGAAGTCCGAAGTGCGATAGAAGAGGGTCGAAAGATATCAATGTAACGCCAACAAAAACAAAAGGTAGATTGAGGTATAAAACCCACCTCGCTTAATGCCCCCACCAATCATCTGCTTTGTCCAGATGTCCTTAACATAAAAATGGTCCTCATCAAAAATTGTGTGACACTTTAATTGTTTACAAATCTTAATAGACTAAGAGGAAATTTAGGAGTGCAGTGAGCATTAAAGTTGTAATCTAAGGGAAAACTCTACAGTGCCAACAAAGGACTTGCTCCCGTTGGCTAATCGAATGGAAGTAATAGTGGTAGATTTCTTAGAGGATAAACTAGTAGCCCTACTTGTGAGATGAGTAAAGGCTCCAAAGTCAATAATCCAACCAGAAGTACCTGTAAGGGCAGCATTCACTGCAATACTTGTAGCAGGTGCAGTAGTAGATAAGGCTCACTCCTTAATAAATGTCGCATACAATCTAACTCATTTACAGTGAATAGGGATGCAAGTTTTAGTAAACCCGACCTGAACCTAACCCGACCCGAACCCGATCGGGTTCGGGTATGGGTTTTATCTAAAAAACCCAATCGGGTTGGGTATGGGTATGGGTATGGGTATGGATATGAATCTATACCCAATTACCCTACCCGAATACCTGAATAAAATCCCCATTTACCCGAGATATATATTAGTCCCACCCTAAGTCTCTCATTTCCCTAACCTTAATCTTCTTCATGATTCCCTCCATGATTTTGAAAGTTGGGAATGCTTCTGAAGCTTCTATTAAACATTTATTTTGAAGACGGGGATTTTTGTTTGAAATGTACTTGTATTTAGTCTTTCTTTGTATTTTTGTATTTTTATTTTTGATGTATTCTTCTTTAAAGGCTCTTTTTGTAATAATTTTAGTGGAGATCAATAAAATTAGAGTAACCCAAGTTCCTATGTTCAGAGCTTGCTAAAAATAAACAATTTTGTGTCAGAATTTTCTTCTTTGACTCTAATTTGACACGATTTGATTACAAAATCAATTAATAAATAGATACCTGATGGGTAAATGAATACCCGATGGGTAGATGGGTATGGTTATGGATTTGAATTTTTGTACCTGATGGGTAAATGGGTAGGATATAGGTATGGATTTTGTAAATGGGTATAGGTATGGGTTTAGCCAAACCCGACCCGTTTGCATCCCTAACAGTGAAGGAATAACTGGGTTAGTCAGTAGCAACCTCTGGAGTAGGAAGGACCATTGTCATAGAAGTCTGGTTAGCCCAAGCTAGCTTGCCAAACTTCTCCCAGCACTTCTCCAAAGGGTGATTTGTCTCCTTGCATGGGTGTATGGGGGGTAAATACGACAACCACAATCTCCATCACACCCGCATCCACGTCCACCAAAGCGACCACCTCTCCCTCCCAATGTTGCAAGGGTAGTAGTCTCAGGAGTAGTAGGTGGAGGTCGTGAAGCATCAACATCAAGTTTATGGAACCTTCCATATATAATCTCTAGGTTAGGAATAGACTCGATCGATAAAATCTCATCACGAGCTAACTATTACCACGAAGCGAGACCATCAAGGAATCGATATATCTGCTACTCAACCCACTCAGTAACCTGCTTATCACAGCAAGTAGGCTGGAATATCATAAGCTCCTCAAAAAATCCCTTTAGAGTAGTGAAGCACTCAACCAAGGACATATCACCCTGGTTAGTGCTCCATATACATTTGTAGGCGTCAACATGGCAAAAGCTGCTTGTCTACATAGAGTATATGTGCTCCAATGTATCCCATATCTCCTTAATCGTCTTGTTACATAGCATATTTGCCACAATTTTAAAATCAATATTATTCATGAGCCAATTCATGACAAGGTAATTATCTTTTTCCTACTTCTTGAACTTGTTATCTTTGGGATCAAGAGCCACATCTATCAATGCATGCAAGTGCTCATGTCCCCTAATAAATATGTAGAGTGCTCTCGACCACAACACAGTTCTGGGACCCTGTAAACTTAATTGTGGTCTCCTGAACAAGAGCAGAAGCAGAGACCTTGGTCTCTAAGGTAAGGATCAAGGCATCTCCATCAGCCATGGGGGATAATAGTAGCAAGGATCACACAAGGAAGATACTAATCATACAGCAAGTGCACCTAAATGTGCATAATAGGCATACTATATGTACGCAAGTAGGCACAAAGTGCCTAAACCATGTTGGCGCAGTAAGAAGTCAAGCACACAAATGTGTATGGATAGAAAAGAGGCAACAATGATGATATGATCAGGGCAAGAGGCTCGACCAGGCCCCAACCAAAGTCACCGATCAGATCTAAATAATGCAAGTACCTGCACCGCCCAGATTAGATTAGTAAGGAGCGTGGCAAAGGGTCTACAGGGGTTCTAGGTGGCATTGGGCAGCATTGAAGGTGATATGGTGCCTCACTAGTGACACTGGGCAACGCTAGGCAAGCTGATGATGCTGCCCAAGAGTCCCGGTGGTGCAAGGGTCCACCAGTGAAGTGATCGGGGGCAGAGTTGATCATCTAGATCGAGGATCAAATGAAGTGAATTATTTTTTGTGGTATTTGGTGGAATATTGGGACGGTGATCTAATATCGCCACGCTAATACCATGTTAACGAAATAGAATGTCTTATACAATAATTGAAACCCTTACCTCTCTTATATAGAGAGCAAGGATAGAAAAATTACATGAAGAGTCCCTCAAGAAAAAAGAAACTTGTTAGATGTTGAATTATTTATTTTATTTCCTTGTTGCTTATGTTGCCTTAGTTGGAACTTTTTATTTCTTATTGTACTCTTCATGTAATTTGCCTATAGCCCTTCTCTATATAAGAGAGGCTAGGGTTTTCTTTCGAAGTATGAATCATTATTTCCATTGAACATGCTATCAAAGCAACGGTCCTAAGCCGGTATTCAATGTCCTACTAAATACCATCCTTTTTTTTTCATTCAATGTTTGAATCCTTGATCTTGAGGGTTCCATGAAGATTCGATCCCCTCCGAGGGGGATCTCCTCGCCACAGCCACCACCTTAGGTGGCCCTCTTCTTAGCGCTATCAATGCTAGTTGGGTTGCTGCCGCCACCAATGTCCTATAGGGCCACCGCTACAACCACCAAGGCCGCACTGGAGCCTCCTCTCCTCGTTGTTGGGCCCTAGCTAGTCCTATTCTCACTGCCACCAGCATCTGCTAGCAACATTTAGGATCTGCTACAATCTCCCTTCTTGATCAGAAAGTTTCCTTATTGCTGCCTAAAGGAGTTTCTGATCAAGAACAATGTTGCCTAGTTCCCTCAAGGGTCGCCCTGATGCTATTTAATCGACACATGGGCTATGCATGATTTATATTCTTGCGCATGTATGTATATTAAATTGATAGCCTACTTTGTGTGTCTTGGCACAATGATTGATGCACCCTTAAGTGCATAGGTTGATGTCCAATAGTATTTACACGTGATTTGTGCTTGTGATCCTCATGGCTAACACAGGAGTCTCGACCCTTACCTCAAAGGCCAAGTAGTTCTCTGCCTTTTCTTTTGTTAAAGGGACCACTATTAAGCTAGCTAGATCCTAGAATTATGTTCTTTGGCCGAAAGCGTTCCGTATCTTTGTTGGACAGGAGCGCTAGCATGTAGTGACTGATGCTTACCTCGAACACCATGGATGAGAAGTTTCGATGGGAGAAAGACAATTACCTTGTCATGAATTGACTCATAAACATGGATCCGAAGATCGCAGCAAATATGTTGTAGAAGAAGACCATCACGCCAAGGATGTTTGGAAGGCCTTATAGCACAAATACTCCAAGCAAACTAGTAGCTCACGTAAGGCAAATATTTATAGGAGAATCTAAAGCACTAACAAGAGTGATGACTCTAGGAGATTACTACTGATGAGTCCATTAAAATGGACTAATATTAAGCTTAAGTATCTTTAATCGTACAGTTTAGGTGTGTTAATAGTTACAATTAAGTTGTAGAATATTTGTACGCTTCATGATTTAAGTTTATAACATTCTATAACTTAATGATTTTGTTGTTTTTATGTGCAGGTAATAATATTCAGAAAGAACAAGGGTGGGGGGATAAATTTCCCAACACATTTCTGATAACAACCACAGCCCCCCCCCCCCCCCCCCCCGCACATTGGGGTAATCTTCCGCCGCCCTTCCTCAACAAATATGGCCAGAAATAGAAAAGGGATTGGGGAAATCCCTGGATTGGCACACACGGGGAGAGAGAGAAGTTAAAAGAAGAGGTGGGGAAAGAGAAAGGATCATCTAGGAGAAGCGTGCACTGTGGTCCTTCTTCCCCCTTGCGGGGAAAAATCTCATCAAGCGCCCGCACACCTGCATGCCTCCTGCTCACAGCATCTCCCTCCAGCCACCGCAAGCGCATACCAGCGCACCTTACCGCTCACTCCCTTCAGCGCCATCTACAGGTGCACCGCATCACCAACAGCAGGCACCCGCACGCCACCAAGCCAGCAGGCCGCCTCCTGCTCACAGCGCCATCTCCAGCCGGCCTTGCAGTCACCGCACCTACCTTCACCGCGCGCACAGAACCCACCGCCCTGTTGTAGACGCCGCACCGCATCACCAACTACACAACCGCGCGCCGCACAACATCTCCCTCCAGCCGCAGGCGCTCGCCAGCGTGCCCCACCGCCCTGCTGCAAACACCGCATCACCTCCCTTCAGCGCCATCTGCAGGCGCACCGCATCATCATCCGCCCGCGCGCCTGCCACTTCAACGTTCCCTGCATCCACGCCACCAGCACACCCGCGCCACCCTGCAGGCGCGCCCGCACGAAACCAGCCGCAGGCGTTGCGCGTAGAGCACCTGCCTCGCCTGCACGGGCGTGCACCAGCGCGCGCCATAGACTCCCTGCAACAATCGCTCCACCTCCGTGTTCAACAGGTGGTGCTCCGGCCACCTCCGTCGCCGCCGCTGCCATCACTGGAGAGCCCTCGTCCCCGCCGTCCTCCTGAGCCTCACGACAGCCCCGTCGGTTCTCTCTTTTTCTCGCGAGGAGAGAGCAAGAATGCTCTGTTTTCACACCAATTAAAATTTACATTCAGTGCCAATGCCAACTAATTTGATTTTATTTATTATTATTATATTATGGCAGAATTGCGCTTGAACACTCAGAGTTCCTTATAATTGCATGATATTGATATTCACTAGTTTGGAGATTGATTTTTGGGCTTAACTTAAGTACTAATTTTCTCTAGTACACATCACGTGAAAATTGCATAAATTCATAATAAATTTATTGAGGATTTCTGTAAGGGAAAACTGCACATATACCCTTATCTTTTTAAGTTATTGCAAATCTACTTTCCTTCACATTTTAAGTCAAATTTGAATAGGGATTTCGCACTATTCGAAATAATATTAAATAATTAAGTATTTATTGCATAATTGCCTCCCTGTGAACACGACTCGCTCTTCTGCGAGTGATTATTTTCATTGTTTTTTATTAGTTGATTTTTCCACCACTTAAATACTATAACGCAAAGCGAAAAGTCGTCTATCAAAATTGGTGCCGTTACCGGGAGGTATCAGACGCAATAGATTTACTTTATTATTTTTAAATCTTCTGAGTTGCGAAATTATCTAATCATTTTGATTATTGTGCGAGGAATTCGCCGAGGCGACGAGGCACAACAGAGCGGCGATAGCAACCACGAGTTAAGCCACACGAGGAAAAGACGAAGGAGACCACGATCCTGTTTCGCAGAGGATTCTCCGTCGTCACAATTTAATTCTATTTTTCTCCCTTGTAGTAATTGGGCCTGAACTTTTGGGGGTTTGTCCCCGCATTCTTTAGCTACTAGGGCTTACAATATTTTTTGTGCATGCGTGACTATATTTTCTGCTTGCTTGCTTTTAAAACCAATAAAGAAAATATCGAGCTGCCTATTTAGAAGTTGCATGCCCTTAGGTGTGCGCATTTAGAGGTGATTGAGCAGCACATTAGATCTTATTATTGCATTGCAAGCATATTAGCACGAAGATTGCTAGAGATAGGTATATCTTTCTAACTTTTGCATCCAGCCCCTATTCACGCATTTGCATTCAAATTTAAATTCAAGACCACCAAGTTATTTGAATTTACTAATTCAGTGGTCACATAACTAAATGTGGAATTAATAATCAGATTCAACCCTAAAAGCAATTCACATTTGATCTGATTCTAAGGGACTTGTATGCGATTTCAAAAGAAATTACAAAGATTTGCGGTGTGTTGCACACTTCTGACACTGAGCACGCACATTAGGCACCGCACTAAGGCTCGATCCCTTAAGGCTATAGGCACCAATCTCTTTATCGGTGCAGACCCTCCTATTGTGCTTTGTGGTGGTGGTGATACTATCTTTTGATCAAGTGTTTTGATACTCCACGGAGGGGGACACCTCTTAAAGGAACAAAAGGGTAGTTAAGGGGCACCGCATACGCATCGCCTCAAAGGAAGGGTTCGCCCTACTTGCATCCCTTTGTTCGTCCTTGGAGTAACTTCTCACTTGATCACCTGGGAGTATCATCCAAGCAAAGTATAGGTCCTAGGGCACTCGAAGGTTGAATTAAGGCACGTAATTGCGGTGAAAAACTTGTTTGGCCATTTATATTAACTAGTTCAACATCCACAATAAAGAAGGTTAAGATTTCAAGTCCACAGCCATCTTATACCACTTACGTGGGAACGGAGGGATAAGTCTTGATCTTTTGACTTATCTTTGGAGTGGAGGTTTGACTTAATAAAAATTCTGAATTGTGTTTTGTATGCTTGGTAGACGCTCTCTTGAGTGTAGTCTAGCGTTTGATCCTGAGCCTGAGAGAATTCTTAAGAGAGCTCACCTAGGAGAAGAGAAGAAATGGTTGAGCAAGGTGCAAATCAACAAAGGACCCTAAGGGACTATTTTATTCCTACCAACCAACCTGCACAAGCACTAAGACGATCGGCAAGGGATAATCCGTATGAGATCAAGAGCAGTACCATATGTTTATTGCCCTCTTTTTATGGTACTACTAGGGAGGACCCCTACCGGCATTTGGAGGAATTCACCGAGGTCTGTTCCACGGTGAAGCTCCAGGGCTTTACTGATGAAGCCCTGATGAGGACTCTATTTCCTTTCTCCCTAAAGGATAAGGCCAAGCACTGGTATCATACCCTTGATGCAAGGGTAAATGATTGGGCTACCCTTAAGGTAGAATTTTTAAAAAAGTATTTTCCTAGGAGTAAAACCAACCATTACAGAAGAGAGATTATAGGTTTTACTCAATAGGAAGGGGAGCAATTTCATGAGACTTGGGAGTGCTTTAATGACCTTAGGTTATGCCCCCACCATCAAGTGCCAAGATGGCAGTTGGTCGAAAGGTTCTATAACAGATTATCTGAAAGACATAGGCAAACCATTGATGCAGCCTGTGCAGGAACCTTTATGACTAGAACTGAGGATGAGGCCTGGGCATTATTTGAAACTTTAAGAGACAACTCCATACATCTGTCCTCTGCATATCAAGAACGAAAACCATCAATCTTGTAGAGGAAGATAGAGGCCCATGAAGCTGGGGCTTCTCGGGATTTGGCTTATCAGATTCAACTATTGAATAAAAACTTTAATAGGCTTTTAGCAAACCCCGGCATGAACCCGCAAGCAACCTCTATTTTTCAGGCTTCAAGAGAATGCTCCATTTGCCAAAGCACAACGCACGCCACTGCGGAGTGCCATCAGGCAACCCAATTCCCTGAGTTGATTCAAGCCGACTTGAACGCGGCCCAAGGTTTCCGCCCCCATCGCAATAACCCTTACTCCACTTATAATCCAAGGTGACGAAACCATCCAAACTTCTCTTGGAAGCAAGCTGATGCTTCTAACTAAGGGAATACAAGACCCTTACCTCATCAGCCCACATACCAACCTTCTTATGAAAACCCTCCTCCGAATAAGCCCTCTGAAATGGATGAACTGAAGGCCATGATGAAAGCAATGCAAGAGCACCAGAATATGGTTATCCAATCTCAGAATAAGATGATTACTGATATGTAATCCCAAATTGGTCATCTTACTGAGGCAGTTAGGCAACGTGATCCGGGGAAGCTGCCTAGCTCTTCTGAGGAGAACCCTAAGGGCAAGGGGGTTGTATTCAGGGAGCACGCCCAAGCAGTGACCGTGTTGAGTGGAAAAAAGATTGACAAGCCTGATAACACTCCTACGATTACATCTCAGAATTCCCCTTCCACACCTGACCCGACTTCCATCTCACCTGAGGAAGAGCCATACCACACCCCTCTCCCTCACAAAAAATCACCCACAATGAGGATGTCGTCCTTCCACCACCCCTTTCCCGCCATGACGACCCCTCTACCCAAAAGCCGAGGGTGCCCTATCCAAAGCGCCTATCTGCTCCTGGGGAATCTTCTGTTGGCTCGTCTGGAGCCAAGGATAGGACGGAAGAGATTATGGATACTTTTAGGCAAGTCCAGATTAACTTGCCTCTGTTGGAAGCGATTAAACAGATTCCGTCCTATGCCAAGTTTCTGAAGGACCTCTACACCCAGAAGCACCGATCTAGGAAACAGGTCCAAACCAAGGTCATCCTGCCTGACCATGTTAGTTTGGTTCTTCAGCATAGAACACCCCCCAAAATGAAAGACTCAAGGGCCCCGTATATTTCAGTGGTTATAGGTAACCAACACATTGATGAGGCTCTGCTCAATCTGGGTGCGGGGGTAAACATTCTACCGAGCTCTGTCTACGACCTTTTGGGAGAAGGAAAGTTGAAGCCTAGTCCAGTAATCCTTCAGGTTGCAGACAGATCACTTAAGACACCGCAGGGATTGTTGGAAGATGCCCTTATGAGAGTGGAGGATTTCTTCTTCCCCGTTGACTTTCTGGTACTTGATACTGACCCATCTAATAAGCCCACAAAGCCGTCCATTATTCTGGGACTCCCCTTTTTTGCCACAGCCAATGCCTCTATAAATTGTAGATCTGGGGCACTTAAAATGGGCTTTGGGAACAAGAAGATCCGGTTGAATGTTTTTGATACTTACAAGCAACCCGGATTTGAAGATTGTTCTCAGATTGAGGTCGTTGATGAAATAATTAAAGAGACTACTCCAGCACTCTTATGTAGAGATCCCCTTCAAAAGGTCATATCTCAGGACCATCCCTCGATTATTAAAGAAACTGAAAGGAAAATGCCCGAACTAGAAGAGCTGCTGGCGGTACACACTGAGTCTCTGTCCCACCATGGACTGTGAAGGTAGATCCGCTGCCTGAGGCGGGGACATCTCAACTAAAACCCTCAATCCAAAAGGCTCCTGAATTGGAGTTGAAAACCCTCCCGAGCACATTGAAATATGCTTTCCTTGGTCCTAATAACACGCTCCCTGTTATTATCTCGTCTGCATTATCTGAATTGCAGGAGGGAGTTGTGCTTGAGTGTTTACAAAGGCACAAGGAAGCAATTGCCTGAACAATTGCTGATATTAAGGGTGTTGATCCCACTCTTTGCATGCATCATATATACACAGATGAGTCCGTGAAGCCCTTCCGAGATATGTAGAGAAGGCTCAATCCTAATATGCGAGAGGTTGTTAGAAAGAAGATTCTGAAATGGCTTGATGCAGGTATTATTTATCCCATTTCAGATAGTAAATGGGTCAGTCCTATTCACGTAGTTCCGAAAAAGGCAGGAATCACTGTGGAGGAGAATGACCAAGGAGAACTGGTGACCACTAGACCCTCAACTGGTTGGAGGGTCTGCATTGATTACCGCCGTTTAAACACGGCTACCCAGAAAGACCATTTCCCCTTACCGTTTATCGATCAAATTTTAGAACGATTGGCGGGGAACAAGTACTTTTGTTTTCTTGACGGGTACTCTGGGTACAATCAGATAGCCGTTTTTCCTTATGATCAAGAGCGTACCACCCTCACGAGTCCTTATGGCACTTTTGCGTTCCGTCGAATGCCATTCAGGTTATGTAATGCTCCTGCCACTTTCTAACATAGTATGATGGCTATTCTTTCTGATATGATCGACGAGTTTGTTGAAATTTTCATGGATGACTTCTCCATTTATGGCTCGTCGTTTGACCTATGCCTTTCGCACCTTAATAAAGTCTTAACCCGTTACGATGAGGCAAAACTGGTGCTTAGCTGGGAGAAAAGCCACTTTATGGTCCAGCAGGGCATTGTGTTAGGGCATATAGTTTCCGAGAGAGGATTAGAGGTGGACACCGCAAAAATCGATTCCATCTCTAAGCTTCCATTGCCCGCCAATGTTCGTCAGGTTAGATCTTTCCTTGGCCATGCTGGATTTTATAGGCGCTTCATTTGAGACTTCAGTAAAATCTCTAAGCCACTCTACGACCTGTTAGCGAAGGATGTCTCCTTCGATTTTGATGATAGATGTGGCGAGGCTTTCCAAGCTTTGAAGAAAGCCCTCATTACCGTGCCGATTCTCCAAGCACCAGATTGGACCCTCCCGTTTGAGCTTATGTGCGATGCTTCTGATTTTGCAGTGGGAGCGGTCTTAGGTCAAAGGGTTGATGGCAAACCTCATGTGCTGCATTATGCCAGCAAGACCCTTACGGATCCTCAGCAAAACTACACGGTCACTGAAAAGGAATTACTTGCTGTAGTATTTGCTTTAGAAAAGTTTCGGTCTTATCTTTTGGGATCTAAGGTTGTGTTCACTGATCATTCAGCCGTTAAGCATCTTCTGCCTAAAAAAGACACCAAACCTCACCTAATTCGTTGGATTCTGCTTCTCCAAGAATTTGACTTGGAAATTAAAGACAAGAAAGGAGTTGAGAATGTGGTAGCAGACCATTTATCTAGGATCCCTATTGAGGCATCAAACCCTGCTGGCGGTATTCAAGAGACCTTCCCTGATGAGTCTCTAATGGCCGTGGAAGCTAAAACTCCTTGGTTCACTGACATAGTGAACTATCTGGTCACGGACATCACCCCCAGTACTTGGGACAAGCAGAAGCGAGACAGGTTTATCACCAATGCTAAATTTTATCACTGGGAGGAACCCGAGCTTTTTAGAATAGGCCCTGACCAGCTGTTTCGCCGTTGCGTCCCTGATGAGGAACAAAGAAGTGTTCTGAGTTTCTGCCATGACCTCCACTGTGGGGGGCATTTTAGTAGGAAGAATACTGCTCATAAGGTTCTTCAGTCTGGTTTTTGGTGGCCCACATTATTCCGAGATGCACATACGTATGTGCGCACATGTCTACGTTGACAGCAGATGGGAACCATGGAAAAATTGATGAGATGCCCCAACAACCTATCCTCCCTGTTGAAATCTTTGATATTTGAGGCATTAACTTCATGGGTCCCTTTCCTGTGTCCTTCGGATATGAATACATCCTTGTGGCTGTTGACTATGTATCAAAATGGATAGAAGCCATCCCCACGCGAACCAACGACCATTCCGTGGTCTTGGGCTTTGTTAAGGCTAATATCATTTCTTGGTATGGGTGCCCAAGGACGATCATAAGTGATGGATGACCTCACTTTAAGAATGTACACTTCACAAGACTACTCCAAAATTGGGAGTCAACCACATGATAGCCACACCTTATCATCCCCAAACGAGTGGACAAGTTGAAGTGTCTAATAGGGAGATTAAGCGAATTTTAGAAAAAACTATCAAATCTGATCGGAAGGATTGGTCTAAAAAACTAAATGACGCTCTTTGGGCCTACAGAACTGCATATAAGACTCCTTCGGGCATGTCTCCTTTCCATCTTGTCTACGGAAAAGCGTGCCACCTTCCCGTTAAAATCCAACATAAAGCTTATTGGGCCATTAAAAACGTTAACTTAAATCTGGATAAAGCGGGAAAAGCACGTATGCTAGAATTAAGTGAGCTTGAGGAGCTTCGTAATGAAGCTTATGAAACTTCTCAAACTTACAAGCAACGTACAAAAGTCTTCCATGACAAGCACATCATTAGAAAGACTTTTGAGCCCAACCAGTGGATCTGGCTTTTAAATTCTAGACTTAAATTATTTCCTGGAAAGCTCAAGTCCCGTTGGGATGGGCCATACGTTGTTATCAATACCTTCTCTCATGAAGCTGTAGAGATCAGGAACCCTATTTCAGGTGCGAACTTTAAAGTAAATGGCCAGCGACCTAAACCGTATATTACTCTTTCAGATGGCCAGGTTTTGGACGCACTACGACTTGAGGAGCCTTAGCTCCTCCCACTCTCCTCCTCAGGTGATATTCTTCTGTCTATATTTTTCCAATGAGGAATTGTCAGTCTTAGGCATGGGGGGATATAACCTGAGAATGTTTATAATGTTTATAGCATTATAAATATTTGCATACATATTTATATATATTAAAAATATATATATTCTTTTCTTGAGCTGATTAGGTTAGTCCCTAGCAAAATACCTTTGTTATTGGAGGTTTTTCTTCCAGAATTATTTCTTAAGTTTAGAATCCAATACATTTATTTCATGTGCACGTAGACTTAGTAATGGATCCTTGGGGAAAACCAATAAGCATTTGCAGTCTACAGAACCCTTGGACAGTTCATAGAGAGTCAGGCATACTATCTTCTAATAAATCCACCTCATATTTGTGAGAAGTAGAGAGATTAGTGGTGTGCTAAGTTTAGTGCAAGGACTCTTAAGTTCTGGATAATTAGATGATGATACTTCAGAGTTAGGCGTAGTTTTCACTCTGTTCCTGTGTGCGTACTTTGAGTGAATTCCTGAGTCACCAAATAAGGCAGATACACTGAGATTGAGTCTTAATAAAGCTATAACTATGGAGGATGGTTACGACCGTCCTTTATAGAGTCCTCAGCTGAAGAAGGGTAATAATGTCAAAGGTCAAAAATACGCCTGTCGTCTCCATTCCTTCCCGGTGCCGAGAATAGGCACTTCCACCAAATAAGCCACACAACTTCCTCTTGACCATCATCATCCCTAATAATGCCTCGTAAATAAAAGTCCGTATCGTGTTGTGTTGATTTTAAAGAAAAAAAAGGGGAAAAGAGAAGTAGAAAAAGAAGAAATAGAAAGAAGAAAAAGAAGAAATAGTTATATTACAAAAAAAAGGGTCTAAGTTTCTAATGTAATTTTGTTTCTGAGGCAACAAAACACCTTTCGCGTTCCACCAAATATGATCCATACCTACCCTTTAGTATTTCTGATCGCCCGAATATTGGTTGAAGACTCAACTTAGTTGTAGAGTTATTAGAACTTTAATTGAAGTGTGGATGCCATGTGAGGCCACCAAATAATGAGTATAATTTCTAAATCTGGCGAGATTCGTGATCTCAGAAAGAAAGAAAAGAGAGAGTGACCAGGAACATCAAGAGAGCACAATTGTATAGCCTCTCTCGGAGTTGACTTGTCTAATAGTCTAGAGATCTAAAGTCTACGATTCTAGATTATATGTAGCACCAGATGAGTGTGTGCCACCAAATACAAACCCATTCAACTCGATATCTCCTCCTACCTAAGCCAAACGCCAGGGTCATATTACAGATTATCGTCTACTTTATCCCCGAGGGAAGTAGTTGCCTATCTCGACAAAAAATTTTGCCAAGGGTAATGTACGAACTCCCAATGTGAGTCGGCCATTTCACTTGTATCTGTTACCTAGGCTATCAGCACTTCACATTTGTCTGAATTTCTAAAGTTTTGAAAAAAGAAAAGAAGAAATCTTCTGATTATTTCTATTATTTTTCATTTTTGCTAGGACTAGCAAATCTTAGGCATGGGAGTATTTGATAAATCCATTAAAATGGACTAATATTAAGCCTAAGTATCTTTAATCGTACAGTTTAGGTGTGTTAATAATTGCAATTAAGTTGTAGAATATTTGTACGCATCATGATTTAAGTTAATAACATCCTATAACTTAATGATTTTGTTGTTTTTATGTGCAGGTAATAATATTCAGAAAAAACAAGGGTGGGGGGATAAATTTCCCAACACATTTCTGATAACAGCCGCAACCCCCCCCACCCCGCACATTGGGGTAATCTTCCGCCGCCCTTCCTCAACAAATATGGCCAGAAATAGAAAAGGGATTAGGGAAATCCCTGGATTGGCGCACGCGGGGAGAGAGAGAAGTTAAAAGAAGAGGCGGGGAAAGGGAAAGGATCATCCAGGAGGAGAAGCGTGCACTGTGGTCCTTCCCCCTTGTGGGGAAAAACCTCACCAAGCACCCGCACACCTGCACGCCTCCTGCTCACAGCATCTCCCTCCAGCCACCGTAGGCGCACACCAGCGCACCCTACCGCTCACTCCCTTCAGCGCCATCTGCAGGTGCACCGCATCACCAACAACAGGCGCCCGCACGCCACCAAGCCTACAGGCTGCCTCCTGCTCACAGTGCCATCTCCAGCCAGCCTTGCAGTCACCGCACCTGCCTTCACCGCGCGCACAAAACCCACCGCCCTGCTGCAGACGTCACACCGCATCACCAACTGCACACAACCGTGCATCGCACAACATCCCCCTCCAGCCGCAGGCGCTCGCCAGCATGCCCCACCGCCCTGCTGCAGACGCCGCACCGCATCACCTCCCTTCAGCGCCATCTGCAGGCGCACCGCATCGTCATCCGCCCGCGCGCCTGCCACTCCAGTGTTCCCTGCATCCGCGCCACCAGCACACCCGCGCCACCATGCAGGCGCGCCCACACGCTACCAGCCGCAGGCGTTGCACGTATAGCACCCGCCTCGCCTGCACGGGCATGCACCAGCGCACGCCACAGGCTCCCTGCAACAACCGCTCCACCTTCGTGTTCAACAGGCGACGCTCTGGCCACCTTCGCCGGCCACCTCCGTCACCGCCGCTGCCACCACCGGAGAGCCCTCGTCCTCGCCGTCCTCCTGAGCCTCGCGACAGCCCCACCGGTTCTCTCTTTTTCTCGCGAGGAGAGCAAGAATGCTTTGTTTTCACACCAATTAAAATTTACATTCAGTGCCATTGCCACCTAATTTGATTTTATTTATTATTATTATATTATGGTAGAATTGCGCTTGAAGAATTCCTTATAATTGCATGATATTGATATTCACTAGTTTGGAGATTGATTTTTGGGCTTAAGTACTAATTTTCTCTAGTACACATCACGTGAAAATTGCATAAATTCATAATAAATTTATTGAGGATTTCTGTGAGGGAAAACTACACATATACCCTTATCGTTTTAAGTTATTGCAAATCTACTTTCCTTCACATTTTAAGTCAGATTTGAATAGGGATTTCACACTATCCGAAATAATATTAAATAATTAAATATTTATTGCATAATTACCTTTCTGTGGACACGACCCACTCTTCTGCGAGTTGTTATTTTCATTATTTTTTATTAGTCGATTTTTCCACCACTTAAATACTAGAACGCAAAGCGAAAAGTCGTCTATCAACTACCTTTGAGGGGTTGTTCGAGAAGCTTATTGTGTTTCAGCGTGCCTACTATGATAAGCAGGTTACAAAGAATTCAAAGTGGCAGACATACAGGTTCCTTGATTGACTATATTAAATATCAGTCAGCCGGGGATTAGATTTTAACATCCAAGTCAATTCTCAGTCTAGAGATGATCTATGGACATCTCCAGAAGCTTGACACTAATACTATCCCATCCTCTACAATTACTATGCCCGAGCCTACTGCTCTTGCAGCATCAAGGGGGAGGTGGTCGTTCTAGTAGGATGTGGATGTGGTCATGATGGGGGTCATGGCAGATGCACTTACCCCCTTGTGTCTACTACCAAAAGACCATCCTTCTGAATTGTGTTGGGAGAAGTTTAGGAGACCTACCTGGGCCAATTAGACTTCTATTGATTCTATAGCTTCTGAGATTGAGACTGCTACTAATCAGATTGGATTTCTGTTTACTGCTGATGAACTAGACCGCTTACGACAGTTTATAAGATCTATAAGCATTGCAATCAAGGCGAGCACCTTGGGCGAAGAGGAAATCAGGCAAGGCAACGTTGGAGCATCTCGCCTCAAAGGACCCCCAAGCAACGGGCTTCCACCAGGTGACGTGCCTCTTCGCCTTAAGTGACACCAAATTGCTTCATTGCCCCATCGCCTAAAACCCCAACGCCTCTTGAGTTCCCACACCAAGCCGATTAGGATTTTTTTTTAAATGGCAACAAACCATTTTTGGAGTCTTTCCAACTTGAGACTCATGATTCCCACAACCTTTAAGTTCCCACGATTGCTCATGCACCAAGTTATGTGACTTAGCCTTCCTACTGCCAACCTCCATCGCCATTGTCATTGAAACTTCCTCGACCATCATCCTCGATTCACTCATTATCTTCGCACCATCTACTCACTATCATCCTCACACACCATCTTCGAGCCAGCAACTCACCAACAGCATCAACCTCTACCACCCAAGTATTAGTAGAATAAGCTCTCTTAGATTGTTTTCATTTTTTTTTTTTAACCTTCATCGCCAAACAACTCACCATCTTTCTTCACAGTTTTAGTTTTTTTTTCCTTGAACGATACACCGCCATCTTAGTTTTAACCACTATTAAGGCATTGTTAGTATAAAATATGGTACTATTAACACATAATATAAAGAAGAGTTATAAGTTAATGTTATAATCATAAGACAAAATAAATTATTGTTATTGTATATTATAAATTGTCTATAAAAGTAATTTATATTAAACAATAAGTTATAATTTATAATAGGATTAACACTAATAACTTATAATAGTATATCAGTCAATAATTAATTATAACTTATAATGGGCACCATCATTGCTATAATAATTTATTATAAATATCGACAATATAACTTTATACCTATTTTAAGTTATAATAGGTATAACACTTTCACAGTAATTTATAATATCAACTGTAACACTATAACTATAAATATCAATAAACTAAGGAATAGTCCATCCATTATATTATAAATTATTTCAATATTATTTATAAATATCTATAGAGATTAATTGGATGAAATGATTCAATTTTTTATTAAAATCCTAAGGCTCTGCTATATAGAAAGATACCAAAAAAAGAGTGAAAGTACATAGATGTCCCTAAGGAGCAAACCCATAGCCGTAGAATAAAGTAATAAAAGGAAAACATATGCTAATACTCTCCCTTAAGCTAGAGCATAGATACCATGCTCAGCTTGAATACACATGAATGAAATAATGATCAGGTTAAAGATTTGGTGAAAATATCAACAATCTGCTCTTCAAATGTGACTGGAGTGGTATATAACAACCCCTTCTAAATGATGTCTCTGGTATAGTAGCAATCAACCTCGACATGTTGCGTCCTCTTGTGAAATGATGGGTTCTTGACAATGAAGGTGGTTGCTCGATTATCATACCTCATCTTCACTAGGCTAGAAAACAGTATCTACAAGTCAGTAAGCAAATACCTAATCCACATCATCTCTACAGTCGTCTAAGCCATAACTCTGTACCCAGACTCGGCACTGGATCTCACAACTATGTCATGTTTCTTGCTCCTCACGTAATCAGACTCCCTACAAAAAATGTGCAAAACTCAGTAATGGATTTGCGGTCCACATGACATCCAGCGTAGTCCACGTCAAAGTAGTCAACTAAAGTCATAGAAGATCCCTTGAAGAAAAGGAGACCCTTCCCAGGAGACTTATTATGTATCTGAGCACCATCAATGTTGTGTCCCAATGCTAACATATTGGCTTGGCCATAAACTGGCTCAATCTCCCCACTGCAAAGGAGATATCCGACCTCGTGATAGTGAGGTATAACTACTTGCCTACAAGCTACCTATACTGCCTGTTGTCCACCAACCATGCATCCTCATGATAGAGTGGCAACTTGGGGTCCATAGGAATATTGGCCTCTTTGACCCCAAGCATACCAACCTCCTACAAGATGTCTAATGCATACCTACTCTGAGACAAGGCTATGCCCTTTTTACTGCGAGCAACCTCAATACCAAGAAAATACCGTACAACTCCCAAGTCCTTCATGACAAATTACTCGGCTAGGATGCACTTAATCTCAGCAACACCATGCTTATCATCTCCTGTACCAATTAAGTCATCAATCTAGTCCTAGCAAAGAGAAAATCGATTGTTGATCTCCTGAATCCAGCTGCCTCTACAACCTGTGACAACCTCTAGAACCAAACTCTAGGGCTCTTCTTAAGGCCATAAATGGCCTTCCGCGGACAGCATACACACTCCCCCTAAGCCTCAAAGCTAGGTGGCTACTACATGTAGACTTCCTCTTGAAGATCACCATAGAGGAAGGCATTCTTCACATCCAACTGATGCAAAGGCCAATCTAGCTGAACTACCACTTCAACCAACACCCATACCATAGGAAGTTTGGCAACTAGTGAGAATGTGTCAAAGAAGTCCACCCCATAAGAACCCATTTGCCACAAGGCGTACTTTGTATCTTGCAACACCACCATATGAGTTGAGCTTCACAGTAAATATCCATCGATAACCAACAAGTGTAGCACCAACAGGAAGTGGAGTGAGCTCCCAAGTCCCATGGCCTCTAAGAGCAGCCATCTCATCCTCCATGGCTGCCCACTATTTTGGATCAAACATAGCCTCACGATGAGTAGTTGGAATCTAAGTAGCTACTAACGCTTAAGTAAATCTAGCAAATCCGGAGGCTATACCATCATTAGTAAGTGCCCCGACCGTGGGGTAAATAGTGTAGATCTGTGATTGCTTCTGAATGGCTGTCGAAAAATCCAGATCACCTACCAGTTCATTTGTCGTATCCCTGTAATCATCACATGGCAAACATGCGTCAGTGTCTAAAGAACTCATCTCAGAAGCCAACGGTGAGGGCAAAGGTGAGGGTCCCTGATAAGTAGTATATGAGCGAACATATGTCTAAAGTGGCTCAGTCAGACGAGAAAAGGAGTGTGTAGCAAGAAGTGGTGGTAGTGGTAGCGTAGTAGCGACAAGAATATCAAGAAAACTCCCAAAGCAGATGAGGGTAAATGGCATAGGCCCCATATCACCCTCAGAAGGCATCACAGCAACAGACGTAGAAAAGAAGGTTATCGCCTCATGAAAAGTAACATCCGCCGAAATAAAATACCGAGAAGTAATCCGAGCAAAACACCGATACCCTTTTTATGTCCGAGTATACCCAAGGAAAACGTACTTAACTGCTCTCAGTGCTAGTTTATCGCAACCTGATCCCAACATGTGGATAAAGGCAACACAACCAAAAATTCGAGGGGTGACATGAAACAGGAGTCGATCAGGATACATAACTTACAATGAAATACGTTCATATGAAGTAGCATTAGACATCCTATTGATCAAGAAACATGCAGTCAAAACGCCCCAGCAAAGGGAGGGGACCAAATGGTGAATCAACAAAGTACGAGCAACATCAATCATATGGCGAAGTTTCCTCTCAACAACACAATTTTGCTGCGAGGTGTGAGGGCACGTGATCTCATGGATAATGCCATAATTAGAAAAGAAAGTGCGCAAACGCGTAGTACAAAACTCCAAAGCATTATCAAACTGAAAACATTGCACCAAACAAGAATGCTGAGTTTTTATTTCTTTAACAAAATTCTCAATAATTTGTCCCACATCGTACTTATTCTTCAAAAGAAACATCCAGAAAACATGAGAAAAATCATTAACTAAAACAAGAAAATATATGTTCCCAAGTCGATCAGAAGTACGACTGGGACCCCAAACATCCACATGAATCAAATCAAATGTAGCAACAGATGAAACAGAAGTAGAACTGGAAAAACTAGCCTCGTGGTGCTTGCCTAGCTGACAAGCATCACAGGTGAGCAGTAATGGAGGGTATGTGCGGTGAAACACATCTGACGCGATCAATAGGCAAGTGACCAAGGTAGTGATGCCACTGGAGAGGAGATTCAGCAGAAGTAAGGCCCTGCGTAACAGAGGCGACAACAGTATGGCTCAAATGATACACCCCACGTTCCTTATGTCCACCAATCGTCTTTCCAGTGAACTTGTCCTGCAAGACACAAGAAGACGCGTCAAAAATAACTCGGCAGTTTAGGTCTCCAGTAATACTGCTAACAGGCAGCAAACTCAAAGGAAAATCGGGCACATAAAAGACATCTGTCCGTCTTAAAGTAGGAGATAAAGACATCTCCCTTGCCCACAAGTGGCGAGTGTCTCCCATCTGCCACATGTACAATCCTAACTGGTGTAGCTGGCGCTAACTGAGAGAACGAACCCCTGTTGCCACATAGGTACTTCAACGCACCAGAATCAATTAACCAATTAGTAGACAACAAGAGTGATGACATGCCTGTCACAGGTGCCTCAGAGGATGTGGTAATAGTTGCAGTATCTAAAGACTAGGAAGAGGCCTAAGTCAACTGAGCAATCTGCTACCACAAGGTCTCAATCTTTGTGCTCAGGGAACTAACATCATGACTAGGGGGAGATCCATCCGTGATCTCTACTACCTAATTGGCCATAGGTGACTTACCATGCTTCTGCCGGCATGTAGCCTCAGGGTGGCCAAGTCTACCACAGTAGATACACGGAATGCTAGTACGTTTACCAGAAGAGCATCCGCGTCCACAACCACGTACAGGAAGAGGAGCACCCATGCCATGTCCAGGGATCACAGCCAATGCGGACATCTAAGCACCAGAGTCACTAGTAGGAGTACGCACTGAAACTCTGCTGAGTCTACTATAAGCCTCCTCCAAGGTAGGAAGCTCTGGAGCAGTGAGGATCTGATCTCTGGCAGCCGTATACTCAAGTCCAACGCCTGCCAAGAACAAGGAGATTGCCAACTGTCTCAAGCTCCTCCAGAAATCACAGGCACACCCCGACAAATAGGAGTGATGCCTCTCCAGCATTCCCTTCAGAAGGGAATAGTACTGTGATAGAGTGCATCCTTCATGACGTAAGTGGAATAGGTCATAGAAGACCTACAAAACCCGTGCGGAGTTTTTGGCATGTAAGTCTCACGCAAGGACTCCCACATCTCCTTTGCTGTGGCATAATACATGATCTCATCCCTGATCTAAGGGATAACTGTCTGCATGAGCCATGAACACACCATGGCATTGTCTCTGTCCTAATTGGTGTTTGCACCAGTCTTGTTTGCAGGTTCTGGATCTGTAAGGATATGGCTCTTCCCATGACCCCTGACGGTCATGGGAAAAGTCTAAGACCACCGCGGGTAGTTAGTCTCGTCTAACTTGACTACGGTACTGAAGAAATGATTTTTAAGTACCCCGGTGTCCGAAATAAAGCCTGATGTCACCTCGGACTGATCATCTGAAGCCATCTTCGCAATCTGGAATCCGTAATCAACCTTCTATAACCAAAAGATCATCCGTAGGTCTGAAATTGGATGCATTCAAACCTACATCGTCAAGAAAATGCCCCCTTTTAACAATCGTTGGTCTAACTCAGGTGCGAGAACACCCAAGACGACCCTAAGAGAACCTAAGTGTCTCTCTCCCTCTATCTGAAGAGAAGTAGCCTTAGAGAGGG
Source organism: Thalassia testudinum (assembly GCA_037157565.1). Taxonomy (NCBI): domain Eukaryota; kingdom Viridiplantae; phylum Streptophyta; class Magnoliopsida; order Alismatales; family Hydrocharitaceae; genus Thalassia; species Thalassia testudinum. Next base: position 35,070,165 of record JAZHRO010000014.1, read on the forward strand.
GCTACAATCTCCTCACTGCAGCAACATAGCCACTAGTCGGACGTCGCCACCACTAGTTGCAAATCGCTGTCGCTCTTTAATGCCGCTCGCTGCGCCTAGTCGCTGCTGGCCACACCTCGTCAAACACGCAAGGCCGCTGCCGGCTGCAAATCGCCATCACTCGCCTTGCTACACCTCGTCAGACACGAGGAACCCCCACTATGCTGCCTAGCACGACCACTCGATGCTACAGATGCACCGCTGCGGGCGTGTGCCGCCGCGCACACAACTGCCTGTGGTGCGATGCCACCTCTCAGTGTTGCTGATGCGCCACCGCACGCGTGTGTCGCCGACTCACCGCCGCACACATGTGCCACCGTGCACTGCCTTTGGAGCGCCACCAAAGGTGCGCCATCGCCAATAAGGGGGGAGAAGGAGAGGGTGGTAGGGTTTGGAGGCTTTTGGGGGTGGGATACCTAAAGCCACAATCTAGAACCGGTGCTCTGATACCAAATTGAATAAAATGATTCAATTCTTTATTGAAACCCTAGTGCTCTCTATATAGAGCGAGACCAAAAAAAGGGTGAAAGTACATAAATGCCCATGAGGAGCAAACCCACAACTGTACAATAAAGAAATAAAAGGAAAAACATATGCTAACAAGATTTTTAGGGAGATCAAAGATTCTTGTTATTCATAAAAGAGAGGCCCTAATCCTCTTTATATAAAAAAAGGCAAAGGCATACATGGTAATTTACCTATGACCTAAAAATAGCAAATAACTAATTAATAACTAATAACTTTATTTCCTAACACTCCCCCGCAAGTCGATATGTGGGAAATAGTAAAGACTTGGATCCTTAAAGTAATGAAGATCAACTCTTGTTAATGTGGTAGTCCTTTTTGTGTCTTCAACTTTGACATCTTGAAGTGACTCCCATCTTCTTGTTGACGTGGTAGTCCCTTCTTCGTGTCTTCAACCTTGGGTGTCTCTTCTTGTATGCCCTGACAAAGCCAATCAACGCTTGGTTTCTCTTGAGGTGAGTGAGAGTATTACCCGTACTCTTGACATCTTGAGGATCTCCTGTCTTCATTGTTTATTTTCCACTCGAACATATAAAGACCCAAACAAAATAGACCTAGAACTTGAAGGGGCTACACACAAAGGCCTAAAACAAAAAACACTAAAACATAAACTTGAAACTCAACTGGACCTAATAAGCGAATAACCACTTTTTTTCTTTTCTCTAAACCCTAAATCAAACAACCACTCCTTCCCAGACTTCATCTTCCTCCTACCGGTGACAGAGACTAGACTCACGGGAGGAAGCAAAGATGATCGGAGGTTGCATAGATGTAGTTCTTCATGAATTAGAAGATGGCACGGCTAGTCAGCACCACGCTCACGATCACGCTTAGCCTATGCTCGGTGATCATGATGTCGAATGCGCTGCAAGCAGCATCCATGGCATATGCTACTGTGATGCTGATGTTCGCGGCCGTGATCAAGGGCGCCGCTACTGCTAATGGTGGAGACGTCGTTGCCGCCTCTATCGGTGGAGAAGGCCCTCTGGGAATCCTCCGTTGCTGCCGTCGAAGAGAAGGGGTCTCTACCCCATGGAACAAGGGCAGACGCAACCGCGACAAGCAGATCGTGGCAGCGTGGTGGTGGCTTCGCTACCGCTGCTAGGGCTTTGCGTGCCCCACCGGTCACTGAAGGTCGTGACGGCATGGTGGTGGCTTTGCTGCACCACTAGGGCTGTGCGGCACCTTCACCAGCCACTATAATAGACGAAGAGGGGAGTAGCAAACCAGGAAGGAGAGGAAGAAGAGGAATAGAAGAGGAAGAATAAGAGGTTTGGGAGAGGAGAGAGCCTCTCCAATGGCTCGCCAGAGATCGACGACGTCGCTGGAGAGCCTCCCCCCTCTAAGGTTTCTTCTTCTCTCTTCTTTTCACTTTTCCCACGAGATCAAACCAACTTTGATACCATACAGAGATTTTTGGGGAGATCAATGATCCTTGTTATTCATAAAAAAGAGGCCTTAGCCTTCTTTATATAGAGAGGCAAAGGCATACATGGTAATTTACCTATGACATAAAAATAATAAATAACTAATTAATAACTAATTATTTATTCCCTAACAATATCATAACTATTATTATAAATATTGACACTATAACACTATAATTTGTAATACTTGTAATAACTTATACTACTGTAATAACGTATAAATATCATTTATAGGTTACCATAATTTGTACTACTATAAGTTATTTCAGCTGACAATTATTTTTTTGTTCTTTACTTATGTGTAAACTTTGATTTCTTATGTTTCCATATGCTTTGAATTTTATAGATGGCCGAATCAAGGACAAAGCATTTATATTGGAAATATGTGACATAGGAGATCCTAAAAAGACTAATGATACGAAATGCAATTTTTATGGTAGGATAATCATGAAAGGGACTCACAAAGCTACTAGATACATTATTGGTAGTGATAAGAATACAGTAATATGTCCAAAAGCTCCACAACATGCCAGAGAACGATTGAGAGAATATCGACAGTCTAAGAAGGAGAGAAAGAAATGATCATGAGAGATTTTGTTTCTGACGAGCCGCTATATGATAATGACGGAGAACAAAAGGTAGAGGAAGTGAATGTATTCCGAAGATCCATGGACATTCATAATTAGAACAAAAGGATCAAACCCCACACAATCACAGGCAGAGAAGGCTTGTCACATGACAGGTGCTGGTAGGAGTGAAAGTGGACTTCCTATGATGAAAAAGATTCATAGAGCCATGGTAAATTTACTAAGCTCAACTTGAGAAGGTGGTCCATTAACAAACAAGGAGATTGTTGACAAAATAAAGTAGTTTCTAAGCTTTTCAAAATGGAACGAAGAGATGCAGCCATTCGAATCATTGTGAAATGGATATACCGTACCAACATTGCATTCAATGTTGTTAAAGATATTTGATTGCTATTGGTCGTTTTGGCCCTAGATTGAAGCCTCACTCTTACCATGAAGTAAGGGTTCCTCTACTAAGACATCATGCGAATGAGACTCAAAATTTTATCACCATACATCAAGAAGCTTGGAAGAAATATAGATGTACATTGATGACAAATGGTTGGACAGATAGAAAGAGCAGATCAGTTATAAATTTTTTGGTCAATTCTCCCATGGAGACTGTTTCTTGGAGGTCTATTAATGTCTCATCCTACACAAAAATTGGGGAGAAGCGTTGCAAGCTTATAAGTGGCATAATTGCTCGTGTCGAAGAATATGTAATTCAAGTCGTCAGTAACAATGCTTCCAATTATGTTCTGAATGGTAATAAATCTCTACTTATTTTAACATATATATTTTCTTTACTAATGTGAAGTATTAAAAATGATGTTTCTCTTTTCCATTGGCAAGTTACTGGAGACTAAGCATCCATATATTTATTGGACTCCTTGTGCTGCACACTACATCGACTTGATGTTAAAGGATTTTGGTAAGTTAGAGGATGGAAAGAAGACTCTCAAGAATGCAATGCATTGAGTAGCTACAAATCTATGCATCCTTCAATCTTGAATTTAATAAGGCAATTTACAAATAAAGAGTTGTTGAGGCCTATGATGACAAGATTCGCTACATCTTTCCTTACTTTGCAAAATATTCATAGGAAAAAGGCAAATTTAACAAAGATCACTTCGGATAAGTGGATCACTTCTAAGAATGCAAAAGATGAGAAGGGAAAGAAGATAGTAGTAATCGTTATGATGTCATTCTTTTGGAACAAGATTGTCTACATTCTCAAGGCAACGTCTCCTCTTGTCAGAGTGCTTCATATTGCTAACTTGAAAAAGAGGACAACAATGGGATTTATGTACAAAGCAATAGATAGAACTAAGAAAACTATCATGAAGGCTTTCAACAACAATGCTGAGAAGTTTGGACGTATCCGTGAAATCATGATAAGAGGTGAGAATGCCAACTTCACAGCCTTTACATGTAGCAGCAGCATATTTGCTGAATCATGAATTCTCTCATGAAAATCTAAATCTAAATCTTGATTCGGAGGTTATAAATGAATTCTATAATGTCTAAGCAAGATTAAAGCCTAATGATAGTGTATAGAACAAAGTAACACGTGAAATTTCCATTTATAAAAATGCATAAGGACTTTTTGGAATACCTATTAAACAAAGGAAGACTATTGCCTCAGGTACTAAAGTGGTATAATTATTTTTATAGTATTATAAATCCTAGATGCTTATGATATATAGCATGTTATTTTTTTTCCATTGGAATGGTGGAATCTCTTTGGTGGTTCTGCACCAAACTTGGCAAAATTTGTACTACAGGTGTTAGGTCTTACTTGTAGTGTCTCATGATTAAAAGGAATAGGAGTACATTTGAAAATGTAACTTATAAACTGAACCAGAATATGCATTGCATTATTTTATTAATATTAAGTAAATTTATATTAATACTTTGGTAATTTATATAGGTTCACTTGAAGAAAAGAAATCCGTTAGCATAACAAAAATTGAATGATTTCATATTTATCAAGTACAACGAAGCTTTGAGAAATAGATATAAAGATAGGGCTTATCTTAATTCCATTTCCCTCAAAGAGATTGATGATTCAAATGAGTGGTTGTTTGGGAGAATGAAGATGAGGAAAATGAAAAGGATAACCTTATGTTTGGTGATGATGATCCCACTTGAAGCATGACTGAGCTTGCATCAGGCATCAATAAACAAGTCACTTCTCGACATACTCGTGCTCGTGCTACTACGAGGAAAAATGCTCCTAAGCAGGCTATGGGAAAAGGAAAAACATCGGTAATCATTAAAGAAGAGAGAGTATATGAGCAGTGACGAGGAAGAGGAAGAGTAGATTGAAGAAATTGGTGGTGACGACGACAACGATGATGAATTGAAACTTGAAGATAACTCTAACAAGTGATGCATTATATGATTATATGTTTCAAGTCTGACAATGCCCTTGAGTTTGCTTCTTGAGTATTTTTATTGAAAGAAAGATCTTAATTGTTCCCAATAATAAAGTTCTTTTCTAAAGTGCAAAATTCCTTTTCCACCAAGATTAAATGTTTCGAGTCCGACAATGCCCTTGAGTTTATTCGGCATCCTCTTCAGCTTTTCCTTGAGAACAATGGGACCATCCATCAAACTTCTTACCCCCATACGTGATAGCAGAATGGAGTTGCTGAAAGGAAGTTACAGCATTTGCTTGATATTACTAGGACGCTTCTCTTCTATAGGAGTGTTCCTAAATCTTTTTGGGGCAATGTTGTCCTCACTGATGCATATCTTATTAATAGGCTTCCCTCCTCTATGCTTGGAGGTGATATTCCTTTTAAGCCTCTCTATCCTAACAAGGAACTATTTTCTTTACCTCTACACACCTTTGGGTGTGTGTGCTTTATTTATAATTTCAATGATCCAAACAAGTTGTCACATGGCGCTACCAAGTGTATCTTCCTTGGTTATTCTCATATGCATAAGGGTTATAGATGTTTTGACCAAGTTGGCAGAGAATACCATATTTATGCTAATGTTACCCTCTTTAAGAGAGTTTCCTACTTCTCTCCTAAGGGTCATGATGCTCACTTTCTGCCCCATTATACCACAGAAGGAATCCACCATGAAATATATTTGTGCCTCTTCCTATTTCTATTACTCCTAATATTGACGTGAGTACTAGTCCATCAAGTACTTAGCCCCCTACTAATGCTACTCCGAATGCTCCTCTCCAAGCGAGGGCCACAATAAGGGTGATGATGATGAATCTATTACTTTAAGGAAACCAGTTCACTCTTGTCCATTGCATTCGATGTCTCATTATACTTCTACTATCCACTTGGATTCTTCTGTGCAGCAATTCTTACAAGCACTCAGCAGTAATATACCCAGATCATATTGATAAGTCCACTTTAGTGGACTAAATTAGAGCCCAGTACATTATCATGGGGACAGGAATTTGATTTAAATTAGACTTTATGTTAGTAAACTTAAGTAAGCTATGGATTTAACATTTCTTGTATTTCATCAACTTTTACCTTTTCACATAAGTTGATTAACCATTAAGTTTTGATGAAGAATATTTTGGGAAGTACAAGTTTAATGACAAGTTCACAAGAAAAGGAAAGAGGCCCTCTATTTTTGCTCTAAATTCGCCCTCACGTTATGAGGGCACTTTCTATTTATTCCCACCATCACCACTTGTTAACTCTCTCTCTCCAATTAACCACCGCCACCATCCCTTAATTTTCCATCTCTCCAACACACGCACATACATAAAAAGCCCACGATGTCCCAAGAGGGGAGCCCCTGTGTTCTTCCCTCTCCCTCACGCAGGCATGCATCTCCATCCACCACCACGTGCCACCACCACAACAGCAACCTACCGCGAGCCAACCACGCCTCTGCTAGCCACGACAACCGTGATTACCCTCGACTCCAGCCATCACAGTGGTCGGCGGTGATAGTGCCGACACCACAACAACCGTGCATGTCCCTCCTCTCTTACGACCTCCTCCGAAGCTTCCTCACCACACACGACTGCGACCTCCCCATGTCTGCACCCATGCACCGACTACAGCCAGCCACCATCGCGTCTCATCCACTCTCAACCCAAGTGAGCCACATTTCCATCGACTGCAACCACCACAAGCTTCTCACCGCAACCACGACATCGTGCTCTTCTCATCGTTCGTGCCATCAAAAGCAAGGACCCTCGTCGCGACAAGCCCCATGGTGACAGGACGTGGCCTGCACCGTGACCATCACCACAACCCACCTCCGCCTTGGCTCCGCCCACTATGATCGCAATGACTCCTCACCAAGTTGACCACCACCTGCAACTCACGCGAGGACAGAGGAGCAACCACCTTCATTACGTCGGCCATGACCACTGCGACCACCGTGCTCACCATCGACAACTACAGCAGTGAGTCAGCCCAAGCCTCTTCTTGCTCGCTACAATCAGTCACCACTGTGCGTCCTCACCTTTTTCTTCTCCATCTTCCTTCTAGAACCTCTTTTGTTTCTTCTTCGCGTCAACCCAACACCGCCAACTTCACCACCGCCTCAACCCATCACCTCAAGCCACCCGCTCTCGACGTGGCCGCCATCAGCATCCTCCCCACAGCACCACCGACGCCTGGACCATCACCATCACCACTGACCACCCTCCACAACTACCAACCGTGTCCACCATCGGCGAGCATTTGGCTCCTCATCAACCCACCACCGGCCACCTCTAGCCATCTTGACGAACACCACAGCCACCAACACAACACCCCTAACCCGACGGATCTCCATTGAAAGCCATCTGCATCGCCATCAACCCCTCGACACGCACAGCAGGGAGAACATCCCCTATTTTGGTTGCATTTCCTTTTACATTGCATGCCATTGGGAGTGATTTTGGTTGGATTTAATGGTTAAATATATTAGGTGATATTACAAGCTGCTCCCTCTCCTCCTCTTCATCTCTCGTGCACCTTCTTATTCACTCTCTCTCGCTGCCCTTTCTTGTTATTAACATGGACAACGAACTTCCTTCATGATTTGATGAGCATAAATAGAATTATCTGCGAGCTTATTGCTTCTATGCCTTCTTGTGATACGATCTGATTTTGTGGTTCAATTTCAGAATAATTCTAGTAATTTTTAATTAAGGATTTTCCACCACACTATTTATTGCGACGACATATTTTCTTGATATTATCTGTGAAGGCGAAAGTTCTCTCGATCAAATGGTGCCGTTGCCGGGGAGGCAACAGATGCAATAGACTTATGCGATTATATTTCTGATTCATTCTAAGGTGCACATAGATCTGACTATTCTTTATTTTTCTGTGCAAGGAATTTGACGAGCTGATACAACATGCGCAGCTGAGCCACGGCATCGACCTTGAGTGACACCCACACACGCAGAGAGGACACAAAGAGGAGACCTGGATCCCAGTTTCACAGGGGATTCTCCTTCGTCACTTATTTGATTACATTTCCGTCTTCTCGCCCTTGTAGCATCGGGACTGGTTTTCGGGGGTCTACCCCCATTTTTTTTAACGACTAGGGTTATTTATCTGTGGTGTGAATAGTTAATTTTTTTGCTTGCTTGCTCTTTTATATATATATATATTGAGCTACCTACTTAAGAGTTGTATACCTTTACGTGCGCACATTTAGGGGTGATTGAGCAGCACTTTAGATCTCTTTCTTTACACTGCATCCATTATCTACACGGAGATTGCTGGAGTCAGATATACTTTTCTATCTTTGCATCCAACTGTTCACGCATTGCATTTGGACTAAATTTCAAGACCACCAAACTGATTGAATTTACCTAATTCAACGGTCGTCTAATTGAAATTGGTACTACTAATCAGATTCAACCTTAAAAATAAAATCACATTTGATCTAATCAAAGGGATTTGCATGCGATTCTTTATAAAAAACAAACTGATTTGCGGTGTGATGCACACTTCTAACACTAAGCATGCATTATAGGCATCGTACTACATCTTGGTCCCTTAAGGGTACAGGTACTGATCTCTTTATCGATGCGGACCCTCCTATTTCACTTTGTAGTGGTGGTATCATCCTGTGACCAAGTGTTTTGATACTCTAAGGAGGGGGACACCCCTTAAAGGAACAAAAGGATAGTTAAAGGCACCGCATTTGCATTGCCTCAAAGGAATGGTTTGCCCTACTTGCATCCCTTAATTCCATCCTTGGAGTAACTTCTTACTAAATCACTTGAGAATATCATTCAAGCAAGGTGTAAGTCTTATGGCACTCGAAAGTTGGCTTAGGTCACGTAACTGTATTGAATAACTTGTTTAGCCATCAATATCAACCAATTTGACCTCAACCTTCATCAAATCAGAATTACTCAGGATCTCAAATAGCCCCTTTCCTCTTATACCACTTACGTGGAAACGGGGGGGCATCGCCTTGACCCTATTCGACTGATCTGTGAAGTTGGCTTAGGGGTTGCATCTACTCATTTGGGAAGAACTTGAATTGCATTTGGTAGATATTTCATGCTTAGCAGACGCTCTCTTGAGGGTAGTTTAGTATTTGATCCGAAGCTCGAAAAAATCCTTAAGAGAGCCCACCAAAGAGAAAGGAGAAAAGAGATGGCTGATCAAGGAGCAAATCAACAAAGGACACTGAGAGATTATTTCATTCCAACTAACTAACCCGCTCAAACACTAAGAAGACCGGTAGAGGATAATTCACATAAGATCAAGAGCAGTACCATATCCTTGTTGCCATCCTTTTATGGTATTACTAGGGAAGATCCCTACTGACATTTAGAGGAATTCACCAAGGTCTGATCCATGGTGATACTTCAGAACTTTACTGATGAAGCTATAATGAGAATCCACTTTCCTTTCTCCCTTAAGGACAAGGAAAAACACGGGTATCACACCTTAGATGCAAGGGTGAATGATTGGAACAGCCTTAAGGGAGAATTCTTGAAGAAATACTTCCCAATGAGCAAAACCAACCACTTCAAGAGGGAAACCATGGGTTTTACTCAGTTAAATGGGGAGCAATTTCACAAGACTTGGGAACGCTTCAATGACCTGATACGATTATGGCCCTATCATTAAGTGCCTAAATGGCAATTAGTAGAAAGGTTCTACACTGGACTATCTAATAGGCATAGGCAACTAGTAGGTACTACTTGTGCTGGAACCTTTCTTACTAAAACGGAGGATGAGACTTGGACATTATTTAAGTCACTGAATGATAATACTATCCACTTGACATCAGCCTATCAGGACAGAAAATCATCCATCCTCCAATAGAAAGCGAAAACTAGTGAAGTCGAGGTTACTCAGAATTTAGCCTTCCAAATCCAGTTGTTGAACCAAAATTTTGAAAGGCTCATGTCAAACCCCAGCACATTTCCACAATCATCTTCCCAAGTCCAGGCTATTTATGAATGCCCCATTTGCCAAAGCACTCTTCACACCACTGTTGAGTGTCATTTGGCTAATCAATTCCCCGAGTTAGTTCAGGCAAACCTGAATGCTACCCAAAGGTTTCGTCCACCTCCCAGGAACAATCCTTTTGGAAACACCTACAATCCTGGGTAAAGAAACCATCCCAATTTCCAATGGAAGCAAAGTGATGCTTCCAACTCGGGGAACTTAAGAGACCAACCCACCCAACCCTTCCAAGCACAACAATTCCAACCTCCTCCTCAGCCCAACAATTCTGAGTTGGATGACCTTAAAGCTATAATGAAGGCCATGTAAGAAAGCTAAAGTATGATCATTCAATCTCATAATAAGGCAATCTAAGAAATACAATCACAAATTGGCCACCTTATTAAGGTTGTCATGCAACGTGATCCTGAGAAATTACCCAGCTCATTTGAGTAGAATCCTAAGGGTAAAGAGCCCTTTATAAGGGAGCATGCTAAGGCTGTGACAGTTCTGAGGAGTGGAAAAGAAATTTCCAAACCTAAAATCACTCCTACGGTCACCCCTCCTACCAACTCGACACCAGCTTACACTTCCACCAAGGAAGAGCTACTCAACCCCTCCTCGCTTAAAATCATCCATCCGGAGGATATTGTCACCGTTCCACCTCTGTCCCGCCATGGCAACGCCTCCACCCAGAAGCTAAGAGTGCCCTTTCCTGAGCACTTATCCACCCCTGAGGCATCTTCTGCTGGCTCATATGGAGCCAAAGATAGGATGGATGAGATTATGGAGACATTTAAGCATATTCATATTCACTTGCCTTTGTTGGATGCTATCAAACATATTCCATCCTATACGAGATTTCTGAAGGACCTATGCACACAAAAAAGAAAATCGTGAAAACAGGTCCAGGCTAAGGTCATCCTACCCAACCTAGTCAGCCCGATCCTACAACAAGGTGCACCCTCCAAAATGAAGGATCCAGGAGCCCTGTATATTTCTGTGGTCATTGGAGGCCAATGCATTAATGAGGCTCTCCTCGATCTGGGTGTGGGAGTTAATATATTATCGAGCTTGATCTATGAGCTATTAGGAGGTGAGTTGAAGCTTAGTCCTGTTATCCTCCAAGTAGCGAATAGATCACTTAAAACCCATGCGGGCTTTTAGAAGATGTCCTGGTGAGGGTAGAGGACCTATTTCCCGTTGATTTTATGATATTGGACACTGACCCATCCAACATGCCCACCAGACCTTTGATTATCTTAGGACGTCCCTTTTTGGCCACAATCAATGCCTCCATCAATTGCAAATCAGGGGCGCTAAAGATGGGCTTTGGGAAGCGGAAAATCCGACTGAATGTATTTGATGCCTATAAACAACCTGGGTTGGAAGATTGTTCCTAAATCGAGGTGATCGATGAGATTGTAGAGGAGACGACACCATCTCTTTTGTGTGATGATCCCCTCCAAACGGTTATCTCTAAAGACCATACACCAACTCGTGAAGGAGAGGGAGATATGCCTGAATTAGAAGAGTTATCGGGTGTCAAGCCGAGTCCCTCTCTCTGCCACAAGCAATCAAGGTAGATCCACTACAGGAGGCGGGGACATCAAACCTAATTCCCTCGATTCAAAAAGCTCCTGACTTGGAGCTTAAACCACTTCTAGAATCCCTCAAGTACATTTTCCTTAGACCTAATGATATGCTCCCTGTCATCATCTCAACTGAATTATCTGAGACGCAGGAGGGAGCCTTGATTGAATGCCTAAAGCAGTACAAGGAAGCTATTGCTTGGACTATAGTTGATATCAAAGGGGTTGACTCAACACTCTGCATGCATCACATTTACATGGATGACTCCGTGAAACCCTTCTGAGAAATGCAAAGACAGTTAAACCCCAACATGCAGGAAGTGATAAAGGAGATTACAAGTGGTTGGATGCTAAGATAATTTATCTCATTTCTGATAGTAAATGGGTCAGTCATATTCACGTGATGCCTAAAAAGGCAGGATTCACTATTGAGATAAATGAGAACAGGGAGAAAGTCACCACCAAACCCACAAATGGCTGGAGGGTTTGCATAGGTTACCACTGCATAAACACCGCAACCCAGAAAGACCACTTCCCATTGCCATTTATTGATCAGATACTGGAGAAATTGGCATGGAATAAATACTTCTATTTTCTTGATGGATATTCTAGGTACAATCAAATTGTCGTCTTTCCAAACAACCAGGAGCGTACTATTTTCACGAGTCCTTATGGCACATTTACCTTCCGCCGAATGCCATTTAGACTATGTAATGCTTCGAGAATATTCCAGCAGTGTATGCTGTCCATCTTTTCGAACATGATTGATGAATTCGTAGAGGTTTTTATGGATGGCTTTTCCATCTACTGCTCGTCGTTTGACCACTGTCTCTCGCATTTAGAAAAAGTTATCACCCGCTACGAAGAGACAAGATTGGTGCTTAGGTGGGTGAAAAGTCATTTCATGGTTCAGCAGGGCATTGTTCTTGGGCATGTAGTGTCTGAGCGAAGTTTAGAAGTGGATAAAGCCAAGGGGGAGTCCATTTCCAAGTTTCCACCGCCCACCAATGTCAAGCAAATCCGATCATTTCTGGGCCATGCAAGCTTTTATAGGCGCTTCATTAAAGACTTTAGCAAGATTTCTAGGCCACTTTATGACTTATTGGAGGACACGGCCTTCATCTTTGACGCAGAGTGTGCTAAGGCCTTCCAAGTCTTGAAGGAGGCCCTCATAACCACGCTTATCCTACGAGCACCTGATTAGACCATCCCATTTAAGTTGATGTGCAATGTCTCGAATTTTGCCATGAGAGCGGTCCTTGGTTAGAGGGTTGATAAAAAGCCTCATGTGTTGTATTATGCTAGCAAGACCCTTACTGGTTCATAACAAAATTACACTGTGACAGAAAAAGAACTCCATGTGGTAGTCTTTGCTCTAGAGAAGTTTAAGTCTTATCTTTTGGGGTCTAAGGTTGTGTATACAGATCATTCGACCTTGAAGCATTTGCTTGCTAAGAAAGATACCAAACCTAGACCTATTAGATGGATTATATTACTACAGGAGTTCGACCTTGATATCCGTGACAAGAAAGGAGTTGAAAATGTAGTAGCAGATCATATATCTAGGATCCTTATTGAGGCATCAACCCCGTCAGGAGACATTCATGATACCTTTCCTGACGAAACTGTGGTGGTGGTACATCTAACAACCCCTTGGTATGCTGATGTCGTCAAGCACTTGGTCACTTACAAGACCCCTAGTACACGGAATAAGTAGCAACAAGATAGATTTCTTGCTGACACGGAGCATTATCACTGGGAGGACCCTGAGCTCTTTAGGTCGTGACCAAGTTTTCCATAGGTGTGTTCCAGAGGAGGAGCAACTGAGTAGTTTGAATTTCTATCACACACTACGCTGTGGAGGACACTTTAGTGCTAAGAAGACTACTCATAAGATTCTCCAGTCTGGTTTCTAGTGACCCTCACTATTCAAAGATACTCATACTTATGTGGGGGCATGTCTTCGTTGTCAATAGACTGGAACGATCGGGAAGCGAAATGAGATGCCCTAGCAGCCTACTCTTCCGATTGAGATATTCGACATCTGGGGCATAGATTTCATGAGCCCCTTCCCATTGTCCCACAGCTATGAATATATCCTCGTAGCAGTTCACTACATATCAAAATGGATAGAGGCTATTCCGACTAGGACCAACGATCACCAGTGGTCCTGAATTTTGTTAAGGCCAATATCATTTCCCGATTTGGCTACCCGAGAACGATCATTAGTGATGAGGGCCCTCATTTCAGGAATGCCCACTTCACCTGTCTACTCAAAAGTCTTGGTGTCACCCACAAGGTGGCTACCTCGTATCATCCACAAACGAGTGGACAGGTCGAGTTGTCCAATAGGGAGATCAAAAGAATTCTTGAAAAAACTGCAAGACCCAACAAGAAAGATTGGTTGAAAAAATTAAATGATGCACTATGGGCTTACAAAACTGCTTATAAGACCCCTTGGGTATGTCTTCCTTTCGTATAGTGTATGGCAAAGCCTGCCATCTACCTATTAAGATTGAACATAGGGTTTACTGGGCTATCAAGAATCTCAACATGGATCTTGAGAAAGCAAGCAAAGCGCCCTTATTAGACCTGACTGAGCTTGAAGAGTTGAGGAATGAGGCCTATGAGACTGCTCAAGCTTACAAAGAGCGCACTAAGATATTTCACGATAAACACATCCTCCGAAAATCCTTTCAGCCCAACCAACGGGTCTAGCTGTTCAATTCCAGACTCAAGCTATTCCTTGGGAAACTTAAGTCCCGTTGGGATGGATCGTACACTGTTACGCAGGTGTTCCCTCATGGTGCTGTTGAGATCCAAAATCCCTCATCTAGTGAGACTTTCAAGGTAAATGGCCAACGTTTGAAATCGTATGTTACTCTTTCTAATGGCTAAGTTTTAGACACCTACAGGTTAAAGGAGCCTTAGCTCCAATCACTCTACCTCAAGTAATATCTTTCCTTTTCGCTTTACAATGAGGACATTGTCAAATCTAGACATGAGGGGTATGATCTAAGGGTGTACATGGCATTTATACATACTTTGCATGCATGTAGTTAGGCATTAGTAGTTATATATATATATATATATATAAGAGAGAAAAGGAGAGGAAACCTTTTTGTGATGAATTATAAATATATTGAGGAAAAAGATGAGGTAAACATAGAAAGTAAAGGAGCAAAAATTGTGTTAGTCCCAGTAATTAAGAGTGGAACATACCTAAGTTCGAGGTCGAATCGGATGATGAATTAAGTCCTGAAGTACTAAAGAGGACATAAGTAAGGGATACCAACTTTAGGCCTCTTGGGCCTATTTGAGCTTAAACATTCAAGCATTTATTAAGATCTGCACTGTTCCTCAAGAGGTTAAGGGAGTTGTGAAGCTGATATATTAAGTCTAAAGATTAGGAACTATTCGGCCTCGTTGTCTGCCCTTTAGTTTGTGGGACTTGGTAACCTAAGTATCCATATCTCACACACTAGTCCGATTCAGTGAGTTTAATGAAGAATAATGCCAAAGAAGGTGTCTGCTCTAAAAAAGAAAATGATTTCTCAAAGATCTGACATAGGAGCGACTCGAAAACATAAGTTGATTAAAGAAGTTCCCGCCACGGAGAGGTGGAGTAAATACTTCCTTTAAGGATGCATTATAACATTTCGTCTCATCGGCGCTTGTCTCCTAGGATATTTAAATATCCTACCGGGGGCATGTAAGCGCCTTGTGCTGGTTCAAGTGTCATGGTCGGCATTATCCCGAAATGTCGATTGTCAGGGCCTGGATTAGCCACAGAATGCCATGGGCAGCACTATCACAAAGTGTCGACTGCCAGGGTTCTAGGGGTTGCCATAGGCGGTGCTATCCCGAAGCATCGATTGCTAGGGACCCTTCGAGGATTAATGATGGGGACAAGGAATCTGATACAAACCATGTTAAGGGCTAATCCAATGTTAAATTTAGGGGGTCACCAAAAATAAAAAAGAAAAAAGAAAAACCTCAAAAATATCTCTCTTCCAAAAAATATACTGGCAAGTTGAACCTAGACCTTGCTGCACAAACGCACGGATGCTTTAACCGCTGGGATCAAATAACCTCTAGGAAAATTCTGGGACCTTAGAAACCTTTGTTGCAAACCTAAGGTTGAGGCTGATCAGGTCTGTATCTTAGCTAGTACTTGAGTACCTTTAGGCCTAGAGTTGGTATTTCGATCAAGTCTCTAGAGGTGCACACGATAAGGGGTCCTCACGATAAAATCTAACCTAGAAGCTTGATCTATTTCATATGATTTTGCTCGAGACTAAAAAAACTTAGACATGAGACTATTTGATAAGTCCACTTTAGTGGACTAAATTAGAACCTAAATACATTATCATGGGGACAGGAATTTGATTTAAATCAGGCTTTATGTTGGTAAACTTAAGTAAGCCATGGATTTAAACTTCCTGTATATTTTGGGAAGTACAAGTTTAATGACAAGTTCACAAGAATAGGAAAGAGGCCCTCTATTTTTGCTCTAAATTTGCCCTCACATTATAAGGGCACTTTCCATTTATTCCCACCATCACCGCTCATTAACTCTCTCTCCAATTAGCCACCGCCACCATCCCTTTACTTAATTTTTCCATCTCTCCAACACACGCACATACATAAAAAGCCCACGACAATGTCACAAGAGGGGGGGCCCCTGGGTTCTTCACTCTCCCTCACGCAAACATTCATCTCCTCCATTTGCCATCATGTGCCACCACCACAAAACAACCTACTACGAGCCAACCATGCCTCTGCCAGCCACGACAACCACGATTACCCCCGACTCCAGCCATCGCCGTGGTCGACGGTGACAACGCCAACGCCACAGCAACCGCACGTGTCCCTCCTCGCTTACGACCTCCACCAAAGCTTCCTCATTGTGCTTGTCCGCGACCTCCCCACGTCCGCACCCGTGCACAAGGGACAGCCAGCCACCACCACATCTCGTCCGCCCTCAACCCGAGTTAGCCACGTTTCCATCAACTGCAACCACCACGAACTTCTCACCGCAGCCACGACATCGTGTTCTTCTCACCGTCCATGCCATCAGAAGCAAGGACCTTCAACCACGACAAGCCCCACGGTGACAGCACGTGGCTTACACCATGACCATCACCGCAACCCACCTCCACCTCAATTGCGCCCACTACGACCGCGAGGACTCCTCACCGAGTCAACTGCCACCTACAACTCCTCACGCCAGGACAGGGGAGCAGCCACCTTCACTACGTCAACCATGACCACTGCGACCACCATGCTCACCATCAACAACAGCTACAGCAGCAAGTCCACCCGAGCCTCTTCTTGCTCACTATGATCAGCCACCATCGTGTGTCCTCTCCTTTTCCTTCTCCATTTTCTTCCTTCTTCAACCTCCTCTATTTCTTCTCCTTCACATGAATCCAACACCGCCAACTTCACCACTGCCTTAACTCATCACCTCAGGCCACCTGCTCTCGACATGACCACCATTGGTGTCCTCCCCGCAACACCACCAACACCTGGAGCATCACCGCCAGCCACCCTCCACAGCTACCAGCCGCACCCACCATCAACAGGCATTTGGCTTCTCATCGACCCACCACCAGCCACCTTTAGCTGTCTTGAAGAACACCGCAACCACCAGCGCGACGCCCCCAACCCGACGAACCTCCATCGGAAGCCATCCGCGCTACCATCAGCCCCTCGATGTGTACGATAGGGAGGAGAACATCCCCTGTTTTGGTTTCGTTTCTTTTTACATTGCATCCCATTGGGAGTGATTTTGGTTGGATTTAATGGTTAAATATATTAGGTGATATTGCAGGCTACTCCCTCTCCTCTCTATATCTCGTGCACCTTCTTATTCACTCTCTCTTGCTGCCTTTTCTTGCTATTAACATGGACAACGAACTTCATGAATTGATGAGCATAAATAGAATTATTTGCGAGTTTAGTAGTAGAGGGAACAATAAAGGGATTGATGTAAAAATTAGAGAAGAGAGCATTCCAATGAAAGATGTTTTTAAGTACTTGGGATCCATTTTCCAACATGATGGTGGAATTGATGGAGATGTTACACATAAAATTAATGCAGGGTGGTTGAAATGGAGGGGTGCTTCTGGTATTCTCTGTGATAAGAGGGTTCCTTTAAAAGTCAAAGGAAAATACTATCGAGCCGTGGTAAAACCAGCCATGTTGTACGGTTCTGAATGCTGGGCTATAAACTATAGGCATGTACAGAAGATGTCTGTGGCAGAAATGAAGATGTTAAGATAGATGTGCGGTCATACAAGAAAGGATCGTATTTCAAATGAGATTATTAGAAAAAAGGTTAGGGTGGCACCGATAGAGGATAAAATGAGAGCGGCACACCTAAGGTGGTTTGGACATTTAGAAAAAAGGCCACTAAATGCTCCAGTTTGGAGATGCGAGAAGTTGGAGGCTGAACCCGCTAAGAAGGGACGAGGAAGACCAAAAAAGTGTTGGAAAGAAACTATTAAGTATGACCTCAATTACTTTAATATAAGTCCTAAAATGGTTGAAAATCGATCTGTGTGGAGGCAAAGAATCCATATAGCCGACCCCACTTAGTGTGGGAAAAGGCTTGGTTGTTGTTGATTATTTCTATGCCTCCTTGTGATACGATCTAATTTTGTGATTCAATTTCAGTATAATTCTAGAAAATTTTTATTGAGGATTTTCCACAACACTATTTAATACGACATATTTTCTCGATATTATCTGCGAAAGTGAAAATTCTCTTGATCAATCATAAGGTTACTCAAGATTCGAGGTAGGTGGCTACTATGGATGCAGAGATGGAAGCTCTTAATGCTCAGGGCACATGAGACATTGTTCATGCACCTAAGGGGGCAAAGGTCATGAATTGCAAATGGGCCTATACTGTCAAGTACCATGCAAATGGGACCATTGACAGGTTCAAGGTCAGGCTGATTGCCAAAGGCTTCACCCAAACTTATGGGGTTGACTTTTTTTAGACTTCTTTCTAGTGGAGAGAGCTCTATAGGACCATTTTATCCGTTGCCACAAATTTAAACTAGCTTCTTTATCAGCTTGATATTAAAAATGCATTTCTATATGGTGACCTTAATGAAGAAGTTTATATGCGTCAACCTCCGGGTTAGGAGGTTAAGGGGGAATTTGTCTGCAATTTGAAGAAGGTTATTTATGGCTTTAAACACAGCCCCAAAACAAGGTTTGACAGACTCAGC
Source organism: Thalassia testudinum (assembly GCA_037157565.1). Taxonomy (NCBI): domain Eukaryota; kingdom Viridiplantae; phylum Streptophyta; class Magnoliopsida; order Alismatales; family Hydrocharitaceae; genus Thalassia; species Thalassia testudinum. The sequence continues at coordinate 35,088,955 of JAZHRO010000014.1, forward strand.
ACTAAGGTTATGAAGACTGGTTTTTACAAGTCTACATCTAACTATTCTATATTTATCAGGAGGATGGAGTTTGGCATAGTGATACTAGTTATTTATGTGGATGACATGATCCGTATAGGAGATGACACTACTGGGATTCAAGATGTCAAGAACCTCTTACAAAAGTCCTTTATGACCAAAGACCTAGGCACACTACATTATTTTCTGGGAATTAAGTGGTCATAGATAGGCATTGGATGGCATCATCTCAAAGAAAATATACACTTAAAATTCTAAAGGATGTTGGGCTGCTTAGTGCCAAGCCTTCTGCTATTCCTATAAAATAGAAAGGAAAATATTCACAGGCACAAGAGTGTTGTTGGGAAGCTATTATATCTGACTATCACTCGTCCAAATATTAGTTTTGTTATGAGTCAAACTAGTCTGTACATGAATAAGGCCCAATATAGCCATTGGAATGATATTTGCCTTATTCTGAAGTATCTAAAGAAGTCTCCTGGAAAAGGCCTCTACTATAGGAAAAATGGTTATCTTGAGTTATCCCCCTATTCTAATGCAGATTATGCTAGTTCTTATGATGATAAGAAGTCCACTACTAAATTCGTTGGGTCGTTCTTAGGGGGATATTATTTCTTGGCGTAGCAAGAAACAAACTGTTGGGACATCTTCTATCGCTGAGGTTGAGTACAGAGCAATGACTCATACTGCTTATGAAGTGATGTGGGTTACTACCCTTCTTAGTGATCTAGGTATATTAGTGAAGAGTCCTACTTCTTTGTATTGTGATAATAAGTCTGCCACCTATATTACCTCACATCCTATTTTCCATGAGAGGACAAAGCATATTAAGGTGGGCTATCTCTTCATATGTAATGTCGTGATGGAGGGCAAGATATCTACACCTTACATCTTGCCTGAGTTCCAGTTAGTTGATATCTTTACTAAGACACGTCCTAAAAAGCAACATAACTCCCACTGTGACGAGTTAGGCTTAAAGGGTATCTACGCTACAACTTAAGGGAGAGTGTTAGATGCTAGGTTATTTATTTTATTTCCTTACTGCTTATGTCGCCTTTGTTGCAACTTTTTATTTCTTATTAAACTGTTCATATAATTTACCCCTAATCCTTCTCTATATAAGAGAGACTAGGATTTTCTTTTGAAGTATGAATCATTCTTTCCATTGAACAAAACTAGCAAAACAAATAAGAAACAAGTAAATATGGCAAGAACTCTAACAGCTACGTTATCACTAGAATTTAATTTGATTCTTTTTTTTTTCCAAATTAACTAAGATTAGAATTACTATTATTATCTCCTCTCTTTATATAAAGAGGGATTGACTCCTTTTCATCAATAAGAAGAATTGCTCATTATTCTTCCACATGGTATCACAGTAGGGAAACCTGGGGTCCCTTCTCTCTTTTTCTCCTCTAGAGGTGTCATCGAGCCTTCTCTTTGCCTGCGGATGCACGTCGCCTCCCCTACCTGCAACTTATGCTACGTCTACCTACTTTCTCCCACGATCACTCTCTCATTGGATCTTTCTCGTTCTCTCTCTCTCTCTCTCTCTCTCTCTCTCTGAGTCCCCCATTGCCATTGCCCACCCTCTCTTTCACCAATTTCACTGCCATCGAACCCTCTTTCTCCCTCATCAAGGCCACCACCATCGTTCCCTCTCTTCTCTCTCTCACCGGATCTTGTTGCGGCCACCAAACTCAATCAATTTCAATCTTGTTTAGTTCTTGCAACATTGGCCTAGACATCCTGTGACACTGATAAGGCTTCTCCTTGCCTCCGCAACGACCTCCTACATCGTCTAACCCTCTGTTGCCCCTGTTGGTTCACACAACCACCCTCCTGCCAGTTCTCACTCTCTTTCTTGGGCAAGACTCCATGAGTCTTGATTGTCAAAGTAGAATCCTCAACTATGACTTTGAAGAACAAGATCTCGACCCTCGTATGGGTTCAGGGAACCACAATTAAGTTATCAAATTCCTCAAATTACATGCTTTGGTCCTATGCCTTCCACACGGGAAGGCAAGACAAGTTGCATATCCTGACAAAGAACAACCCTGACTCCCAAGATGACACCAATGACTTATGGGGATATTGAGCACGATGCTCATTCCTTACCTACTCCTACCTGTCACATCTTCCTTAAAGGGCAAGACAAGTTGCATATTCTAACAGAGAAAGGTCCTGACTCCCAAGATGACATCAATGATTGGTAGGGTAACTGAGTACGATGCTCATTCCTTACCTAACCTTGTCTGCCTGACATTCTCTGCCTGAAGGCTTGGACCCAATTTTTTTCTCTTCTCCAAGAGCAAAGAGTTTCCACTAGTTAAAGGAACTTTTTATCTGCTCCAGCCTGAGGATTACATTATAGTGGGGAGTCCTAGTTTTTCTATACCTCCTGCAAGTTAGACATTGCACACTTGACAAGGAACATTAGAGATACAATTAGAAATATGAATAATTAAAAAATAGATTTCATGATAATTAAGTTAGGATTTCTTATTTTGCTATGCTATCACTAAGATTTGATTTAATTTTATTTTGTCTCCAAATTAATTAGGATTAGGATTACTACTATTATCTCATCTCTATATATAAAGAGGGGTCAATTTCTTTTCATTAATAACAAGAATTCCTCATTATTCTTTCACAAAAAGGAACTGCAATCTCAAGAGAATGGAATACCTTCTCATGAAAGTATTTGAAGACGGTAGTTTTTGCTCCAGCTTCATATATATTACACTGAGAAAGAATCTACAAGTGAAAAAACATTATAAGATTTCAAATTACTCAAACAATTTATTGCAGGAAAATGGTGATAACTAATTTGAAAACCTGTGCCTCTACACTAGCACAAACAGCATATATTCCCCAATTCCTTGTGTAGTTATTGTAGAGGTGCACTTTTCCATATCTAAGACGAGGATGCCGTTGTATCGTGCCATCAAAAAAGCAATGGTGAATTGTTACACGAATGCATCTATCAAATGTATGTGTGTTATCAGCACCAATCAGCATTGTCTTATCGTGTGATGAGAAATAACACCTGGCAACAAAAAAGATCAAAGGATAAGGTTATGGTCTCCCAGCTTAGAAAACTTATAAATGAAAAGTTTTCCCTTGTAGGGAAAAAGCACGATCACTAGATGTTGGTGATCATACATCTTTATTAATAACCTAATGAAAAGTTTTCCCTTTTAGGGAAAAAGCACGATCACTGGATGTTGGTGATCATACATCTTTATTAATAACCTATTTCACTCTATGTGAGAGGCAGCCCATAATCCCCACAAAGGATCACATTTAGCATAGATCCTGTTTCATTCTGTTGATGAAATAGTTGAATCATATAATCCTTTTATGATATTGAGGAATTGGAGTACAAAGATAAAAATGACAAGCCCGAGGATACTAAAGAAGTAACAAAATGGTGCAGTCTTGCACTCACCTTGAAATCGTAATATCGGTACTTGCTCGTGTAACGTCAATTAGTCCATCATCATAATCGCGCAAGCTACACCGATCTATCCAGATGTGCCTTGAGTTTGGCTTTATTTGAATCCCATCAATGTCATGTCCTCTACCACCTTCAAATTCTAGATTGCATACAATTATGTGCTCGCATTCCTTTAATTGTAAGCCCTTGCCAGCCAGTTTAACCCTCTGACCTCGTCCATCAATTGTTTTATAGGATGCTACTCTCAGGTACTTCTCAAGGTGGATAGTTCCTGAAATTTCAAAGACAATCCAGAGGGGCTCTCTACTGCGGCACCCTTCTCGAAGAGATCCATGACCATCATCTGAAAGCACAAGAAGGGAGTCATGTCAATTAAACAGTATTCATCATCTACAAATAACTAGAAAATGTCCATCAGATTGCTATTGCCATCACTATCAAGAAATCACATGAAAATACATTAATCAGAAACTTTTTTCAAAACCAATCATGTGAAGAGGAGTTTCATAAAATGCTCCAACTTCCATCCGATAGAAACTAAAGCTGTCATAGACGTACCTGTAGTATGGAAGTTGCGAAAGAAAAGCGCTAGAAGTGTGAACAAGCATGCGGCAAAGACCATTGAGAACTAATAGAAACCTATTTTAGCATATTAAATCAAGTTCATGATCACACAAATATGACAATAGTTATAAGCAGTCTGGAAGAAGAAAGTATGCCTTCTAATGTACTGGGCAACGATGAATAAAAAAAAGCAGGGCAGAAAACAACAGGAGCTTGAGGCAGATGTCAAGCTGAACCGCAGAAGCAAACTATTGTCCACGAGAGGAATAATAATCACCTCCAAAGTAAATACTAGCACCAATCCTCACCATGTGAGCATATCTGCACAAGCAACAAATTTCCTCCTAGACTAAAAGAAGCATGGTGAGCCGAGCCTTTGGATTCTACAACTCGTTAAATAGGTGCAAAAGTAGAAAGTTGGACCGAACAACTTGTTGGATAGAAAAAGGTAGGGCAAAATGCTCGAAGCCAGATCAAAAGGAACCAGCTCCCAAACTCTTGCCTGACTTTTGGATCTCAACAATTCTCCATCCAGACTAACAAGGACTACCCATTCTTAAGTCCTCATCAAAACCTCCCTACTAAAATTAGCAGATTCCAGAGGAGCCCAAGAAGCATTCATCATCATTAACTAAACACGGAACCTGGTCCATGTAAACAGTAAAACAAAGTTTCATTTTGTTCCCATTCAAATTGCAAGATAGAATACCTTTTTTTTCATTTTTTTCTTTCCCAAACTGTGAAGAACTCCACAACCACAAGGTTACCATCACCGTCACCACCATAAATATTGCTCCGCAATTGAACCACATTTATAACAATCTGAATACTCAAGACAAGCAAACTATATCCATCATACACACACACACACACATATATATATGGGGGTTGAGAGTGTATAAGTTACTTACACGTAAGTTATGTACATGTACGGTAATTTCTTCTAAGTAATATTTTATATTGAAAATTTGATAATTGAGATGAAATGACCCGTTACATTTTTAGTCGGATAAGATGTCTGAAGTTTCAGTTAGATATCTGTCCAGACATCTAGACACAGGTCCAGACATCTGAAAGTGAAAATTTCCGTACATTCCTTTGCACTCTGCACGTGGATGACGTGCAGAATTTCTCTCTCTCCTCCACATCCCTCACCCCTAAACCGTAATTCCCTCCTATTTAAGCACCCTCTTCCCCTCACCCACGCCACTTTCCACCACCACCACCTCCAGCTGTCCTCCATGTGCAGCCATGGCGAGGGAGAACAAGAGTATCGAGAGAGAGGGTGAGCGAGGAAGAACGAGAGGGAGAGAGGGAGAGAGAGGAAGGAAGAGCGTGAGAGGTCGGTGGACCTTCGGGAGTTCAACGGAGCTCGCGTGGCTAACGACGGGCACGCGCACGAGGAGGGGCTCGGGGAGGTGGCCTCTCGACCCTCTACAGCTGTTGAAGCTGCTGCGGTGCGTTGCGGCCGGCGCTGCGAGGAGAGCAACATCGCGGAGGAGATTCTGGTACTGGAAAAGTTCTAGTATCAGACATCTGGAACATCGATCAAACGTCTGGAGAGGCACCAAGACGTCCGGAGCTAAAGCCGAACATCTGAAAGCATAATATCACGCGAGGTACGTGGTTCCTGCACTACTTTCCGCCATGCAAATTATTGCACAGGAAATGTTTGGCTGTTAATGGGTCTGCATTTTCGTATGCAGGTGCGGGACGTTGGAAAGGCACACGATGTGCATTTCCAGACACTTTTAGACATCTGAACGCATCGCCAGACGTCCGACGGCTCTTCTAGACGACTGGAAGGAAGGTAAGACGTCTGAAACTCTCCTCAAACGGTTACAAAGGAGTCTGGACGTCTGAAACAGCCGCAGGAAGTGAAAGGTAAGATCTGACGTCTTCTAAGACGTTGATTTTGGACAGTAATCATGTTTTTGGCACGTTCAGGGTCCAAACGGAATCGGATTTCCGCAAACAAAGTACCGCTGTTTTCCACTCGAGTTTCTCTATATGTTCGTGTTAAGTACCTATTGTTTTGAGCTCGTCTGATATAAATTAGTCGCCAGTACATGTTACAAGCCAGTGGCGTGTTCGGAGCCCGCAGAGATGACGAAATCTGCGGTGCAGGTCCCCATTCCTCCCGTGATACCCGGTAGAATGGTTTAATTCATTTATTAAGATGTGAATAAAGAATATGCTTACTTAGATTAAATTTATTGAAACTTTAGAATGTAAAATGAATCCTATGATAGAAATGTATAAGCCTGATGCTAAGCTACCCTGTTTACTTAAGATGCATGTTAAAATACGAGCTGCCTATATGTGAATAAGAAATTGAAATATAAAATCACAAGTTGCATGTATATTGAGAATTGAATTGTAAAAACATGAGCTGCCTATATATGGATGAGAAGCGAGTTATGAAATATGAGATCTGAATATGGATAAATGAGATGAATGTGAACACAAACCCTACGAGGAATTAAGAGTAGAACTCCTGTATATGAAAGGAATTTGGAATGTAGACGGGAAGTGAGCTGATCCGTGTATATATGGTACCAAGAAGAGCAATTGTCCCTTTTAGTGCAGAGCGAAGCTAGCTACCCTTAGGTTGAGACCCGGAGTTAAGATTGACCACTCTACACAGACTCCTGTTGACCCTCGCGTACGTGGTACCGATGCGTGCTACTAGTGTAGGGAGGGAACTAGTCACCCCATGGGACTCAGGGTTAAGATAACCACCCTACACCGACTTTGTTGGATCCGCTGGGTAAATCGGGATAGTCAGACGAGGGTATGCGAACTGTGGAGGGGCGAGACCCCTGTTCTGAAAGGGCGAAGCCTATACTGTTTTGTGACGTACCTTAGGCACACCCGCAAGCAGAAACGACTGACCGCGTGCCAGTGCGGAGTAGCTACCAGTGCGCTTATCACGGGTACCGTAGTCACCACTACGTCACGACAGTGACCTCGATGTGGTTAACTGAATGTACGACTACCACAGGGGATTCTCCCGGTCAAAAGAGTGCCACGTGTACCTTCTACTTCACGGAAAAGACTGCAATCAAGATCGTTCCCACGATGAACAAGTAAGATCAAGAAATACTTGGATCCCTTGTGAAATAAATGAACCAGAAATACATAAATGAAAGAAATAGAAATGAAAATAAAACCTTATTGCTTGTTGTACTTTACTTGCAGATAAATAATGTAAACATCATTCTACTCAGCATTCGTTGACTCTATCTTTTCGTAACCCTGTTCAGGAGTAGGAGTCGAGCAACTCAAGTTTCCGACTGCAGATGATGCTGGGCCTAATCGAGCCTAATAGTAGTAGTTTCTTTCCAGCCCTTTTGTTTCTACTGTAGTTATGAGTACTGGACTTTTAAATTACTGTTCCTATTACTTTCTATTTTCTTTCCGCTGTTGTTATTTTGGTAGCATATACTATTTTAAGACAATTTACTCTACTTTCATTTACTAGTTCTTTTTTCCTTCTATCTAGTTATAATGCAAGTACGGATGTAGTATTATTTTCCTACTTTTGGTTATTTCTCGTTAGATGACTACGTCTTAAGATTAGTCGAGGCGAGCCAGTCTCGAATCCGGTAAGAATTCAGAAATCGGATCGTAACATAAAATCACTCCATATAAACATGTTACGCATTAAATTTGAAACCAGACCACATTTTTTACGACTTAAGTATTACGAAATGTAGTCTTGATGGATGTAAGTGTTAGGAGGGTCAGATTAAATTCTAATTAGGTAACTAACATGTTCATATAGAATAATTTCAATCTTCAAATTTTCAATCCAAAATATTATATACAGATCACATGTACGCTCCATTCCTTCTCTCTCTCTCTCTCTCTCTCAAATGTTTTTTTCGCTGTTTTTCTTTTTCCGAAAATAGGAGGACTGGGGAAAACCCTTGCCCCCAAACAAATGCAGGGCCGTGGGAATTAGTTAGATCTATGGAGGACGAGGACTACTGCTACTACTAATTTGGCGAGGGAGCATTCGATAACAGATGGGCGCGCATGCAATGATCTCTGTATGTTTTGTTTGTGAGTAGGTACCTGCCAAGGAGGTGACGTGGTAGATAGGGCCGTGGAAGCCCCCAATGGCGTGGCGGCCGAAGCCCTCGGCTTGGCCGGCGAGGGCGCGGAGGCTCCCGTCCACGTGGCGGTAGGGGAGGGCGTGCATCGGGGGATGATGACCATGATGATGGACCGCTTGGGCGGCCGACATCGGAGCTACTCCAGTGGGAATGGGGGGAGGAGGAGGAGGAGGAAATGGGGGGGTGGAGGTGAGATGAGGCGTCGTTGTGACATCCGTGGCACGATGATACGTAAACGCCCATTTAAGCAAGCGAAGCGAAGGAAGTCCTCGAGAGGAGGAGGAAACAAATGACGGTTCAAGCGGTGCGGTAACGCAGCTGCGGGGGAGAGAGCGGCTTCTGACGTGGACAAACGAGGCGGAGCGCGTGCGATGGCAGCAAACACCTTAGCTGCTGCTGCCCTCCTACCTTTGACGGTTGGGTCGGATGTGCAACTTTGTATGTGATGGTCGGAGCATCCGATTCTCTACCTCTTTTGGAAGCTTCCTGTGGCGCCGCTGCCTGCCTGCCTGCGTACGGTCGTAAACATGTGTCTTATCAGGTGGGCAGCTGACGCTTAGGTGTTAGTAGATACCAAGTGTTGTGTGTCAATCTCGATGCTGTAGAAGCGATGTCCGATTGCGGATCCTCCCTTCGGGTAAGGGAAGGGCGTCTGTTTTAGCTTGAAAAATGTCATTCGTTTACCTTTTCTTTTCATGAAAACTTATGTACTACCGTACATATCCTCTGGCAACCATCCAATGGAGGCATTGTTTTATCTCGATCCCTCTCTCTTATAGGGGTCATTTATGTTGAGGGATATCCCCTTTTTGCATGGTAGGTTTACACTCAGGTTTCGCCCATGTCTTGGTTTTGTCAATCCTAAGAATGACCACGATATGAGTTATCTTGAGTTAATCCCATATAGACCCGTTACCCTACTGGCATCACTCTCTCCCTGGCAGTCCATTTTTCCTCTCTTCATTTCTCCTTTCCTTGATCTCCCTTATCACCTTCTCTAGGGAAATCACATGACGTGAATTTAGTGACATGTGCAGATGAGGTTTTAACTAGCTTCCTTACCATTTCTTTATCTCACCTTCTCCACACTATGATAATGTTTCTTTAATGAGGTTTTTGAGAGCACATTGCAGTTTTGTTGTTGTTTGTGCATTTTGTGGCATCTACCATCACATCTCATGTATTTAGGTGTGTTATTTTTTCCAACTACGAGCAATATATGAATATAAAAAGAAGATTATAACTTTTATAAGGAATGAAAGGTATGAAATGTTAACTACAAGAATGACATTCAAAATGTCTTTTTGGAGCATTATAATAAAATCTATTGTAGGGAGGTGGAGAAGCATGGGAGACCTAATCTTTTTGGCCAAGATAAAAATATGATAGAGGATGAAAGTCTAGACATAATTAGGATTCTAACGAAAAGGGAGGCTGAAAAGGGGGATTAGATCTATGATGTCGTATCAAGCTCTATTGCCTCCCTATTTCTTCTTGCCATGTTAGGGATATAGTATGAAATGACCCCTCCCAAGGGTCGTTCGTAGTTTTCTGGAAAGATAGGGGCATGAGCACAATTTTGAACCCCCTGGATTTAGGTGTGTGGGTCTTGCGGGAAGAGGAAGATTTCGCGAGTGTGAAACCTTACAATTTTTCTCTCTCTTCCCACACAACACACCTACGCACACAACCCTCACCCACCCCCTATTTAAACACCCCACCACCACCACCATCTCCACCACCTCTCCACACCACCTCCACCTTCATCCTCCACCACCAGCCGACAACCTCTTCCCCGTCCCCTTGCGACCATGAGTGGGGAAGGAGGGGAGCTCGAGACAGAGGAGACGAAGAGAGGGAGAGCATGGGCGATGGAGAGGGAGAGTGTAACGACCCGATTCCCGAGTCCCTACGAGATACGAGAACCGGACCGACTCGACTAATCCCAAGACTTGGTCGTCCAACGAGGAAGTAACCAAAAGAGCAGTAAAATAAACAACATTCAGCATGAATATAACTAACAGTAAAAAAATACAGCAGTAAGGAAAGAAACCACTACAGTATATACCACCACAACAGTAGAACAACATTCATAACATAATATGAAACTGCAGGTAAAGAAAAGTACAGCGGTAACAAGAACTACTCACTACAGTGGACCCAAAAAGAGGTACAAGAGAACAGTGGTAACACTACTGGACCCTACTCGGCCCAGCATCCTTTGCAGCCGCTGACCCTGGCTGCTCAACACCTAGTCCTGAAAAGTAACGAGTGTAACACGTCAACAAAACGCTGAGTAGAGTGGCAGTTAAACTAAAGAACAGTAAAGTGTACAGTAGCTATTTTAATTTTTCTTTCTTCCTTTATTTACGTCTTTCTATTGTCTCAAAATTTATCTATTTCTCAGATCCTTCACTTGATCTCGAATGTTCCTCGTGGGAACGATCTTGATTGCAGTCTTTTCCGAACAGTAGAAGTAGCACGTGGTGCTCTCCTGGCCGGGAGAGTCCCCCGTGGTGATCCTACTCTCAGTCAACCACCCCAAGGTCACGGACAGGCGTAACGGTGACTACGGCACGCGCGATAAATGCACAGGTAGCTAACCCACACTGGCACGCGGTCAGTGATTTCCGTTAGCGGGTGCTCCCAAAGCACAGCACGGAACCAGTACAGGGCAGAGCCCTCTCAGTAACAGGGGTCCAACCCCTCCACAGTAACCAAACAGGGGCCTTGCCCCTCCACAGTCCGCGCACCCTCGCCTGACTACCCTGGTTTGCCCAGTGGGCCTAACAAGTCGGTGTAGGAGGCTAGCAGAACCCCGGGGCCCGTGGGGTAGCTAGTACCTCCCTACACTAGTAGCTCTCCTCGGTACTACGTACACGAGGGCCAGCAAGTCGGTACAAAGTGGCCAGTCCTAACCCCGGGTCCTTAGGGCGGCTGGCTCCGCTCTGCACTAAACAGGTACAGGTACTTCCCTTGGTACTACGTACCTAAGAGACAGCACACTACCACGTCTTTCTTTCTCAATTCCATTCCTTTCTCTTTCCAGGAGTTCCACTCCTAATTCCCCGTAGGGTCCAGTTCTTTTAACTCAGCACATTCCAATTTCACCTTCCCAGTTTCACATTCATACATCCCATATTCCCAGACATGCTCATTTATTCACAACAGGCAGCTGTTAAACCAATTTACAGGTAGCTATTATTTCCTTTCCACATTTTCCAAGACTGCAGTATTCATATATTCCACTAGTTCTTCCCATCCTAGGATTCATGCCATACCCTAGGATCTATCATACAATCTAGTTTTCCAGCCCTAGGATTCATGCAACACCCTAGGATCTACCATTCATTCGAGTTTCTCATTCCTAGGATTCATGCAATGTCATAGGTTCTATTTATGGTTCCATAATTAACAGATTATACTAATAAACTTAAAAGCCACTCTACCGGTTACAACAGGAGTACTGGGGGCATGGTCGGGAATCCCGCGTGCCTCCGCAACCCCCGAGACTGCAACGGAACGGGGTCCTATCACAAGGATCAAACACAAGGAGTTTCTTAAAATAGTATACAACTACTGTAGACGGGTAGAGGATGAAATTCCGAAAAGCACGCAACACGAAACGCGGAAAACGGACTCCGAACGGGCCCTAAACGGGTCGAAAACGCCGAAACAGTGCTAAATCAGACGTCAGGAACCTCTTCCAGACGTCTTAAAAAGTGGATCAGAGGTTACCTTTGCTCTGCGTGGTCTCTCAGACGTCCAGAAGCCTACGGGGGTGTCTGGCCTAGTTCCCAAACGTCCGATGGTCACCCCGGACGTCTAGAAGTCGTTCCCGTCGTCTGGCACTGCAGCCAGACGTCTGATTCGCATTGGATGCGAATCTCAGAACCTGCGCGTACCTATTTCCTCTCTCTCTTAGTATGGTCAGTCGAAGAAGAGGAAGAAAGACGGAATAACTCACCTTTCAGACGTCTGGACAGTCCTCCAGACGTCCTCCCCGCCGTCTGGTTGTTAGCACATACGTCTGATTCTGGAGAAAATTCCAGAATCAGGGCGCGACTCACCCTCCGCTCGCAACGCTCGCCCACGCCGCAACCGTCCGCCTACTGCTCGAGCCGCAGCAGGCCTCCCGTGTCACCCCGCGTCCGCTGCTTCCCCCGCCGGCCGGCCCTAGCAGCCCCGGCGAGCTCGCCCTCACGGCCGAGCACCTCTTCCCACGCGCAGCACCTCCTCCCACGCTCACCGCAGCTGTCGCTGCTGCTGGTCACTCGCGCTCGTTCTCGCGCACCGGTTGGAAGGAGAAGAGGAAGGGCGGAGGTGACGAGAGTGAGGGGGAGGGCGTGGCCTTTTAAGGCCGCGCGAGGAGGAGAGAGAGAGCGGGACAGAGAGCGCAGGAGGGAGAGGGAAAAAGAGAGAGAGAGAGAGACGCTCGCAGGTCTGCACGCTCAGGAGCGCAGACGAAACACGCGTGTCGAAAATAACCGAATCCCAGACGTCTGGTCAGACGTCTGGGACACCTCCCAGACGTCTTAAAAACGTCTGAAGCCGCGTGTTCGTAACAGAGAGCATGGGAGAGGAGTCGGTTGGGAGATCAGGAGAGAGGGCGAGGGGAGGAGCCGGAGGTACGGCCGAAGTTGCGGCCGAGGGAGCCCATGGACAAGAGCTCTACGACCTCCTATAGGCGCGGGAGGTGCTATTGCGGCCTCTACGGGTGGAGGAGAGCGCGAGGAGAAAGCTCGGAGGAGAATATTGCAGAACCATTTTCCATTGTATCAAACATCTAGAACTCCATCCAGACGTTTGGAGGATCCTCAGGACGTCCAGGGCTGGCGCCGAACATTTGACAACATGCAGAGTGCCGAGGTATGTCCTGTGTACGCACCTGCATGCACGTACTTGTGCTTTTACATGTCGTGATTTTTAAGCCCACGCACATGCGCAGGTATAGGACATGGGAAAGGCGCGTGGCGCACCCTTCGAGGTACTTTAAGACTTTTGGAGACGATTCCAGACGTCTGATTGCACTCCCAAATGACCAAAGGGAGTGTCAGACGTCTGGGACCTCCCTCAGACGGTTGCAAAGGGGTTCGGACGTCTGAGGAAGCCGTAGGAAAGTAAGGTGAGATGCTGAGGTCGTTTAAGACGTCCGAGTCTAATCCCAGATGTTTGATTTTAGTCAGTATGAGCATTTTTGGCCCGTTTAGGGTACAAACAGAGTCGATTTTGCGCAAACGAAGTACCGTTAGTTTCCGTTCGAGTTTATCTTTGTATTAGTGTCACTCGTATACCATTTTGAACTCGATTAATGTGTTTGGTCGATTAAATAGGTCTTCAACCAATTGAGCATATGATGGGAACACCATTATGAGCCATAACTAGCACATTTTGATCTAATTGAGTCAGCAAATGCTCCTACATAACTGCCAAAGAGCCATAATTCACTGCAAATCCATTCTGAGGGAAAGACAAGAAATTAGGGTAAAATTGTAATTTTACCATCATAGCATGAATGCAGTACAATCATGGCTTGTCCTAGGGGATAATTAAGGGTCAAATGGTCCTAAAAGGCTAACAAGTGGGTTAGAATAGACAGAAAAGGGTTTGCGCATGTTTTGAGAAGTAAATGACTTTTGAAACCCTAAAACTAACCTGCTTAATTAACTGAGGTTCTGGTCAGGATAAAATTCACCTAAACCCTCTAAAATTCATATAAAAATATTCTCTAGGGTTTGGAACCTTCAATTTGACCATCAGAACCCGTCTTGACCCAAAATAGAGTATCAGATAGACATTTTCCCTAATTTTGAGTTTTGCATAAATTACACAGTAAAACTTGGTCAAAACCTAAATCTAACTTCATCATTGGATTCCTTGGGTCCAAATTAGGTTTGTACCAAAATTTGGGCCCAATCGGAGATCGTCTTAACCAAGTTGCATTTTGGTCCAGTTAGACTCTTTATATCTCATTCAGACCCTTAACTTTTGAATTCTCATTATAAATAGGCCCCCAACTTCTTTGTCTTCTTCACAAGCAGGTCCCCATGCCATTTTTGGAAGGTTAAACCTTCACTATCGAGTTTCGAGCGAGGATTTCTTGCCTGATTCTCAATCAATCAATCCAAGATTTGAAACACAGATTCCTTAAGAAATTTCCTTCCGAATGAGCCCATTCAGGGATCCCAACTCCTTCCCAAAAGCTCATGAAAACCTTTAGAAGTAATGGGTATCATTCATTTGCATAAGCTCCAAGGTCTCCAAGCTTGGAACCTCCTCTTAAGCCCTATATAAGCACCTTCGAGGCCTTACACAATTTTTCAGCTAGTTTTGAGGCCAAAAAGCTCTTCCTAACCCTACCTCCTGCCTCCTCCGACATAGCTCCAGCGAGCATCTCCCTCCGTCATCCTACAGCCTCCCAACGGCCAAATTGGGAGCGTCTCCTTCCTCCCCGACTTCCTCCACCTCTCGACGGCCAACTAAGAGGCGCCCTAGCCTCTTCATCCTTGCCGTCTCCCTCATCGGAAAACCCTTCGTCCACGGCACCAGCCAACTACAACCGACGCCGCCCTACCTCCTTCATTCGCAATTCTAGGTCCTTAAGCTCCCTTCTCTCTCCTTTCTTTTCCTCCCCTTAACTTCTTAATTCGACTGCAGACCACCTATCTCCCTCACCATCTTCTCCACGACTAGTCGAGCTCCAACGAGCCCGCGCCACCACCACAGACCACCAAACGCCTTGCCAACCACCTCACGACCGATGGGAACACCATCATGAGCCCTAAATAGCTTATTTTGACCCAATGAAGAGAATAAATGCTCCTAAATAACCAACTGAAGGTCATCATTTACTGCATAACCTATCTGAGAGAAACATAAGCAACTAGAGGTAAAACTGTAATTTTACCAATGCAGTACAACCACAGGTTTTCTTAAGGGCTAAACAAAGGTCAAATGGTCTCAATAAGATTATAAGTGGGTTAGATCAAACAGAAAAGGGTTTGTGTAAGTTCTGTGAATTAAATGACTTCTTAAAATCCTAAAATAGACCCACTTGATTAACCAAAGTTATGGTCAGGATAAAATTCCCTTAAATCCTCTAAAAATCATATAAAAATATCCTCTCGGGTTTAGTACCTTCAAATTGGCCATTAGAACCCATGTTGACCTAGAATGAGGTCTCAGACAGATATTTACCCTAAATTGGATTTTTGCATAAATTTGTCAGTCAAACGTGGCCAAACCAAAAATTCAACTTCACCATTGGATTCATTAGGTCCAAATTAAGTTTGTACCAAAATTTGGACCTCAGGGAAATTCATCTTGACCTAGTTTGCAAAAAGGTCCAATCTGATTACATTTATACCCCTATCTTTCAAAAACCCTTACAAATAGCCCCCTATCTCCTTCATCATTTTCGCAAACAGGTCCCTCCACCATTATAGTAGAGGAATCCTACTCCGGAGAGCTTTGAAAGGAGAGATCTCTTTGATTTCTCAAAGAATCTCTTCCAAAATTGAAAGGGAGATTCTTTGAAAAATTCCCTCCAATCTGAACCCATCTTTAATCTCTTATTCTTTCCCAATCTCTCATGCGAATGCATAAGAGATATGAGTATCCTAACAGCTTCCTTCTCCGGCGAACCTTCCTTGCTTGGGAAGTGATGAGAGACTCATCATGATATCTAATTACCCCTAATTAACTAATCTTCCTAGTTAATTAGCTAAGGATATGAATATATAAGGATTAATTATAAAATGAGGGATATATAGTAAAGGACCTTAAAATAAGTTTAAAATGATATTTTATCATTCGATTAACATTATTAGCAATCTAATTAATAATTAGACTCGAGATCTTATTAGCCATTCCCTTAATTAATAAGTTAACTTAAACAAATGTATACATAAGTATATAATAACTTAAGTGCCTTTACTTAATTTAACAAATTAACCTAAAAAGGTCAAAAATGTAAATTCAAGGTCTAAACATAATAGTTACCTTATTTACTAACATATATAAAAAGTTGAAAAAGATCTAAGTTAAAATAAACCTTTAAAACCTGGGTTTACATTTAGGTCCTTACTATTTATTGAATCGGGTCCTTAATTTTCATATAGATCCTTAAGTTTCACTGCACTTAGGTCCCTTTCGTCTTCTTCTTCTTCAGCCGATTGAACGGCTGACGACGGAGAGTGACTCCACGCGATCACCGCCCTATGACATCATTCTTCCTTTTCCAAGCTCTTGGAACTTGCGCTCGCCATCCCATCTTCATCCATCGGTCTGGATTACTCTGAAATTCTAATTTTTGGTGGGAGTTAACCTCACCATCGTCGAAGACGATGCTAGAGGTTAAGCTCCCCAAGCTTCTTCTTCGTCGCCATTCCCTATAAATGCCCCCTCACCCCTTCGATTTCTCTCAAGTTGGCTCCCTTCCTTCTTCTAACACTGAACCGACCCAATAGGCTATTCTCTCCGCAACTCCGATAACTCCCCATTTCATTCTCCTACTTCCTCCATCCATCTTGATTAGCCGAGGTCAGCCTCATCTCTGGACAAAAGTGATGACCAAGGAGATCCTCTACTTCACCTCACATCCGCCGCCAGAGATTCTTCTTATACCTTCTGATTTCGTCTTCCGCTATGAGCCATAGGAGAAATCCTGTTGACCCCTTCGTCCAGGTAACAATAGGTAGCAGTAGGAGTAGGAGTAGGTGTAGGAGTAGTATAGGTAGTTAAGTAGTTAGTTAGCTTAGTTTAATTGCACATTACGGACCTCATCTTCTTCGACTCCAGCGAGTTCCTTGAGCTCGCCAGAGTCCTGATTTTGTCTTTTAAAGTCGTTGTCCACCTTCCTCTATCACTCACAACCACTTCTAATCCATTAAAATACAAATTTAATCACTGTTCGCCTAATTCACCTTCACCTTCAACAGACACTGTCGTTGTCCATGGTGATAGTATCTGAGCTTAGATTCACCTCCATATAGGGTCCTCCATCACCTATTCACAATCTAAGGATCCTAATTATCACTTTAATTTGTATAATTACCACCTATAATGTAAACACCCAAATCTAATTAAGTTCCTGAGCTCATTGTCAATGGCAGCTCAGAAGCAGTTAAAACTTTAAATTATCTATATATTTATCATCGCAATTCTCTTTAGACTTGTCTCAACCACTTTTCTGAGTGGGAGAACAAGTTCTGTGCTTCAACCCACTAAAAATCCATTCAAACTGAATTCATTGCTAATTCTTAATTCTAATAATCAATTAAGGAATTTAATGAGATCCTAAGGTTCCTTGCAACCTCAGGAACTTTTCAAATAAAAAATGACGCAATTCTTCATTTTGAACACATTTTTCATCTTTTTCTGGACTCACCAGAGCTCCAGCGAGTGAAATTCGATCTTCAACCTAGAGAGGATGGTAGGAAGCTTCAGAATGACTTAATTTTGATTTCTGATTTGTTTGAGGTTGTTTATTTGGGATTTTATCACCTGGAGCTTAGATTAGTGATTCGTCTTCTCCAACTCCAACGGAGTTGGAGAAGCCTATACAGAAGCTTAAGAACCACATTTAACAAGTCTAGAAGCTTCAGTGCAATGCACTGAAGCTAACTATGTCTTCAAATTAGTGTAGCAATCTTCCAATCCTTCTATCAAACAGACCACATTTGGAGCTCAAGCGATGAGCCTAGAACCCTAGCATCTTAGGTCAAATCATCTGTTTAGAGGTATGAGAGAGTTCGGGTTGAGAAGATGTTAATCTAGGCTTTAATTTCTTGTAAAGAGGCTTAGAACAGAAAGTCAAATATTTAGCTCTGAAATCAAAATTAAGTTTGATTCTCTGATTCTTAACTCAATCTGTTGATATGAGAAGTCTGAATTATTTCTGAGATTCTATTAAATGGTTTTAGAGTGAATTAAATGAGCATAGACTTGTCATTTGGTTGGAATTCAAATCTGCCAGATTGGGTTATTTTCGAACCCAAACTATTGGCAGTAAGTTTCTGATGAGATTTGATCATAAATCCTGCCCAAATGAGTTTGTTAAATCCTTTGGAAGCTATTCCAATTGATTAAGAATGATCCTTAGTGTCTGTTACACCTTTCTTCATCTGAAATTCCTATCTCTGAAGCTTCCAAAGAAGCTTTGAGCTTCTGTGCTTCACCTGAAGATCTTGAGAGCTTAAAACCCACACAAATAGCTGCAAAATCATTTGAAGGATCTATTCAGACCCTTAGATAAGCTGGAAAGACCATCCTATAGAGACAGTAGACTTAAAACTATTTCCAGGCATATTAAACCCGTAGAAACCCCCTAACTTCGCTTTTCAAATCGAAGAGGAAATCATCCTCTAAATCTCAAATTGACCCTGGAATCCTATAGAGCTACCTTAGAGCTCTCCATCAAGCTTTATTTCGCTTGATTTGGAGCTGTAAGTAGGGAGAAATCTTCGATTGAAGTCGGGTCTGGAGGGGGAACATTAGTCCCACATCGGAAATTCTCAAGCGCCCGCCTTAGTATAAAAGTGTTTTGTGATATAGCCAATTCAGTCGTCAGCGCTTGGCACGAAAAGAAACCCTGACCATCTGAGCAGGCGGATCCTTCTTCCCTGACTTCGTCCGCATCTCGCCGTACTAGCAAGCGCTTTTCTACCTTCGTCCTCGTCGATCCCACCTCACCGGAGCCACCTTCGTCTCCGGCATCGGCCGCACCAAGCTCGATGTCTCCACTCGCTCCCTTCATCTCTTGACCTTCCAGATAACCTCCCTCTTCCCACTATTTTCTTCTCCAACCCTTATTCCTCAAAATCGACCACTATCGACCGCCATCACCTCCATCCCTTCCATCTTCGACCATCGACTTCAGCGAGGCCATCCCACCTCCACAGGCCACCCCAACCCTCGTCGACAAGCCCATAAGCTTCCCCTCACTTCACTGATCCTTCCCCTTCACTCCACGCACCGCGCCACTCACTTAAACCACCCCCCGAACACACCCACACACTCGTACACAGTGTGCCCTAGGCACACATGCATAGACACTGCCACGCCACGCCAGCACCCCTAGCATCTTCGCCGTGCTCCGACAACCCTCTCCGAACATTTTGACGTGGCCGCGAGGCTGTTCTTGTGCTTTCAGGTTCAGGCACCCATCCGCCATTGTTCCGAAGCTTGAAGCAAGCTTGCTGCAGCTCCAGGTCTACCAAACCCAGGTGCTACTGTCCCAGGTGTGCGGAAGCCCCTCGCACACTCACTCTAGCCTTCAATTAGAGTCAAGAGACTCCACGCCTGCTGCAATTGCGAAGCTTACTCTGCGGCCGTGCACGATGAAAAGGTGGGACATTTAGTCCCACCTCGGAAGTGAAAGACTGGCCGCACCTACATAAAAGGAAAAAGTGAAGTAGCCTTGTCACCTCAGATCCACGGGGTAAGGTCCCACTCACCCGACCTGGTCTCGTCTGCGAACACACCCCGCAAACCTGGCTTGACCCGACCAGACTGCAATCATCACCCACTAACGCACGCCAGTGGGCCTAGTCCCGGGTACGCACCCGACCCGATTGCCTGACTATCCGTGTGGCTCTTGGAGAGCGTATCCTAAGAGAGAAAGTAAGGAGAGCTGCGTGCGGGTAGGGGTAGGTTTTACTAAAGGATTCTCCGACCAACACTTAGCCGCAATCTAAAGAGGAGGAGGAGGCCAGAAGAAGAAGAAAGGAAGAGGAAGCCAGCAAAGGTAGAAGGCTGAAGAAGAAGGCCAAGGCCAAAGGCAAAAACTGAAGAAAGAAGAAGGAGAAGCCAAGGTAGAAGAAAGGCAAAGGCAGAAAGAAGAAGAGAAAGAGAAGTATCGTGAAGGCAAAGACAAAGAAAGTCAGACAGAAGCCAAAGAAGAAGAAGAAGGAAGGAGAAGATAGAGAAGAGAAAGAAAAGAACTCAGACACTTTAAGTCGTCTGATTAAGGAATCAAACGATAGATTCTAGTCTCCACTGCATATTTATATATTGAATCATTTGGTGATATTGTAGGAGTATTTGGTGATCTACATCACCATTTTACTCCCATATATTTGCACTCTGACACTGCTATTATTGCAATTTCTTTTAGTTTAAATTGTGATCTTGATTTCTAAATACCAATTTGCTCCATATGTTCGACCTCGGAAATCTTTTAGAGTAATAAAATTATATCTGTTTTGAATGCTATTTTAGCTGTACTATAACGCAATACTTTTTAAAACCCGATTCATCGCTCCTAACAACGACCTTCGCCACACCACCCTCTACAAAACCCCTCTCCCTACATGCCACTCCACTTGCCCACTTCATCCACCAAACAACCCACCTTTCCGCCATCATTCTCGACTCTATCCAGCCACCTTAGCCACTCAAACTTCACAAAACCACCGCCACTACCTTCGCCGTGGTCCGACGATGCTTATGAGTTGTTCTAATGTGGTCGTGAGGCCGTATTTTTTATTCTCAGGTTTCTCTCCGCGCCATTACAGCAAAGCTTCGAAAGAAGCTTGAAGATTTCTTCAATACTTGCAACTCCAGGCGATATCTCCAGGAGACACGGCTGCACTCCAGGTCTCGTTCCAAAGCCTCGATTAGGCGCTACATCCTCACCAGCAACTCCAATCGCATACGCCACCACCTACTGCTGCGCAAAGAGAAAGGGTGGGACTTTAGTCCCACCTCGGAAGCGGGCGGCCACAAAGAGGTGCATAAATTGATTTTATGCCTCTAGCTTACTGCCTCAAGTAACACACTGGGGGGTGAGGTCACCCACACCCTCACATGGCCTCATCCGCAACTCTGACCCAGCGGATCTGGCTGCGACCTGATAACTCGCCTACGCCTTACACTCCTTGGCTGCGACCTTTGCCCGCAGCCCTGAACCCGAGTGCACTCTAGGTCCAAAAGCCCGATAACCTGATACTGTTGGAGGCTCTAAGAGAGCGTGACCCAAGGAGAAAAAGAGAGAATAGTGCACGGGGGTAGGGGGTTTTGCTCTTCAGTGTTCGCCACACTTAGCCGAATTTGCAGAAGCCTTTCCACCCCTGTGCATCAACGAAGAACAGAAGGTAGAAGAGAAGACAAGGCAGGAGAAGCAGGCCATAGAAGAAAGGAGAAGGAAGAAGGCCTCAGAAGAAAGAAGAAGCAGAGTCCAATGTCCTCTTAGCACTGTACCAAGGCTGACTTAAGCCGCCTGGTGATAGAATTTGTTGTCTGATGGAGTGCACTGTGCATTTAGTTTGAATAGTGATGTTATTTGAGTATTTGCTATATATGTTAGACTACTAATTGGTAATCCAAATCACCATTATTTTGTCTAGATTTTTTTTTGACTCATTATATACTCATGTTTTACATTGTACATTAGATTTTGAGTAATTAATTATGCTGAATTACATTAATTTTTGAGATTAGAGATTGAATTCCATATTTGCTCCCAGCGAATGACCTTGGATTTCATTTCTAATATTCGAGTTATAATTTTTATCTGTTTTCGTACTGATTCGAGCTATACTACAACACAACGATTTTAAAACTTGTTTCAGAGAGAGCAACAGTATCCGGGGCCTGCGGAGACGATAGGATCGGCGATTCGAGCTCCTATTTCACTCGTGTATCTCGGTAGAGGGTTCTCTCTCTAATTCCAAAATTAATAATTAAATTACATGCTTTAGAAATATTTGATTGAACCCTAGGTTGTAAAATAAACGCTAGGGATGAAAGAGATGAATGCATGTTACTTTAGAAATATTAAATTTAACCCTAGGTTGTGAAATGAACACTAGGGATGAAACAGATGAATGCGCATGTATTGAATGATTAAATTGTTGTGATGCTTATTGAACATAGTAAATCATGAGCTGCCTATATCACATGTAATGAACCATGACATGAATGAAAATATTTGCGGTGTACTAAATAATCGGTTGTGAAATCTTGAGCTTCTTGTTATGCATTTAATGAATCGGATGTGGAAATAAGAAAGTCTATGTACGAACCCTACAGGGAACTAGAAAGGAACTAGCGTGTATGGAAAGAATATCATATGTAGGAGGGAAGTGATTTGGCCCTTGAGTACACGGTACCAAGGAGATAAACTATCCCTTTTGCATGGAAAGTGAGCTGGCCCTCGTGTATACAGTACCGAGGAGAGCTTCCGTCACTTTAGTTTAAGGGGAGCTAGCCGGCCTTGGGTTGAGACCCAGGGTTAAGAATGGCCTCCTACACCAACTCTTGTTACTTTAGTGTAGGGGGGAGCCAGCCGCCCCATGGGGCCCGGGGTTAGGACTAGCCACCCTACACTGACTCTTGTTAGGCCCTCTGGGCAAACTAGGATAGTCGGGCGAGGGTGCGCAGACTGTTGAGGGGCATGACCCCTATTCTGTTTTCTGTTGTACGTTTAGGCGTATCCACTAGTGGAAATGACTGACCGCGTGCTAGTGCGAGGTAGCTACCCATGTGCTTATTAAGCGTGCCGTAGTCATCGCTACATCGCGACCATGACCTCGGAGTAGTAGACCAGGTGTAGGACTACCACGAGGCTCTCCCAGCTAGAAGAGTGCCATGTGTACATCCTACTTCGCGGAATAAACTACAATCAAGATCGTTCCCTTAGGGAACAAGAGGATTAAGAAATGTTGTGGATCCTTATTAGAATAACCGAAACAGAAACACCTAGTTGAGATAAATGGAAATAAATGATTAGTTACTTGCTTATTTCTTTAAGTTAAATTGCATATAAATGGATTAACCACCACTCTACTCAACGTTAGCTAACTACGAATTGTATAACCATGTTCAGGTCAGGGAGTTGAGTAACTAGCGCCACCGGTTACCGAGGGCGCTGGGCCCAGTCGAGCCCAGCCGTAGTGTTTTTCCTCTTTTCTATTCCAGAGCCCTTTTGTAGTAGTGAGTACTTTAGTATGTATTAGCTATTTCTGTTCATGTTATATTTCCCCCTGTTGTAATTGTGATGGCTATGTATGTTGTAATACTCTTCCGCTTGTGGCATGTAATATTTTGAGACTTCTCGTTCTATTTTTCCATTACTGCCTTTTATTATTTCTGCTTAGTTACATTGTATGTGTGGTTGTAGTATATTTTCTGCTTTTAGGCTATTTCTCGTTGAATGACTGAGTCTTGGGATTAGTCGAGACGAGATGATCTCGGGTCCTATAGGGAGTTGGGATCGGGTCGTAACATAGTAGGAGAAGATGTAGTTAATTGTGTGCAACGGATAATTCCAATAAAGTAATATGCCTCAAAAGTTAAATGCTACACGTATAACTTTCATTCCCGAAGTGGATTAACAAAAGGAGGTGAGACAATATTGACCTGTTAGCCTCATAACCACAGCTTATAAAATAATCTCTAAGATTTTAGCTAATAAATACAAATTCATCCTTCCAAGGGCGATATCAAAGTTACAATTAGCTTTCTTAAAGGGGAGGCCTATAATTAGCAATATTTTGTTGGTCAAAGAAATTATACATTGGTTCAGGTAAAAGGATGATGCTAAAAGGAATTAGGCTCTCATCTAATGATTAAACTAGATATGGAGAATGTACATGATATGATGAGCTAACATCTATTAAAGGATTTACTTTTTCAATTAAGAGTCCCTATAAGGGTGATTGTCATGAACGAAAAATTCACCTATGATATCATGGAAGTGTGAAAAAACGTCATTTAAAACTTCAATTTTGAAAATAATTTGATACCCAAAATCAAATAATCAAAGAATTAAATGACCTAAACCAAAACCACATGGGAAGAATTAGCTTTCTCCCATTCCAAGGCCCTACAAGGAAAAAGCTATACCTTTATGGTGGAGTAGTGCAACACCATATGGGCAGTGCTTCCTACAATAAGTCTTGGCACTCCCACAAGGCCTTCTTATAGAGAGGTTGATGAGACCCTCGATGCTAAGAACGCCCAATGACTATCACATATCACAAACCCTTCATGAAATTGAGATGACCCTCGCCTCGAATCTCCACACACACAACCACAGGATCACCAAATCGTGATCCTTCACAAATTGGTCATCCAACTTGCTTGTCATACTTCCAACAAGTTTGTTGGTCTTCCAACAGCAAAGTTTGTATTCCAACAACACTTGTTGTTGGACTTCCAATGAAAGCGTTGAACTTCTAACAACACAAGAGTTGATCTTTGATCAAGCAAGAGGAACTCAACAGGAAATATAGGGGATGAGAGTATCACAAGCATGCCAATGGTGAACAAAAATTACCAAGAGTTGGTGACGTAGTTTCACCTCGCAAGTGTATGTCTCTGGAGTGGATCTAACCCTCAAGTATTCACCAGGGATTTTTAAGAGTACATCATAGCGGATTGCCCCTTTTTCAGATACATGAAATTTCCTTTTATAGGGATTCTTTGCTTATTATCAGGAAAAACAACAATAACTCCTTAAGGAGAGTTACTTTTGGCAAATTACGTCATTAACTGTGTTGGCACCTCTATTCCTATGTTACTGCTTCAGTTCTTATTCCGTCGTCTTGCCTTTTACTCCTTCGGGTCCTATCATCGCACAGGCTCTTGGCAGCCAGGTTAGTGGAGTGTCCCCAAGTGGGCAAGCTAGCTGGTTGGTGCCTGGTAGATTGACTTGGGCAATGGTGTCACTGTCTAGCTAGGTGTGCCCTACTCTTGGGCCTTTTTGGGCAAGTCTCTGGTGGACTTCTTGGGCTTGTTTAGCAAGGGTTAATTCCTTCCCTCATCAATTGCCCCTGCTCTCATAGTTTGATTGTGTGAATTGCAAGAGTATTTTATTCATCTCTTTTTTTTGGGGGGTACCTCCTTAGCTACGACCAGGGTGTACCAAAGGGGTAGGTGCTTTCATGCCCCCTATTACCTTGAGTCAACTGGTAGTGATGCCTAAGTGTCACCTTGGTGGTGCTTTTCCTTGCTGCCTTTACTTGGGGTAAGAGGATGTTGATGGCCTGCTCTTGATGAATTAGGTGGCGCTTGCTTGCCTCCTTTCCCTTGGGGAGCTTATTTTTTTTAGTTGGCTTTTTGCCTGCTCAATGAGGCGGGTTTCACTTCTTGGTACCTCTCCTTTCAAGGGGGTTTCTTATTTTGGCAACCTTCCCACTTTCTTAGTGATAAGGTACTCGTCGTAGCTTTTAATTCACCAAAAATAGCTAGTTTACTTAGTTAATCAATACTTAATATCATATAAATAGGGCTAATTATATATGTAGCTAATAATAGGCATGGGCTTAAAATACATACCAATTAGGCCTTATTATCATTAATAAAATGTCTTAATTATTTAAGCTAAGATTAAGAGTCAAAACCATAAATTAAGGTACCTAGATTATTGATTAATAAAGTTAGTACTTAATTAAAGACTAAGTTATTAATCATAAGCGGTAAGTTAAGTCTTAAATTGATATGACACATCTTGGGACAAAAATGCAATTCAACCCCATAACTTTGTTCATTAACATTCATTTTATCTCCTATAAAAAGTTGAAGGGAGAACAAATCAAATTGCACCTTTAAATCAAGAAAATTCATTTTAGTCCCTATGAGCATTTCATTTAAGTCCTTATGAATTACATTTCGATCCTTATGTACACAACTTCTCCTTCATCAGCTCGACGAACGACGACTGTCCAAATTTCATCTTCTCCGATGATGGTACATCAGATGACTATTCTCATTTTCCTTGGCCACCAAGTCACCTTTCAACAACCTCTCTCCATCCAACGGTTTGGATCAACCATTAAGAGCCTTCTCCAACATGTACTCCATCGTCGTCAGAGAAGATGACGACCTGTTTTGATGAACCTAGACATCTTCACATCCAAATTCTTTCCCCCTCTCTGTCACCAACGCTTATAAATAGGCTACAAATCCTTCAATCGCACGCATCAAGCCCCTATCCTCTTCCCCCACCGTGCTTGGTCCTAGGCTATTCCTTCTCTACCTCTGGTGTCCTCTTACCACTCTCTCAAGCGAGCTCCAATGAAGCTCACTGCCTCTAACAACCCCACTTCCTTCGCTCTCGCCTTTCCAACAACGAAGTCATGCTCATCTCTCACTATACTCCATATTCAATCGGCTGGAGTTCTGTCCTCATCTCGACTGTTTCATTCTTAGCTCTGGCAAAGCTTCACAGGGGCCATTCTCACCATTTATTCTAGGTAAGGTCTCCATGCTCCTCACCCGTTGCTTTAGCTTTGCTCTAGCTCTTTAATTTGTAGGTTAGGGTAGTTTAGATGTAAGACTTAGTCACTTTCGTCTTCGACACTGGTGACACCAATTCTAGTGTTCGCCGGCCTTCTATCTCACAATTAACCACTTTTTAATCTTCTTCATCTCACCATGATTCATAACCACCTTCTTCCCTTCAATTTTGATCATCCCACGCCAAACATCCAATTTTCATGGCCATGGGAGCTTCGTTGGCTGTAGCAAGCTTCCTGCAAGTCCTTCACACTCCATTGACCCTCCACCCATCTTCCCAATCATCCAAGGGTCATTTCGCCCCAATATTATTTCAAGTTCCACCTATCTAATTGATCGGACGAACTCAAGCTTACTTCTTGACTACTTTGAGGTGCAACACCTCCATAAGCATTCTTTGATCAAATTGAGATATTCTTGAAATTCTTAAGGTTGTAAGGATTCCTTTGAGCTACTTCTTGGGTTGTTTCAATGAGTATATCAATTTGTCCATCTCCAGTGAACTCCGCCAATGTTTTGATTGCCTTCTCTATCTCTGACGAATTCAAACCACCACTATAGAGCTTGTAACAAACTCTAACTAACTAGAATAGACACCGCATCATTTAAGCATCAACTTCTTGCTTTTTAATTTGAATTTCATTGACTCCATTTCTCTTATCGTCGTTATCTTCTTCATCCCCAACGACGATCAATTGCATGGATTCTTCACTCTCAAATCCTAATGATATGTCCAAGAGTATCTTTAGCTCTTTCTGAGTTCAAAACAACCACGTACAGGGTTGTTAGAACCCTCATTTGATCTGATGAATAGACCCACTTGATAGTGGTGGTGGCAACCTTGTGAGATCTATAGGAGCACTTAATTCTCTCAAATTTTGAGTCTTGAAGTTTCAATAGGTCAAGAGGGGTCCATTAGCACCTTTACTTTAGTCTGAAACCTGCTCTAATTCAAAGTCAAACTCAGACCTAGAATAAGTCAAACCGTGGTAGCCATTAGAGCGAGAGAAGCTCTAAAGCTTGGTTTCAGGTCCTAAACACATTTTAGAAGCAGTTAGGAATGCTTTGAACCCTTCACAGAAGAGATTAAAGCTCAGTATCAACTTCTATGGTTCATCATTTCAGCTCCTATTTCTAGTCACATTTGACTCTATTTATGAGTTTTGTAGCTTAAAAGCACACGAGGAACACTTGAGATCATCTTAAGGATACTTGGTAATCAATTGAGAGAAGCATGTAGATGTAGTTTGTTAGGATTCTTTTTAGAATTGCAGGTGAATTTCCACCACCTTGACAGATTAACCTCCGCACCATTTTTTTCGTCAATGCCACAGTCAATTGAGGACTTGAATAAGCTCCTTGAAGCTTCAAATGAACTTATGAAGTCTTAAAGTAGTTGTTTAAACATTCAATTGGAGGCTATAGCAGCAGGTGCTCGATCAGAAGCAGAGGCATCATCGCTTGCACTCGCGTTTGAGATGCACTGAAGGAAGGACTTGTATAGTCCCACCTCGGTCACATTTGAGCGCCTAACAACATATAAGTGGAATCGCGTATTATGCCCTCCTAAGCGACATAACGGGCCTTAACAGGCAACACGTATTCTAAGCATATCTATTGAGCATATATTGACCCATTGAGCCCAGTGAGGGGTGGCCCATCAAGTGGATGAGATCCGACAACCTAGATCTTTGATCAGGCCAGATTAAAATTTCTTTTGTAGTTTTGAATGTGTTGTGCAATTCTTAGTTCATGCTTGAATACATCTGTAGTTGATCAAACACACATTTTTTTTCGCATTTATTATTATCCTCTTTTGCAATTGATGATAGAAATTTAATTGTTGTATCTTTGTTGGTTAAATTAACAATAGTTGATGTAATTGCCATGCTTTACATTCTTATCTCTTGCAATTGATATATATACTTGACATATTCCTAACGTATTATAAATTATTAATTAATTTAACTAATTAATGATACTGATCTAATTTGCTAAGTTAACCTAAGTAGTAATTATAACCTAATTAACTAAGTATAATTTATATAAAGTTGTAGTATATTACTAAGTTATATTTGTAACCTAAGTATTATTTATATTCTTAACCTAAGTAATTAACCTTAAGCTTAACCTATACTCTTAAGTAAGTTTAATTCATTAACTTCAGTAAAGTAAGTATAACTTATATAATATTAATAGAGATAGGTATTTATCTAAATTAAGAATCTAATTATTTAAAATACATGTATTCCATTATATATATTCTATTTAATACCCTAAGTTAAATTAACTAAGCTATATTATATGGTAATCTCTTAAGTTAGTTTATTAACCTAATTATTGAATCCTTATTTAGAGAAAGCTAAATTAATATAATTAAAATAAGTACAAGATAATTTAAGTAATAATTAGTGAATTAAATTACAATAAGTCTTCCAGGGAGGGACCTGGACTAAAACAAGTATAAATTCATAAAATACGTAGGTTATTTTATACACTATACTGTGACATAATAACACTAATTACAATTGCAACTTAACATCATTTTTTTGACGCCGTTGTCAGGAAGGCAACTCATTTATTCGTCATTATCATTTTTTTAGATTATTTTGTATCATTTCTAACATTATTTCTTATTTACTAATTTTGTGTTTTGTTTTCCTCTAGGAGAAGGGCACGATTTCTCCTGGTGAAGCTCCACATTTTGTTTTTCCTGCTTTTTGCATTTTATTTCATAGAGATTTTGTATTAAGCATTTGTTATGAGAGAGAGAATCTCCAGGTTGTAATAACTTTAGTTTTATTTACTGCTTCCTCTTTGTTGCATCTAGATAAAAAAAATACAAAAATATATCATCTCTATCTATCTAGCAATAGCATGTATTAGGCATCCGTGTTAGGTTGTATCTTCTCCTACTAGATTTACATTCCTCATATTGCATATCTGTAAATTGTTGGAGGTAGGTATGCTTTTACTGCTTTCTTTCATGTCATCCTTTGCATTCTCACTAAGTAAAGACCACTACTTGCTTTCAGTTGGTTAAAAAGTGAGAACACACATTTCTTTCTTTTGAGTTAGAAGAGATTAATAAAGAGGAAATTCTTAAAACTCGTGACTAAATCTATTTGATAACCTATGTATAGGTTTTTCATTGCATTCTGTTGGTTGGCTATTGTACACACAGTGCAATCACCTAAGGATACACGAGTCTATGCTTCAATCTCTCCTCTTTACACCTCTTAGGGCCTTAGTTGAAGATCAACAAGTTCATCTTACTACTTAAGCCCCAAGGAGCTAGTAGTGAGCATTCTCAATCTTAAACTTTGGACCTTCGAACCTTAGGGTTAAGCACCCTGTAGTCACATTTAGGATGTGTATTCTATATTGATATCGTATATGTTTGCGCCTTATATTTTGTGCATACCCATTTACCTTCTTTTCATTGGAAAAGAAGAACTCTCATGTTTTCGCACTATTTTCATGTCTTTGCTTGTCGTAGTTTTTCTCTACTTTGCACATTTTTTCTTTTTATGCACGGGAGGAGTTCTCAAAAACTGCCTCTCGTATCTCCATTGACAGGTAATCCCAGACACCTTGCTTCCACCTCTACTAGCTTTACTTCTACTTCTGACCTGCCACATTCTAATCTGATGGAAGATTAGCTTCCGCTTATTCTTCCTGATCCTCCTAAGGGTCAAGATGAGATTCCTCATTTGATTTACGTCAGGCTATTCTCGCACAAAATCTACAGATGCTTGAGCAGAACCGTCAGATCAATCTATTGACAGCTGCTATGTAGAATCTACAGGCTTGACAACCTGAGCCGGGACCTAGTCCACGCCCACCTCCACTTAGGCCACCTCTTAGAGACTACGACAATCCAACCAATGCATAGGTGGAGCCAAACAATAGGATTCCCGTTGGGGATAATGACCCTAAGCTTAAATTGGATATCATTAATCTTATCCCACATTTTCACGGTCATAGTTTTGAGGACTCGTTTCAACACATCGAGGATCTTAAGAATCTAATCCAAACCCTAGGTCCCAGAAACCAAAGCTGGGAAATCCTACTGATGAAAATGTTCTCCTTCAGCCTTAAAGACAAATCTTCCTAATGGTATTGCACAATCGCTCGACCTATTACTACTTGGATCAAATTAGAAACAACGTTGCTAAAGAAATTCTTTCCTGTAGGTCGCACCAATGCCCTTAGGAGAGCTATCATGACTTTCTCTCAAAATCATGAAGAACCAATTCATTAAGCATGAGAATGCTTTCATGAATTACAAAGGAAATGCTCACATCATGATATCCCTTGTTGGCAACTCATGCACATCTTTTATTATGGATTTTATGAAAGTGTTCGAAATCTAATCGACGCTTCTTGTGGAGGCAACATCCTAAATAGAGACGAAGAATCCACCCTCGAACTATTCAAGGGTATGGCTGAAAACTCAATCAACAACACCTCTATGTCTCAATTCAATCGAGGGAACACGAGCACAAATCCAAACATAAAGGGCATTCACTAAGTACAAGGACAATCCAGTTCATGAGATCTTAAGATTATTGCAGAGAAACTGGATAAAGTCAATATCGTAACTAAACATCTAGATGAGGTCAGAACACAGTGAACAATCTTACACCTTTGTTAGCCATGCATCCTACGCAGAGACCTGTTTCTCAAATTCCCGTGGGGAAGGAGTTTTTGAACAATCTAGACATCCAAGATCCATTTTCCTTGGGTTTTCATCCTACTCAAGCCCAAGGAGGGACCTTTATCCTGTCTTTTCTTGCTTTTTCCCCACTACCTCTACCTTCTCCTATGGAAAACATGTAGAATCATGATGATCTTTACGCCATTCAAGGGTACAATTCACGATTAAACCCTTATTCTAACACCTATAACCCTAGATGGAGAAACCACACAAACTTCTTTTGTCTAATCAAAGCCAAAAACCACCTATATACCAAAATCAGACCCGTCAAAACCAAAACCCATCTGCACTGTCATATCAGCAACCGCAGGCAAGGCCCACCCAACCAAATTTTCAGACTTATTCGAGACCATCTTGATATTCACAACTAGACCAAATTTCGAGAGCTGTGAATAAGAGCTAGAGAAAGAATTCTCAGGCTCTTGCTGAAATACAAGGGTAGTGTTCAATTGAATTGGCTGAACTCGATGGTCAAATCACATACTTGGATGAAGCTCATTAGCCAAGGGCCAAACCATCTCAGCCAGTTCCAAATTTGAGGATTTTGCAGAACTCTAGATTCATTCCAGCGAATCAGAATCAGAATCAAGGCCAAGCACATGTCATTAATCAGGCGAATCAAAACCCACTCTCTGCACCACTTGAAGTTGAGTTATCTTATATGAATCAACAACAACGTTTATCGTATCAAGCAGATCAACCTATCCTTTCTAATCAAAACTGACTTTGTTGTTGATCCTATGCTAAAATAGAACTCAAACCCTAGCCCAACATGCTTAAATCGTTTATCTTGAACTCGATCGGACCTGTCCAATGATAATAAATTCCCATCTTATCCAAGATCAAGAATCGAAACTGACTGCGGTCCTTCGAGAACATAAGAAGGCAATTGGGAGAACTTTATATGATTTGAATGGAATTAACCTCAATTTCCATTATTCAAAATTCGCAATCTAGTTCTTTTGCGGGGGTATATTTACGTCGAAATTACCTAACCCAAAAAAAATCAACCCTTCAAAGTCAATGATCAACATCTTAATCCTTTTCTCGAGCCACACTCTTTAGGCCTTGTTGGAGACTGTTATATGGTCCGCTAATTCTTTGAGTTTACGCTTGGCTGAAGGTGTAAAACTTAGCACTCCTCAGGAGGCAACCTAAGATTGTATAGATTGTCTTCTGTATATAGTTATCTGTTTCTATGTCTACTTCCACACTTTGAGTCTGCTATTACCTGTTCTACTTCTTTATTATCTACTCTTTCACTTAGTCTGACTGTTCCCCTTAACAGTTGTGAGAGTTAGAAATCGTCTGCCTGAGATTTTATCTCCTCTCTCCGACTCCTTCCATCACCTATACCAAGTGAAAAAGTTAAAATTTGTATTACATTTACCCCTTTGCATTTAATGAGGACATTGCATGATTTAGGCATTTGGGGGCATAAAAGTAAGAATTTTTAACTCTAAGTGTGTTAATAAACGTAAATAAATAAATAAAATAATAATAATAAATTTTATTCCAAAAATAAAAAATGTTAAAAAAAAGCAAAAAGTATAAAAATACAAAAATATTTTTCCTTTTTGGGTGAGAAAATTTTCTCTTGGTGAGAAGAAGGAATATTCTTGTGAAAAGGAGAAGATTTTTGCAAGAAAATTCTTAATTTAACTTAAGTATTTAAATTACGAATCGAGCAAAAAGAGAGTTGTGAATTTTCAAGTAAGAAAATTTTGATCAGGAACATAAAAAATACTTGTATTATAGCTATTTCATATATATAAGAAATGTTTATGAAAGGATATCTAAGTTAGAGAATATACATCCTGACTTAGTATTTTTCTGATTAGACTTGAATACTTCTCAAAATAGGAACTTGTTGTTTTCAGTTCCTGACACAGTTTTAGAGTGAAGACTGTAAATCCCTACTTGGAGGGGGTGAGATATGCATGACATATAAAACGTGGAATTAAAAAGGATAGCAATCTCTCAAAATTAGAAAGCGCACAATGTACACAATTATTTTTATGTGGAAACCCAAACCAAGTGAAAACCACCACCTAACTCTCTTGAGTTAGGATTTCCCGATCGATCTAATCGATCAAATCCACTATACGAACTACTTAAACAAGGGTAGTTCAACCTCAATTACAACCACGCTACAAGTACGAGGGTAGCGTTCCTCAACCCCTCTGCTTCACAAGGAGGATTTTGTCCCACGATGGAGACAGGAATTAGCAACGTGAATACCCAACCAAATAACAAAGTAAAAGATACAAGAATAGTCCTATAGAGCCAACAAAGTAATTCTTAAACTAAGCTTCTATAGGTAAAGAAACTTCCCTTTGCTTGGAAGTGCGTCAAATCGGTGACGCAGGTGCGTGAACCACGCAACTGCGCTTTGTCGCTCTCTTAATCGCGAAGGGAGAGCGAGTGTGCAAATTGGATGAGGCTCTTGGATGTGGAACTAGCCTTTGAGAGCAAGTGCTTCTTCTACTTCAATTTAACACAAAATGAGTGGAAATATTCTTGCAAGGTGTATCTGTACAAGGCAAGGGTCTCCTCTATTTATAGAGGGCCTAGGAAGGCCTTGGAAGGCTTTGGAAGGCTTCCATAGCCGTTGGGTGCAAATCCAAGGCAAATCAAGTCAGAATCAGGATTAATCATGACTCTGACAAGGTTATCAGACGTCTGGTCCAGGCATCAAATGTTGGGAAAACTTGTTTAAGACATCTGGGAACTAATTCAAACATCTTATTCTAAGCGGGTTTCCTTCCTGACTTGAATCTGACCTAAACAGGGTTCTAGTGTAGGGCCATCAGATGACATACAGAATGTCTGGCACTAGGTCTGGACGTCTGGAAACCTATTTGTTCTGCGGAAATGGATTCCCAAGGAAGGTAACGGCTAGAAAATCTCTCAAAGGAGATTTTGTGCTAATCGAGGCAAAACGGTCACATATCAGATGTCTGAGATCCTCTACGGACGTTTGATATAAGGATAACGGTCATTTTCCTCAACGTTTACATAAGAGGACAACATTTCACTAATTTAGCATCTGGCAAAGGCATTAGACGTCTGGACTAACGTCTGGACGACAGATTCTAACAGACAGAACCTATTAAGTCCAGCCTAGATGTTATGGGCATCTGATCAAACAGTCAGACGTCTTAAAAGTCACTATCAGATGTCTGATTTCCAGATTGGACGTCTGATAAGGCTGTCTGAATCCTATTTTGGTTTTCTAAGTGCTCTACAAAAAACCTAAGTATCTTAGGGTTTGTGCAAGTGTTCCTAGGACTACTGTTAGGGTACTTTGAGGCTCTTTAACAAGAATCTAAGAGATAAAGAGCAACAAAAGAAACAAAATCTAAGTTACAATAGAAAGGAAATTTATCATATTCTTCATCTCCTTCCTTCTTTAAGCTTTTGCTCCTTGCGAAGCTCCTTCGCCTCTGTCAAGCTCCTCCAATCCACCATGGATGCGATCTCGAACTGCATCTAAACACCTATCTCCATTTGCAATTTGACTTGAAAACTAGGACTCAAAAGCAAATGTTAAAAGACACATGTTTTGTTATCATCAAAATAAATGATTGTGGTGCTCTAGCACCAACAAAGACCTGATGAAGTTCGAAGTATGTGACTTGTAGACTTGCCTTTCACTTTGGAAATAGAGTGGCTAAGGTATTTAGAATTATATATACATGACTTAATTCTTGGGCTTGAATTCAAACTTTCTTAGTCAATCAAGCTAGTTTATGTCCTGTTTCATTGGATTTCTATTTTTGCATCAAACTAAGTTGAGTATAAAGACTAGATGCTTAAAGTTAATCAAATCAAGAGATTAGTTTGGAACCTTAAACCATAAGGCCTTGCAAGCTATAGTTAGCTTAATCAGTCGAGGACAGTTTGTTAGATTTAGGTATGGTTTGAGTCTTGATGGATCTTGCTAGCTAATACCAATGGTCTAAGAGTCTAAAAGTATTGGGCTTTGTTGTCCACTCTCTAGTTTATGAGCTAAGTAACCTAAGTCGTCCAAATTTCACACACATTAGAATTGATTTGCAGGCACCTGAAACCATGAAAACACAGATATCATTGGGATCAGATTTGTATCCTTTTTACCCTAGGGATTTTTGTGGTCTGGTTCTTGAAAGGATGAAGGATGTGTCACTTACCTAGAAAAAATATTTGGAGAAAAAGAATTATATATAGCCCTCAGAAAAATTCAGAAGGAGAGAAAAAAAATATACACACCCTACCAATAATAGAGCACGTCGTTACAAATGGGTGCCATTCCACCAAATAAAGAACATGTCGCTACAAATGGATGCCACCCTTTCCATTTCAATAAAAACACCTTGCTACACATGGGTGTTGTCTTATAGAAAAGAGATAAAAAATATGGAGAAAAGAATTAGTAATAAAAGACTTAGTGGTCCAGCCGAGGAAATATATGCCTTGCGTGTTGACCTCAGGATAAAAATGGGTGAGGAGAAAGTAACCAATTCTGAGTAAGGCAAAACAAAAGGTGTGATTTAGGATGACAAGGATTGAATTTTGATGCCTTGAGATCTGGATTTTTATAACATTGGATGCCTGTACGTTGAATCTACTACACTTTGTTGGTGTGCTTTTACCGTGTTTTAGAAAAGAGATGTGTCGTAGTATAAGCGATAAAAGCGTAACAACACTTAAATTTATAATTGCTCGAAAAATCATGAGTTCTAAGGTCGTTCGTAGGGAGAAAAATTGAAATTCAATCTACTAATCAATTATAAATGATGAACACAACAAACAAGTCACAAGAACAATGATAAGCAATGAATAATCACTCACAAATAATAAATAATCAAATTGTATCTCCAGTTCAAAAATATAATGAAAGCCGAAAAAAAATGATGGTTGAAACCACCAATTAAGCCTTTAATACTTGCCTTAATTGCCAACTCAATATCAGATCAATATCTCAAAGGGTATCAAATGCTTCGATTAAACGTTTAATTCAAGCCCAATAGATGACTTAATTGTTTAAAGACAAACACCTTCACAAATTTGCCTAAGTCCCTAGGCACGATTCTCGAGAGCAAAACCTCCCCACCTCCCTCTCAAAAATCCTCTCCTTTCTCTCTCTTCCTAATCAGATCAGTTAATCGAA
The DNA here is from genome assembly GCA_037157565.1 of Thalassia testudinum. NCBI lineage: Eukaryota > Viridiplantae > Streptophyta > Magnoliopsida > Alismatales > Hydrocharitaceae > Thalassia > Thalassia testudinum. The sequence continues at coordinate 35,125,230 of JAZHRO010000014.1, forward strand.
CCAGACCTGCCTAGGTGTGGGTGGCGAGCGAGATGTGCGTGGCTCGTGCATATGAGGACCCAACCCTTGTGTCTTGGGCAAACGACTAAGGCATGTAAAACCTTATGAAGCGAAATGCAAAGTAAAGCCTCCTGATGTAGGACTAAAGGGAGTGAAGCTCACTGCGCTGTTATTATGTGGAATGCTTGCTCCCAAATCGAGCTGCTGCTATTACTATTCTATTCAATTGGAAGCCTGGAAGGATTCGTTGAATTCACCCACAGCTATTGGAGGTGTTGATGAGGTCGTTGGGGGCCGGAGCACAGCAGACGAAGTTAGAGAAGATGACGGTGGCGGCGAAGCTCCTGAAGTAAGAAAACAAGTTAAAAGCCTAAGTTAGATGTACTAGAAGCTTCGTTGTGTCATAGCGAGGGTGATAGCGGTGGTGTGAGGGTGTTTGTAGGTGTGTGAGGTGTGGTGGAGTCTGAGTGAGTAGTGAGTTGGTGGGTTGGTTGAGGGAGCGAATAGGTGGTTAAAGCCTGAATACTTTGAGGGCATTTGATCTGTAAGGGGAGAGGGAGGTTGTGGTGGTGGTGGATTGTTGTTTGGTTGTGTGTAGTGACTGGACGAAGTTCACAGGAGCTTCGCTGACCGCGAAGAAGACAAGGGGGAAAAGGGAGTGTTTGAGGTGGAATCTAAAACCTAAGGTCCTAATTCTAATCTAGGGAGTAAGGGGAAGATAGAAGCCTAGGTTATGGGACAAAAGGGGGAAGTAATCGCATCAACTTGCCTCACCGAACGTGAAGGAGACAAAGACCTCCGATGGCAAAGAACGGCGATGACGTCGGCGGAGAGCCCTGCCTTTGGCATGCTAGGCACGAAAGAGAGAGGAAGAGTTTAAGCTGTCCAATTTGATTGTTGGATGGCCGGAGGTCAAGGAAGTCGTCGGAGTGCAAGTCAAAGATGGTCGGAGGAGGAGAAGGAAGGTGGTTTTTGGCCGATTCTCAGCTAATTATAATGTGGGAACAATGTAGAGCTTAAATAGAGCTCGAAGTCGAGCTCAAATTAAAAGATTTCATGAATTGTTGTCACTGATTTGGAAATATACACCCTTGATTCTTATGAGTTTGCAGGAGCTCCTGAGTCCTCCTTAGGACCTGGGTTTGTGCTCAAATGGAAGAGGATCTCTTCCCGACCAGTCCTTCCAAATTTGGAGGGATTTGGTCTTGATTGGAAGGAGAATCATAGTCAAAGGTGTGTTGTTTGGGTTTGATCACTGGAATTAGGAATCAAGTTATTTTCTGGCAGTAGGGACCTATTCATCAAGAAGATGAGAAATATAGGGGCCTATATGTAATAAAACATGGAACTTAGGGGCTTAGATGTAAGAAAAAGAGATTTCAAGGGTTAAACAGCAAATTAGGTCAAGATGGACTCTGATTGGGCCTAAATTTTGGTGTTAACTTAATTTAGATGCAAGGAATCTAATGGTGAACTTGGATTTGAGTTTTAACCACGTTTGACTGGGTAAATTGCATAGGAGCCTAAATCAGGGTAAATTCCCATCTTAATCTTCTGTTTTTGGTCAAAATCGATTCAGATGGTTAAAGTGAAGGTACCAAACCTCTTAGAATATTTTTCAATGAATTTTAAGAGTTTTAGATTGAATTTATCTCTACCAGAACCCTTTCAATTTGAGTGAGGCTGGTAATTAAGATTTTTAGTACTATTTTCATCCTCGAAATGCATGAAACCCTGATTCAGTCAATGTGAGCCCACTTTTTGGATATTTAAGTTCATTTAACCTTCAATTAACTCCTAATTAATCCCTTGATTAATCTACATTAATGATGGGATGGTAAAACAACAAAATTAGACTTGTTTTCCTATCTTCTCAAATCAGTTCGATATGGATTTATGATCCTCAGACTATCATTTAGAAGCATTTATCACTTAATTCTGACTAATTTCAGTTAGTTATGACAAATGATGGTGTTACCATCACACTTGCACATACATTTTAACCTCATAGCTACAAAACCTTGAGTGGGCAGTGAAGCCTAAGAAATCTAACTTCAAAACTAACAATTAATGCTTAAAAGAGACTGATTGACAAAGCCACTAAGTCTAGATGTCAGTCCTTGATGCTGTAGGCCAGTTAGAATAAGAGTCCTACTCGATTTCTGAAGTTTGATTGATAATAAGTGTCTGGTTGATCTGTAAAACTTTAGTTGATCAAAAAAAACTTTACTTGATCACGAATGAGAACTGATGAACTTTAGGACTAACTTGTGCCTAGTTGAATTTTTGAGTTAGAATTCAGTTTCCAACCTTAGAGTCATGTTACATACACTATAGCTTGACTTCATTGATTCCAAAGTTTGTGAGTGATATACGAGATACAGATAAGACATTAGATGGTTTTGACTTGATAGAGTTTTCATCAGGAAATTGGTTTTTCACGAGTGTCTATTTTGTATAGTATTCTATTTTCAGATTCTCACAATGCTCTAAACAAAAATCTAACCATAAATCATTTCTATTATTTATGGATTTATTTATATAAATAAAAAAAGAGAAAAATAAAAAAAAATCTTCTAACCAAAACATTCACACTTGGAGATTCATAATTATTCTTTATTTTTTAAATAAACCCTGATGTGTTGAACTCATTATATTCATTGACTAGTTTGTTAGGGAGTAGCAAAACATAAGCATAAGGGTATGATGTCACACTCATCATAGCTCTTAATTCACTAAAAATAGCTAGTTTACCTAGTTAATAAGTACTTAATATCATATAAACAGGGTTAATTATATATATAGCTAATAATAGGCACTACCTTAAAAAACATACTAATTAGGCCTTATTATCAATAATAAAATGTATTATTTATTCAAGTTAAGATTAAGAGTCAAAACCATAAATTAAGCTACCTAGATTATTAATTAATTAAGCTAGTACTTAATTAAAGCCTAAGTTGTTAATCATAAATCGTAAATTAAGTCTTAATTGATATGACACATCTTGGGACAAAAATGAAATTCAACGCCATAACTTTATTAATTAACATTCATTTAATCTCCTATAAAAGGTTGAAGGGAAAATAAATCAAATTACACCTTTAAATCAAGAAAATGCATTTTTGTCCCTATGAGCATTTCATTTAAGTCCTTATGAATTACATTCTGGTCCCTATGTACACAATTGCTCCATCAAACTCAATGGCTGACGACCGTCCAAACTTCATCTTCTCCGATGACAGTACATTGGATGACTATTCTCATTTTCCTTGGTCACCAAGTCACCTTTCAACAACCTCTCTCCATCCAACGGTTTGGATCAACCGTTAAGAGCCTTCTTCGACGTGTACTCCATTGTCATCGTCGGAGAAGATGATGACTTGTTTTGATGAACTTAGACATCTTCACATCCAAATTCTTTCCCCTTCCCCGTCGTCGACACTTATAAATAGCCTACAAATCCTTTGATCTCATGCATCAAGCCTCTATCCTCTTCCCCCACAGTGCTTGGTCCTAGCATATTCCTCCTTACCTCCGATGCCCTCTCACCACTCTCTCAAGCGAGCTTCGACGGAGCTCATTGCCTCTAACAATCCCTCTTCCATCACTCTCACCTCTAACTTCACTTAACTCACATCTAAAACACCACATATTTAGTCATTGAGGCTTAGGTAGGATTGACACATCAACTTTAAAAATTCGATGTTGTTTGCCCAAACCATAAAAAAATTTGAAATTATTCATGGAGATAGACTTTCAAGTTAACTTTCATTTTCCACAAGTTTCATGCAAAAATTCACATTGTGCAAATTTTTAAATTCTCAGAGGGTAAGGGGATCAGTATTGAAATAGAGCCTGATTTCATCCAACTTTGTGAATTTACTGAAACCAGTACACATATCCAATTTCATTGAAATTGGTGGCATCTAAAATCCCATCAATTCTACTATCTCTAGTGATTTTCTCAAAATTTGCAGAGGAGTGTATCTTTCTTGTTCTGGTGAATTTGTCTAAAGGGGCATGTTCTGTCTGTTTTGACCTGTGTGCATTGTAAACAAATTTAAAATTAGTCTTTTTTCGTGACATTGGGAGTGGTTTCTTCTATTGATTGTCTAGTCATAACCTCCTCAAGCACTACCTCAACTTTTCCAAGCTTCTAAATTAATCTACCATCTTTTAATTTTTGAGATGCCTTAAAAATGTTAAGCTGGGTCCTTTAATCTCCAAAGGAAATCTCCATGTCCCCAATCTCATAATCAATATGAGACTTTGAAATGGCTAAGAATGGATGACACAGTATGATTGGAGTGTTGCTCAATTAGTCTGGTACTTCCATGTTAAGGACTAGAAAATCAATAGGGTAATGAAAGTCCTTGACCTTAACTATCACGTCCTCCAATATTCCTTTCAGGGTTTCAATTGATCAATTAGCTAACTGAAGTGTGATGGAGGTTGATTTCAAAGCATCGAGTCCTAATCACTCATAAATCAATGTTGGAATAAGGTTGATGGGAGCACCTAAATCTAATAGAGCATTGTTAAAGGTCAAATCACCAACAACACATAAGATCAAGGGGGCTCTAGGGTCTTTCTTCTTAAAGGGTAGTCTATTTAAAATCATCGAGCTGGCCTATTCTAACAACACCACCCACATAAAGGACTTGGTCTTGGCCCTATGCTTTGGAGTGTAGAGCTCTTTCAAGAATTTAGCATAGGCCAAGATATTTTTAATATCATCAAGGAGTAGAATGTTAATATGCACTTGTCTAAACACATCAAGGATGTCCTCGTTGCTAGCCTAGTTTTTCTTTTTCTTCACTTTCTCTAAGGCTTCAAGGAAGGGTATTTGCATAGTGTCCTAAATTAGGGGTTCCTAAGTCTTTTCTACTTTGTTTTCCTACTCATATTTGTAGATTCCTCAATTAATTCAGGTTCATAAGGGTCCTTATAGGTAGAATTAGAAGGCCAAGTGGGATCTTGGGTATTAGTACCACTCCTTAGGGTGATGGCATTTGCAGAGGCATGTGGGTTCAGAGGGCCCTGAGGTGGGTTGGAAAGAATAGGTGGAGCCTGGCTTTGGTTTAGGTTGAAACCAGGTGGAGCCTGATTAATCAAATGAGCTTAGTTCCACTGAGGCTCCCTGTACTGGTTAAACCCAGGAGGATTGTTGACTCTATGTTATTCATTCCTTGGGTTTGGGATGGGTTGGGCAAGTAGGGCTGCAAGTTGTCTACTATTCTTATTGTGCCCTATGTGATCCTTCAAATCAATAAAGGATTGTTGCATTTGTTGCATCATTTATAGCATCAAGGCTTGAATTTCCACCATAACCTTTTGGTTCTTCAAGTTCAGGTCAGCCTGGTATTTTGATGTGTAGGCTAGGATGAGTAGGTTTGGTTCATGGTTCCTTACATGTTTTGATTTAAGGGATATGGCTTAGGTGGAATCACATGGTGGTTATCCTACCCCTTGTTCATCCAAGAGAAATCAGGATTGTTTCTCCAACTTGGATTATATGTGTTGGAGTACGGATTTGATCTGTAGTTCCCTTGTATGGCTTAGGCATCCTCAAAAGGGTGGGAGGAAATAAAAGAATATGCAGAATAGGAGGGATAAGTGAAATCAAAAAGGGTAGGATCAAACCAAGTTGGAATGCAGAGGGTGGTTCCATGGTCAGAGGGCCCATATGATGAGCCAGATTTAGATTGTGCACCTGAGTTGTATAGGTCGTGTAAAGTTGTGGTGCTTGTAAAGGTATTCCCTATGTATGTGCATGTGATCCTAAGGGATTCTTGGTTTGATTCATCAACACATCCAATTTCTTCAAGACTAAGTCCATCTTATCTAATATTTGACAAATAAAATCCATATCAATCTGGCTAGATGTAGTTTGGACTTCATGAATACTCCCCTTAGGTTGATTAAATCGCCCAAAAATGTTCATGGATGCATGATTCATTGAATTATTACTCATATTCTCAAATAAATCAAAAGCACTATCTGCATCCTTGCTCATAAAGTTACCACCATATGAGGCATTCATGAAATTTCTATGTTGATCATTCATACCATGATAAACAATATGCACTATTGCCACTTCGGAACCTCATGGTAGGGGCATTTCCCAGTTAATTCCATAAATCTTTCCCAAGACTCATGTAGTTATTCCCCAAGGTTTTTTGTAAATGTAGTGACCGCTCTCCTCAAGGAATTAGTTTTACCTATACGGAAAAATTTATTCAAGAAAGCACTCATCAATTCATCCTAAGTTGCAATCACTTTCCTTGTGATTCTATACCAGTGACTAACCTTATCATTAAGGGAGAAGGTGATTGAGACTTTTTCACTTGCAAGATGATGTGTTAGAAAATATAATCAGATGTGTCAACGTAGTAAAAATCGCGTGGTGGAAAAATCCTGAACAAAAATATTTATCAATGAAAACTAACCACGAAGAGTTAGGTCGTATCCACATGGAGAAACGGAACCAATGAGATCATAGATATGTAACATTCTTGTTCACAGATATGAAAGATTATTGCATAGAAATTTTCATCAAATCCTTTGCATCAATCAATGATATGTTGCTCTTAATGTAAACCTACAATTTAGGTAGAAATCAAGGGCTATTTACGGAAATTCTACTCAATAAATCAAATACTAAATATGCGAACCATGCATGTGCAGTGGCATATCATGTCATTTCCAATTGCAAGCATACTAGAGTGCAAATCTGAATCTAAATTTGGTGCGACAAAGGGTGATCAGAAAGAGTGAGCAATAATGTAATTGTGCAAGGGTTAGTTAGCAAAATCCCACATAATAACTTGAATATTTAAATAAAATCTAAACTTGGAAATGGCATTAAATGTAAATATTAATAACCCAAAAATAGAGCATTTGTTTCCTTTGCTCCCACGAGAAGAAGGGACCATGGCTGGCCGTGCAGAGCTCAGAGAAGGTCGAGGATGCAGAGAGCTTTGCGATGGTCTCATAGAAAGAGGCGGCTGGAGCTCACCAAATAGTGGCTTGCAGGTTGCTGCCAGTGGGTTCCTTCACGGGTGTGTGGGGGCTATCGTCAGCGATTTTAATGGCATGGCGGGGTTTGTGGAGTCGAGGTGAGCGCGGGGGAGTCGACGCTGTGAAGAATCTTGTTCGGAGGTGACAGCTGTGTGGAGAGGTGATCGGCGGTTGTTGGGTTCTGTTTGGGGAAGAAAATGAATAGTGCTCTAAGTGGGAAGCTCGTGCTGTAGTGGGTTGGGCCGACCAGCCTTGTTGCTGTTGCAGAAGAGATGCCGACGAGGGTGGTGAAGCGCCGGTCATTGTGGTTGTGCAGCGGTCTAAGAGAGAGAGAGGGGTTGTGGCTCTGTTGGTGCGTGTGGGCTGAAGGAAGAAGATCGTGAAGGAGGGTTGTTGGCTAGGGAGGCGTGTCGAGGGCGTGAAGAGCATGGTGGTGTAACATGGTCGAAGAAGAGGACGGCAGAGCACGGTGATGAACATCGAGGCAGAGTATGGTGGCGCATGGGAAGGTGGTGCAACTCGGGGAGGTTGAGGACGTGGGTGTTGTCGCGATGGCAGGAACATTGGAGCGAGGTCGCGATGGTAAACACAGTTGATGACGAGAATGAGACGCGGTAGTGGCATTGACACTATCATTGCCGACCACGATGGCAGTGTCGTCGGTTCACGGGCGTGGTCGTGGATGACTTGCAGTGGTGGATGATGGCACAGTAATGTAAGTTGCAGCAGTTGCTAGAGAGGACAGAGCGTGATTGAGGAGGTGATCGTCATGGAGGCTCGCGGTGGTGGCAAAGGTCTTGTGCGTGGAGGGTGGGCTTTCCCTCCATGGAGGAAGATGATGGATGTTGAGAGATGTTGGAGGGCCGTCCTCCCTCTTGAGGGAGGAAGAAGATGTCCCTATGGTCGTCCTCCATGTCCCGTTTATAAAGAGAAAGAATAAGAGAATGAGAGAGAGAGATTATCGAAGAAAGAGAGATTTGAGGAAGGTGGTAATAAAAAAAATATCAGGGAACGTGCATGGGTGGAAATAAGAGAGAGTGGTGGTGGGTATTTTTGGATAAATAAGGAAGAAGATCTTTGATGGAAAGAATTGATCATGGGATGTAATTCTAGGTTCCAAAAATGAAGATTTGAAAATCAGTTTTTTCCTTTCTTTTTCTAATAAAACTCAAGATGCCACAATTGATGTGCCTAATTTATTCTTGCAAAAACATATATATATATATGTAAATGTATTTGTACATGAACATAACGGGCACACCTCCATACAATAAAAATACAAGAATGATAATTCACGTGCTTAAATAATTTTCTCAATGTAGTGCATATTCTAAATTAAATTCCCATCTCAATGATAATGCACTTAGGCTTAAGTTTAGTCCACTAAAGTAGACCTATCAGAAGGGAAAAACTTCATTCTCAAAACATCATCAGTCACGTTGTAGATCCTAATGGTTTGTCTAATGGATTCTAGTTCTATTAAGTGTTGGAAGGGATCCTCAGAATTGTTCCCGTGGAAGTGTGGCAACAAGGCTATAGTAGCGGGTTTGATCTCGAAATTTGCTTCTACTAGCGGAACCCGCACATAAGGCTCATAAGTGTAGTTTGAGGGATTATAGAAATCTCTCAAAGGCCTAGGTTGCTCTTAATTCTCAACTAGTTCTCAGGCTCAGAATTCAGCATCTAAGAAGGCCTGTATCTAATTTTGGGTTTGTTTGAATTGGGCTAATGATGTTAAGTCTGGATCACTAATTAATTAGTGTTAATTATCACATTATAGTATAGTGTCGTAATCCAGACGGATGTCATTATTTAAATAGAATTTTTACTGGTTTTATTCTAAGTCGTTCACCAAGAGGCAGTTATTGATATACATCACTCTTTATTATCCAAAAATCATTTTTTATACCAAAAATGTTAAGTTTATTTACAAGTAAATGAATAATGAATGAAAGAATCAAAGAATAAATTAATCTAAGTCAATTATGTACAAGAGTGAATGAATTGTGTCAATGACAATACCTCAAACATATAAATAGGTAGAAAGGCTTTAAAAAATTAATCTAAACTAATCTAGGTTAATTATGTATAATACTATCTAAACAATGTCTTAATATAGACACAAAAAGACTATCTATATTAACATATACTATATAGTATACTAACATATATAAACTATATAAACTAACACATATAAACGTCACTAAAAAGCCTAAAAAACATATTAATGAGATAAGGCAAATTTAATGTATATAATACATAATACATATACTATATATACATATATACTTCGTATATACTAAACACTACTCAACACACACTATACACAACTCACACAACACACACTAACACATATACTTAGTTAATTTTAAACCTAACTTAACTTACACTTAACCTAAAAAATTTTGGATTTGTGGGCCCACATTTCACAGGATCAACGTCCCCTAATGGGGTTGGATATGTTCCACTACCAGGTGGGCCCTAGTTATTGTTTACATGGGTCGTTGTATAGTTTTGGGCCCATTCAGGCCCACAAGAATCGAACCGAGCTAGCCGGACCGATCAGCACCCAGCCCTTCCTCTCTTCTCATAATAGTCATAGGTTTATCTAGGCTCTGTGATCTAATGCCTTATCTTAGGATAGTAAGCTAGCAGGCGCAAATCAAAAAATACTACTGCAGGTGGTCTTCAGTTAACGATGTGGTGCTATTAATAATGCCCCTATTCACCGAGCAATGCATGGTTTATTGTCGATTTTGGGACTTAATTAAGCTATTAAATTATTAATTATTTTCAAATTAAATTATATGATTACGTAACAAATATATAGGGCTACTTATTGGTATAATTTATTTACAATAATTAAATATATAAATTTATTTAAAAATTCATTAAAGTTAGAGATAAATACACATTGATTTTAGACTAAATTCCTTAATTAAAGTATAAATTAATAAATTAATGGTACAATTGTTGGTAGCACCATCATTGGTGTTAATAAGCTTAAATTAGCCAAACTACAGTAATAAATGTTCCTAAATATTCATCAGAAAATCATAACTATGTCTGAATTGCACTTGAGAAGAAGACAAGAAAATGGGTTAATTCTATTATTTTAACATCTAATCACTAATGTAGATTAACTAAAGGGTTGATCAGGGTTAACAAAAGTCAAATGAACTAAATATCCAAGAAGCGGGCTCAGATTAACTGAATCAGTGTTTCGTGCATTCTGAAGATTAAATTATTACACAAAAACCCTAATTAATAGCCTCACTCAAATTGAAAAGGTTCTGGCAGAAATAAATTCAATCTAAACCTCCTAATAATCATTAAGCAATATTCTAAGAGGTTTGGTACCTTCACTTTGACCATCTGAACTCATTTTGATAAAAAATAGAAATTCAGATAGGAATTTACCTTATCTTAAGCATATGTGTAATTTACCCTATCTTGGGCTTATATGTAATTTACCCAATCAAGCGTGGTCAAAACCCAAATCTAAGTTCACCATTATATTTCTTGGATTCAATAGGCTAACTCCAAAATTTGAGCCTAATTAGAGCCCATCTTAACCAAGTTTGCATTTCAGTCTAAAACTCTATCTATCACCAATAGCCCCCCACCTTTTGATTTTTCTTACATCTAGGTCCTTGCATCATCTCCTTCCTCTCGACCAAAGAGGAAAGTTAGAACTCCTAAAGACCGATCACACGTCAACTTTGACCGAGGGTTTCTCCTTTGATTCTCAATCAAATCCCTCCAAATTTGGAGGGATTGATAAGGAGGAGATCCTCTTCCATTTAAACCAACTCCCAGATCCCAACTTGGAGTATATAGCTCCAACGGGGCTCACATTTTCTAGATTTGGAGTTGCCAAATTTGCGAAGCAAATTGCGAATTCCTCACAATTGATGGCCAAAACCTCCTCTGTATAAGTTCTTCCACATCCCCATGTATTTCAGAGTCTAGTTTGACTGTGTTTCCACCCTATTCTTCACGCACGGCAGTAGCACCTTCGAATCTGACAAGCTTCTTCGTTCTCCATCTTCTGCACATGGTCACACTCAATTGGCACCGCCAACATCCTCCTTTTTTCCTCGCAACCGTAGCCAGCCAAAGCACGGTCATCTTCAACCCCTTCTTCCTCGCCACTGCCTCGCCGTCAACTTCATCTCCCAACGTTAGGTTGGCCAACGTTGGACATGGTCTCTCCTTCTCTCACCTCGATAGGACCCCCAGTATCTCACTCTCCCTTCCTAGATTCTCCTAGGCTCCATAGACTTAGGTTAGACTCACTTATATCCTTGTTTCTTCCCTTTCTTCCTTGGCTCCAACGAGAGCTCCGACAAGAGCTCCGACGAGCTCGCGTCGGTGCCACACACCTTCAAACCACACACCACCACCACCAAAACCTTCGCCTCACCTCCATAACCAAAAGCCCTCAATTTATTGAGGATTTTGGTTCATATTCTCTCTGGTTGAACACCACACCTCACCTTCACTGTCACAGAGCTCGGTTGATCACTCTACGCACGCATTCACCCAATACACCTCACCATCACATTCCCCATGCTTCAGCGAAGCTCCTGAAGAGTTTAATTGGGACCTTTGGTCCATATTCGTGTATGTAGGTGTTCGTCATTCACCGCCATCTCCTCTGCCTCCATTCACCATCATTCGACGATCTCCAACCACCCCCTCTCCCACCTTCAATCAAGGCGAAGTTGCATCAGGAGCAGTGCTGCACCTTCAATTAAGTAAGAAATCAGCAATAGAAGCTTCGATCAAGTGAAGCTCCTTCATGCAGCAACAGTGAAACAACAACTCCAATTTTAGTCCCACATTGTGGGGTTTTAAAATTAAAACATGTATTTAATGCTTTACACTCCTTAGCTGCTTGCCTTCGAGACAGGGGTTCAAGTCCCCATTAACCACATGCACACACCCTCACCTATCGTCACGCCACATGGGTCTAGGTTCTTGATCCGATTACTCGAATAGAGAAAAAGAAGAGAGGAGAAGTCTGAGCCTAGAGGAAGGGGGGTTTTGCTTCAGAGACAATTGGGCCTTGGTTCGACTTTGCTATTTAAGTCGTCTGAGGGCTTGAGTCAAACATCTAATTTAGGCTTGATTTGAGAAAATTAACCTAGTGTTGAAGCTTATATATGCTTAGTGGCATCTCATTTTTTTAGCTTCATACTCTATTGTTTTTTACTCATCCGACACTCACATTTTTATATATTGAGAGTTATATTCATTGCATATATATTTCATCGTGAATCAGTTATTGTGTTCATTTTATATATTTGATTACTAATTGAATTGAGATTATTTTGCTCCCTACAAACGACCTCAGAACTCACGTTTTTCGAGCAGTATAAATTTTAAATAAGGATATGCTTTTATCGTCTATACTACGACCATCTCTTTTCTAAAACATAGCAGAAGCGCGTCAACAACAATTGACTTATAAATTAGTTAGTTTATATTATTAGCTTATTATTACATATTTTTAATTTATTTTTATTGATTTATTTCAATTTATGAACATTTAAATACACTATTTACATAAATATACATATATATACAGTATAAATACTATTCTACAGTATAAATGAGTTATAAATATATTGAAAATACTTAAAACTATAATATACAAGTAGACATCATAATTTATTTCATTAGTTTATTAATTTACTAATTTAAATTATATTAACTTAATAATATACCTAATTAACTTATAAACATAAATATGTACAATATATAGATAAATAAATAAAGGGATATATTACTATACATTACAATTACTTTAAGTTATATATAGTTATAAATATGATTCTAAGTATGTACATAGCTAATTGTATTTATATGTGGATTATGTACCTATAATACAAATAAATAAATATATAATTATATTATTATAATACATATTGATAAGACCCGTGTCATCAAAACACTTTATGACGTCTAGGAGTTGGATCAGACGTTTGGCCAGATATCTAGACATCTTCCCAGACGTCTGGAAATTAATTTTTGCGTGTGTACGACCCCGAGTCTACGCGCGTGCCGCGCGCAGACTGAGCTCAGCTGCATTTCTTCTCTTTCTTCCCTTTCTTCTCTCCCCTCATCGGCGACAGAGCCTGCCCCCCCCACCCCCCCGTGCCTACATATACCCCTCCTCTCCCTCACACCACCCCACTCCCATCCACCTTCCTAGCGAGAACGAGAGCAGCAAGAGGAAAGAGAGGAGAGCGTGTGAGCCGTGAAAGAGGGAGCTCGCCGGAGCAGTTCGAGGCCGGTCGGCGTGCGTGAGGTGAAGCGTTGTGCTGAGGAGGTTTCTCCCGACGCTGCTGCAGCTAGAGCAGCGGACGCGCGGCGTGGTCACGCGCAGCAGGAAGAAGACAAAGGAGGTTCTGATTTGGGATTTTTCCTAGAATCAGACATCTGGACCTACATCCAAACAACGCAGACGACGTCTGGAGGAAGCTCTAGACGACTGAGAGGTACGTATTGTGCCCTTTACTTCCCTTTGCGGATACGGCCATGCAGGCCGTTCCGACGAGACTCTGTTACGTGCCATGTTGAGGAGATTACGTTGCACGTGCAGGATTCATTTCGGGAAGGCGCAAGGACACGCCCTCCCACGCGGCTCAGACGTCTGGGCGAGGCACCAGACGGCGGAGTGCATATCCAGATGTTCGGAGAGGTGGTCGAACGTCTGGAACTAGGTCTAGATGGTTCAAAAGGATCCTTGGACGTCTGAGGAGTAGCGCAAGGTGAGGTATGGATCTGGACCCCTTTTAAGACATTTGGAAGATGTTCCAGACGTCTGATTTGAGTTAGAGTTGTCATTTTTGACACATTTAGGGTCCGTTTGAGGTCTGATTTCCACGTTTAAGATTCCGTTCTTCGTTTAAGTTCCTCTACTTGTTGCAATGCTTTTTATCATGTTATGAGTGGTTTCTTGTGGTTGATCCTTATGTTAGGACCTCGTTCTGTCGTAGATTTGGGGGTTGCGGAGGCACGTGGATCTGCTGATCACGCCCTCATTACTCCTGATTTTGCGGGTAGAGTGGCTTTCCCTAGTTTAATTACAAACATAAAGGCATATCTGGAATGAATGTTAGATCCTAGGGTGTGGCATAAATCCTAGGACTAGAAACACTGGATTGAATATTAGATCCTAGGGTATGGCATGAATCCTAGGACCAGAAACACTAGATCGAATATTAGATCCTAGGGTATCGCATGAATCCTAAGAGCAGAAACACTAGATTGAATGTTAGATCATAGGGTATGGCATGAATCCTAGGACCAAAAACACTGATCGAATATTAGATCCTAGGGTATGGCATGAATCCTAGGACCAGAAACACTAGATTGAATGTTAGACCATAGGGTATGGCATGAATCCTAGGGCTAGAAACACTAGAATAATTGTATGGAAATGCATGAATTGCAGTCTAGGACAAATAAATAGAAAAATAATAATTGCCTGTAATTGTATAATAGCTGCCTGTGAATTGTGAAGTACTGTTGTTAGCAACTGTTGCATGTATTTCCTGTTGTTGCAATTAAATACGAGCTGCCTGTATACGAATTGGAAATGAAAGATTGAATGTTGGAAACACGAGCTACCTACGAATAAACCCGAAATGATGAAACCTAGTATGGCTTGGCCTGAGAAACATGAGCATTAACCCTACGGTGAAATAGGAGTAGAGCTCCTGGAAGTAAACGGAATGGATCTAGGAATGTGCTGGGAAGTGTGTTATTCCTTGAATACGTAGTACCAAGGGAAGCACATGTTACCTCTTAGTGTCGAGGGGAGCTTGCCTCCTCGGGTCGAGACTCGGGGTAGGTTTGGTCACCTTGCACCGACTCTTTGGCCCTCGTGTACACTGTACCGGGGAGAACTACTAGTGTAGGGAGAGAGCTAGCCACCCCACGGGGCCCGGGATTCAGCTAGCCGTCCTACATCGACTTGTTAGGCCCACTGGGCAAACCAGGGGAGTCAGGTGAGGGTGAGTGGACTGTGGAGGGGCGAGACCCCTGTTTGGTTACTGTGGAAGGGCTAGACCCCTGTTACTGAGAGGGCTATGCCCTATACTGGTTTCGTGCTGTGCTTTGGGCACACCCGTTAATGGAAACGACTGACCGCGTGCCAGTGTGGGGTAGCTACCCGTGCGTTTATCGCGGATGCCGTAGTCACCGTTACGTCTGTCAGTGACCTTGGAGTGGTTGACTGGGATAGGACCACCACGGGGGACTCTCCCGGCCAGGAGAGCACCACGTGCTACTTCTACTCTTCGGAAAAGATTGCAATCAAGATCGTTCCCACGAGGAACATTCGAGATCAAGAAAAAGACCTGATAAATAACCAAGTGATGAAAGAATGAATAATTAGTTAAATAAAGAAAGAAATTGAAAGCAACAGCTACTTGTCCACCTTTACTGTTTTCCTTAGTTAGCTGGTTGCCACTCTACTCAGCGTTTCGCTGACCTGTTGTACTCATAACCTTTTTCAGGTCCAGGTGTTGAGCAGCCAGAGCCTACGGCTGCAGAGGGTGCTGGGCCTAGTAGAGCTCAGTAGTTGTACCTTTTGTTGTACTCCATTTCCGTTGTAGTGAGTATTTTGTTACACTTCTATACTCGTGTAATGTAAACTTTATATTCTCGTATTTTTTTAAATTCTCTACTGTTGTGATGGTGTGTACTGTAGTAGTTACTTCTTTACTGCTGTACTTTTGTTACTGTTAGTTGCTTGCATGGTGAATGTGGTCTATTTTTTTTCTGCTTTTTGGTTCCTCGTTGGATGACTAGGTCTTGGGATCAATCGAATCGGTCCGATTCTCTTGTCCTGTAGGGATTCAGGAACCGGGTCGTAACACATATTATATAACTCAATATAAAAATCTACTTAAGTAAATAGAATAGTTACATAAGTTACTTATATACTTTATATACATATAAGATACAATATTCACTTAATTTAGCATTATTTACAAGTATAAATTCTATGTACATTGGTATTTTTATGGAATTTCAAAGTTTTTCACATTTTTATTTTCCTTTTATGTTTTATAGAGATATGGGAAGAGGGGAGAAAGGTGAGAAGAGAGGGAAGAAGACTCCTTTTGGTATTTTTATGTGTTTTTCTTTATTTCTAAATCAAAGAAGACCTAAGCTTCTACTGGTATGTTCTCCTAACTACTGGACTCAAAACCTAAATCTAATTACTCATGCACCTAAAATTAAACCTAAGCTAACTCAAGACACTTTTCTTTTATTTATTTACATTTATTTTTTTTATACTATTTATAGGTTAGGCAACAAAAGGGATTTGTAAAGGATTAGAACATGAAACCAAAAGCCTTAAAATCATTCTAAGTGCCGGAAGAAATGGGTATAAACATGAGTAATTTCCAGAAAACAGATAAGATCATATTCAACCTTAAAACCTTGAATTTGTCATTGAATTTCATCATTTTAGCTCATTTGTACAGTAAATTTGTTCACAATAATTACTAACAACAAAAGTTTACAAGCTTCTAAATATGATTCATAATTCTTGTATTCAAAGGAAACTCAAATACTAATACATGAATGCTTGTTATAGTATTAGACTCCTTCAAAACTCATATAGACTTCAAATACATTAGAATCTTCAACAAATACTCAAATCAAATGTCTAACAGTCCATGATAGTTCTTTGTGAAGTTGATACCATTCATACTTATTTAGATCAAGTCAGGTATAATATGTGCACCTCTGAACTTTTACAGCCATTAGAAGTATAGTTCTAAATAAGGTTTGTTCCAAAGAAACCATTACCCCTTTAGGTTATTCAAAATCCATTCAGAATCTTTGATTAAAACATATTTCAAAATCCATCCAGATTTAGCAATTACTGCTATACTGAAAAACATCACTCAGAGTAAAGTCTCAACTCCAAATAACAAGGAAATCACTTAATCAGATGCTATGAATATGAAGAAGATCATTTAAAACCTTTGCAAAGAATCAAAGCTTAGATTGAAGCTCTTTTTACTTCCAATTGAACCTGGAGTCTGAGATATGAAACCTGTTGGACGTACGAGTTGCTACGCTAACGTGTTTGCTTTTGAAAACCTTGTCGTTGTAGCTTGAAAGCGAATAACTCGTGTTCAACAAATAAAATTTATACCGAAGTGAAAATTCCAGGTCGAACATAAGAAGGCAGACGTTTGATTTAAAAACTACGTGTTTGTTTTTATTTGTCACGAAATAATTCAATTGATTAGAACTACTTACAATAAATAAAAGAGAGAGAGAGAGAATAATACAAACAAAAATCAAAAGAGATATAGAATGCACATGGAATTCATTATCAAAAGGGATTGTTCATTACACTAAATATTACGACTAGAAAGCGGGAAAATGATTACACTAGAAAGCAATAAATCTACTCTAGAAAGCAGTAAATATATTCTAGAAAGCAGTGAAAAGAATGGGGAGAGAAATATCCTCTTCAACGGTCGCTTGGAAGACGAGCTGGACGGGACGACGCCTGGACGAAGGAGGACGAAGCAGAAGAACGGGAACGGGGCAGCACGTCATCGTCGTCGCGGGATCCACTTCCGAAGGGGGACAAAAAATTGACTTTATCTCTCGAGAAGCATCCCGGGTGTGGGACAAGCTTCTCTTGAGCTTTGGAGAGGGAGAGAAGAGAAGGAAGGGATGAGAATTTCGTGTGTAGGGGGTCTCCTTTTATAGTTGCAAGGAGTGGGGGCAAATTGGTCATTACATCTTTAAAAACATTAATTCAGGACCTTGAGTGACCGATAAAACCGTCGCTAAGGTCTGAATGTGGGCGTAGTGGGCGGCGCACGCCCAACGCTTGAACACGTTCAGCCGTCCTCAGCCGACCGATTGCGAGATCGGACAACTTAAATCGTGCCTTCGCCCGCCTCGCTGCGTGCTCGCCCGCGTGCGATGCCGCGTCCTCACCGCGCATGCAATAGCGCATGGGCATTATCGGGCGCCCGCAGCCGTTCGATTGCAATCTGACTCTCGCCCGCGCCCTCTCACCCGCTCGCGAAGACTCAATCGCACATCTGAAGGCAGCCGAGCGCTTTATCCACTACGCTGCGCACATGGATAGGGCGGGCAGCTGAAGTTTTGAACGCGCGTTCAGGACCGTTGGATCGAGATCCAACGACCCAGATCGCGAGTTAGATTCGCTTTGGAAAGGCAGCGGTGGACCTGATGGCCAGTTGGACAGCTGAGATGGCACCACGGCCAAGATGGCACCACGAGGCGCCATCTTGGCTCTCCATCTTCTGGATGATGTAGATGGTGCCACGGATGTCGGATTGACTCGATTTTTGTGTCGTTAGGCTGCAATCGTCGATCTGAATCCATCCGTGCAGTCAGATTTGTCGTTTGAAGTGTGGATTTCCACCATCTTGGCCCTTGATCTTCTAGGGTTCCCCGATCACTATATGATGCTACAGAAGCCTGATTAGGGCGATCTTGGAGTCGTTAAACTCCAATCGTCACCCTGATCACATCTGTATGGTTGGATCTTCGATCCGAGGTCCGGATAAAAAGTTTGCCCTATCCAAACACATAAAAGGAGACAATTATCCTCCATTTTATTCAAACTACTCTAAATGCAAGATGATGCATGTTATGCAATATTTATAGCATGCAATGCAATCCTATGCTTAAGAATATGCACAAATAGACATCTTAAGTGGTGCAAACATGTTTACATTAAAACTCAAAACATCAAATTGAATTTAAATCCATAGAAATCCCATCTCAACTGTTGCAACTAATCTATGAAAGGTCTGAAACTCCTTGAGAAACAAATCAATAATCATAACATATTAAAACCCTAGTTTGATCCCATCTTCATGCAATATATACCGTAAAAGAGGGAATCTAAACCAAGCATTCAAATCTTTTGCAAACACATTCCAGACCTCCTTTAACTCTATCAAACAACATTCAAACTACAATTAACAGATTGAAATTAATGTCAAAGCATAAAGTTGTTGCCCCAGATTGGCTATTAATATGGCTTCGCCTAAGTGAATTGATCACCTAAGATACCTACACAATAAAGATTAGTATGCAGTGATCCTAGGCAACGCTTATGAACCAGTTAAGTCATCACAGAGGTCTCAATCCATTGCATTGGATTTCATTGACCTCCGCTACCTAGTGAAGGCAGAAAAAAGAACTAAATGAGAAAATTGGGTGCAAGCTTAATAATCAATACAAATCAAAGCACAGAAGCTCAAACCCATCGTAATTGATTCAATCACACAAATGTAAACTCAATTCATGTTAATCACTCTGAAACGGGTTTTAAAAGCATCGCATTGCAGTATAGATTGAATTAGCACGAAAAACAGATAATATTATACTCGAAAGAAATCCGAGGTCGTTCACTAGGAGCAAGTGGCAATTCAATCTCAAAATCACAATTCTAGGTAAAAGAAATGAGCGATTGCAATCAAGATTGATTCTAAATGATATAACAAAAATTTCCACTAGTAATGTGTAAAAAGAAGAGAGGGTAAAATGGTGATTTAAAGCACCAAATTACCCTACAATGTTAAGCTTTGCAAGCTATTCAAAGTAACATAATCATATAAGCCAAGCAAATCACAATTTAACCAACAGAACCAAGATATCAGCAAATATCAGATGACAGAATAGGCGCTTAGATGCCTTAACTGATGCTTAGTAAGACAGAGGCAAAGGCCTCTTCCTTTCTTCTCTTCAAGCCTCAGGGAGAGGCGTAGGCACAACAGCTTCAGAGGTAAAGGCCTCTTAATCAGGCAAGTGTAGAGAGCATGTGAGGGAAAGCAAACCCCCCCTGCTCCTCTCTTTTTCTCTTCCTCCACTCTCAGAACCAACAAACCAGAACAGACCCGGGTATCCGGGTAAATGGACTGAGCCCAGACCCTCGAGGCGTGAGCACGGGCGAGGGCATGCATATGCGCGTGCGTGCGGGGACCTCAACCGCTGTGCATGCTAAGGCGATAAGCTGTAAGCACTTTTTCCTTTTATGCACTTGTGCGCGTTCGTCTGTTTCCAATGTGGGACTAATCCCACAGGGCTTCTTCGCGTAGCTGCAGGTCGACGTCCTTCACCTGAATTGGAGCAACAGCTGTGTATGATGATGTCAATTGAAAGCCTGGGCATCAGGAGCACGTAGTCTTGCACCACCTGGAGGTAGCACCTGGGAGGTCTGACGCAAGAACACCTTCGTCAAGGTGTTCGTGGAGCTTCACTAATGGCGGTGGCATGGACGACACCTAAAAATTGGAACAAGGCCTTTCGGCCACGTCAAACACTCTCAGTAGGATCATCGAACCATGGCGAGTGCAACGACGGTGGATTCGTGGAGTTTGGTGCACGGAGGTGGTCGGTCTGTGATGGAGTATGTCGCGTGAAGGTGGGTTACTCGGTGGGCGGTTTGGGTGGACGGGGGAGTGCGAAAAGTTAGGGCTTTGGATGAGGGGAGTAAGGTGAATGTCTTGGACTAGTTGGCGAAGTGGATGGAGTTGTGGAGTAGTAGAGACGCTTCGCCGAAGATGCGGTCGGAGGTGCAGAAGATGAAGTGCAGGGAAAGTGGTTGGCGGTCGTGCATGTGTCGTAAGTGTGAGGGAGAGAAATACCGTGAGAGAGAGAGCAATAGAGGGACTTAGTTAGCTGAAAGAGAGGCGGTGGCAGCCAGTTTTGGTCGTTCGACGCCGAAGGAGGAGAAAACGACGAGACGGCGATGACGAATTAGGCGGAGATATGCCCTCCCTTTGGCTGGGGAGGGTCGAAAGGAAGAAAGGAATCGAGGAAGCTGACCAATTTGGTCGTTGGATGGTTGAAGGAAGAGGATCGAAGAGGGTCACAGGAGCAAGGGTTTTGGTAGCCGGAGGAGAATCAGAGGTGGTTGATACATCAAAACTTGCTGGGGAAATCTGCAAGGCCACGGGGGTCCTTTTATAGGGTTCTAAACGGAGTTCCAACCTTGGAAAACAAGCTTAGAACCTCCGAGCTTCTCGCCGGCGTAAGATACCCAATCAATCAAACCGTTTGCATTAGGATTCTAGAGGGATTTAGGATCCCTAAATGGGCTCATTTGGAAGGCAATTACTTGACGAGTTTCCTTTCAATTTTGAGAGGGATTCGTCAAGAAATCTCAAAGATCTTGCCCTTTAAAAGCCACCGGAGTTTGTAAGATTAGGATTTCATGGAGGTAGGGACCTTTTTGTGAATACGATGATGAAGTTAGGGACTGAAATGCAGATAATTCAAAAGTTAGGGGCATATGTGTGAGATAAAAGAGTCAGACATGACCAAATTGCAAAGTAGGTTAAGATGTTCTCAGATTAAGCCCAAATTTGGTAGAAACCTAATTTGGATATAAGAAATCTAATGGTGAAGTTGGATTTTGATTTTGACCTAGTTTGACTGAGTAATTTATGCAAAACCCCAAATTAGGGCAAAAGTCTAACTGTGGCTCTATTTTAGGTCAAGACCTGATGGTCTAATCAAGAATACCAACCCTAGAGAAAATTTTTCTATGAATTTTACAGGGTTTAGTTGAATTTTATCCTAATCAGAACCTCAGTTAATTTAGCGGGTTTGTTTTTAGGATTTCAGAAGTCATTTAATTCTTAAAACACATGAAGACCCATTTCTGACTGTGCTAACCCACTTGCTAGACTTTTAAGATCATTTGACCTTTATCTAACCCCTAAGAAAACCCGTGGTTATTATGCATTCATGATATGATGGTAAAATTACAGTTTTAACCCTAGTTTCTTATATTTATCTCTGAAAGGTTTTGCAATGAATTATGGTTTTCTGATGGTTATGTAGGAGCATTTAATGACTTAATTAGATCAAATTGAGCTAGTTATGGCTCATGATGGTGTTCCCATCAATTTACTTGATTAAAACCAATTGAACCAATTTCAATGTCTTATGTCCCGATTAGGCATGAAAACTAAATTCGAATAAATCAAGTGAATTACAATCAATTCACAACACAGGGAGGGCTCTTGTGATCTAATGAAGTGAATGGATGGGCCCTCCAATGGATTGGGCTCACCTTGTGACCTGAGAACTAAGAAGGTTCAGACCTCATGGTGGCTTTGATGGATGGGGTGAATTGATGTTTAAATTGTCGAGGAAAACAATGAATGTGAATCGTGAGGTGAGGGGGAAGCTCTATGAATCACAATGCATGAATGGATCTTCCTCTTTGATTGAAATTGATCAGAGAGGGTGTATTAGTGAAGATCTAAAACTATACTAATCTACTCCTAATCTAACACAATTGAATAGTGAATTCTATTCTAATTGATCTAACTAAACTACTTAGATCTAAGAAAGTAATAAATCTAACCTAGGAAAGTGAATAAAAATCCTAAACTATAAGGACGAAAGGGGACCTGGGCTGCAGCTGTCACTAAAGCGACGAAAGGGGAGAAAGACCTCCAACGAAGTGAATGGGATCCCTGAATCCATAGCAGGTTGCTATGGAGATGAAGAGGAAGAAGAAACCACCACTGTCACCAACGGTTGAGGAAGAGGAATAGGAGCTAAAGGCATAGACGACTAATCAACTCAAGGGAGGAGGGAGCTGATAGCTTGTACAGGGGCCTAGGAAGATGTTTAAATAGGTGCAAGGTGGATCAAATCAACAGATCAGTGGGCCATGGAACATTGGGTATCAACGGTGGATGGAATGAGATAAGAACGTGGGAAGTTTTGGTGATAAAGTGGGGCCGCCCGATGTGATCTAGAAGGTGCCACGAAGGTGTGGGAACCATCTCTAGTAATCTGGTGGAAGATCCACTGTAGATCAGGTGGATCAAAGAATGAATGGCTCAGAAGAGTTGTGTTCTTCGTTGAGGAACAATGAAGAGTGTTGGTCCCATGCCTTTTGGTGATTTTGCACCTGAAGCCCAAAGGTGAAATAGTGGAAGATTTATAGAGTAAGCCCATAAGTGGTAGAAATCATGACCAACAGGTCCCTCAAAGCTTGCAAATAGGACCCTACAACTATTTTTGTGAAAATAATGTAAAGGCTCATGCATACATTAAGGACCTAAATGTAAATCCTTAATTATAAGGTCCTAATGATGTCAAAACTCCATGAACTTTTTATGGTATGTTAATTGAATATATTAGAACATATTTAACCATTGATTTGTACTTTTAAGCTCAAATTGGTGTTCAATTGGCATTCAGATCATCCATTTACATATTTAAACAGAATCTCTCAAAAGTGACCTAATTATGCATTTTTAGTACAAATTGAGTGTTTTAAGTCATTTTCCTTAATTCCCACACTTAACCCATTTCTTGTGTTAGTTTGATAGTGTTTAACCTAGATTCTAGATTAACTTGGGCATTTTAGCTATGATGGGCCACACCTCATTAGCTAACTATTGTTGGAAGAGTTCAAACCGATTAGGTTGACCTAGATCACCTTAGTTACCTTCATCACTTAGGTTACCTTGGTTGCCTAGGTGACCTAATGGCATTTCCTTCTTAACTTACTTTGATGATTCAACCCTCCTCCAAGAATTTAGATTAAGTGGTTCGTGTAACGTGTTCTTGAGGGACCTTTTACCTTGCATGCAACATAATCAAGCAATCAAACACAATACAAGAGTAGGTTTTACTTGCTTTCTCAGAAAATTAATAGTTGTATGTGACTAAGTAAGTTATCAATCAATTACGCACCCTAAATCAACCTACAAAGTGCCTTAGATTGACCTACATACAAGACCTAGATGATCTCGAATCGAGCCTGGTCACCAGTAGACTCCCCAAGGTATGGGCGAGACTAACTTGTTGACCTCTGACCAACTATTTCTTGCGATGCAAAGAGAAGCAGTAGAAAGACCAAGACCTAACCAATAATAGAGTTGATCTTAAGTCAATCACTCTCACTGCTAGATTCCTTAAGGTACGAGTAAGACATACTTATTGACCTCCAACCAACTCCCTCATGGTGACCTTATGTGCGTGCACAGTGCCAATAGAAAGTGTCAATCAATACGCACTATAAAAATCGCAGTCAAGGGCTCTATGCACTCGTGAAGCATATTTTAGGGTTTCACTGTTGATTGCTGAATTTTTAAATTATTTTCACTTTAAGGTATTTTCAATTCAAACAAGTGATATTTTCAATTAAGTCTAAAGGGAGGTAGAAATACGTGACAGGTAATTCAGAAGGGAACGGAAGAGCATACCTGACTACAGCAATCTACAAAATGCGAATGCAGTACGAGAAATATAAACCTTGATGCTACTTATGCAATTCCTACCATGTATACCTAAAGTGTATGCAACTTCTAGATAAGCATGATAGAGATTTTTTTTTTATATGCAGCAAGCAAACTAACTACTACTACTAGAGTTTGGAGAGAGAGAAAGAGAAGGAGAGAGAGAGTCCACAATCCCAAAAATTAATACAATCCAAAAATATGCTCTCCCACCAAATATCTAACACAAATAGCCTAAATGAAAAATAAAAATATTCTAAACTATGTCACTCCTCTCATGTGTCTCACTTGAATCCCGCCCACGCAAATCTCTGCCTCCGCAACCAGCTTTCATAACCTGCTAAGACTTTGTTCTGCATACTTAGTACTTGCTAAAAAGAGGAGATATGGGGCGCACGAATACACAAAAAATCTATATAGGAAAGAAAACATGCAAAGCGCATGCCTCCCCAGCAACAATGCTAAAAACTAATCGTGAAAACTTGTAAAGGATTAAGTTGTTGTCGTAGTTGCGAAAACATGTCGTTTACAATTTATAAACCATATCCAAAAAGTATGCATATAAAATTAGGAGTACAGGTCATCTCACAGGGAGGCAACGATGTCTAAGTGTTTCCTGACCTAATTAAGCTGACCAAGATTTTTTTGGGATTTTTTTAAAGGGTTTTTTGATGAGTGCCACTAAAATATTTTAAAATTACGTAAATGCCATCTTGTCATATATTGTTGGTTATGCCATTAAAATCATCACATCATTTTTATATTTGCCACTCTGTTGGTCATAATCATTAACATAATAATTTTGGACTGAAGTATAATAAAATTTTATTTTTTAGCCATCAAAAATTAATTTTTAGTCCTTTTTTTGTAATTTTCACCTCCTCCCCCTACACAAACACCTCAACTCAAAGCTATCATCAACAACCACTAATGGCTCTTTTCTCCCTCCTCCTCCTTGTGCTCTTCCTCCTCCCCATCGCCACCTTCACAGGCACCTCCTTTGGGAAGTACCTCCACCCCTACATCAGTAGCCTCCACCCTGACCTCTTCCTCTCCAGGGTTGTAGGGATGGCAACTGGAGGCAGTGGTGGGGTCAAGGACATCATCGACGTTGTGGATGGCGAGGTCGCCAAAGTGAGGGGGTGGAGGAGGCGGTCAGATGTTGGAGGGAGGCAAAGTGGGGGGGTTGAAAATTAAAAAAATAAATTTTGAGGATTAAAAAATAATTTTTTATTACATTTCAGTCCATAATTGTTAAATTTGACGACTGTGACGACTAACAAAGTGGCAAATATGAAAATGACATAACATTTTTAATGGCATAACTGGTAATATAGTGAAGTGAATGGTATTTAAGTAATTTCAAAATATTTTAATGGGATTTACATAAAAATCCCTTTGTTCAATTACTTTTCTCATTATTTTGGATTTTTGAATAAGAGACTGGATAATTTGACTAAATTGGGCTTTAACTAAAGACTCAACTAAATGCTAGACCTACAACCATCAAAAAAATTCACCATTTTTATGGGAGATTCCTAGTTTGAATACCAAGTGAATGCAAGTAATTTTGCACAAATTGGATAAGTAAAAAATTAAAAAAAAATCCAAGAAGTTAAAAAAATTGATTCTACTTTATTGACTAATCCTCTCGTGTTGTGTGAATTTTATCAAATAAAATATAATGAATTTAGCTCTGAAATTTGTCATGCAGAAACTAGACTTGAAACCCCACAAGTAAGCAAAATTTAGTGATTTTACAATGATTATACCGCAAGAAATAAATTTTACAAAATAGATGTAGACTCTGAAAATACTATAGACTCCTAAATAAGGACCTAAGGACACTTTTTTTGGCTTTTTGGGATTTTGAAAATTTTTTTTGGCTTTTGGAATAATAAAGAAAGTAAATAAAAAAAACAAGAGAGATACTAGAAAGCTTACAAAATATTATTGCTACTCAAAACAAATGTCTACGGTAATTAAGCACTACAAAAGCAAATAACAATAAGAAGAGAACAAATATGAATAAAAGAAGGAAAGGAGTACAGAATTGAACCGAGTGTGAAGAAGAATGGAAATGCCTCGGAGAGCTCATGACAGTGGTGAAGAGATCCACCTCAATCCCCGAGATGCAAAGAGATAGCGGGAGTGGTCAAAGGAGTCTGGAGGATACAAAGAAGAATGCAGAGAAGTAGACAAAGGAGAACTCCAGAGAGAGAGGAATGCTTCTAAAAGAAAACCTAACAGGAAAATAGGGATCCTAAGGAGACTAGGGACCAAACTAGAAGGTAGAGGAGGTGGAGAAGGTGGTGGAGGAAGGTAGGCGTATAGGAGAGTGGAAGAAGGTGGAAGGAAGTTTTCTACCTAAGGAAGAAGGAGTATGGAGCCTAAAGGAAGCAACTAGAACTAAGGGAACCTAAGAGATACATGAGAGGACCTAATGGCCAACCAAAGGGTATTATATAGAGGAGGGGAGGACGTCCATAAGGGAACCTACGAGACACTTGAGAGGACCTAATGACCAACCAAAGGGTATTATATAGAGGAGGGGAGGACATCCATTTGGAGCTTGGAGGCTAAGGCAAGAGGTTTTAGGAAATAGGATTAGGTTTTATGGTTGGGAAATTTGAAAAGTAGGAATCCCAAATGTCTTTGATTTTTAGCCTCTGCATGTTCCGAATTTCAAATTGCACATAGAAGAAAAGTTGTAGCCCTTAAAATAAACTTTCAAAGGCAACTTAAATCACTCAATTTGGACTTAAAATAAGAAAGTTATAGCCAAAATACTAAAGATGTGTCAGGTTATCACGAATTTCAAGATTAGGATTAGGATTATGATCTTGATTGGCTAAAATCATGGGGTGTAATTGAAGCCTAATTAAATTGGTTGCCACATTTTAATTAATTCCAAAGAATATTTTTTGCAATTTAGTATAGAAAAATTATGCGGCACATGGATAATGTGTAGGAACCTATAAGATAGGATTAGGTTTTAAGAATAGGGGAGTGTCACTAAGTGTGTGAGATAGATTTTAGGATTAGCTTAGGAATGTCATGTGAGTTTAGGATTAGGGTTAAGTGAGCTGAAGGAAGATGTTTAGGTTTTAGGATTGGGCATCAGGCTTAGGATTAAGGCATAGGCTATATAAGGCAGGTTCTAAGGTGGGTTTAGGGTTAAGGTTTTAGGGAGATAGATGAGATGATTTCTTCTCCTCTCCTTTCATGCAATTTGAATCACTTTGACCAGACCAGATATATATACTCTACATAAAAAAAAGCCTTAATAAGTAATTAATGAATAATCAAGCTCAAACAATCCAACCCTAGTTCCTATCAAGCATGCATGCAATTATTTATAATATGCCCTTATTATAGTGCAACTCATGCTAGAAAATCGACGTAATTAATAAGCATGTTAACACATATATGCATACTTATTAGGGCTCATCCCCACCCTCAAATGGATTGTATCCAAGTGGATTAAGGTCATCCCCACCCGAACGAATGATCAGAAGGTGGTCCTTAAGTTCTTGTAATCTAATATCTTCTCCCATTTCGGATTCCCTAGAGACATCATTAGTGATGGGGGAACTAACTTCAAGAATGTCCACTTCTCTTCACTGCTTAAGAAATACTCTATCACCTACAAGATCGCTACACCTTACCATCCTCAAACTAATGGGCAACAAGTTTCTAATTAGGAAATTAAGAGAATTTTAGAGAAAATGCCCAGGCCTGATTGCAAGGACTGGTCCTAAAGGCTTGACGATGCCTTGTAGGCTTCTAGAATGGCCTATAAGACCCTGATTGGTATGTCTCCATACAAGTTGGTTTTTAGAAAAGCCTACCACGTCCCTTTTGAAATTGAACACAAAGCTTATTGAGATATTAAAGCTCTGAATTTTGTGATGGCCAAGGTAGGGGAGGAACGGAAACTCCAACTGAACGAGTCGGAAGAGCTACAAGATGATGCTTATGAGAGCTTGTGAATTTACAAAGAGAATACTAAGGCCTTTCACGTCTGACACATGTCTAGAAAATTCTTCGATCCTAGACAAAAAGTATGGCTCTTTAACTTACATCCGAAAATCTTCCCAAGTTAAAATCAAGGTGGGATGGACCCTTTGTTGTGAGAGAGGTGTCTATGCATGGAGCGATAGAAATCCTAAATTTGAAACATGGTCAAATCTATAAGGTTAATGGCCAAAGATTAAAACCTTATATAGAAAACATCACTGATGGTCAAGTAATTAAAACCATTCTTCTCTCTAATCCCTCTCAGATCTTGCATACTGTCTAGCAGTTGACATTAAATTTAGCACTTGTTGGGAAGCAACCCAATGTTGGTTGACGACATAGATAGAATTTAGGTGATTGCTTTCCTTGCTCCCTCTGCTTTTATTTTTAACGAGGACATTGCACAGTTTTGGCATAGGGCATTGTTACGACCTGAGCCACCACCCTAGTAGGGACTTGAATTGATTTGCCACTTACCTAAGATCTGGTCATCCATCGCATAAACATAGAATAATAAAAGCATTCACAGGGCATCACATCACATATAATCATGAAACAACAAGCATAAAACTGAATTGGAAGGATATTATTAGAATCTTCATAGCCAATTAATGTACATGTACAACTAAAGAAAATGGAATAGCACTGAAGGAAACGAATAGAGTCCTGCGAAAATCGAAACAGGAAAGGAAACATCAACTAAGAGTGACAATTGTAACTACCAGACTACGGTGCTGCACTCAAACCAACACCGTCATCTCCTACAACCACAGATAGGGTTTAGCTGTATCTTTCTAGGACCTGAGCATAGAGTCCACAAAACGTTAGCAATGCTGAGTAGAGTAGCTAAATAACATAAAGAGAGCAAAGCTCAACAAGTATGGAATAGAAAGAACGAGTATAGTTCTCAATTATTTCAATTTATCTTTTACTAAACCCACTATTGTTCCTTGCCACAATTCCAGTCATTTATCTACCCAAATCAGTTTCCTCAGAAGGCATGAAGAAATCTTGCTGCGATATCCTAGATGGTAGATTCCATACGACTCGCCCCTTTAGCTGAGGGGAGGGCTTGTACCGCCCTATCAACTAGTTAATCGCCCCAAGGTCGTAGTTAACAAGGTGAAGTGGTGACTACGCTCTGCGTGATAAACATGCAGGGAGGTACCCCTCACTGACACACAACCAGTCCTTTTCACTACAGAGTATAAGAACAAAACAACCTAGCCTCTCGTAGCAGCCAGTGTACCCAACACCTCATTACTCAGTTGGCCAAATAGACTATCCAACGAGCCACATGGAGGCTATCTCACTCCCTAAGCCAGTCTCTGCCACTACAGGTATAGCCGGTCTTGCTATTGACACCAGGCACGAGTACTGACTTTTAATGAGTATTACAACTTTTCAGGTTCACCCAATGATGAGGTGTGGCCCATCATAGTTAAAATGCCCATGTTAAGCTAGAAACTAGGTTAAACACTACATAATTAACACATAAAATGGGTTAAGTGCGGGAATTAACAAAAATGACCTAAAACATCCAATTTATGTTAAAAATGCAAATTTAGGTCATAAAATGAGATATTCTATTCATTAATATAAATTGATGATCCAATTGCAAATTGAACACACATTTGGGTTCAAAAGTTCAAATTAAAAGTGAAATCAACTTCCTAAATGTTCAATTAGGCTTCAATAAAAACTTTGTGGCATTTGAACATCATTAGGACCTCGCATTCATGACATTACATACTGGTCCTTCAACCTTTACATTCTCATGCGTTTAAAACCTCTAGGGACTCATTTGTAAGTCACCGGGGACTTCTTTGCAACACCTCAGGAACTGCGCCACATTCTTCTTTGCCACTAATGGGTCTTGCTACAAAATTCCTACCCCTTCACCCTTAAGGGCTTATGTGCAAAATTCCCAACACACCTACAGCTGACAAGGATCTACTGTTCTCGAGGAACATGACCAATCTGGGCCATCAATCCTATGATCTCTTGATCCATTGGTCGATCCTAATCGAAGCTTCGAGCGCCTTTGCATGTGTAATCACCCCTTGCTCCAGATCTGATCCATCGACCGTGATTTGAGTTGAACTTACCACGCTCCTCGCAACCACATCCTACTGTTGGTGATCTAATTGCATACTCTCACCTTGTGGTGCGCTGATTCACTGCCTAATCTACTTAAGGACCTCCTTGGCGTCGCGCGAAATACATTTTCAACATAAGTTAGCATTTATGTAATTACTCAAGAATATAGGGAGGTTACATGCAAAATCACCGCTATGGAATACGTGAATCGTAATCTTAGTACTAACAAATATCGTCAATATAAATCAAAATCGAACCCGTTCCCTATAACTAATATCCCATACTCTATTATTTACGAGATAAATGCAACTATTCATAATTCAAATAAACACAAGGGATACTCATGCAAATCCGTCTGAATATAATAATTAGATAAATAAATGAATAGATCTTTTTCGCAGTGGCAAAAATCCGTAATTTTTAATGTGATTCCAAACAGGGGATTTGCTTAGACAAATTGTGCATGCGGGAGAGACCACAGCTGGACGCGCGGTGCTCAGAGGAGATTGGCCGGGATGCGGGCTTCGCGTTGGTGGTCGTGGCATTGACGGAGGTGGTCGAAGCTTGCCAGTCGAAGCGACAGAGGTCCCCAATGGTGGGTCTCCCACATGCGTGTGTGGGCTATCATCGACGACTCTGGTGGCATGGCAGAGATCATGGTGTCGAGGCAAGTGCGAGGGAGTTGTTGGTGCGAAGGATGGAGGCCGGAGAGGGGGGTTGCGTGGAGAAGCACCGGCGGTGGCTTTGGGTTCCTTCGTAGTTACAGGGAGGTTGCTAGGCGAAGAAGAAGAAGAAGAAAATGAAGAGGAAGGAGGAGACGATAAGGGCAGCATGTGGTGTGTTGGCGGTGGTGTTGGCTGTGGGTTTAAGGGGCTGCTGTGGCTAATGGCTGGTGGTGTTGATGAGGTCGTGGTGGGTGGCTACGGTGGGACATGGAGACGACGTTGTGTTGGAGAAGAAGATGAATAGTGTGGGGGCACTGGTGGTTTCTGTCCATGAGGGAGAGGAGAGGTGGTATGGGTGATTGGTGTGTGCACGCTGTCACCGTGCACTCGTCGGTGGTGAAGGAGCTTGGTGAGTGCACAGAGGATGGACAGGAACGATGTACGCTCCAGCCACAGGGTGCACCCAAGCCATGGTGCGTGCCTCCTTCACGGTGGAGAGGGTGGAGAAGAAGATGTCCCCGCCAGGGGAGAAGATATCCCCTCCTTAAGATGGTCCACTCTCCTTTTGAAATCTCTCTGTTTGTTTTCTGCGGCCAAATTCTCCAATAACTCACAAAGATTGCGAGTGGTTGGAACAGAAGGATAAGTTATGTCCGTTAATCATCAGACGTCTGATAAAAATATCAGACGTCTTAAAAAATGTAGACTTCAGGGGGTCTAGGATGGTAGTCTGATCTAAGCTCCAGACGTCTTATATAAGCAAAATGGACGTCTAACCCTTGCACGTAGCCTACATTCAACAAATAGATCATATCATATGTTATTAAATATAAAATTAACGCATAAAATTATATGCAGACTAAGGTGAATTGTCATTTAACTCCTACTTACTTAACAATTAAGAACAACTAATTAAAGAGTATTGTTTGCACAGCAAAAATACACCAGTAAATATGTCATCTTGTGTTATTTGCTAGCACTGCCATTGCATCTTATGTAGCCCTACTTGCATTTATAAATATACACCAGCATGCATTTATAAAGAGGTGAAGAGAGTGAGAATAATTGCCATCCAATCTACTTCTATTATTAACATTTTCTTTAAGTGTGGCATTGCAATTTCACCATTTTTCATTTTTTCATTTTTTATTTTCCTTTCTCTTTCGTGCGGCTGCAGGGCATGGTGCGCACGCCTCTTCGCGCCTCTCCTCCTGCCGACAGCATGGCAGGGTGCTCGCACCTCGCCTCGCCATTCCTCCTGCCTGCAGCATGGCATGAAGGCATGCCCTCCCTCTTTAAAACACCTTGCACTCCCTTGCTGCGGGCGGCATCCACCTTCAGATCACCCACACCCTCAGTCAGCCGTTGGCCAACCTCCTCCCCTCTCCCTCTCCATACACAGTTCCTCTTCTCACAAGTTGAGAAGAGGCACACCGAGCGCAGGAGAGAACTAACAGTGGTCTCAGACCACCACTGTGAGTTCCACCACCACCCAGCTCTTTTGTGAGCAGGTGGTTGATAACACCACACAAGGGGGTAGTAATTAGGTTGAATATGGCCCATCTTTAGAATAAAAGGCACAACATAAGTAGAATAGGAGCATTGCATGCATCAAGTACCAAGATTGCTTATAAACTGTATTAATGGCAATTTGTGTAAAGCATTTGTCAAAGCAGGCCTCAGATGAGCAATCGGACCGCACGGATGGATTCAGAACGACGAACAGAGTCCAACGGACTCAAGATCGGCTAAATTCTACATCCGAAGCTCCCACAATGGGCCCAAGAAATTCTGACCGTTGATCTGGAGATCAACGACCTAGAGAGCGCCAAGTCAGCCTGCCCCCACCGCTCGTACACCCTCAGCCGACCAAGGACAAATCTCGGCCATCAATCTTCGATCGAACGGCCGAGATCCGCGCGCTCGCCTGCGGTCGCCGCGACAAAGCGCGGGAGTAGCGAACGATTAGCGCGCACGCCCGCATCGCCGCAACGCGTGTTCGAGCCGCGTGGAGCGGGATTTGAAGGCGGGTGAAGGGAGCGGAAAAATTGGGCCGCCCAATCAGCAGCAGGCGGCCACGATCTCGCCACGCGACGCGACCGCAGCCCACGAGCGCCCACGCGCGCGCACACGCCGGGCGGAGATGCGTGCGTGCACGTGTGCCCGAGGCGCGATCTCAGCGCGGGCGAGGAAGATTCTCAGCCGTCCGATCTTTGATCGGACAGCTCTCGTTCAGCGGCCACGGATCGTGCGGGGAGAAGGAACGGGGTGCGCGGCTGACCGGCGGCGAGAGGGCTACACCGACGCTTTTGGAAGCGGTTTTAGCGACGCTCTGGATGTCTCTAAAGCCCCTTTTTCTTTTAGGAAGCCCTTAACTCTATTTAAACCCCCTCCTACCACCATTCAAGGTATACTCTCCCACTTGCAACTACTCCACTCCTCTCTTAGCTAGCTTTAGGCACTCTTGTAATCGCCGAAGACGACGAGCCGCCGACGGAGCCTACTCCACCGCCGTGGCTGCCTCATCGCTCTCCACTCTCTCTCCATCTCTCTCTCTCTTTTAAGCTTTCATTTACTTTTGTTAAAGCATGTATTTAATGTTGTAAGCTATGAACTATGTATGCATGTTTAATGAAATTATTTTCCGTTCAATAGCCATTTTAATTTCTGTTCAAGGTGCATGATCAAAACCAAGAGCTTTCTAACCCTAAACTCTCTCTCTATCTCTCGCTTTTCAAAACCATCTCTTTTGCAAGTAAAACTCCGCCTTTTTCGTGACAACAAATGATAAACAAAATCCGATTTCCACGCCTCCCTGAGACCGACACTCGGATTCACCTCCGTTTACTTCTTTTAAAATCGACGTATCAAGTGCGACTATAACGACACCTCTTAACACACACGCATGAAGGCACGTCAGTGGGCGTGGTGGCTTCTAATTTTGTTTCACTTTATTTCGTCTCCTCTGCCATTAGTACAGAGCTTCAAGCTCTCAAGCTCTGAAGCTCTAGCTCGCCACACACCTGCCTGCAGCTCCAGCCAGCCACCACGCTCCTGCCTGCAGACTGCGCACAACCTCTTCGCGCGCGCGTAGGTGCTCCACAGCGCTCTCGCGCATGCAAAACCTACTCCAGCCGATCGCTAGACCGCACGTGCACTATAGCGCACTGTAGCACGCGGTCTGCACAACACTGTAGCCACCGGCAAGTTTCTCACTTAGCCGGTGGCGACGCTCTCTCTCCTTGCCCACACCTGCTCCAGCCGGTCACCGCATCCCCTCCCGCAGTGCTGTGTGCTGCACTCCACAGGGCGCTGTGCCTCACACGCCCGCACAGCAGTGTCCTGCGCTTCACTCGGCCACGCACGCGCGGCGCTCTCTCTCCTGTGCCCACGCACCCCTGCACATTCAGACGTCGGGTCAACCCGGCAGATGACTTAACTGCTGCACCCCCCTCCTCCTCCAGCGTACACACACACTCGCACACTCACACATACGCACATATATATACATACATATTCACATACTCCCACCCTTACGTATATTTATATATACATAATATATATACATATTTATATATATATACATATACATCTATATATATTGTTGTAGATATATATATACATATATATACTTATATATACATCCACTTACCCATATCCATCTGTACAAACACCACCCATATTCCCGTGCACTCGCCCCACCACTGCACATCATACGCGGGAATATTCGCACCAGTTGCTGATATTCCCTGATATCCGCGCAAAGCAAGTGCCTCCACCCTCACTCACACACATCCATTCCACACTTCACGCAGCACTTAGTCATGTTGGTAGCGTCTTACTAGACGTCGACCAACATGACACCGTGCTACATTCCATTAACATTTCCATCTTCACCCCTATCTATATAACATCTATATAAATATACATATTCTATATCTACTATATATACATATATAGAAATATACTAAGCTAAGTATTTCTTTTCACTGCATTATATTTCAATATTTTCTTTTCCTCTTGCTACAAAAAAAAATACTAAAAAAATATAAAATATTAAAGATAAATCTTGATTTGTAGGCACACGATCTTCCGTGTGGCGAGACAGGACTCGTTATTTTTTGGCATATAGCCAAGGACCTATTTGAGGGTGTGCCTCATGAACAAGATTATCAGAAAAAAAATTCTAAAAATCAAGAAGACCAAAAACATAATAAGCGCAAGGAAGAGATTCGTTATAGGAAAGGCGTAGAAACTTTGCAATTCTCCTAATCCCCGCCTCCTTGAGATCGACTCTGGGCCTAAAAGTGATCAAGCTAAAATCAAGTAGGCCAGGTTAAAAATTTTTGTGAAACTGTTGTAGACTCGATTTAGGTTAACTCACTATACTCACTTCAACATTAATATCACCATTTTAACAAAGCCTATTCGAGTACGCATCATGCTTTTCTGGCACCGTTGCTGGGGAAGCGCCATTTAGAGTAAGTCTCTACTCTCTTCCTTTGATTTTCTCTTCTTCCACCCTTCTCTTCACGAGTTTTTTTTTTTGTTTGTTTTTATGCAAGTGTACCTGTTGCAAGGAGGAAACACGCAGAGAAGGTTGGAGACGTGGGCAAGTCCAAGGCAGGCACGAGAACATGAAGTCACCGGCGCTACATTGGAGCTTCGGCCACGTTGCTGAGGAGGTAGGTGTTGCCCTCTTAGTGACTTAGGTCGTCTTGTCACCCAAAAAAAAAAAAAAACTTAAAAACATTTCTTAGGAATTTCTTGGGGCAAGTGGACTAAAACCACTTGTTGATTGTTTGCTATCACCCCCACTGCCCCTAGATTTCCCACAAACTTCGCATAGCGAAAATCCAAGAATCTGGATTCTTGGATCTTTCATTGTGTGAAGTTTTATTTGAGGCAAGATAAAAATTGATTGATTGTCATCCTTCCTTGCCTCATTTATTCGCATTTCGAGATCACATTTTTGGTAGGGAGACTTGGAATTGAGTTGATTCCAACCCCACCACGACTGTTCATTTGCCTCAGATTTGATCCTAAATCTATCAACCCCAACATTTTATTTTTTTTTTACATCATTTGGTGGTTGAGCCTTGTGTGGATTATCATTTTAGTGATTGGGATCACTTGATTGAAAGTGGTTTACTCCCTTTCACTTTAAATTAAAATAGACTCATGCATCCACACTTAGAAATTTCCATCTACGGAAGCCCAGTGCATTTTAGCATGCATTAACTAATTCACATTGAAGAAGGGTTTGTTGGGCATAAAGAACTTGTGTTTTCTTGAAACTCGAAAATTGATTGAATTGGTAATTCAGTGGAATCCTAAAATCCATACTACTTAAGGTTGAAATTCTAAAAGCCATTCACCGTCTCAAACTCCAATTCGGGGAGATTTCCCCATTGCATGCTTAATTTACACACTCTTAACATCAACGCACTTGGGCATTACCCGTATACAACGCCCTTCACATTCCTGGAGAACTTGATCCTAAGCCTCTAAATTAAAACTGGTAGCAACTTGACCCCTATTAAGGATTGGAGGTCTAACTACCTACGTGTAGCGCCTACGTGTTAGTGTGGGTTCCTACGTGCTATCGGGTGTCTAAGACTGGGGCAAACGGCCTTTCAATCTGGCCCAGTGGTTCCACGGTACTCTCATTTGGTTCCGTAGGTAGTGGTAGTAGATAACTTAGATCTTTAGGTCTAAGGGCACATTGTAGAGGTTAGGAAATTGATTTCTTTCATTTATCATCAAGTGTATCCTTACAGCGTTGTTTCTCTCATCCCCTTTTCCCTTCTTATCTCAACAATTCTTCCTGCGGTAGTGCATGTTTGGGAGGAGGTCACAAAATCCTAAATTGTTTGAATTGTCTGATAATTCTAGAAGGATAGAAACTAAATCATCATCCTCCTCCACAAACATGACTGCACGCCCACCCCTAAATCCCGAGGGAGGAAATCGCCCCCCTCAAATCCCACTAGGTGGTGGTGAAGCCGTAGACCCCATAACCTGCCTCCAAGCCCAAATGGAATTGTATAATGAGCAGATTGAAGCATTAGGGAAACCTTAGAGGAAATGCAGAACCATCCCAAATGGGAGGAGCCTAAGTCTCTTAACTCTTATCAAAATCCTGCTGCTACAGAAACCATTGGGCAAATTCGGGTCCCCATGGGCGGGGACGATTTTGAATTAAAACCTAATGTCATTGGCCTGATTAACTTTCACTTCCATGGTCTTGCAAGTGAAGATCCATTTCTTCATTTGGAAGACTTAACCCAATTAGCTGAAACTGTTAAACCAGGAAACATCGGGTTATCAATTGTCCTAATGAAAATGTTCCCATTTTCGTTGCGGGATAAAGCGTCGCAATGGTTACGCACCCTTGGGAGAACCATCCATTCTTGGGAAGAGATGCGAACAGCATTTCTCAAGAAATTCTTCCCAATCTAGCAAACCAATGCGCTTCACCGGGCTATAACTTCTTTCATGCAACAAAACGGCGAGCAGTTTCATGAGGCATGGGAAAGGTATAATGACCTCCTTCGGAAATGTCCACACCATGGTCTACCTAAGTGGCATGTAGCCCAGATCTTCTATTATGGGCTAAATGAAACTTTGAAGTAGATTGCAGACGCTTCCTGCGGAGGGAATTTTATGAATAAAGACAAGAATGGAGCATTTGAATTATTTGAGAACATGAGTGAAAACTCAATGAACAATGCCTCCATTGTCGCCTTTAATCGTACCAACCTGCCCCGTAATGTTCATGAAGTTGACATAGGACCCCCCCATTCATCCACAGATCCTAACTTAATTGCATAAAAATTGGATGAAGTCTGCGTCGTGCACAAGAAGCTGGACGAGCTTCTGGCCAATCCTGCCCGCTCTATAGCAAACACCTCCACCCCAACACTCCGTCACAACCATAATCCGTCAAATATCAAATTGATTTCCAAGAATCCTGTGAGACCATCCTTCCCGAGTATCACGTCAAGCGATTCAGCAAGTAATGTGGACCTGGCTTCTGCAAGCCAATTTTTGACATGGAGAACCAAGCCTCCGTGTGCTCGGATGCATATATGCATGCGGACTCGTCTTCTGGCTTAAAAGACATTTGTGCCCTGGGGAACAACCTGTTCTCTGCTACTTATAACCCAGGGTGGCGAAATCATCCTAACTTTGCATGGTCCAGCAACCCACAGCGCCAAAACCTCGCGAGTAGGACAATGCGACCGTCCGCACTCGTCATCCCAAGGGCCCAGTCTAATCCTGTGGCAAATCCGCCATCGGGTCCTTGCATACCTCAAACAAAACACGCATCGAGTCCTCTTGATAAACTAATGTGAATGATGACAGAAATGTCCAAGCTCCATGAAGAAAATATGACCTCTCTTCAGCACTAATTAGCGTAGCAAAATGCTGAGATCAGTCAACTTTGCATGACGACTCGATCTCAGGGCACTCTTTCAGCCTAACCTATTCCTAACCCGCGAAATTTTGTACCACATTGTCTGCAACCACAGGTACGACCTTCTCAGGGGCAGGTTCATCAGATTCTACAGGCTCTGAGCATTCCACCAGGATTCCAGGCTAATCCCGCAGCAACACATCACCCTTAAGTCCCTATTGCGAACCCTCCTCCGCCCTATGATCCCACTGGACCCGCGATGTCCAATGCGATTACTACAAGGAGTAGTAAGCAAACTATCGATCCACCTCGACCTGATCCTAGCCCATCTTCCTCATCACCCTCTCATTTAGAATGGGCACCGCATTCTCATGAGGGCAATACATCCAAACTAGTGCCAGAATCTGTTTCATTCCCTGAGGCGCTACTGAGGGAGCCAAAAGGCAAGAAAAAGGATATGCAGGCCTTTGATAACCTGCGTAATTTATTCGGGGATGATGAAATCAAAGTACCCCTGTTGGAGGCTATCGACCATATACCAACTGTCGCCCGATTTTTCGAAGACTACACTACACCCAGGAGACAATCAAAGAAAATAAAGAATCTGATGGTCCTCTCGCCTCATGCGAGTTGTGCTGTACTATCAAATCTACCACCGAAGCAGAAAGATCCAGGCACACCGCTTATTTCATGTAGCATCCAAGGCTGCAATCTAAACCGTGCTCTGCTTGATCTAGGATCTTCCATCAATCTTATACCAACCATCATGCTCGAGAAATTTGCCTTAGGAAATTTGAAACCCACCCCTGTCACATTGCAGTTGGTAGATCATTTTGTCAAAATACCGAAGGGTGTGGTGGAGGACGTGGTGGTTTGGGTCAACAGTCTCTGTTTTTCTGTTGACTTTCTTGTTTTGGATATGGAAGTTCCTAGCTCACTTTCTGATTGTCCGATCATCCTTGGTCGACCTTTCCTAGCCACAGCCCATGCCCATATCGACTGTGAGTCGGGTTGCATTGAGATCGCCGTTGGCTCTGAGAATCTCAAGCTAAACATCTTCAAGGCTGCCAAGAATTTTGATTGTGATTGCATCGAGGATGACACGTCTGATGAGGACATGGCCGTCAGCGCGTGTATTGGACTAATAGGGACCTATTCTGACTGCTGTGGATTATCCTTAAACACAGACCATTGCCTGCCGGACATATACTGTGACGTTTCCCCATCCCTCCCCTTGCCCTTACATTCTCCTGACCAGACTTTTGACGAGGTTTTCTCCGCTTCCCACACCTCGTGGTCTAAGTCATATTCGGGCTGCTCACCTCCGGTCCACCTCCTTGAAGACTGGATTGCCCTTTCTTTCTCGCCAAATCAAGTGGACATGAGACTCCACATTGGGACCTTGAACCCACATACTGATCACTGGGGCTATCCTGTTTTGGATCCATCAATCCAAGATGACCCTCTTCTTGGCCAATCTGAGGGCCAACTTCTTCTTCCTGCCCTTCTTTCTTCTGATCCGCTTGGGACACTCCCGTCCCAAGAAATGCCAGATCTTTTGCCATCCACCCCAGAGTTAAAAGAGTTGCCTGACACGCTTAAATATGTTTTCTTGGGACCAAATGAAATGCTCCCCGTAATTATTAGTTCAAAATTGACCAGGGACCAAGAGTGCAAGCTAACAAAGGTCCTTATGGAACACAATGCAGCCATCGGATGGTCCTTATCTGACTTAACTGGCATTAGCCCCTCCAACTGCACTCACCGTATATATACAGAGGAGGAAGCTCGACCTTCCCGCGAGATGCAGCGATGTCTCAACCCTAACATGCGGGAGGTCGTTAAAAAGGAAATCATTAAGTGGTTTGATGCGGGTATAATATACCCAATCAATGATAGCCCCTGGGTGAGCTCGATTCATGTCGTGCCCAAAAAGGTGGGACTCACCATCCGTTCAATGACAAGGATGAATCCATCCCTACACGCACTCCTACACCTTGGAGAGTGTGTGTAGATTATAGGAAACTGAATGCAGCAACAAAGAAAGATCACTTTCTGCTACCTTTTATTGAAGAAATCCTAGAGCGGTTAGCGGGAAATAAATTTTTTCGTTTCCTAGATGGATTCTCTGGATATAACCAGGTGGCTATTGACCCCCGAAACCAAGAAAAGACCACCTTCACCTGCCCCTTTGGCACCTTTGCATTTAGAAGAATGCCATTCGGACTTTGTAATGCGCCAGTAACTTTCCAGAGATGTATGCTGGCGATATTCCATGATATGGTGGGTGACTTTCTTGAGATCTTCATGGATGACTTTTCGGTCTTCAGACCTTCATTTGATGATTATCTTGCCAACTTGACACGTATCCTTCGGAGATGTATTGATGTGAACCTCATGCTTTCTTAGGAGAAAAGTCATTTTATGGTACACAAGGGAATTGTTCTCGATCATATCATCTCCGATAGGGTATTGAGGTTGACAGAGCTAAGCTTGATGTGATTACTGATTTACCTGTGCCTGGTTCTGTCAAACAAATCCGTTCCTTCTTAGGACACGTCGGTTTCTATAGGAGATTCATCAAAGACTTCTCTAAAATTTTTAGACCTTTAACTCATCTCCTGTCGACCGACGTACCCATTGATATGGGCCCTGACTTTATACGAGCATTCACGCAACAACGTGAGGCTGTCACCAAGGCCCCAGTTCTCCAGCCACCTGATTGGTCCCTCGACTTTGAACTCATGTGTGACGCTTCCAACCTTGCAGTCGGAGCCATCCTGGGACAAAGATGTGATAGACACCCCTTCGCGGTGTACTACGTCAGTAAGACGTTGGACGAGGCCCAGTGTAATTATCCAACCATTGAGAAAGAACTACTGGCGATCGTCTTATGGCTGGAGAAAATTCGGTCTTACCTTCTGGGTTCGCATGTTATGGTATTCACTGATCATGTGGCCATTCATCATCTCATGCACAAAAAGGATGCCAAGCCCAGACCGATACGTTGTATCCTTTTACTCCAAGAATTTGACCTTGAGATCCGCGATAAGGTCGGAGCCCAGAATGTGGTTGCTGATCATCTCTCGAGACTAGACTCCGACCACATTGGACTTACCCTGCCGACTAATGAGGTTTTTCCTGATGAGCACCTACTGGCAATTAATGTGGCAAGTGGACCTTGGTATGCTGACATTGCCAATTACCTTGCTTCTGGCTCTCTTCCATGAGGCTGGCCCAAGAACCAGCGTGAGCGTCTCATCGCAGAAGTAAAGTATTATTTCTGGGATAATCCACTACTTTTTCGAGTAGGTGCTGACCAGATCATCCGCCACTGTATTCCTGACAGCGAATTCCCCAGTGTGCTATCCTTCTGTCACGATCAGGCCTGCGAAGGCCATTTTTCTGGGAGGAAAACTGCAGCCAAGGTGTTGCAGTGCGGTTTCTTTTGGCCCTCCCTTCACCAGAATGCACACAATTATGCTAAACATTGCACTAGGTGCCAGTAGTTAGGGTCAACATCACGTCGTGACATGATGCCCTTGCAACCCATCCTAGCTGCTGAAATATTTGACATTTGGGGAATCGATTTCATGGGTCCCTTTCCTCCTTCCAACAGCTTTGAGTACATCCTCATTGCTGTTGATTATGTTTAGAAATGGATCGAGGCTATTCCCACACGCCATGCTGACCATGTCATATCTACTCGATTTGTCAAAGACCACATTTTTGCACGCTTTGGGATCCCTCAAGCCATTATCTTTGATGGAGGAAGTCATTTTTCCCATGCTTCTTTTCGGGCACTTCTGAGGAAATATGGAGTTCACCATCGTATTGCATCTCCGTATCATCCTCAAACGAACGGCCAGACTGAGGTGTCGAACCAGCAAATCAAGCAAATTCTCCAGAAAAAAGGTTCGGCCTGACCGTAAGGATTGGTCCGACAAGTTGATTGACGCACTTTGGGCATATCGGACCACCTTCAAGGCTCCCCTTGGTATGTCTCCTTATAGAATTGTTTACGGGAAGCTTTGTCATTTGCCCGTTGAGTTGGAGCACCTCACTTATTGGGCGGTTCGCCAATGTAACCTTGACCCAGACCTGTGTGGTCGAGAAAGGAAACTCCAACTCCAAGAGGTGGAAGAACACCATCGTGAAGACTATGATTCTGCCTTAACTTTCAAAGAACGCACTAAGGCCTTTCACAACAGCCGAATTCGGCGGAAGGAATTTGAGCCATCTCAGCAAGTTTGGCTTTACAATGCCCGGCTCAAATTCTTTCCAGGGAAATTGAAGTCCAAATGGAATGGTCCCTTCTTGGTCTCAAGACCATTTCCCAACGGGGTCATCGAAATTGAAGATCCTAAATCTGGGCATAAATTTACGGTCAATGGGTAGCAGTTAAAACTCTATCTTACTCATGAGCCCGCCCCCGTTGGTGAAACTATTACCCTGCTGGAGGGTAATTAACTTCATGCCTCACTCTAAGTCCAGCTAGGGACGTTAAATTCAACACTTGTTGGGAGGCACCCCAGAAGTACTCCACTATTGCCTACACTTCACTTCACTTTTCACTTCACCACCCACCATCCACCCACCCTACCAACCTGTTGTATACCTCACACCTAAGCTCTTGTACCATGATCCTTTGACCTTGCTTTACCCTGTATGCATATGAGGACATAGTAGCATTTGGCATGGGGGGGTGAATAGGCATCCATAAGATCTGGGTATTATATGACTATCATGCAGCTTCTACATCCATTATACATATCCATCTATAAATATGTACATAGCTTGTTTCAAAAAAAAAAAAGGGGTATTTAGTAATGATCTAAAAGCAGAAACAAAAATACAATAAATTTTTATGGATATTCGACCGCTGTTTTGAAGACTTCCCAGGCCACAGAAGCTTGATTCGCTCAGGCTTGGCTTAATTTACCTAAGCATTGATAAGATGGATCAAAATCTCTCCTAATCAAGGATGTATTCTTGTTCCTAAGTCACCAGTACAGGATTTGTTGGTTTGCCTCTACTTGAGAGCCTAAGTAATCTTGGTTCACACTACACATATCAAGAAAGACTAGGTGAATATAAGATTCAACCATAGTGTTCATTAGGGAAGGTGGAGTCCTTACCTGTGCGCGCAGGTAGACTTTTTATCCCAGTCTTTAGCCTTGTGTTTAGGAGAAATCCTTTCCACAGAAAAAACACTCACCCACCAAATAAGTGAGCTCCTCCAAATAAAGTTGTAAGAGATATACTGAAACCTATTTCAAAAAAAAAAGAACTTATGAATAAGTCAGTATATTCTCCAATATTTGAAAATTCTTCCCCTAAAAAAGTTCTCAGGACACGTTACAAATACCCTGTTCTACCATAAATTCTTTGAGCCATAGAAA
This sequence comes from Thalassia testudinum, assembly GCA_037157565.1. Taxonomy (NCBI): domain Eukaryota; kingdom Viridiplantae; phylum Streptophyta; class Magnoliopsida; order Alismatales; family Hydrocharitaceae; genus Thalassia; species Thalassia testudinum. The sequence goes on from JAZHRO010000014.1 coordinate 35,169,160, forward strand.
CAATAACAATAGTGTTGAGTTATTCCATCATTTTTTTAAGGGTTAATCCGAAGACACGAGCTGAAATTGGAACCAACCTGTACTTAAAAATTTGTGAAACCCTGTTCTTGAGCCTTAATATTCATCTAGTCAGTTTTGATCCTTCATTATGCACAAACAATAATCTCTTAGCTCTCGAGTATGGCAAAACCCTTGGAGTCCTGGAAATCGTACTTAAGGATTAAATATCAAGAGTCCTGGTTAGTTGAGAGATGTTCTATATCATATAAGACTTGATGTACTAGTATTCTTCTCTGCAATTGATTCTCACAATATCCAATGGATAAACACATTCATGTCGCTTCAGACAAAAATCTTCAACTTAAGATCATTTCTAAACACAATACAAAATGTTTTGCTAGGAACTAGCAAAAGATAGGCATGCGGTATGTTTGCACAGCAAAAATACACCAGTAAATATGCCATCTTGTGTTATTTGCTAGCACTGCCATTGCATCTTATGTAGCCCTACTTGCATTTATAAATATACACTTGCATGCATTTATAAAAAAGGGAAGAGAATGAGAATAATTGGCCATCCAATTCACTTCTATTATTAACATTTTCTTTAAGTGTGGCATTGCAATTTCACCATTTTTCATTTTTTCATTTTTTATTTCCCTTTCTCTTTCGTGCGGCTGCAGGACATGGTGCGCGCACCTCTCCCTGCCTCTCCTCCTGCCAGCAACATGGCAGGGTGCCCGCACCTCTCCTCGCCATTCCTCCCACCTACAGCATGGCGTGAAGGCATGCCCTCTCTCTTTAAAACACCTTGCACTCCCTTGCTGCGGGCGGCATCCACCTTCAAATCACCCACACCCTCAGTCAGCCATTGGCCAACCTCCTCCCCTCTCCCTCTCCATACACAGTTCCTCTTCTCACAAGTTGAGAAGAGGCACGCCGTACGCAAGAGAGAACTCACAATGGTCTCAGACCACCACTGTGAGTTCCACCACCGCCCAGCTCTTTCGTGAGCAAGTCGGCGTGGTGGCTTCTCATTTTGTTTCTCTTTATTTCATCTCCTCCACCATTAGTACAGAGCTTCAAGCTCTCAAGCTCTAAAGCTCCAGCTCACCGCACGCCTGCCTGCAGCTCCAGCCGGTCATCACGCGCCTACCTGTAGACCACGCACAACCTCTTCGTGCGTGTGTAGGCACTCCACAGCGAACTTGCGCACACAAAACCTGCTCCAGCCGACCTCTAGACTGCACACCCACTGTAGCACACTATAGCGCGCAGTCTGCGTGACACTGTAGCCACCGGTAAGTTTCTCACCTAGCCGGTGGTGCAACGCTCTCTCTCTCCTTGCCCACACCCGCTCCAGCCGGTCACTGCATCCCCGCCCGCAGTGCTGTGCACTGCACTCCGCAACGCGCTGCACCTCACACACCCGCGCAGCAGTGCGCTATGCTTCACTTAGCCATGCACGCGCGGCGCTCTCTCTCCTGTACCCACACACCCCTATGCATCCAGACGTCGGGTCAGCATGGCAGACGACTTAACTGCTGCGCCCCCCTCCTCCTCCAGCGTACACACACACATTAATACACACACACACCCCTACACTTGCACACAGACACTCACACACTCACGCATACACACATATATATACATACATATTCACATACTCCCACCCTTACGTATATTTATATATACATAATATATATACATATTTATATATATATGTGTGTAAATATATATACATATATATATACATATACATCTATATATATAGTTGTAGATATATATATATACATATATATACTTATATATACATCCACTTACCCATATCCATCTATACAAAAACCACCCATATTCCCGTGCACTCGCCCCTCCACCGCGCATCATATCGCGGGAATATTCGCACCAGTTGCTGATATTCCCCGATATCCGCACAAAGCAAGCACCTCCACCCTCACTCACACACATCTATTCTACAGTTCACGCGACACTTAGTCTTATTGGTTGCGTCTTACTAGACGTCGACCAACTTGACACCGTGCTACATTCCATTAACATTTCCATCTTCACCCCAATCTATATAACATCTATATAAATATACATATTCTATATCTACTATATCTTCATATATAGAAATATACTAAGCTAAGTATTTCTTTTAACTGCATTATATTTCAATATTGTCTTTTCTTCCTGCTACCAACAAAAAAAAGACTAAAAAAATATAAAATAGAAAAGATAAATCTTGATTTGCAGGCACACGGTCTTGCGTGTGGTAAGATAGGACACGTTGTATTTTGGCATATAGCTAAGGACCTATTTGAGGGTGTGCCTCATGAACAAGATTATCAGAAAATAAAATCTAAAAATCAAGAAGACCAAAAACATAATAAGCACAAGGAAGAGATTCGTTATAGGAAAGGAGTATAAACTTCGCAATTCTCCTAATCCACGCCTCCCTGAGATCGACCCCGGGCCTAAAAGTGATCAAGCTAAAATCAAGTATGCTAGGTTAAAAATTTTTGTGAAACTGGTGTAGACTCGATTTAGGTTAACTCACTATACTCACTTCGACATTAATATCACCATTTTAATAAAGCCTATTCGAGTACGCATCAAGTACTTAGGCCAAATAATGGTCCACGAAAATGGACTTATCAAATGCTCCCGTGCCTAAGTTTTGCTAGTCCCAAGAAAAAGTGAAAAATAACGGAAGTAACCAAGAGATTTCTCCTTTCCTTATTCCAAAAATATGGAGATCCAGAGAAATGTGAAGTGATGGTAGCCAAGACAACAGATCCAAGTAAAAAGCCAACTCACATTTGAATTTCGTACTTCACCCTTAATATAATTCTATCGGGACAGACAACTATTTCCCTCGAGGATAAAGCAGCAAATGACCTATAATTTGACCTCGACTTTTTGTCTTAGGTAGGAGATACTAAGTTCAATGGATTTATATTTGGTGGCTCACACTCATCTGGTGCTAAATGTAATTTAGTACTGTAGACTTTAGATCTCTAGACTATTAAACAACTCAACCCAGAGATAGGCTAAAAATTGTGCTCTCTTTGCGTTCCCTTGCGCTCACTCACTCTCTCTTTTCTTTTTCTTCTTTCTTTTCTAAAGTCACATATCTTACCAGATTTTGTAAATGTACTCAATATTTGGTGGCCTCACATGGCATTCACACTTCAATTAAAGCCCTAGCAACCTTACAACTAAGTTAGAGGACCGCAGCTAGTATTTAGGCGATCAAAAATATTGAAAAGTAGGTTGGGTCATATTTGGTGGAGCGCAATGGGTGTTTTTGTTTTTGCCTCAAAAACATCGACATATAATGAAAAAATATGACAAGAAGATGAAACTCCAAACTCAGACTCTTTTCTTTTTCTTTTTCTCTCTTTTTTCTTTCTTTGTTTTAATATTTTTTCTAAATACAAATATTTCCTTTTTTTCTTCTCTCTTCTTTTTTTTTTCTTTCAACTACTAACACAAAACGACGCATACTTTTATTAATGAGGCATTATTAGGAATGATGATGGTCAAGAGGATATTGTGTGACTTATTTGGTGGAAGAGCCTACTCTTGGCACCGGGAAAGAGTGGATAGGACAATCGTATTTCTGACCTTTGACATTACTACTCTTCTTCAGCCGAGGACTCTATGAAGGACGATCGTAACCATCTGATAAATGCCAATTTATCATCATTCTTATGCATTAAAGCAAACCTAGCTCTTAGGATTTTGCTCTGCAAATGGGTTTTTGGGTTGCATTTAGGCATAAATTAGGATAGGCATGCATTTTACTTTTTATTGCCTTTTTTATATGTTTTTGTGAGTGTTTGGGATAGACAAAGAGTTAGATCCCCAGAACCCTAGCACTTGGGAAGGCAACTAGTGAAGGAGAAGCTCAAACCAGCTGGGACTCAGCTTGATCCAGCTTACCATAGCTGGATTCCAGCTCACTTCGACTAGGGTTAGCTCATCCTAGCTCCATTTAGCTCATCTCAGCTGAATGGCAGCTCATGAGAGCTCATCTTAGCTCACTCTAGCTCAAGTCAGCTCAGATATAGCTCAACTTAGTTGAGTCTAGCTCATCTCAGCTCCCTTTAGTTCACAGGAAGCTCTAGCTAGCTCAGCTGAGTTGACTGGAGTTCACCTCAACTTAGGACCAGCTTGATCCACAGCTCCACTCAACTCTAGCCAGTTAAAAATGACTTAATTTTAGCTCAGGAAGCTCAAGTCTAGCTCTCGGGGACTCAGCTTAGCTCAACTTAGTTGAGATAAGCTACCTTAGCTACCTCAACCGGCTTGATCCTCCTCGGGAGCACCACACCTAGCTCACCTCAGCTCCTTATGGTAGAAGCCAGCTTACTTTAGCTTAGCTTAGCAGCTAGCAAAGAACTAGCAAGCTAAGCCAGCTAAAGTAGCCCCATGCCACCCTCTCCAGCAGCTGCCAGCTCTAGTTCAGCTCCAGACTTCTTCTCTTCGGCTCCTCCCCTCAAACCCTAGCTCCCATTGCCTCCTCCTCTACTCCATTACTAGCTAAGCTAGCTTAGCTTAGCTTAGCTTAGCTCTAGCTCCCTGGGCCATCCATCGCCCTAAAGTCCAACCTAACTAGCTCCACCAGGTAAGCCCATCTAAGCTTCCACCTAAGCTACCCTACTCTACCTCAACTTGGCTCCAACAAAACACACCTCTTCAACCCACACCATCACCAAAAGACACCATGAAAATGGTGCCAAAAACCACCTCCAACCACCTTAGTTTTCGGAGCCAACTTTCCCTTCATCCTAACCATCCATCTAACACCTAAACCCATCCTAACCCTTCCTAACTTGGTGCCAAGAATAACCTTCTAGAAGACACCCAAGTTGGCGCCAATTTGTGGTGTCTCTTCACCACCAAAAGTCACCAACATCACCATAACTAACCCCCTCCCAACCCTTCATTTGGCGCCAACTTACTTCTTGTTACGACCTGATCTCAAATCCCTATCGAACCTGAGACAAGCTCGCCTCGACTAATCCCAATACCTAGTCGTCCAATGAGAAACAACCACAAGTAGAAAATATTTCACAACTACACATGCAATGTAACTAAGTAGAAACAACTAAGAGACGGTAAAGGAAATAGGACAAAATGTCTCACAATATTACATGCCATCACACCTACAACAGCTGAAAATAAAGCAAAAATGTAACAGAAACAGTATTACATACTAGAGTACTCACTATTACAACTGAAAGCTCAGAAACAAAAAGGTGATAACTGCTATGGCTGGGCTCGACTGGGCCCAACTCTCTCTGCAGCTGGTGGTGCTAGCTGCTCAACTCCCTAACCTAAACAACGTTATAAAATTCGTGGTCAGCTAACGTTGAGTAGAGTGGTAGTTAAGCCATTTATATGCAATTAACATAAGACAAGCAACTAATTTATTATTCAATTCGATTTAGCTTAACTAAGTAGTTCTGATTTGTTTATTCTCTTAAGAATCTGATCATTTCTTGATATTATCTATCCCTCAAGGGAACGATCTTGATTTCAGTCTTTCCCGTGATGTAGGATGTACACGTGGTGTTCTCCTGGCTGGGGGAGTCCCCCATGGTAGTCCTACACCCGGTCAACCACCCCGAGGTCACGGTCGCGACCTAGCGGTGACTACGGTACGCGTGATAAGTGCATGGGTAGCTACCCCGCACTGGCACGCAGTCAGTCGTTTCCACTAGCGGGTACACCTAAAAGTACAGCACGGAACAACACAAGGCCTTGCCCTCTCAGAACAGGCATCTTGCCACTCAGAACAGAACAGGGGTCTCGCCCCTCCACAGTCCGGGTACCCTCGTTCGACTATCTTGGTTTGCCCAGCGGGCCTAACAAGAGTCGGTGTAGGGTGGCTAGTCCTAACCCCGGGCCCCGTGGGGCAGCTAGCTCCCTCCCTACACTAAGTAGCTCACCTCGGTACTACGTACACAAGTGCCAAACAGGAGTCGATATAGAGTGACTAGTCCTAACCCCGGGTCTCAACCCAAAGGGGCGGCTAGCTCTCCTCTACACTAAACGGACAGTTACTCTCCTTGGTACTGTGTACACAAGGGCCAGCTTACTTCCTGTCTACCTACAAGATTCTTTCCGTATACAGGAGTTCTTCTCCTAGTTCCCCTTAGGGTTCATGCTTCTATTCCTTTCATTCCATTTCTCAGCATTCAGATCTCACTGTTCACATCCCGATTTTGATTTTTATAATAGGCAGCTCGTGTTTTAATAACTGAGAAAGCATCACATCAAGTATCTATACACTTGCTAGCAATTAGGGTTTAACATGTATCTCAAAGTAAATAGTGTAGCTCAAGCAATATTCATTCGCTTCTGCCCTAGGGCTCATTTCACATCCTAAGGCTCAATCAAGTTATTCTAAACATGCACTTTACTTATTTAAATCTTAATATTAAAGTAAACCACTCTACCGAGATACACGGGTGGAATGGGGGCTCGGATCATAGATCCCGTCATCTCAGCGGGTCCCGTGTACTCAACTGGCTGGAGACCTATACAACTGACCAATCACATCAAATAAGTTCAAAAAGGTATACGAGTGACACTAATAAGTAGAGAAACTCGAATGGAAACTAATGGAACTTCGTTTGCACAAAACCGACTCCATTTGGGCCCTAAACGAGCCAAAAATGTGTATACTGTCTAAAATCAGACGTTTGGGACTAGACCTAGACATCTTAAACAATCTCAAAACCTTACCTTGCTTCCATACAGCTTCCTCAAACGTCCGAACCCCTCTGGAACCGTCTAAGGGTGATCCCAGATGTTTGACACTCTAGTCGTCTGGGAGTGTAGTCAGACGTCTGGTACCGTCTCTAGACGTCCTAAAGTACCTCGAAGGGTGTGCCACATGCCTTTCCCATATCCTGTATCTGCACATGCGCGCATTTAAAAATACGATAGGTAAAAGGTTAAGTATGTGCATGCGATGTGTACACAGGACATACCTTGGCACTCTATGTGCTGTCAGAAGTCCGGCACCAACACCGGATGTCTTGAGGATCCTCCAGACGTCTGGATGGAGTTCTAGACGTTTGATACTATGGAAAATGGTTCCACAGTATCCTCCTGCGAGCTTCTCTTCACACGCTACTCTTCCTGCAGACGCCACAGCAGCACCTTCCGTAGCTGCAGGAGGTCATGCCTCCTCTCCTACCACTTCTCCTCATGCTCTCCTCCGCTTGCAGACGCCGTAGCAGCACCTCCCATGGCTTCAGGAGGTCATGCCTCCTCTCCTGAGCTCCTCTTCTCACCTCCGGCTCCTCCCCTTGCCCTCTGTCTCAAGCTACTCCGAGCTCCTCGCTCTTTCCCTCGCGCCTCCGACTCCTTCGCCCACACTCTCATTCTCCCTCTCTCCCGTGCTCCACCCCTCTCCTTCTTCCCCACTCGCGACTGCAAAGGGGATGGGGGAGGAGAGCTTATCGGCGGTGACGTGGTGCAGAAGTGGAGGTGGAGGTGGTGGAGAAGTGGAGAGGTTAGGAAGATGGTGAAAGTGGAGAGGAAATGGAGAGGGTGGAGGGGGTTTTAAAGAGAGGAGGGTGAGGGTTGTGAGAGGTGTGTGCGTGGGTGGGTGTGTTGTGTGGGAAGAGAGAGAGAGAGAAAAATTGTGAGATTTCCCCCCGCGAAATCTTTCTCTTCCCGTAAGGCCCACACACCTGATCCAGAGGTTTAAAATTGTACTTACACCCCTACCTTTCCGGAAAACTACAAACGACCCCTGGGAAGGGTCATTTTAACATAACAAACTTAAAGGAAGTTTCATCCCCAAAACTTGAGCTAACTAGGGTGTGGAAAATAAACGTAAAAGTGCATAACAAACTTAAAGAGGATCAAAGTACGTCAAAACTACGTACCCTCAAAAAGCTCCAAGTACTGTTCTCGCATTGCCACCTCAGGCTCCCAAGCCGCCTCCTCGTGCTACTAGCTTCTCCGTAAGACCTTCACTAGTGCACCTTTTTCCATCTCAGATTCTGGACAGCTCTGTCTAGTATTTGCATTGGCTTCTCAAGGTAGGTCAAGTCATCTCCCACCTCTATGCTCTCGTTGCTCAGAATGTGGCTGGGATTGACGACGTACTTCCTGTGGTTGGACACATGGAACACATCGTGCACTCCAGAGAGCTGGGGAGGAAGTGAAGCGAGTATCCCTATCGGATACGATCTCGCGAGGGACTCCGTGTAGACGCACCACATCTTTGATGTATCGCTCTGCTAGTTGTGCTGGCCTAAAGGTGACTTGGATCAGCAGGAACTGTGCCATCTTTGTCAACCTATCTACTATCACCCAAACTGCGTCGTGTTCTTGCTGTGTAATCGGTAGCCCCACTACCAGGTACATGGTGATACTCTCCCACTTCCACTCTAGCACGGGAAGTGGCTGTAATAGCCCTGCAGGCCTCTGGTGCTCGGCCTTCACCTGTTGGCATACCAAGCATTGCTGGATGAACTCACCAACATCCTGCTTCATCCCTCTCCACCAAAATTCGCGTCGCAGATCATGGTACATCTTTGTATTCCCAGGATGTATGGTGAACCTGAACCCGTGCGCCTCAGTCAAGAGCTCTCTCAACAGCTCTTCGTCTCTAGGAACGCACAGGCGTCCCCTCATGCATAGTATCTCATCTGAGAAGGAGAAGTCTCCTGGGTCCCCTGTCAACACCCTATCTCGCGGTGTCCATAAATATGGATCCGCCATTTACCTTGAAATGATGCGATCTATTAGCTCTAGTCGTGCCTGCAACATCACTATCACAGCTCTGCAGTACCCTCATGACTCCCGGGGTAGCCAACTGCCCACCTTCTCCATGAGTCTCCAACTCTGTGCCTACAAGCCAGCCAAGTGGGCGGGCGCCTTCCGGCTCAACGCGTCAGCCACCACATTAGCCTTCCTTGGGTGATAGGAGATGCTGCAGTCGTAGTCCATCAGGAGCTCCAACCAACGTCTTTGTCTCATGTTAAGCTCCTTCTGGTCAAACAGGTACCTGAGGCTCTTGTGATCTATGAAGATCTCGATTGTCTCACCATACAAGTAGTGCCTCCATGTCTTCAGCGCGAAGACAACTACAACCAGCTCTAAGTCATGGGTGGGGTATATATGCTCATGGGGCTTTTGTTGCCACAGAGCGTAAGCGACAATGTGGCCCCGTTGCATGAGCACAGCACCCAACCCCTGCAACAAGGCGTCAGTGTAAACCACAAATCCACCACTGTTGTCTGGGATGGTAAGTACAGGAGCTGAAGTCAGCCTCTCCTTCAATTCTTGAAAGCACGACTCGTACTCGTCTGTCTAGGTGAATGGCACATCCTTTCGGGTCAGTTGGGTCATAGGATGCGCAATCTAAGAGAATCCCCTGATAAACCGCTGGTAGTGGTCTGCCAGTCCCAGAAAGTTGCGTATCTCTGTCACTGTGCGTGGCCTCTCCCACCTAAGTACGGCCTCGACTTTGGCTAGATTCACAACCAATCTGTCTCCTAAAATCACGTGGCCCAAGAAGGTCACCTGTGTCAATTGGAACTTGCACTTGATGTACTTGGCATACAACCTACGTCATCTCAATGTTTCTAGGACCATACGTAGATGTTGTCCATGATGTGCCTGATCCCGAGAGTAAACGAGTACGTCTTCGATGAATACCACCACAAACTGATCCAGGTATGACCTAAAAACACGGTTCATCAGATCCATCAAAGCAGTGGGGGCGTTGGTCAGCTCAAATAGCATTACCAAGAACTCATAGTGCCCGTATCGAGTACGGAAAGCTGTCTTAGAGACGTCGGTCTCCTTGATCCTCAAGTGGTGGTAACCTGACCTCAGATCTATCTTAGAGAACACCGTGGCATCTCTCAACTGGCTAAAGAGGTTGTCGATACAAGGCAGTGGGTACTTGTTCTTGACGGTGACCCAATTCAACTGTCAGTAGTTGACACAAAGCCGTAGGGTACCGTCCT